>OX467092.1:23647581-25057581 GCA_950106755.1 Climacium dendroides | reverse complement strand
TTTTTATTTATGGTATATATATATATATATATATATATATATATATATATATATATATTGCAAAAATTCAAGTAACTAAAAAATGTAGGCGTTTGAGAGTCAAAGTATTAAATATATTTATACTTAGGTGATCTATTTTTTAAGGTCTCCAAAGCTTAAAACCTTTGGTTTGTCACTACTACTAGCACAATGAGTAGTAGAGCTTTAGTTTTTAATTCTTGAGTAGTTAATAAATGGTAATAATTGTATCTTAAATTCAACAATTATGAATTCAATAATAAAATTACTTTAAGATTGACAATGCTAAGGATGTAATTAAATATAGAAGGAATTTTCAATTTAGGATTCTAGTTTTTTTATGAATAGTGATGATAGCAATTGTAAACCAAACCATACATATGTAATGCAAAATTCAAAATCTACAACTTTTGCTATTATTAAAGGACAATTATAAATTATGCTAATTTAGTTCTTTTAAAAAGTATTTGTATTTTTTGCGCATTCAATTAGCATTGTGCCTTATATTAGGAAATGTTGATTTTAAATTCATTTAAAAATGTATATTGCAATAAATTATTATAAAATTTTAAAGATCATCTCTTAAATTTTTGCATAAGTTAACTGTTTATTATAATTTTAATTTCTTTAGAGATATATCATTTTGAGACCTCTCATTTCATAATATGTAGTTTACTATAATTTTAATTGCTTTTGGAGATATATCATTTTGAGACCTTTCATTTAAATATGGAATGAAATCAAGTGTTTTATTTCTATTATATTCAATTTAATTTTTCATATTTACACACTCAAATTTTATATGGAAAAATTTAGAACTACTATTTTTACTTGTCTTTGAAGTTTTCTGAATTTTTAAGTGTGTTGAAGATATCAATGGTCATGCTCCAATATTTTAAATAATACCTCATTAAAATTATTAATAACTATTTTCTATTTTCTATTTTTAATAAATGATATTATGATTTGTAGTAAGGTAGCATCACCTACAACCATTAATTTAAGGGTTTGGGACATGATGTCTACTAATACACATCCAACAAATTATTAGATCCTACTAACAAGAGAAAAATAATTCATGTGTACTTTCAAACATATTATTTAGACAATGTGAAAATAAATTGTGAATTTTTAATGAGCCAACTATACACGCACCTAATACCAACATTAGGGTTTATAAATTGTATTATAAATCAATGCCTTTAGGAATTAAATTTGTCTTCAAAGTCGTTCTTTTAAATCATTTATATAAATGCTTTTAGATTTTTTTATGATAACATTGAGAATTCCTATGATGCAACTAAATGCTTATGGTAACTTAGCTTCAAGTTCCTATATTCAATTTAAAACACTTCAAATTTAAAAATGTCTCAATTTAGCAATAGAAATATATTATTGAAGGTAGTATTAGTCTATAACTTTGATGGAGGTTAAATAAAGAACTATTTTCCAAATAATTTTGATGGATATGAAATTGGTTGTTTGACTTATTGGACAACTTAGGTTAAATTTGTATTTTCATTCCATATTGATGTTATATCTACAATGCAAGTGTTGCTTGAGCATTTTTGTTGCTTTCTTAACTTTTGAATGTATATTTTAGACTCATGTTGAGGTGTGACAACGCAAGTGATATGTTGGCAATGACTAGTTTTCTTGATTAGATTATGTTTCTTAGAAATTGTTTGTATTGAACACTAGCTACTTGTGAAGGTTATCATCAATATTGAATATTTTGTAGTTGTAGTTGTTAATGATTCAAGTCATGTTGTTGTTTTTATTTATATTTTCAAATGAATTTGCAGATACAGAGTTTTACAATGTGATGCCAAAGTTCTTGTAACTCATTTTTTATTTTCTACAACCTCTATTGGTTCAACAATGGACAAGCCTTTGAAACTATTGAAGGCGGTTATTGTGAAACTATCAAGAGTTTTTTGTTTTTCTTGTCAGAAACCAGTGACATCCCATGTACAACATCCTTCTATTGAACCCCAAAATTGCCAAAATGTGAGGATTCCTTCTTTACAAAATCCTGCTATGGAAAGAAATGATGGTGATGGTGTTACGATGGCTTATGGGGACATGGCCTGTGGTACATTTTGTTATGGTGACCATTTGGTTTCATTGCCTATTTCGATGCATGATGATTTTTTGCAATGGTATAAAAAATATTGTGAGAAGGTTGACCAAATATTGGCAAGAGATAATTTGCATATATTGAATGCAAATCAATGTCGACATTTAGTCAAGAAGCTTCGATTTGCAGTGGATTGGATATTGAAGGAGATAAATTCTTCTGGTTGTGTTGAAGAGTTCAAATGCATTTTAAAGGACTTGCATCGTGTTGTGTTCAAAGCATTTTCTTTAGTTGAAGAATGTGGAGGCGAAGATTTATCTATTTCAGCTATTTTTCAATTGGAAAATGAAGAATCATATCGAGAGTTGTTGTTGGAGTTGGAGTGTTGCTTCAAAGCCACGTACATAAAGATTCAATCCAAGGATGAGATCAAATCAATTGATTTTCAAAATGCATCTTGTAAGGATGTTCTATTTGATCAAATAATCTTCAAAAGCATATTGGAAAATTCAAAGCTTGCCTCGGTGTCGGACATGTCCCCTAAACTTACAAAATACTTGTTGGAGAGGTTGGAGACCCTTGCTCTTGTCAAAGGAGGTGAATTAGACACTTTGAAGTTTGCCGATTGTGGTATGGTTGAGAAAGGTAAACAACTTGGTGTGGTTGGAGGTGTTGGTTCTATTTACGAATCACAATGGATGGGCCTCACTTGTGCTACCAAAGTCTTGAATAACTGTGAAGGACCTTGTGATGAGAAGACGATGGAGAATTTTCGTAAAGAATCTAGCATTCTTGCAGGCTTGAATCATCCCAACCTTGTGAGGTTCATGGGTATGGGCAAAGGTGAGGATGGATGGCCTTTTTTGATGATGGAAAAGATGGATACAAGTATGAAGGATTTAATCAATGTACACATTTCGGAAGGACTTTATTTGTTTCCCTACGATGTTTTATTTGATGTTATACAACAAATAGCAAGTGGTATGTATTATTTGCATGATATGCATGTGGTACATCGTGATTTGAAGCCTGGCAATATTCTTTGGACTCCATTGAAAAAAGAAGAGCAATCCCTCCCATCTTCAAGTTCCTTTGGATACATAAAATTGATTGATTTTGGTATTTCTAAAATTGAAGTTGGGAGTGAGAGTTTTGAGCCAGACAACATGGGCACCTCTATCTACAGGGCTCCAGAGGTCTTGAGAATCCATACAGAGGGCAAAGTAAATTATTTTCAAGCTGATGTGTATTCATTTGGCATTACTTGTGCTGAGCTTTTGTGTGGTAGGTTGTCATTTGAACAAGAACAGCCAACCTTTTTTTCGAGAGCTTTATATGAGAAGATAAAGACTGGAGTGCGTCCCGATTTGCCAAGTTTTTGTGGAGAATTGAGCACTTTGATAAAGGAATGTTGTGCTTTCAATCCTTCCGAGAGGCCAACATTTTGTGAGATAGTGAAGCAACTCACAACCATGAAAATCAATTATTTGATTGGACAAAAAGGACTTCAATCACCCATTTGTTTTTCAAGCAAGGTATGATGCAAATTGTATTGAATGAGTTGCTTAAAATGAAGTCAAGAAGTAAGATCACATAGTAAGTGCTCAGAATATATATTACAAAATACCATTGTGGAATTATCAAATGTAAAGATGATCTTTAGGTATGAAATATAAATCTTTTATTTACTAATTAAGATATTTATTTTTTGATATATTATCTGATAGTAGTTTATACACAAATTCCATTAGTGAAATCTTTTAGTTACATCAAACAAATTTTTTTATTGATGAAATATGGAGAAGAAGAACAAGATGAAGAATATGATTTATCTTTGTGAAAAAGTGTTTCCAAGTGAAAATTAGCATACTTATTGGTATAGTCGTGAGTATGGAATAACTTGCTAATTTAATACTTTCATTACTTTTATTATAACATCAATGACTTTGTTAAAGAATCTTTGATGCCTCCTTGTGTTCCTTTTGATAAACATTTTTCAATTTGATTTGATTAGCTTTAACATGATGTTTGAGAAGAGTATAAAGATGTTTATGCATTTCCATATGAAGAATTTGATAAGATTTAAGTTCTTTGAGATTTAAATGAATTATAATTCCTAGTTCTTAAACTGTTTTATTTAGGCTTAATTTGAATTTATTATTTAAAAATTCACATGATAATTTTTTTCATAAAATTGTATTTCTTGTGCTTTTTAATATTAATAGGTTGCTTGAATCAAATTGGCACTTGTAGTGTGCTTTTATTCCAACTCCATTTGTATTATTGTATTCATATTTGTATAACTTATGACTTTGTTAATTGATCATTGAAATTATAGTAAGAAATTGAATGGATTGTTATAATTGTAGGTCCTCGAAGCAAAGCCAAATGGAGAGCATACAAAGTTATTTGGAGTTGATGAGAAAGTCAAAGAGGTACAAAGTTATTTCCAAAATGTAAACTCATTGGGCATCATTGGCATGGGTGGAGTAGGAAAAAGCACAATTGCCGAGGCTTTATTTCACACTGAAGAAGGAAATACAAAGTTCAACAAAAGATGTTTCCATTTTATTAGAAAGCTTCAAAGTGATGAAAAATGTTTACAAGTATTACAAGACATATTGAAAAAATTGGGTGTTAGCAAAAACTTGGAAAATTTAGCCCATGGGCAAATAGAGTTACAAGAGGCATTGACAAAGAACAATACACTTCTCATTTTGGATGATATATGGGATTCATGCCATTTAAGCAACATCATATCACAAGACATCTTTTCTTCATGTCCCAATTCAACATTGGTTGTGTGTTCGCGCAATTTGGATGCAATAAAGGACCATGTTGAAGAATCATATGTTTTACAACCATTGAAGGATGAAGATTTGGCTATGAAATTGTTCACTACTCATTGCTTTGGTGATGGAAAGGCCAATATGCCAAATCCATTTTCGGAGGTGGGTTTAAATATCATCAAAGCTTGTATGGGTTTGCCTTTGAGTTTAAAGGTCCTTGGTGCCTTTTTGCATGGCAAGGAGAGGTTGAGAAGTTGGGAGAGAGTATTGCAACGAATGAAAAGGGGTAGATCACCACAAACTGGCCGAATTGGAGATGATTGTAGGATCTTTGAAGTATTGAAGATTAGTTTTGATGGATTGGCAGAGATAGAGAAGACCATGTTCTTGGACATTTGTTGTTTCTTCCTCAAAGATGAATATGGTCAAAGCTTTCATATTAGCTATGATTGTATTAGGTTACTTACTTATGGTGAAAGTTTGTTAATGAAAGCATTTGAGGCATTGCAACATCATTCACTAGTAGAAGTACGTGATGGGATGTTGCACATGCATGATCACCTTCGAGACATGGGTCGAGAGATTGTAGAATTGAAAGTCAATGGTCAAACTTCTAGCCTTGACAAAGACAAGAAGTATGCTGGGACTCGTCTTCATCATCCAAGTGCAAATACTTTTGAGCAAATGAAAAGAGAGGTTAGTTTGTGCCTTTGTGGTTGAAATGACTTTTTAGAAATTTATTCTCATTTAGATGAAGGTTGCTTCACTTGGTTTTATTCATGATTTGATTGCATGATCACATTGATTATATCTATTTAGTATAAGCATGCAATTTTGAAGTGGTTTAGAGTTTGCGTAGTAAATCAAAATTGTGAGACTTACAACATGAGATATTATATGTATAATCAGGAATTTGACTTCAAAAATCTTGAAGGGGTTTTGTATCAAGTATCAAGAAATGATATTACCCTCGACAAATATTTGAATGAAAAGAATTATCCAAATCTTCGAATATTTTTAATTCATACAGGTAAGTGTATGATAAATCAATGTTCATTTTTTATTTTATGTTGTGCATTACAATGTGATTGATTTGGCATGTTTGGATTTATTATCATACCATTGCAAATTTTTATATTGGGCACTTTATTCATACAGGTAAGTATATGATAAATCAAAGTTAAGCAAAGTGATTCAAAATAATAACCAATAATTTGAAATAGAAATCCTAAATAGTTTTTATAATAATTACTTGTATTCATTTGCTCAAACAACATTTTAAGTTATCAATATATTACATTTATAGGAGATGAAATGATGTACTCTTTCAATTTCTACTTTCATAATATTTTTATAATATTTTTATAATACTTTTATAATATTTTTATAGTATTTTTATAATATTTTTATAGTGGATGATACAAAAAGAGTTAGTTCTAATATTTAATGTATTCAAGATTAATAATGACTAAATTAGTACTTAGCATGTACAAATGTTCAAATCATTTGAGAGGAGTTGAATAGGGTGTCTTCTTCTTTAACCTTTCATTATTAATGCTTTGTATTCCATTTACACATGCAGAAGAAAAGAAAATATCTTATGACTTCAAGAATTTGACTCACGTAACATTATTGAAGTTATATGGTTCTCGTTTGCAAAAACTACCAAATGGAGTGAAAAATATGAAGTCATTGAAGTCATTAAAACTTGAATGTTCTGATTTACAATTGCTTCCTAATGGAATGCTTTATTCATCTTTAACATCACTTGATTTGAGTAGATGTTCCAATCTATTGACATTGCCCAATGCATTGGGGAACTTTTCTTCTTTGAAATCACTCAATTTGAATTATTGTTTCAAGCTATCAACATTGCCCCAAACATTGGGGAATTTATCTTCTTTGACATCTCTTTCTTTATTTTGTTGTTTCAACCTATTGACACTACCCAATGCATTGGGGAACTTGACTTCTTTGACATTTCTTAATTTGAGTAGGTGTTCAAAGCTATCAACATTGCCTAAGACATTGAGAAACATGTCTTCTTTGACATCACTCAATTTAAATGAATGTTCCAACCTATTGACATTGCCCAATGCCTTTAAGTTCTTGTCTCTTTTGACATCACTCAATTTAAATGAATGCTCCAAGCTATCAACATTGCCTGATTCATTGGGAAAATTGTCCTCTTTAACAACTCTCTCTTTGAATAGGTGTTACAACCTATCAACATTGCCTGATGCATTGGGAAACATGTCATCTTTGACATCACTTGGTTTGAGTGAATGCTGTAAACTATCAATATTGCCCAACACATTGGGGAACTTATCTTCTTTGTCATCACTTGATTTGAATTGGTGTTCTAAGCTATTGGCATTGCCTGATGCATTAGGAAACTTGCCTTTTTTGACATCACTCAAATTGAGTTGGTATTATAACCTAGCAACGTTGCCTGAGGCATTAGGGAATGCATCTTCTTTGACATCACTTGATTTGATTGGGTGTTCTAAACTATTGGCATTGCCTCCTTCATTGGGGAACTTATCTTCTTTGACATATCTCGAATTGATTAATTGTTTCAACATACTAGCATTGCCAGATGCATTGGGGAACTTGTCTTCTTTAACAAAACTCAATTTGACAAGATGTTCCAACCTATTAACATTGCCAGAGACATTGGGGAAATTGTCTTCTTTGAGATCACTCAATTTGACAAGGTGTTTTAAACTATCGGCATTGCCCAATGCATTGGAAAATTTATGTTTTTTGAGATCACTTACATTGAGTTCATGTTCCAATCTATCAACATTGCCTGAGACATTGGGAAAATTGTCTTCTTTGACATTACTCAATTTGAGTGGATGTTCCAACCTATCAATACTACCCGATGCATTGGGGGACTTGACATCATTGACATCACTTAATTTAAGTGGATGTTCCAACCTATTGACATTGCCTAATGCATTGGGGAACTTGTCTTCTTTAAAATCACTTGATTTGAGTGGATGTTTCAACCTATCGAAATTGCCAGATTCATTGGGGAATTTGTCTTCTTTGATATCACTTGATTTGAGTGAATGTTCCAACTCATCATCATTTACTGATGCTTTGACATTTCTCAATTTGAGTTGGTATTCTAGCCTATCGGCAATGGACACATTATAAACTTGTCTTCATTAGCATCACTTGATTTAAGTGCATATTTCAACCTATTGACATTGTTCAATGCATTTTGAAATTTGTATTCTTTGATGTCATTTGTTTCTTTTGACATCACTCAATTTGAGTGAATGCTTCAAGCTATTAGCATTGTCTGATTCATTGGGGAAATTGTCTTCTTCAACAACTCTCTATTTGAGTTGGTGTTATAACCTATCAATATTATTCAATACATTGGGGAACTTGTCTTTTTTGACATTACTTTTTTTGATGGGATGTTTCAAACTATTGACATTGCTGGATGCATTAGGGAATTTGTTTTCTTTGACATCACTTTCTTTAAGTGAATGTACCAAACTATCAACATTTCTTCATGTATTAGGGAACTTGTCTTCCCTAACATCACTTCATTTGAGTGGATGTACCTAGCTATCAACATTGCGAGTTGCATTGAACAAGTTGTCTTTTTTGACATTGCTTAATTTGAATTTGCTAATGTCATTGCCTAGCCACTTGAAAAACTTGAAAGTCATTGGGATGCACATGATGTGAGTTGAAAATAGATGGAGTATTTTCAACTATAGTGGATTGTAAAAGTGTTGTACTTTTGACATTTTTGTACGATCATGAATCTTGTAATTTATACTCTCCTTTGTATTGAAAGAAGCAATAGAATTCTAAATCAAATAATTGAAAATCTACATTTTTATTTTTGATGTAGTTTCCATTCTCAAAAAAAATTTAGAAATTGTTGCTTGTTTTGATAATTTATTTTATTTACTTCATCAATTCAAGTATGCAATTTTCATTAAAAAAATTACTTGAATAATAGTTTAAAAATAATATAGAAAGATATAATAGTTTATGTTATTGTAAATAAAAATGTGTGTGTATATATATAAATAAAAGACTTAAAGCAATATATTTGTGAACCAACTGTATTGGTATGTTATGTGAGCTTTGAGTATATATATATATATATATATATATATATATATATATATATACACACTACAATCATAGAAGGTTTCGATAATATAGACAACTATAACATAAGTGTATAGGCTTCTAGGTTCATATAGTAATAACTCTCATCTATGAATTAGTTAATTTTTGAATTTAAAAGTTTATGGACAATAAGATCCAAAATGTAGTTGGACACTTTGCACTTTGTATTTTGATTTTAAAAGTAAACCAAATTTTGGGCATAATAATCATCAACGTTAATTGATCAAATTCTATTCTAAATTAATTTGAAAGGTAGTTTCAAAATTTCAAGCTACCTCATTGAAATCTCTTAAAACCTCAAAACTTTAATAGGTTAATTTTACATGTAGAGCTTTTATTTAAACTTAGTCTCATCATATGATTTCAATTAATAGTTCTTAATCTTGAAATATTTGAAATATATTTTAAAATCATTGCCCTCTAATGATAATTTACATTGAATTAAGCATTTTTGCATTTGGAGGAGTTGACATTGTACTTGAGATGCTTAGTACTTACTTTGATGAAGGAAGAAAAGAAGGAAGGACATTTATGGAAGAATGCCACTCATTTATCATTCCATCTAAAACATGTGGTATATTTGTATTTGACTGTAGAGAGAAACAACTCATTATTTCCACCACCAAGAAGAACAACTCCTATTCTTTTCTTATTTTCTTTTTTTAGTCCAAGTCATTTCACAAATGACTTCCAATATGTATTTCTTCACATTCAACTAGCAATTCACACTTGTTACACTACACATTTATCATACTATTCATACAATAGCATGCAAAGTAATAAATTTCAATAAGTCTTCAAATCAAAATGTTTATAGAAATCCATACATTGAAATTTATAATATAAATTTAATGAATGAAGTGTATGCAATGGTGAATATATTAAAAAAATATACATACATTACAATGTAGCAAAATCCAAACATAAATAACAAAAATATTTGAAATATAATTTAATTGTAAATATTGATACAGTAAGTTGTTTCAATTGAGACAGTGACATGATGATGAACACCAAAAGAATACAATTGGATGGAAAGGGACGTTGCCGAAGCATACATGAATTCTAAATATGCAAAGTTTGAAACAAACTTTTAACTTTTCCATCCACCTGATCAAGGTGTTGATATTTGTAGAAATCTTTGATATAGTGTAATAAAAAATGGTTATCATTGCAATCATGTGTAATTTTTGAAATCAACACCTTTAAACCACGATGGCGCCCTTTTACAATTTCACACAATAATACAAATGGAGACACTTGCAACAAACATAAGCAATTAGTATTGTACAAACTTTTTGTCAGATTTAAGTTTTTTAGCAACATCATATATTGATCACATTTAAGATTTAATTGGTAAGGTGACAAACCACTTAAATGTAAAGAATTTAAAAACTTTATCAAATAATGATGGGCATGCTCATCATTCTTATGGACAAAATCAACACTAAAACATTGAGGTACATCACTAGGCATGCAATCAGTGATTTAATAATTGATTTTTCAGTCATTATCATTCTAAACAACCAAAATTATATCCTTGGAGAAATCAACTGGGTCATGAAAAATTGTATCAATGAGTCTATCTAAATAAGTTTTATATGCAATCATTCCAAGCAATATCTCTACCTCTGAACTTGTTTTGCCTTCATCAATATCTAACAAAACTTATTGAAAGTTTGATTGACTTTGCAAACACATATTAGGGGTCAAATAAAAATGTTGTATTAGCATAAACAAATATAAATGTTGCAAACAACCCTCAATAATTTGCTTATGGCCTTCACTTTCAAATGATGGACAAGGTTTGACAAAAATCACCATCATATAAAATTACAAGACTACCATTTGGAGTATTAATACTGCAAATATCTTGCAATGGTTGATCTTGCAATGGTTGCTTCAATTATAAATCTATATCTAGCACAAGTATGAATGTTTTTCACCGTGTAGCAAAAAATACCCTTAAAGTTGGGTCGGTGGGAAGTGTATGAATCCTAGGTGGTGCCCTAGACGTCTCTAAGCAATGGACTCTTCATTAGTTATATGAATTTATACCTAAATAACCTTAAGAAAAAGAGGGGCAGCACCCCAAAGTTATCCAATTATGTGTTTTGTGACTTCACATGCTTTGACATTATCTACTTCCTCAAACTCTTATATTTAACACTAACATCCTAACCTTCATTTTTAAGCACCTTTAGCATCGTTTTTTTCATCAACACTTCTACTAACTAACTTAAATCTTAACCTACTTTGGGTGGTGCCTCCACACTTACTCAAGACCCACAAAAAAACAAGATTCTCTACTTACATCTCAACTATTGAAAAACCAAATACATTCCATTTATTATATCAAATGCAATCCACAAGTTTCCTCAAAGTAGTGTCTATGAACACTCAAGGCCCATGGCAATTAGTCCTAAGCCTCTAAATTCCAAAATAATAATGTTTTCAACAAAATGAACTACAAATTCACTCACAACCAAGAAGGTAGCCAACACCCTTGGAGTAAATTGGTTATTGCATCTTCATTCTTGGTTGCTTTTTGACGTGCTTAAGCTTCCTAGAAAACTAACTCCAAGAGCTATAACCCCTCCAAAATCATTTCCATACGCTTCTTCATTCATGAGATGTAACCCTCCAAAGTTGGTTGTCTCAAACGCCGTTGACAGCAAACACTGTTGCAGTAAATGGACCGTCATGTCTTCGTTCTTGCTCAAAATCCATTGAGACTAGAATTTTTGGAAAGCTAGCTTCATATTCCACCACTTCTCCAAATTTCAGCCTCATTGAACCTATTGCTCAAAAGTTATCGCTCTCTAAAGTAGGCAACTCCCATTGGCAGTGGCAACTACCCATTTTTCTCTCATTTCTCGACACTCTCTTCCCTCTTCATCCATTGTTTCTCCACATAGATGAACCTACTTGACAAATTTGCTATTCTCTCATCCAATTCATCTTCCTTACATCTCCAATCTATCTCCTCCCACTCTCTTCCTCCCACCAAACCCTAGTGCTAAGGAGCCTAAATAAAGAGAGAGAGGAGAGAAGAGAGAGAGAGGGTTTACAAACCCTACTCTCCTCCATCTACCCAATGCCTACATCTCCTCTTCATCTTCATTCTTCCTAATCTTCATCTCTTGTAGTCTTCATCTTGATTTCTTCATAGCTTTGAATTTTATTTCTACTTATTGTAGTTAATTTCTACTTCTTCTCATTTTCATCATTTGCCTAATTCAATTAATTTTGCATATTGCATATTTTGTTTAATGTCTTTTTTACTTTAAATTCTTAATTTTTTCTTAGGATTTTCTCATTATTTTCATACACTTGCATTTTTTAGAATTCACATCATTTTTCTAATTTTTCCTTGCTATCTGATGGAAAACCTTTACTTCATGATTTAATGCTAAAATCTTCATACTCCTCATTTTTACTCTTTATTCTTCCTAAATTATTGTACCTGCAATAAAATCTTAATTATTAGCCATTATGGTGGCTCACAACAAGCTTCATCAAGTACAATTAATTGCACTTCATATGAATATTGAATTATTGATGATTAAGTACCAATATAAAAAATCAATTTATTGTGCAATTGTAATGGAATGGCAAGAGAAGAATGTATTGTTCATCATTCTTATAAAAAGCAAGTAGCAGTTCCACTTGTTGTCATTGCCATGCATTTAACACCACGACCACAAAGATAATATAATATGATATTGTATACAAAAAATTTGTTGGTACTTCTACAACCGTCAAAAAAATAAACTTATTTGGAAGATACAGTTCCAAAATGGTAGTCTATAGTAACTACATTGAAAACAATGCGTTGCTTTTTATTTAATCTATCTACATCTTTTTTTGTAAAGTTAATGTTTGAATTATCAAAATCATTGTTGTCATTGGCATCACTACCAACATCAACAATAAATTAATAACCAAACTCATTTAAATCCTGAATGTCAAAAAATCTACAGTGCATTTATCAAAAGATGACAAATGCTCATCAATAGACAAAATTATTTTATTATAGCAATTTTAATAATTATGCTAATCATTAAACATAACATTAAAATGTTCTTTTATCAAGCTAAGAAGACTCAATGGTTATCCAAACACAAAAAGTATTGCAAACAACTATCAAATATATTTAGGCAATGCAATGATGGTTGTCTCTTAAAGACAGTTGTTCCATTCAACATTGTTTTACAAAAGCTTTCTTGCAATGCAAACAACTTTGTATATTGATTGTACCATATTTTGAAAATAAAATAGGTCATTAAACAAAGTTAATGCTTCAATATGAGTTAACAACAAATGCAAGTAAAATAATTTGGTAATTATAGGAACCATGTTCATCCTACCAATTTTTTTTTACTTTGCATTGTCTTCTTTCTCACATGTTGTTCTTCACATTCCACCTAAGATAAATCAATCCATAATGGTTAAATGACCTATGATGGTCATCCTAGGGAATGACCTATTATAGTTTTCTTCCAATTTGCAAGATTTGGGCCATCATTAATGTCTTACATGATAGTGATGGAATGATTAGTAACCTCTTTAGGAGCTTGTAACTTTTTTGTGTAACTTTTTTGTAAGATTTTATTTTTTAGGTTTTCCTTGTTAGAAAATATGTGACTACTTTAGGTGAATAAAATAAACAATATGGATTCAAATGTTGTTGGTTTTGGAGTAGTCTATAGACTCTTTTGGGCTGAACACTTCAAAAATTGATAGCAAATTTATACTTTGTTGAAAAATGATAATTTCAATTGCTCTTGTTGTTTCTCACACTTGAATTCATGTGAAAAAAAAATTTAAAATTAAGTAACACCATGAGACCAAACTTCTAATTTTGACCATCGTAGGTTGTTTTACCTTATAGTGAAGTAGAAGATCCACATATCAAAGAAGCATATAATTGCTAAAAGCAATTAAAATATGAATATGATGATTGAATTCAAAAAATTCTATGAGTTTAGTCTCAGTATTCTAATCAATCATTAATTATAGAGATGGTTTTTTTTTTAAAATAACATATGTTGATTGGAAAGATGAATAGATAAATGACAAATACTATGATTCTTATTGTTGATTTCAAAGCTAATGAGCCTTCAACATGCTTTTTGAACAACCACATAACATCCCTCTAAAAATTCCTTGATTTCATCTATCCCATCATTTATTTCTACAACATTGTGATTTGATCCCTTAAAAATATATTTATCGAGGTATTTAACAATTTTTATTGAATTACAAACCTCCATGTTCATATGATACTTAAAACAATCTACTAAATATAGGTAATATGATACAATCCATTGATTGTCTAAATGAACAAATTGACCACATGTATGCTTCTCGACATACTGACCATGATTTTGATAAAGATATAAAATTTAATTGTCACCATTCATCTCAATATCTTGAATTTATATTGGATAATGCTTAGAGTATTTTCCATCCTCTATACACAAACAATTGGAATTATCTAAACCACATGAATCATGCATTATGTGTTTTGCAACCACAACTTTATATTGTAGTTACCTATTGAAAGCTAGAATCTCAAGATATACAACTCTATCTACAATTGTTGATCTTGTCTTTCAATTAAAAAAATGAGAGCATAAGGGAGATTATACTTTTGAAATTTAATAATATAACAAAAAAACAATTGTTTCTCCTAATACATTCTTCTTTGTGATTTTGTCCATCATTACTCTTAATTTGAGCTCAAAAACACGCACAACAATATTTCAACGATTAAGAGGACTTAGACTTAGTTCAAGCTCATCAATGATTTTAGGCCAAGTTGGATTACATGTCATTGTTATAAATAAATTTAGTTTGCCTAAAACTTTAACTAAAACCATATTGTCATGAAAGAGTTTTTGCATATATCAAGGGAATTCAATAAATATTGCATGTAAAACAATACAACATCCAATGTATACTCTATTGTCTTCTTGAATGCACAACATCTACAATTGTTTGATAATATTTTGCTTAAAGTTTTGCTTGTTGTTGTTTAATGAAAAATACATTTTTATATTTTATACGCAAATATTAATCTACTACATATTGTTGAAATAATCTACCAGCCTTATGTAGTATATTAGATTCGAGCCACTTTTGAAGCATATATTAAATAAATAATTTTAAAGTCATTCCAATATTTGCTTTAAAAGTAGGTGATCATATGTATTAACCATCTAGAAACAATAAAAGATAGGATAAAGCATCATAAGCTAAATGAATTTCTTTTATCCGTTGTAAACCTCCACTACATTAATAATGAATCATATCTTGACTAGATTTTACGTGTTGTTCATCAAGAACAACATCAATAATTTTTGGAACTATAAGTCAATTGTAATAACAACAATGTTTACCTATAAGAGTTTCATTGGAGATACGAAGTCCCACATTATGTTCCTCCAAAAAAACATGATGTGAAGATTTGAAACCATGAACTAATGCATTTATTGATTCTAAAACCTCTTAGATGTTGTTAATGGTATCGCGATAAAGATGTCAAAAACCTTCATATGATGATCCATTTACAAATCATCATCCAAAAAATAAATTTATGCAAATCTTACACCATGATCTATTTTGGGCTTTAAATTTTCAATATAATGAAATAACTTTCCATTTATACAAAAAGTATATACCCCTTGACCTTCAATTTAGCTAAATTGGAACTTATTATGCATACTTGTAAATGCAATTTTTTTATTATATTTTCTAATGAATTGCAAGAAAATCTTCAAGAAGTGAGTGTATTGCTCATAAAAAAACTCATTGAGCATTGGATGGACAGTGGAATGGCTAACATGTTTACTAGTAACTTTGTTATTATAACAACAAATTAATAGTTGACGCTTGCTACACTACACATTCACCATAATATTTTATTAGAAAATTAAAAAATAGAAAGAATTTTTATATACTTAAATGCAATGTAATAAATTTCAATAAGTCTTCAAAAAAAATTATTAAAATTTTCATATAATTTTTTTTACCAACATGCATACACTGAAATGCACAATATAGATTTTAATGAATGAAGTATATGCAATGATGAATACATTAAAAAATATGCATACATTGGAATGTAAAAGAATTCAAATATAAATAGCAAAAATGCTTGAAATAGAATTTGATTGTAAATATTGATATAGGTTGTCTCAATTAAGACAATGACATGATGATGAACACCAAAAGAATACAAATGAATGGAAAGGGATGTTGCCGAAGCGTGCATGAATCCTAAACATGCAGAGTTTGAAATAAACTCTTAACTTTTCCATTCACTTGATCAAGGTGTTGATATTTGTAAGAATCTACATGACAAATGTTATACAAACACCTCATGGTAAATCACATTTTTTACCGTTTGTACAATATTTGAACTGCCATTGGCAATCTTAATGTTTGTAGGATGTCTACCATGAGACAAAATTATATATAACTGGCCATGGCTAAATACTAATATGCCATATTTAACTATTTTTGGACTTTGCAAAGTCCAAAATTGGTGAAGGGACATCTAAGACAATTGTAGACTTTGATTTCTATAGATTTTAGGAATCTTCACATGATATAGATTTTGGACTAGGTGGTTTGAAAAATATACAACAAGTTTAGATTTTAGATATCTATGACAGCGGGAGATCTCCCGCTGAACAAAGTCCAAAATTCCCTGAAAAGTCCAAAAGTAGTTAAATATGACATACTTCATTCTAAAGATAAATGCCAACTCGGTTATATAATTAGCCTTGCGATTTGTTAATTGTCATGAAAAAAATACTAGTGACAGAAAATTGTCTCCGATATAGTATGAATGGCAAGTGGCTATTGTTGCAATGATGTGTGATTCTTGCAGTTAACACTTCTTGACTACAATGGCACCTTTCTACAATTTCACACAATAATATAAATAGAGACACTTACAACAACCGCAAGTAACTACCATTGCATAAATCTTTTGTTGAATTTAAGTTCCTTAACATCATCACATATTGACCACATTTAAGATTTAATTGATGAAGTGGCAAACTGCTCAAATGTAAAGAATTTAAAAACTCTACTGGATAATGAACATACTCATCATTCTCATGAATAAAATTGACACTAAAACATTGATGCACATCACCGTGCATGCGATCAATGATTTTACAGTTGATTTTTTGGACATCATCATTCCAAATAACCAAAATTACACGCTCAAAAAAATCAACCGGGTCATCAAAAATTGTATCAATGAGTCCATTTTGAGAATTTTCATGCACAACTATTCCAAGCAGTATCTCTACCTCTGAACCAGTTTTGCTTGCACCAATATTTAACAAAAATTGTTGAAAGTTTGGTTGACTTTGTAAATACATATTAGTGGTCAAATGAAAATGTTGCATTAGCAAAAACAAATATGAATGCCGCAAGCAAGCTTCAACAGTTTACTTGTGACCTCTATCTACAATGATGGGCAAAATTTGACAAAAGTCACAATTATAAAACTATAAATTTACCATTTGAAGTATCAATACCATGGATATCTTGCAATAATTAATTTATTCCTTCAATCATAAATCTATGCCCAGTACAAGCTTCATCAAGTACAATCAATTGCACTTCACATAAATTTTAAGCTAATGATGATGGGGCACTAATGCAACATGTCGATTTATCATGCAATTGTAATGAAATGGCAAAAGAAGAATGTGCCATTTGTCCTTCATGCAAAAGGCAAACAACAATTCTATTTGTTGTCATTGCTATACATTTAACACCACGACCACGAAGATAACCTAGTATAGTATTGTATACAAAAGTCTTGTTGGTACCTCCAAGATCATCTTTAAAAAATAACTTATTAGAAGGATGGGATTCTAAAATGGCAATAGTAACTACAATACTGCATTGAAAACAATATGTTGTTCTTTATTTAATCTATCCATATTTTCTTCTATAAAATTATTGTTTGAATTATCTACATCATTGTTGTTATTGGTATCGCTACCAACATCAACAATGTTTAAATAACCAAATTCATTCAAATCTTGAATGTCAAATAAAATCTACAATGCGTTTATTTGAAGATAATAAATATTCATCAATGAATAAAATTGCTTTGCTATAGCAATTTTGATCATTGTGCCAATCATCAGACATAGCATCAAGATGTCTTTTTAGCAAACCAGAAGGATTAAATGGTTATTCAAAAACAAGAAGCGTTACAAACAACCATCAAATTTGTTTAAGCAATGAAATGACGGTTGCTTCTTGGAGATAGTTGTCTTATTCAGTATCATCTTGCCAAAATCCTCTTGCAATGCAAACAACTTTATATGTTGTATGTATTGTATTTTTTAAAAACAAAATAGTTCATCAAATAAAGTTGATGCTTCAACATGAGTCAACAACAAACGTAAGTAAAATAATTCAGTGCCTATAGGGACCATATTTATTCTACTAAAAACTTTTATCTTACGTTGTCTTTTTTCCACATGTTATTTTTTACATTCCACATATAGTGGAATAAAAAATCCATGTATTGACGAAGCATATGATTGCCTAAAGCAATTAAAGTATGAATATGGCGATTGAGTTCAAAAAAAATTGTGAGTTTATTTTCAAAATTTTGATCAATCACTAATTGCAAAAATGTTCCTTCTTGAAAAGTAACATATTGCTAATTAGAAAAATAAACAATTAAATGACAAACAATATAACTCTTGTTAATGGTTTCAAAACCAAAGAGTCTTCAACATACTTCTTGGGCGACCATATAGCACTATAAGTGTTTTGATCTTCACCCTTAAGACCAAACATGCACAACCAGGGTTTAAGTAAAATTGAAATTTTTTAAGGGTGAGTGGTTGTAGTAAATGAATTGACTTCCAAGAAAGGAGTTTTTTTACTAAATCCTATTTCTAATTCTAAATTGATAAATTCTTGGTAAATAATAGAAATTTATAGGTCTTGATTTTATTCTAACTATTAGAATTGACTTTGTATTTTTTGGGTTATTTTCTATTTTTTAGCTTCTACTCCAAATTTGCTTTGGACTCTATTTGATCAACTCAGTTGATTTTCATTCAATTTTAACCTACTTTTGTTTAAATCTTCATTCTACTTTAGATATTTTACTATCCATCTGATTTAGAGGTAAAGTTAGTTTTGGTATATTCCTCATAATCTCCCAACCCTAAATTATCCTTTGGTTATCTTTTGACCTAAGGGATAAACGTTCCTTACTACTTTAGATAATTTTGGGTTTTATTCCTACTTCCAAGGTTAATTAATTTTATCTTTCAGGTTCTACTTTTATCTTTCTAAACGGTAGAGAACTTCTTACTTTTGATCGTTTGGGTAAAAATTGTTATGGTGATAGTTTGACCGTTATTCGGCTTAACAACTTATCCTGTTAATTTTTCTTACTTCTATCTTTTACCTTTGACTTCTACTTAATTTAAATACTAAATTTCTATTTAAAATTCCTTTGGATGACCTTTTAATCTTTTATCTATTTTTACTATGAATTTTTTCATTCAAAATAATTTTATTTTAACCCTACTTCTACTTTTACCGTTAAATAATTTTATGTTCAAGATTTTTATTTATTTTTGGATAAAAGTCAAATGTTCTATTTGAAGATTCCTAATAAAAAGTTAATCTTTAAAAGTAAATTTTAATTGTTAACCGGCTCATCAAAATTTACCACTAATTCTTTTTATTAGTCCACTTGAAGTTACTTTAATTTTCCTTCTCTTTTGACTTTTATTTTTAATAAAATAAAATCCTATTGTTCTTAAGCTTTTATGTTAATTGATTGTGGAATAAATTTTGACCAATAACGGTTCTTCAAAATTTATATATTAATTCCTTTTATCCTTTCTCAATTTTGATCTATGCTAATTTTATAGTTTCTCCCTTATTCTTTTGGGGTTTTCAATGTAACTCTAAGTTTTCATTCAAATTTAAATTAAACTTCTTTCTAGCTTAGCTGGTAGACTTTTTACCAGATTTCAAAGTGTAATATAGTCTTGGAAAGCTAATGAAATTCTCTATGCAATTCTAAATTCTAATTCTATTCTTTGAATAATTCTAACAATCTGAACTTAAATTCCACCTACGGCCCTAATTGCTAAACCAAATCAAAATTCTAATTGAAATCAAAGTACAATTAAGGGGTTGTGTTTAAACATTAACCTCAATGTTGTTGATCTTCTCTTCACCAATTTGAACTTCAAATTCCATCACTTGAATGTACGTTCCTTCCATCTCTCTTTGTATTTTTGATTTTTTGGTAGTTAAGAAATTTGTGAATTATTTGGTCTTCTAATCTTTTTGTTTTTTTGCTCCTATTTTTTTTCTCACTTTTCCTCTATCTTTCTAATTTTTTCCTTTTTCTTTTTCAATAGGCTTTAAAAGTCAAAACATAAAAAATCTAATCTAATCTAATTTCAACTATGAGCTAAATGGCTTTAAAAGTCAATCAAACTCTAACTAATAAGCTTCTTTTCTATATTATAGCTAATCTCTAAGACCTCTCCCAAAGTCAAACTATTCTTTATTGTCTTTTCTATTTGTTTTCTAATCCAAAACAAAAGGTGGTTATCAAGGTCAACTATCTTTTTTCTAATGGTTGGGCCTAACTTATTCTACCTCTTTTTCTTCCTTCTCTGAAGGTAATAGGTCCAGAAATTGCCCACCTAAGAGCTGAAACTGAATTTTGGGCATGAGAAGCTTCTTAAAATAATTGTTGGTACATTTTCCTTGAGAGACAAGTGGAATTGACATCTAACCCAAGTCGTTTCATATTTCTTGGAGCTTTGTGGAATTAGTTATAAAATTTTGAAGTTGAAATGGCATAGGGCTCTAAAATCGCCCACCTCCTTAAATGTACACAATTTGTACATTATTAAAGGCTAGGAGAAAGCAACATGTATGCACAGTGTACATTTTGAGGATGTGGGCAGTTTTAGAGCCTGTTACCTTACTACTAATTACCTTCAAACAACTTGTGCGCACTTGATTTTGATATGAGATTCAAGCTCCACAGATGATTGTTGACAAGTTTTTTGGAAATCTAGCACCTGTTGAGTTCTAGCAATTGGAGTTCAAGTCAAGCCAATATGCTTACAGGTGGTTGTCCGGTGGTTATTCAGCATCCCGATCACTCTAGTATGCAATTGCTTAGAAGGCAACTCATTTACTACAACCACTCACCCATAAAGAGAATTCTCAACTCTCACTCACTTTGATTCATGTAAGGTAAGACAGCCCATTGCGGTCAAATGACCCATTGTGGTCGCCTAAGAAATGACCCATTGTGGGTTTTTTCCAGGATGTGGGATGTGGGCAACAATGCATGTCTTACATAACAGCAATGGAGTGAACACTGACCTCATTAGGAACTTCTGAGTTTTCAGTGTGAAGTCCATTGTAAAAATTGACTTTTTTGGCCTTCTGTAATAGAAAATATTTTGACTGCATTAGGCAGTGAGATGAGCATTACAGATTCAGATTTTAGTGGTCTTAAGGTAGTCTATAGACTCCTTTGGGCTCAATGCTTCAGAAATTTCTAGCAAATTCATACTTTGTCAAAAAAAATTAATTTCAATTGCACTTGCTATTTCTCACACTTGTACTAATTTGGGAAAAAAATTGAAAAATTTCAGCAACAAGATGATGCCAAACTCCTCATTCTGACCACAATGGGCTGGTTTACCTTACTGAGACTCAATTTGGTTGCAATCTGCAATTGGGAGGCTCAACCCTTCTAGCTTGGGTCAACCTAGATTGACTCTAAAAATCTGAATTTTTAAACTCTCATTCCTCCCTGGCCATTCTAGTTTTTAACTTAGTTGGTGATTTTATCACTCTGGTCTGACATGCCTTCACTCTTGTGATTTCACTCCTGTAGTTCTGGTCAAGGCAGGTTGACTTTTCCAAATATGATTTCTTAGGCTTCCCCCCCTCTCACTCATTGAATACTCTGAGTTAGATTTTTGATTCTTTTTAAAACCGCCCTGACTTTCTTGAATTTTAATAATTCAAAAGCCTGTATTAACTTAATAGACTAGTTAAAACAAACAATCAATGAACTGAATTTTTGGGTCTCTTTATGCAAAACCAAACTGGAAAAGTTGTTAGTGAAGACAAAGCTTCGCCGTCCGGTGAGTTTCAGATCCCCACTTTTAAGACAAGTAACCCAGGAAATAATCCAAAACAAAGATAGGAAATTTGAACCAAGGGCAAAGCTTCGCCTTCCAGGGGGTTTAGGCCTGAATTTTGGTCAATTGCCACTAGTGGGTTAGTAATAAGTATGAGGTTTGGTTCTCACTCAAATCACTCAAAATAACATAAACATCACTAGGACCATGAATTCCAATGTCTAGGCTTCAGGGGGAATTTGCAACAACCAAAGGTGTGAAATTCCTCACCAAAAAAGCTCAATTGAAAGTTTGTTGGTAGACCACAAAGACTCAAAACACCCAAACGATTAGATTAAAGCAAGATCCAAGGAATTCTAACTAATGGCATCGCCAGAATTTGGCTAGAATATCTTTGAGGTTAGTACCAAAAGAAGAACTTGATGACAAATGCCACTGAACACAAAGTTAGTTTAAAATTGCTTCAAAACTCCCAAAAGAGACAAGCTTAGGACAAAGGGACCCCCACGTCTTTTGTAGTGAGATGACAATACAAATGAATGCTTAAAAACACAATGAAATCTCAAATTGCAATGAAAAACAAAGAGTCTTGGCAGATACCAAAATTCCTTGACAACGTGGTCACGTATGGCGCAAGCAACAAAACGAAGAAAATGGGTTTTCAAAGAGAGAGGAGGGGAGGCCTTTTATATGTTTCCAAGGCCTCCACCCCTTCCCAATTTACTCTAAACTACCTAAGTAAAATGAAAATTAACTAAAACTAACTATTACTATGCCAAATTCTATCCTACTGCTGATGTCGCTATAACTTTTGGAGAAAAGGTCCAATTGGCGAATAGACTACGCCATTGGCTCCAAAAGATCCAAATTAGTCTAGAGCAACCTTCGCCCCCTTATTCAAGCCTATTTTGCGACTGAAAGATAGCAATTTGTAAAGGAGTGAAGAAGGTAGAAAATCTAACTTTTGGAGTTTATTTTTCCCAAAAGTTTGGACTATCTAGGATTTTTGAGGAGGTCCAAAAAATTAAGAAAAGAGTCTAAGTTGACTCCAATTGGACACCGTACGCTCCTTGTACGCCGGTCAATTTGCTAAATATTTAGTAAAACTATTAAAAGTTGTTGACGATGCTAATTCCGGTACTTGTTGGTGTTGGAATGTTTTGAAATTTGTCAAGGTGCTTATTTAAGCTAAAAATAACTACCCTAATTTTTAGTGGGATTTTACCAGCACCTAGGTAATTTATATGAATTTTCCAATGTCGGTAAACACGGTTGACTTTACAAGGAGTCATCTTTTGCAATTCAAGAAATTATAAAACTTTTTAGATAGCTTCTAGGAGGTTTCCAAAGTCTAAGTACAAATTCCCATATCTACTTTGCACTTTTCTATATAGATATTAAATTAGTATCTATCAATTTAATTCTTCCAGGGAAGAATCATTTTCATACTAGGGAATCTTCGTGAACCGACTTTGCAGATGTGCTCTTGGCGTGCTTTTATACTAGCAATACCTATCTCCACCCTCCAATTGCATGCTTCATGTAACTTGTGAATTTTACCTACAGAGGACAATTGGTTTCTTTCCTAGCTTTTACCTATTTGGCAAAAATTCTATGCAAATCTTTTCATAGATATTCCTAACACTTACTAGGCCTTATGTCAATTTGTACTACTACTCTTTAGGCCTAGGACATGTTATGGATTTTTTAGGGAAAATTCCAATAAAAGACCAAGTTTGGTATTTTCCTACTATTTGGGTCAACAAGGCTAAATCCATTTTTAGACCCTTAATTATCATTTTAACACCTATTTAGTCACTGAAAATAGTAATTGGGTGTTCTTAGTGCATCCTGAGACTTTTGGAGAATAATACAACGTATTTCTAGGGATTTCCCTTGAATACAATGTAAATACTTTTTTTTAACCATTTTTACTAGAAATACTTTTAAAACTGAGTGAAAAACAAACAAAAAATTATGAGACCTAGGTGACAAATACATGGTTCACAAGTGTCCTTCCAAGAATTCCTTAATCTCATTTATGACCTCATCCATTTCTACAATGCCACGATTTGGCTCCTTAAAAATATACTTATAGAGGTGTTTGACAGTTTTTACTAAACGCAAACTTCCATATTAATATGGCAATTAAAATGGCCTACTAAATATGGGTTATATGATACAACCCATCAATTGTCCAAATGGACAATCTGACTACGTGTGCATTTTTCAACATATTGACCATGATTTTGGCAACGATATAAAACATAACCGTTACCATTCATCTCAATAGTATCTTGAATTTGCATTGGATAATGCTTAGAGTATTTTTCATCCTCCATGCATGCACAATTGGAATTATCCAAATGGCATGGACCATGCATCATGTATATAGCAACCGCAACATAAAACTGAGGTTGCCTATCCAAATCCAGAATCTCAACATATACAACTCTATCTACAATGTTACAATTGTTGCCCTTATCTTTCAATCAAAGAAGAATGTGAGCATTAGGTAAATAACGCTTTTGAAACTCAATAGTGTAACAAAAAGCAATTGTCTCCATCAATACATTCTTCTTTGTGATTTCATCCATCATTGTTTTTAATTTGAACTCAAAGACATGCACAACAACATCTAGATGATCGAGAGGACTTTGACCTGGCTCAAGCTCATTAACAATCTTAGACCAAGTTGAATTACACGTCATTGTTATAAACAAATCTGGTTTGCCTAAAACACTAACTAAAATCATAGTGTCATGAAATTTTTTTTGCATGTATCAAGGGAATCTAATAAATGTCACACGTAACACAATGCGACGCCCAATGTGTGCTCTATTGTCTTCCTACATAGCATCTACAATCCCCTCATAACATTCTACACAAAGTTCTGCTTGATGCTGTCTAATAAAAAATAGATTTTCGTGTTTTGCACCCAAATACTAATTTACTATATATTGTTGCAATAACCTACTAACCCTATGTAGTACATTAGACTCAGGACGCTTTTGAAGCATATATTGAACAAATGACTTTAAAGTCATTTCAATATTTGCTTTAAAAGTAGGTGACCACTCACATTGACTATCTAGAAACAACAAAGGATAGGATAAAGTATCATAAGTTGGATGAATTTCCTTTATCAATTGCAAATCTCTACAATGTTGGTGAAGAATAATGTCTCAACCAGATTCCATGTATTGTTTGTTAAGAACAACAACTGCAATCTTTGAAACCACATGTCGATTATATCAACGACGATGTTCACTAGTAGGAGTCCCATTGGAGATACGAAGTCCTACATTATGTCCCTCTAAAAGAACTTGACATGAAGACTTGAAACCACAAACTAATACTTTTATTAATTCTAAATTTTTTTGAATGTTATTAATGGTGTCGCAATCAAGATCATCAAAGATCTCTACGCGACAATTTGTTTGCAAACCATTATCCAAAATCTAAATTTGTGCAAATCTTGTGCCATGATCTATTTTGGACTTTAAATTTCTAATATGATGGCATAACTCTTTGTTTACACACAAAATATACACCCCTCGACCCTCAATTTGGCCAGATTGAAACTTACTATGCATACTTGTAAATGCAAACGCTTGATTATATTTTTTTAATGGATTTAAGAAATCCTCGAGAATCAGGTGTATTGCCTATAAAAAGTTCATGGAGCATTGAATGAACAATAGGATGGCTAATATGTTCACTAGTGAATTTACTATTGTAACAACAAATTGTCGCCTTTTCTTTTTTAAAACAAAATGTCAAACATTTTGGACATTGAATGCGCATGGATCCAATACCATGAATATTGACATCTATATAGTCATTAATTGTAGACAAAGTACAAGTCATAGTCTAAAAGAAATGACAATCATAAATTTAAATTAGGATAAAAAAATCCTAAACTCTAAACTTTGCAACAATGAAACTTGATAGTAAAAAAAGATTTAGGATATAGAATAATAAAAATCGTGAATCGTAAACCTTTAAATTTGTCAAAGGTAAAAAAATAAAGATTTAAGGTAGGATCATAAAAATCCAAACTATAAACCCTAAAACCCATGAAGGGTAGAAACTTCGTGATGCACAATTACAAAAAAGTAGATTGAAGATTGCACCTATATAACTTGCACTTCAAAAATTTGCATCCCTTTAATATGCTCCACTTTACTCCAAATGTTTTGTCTACTAAAATCCACTGCATATCAAAATATATTCAATAACAAATTTTTGAATTTTAAAACCTATTGTAGAAGTTAGGTCAACTTAGGCCAAATTATATCAAATTGTTCAAATTCAAATAGAATCGGATCAAATTGCTCATATTAGGTCAAACTATTGAAATTAGATTCAGTTGCTTAACTTTGCCTCAATTTGCTCAAATGAAGCTCAAAAAAATGTTGAAGTTGTTCAAATTAGGCTCTAATTAGGTTAAATTAATAAAATTAGGTTAGATTACATTGATGAAATTTGACTTAAATTGATCAAATTAGAATAAAATTATTGAAATTAGGCTTCATATGACCATAGGATTTCCACTTAATCTTACCATGGCTACACATGTTTTTTTGGACATTTTTCAAAACATCTGATGTTCACAACAATGTCTTAGATTGCATCATTGTTTTTCATAGCACCAATATGTTGTAACTGAAATTTAGCAATGCTTTCTACAACATCAAATCAAAATTTCCACTTTTCCAGCGTTCATAGACATGACATCCCAATGTTTTCTGAGAAGTATTATGTTATCTTAAACGTATTGTGTTATCTTAGACGTACAACGTTTTTGGCCTAACATCGGAAAAAACACAGTTTTCTTATAATGTGGAAGTCAACTACACTAGGTACACTTTGGGCAAAATGTAGTAGTGTACATTTTGTGTAATCTATACAATGTGTACATATTCAAGTTCAAAACAAGACATTGATTTGCAATATTGCGTGCCATATATATTCAATTCAAGATCAACCTATTAGCTTTGATTAACCAACAGCCACCAGTTGCCCAAATGTTTCCACTTTCTAACATTGGTCATCTTCATCTCTCTTTGGGTAGGTCCATTCAATGTTTCCTGCCTTTACTCTGGATATTCGCAATACTTTTGAAAATGTAAGTACTTTTAGTCACTAGCTATAAGAAACCTCATTTCTTCAAAAATACAAGGAATTTCTGGTGATTTAACCATTAGACATACTAAAGTCCATATACATGTTTCTTTCAGCACTAAAGGATCAACCAAACTATTTCGTTTCCTATCCACTTTTTGTTGTAGAAGAGAATGCCACATAAGTTCCTAAATTCTAGTAGTAACTACAACTACATCCTATCTATCAATAGAAATCACTTGCATAGCAAATAATCCATTAAAGTACTAGTAAATTACTCAAAAAATTAGTTGTTTGTTTTTCCTCTACAAAATACTTTCCATTTTTTTAGACAAATGTGATGTGCTTCCAATTCTCACACAAGTATTTTTTGCAACATGTAAAAAAATAATTTTTACAGTTTGATGGACATTGCAAACAAATATTTATAAGGTTACTTACCTACTTCATTTGAATACAACCCAAAAAAATTTAGTTTTTCAATCCCCAACATAGTCAAACCTTAGTACATCCTTCAAAAGTACTTTTTTGACGTAATTTTTAGGGGGGTGTAGTGTACTTCCACCATGATCAAGTCATTGGGATATTATTTTCAAATGTCCTATTTTGGGTCCCCTTATATTACATACTTTTCAAATTGAGTGTAATTTTTAGAGGATTTTAGGTAGATTAAATATCTCTTTGCTCTTTTTTAGAACCCTATAATATTTATAATACCTTATTTGTGGAGGTGATTGAATTACTTGTAATATTTTTTTTCTCAAAAGTGGACAAAGGGTTACTCTTTTTTAGAACCCTATAATATTTATAATACCTTATTTGTGGAGGTGATTGAATTACTTGTAATTTTTTTTCTTAGAAGTGGACAGAGGGTTTTAACTTGTGACTTATGTATTTTTCCATGAAACATGAACTTACACGTGGGATAACATATACAAACTTCAACCTTATATGTACAATTTGTAATATATGTATTAACACCAACAATGACTACAAAAGCACAAAGAATTGACTCAACAAACTTCAAAATCATTTATAGATTTTAGCATAAATACAACAATACCACATGAGTAATGTCTGAAATCTATAAACATGAAGACAAATAACACACAAGCAATAGGAATCATGGTTAGAATAAAAATTTAGAGTGCATTCACTTCCTAGATTATATTGAACCATGTAACAAAAATGCAAACACCACCACATCCGAGCTTCATTGCTAATTCTACAAGCACTTGCTAATGTTAAAAATGGCAGACCACTCTTTATAATAGATCCTACAATACAAATTTAACATTATAATAACATACAACCGTGTTTCAACATCAAAACGCATGGACAAGACTGAAACATATCATTCAACCACAATGAGAATACATAAAGTAGCTTTACAGCAAGAGGCTTTGCTACTTTGAAGCACTGGCTTCAAGCAAAAACCTACGCAAACTTTGTCACATTCACTGCAAAGGAAAGGGAGCTTTCCTCCATTTTTCCTCCGTTTGGAACAAAGCCAACAAGCCATACATAGAATGTAGAGAACTCCGGTTTCACAAAGTGCTTGGTGTTACAAAGAAACTCGTTGACATCGTTTGAATCTCGAAACTTAGAGGCACAAGCAAGCCGTCTGAAGCATAGCCTATTACTAGAAAAAAATGGATAGGGTTCCACACAGCAGACAAAAGCTACACGAATTCAAATGTAGCTACAAGGTGCACTCAAAGATCTATCCTTGTTCAACCAGTCATAACGACAACTTGATATTCTATACTACGTCAACACAAGATTCAATAAATTGGCAGTTTTCGAAAATATAGCTGAGTCAAATGAACTGTACTAGAGGTTCTTCCGCCTGGTAAATGTCTAGATTTTGGTTCAGTTTACACAAACCTTCCTATTTTAATGGAAAACCTGCCAATTTAATTGCCAAATCCCTATCTACTCATTGATTTAGATGTGATGGCACGTCATGGTTTCGCATTCCTTTTTCAAGGTTTCAAACAACGCAGTGGACATGTACCGCTCTGCACCACTAGCGAGCACTGCAACTATAAGCTTTCCAGCATTCTCCGGCTCCTTAGCAAGCTGTTCAACCAGCAATAAATCAAATCATTAGAGAAAGGGAAAAAAATCTTAATACCCATAGCTCAAGCCTGGTTGTAGGTTCTTGTTTTTCTTTGGTTTTTAAAAGAACTGTAACCTTTCATTAAAGTGGCAAAAAAGCTAGACCAAGGAACAAATACTAATCAGGATCCTAGCTACTAGGGGTGAGATTAGAAGTCAAAATAGAAGCTAATTTTTAATGGGGGGAATGGTAAGTGCTTGTTTCCATGAAGTACCTTGCTAAAGTCGCTACCCTTCACGTATTAATGTTGCGAATTTAGAAGGAAGTTGTGAGAATGTATAAAACCCTACACTCTACAATGTCTATATCCTAGACAATGAGCTGAGTGCTTCAGGGCAACATTTTGTTGTGGTTCATCCAAAAAACAACTTGAATCTTTAAAAGACACCCTTTCTTTACGACCAAATTGATGAAAATGATGTTAATACTTGCACAAAGAAATAGAAGAAGCAATAAAAGCGCAAGAATTCAAAAAAGGGTTAATACTGACCTTGAGAGCAGCAGCAAAGGTAGCCCCGGAGGAGATGCCCACCAGGAGGCTCTCCTCGGCATGAAGTCTGCGTGCCATGGCCAAGGCCTCGTCACTGTGCACTTGCACCACGCGGTCCAGCAGCTTCACGTCCAGAACTTCCGGGATGAAGCCGGCTCCCATGCCCTGAATCAAGTGGTGGCCCGGTTTGCCTCCTGAAAATAAATATATTCACAAGTCATCCACAAGTCAAATATATATAAACACCGAACCAAAAACAAAGCCAAAACAGAACAAACCCGCAGTCCATGAATCAATGAGCCAGTTCCCAATTTGTGGCCGGGTTTCAAACTTCATTGAATACGGACGGACGCCATTTGGAAGTGGCCAGACACGAAAGTTTTTGATATTGAACTTGTTTCGCTTTCATCTCTCTCAGTACTAAAACAATAAGATAATAAAATCATGTTGAATTGAACATCAAAGCTGTGCATCATTTCTCATGTTGCTCATCATCTCTTCCAAAAACAAAACAAAACTACAATCCAACTCTGTTGCTTAATAAAATCGATGAAGAGCTAGTTTACAATCGGTGGGATTCAAACTTCATTGAAAACTTAGTTTCCCATCTCTGAGTGGCAATTTGGAGTTTCCCATCTCTTTCAGTACGTAGATAATGGCATCATGTTGAACTGAACATCAAAAGACTGATTGGGCTTAGTTCTTTTGTGAAATGTTCAGTGTTGGACATACAAAGTATCGTTGCGGTCTTCAAAATAAAGCTTCTATGTTGTTGAATGTTACCACTTTTCAGTAGCAAAATACAATTCAAACACAAGTCCCATTCTTCCAAGTCGAAATCTCATTTAGTGTGGGAGTAAGTCATCAATTAATCGAGTCTTGTGGAGGTTTGGACATTTAGATGACCTGAAATGACCGCACTTTCAACAGGCTCCACTCCAGCGACAAGGACGTTGGGATTCTTGCTCTTCAGGAAACGCCCAGTGCCGGTGACAGTCCCTCCAGTGCCAACACCAGCCACCAAAATGTCGACTTTGCCTCCTGTCCCTTCCCAAATCTCCGGCCCTGAAGACCACAACCCAAATGAGCATGACCCTAAAAATCAATTCTAATGTTCAACTGAAACTAGAATCCAGCTAGGACCAAGCTAATTCTAAGGAAATCACTCTATGGAGTAAACGTTTCATCAATGTTTGGAGATATTAATTCAACCCACAATATTATCGGACACCACTCATTCCAACTCCACGAAAACTGCAGGAAATGCGTAACAGTATTGTGAAGGACATGCTTGCCACTGGCATCAAACCTGATCCAGATGGAAAAAATTATTTATCAAGAGCTTAAGTAAGTTCTTAAGTAAATCATGCTCACCAGTTGTCTGAAAATGGGCACCGGGATTTTCAGGATTTCCGAATTGGTTCAAGCAATGGGAGTCCGGCGTCTTGGCAAGGAGGTCGGACAGAACGTGCAGACATTGGTCAATGGTGGACTCAGGATCTAATAGACCACAGCCACAACAGCGCATGTTAAAAACTACACCTACCGTCTGGGAATCAGTATCCCCATTGACAGAGCAATTTCATTGTGAAAAGTATACTAACTTAAAGACGCGTTCAAATTCACCATCACCGGCATCAGTGATGCCCATTACATGCATTCAACAAATCATTAATAAAAAACAAATCTCCACATAACCTACTCAAATCAGGACACTTCCCTCTGTCGACAACTATAGCATTGTTGAGCAGGTCATGACATTTCTCATAGTAAGTAGTTTGCTATTTTGCAATGGTCATTCTCAACCTAACCTTAAGCACATAGGATTCAGCGAGCTACACCTATCTTAACTGCAATGTTCACCAGAGACAAACTTTCGACATGGGTTAACAATGTTATAGAAAGAGAAAAGAATTTGATGGAATTTTGAGGAATTTTGAATTTGGCAAGAACACCCACCTAAAATGACGACTTCGGCACCCAAAGCTCGAAACAAAATGCGACGCTCCACGGAGTAATATTGGGGCATGAGGAAAATGACTTTGTAGCCTCGTTGCTTGGCCGCCATAGCAATCGCAATGCCGGTGTTCCCACTAGTGAGCTCGATGAGGGTGGACTTCCCAGGAGTGATGAGCCCTTTCTTCTCCGCATCCTCAATCATCCTACACAACCAACCACAACGTTAATGTACCAGAAATTAAATCAAATAGTTGGTTATCAGCCATAGCCCTTTCTTCCAAACTAGATCACAACTGTCAAATCTTCGAGATTTATGTCTCTCTCAAAGAGTGGGAAGAGGATGGGGTTAATTATGATTTTAAACGACTCTCACTCTTTGCAAACGCTTTGCACTATGTGACAATGAAAGTGACAAGAGAGAGAAAAAGCATTCAATGCACAGAATTCCGTAAATAAGCATGTTCTTAAAGTATGCTTATTTGTAAATCTCACTAGATGTCTAGATTGAGTGCTTTAGCTACATTGATTTGTCCTAATAATGAAGGGGGAAATTAGCGCCACCTAGAAAATTAACGTCACCACAAAAAAAAAAATACAGTAATATTTTGTCCTGCATTAATTCAAAATAGCGCGACTTTGGAAGATTAGGACAAATCAGTGTAGCATAAACAACGAACAGTGAAGTGAATAAAGACATGGCTTGCTGGAGTTATATGCATTACTAATTGTGAACTTCGAGTTTGGCGAAGTGTACCATTCTTCACTGTAAGCACATTCACTAGCACATTCTCTAGAGCTCTATACGAAGCACAATTAGGGTTGCAGCTCCAGTCCATCCATAGCTGGCAAGACTAAATGGGAGACTCTGATTTCGATGGTGACCGATGTGGGAGGGATGAACGATGCCGCTATATGCACTACCCACCTCAATAACCAAGGCTGCTGTCCACATGACTGACCAAGTGGCTATGGAGCGGAATTAATTTACCAAGCTTACTTCACTGCGATGCGATCTTTCACGGATCCACCCGGTTGATACCACTCCAACTTCGCCACAATCCTCGCCACCGCGCCTTCAGCAGCAGCAATCCTGGTGAGCTCCAGCAGAGGCGTCCCGCCGATGAGCTGCAGAGGAATTAAGCAGAAACCATTCTAGTCACCAAATTCATGGTAAATACAATCAAAGCACCAGAACAACGAATGCAAACACAGAAAGCAACATCTTCAAACAGAAGAACACCCGTTGGAGATTCCAGTTGGAATTAACCCCCGCTGGAACCACAACACACTGCACTCCACACAGCAAATATAGTTCCCTGCAGCGGGACACCACTTTCAATTGCTGTGCTCCCCTGTTGTGGGATTTTGCCACAAACAGAGAGCAAATCATGGTCTTTAATTTTTTCAAAAGGACCGGTGTGAATTACGAGTCTTATTGTCGAAGACCCACCAGACCACAATTGCAAGCACAGAATAGTAGAAAAGAATCAATGAATCCATCAACCCGTCCTGTTTATGAGCAGCAGAAACTACTCCAGTCACCCAATTCATGAGAAAAGGAAGTAACCCAGGCACCCCCTTTCAATTCAAGGACCGGTGCGAATGAAGATTCTATTTCTTCAGGGCTACCGAAATTGATGCTCGAAATCAGTGAATCCATGCCACGAAATGCACCTGCTCAGAACTCCGTAAGATATGTCCTTGAGGTTCATCCTCTACTGACAAGCTCCTCGCAGCAGCCATAGCCAGCTCCAGCAGCAGCAAGGCCAACTCAGAGAATGGCAACTGATCACTGCCAAGAGTAGGGATGCAAAAACAAAAGCAAATTGGCGTGGCAACGAAAATACTGAAAGTGCTCCAAACAAACTAGTTCACAACTAAGTTGGAGATTATGAAATGCACCAGCATTGTTTTTTTGAAGTTGTTTATATAGGAGGTGAGCCAGGCCCTCAGCCCGTGAGTTTATTTCAGGAAGTGCCACACTGCCACCCATGTGACAGGGAAATTGCAGTGCTGGCAGGATGGGCCCCTAGTCCCCTACTGTATGGGTTGTATCATCATTGACTAATCAAAGAGTTGAATTTTCTGGCCATTTTAACGGATGAAGTGGAGCTAATTTTAAAGACAAAATTACTGTAAGAGATGATTCTTCGTTCACTTTCGGAAAAACTGTAGAAATCGTAAACTGTCAAGGAAAAAAAAATCACATACTAACTGAACATTGTTAACCCTTAAAGGATGACGGTTTGACTTTGGAAATCATCAGTTTTAACCTTTAACCCTAGACCGCCCATGGCCAGATTGGATTAAAAACATTGTAGCTTTTGAAGTGCTAAAAATCTAAATGAGACTAAGTTATACAGATCTTAACCGTACAATCTTGTAGTAAACATGCTGTAGATGATGTAGAACAAATTTGGAGTCATTTGACCGCATAGATTGAAAGATTATAATGTTTTAGTGTTGAAAAAAGATGCTGAAATTTTCCTTGCAACACACTTGGAGGTGAAATTCGATTCCAAAACCTACTCAAATGAAAAAACTTAAAACTATAAAGTGATTTAAAAACAACATACAAACACATTGGTGAAAAAAATTATCATTCAATTGACTCAATGTGTTTGCAAAATGGCTTGCAAATGTCAAAAAATAGGCAAGAAAAGTTGCAAAAAACACATATGAGGCTGAACCTCCATCTACTAAAACGCTTATCAGTAACTCAAAACTTCTTGGATTGATATGAAATTTTAGCCACACAAACTAGACTAGTATGCGCAACTTTCCCAAAAAAAATTATTGGAAATGAAGAATGTATGAAGAAGATATAAGCCGCCGAAGTTCACTGTAGTCCAAGAATGGCGGGATTTTGAATTTCGAATTGATCCCAAACATTCAAAAAAAATTGGATTGATATGAAAATTTCACCACAATAACTAGACTTCAAGGGAAATCTAATCCAACAAATTTCATTGAAATCGAACATTGGATGAAGGAGATACAAGCCCCCGAAGTTGCAGCCATGAAGTGCACTTTGGTGAATCAAATTGAGCCTGTGAATTTCGATTGGCTTCTAGAAAATCATTACCTTTTGGATTGATTTGAAAATTTTACCACAAAAACTAGAAAAAAAGGCGCAAATTTTCCAACAAGTTTTATTGAATTTGGACATTGGATGCAAAAGTTACAGTGGTTTGAATAGAACTTAAAACTATGTGAGGACACTTTTTGTCCTCTTGGGCGGTCTAGTGTTAAACATCAAGGCGGATGGTTTGCATCCGATGAATGACAAAGAATCTCTCCATGCAGGACAGAAGTACAACTATTCATCGTCTAAATTTTGTGAGAAAAGGGAACGTCTTCTACAATAGCTTGTCTTCTGATGAGTGCTTTTTCGTTTTTTTAAGCCAACAATTCACACAATACCCAAACAAATGATTTCCACAGTGACCGGCTCATTGTTTAACCCAGTAAGGATGGACCCATGACCACTGATTTCAAGCTTCATTCCGCATCACCCAATTTGCTAACATTTTGCAACTAAATATGAATGAAAAATTTTATATTCATTTTTAAGCTGAAATTACATGTCAGCTGCTTTACTTTACAAATTTTTTAGATTTTTTTATGAAAAATTGATTATTTTGAGAATTTTTGAAGAAAAAGTGAAGAAAAATCACCACAAATAGAAAATTATTTCAAAAAATAAAAAAATTCACCATGTGTGTATACTACAGTAACAAACATTATGGTATAAACTCAATTTCCATGTCATTCTCTAATTAAAATTTAATTGACATTTGAAAATACATCCAAAGTTCAAATTGCAATAAAATATTTAATATTAGGAATTTTTTCAAAATTCAAATTGGAGTAAAAACTAGAGAAGATGAACTTCATTTTGTTAGTTTGGCTCGAACTCAAAAAATATCATTTTTGTGGAGAAATTCCAGATTTAGAGCAAGGAGCAACAACTTCCCAAAATGCACTAAAATGGTATATTTTGTGATCCGTTTTTTCTACTAACTTCTCATTTAGATAAAGACAAACATTGGGAAGACTAAAAACTCAATTGGATAATCTTCATAACCCACCTTGAAGGGTCAATAATTAAAAAATGGATGAAAAAATGCTTCTGATCTCTGTACACACCATTCTGTAGTCATCCAAACGCCACAAAATGGCGCTGGCAGCGTTACTGGGTTAAGGGTTAATGACCATGTGAAGCATTGGCTTAAATAATTATAAAAAGCACTCATTGCAAGACAAATTACTATAGAAGACCTTCCCTTTTCTTATAGAATTTTGAGGATGGATAGTTGCACTTTTGTCCTACATAGAGAGATCCTCTGTCATCCATTGGACACAAAACACCTACCTCGACGTCTAAGGGTTAACCAACCTAAATCATCCCCATTGGAAGAAGGATAATGTCTCCATATACAAGAGTCAACTCATTCATGATCACCCTCCATTTTGGTAGTGAGGGGTGGTCTAACTCCGATTATGTATGATGCATTATAATGCATCATACCTGGGAACGAGATTCCTGTTTGGTAAGGTGGAAACCATGGTTTCTTTTGGCTTTATAGTACTAGATTGCACCAAAAAAAATGACAAAAAATCATGAAGTTTTTTACCAGAAAACTTTAAATTAAAAAAAAACTATGATGAAATTATCATATTGTGGATGAAAACAGAATTATGGATATGTGATATATGCTAATGTGATATTTTCTATTCAATATGTGGATGGATGTTGAAATTTGGAGCACCACCATAACATTTTTTATTGCCACTTTGACACTTTATAAAAAAATATTAAAAAATTAAAAAAAAAAAACTAAACTAGTGCCAACTAGCAATGAAGTGCTGCAATTTTCTATTATAGTAATGAAGTGCTCTCAATTTTGCAACTAGCCCTTCGTTAGAAAGAAAATGACCTATATGACCAATATAGGATGGACATAATCTTCACCTAGAAAATTCATGATAATTTTGTTTGGTGGACATAAAATTGTGAAGAATTATGGAATCCTTTTTAAATCTATTTTCATATGTAGAGGAATTTTTCCCTTCAACATACTTGCACTCCAAATATGTTCAATTACTTAAGTGGTCATAAATGGATCAATTCCCTTATGCTTGGGAGGAAGTTTAGTTATAGTTTGTAGAGAATCATTGGTTGGCTAAGAACTAGGAATTAGAAAGTTGCAGAAAGTCATAGGTTGCCTAAAAAATTGTCATGTTTGATTTTGAGGGAAGCAAGAGGGCCCCAAACATTGGTTAACAATGTTATGCATACTTCTAGAAGTTAACTATAAGTGAAATAAAATACCTAGAATGAAGTTAAGATTATTACATTCCTAGAGACTCATTTTTTGAGGTTGGGTTGATAGAAGATTTCAAATTTTGGGTATTCATATTCAAAAGCTTCGTTATAGATTTTTTTATTTTATAAATAGCTTGACAAGAGTAATTTACTATGCAATAGTCAAATTTAAAGTTATTAGAATGTATGCATCAAGTATGTTGTAGAAATAGAAGTATATGAAACTTTGTTTGAGTTGACTATCAATTTAAAAAGTAACATTTGAAAAAGTAAGTTCATGAATTTTATCCAATGGAATATTTGAAAAAAATATTTAAAATGAATTATTAAATTAGGAATAATTTAACAAAATTAAGTTTTAAATATTATATGCAAATATTGACAAGAGTTATGGTGAATTTAAGTGTATAGGCACAATTTTAATTCAAAATCTTCAACTTTTATACATAAATGAATTCCAAATTATTTTACCATATTGTATTTGTTAACAAATCTTAGCAATTTCTCAAAAGTATAGAAATCTTCATAAGGGTTAACCCTTAAAGGTCAATGGGGTGACTTTGGAAATCATCAAGTCATTATGACCGTGTGAAACATTGGCTTAAAAAATTGTAAAAGCACTCATTGAAGTCAAACTACTATAGAAAATCTAGACTTTTCACAACAAATCCAAAGGATGAATAGTTGCACTTCTGTCCTATTAGTAAGATTCTTTGTCATCCATCGGATGCCAAACATCCATGTATTAGAGAACGGGCAAGGTGCTGCTTGTTCTGCCTTGCAAGCGGCTGCAGGTCAAGATCTAGAGCTGCGCATGGGGCAAAACAAGCAGCACCTTGCCCGCTTTCAAGTGTTAAAAGCAGGACTTGCTCATTTTGTACAAAAATATGTATATACTGGCCAATTCTAAAGCCAGAATCGGACTTGGTAACTCAGATGTAGATTTTGCACCCTAACAAAGTCGTGAAAGTGGCAGAATGAGCAAGCCCTGCTTTTAACATTGACGTTTAAGGGTTAAACTATGTTCTATGGGGAGGACCATTGCCTTGTTATCCAATGTTATTCTACCTCAATGCAGCTGCGTATGTCCAACTTGATTGCCAAAGCGGCCCAGCCAAGAGCAATTGAGCACACATCCCGGTGCGGTAGGTGAAGCCCCAAGCTTCAGGGAAGTTCCGCCAATGCAGAGTCGCACTGTTGGGCACCCCCCTCCTGTCCGGTAAGTAAGGTATATCCATTGCTAAGTCAAAGAAAACCATCTCCGGAGATTAGGAAATCTGATAAGGCCGGCTCTCCAGTTGTGCACTTGGAAGTCCTTCAATTGGGCCAAAATAGAAACCAGAAAATAGAAAATTTCAAGGCTTTGGGGGCAGTTGGACTCCGAAACGCGGTCGATGTTGACCCTCAATCAGTCCCTCACCGTGTTTGCATGGACTTGTGAGATCACTGAGATGTGCGAACTTTCCCTGCTAGAAGCCGCCACAGAAGTCGTCGCGTTAACTATCCGGAGGAAGGCGGAAACCAGGCAAGGATAAAACTTACTGCATCATACTGAGTGGTCGAGTTTTCCACACTGTTAAGTGCACAACAAATGCAAATCAGAAGTTGGTTGGATTGAGTGATGCAACCAAAATTCCCGGTTATGAGGGCAAGACCAGGGCTGCATGCACTACAGGATCCAAAATACTCAAAAATGGAGGAAAAAACAGCTTGAAGAGTTTATTGAAATGGATTGGCGAGCAAATCCCAGTAATGCAACCACGGACGTGCTTACGACTGTCATGTCTCCAGAATGGGATAACCAATGGCTTGCTGAATCAAGCAAAAATAACCTTTTGGAAAGAGTGAGGCAACCGGAATACCAAACTAATGAACTAAAAAAATGAATCTCATGGGTCAAAATGAACCCTGGACTCCATAGCTGTCACCAGCAAGAATATTATTATTATGTGTCTCTTAAAAAACAAAACGCTATCCTAGAAGAACTCACAGTAACTCTGGCCCAATGAAGAGTCTGCTGAGGTAGTTCCACTAACTAAAGCCCCCCATGGACTTAATGCAAACACCATTGATACCTTCATTGAGGGGGGGGCTAGTTCGACGTTGCAGGTTACTGAAAAATAATCTCGCCGTGGAACTGGTTACTGGCACCGTCCCATTGGCAACCCGTCACCATTGCCATTACAAGTTGCAACTCATAACCTTGTTTCCTTTCAACTTGCTTCCTACACCTTGGATCATGAAGAAAAATGTACCACTCGTTATATACAATAACCTGTCTATTCACTGCTAGCGTGACTCCTCAATTATCTAATACATAATCTGCCAGATGAACCATCGAGACCATGTCTACTTTTGTCGGTTTTCAGTCAATAGTAGGACAATTACGTTGCTTGCATCTCAGAACCTAATGGTAACAAAATTCAATGATCTAATTAGAAACCATTTTTTTGCCGGCTTCATTTTCACAGGGTAGGCACTAAACTGAAGGTCGTAGGTTTTGGGACATAACTCACGTCCTCTCCGTCAATCGGATCATCGAGATGGTTAATCGGGCAGATTATGGTGGCCGGAACAGTCCATGCCCGGCCTACTTTGGACGCGGAGACGGCCTTGCAATCACAATGCCCTTGGGATCCCACCACGAGCCACCACCATCGACACCGAACTTGCAGAAGTCACCAGTCACTCCGGCTTTCTCATCATACGTAGCCATTTTCTAGCTAATTCTCTACAAAATTCTGAAACGAACTTGATGTAGCTATGAAGAATTGATATCAACTCTCCACTCTTGGAGACCGAGGCAATAATGGCTCTGTCGAGAACTGAAGTCCCCGGCTGAGATTCAAACGTAAGAAATGTGTCGAGCTTGAAGGAATGAATTCTCGGAAGCTCCCTTATACAACACCAGCCGTGAAGCTGAAGCTTTGCTGTGACGGGAATTTCCATGAGTTCGAGGATGTCCGTGTCTGTCGCCATGTCTGCGCCGTGCGTGAGGGAGTATGTTGTCTGCAGGGGGATATTGTCTGCAAGAGTGTATTGTCTGCAGCCTGTCTGCTTGATCGACCAATGAAGATACGTGACCGACACAGAATTATAATGAAATCCTAGTTGAAGAGTTAGGGTTTCCAAGTGCACCGACGGACGACGCGCAGACACATACCCACAAATCCGTCATACTCGCAACCTAAATTACTCGGAAACCGCATTGAGAAACTGCCCTCGGCAGAGAAGCAAATTCAGCCGACAATTCGTTAGAGAAGGTACATGGCGCGCTCGAACGAGCCACGTTGGAGAATCTTCCAGCACGTCACTAAATCCATGCCAACGAAGAAAACTAAAACCCAAATATCGTAGTCGTATATGAATTGAACAAGCGGAGATATTAGGGTAGTCACACCTTTTCCGAGAAGCAGAATTCTATGAAGTCGGAGAAATTGGCAAGAGAAAACAGGAAGCCGATCCATGTGAAGAAGGTGTGACAACACCCCTTTTTGGTGTTCGGAGCAATTCTCGGAGAATGCTTTACGTTCAAAGTGGGATGGGAGCTCTGCAAGCCACGCAAAGCCAACAAAACTGAAAAACTCCTCGAGAAATTTTTCTTCAAGGATGTTTCTTCACTTTCAAAGGACAACAAATAGCACTCCACTTGCCACGAACTGGCAATGAAAAAACTCCATCTACGCATTTTCGAAGAATTACAACTGTGGTGAAGAAGATGTGACTACCCCTATTCGAGAGTTAATGGATAAAAATAACTTCTATGCAACAAGAAACTGAGTTCAAAGACTCCTCTATTCACCCTTTCATGCAAAGAGAGTTCTCTCACCAAATTTGGTGATCTCTACTTTCTAATAACTTGAGAGTGTAGTCGCTTGAGCTTAGGGAAGAGATCTATTGAGTTATGACTCCCCCCCTTATTCAACAATGCTATTGATTATGCAAAGTGAAAGAAAAGAGGCAAAATAATTTGTCCTTGTCAAAGGCTAAGACTTCAATAAATAAGCTATTAAGTTTAGAATTTTTGTTCTTTTACAGGTTTTAACTTTTAAGTTTTAGGTTTAAACAAAGTTGAAAGGGGAGTGAGTTGATATGGCATCAAATACATTTTTGAGTTAGTGGTTGTCTTATAATTAATTGGCAAATTGTTGATTTGCGAATGTACATGGCTAGTCTATTGATTCCATACCATAATAACATTGATTGGAAGTTGGTGGTTGTCAATAATGTGATTTTGGTTCATGAAATCAACAAAACTAAGCCAAAGGTTAGAGATTTACCTTTGGCTCATTACAAAATAATGTTATATGGTATCCTTTAATTTTATGCAAAATAATATTATTTATTTACTAATGTGGAGATAATAATTGGAAATTTGACTCAATTGTTACAAACAATGGCAACCCAAATAGAAGAATTTAAAGGAAAAAATTGTAAATCTCAAAAGCTTCATGAATAATTTAATTGTTGTGAAATTCAAAATTAAATTTAATCTAATAAATTTTTCAAATCATTTGGTAGTAGCAATACAAAATTGAAATGAGAAGCTCAAAGCTTACAAAAGCACAAAATCATAGAAATGCAAAAGAAGTTTAAAGCCAAGAAAAGCAATGGAATTGCTACCTTTATAATATTACCATATTGATCCTCTTTAATAACACCTCAATTGCAACGGCTATATTATTTTTATAATATCACCCTTTGTAAAAAGTAATATTACAGAGGTGATTGTGAACTGGTACGGTATTCTATTTCAGTAATATCACATTGTGTAAAAATACAATTTCTATGTATGCATGATTGAAAATATTTTTATAGAATAATTAAAATAATTATTTTAAAGAATTATCAAAATCATTATCATGCATTCTATTCAAATATATCAAATTTTTACTAATATGTGATACAATGAATGCGTAGCATAGCAAGCACAAGCCCCTAGTATTAATGGTAACATTTGTGATATTACAGAGGGACTTATGATTTTAGTAGTATGATTATAATTGTAGAATATTCTACCATGACATTGATGTAAGGTTAAACTTTTGCCTTATTAACACTCTAAAGGACCAAATCACATTTTTTTTTATAGGAACTGCTAAAATTGCCACTTTATTAGGGCAATGAGAAAATTTGAAAAAAATAATTGAAATCCAACCTTATGTATTTGTGCTAAACTAATATGGAAATGTCTAGAATTTTTTTTAGACATGTTTAACATGCAAATTAAAAGATTATAGCATTTGAAGTTAGAAGAAATAATTTTTTTGCAACTTAGTTCGTCAATGTCAACAAATTTTCACTCCTAGAATGAGATTTTATGCACTTTACATGGCTATTTGAACCCTGTATCATATTTCTTGAATACTTGCTAATTTTAGAGGAGGAGTTTACAATTATGTTGTCTAAAATTGCATGTCTTGCTTGAAAAATTGTTGGTAGCATAAGTTTTGATCCGAGTACTTTATCAAAAATAAATTTATATTCCTACCAAATGAATTCATATTCACACCTTGTATTAAAAAAATTGTAACATCTGCTTAAAATTGGATTTGTATGAATCCACCTAAGATTTTATGTGTATATTTGTGGGATATGTTAATTTGACTTCATATTGAGCACTGAAGCTCCTACTAATTCTAATTATCATATCCTACATGGATTGTTTTACCTCCTAAAATCCCATGTCATAACACTGCTAACGCGACTGATTCATTTCCTTTTACATGAAGGATAATTCTCCCCATGATACTTGGGAGGGAATTGAATTATAATTTCAAGTTGTGGATTGGTTTGTGCATGTAAATTGTGTTTGCATTAGATTGGTTCTTAGTTGGACAAGTCTGCACCTATTTGAGCTAGCCCAATCCCTATCCCTAGGGAACTTGAAATCAACAATGACTTTAATTAGAAGCTATGACTTTTTTTGACCTCGTACTTGGGAGGCTCCTGCTTTCGAGAAGAGCAAAAGGGACCCCCCTAGCAAAGGTTAACAATGTTATAGTGTATATAGTGAGCTTCTCTTCCACCAAGAAAATTCAAAATAAGTTGATAATCCAATTTCTATTCATTATTAAACTTTGTTGTATATGAAAATGCCTTTGAGCATCTCATTTGTTCTAAAAATATATATTTAATTGTGTGTGAGTTCTTTTGAGAGCTAACTAAAGGTTGATACCTTGAAATTGGGGTCAAGAGTAGAGTTAACCTTTTTATTGAGCCCTAGCAAGACGCCCCATTTGGCTATTTGCCATGCTAGCCATTGTTTGGCCCTCATTGCGCCTACCGTGGGGCACTTCTAATGGCCAAGCTTGGCCAATCACTGGATTTGTGCCATTTGCAATGCTGCTATGAATATGTTCTTAGATATTTTCTTAAAAACAAAATATGAAGGTGTCTATAAGAGTTTCTACATTTGAACCAACATCATAATAGGATATTTGATTTTTGATTTTTCCCCCAAATGGGATCTTTGATTTTTGATTTTTTCCCCAAATGGAGCTATGAATACAAACATGATGGTTTGATAAGGACGAGGTTTAGTTTTCATGTCCAATTTTCAGGTCAATTGTTTCGTTCTTGCATCAAGATATGATACTAATCTGGTATGGTAGCTTTGATTATGTTGAAATTTGAAATGTAGGCAAATTGGACGTGTTTCTTTCGAACCATATGGTTAGAATTTTTTCAGAATGCCCTAATTGTGGACGATGAAGGAACATGACACCTAATTTGGGGCAATCTTTTGTCCGGAAAACTGTTGCGGAATTTGGAATAGAGTGGGTATATTGCATAAGAACCATATACAACAGCAGTACCAAATACAATATATTACATATTACATATCTAGTAATATGAACACAATATGCAAAAGTTATAACAGGTCAAAATTAAGTTGGGAGATTCTTAAAACCTGTGTTGAATATCCTAGTGTTGAATATCATGCAATGGTCAGCTTTAGATACAAGCTCGGAAATACAAGCTCATCCTGTCTTTTGAGTACAAACTGCATCATTGCTAGCCCAGGATTAGTATTCCTTTTTCAGTTTAGTTTATAAATGTACAGGAAACACCATTCACAGGGGGGAACACAAGCCATATGCACTCAAGTTATCCTAATGCCTTCATTTTCCAAATCTCTTCATAACTTGTTCCAAAAGCATCAAAGAAGCTAGTCTGCAGAAAACGAATTTTGCATTTACAGGGCAACAGCTGATCAACACTATTCAGCTAGGCTTAAACACTTAATCATGCTGCACTCTGCGATTGAAATGGACCCAGCCATCCACCCACAAAATTTGCTCATGGTAAAGATCCCTTGCAGGCACCTATGAGAATCTCCAGCACAGCTAACCCTGCTTGGAGGGGACACGGCGATATGTGTCAGGGTACTCTACTCATCAGCGAAAATTTACATCTCGAAGCGTACATCAACATGAACCATGAACTTACAAAACTAATTGCATCGGAAACTCTAATCTGTGGTCAACAGTGACGTTTCAGGGCAAGAGAAGGAGAGCATACCTCTTCCATTGCAGAGCTCTCTTCTGGTTGCTGAGTACTTGGAGGGACGCCAGTGTTGGTGGCTGTTGTAGGTGTTTTTGAAGCAGCGTCTCCAGGCAACACCATATCTGAGAGTCCTTGTCCTTGCTTAAGAGCCTGCACAAAATGAATATAATCTTAATGCAAGCACAAAAGAGCGAATCAGTACTGAATGGTTGCAAACTATCTGTATGTGCTACGCTTAAATTTAGAATAAAAAGGCTTTCGAAATCTTGGCAGGTATACCTTTTCAAGCCTCGCAACCTCCTCTAGTGTCTGTGAATTTGCAATAGCAGTCTGGATCAGAAGAAAAGAGCACATAATCAGTAAAAGGTTTCCACCGTGTTTTCGAAAAGAACAGCCTAGAATCAACAGAACAAAACTTTAAAAAGTGATAACAGATTTCACCCCAAAAGCTGTCCTGTTCAGCAGTGAAGAAATGCAAGAGTAACTAGTAATCGTACCACGCAAAGAAAAAATTCAAAGAACAACGGAGTATTGTCTTATTCCAGCGGCAGCAAGAATGACATTCACAACCCTGCGGAATAGGATGACCCAAGCGAGTCCAAGGTCAGAGAAGAAGAGGTAACAAGCATGGAATTGAAATTGCGGTACCTTGATGGCTATAAGCTGCTCTGGAGTTGGCCCTTTCCGAGAAGGTTCCTCCACGGGAACGGGTTCGATCTCTGGGAGATCATCACTGGGAATTTCACCAGGAACAAAAGTTTTTGGAGGTGAGGGTGGAGCTTTGGAAAGTTGGCCATTTTCAGTTGCAAACAACTTCTTAGCTTCTTGTCGTTCCTGCAGCAAAGAGATAAAACGATGAAAACAAGTTTAACGAATCCACCAAAAATGACTTCCTAATAGGCCTACAAGGTGGTCCAAGATCCTCAGCATGCTGATTCCAAAATAAGCTCCATCATTCTCCAGCTGAAAAATTTAATTCCACGGGAAGAAATCCCTGCATTCCACACAATAAGTGACTCCAATCAAATTAACTTACCTTTCCATTCCCTTCAACCAAGTGACTTGACAGGTACAAGGCCAACGTTTCCATGCACGATTGAACCGAAGCAACTACACAAAGCAGAAGATGAAAACTGGTGCATCGTATGTACCTTTAGCTTCACTTTTTTGAAGTCAAGAAGCCTGAGCTTGGGGAGCTTGTGAATCAAATGCAACCGATAATTTGTCCTCTTCGTGACAATGTTATCCAGCAGACACAAATTCTGCAGATTCACAAGTGTCGCAAGATGGTCAAGGTCCACCAGATTTGAAAGCCGATTGTTTGTGAGCACCAATGTCTCCAGCTTTGGTAAAGCCGCTGCAAAACCACAAATTTCACACAACTTATCAAGACGATTCATGCACTAAATTCTCTTGCAAACAGAGGAGAATTTATCTTCTTCGCATAGATACTGCTAAAAACCCACCTGAGGGACTCCATACATAGAAAAATAATAACTATCTTATTCCCAGATTCAACCGGTGAGAAACTCTCCAAATGAAATTAAGTTGGTATGCATAGGAACATTCTTACAGCTGCACATGCAACTACAGCTCACTAAATTTGCACAATTTCAAGAAATAGAACAACCCAGTGCTATCTCAAGACAACCCAACGCTATAACAGGTAAGACTGGTTCGTTATGATTGACATCACTAAAAACGTACCCACAACTTGTACAACTCAACTTGCAAAAGACATACTTCTTCAAACCATAATTGCTGAGTATTTTACTGAGAAGTTGCTCAATCCTCAGTCAGGAGAATTACCTCCAATATTAGAGTTGATGCGTGCTATTCTATTGTTATTCACAAGCAGAGTTGTAAGACGCTTCAGATGTGGAAAGCCCTCGAGTTTCACTATCTCATTGTCGGATATGTCAATGCTCGCATATTGGTCCTGAAATTGCACCACGACGATAAGTTCGCGACAAAATTCACAACAATGTTTATGAGTAAAAAGATCAAGCACCTTGATTTGCGTTGCAATCGAGCAACAATCGAAACCAAAAAGGTACACAGCAAAATCTCAGATAACAAGATCCAATGACACAAGAGTCATAATAGTGTATTACCTCTGTGGCTCCCAGATTCTCAATAACTCCGATTTTATTGCCTGAACAGTCCAGGCCAATCTTTGCATTAGATTGGAAAATATGACCAAACTTGTTGATAGAACACACCATAAGCTACTACTGAATTACCGTTCAAGATTTCAAAGACGTCCGGTACAGAAGGAAATCCAATTTGGCGCACTTAATCCGACTACTTCAAGTAAGAGAATTTAATCCTACGCATTGAGACCTTACGATTACTTCAGTTATGAACGGTTTAGAAAATTAAAATTAAAACAACAGAGGGTAGGGCAAAGAAAAACTTGGAAAGAAGTACTGATAAAGCACAGAGTGAGGCTGGTATAGGCCGGCACATGTATGAGCACTATTCTACAACCTTCTAGTAAACTGATTATCACCGACTATCCTACGCTTGGCACCAGCAGCATCCAATATTAATTGCATACTTGGAATACTATCTCAATATTAGATACACTAATTCATAGGTGTACTGCTAATTCAATTACCATGTATTAAAGTATCAGTATCCCTGGATGGATACCATTGGATAAGACTGAAACAGCATTTAGCAAAGGGCAAAAAGAAGAAGAAGATTCCAAGCTCACTCAAGCTCCTCTCTCAATGGTGGTGCCAAAATTAAACTACGTACATTATTTAACCCAAAAATGCATTTCCTGCATGGCACACTATCCCGGTGACACACAAAATCATGAACAACACTAAATAGAATGAAAGTTGTCGCCGTGAGGAAAAGAAAAGAAAAGTGCAGTCAGAGAAGATATGAAATTACCGCGAAGGTCGAGCTCTCTCTCTCGAACCGCATTGAAGTACTGAGGCGAGCGCAGAATCAAATCTGCAGTCAATCTCACCATCTCGAATCCCCAGAAGCAGGCGCTCAGTGCACTCTAAAGTGAGGGGAAACCCTAATATTTGCTTCACCTCAGGTTTCAAACCAAACCTACTTATCCCTTGAAGTCATAAACAAAGACAAATCTCGCGTCCGTTGAATCTCGTTCATTCATCAACCCAAAACGAACTCGAACTACTGCCAAAACCAGAAAACGAAAAAAAATCAAAAAATCAATTTTCTTTCTTTCTTACAACTGGAGTTCTTCCCGAAATCGAAGCAAAATGCCGAACATGAAATCCTCAGAAAACTAGAGAACATTAAGAAAAAAAATCGAAGTAGTCCTCGTGACGAAATTGGAAGGGTGTGAAATACGAACTAAAGCAATAAACCTCTCTCGTACATTTGTTGTGAATGCACTAAAACGACGGCGACAAAGGAGAAAAACGCGAGCAAGCAAATAAGCAAAGCGCAGGAACAGAATGCGACGACGGACCGGAGAACGCAGCGCGAGGTCAGTCAAGAGCGCGGGGTAGCCATGGCGATGGCAGCGAATGGGGAGAGACACACGGCCATCGCTAAAACCCTAAGTTCGCAGGACTGCAAGTCGGAAGCATAAAACTTAACCCCCGAGTTTACAAAACTTTAATGCTCAAGTTCTTTTTTTAATTTTTGCATATTTTGACTCAAACATTGGCTCAAACATTTTTATATTACATTTTTTAAATTATTAGAAAAATATATTAAATATTTATGTAATAATTTTCATGATATTTTGGATATTTTGGAGTGAATTATTAAAATTTGTCTATTTAGGGTCATACTTCGTTCAATAAAATTTTAAAATTCATGAAATTTTTATCATACATTCCAAAATGAATCTTTATTGCCTTTAATAAAGAGTTTTGAAAATTTTGTACTTGTGTCAAAAGATTCTTTTCATTAATAAGTTTGATTTAATTTTTTTAAATGAAAATATGTTTTAAAAGTGTTACTTGTACTAGAAGAAGTCTAAAATTTTTATTGAAAAATATTTAATTTTTCAATTATTTATTATTCATGGCAATTTTTGAAGTATGTAAAACTTATAAGAATCATAGTATCTTCATACGAATATATTGTTTACCTTCATCTCTAATAATAATTTGGATAAATTAGCATCAATTAGTCTAATGTTATTGATGACCTCACTTGTTTTCCATTATTTGATATAATTTCAATACAAAAATATTTAGCCACTTGATTACTTTGAGATTTCAAAATATTTGCACAAGAAACAACATTTTACAAATTTTTATGCTGTAATTTTTAGTTCAATGTAGAGATTTAATGCCACTATATACATAATTAAGACTAATTGCAAAGTGGCTATAGTATCAATCTTCATAGGGTTCTTTTTTGCTAATAAAAATTTGCCATGCATGTAAAGAAAAACTTGTTTCCATAGACAATATGAAATTTCAAAAAATATTTCTATGATATTGTTAAAAAATTATTAAATTTTCAATTCTAATTATTAAAATTTAACTATATCAAAAATCAAACTATAAATTTTTAAGTTTCAGTCAACTATCATAGTTTGACTTTTGACTTTTTCATTTATAAAAATAATTTATTTGGATGCAATTTTTTTATTACAATTGTGCAAGTATAATTTATGATCATGAATAAATTCAAATGCATTTTGTTTAAATAATTGACTATTTTGGCTTCAAAGAACAACATTTGAACTTATTTATAAATGAATTTGAATGCATTTTCCATCAATAATTGATCTTTTTGGTCTAAAAAGATTAATCTTTTGAGACCAAAAGATTAATCTTTTGAGACCAAAAGATTAATCTTTATAGTTTTTGGAGGATTGATGAGTTGGCTCTTGAGCACTAAAATGTGAACATTCTTTATTTTGGCCATAAAAATTTATTTTTTACAATATTAGGATTTTTTTCTTCCCACTTGACTATTGGTGAAAAAACGCACCCCTCCTCCCCTTGCCCCCCTCTCATTTTTTATTTTTTAAAATTTCAGACCATAGATCTTATCATAGGAAATAAAAAAGTAAAACCAATCTTCAAGCCATAGATTTGAGATACAAATACGTATATGAAAATAGTTATGGATATAGATTCAAAATACAGATACAAATACTTGTACAAAAGATGGATACATGTACATATATAGAAAACGGATACAAATACATTATAGAATATAGATACGGATACAAAATATGGATAAGAGTACAAAAATATACATGGTATATATATGGATATGAGTATGAGTATGAGTGTGAGTATAGAAGACGTATACATGTATATATTAAAATCCCATATCAATTGTACAACCCCATGTCAATTTCAAATTACAAATTAGGGGTGGGGGGATGTTTAGGTTTGGGGTGAGGTTGGGGTGAAGGTTTTGGTTGGGTTGGGGAATTAAAAAAAATATTTAATCTGGGTAGAGAAGTGGGGTAAACTTTTGCCTCACTATCCACTCAAAAGACATGTTACTAATGCAATGATTTAGTGCAACAATTGTTCCTTTATCTTGAAGAGATGTTCATAATTTTTTAATGGGCCTAAAAATGTAAGCCTACAATCCTTGAGTCTAGATGTAAGTAGGTACTTTACGACCATATATTGAAGGTGCCTATAATATACATACCTATAATATATGTATCCTATAATCATGGGAGGTGCTCATGGGTCATTGCAAGAAATCCTTGTCTTTTTTTTATCTCTTGGCCTTGGACGTATAGATTTTTGCTCATAACTTTTGCATTATAAGTCAATTGTACATGAAATTTAAAATGAAGTTACATATGGTAGTTGCAGATATTGAATAATTTTTTTCATTTAAACAAAACTTACTATTTAATTAGCTCCTAATTGAATGTCAACTTTTTCCAATTTGGGAGGGGGGTTGTACTAATTTTGACCTAAGTATGCAAATTTGGAACCAAAAATTTGAAAAATAGTTACTATACTAAAATTGTACATAGTAACAATGACGTTCTATGCAATTTTGAACATGTGTCATATGCACATGTACCCAATTTGATGATGTTGATAATGATAATTTGTTTCTTTTGAATTTGTTGGATCAATTATGTACATTGTAAACTTTAGTCTTTGGACAAAAAAATTGAACTTAAAAACACATTATATAATCATAAACTATAAATTGGACGCATTATCCTATTCAACAAATATTTCAAATGCAAGGGCATTAAAATATAACAATGGCCCATGTTGCAACCTATACTTTCTATACAATGGCTAATGCAATCCCATGCTCTCAATCCCCCCCCCCCCCCCCCCCCCCCAAATTCAAATAGTGTGAGAACCGACATCATTTGCATGTTTGTTAAATTGTTGATATTTTAAATTCTATAAATGTTGATTTCCTTCAATTTCTGAGTACAACAATCTAAAAGAATGTATACCAACATGCAAAGGCACAAAAAAATTTCTCAAATTCTAAGAAAAAATTGACAAAAGATAAAGTAATTCCAAATCATGTTGAACAAAGCTAAGTTTTAGACATGGCTAACTTTGAAATTAATTTTCTTTCAAATCACAACTAATTTTTTCTTCAAACTTTCATAATAATTTGTAGTATGTTGTACACTACAACTTTCGCATATCGACTTTTGGATTTTGTCCATTGATGCTTATGGTATGGTTATTTGAATGAAAACGTTTCAAATTTGTTCTCAGTTTTGATTGTCACTGTACCTTACTAGGTCTGCTGAGTGTGGGTGGATAAGCATGCTAAATAACTCAATGGCTATCAAATGCCTTGAGTAGAGAGGCTAAATTGTTGCTGCTCAGGAGCAACATTACCAAGCCGGATCTTTTGACCCACAGGGAACAAAGACCACAAACTATAATTGAATTTTTGCAAGATCTAAAGCTGCGTGTTCGTAAGTTGAACGATCGTCACAAAATAATGACAAAAGGCCAGAGGCATTCAGGAGAGGCTGAAACGAATGAATGTGCAAATTACAGCATAATGAGTTCCCAACATTCTGACAATTCAGTAAGGAGAGGTCACGTTGGGCTTTGCTGATGATAGAGGCCATCACCACAGCTCAGAGAAATGTTCTCCCGACTACTTATCTGACCTACAGCCGCCCAGCGGCGATCTTTCCTCAACCAGCACAACCTTAGCTCACTTTCTCAGACCTGTGAAAAGGACATAGTTACACCTCAGTTATGTAGTATTACATACCAGTATATGCAACACCTTTCAAATATGCGAGTGGCGAATGTAAAGGTTACTTACATGAAAACGAACTCCCTTTTGTCAAGTTAATTGCAGTAAATTACCTTGTGCCCTACTAAAAGCAGATAATTTACCATAATATCACTTCAAGTCCGTCATTTTACAACAACATCGGAATAAAGAAGACTAACAACAATTTACAATATTGTGAAGTCCTACGTCTAAGAAATAAATTATCCTCCCTGATTCGACAAGGAAAGAAAGTAAGGATCTCAGTACAAGTAAAATTTCTCTCGTGGGGCTGGTCCATTGGGGTTGTGAGACTCAATATCAACATGGCGAATGCCTGGAACAAGTTTTTGAATATCCTTCTCAAGTCGATCTACTTCACAGCCAACTGCAGACACCACTTCCTCACCTGCACAATAATTGGCAACCTGGATGAGGACTGTGCAAGAAGAATGAAGCCAATATTGGATCCATCTGATGATCAGCTCCCTTCAAGCTTCTAGCAGGATCAAAACACGCCAGCACTGAATTGATCCATACCTGTAGTTCTGAGACGGACCTGTTGACGAGAAATGAAGATGTTTCTGACCGAAATTTTGCGCAGAACAAAAGACTTCAATGAATGTCTATTCATATAACTTTGAATGCGTCAAATAATTCCAGGGTTAACTGTGGCTCAATTCGGTAGTTGAGTACTTACCGTACTCAGCTAGCACCCGGTCAAGAACACTACCATCGGGATTATTCACAGCCTTCCGAAACTGCATATTGCAAGAAGACTTGATATTATTGCATGAAGCAAATAACAAAACAATCCCGTATTCAAAACTATAACAAAATGAAACAGGGCCATCTCCAAAGAAACCCTGTGGTGGTCATTGGAAATAGGCAGGTGCTTCTAGGAAATTTGGTAGCTATCTAAAACAATGTCAGTTTGGCCAATCTCAAAAAGAGAAGTCATCGATCGTACTTCATGCATCCAGGTATCGCGACCAGCACGTTGCAAGTAGTTTTGTACAATTACCACACCATTAAAATCTGTACAGGTATTCCAGTGCAAGGATTAATGACAGTAGAACTCATAACAGCAAGCATGTGCACCTTCTGATCGGCAAGATTAGAAAAGTAAGCATCACCGCACATACGACCGAGCTATGCTCGAATTTGAAGAGGCACACATAATACTTCAGATGACAATCTAAGGTTAAAAAATCTGATTTTACTTTTCAATCATAACAAAAGGATAATGGAAAAGAGACGAAACAAACCAATTTCAGCTTTAAATCTGTACTCTCCAGGTCCAATCACTTCACTTTTACAATCATACAGCCCTTCGACAACCTGCACAAAAAGAACATAACTTCTCTTAGAACCGCCATCAAATCTGCAGTCAACCACCTCTTAAATTTCTTTTGAGGCAAGCTTGTTGCATGAAATGAACTTCAGTGCCACGTGAATCAAGCTACAAAGTTTGCAAATCACCAGAAATTCCTTGTACACAAAACGGATTGTCCAAAACAATGTCTTCAATCGATGAGTTGACAGATCGACAAATGACGGCAGTAAATCAGAGGCGCAAACAATACATCTGAATCCATGATTTTAACTATATGCTACATTCTTAGCAACTGAAAGATTAATGGAATCGTAAAAGGCATACAAACATGAGTACCGGATCAGCAATGAGAAGGTTAATTATGCGCCGCATCTCGATATCGTCGATAGACCGCCCAAGCAATGCTTGTCTATTCCGCTGAATGAGAAATATTGCAACCTGCACACAAAACACGACAGCTATTCCATAAAAATGTAGAACTAGTAGGATCTAGTAGAAAACAATCCTAAGTGATATGTCATATAGTTAGTTCCAAAAACGAATAGAGGAGAGCTACATCTTGAGCAACTGTGATGCAACTAAGGTTCCTTCCAAGCTTACCACACCGAGCAAATTGCCGACAAGAATCGAGCCAATCGGATCCCACACTGGATTTCCGGTTATCTCAGCAGTTGCAAGAGCAATGGCAGCGATTCCCAACCCCGCACATGCTGCTCCATCCTGATGATATAACCAGACATATCTATCTCAAGAGAATATTTCCGACAACAAGGAAGTCTCAACGCGCATGTAGATGGCCTCACTATCTCAGTCAACATAGCGGGTACAAATCAACATACGATAGCGCATGCACCAGCATCGCATACTTTGGCCCCAAACAGGGAGAACTTGAAACACCCATCACAAGTTAGTTTTAGAAGGTTGAAACGCAGAAAACCTCCATTAAAACAGCAACGGAAGTTGGGTCATGACCACGCCAAAGGTATTCTCGAAGAGACATGCCTTCCGCAGCAGCTCCATTCTTCACAGCACCATATGCAACAAATAACGACGCTCCTGGACAAGCAAAAGAAATAAGAAAAATCGTCAAAAAGACGCGGATCAACTAAGATGCGGACGCAAAACCTTGGAACAGGACAATTATCGAAATAACCATCCATCGGGACGACTATATAAGACGAGCATCCTAAGAACTGGACAAAAGATGACAGACCCACCTTCCATGACCATTGATCCAGCAATAACCGAAGCTGCTACCATTACATTTGTCAGGGGCTGCAATCAGAAAACGAAAAAATTAATGTAAGTGGCGCTTTGATAAGCACTATTGATCAAGGACCTACTATTCAACCATCGTGAAATTTCTTTAGGAAGCTAAATCTGCATGAACAGAGTAGATAATTGGATATTTCAATATTGCAGATTGAGATCACTAAAACTGTTTGAACAATATTATTACCTCAGCAGTCGCCAAATTTTGCACGCCGTGTACAATTGTTGCACCACAGCCCAAGCAAAAAATGCCAACCGCTGAAATTAGTGACCACACAAACCGCTCCCTGGAGTAACCATACCTGCGGAAACAGTGACCAGCATATAAGAGATCACGGAGTTCTGCGATGGGCCATCGATTAAAGATAAATTTGTGGCACTTCATTTTCTCAGCAATTCTCCATTCCAATTTAGTTTTGTCGAAGTAGGCACACCGCCGTAAGTCTCCCTAAATTTGCTGCATTGAAATATAACTGCAGTTTCAAACGTTTAAAAACTCTCTGAACCGGGCAAGGGAAATTTACGAGACGTACGGATGAAGGGCATCAGGGGCACGACGCGAGCTGATTAAGCCATATGCAAGCAGACCCTGAGACATGGCATGTAACAAATAAGAGAAAAGCCATGAACAAATGAGGCTCTATACGCTACAACAGCTATTCCAAGTCCTTGAGTTGTAAGACTAGGAGTCATTTGCAACTGATTAGTTTCCGATGCAAACCACTTCAGGAACTATAACACACGAAATCTATCTGGATCCTGACTAGCACTATCAAATCAGCGAACGTAAAAAGTACTCTATAATAACATCAACTAAGCGATGCCAGTACCTGGTTTGCTAAGTCTGCTAAAGAATGGATGGCCTCTGCCAGCATGACGTGACTCGAAGTCATGAACCAAACCCCGACTTTCAAGGAGAGAACCAGAAAGTTGCACACAATTGCAACTACAACTGCCCTTTGACTGCACAAGGACGCGAACGTCAATTTCATTCCAGTACTGAAGCAGTTTCATCTGAAACCAGAAGTTTCACACATTTGATGCCAAGAGGAAGATTATAAACTGCTAGACGGATAATGGCATACGGTCAAACTCAAGAGGCTTGCGGACATAATGAACAGAAGAGTGATGAATATAGATCAACCTGTGGTCAACCGCTTCAGGAGCTTTCGGTGCAACGCCCTGCGGGGCATCTGAGCTGTATACTTTCATGCCAGTCAAGTATATCGCACTACTTTGTCAGTCGGTGCATGAATTAAGATATTGTCATTTACCCGAAAGACCACGAATCACAACGTCGAGACAGTGATGACCTCATCATCCACGCTGCACGACCTATATCTTATGAATCTTACAAAAAAGCACCCTAATCTTTGATGTACGCAATAAGAATTTGGACAATACCATGATATAGAGTGCGGACTCTATAGCATGGACTCTATAGCATGGACTCTAAACCGCACACAGTACAAGAAGCCCAAATTAGGCGTCACGTTTTATTAAGCAGTTTCAATAGCTAACTTTCTTTGGCTTATTTTTTGAATAACACGTGCGTGTTCTTCATTGATCGATGAGGTAAAATTTGAATCCGGATTGTATTATTCACAATATGATCAATCGAATTCATCATTTTGACAACCAGAATCCCTTGCTATTAGGGTTAAGACGCCACTATATATTGCATAGTACCAGACCAACATAAATGCGGTCAGATGGAATTTCAGGAATGCCAACATTGGCAGGATAAGCCCCACATTATCCTCAGAGTCAATCAACCTTGCAGAAATAACAGGGACAAGATACTTACGTCTAGTGCACAGAGTAGGATTTGGCATAACGCTGCTGAACAACTTGAGCCCAGATAAGTGATGCCTAAAACCTCGCTGTTGACGATTCAAATACAAGCTCCATTGCCGAGCTGTTTCTGCATTCTGTGATCTCCGTTCGTCCCAGGTCGGTCGTGGCTCCGTCTGCGATGATTTCACGTTGCTACTATAAAAGCTTTCAGATGCTCCAGTTCCAATATCCGTCGTAGCTGTAGATGACCTGGTTTCATCTCCTGCTTCGGAATCGAAGAGAGTGACTCTATCAAGGACAGGGCCAGTGTGGACAACCTTGACAGATGTGGATGGCAGCCAACGTAAAACAGAAACCGAACTCGGGACAAGACATTGCAAATTCTGTTTGGAGGACTGGCAAGACCTCGAGGTGAATTGTAACGGAGAGTTACATTTTGCCCTGTACTGCCCTGAACCGAGGCCATTACCAATTTTTCCGAGAGAAAAGCTTGAGCATCGCTGATGGGAGCTGTAACTCTGCAAACAATATTGTTTTCAGCATTAGAATCATCGACAATTTCAACGGCAGAGACTTAACGATCTGAGCTGATTTCCATACAGCTACAAATGCAAATAAAAAAACTCCTCTGAAACCTAACACTCCGAGCAATCAAAAATGTAAGTTCAAGGCCAAGACGGCTTCAACTTAGAAATGCAAGACACACCTGGATATTTGTGACGGGTCCTTGCTCGGCTTCTAGGGTAGTGACAACAAATGCATACTTCTGTGCAGGATTTCGTAATCGTTGCCAGGCTTTCCGACATTCACTGACTTTCCGCATTGAAGGAGAAAAAACAACGCCGTTGAAAAACTGCTTCAATGACTTTTACGTCATCAACCTTGAAATTACCTCCCTGGAACCAGCTCTCTAATAAATCAATGATCCTTCCCTAGTTCCCGCCCACGACACTGCAAGTGAGGTCGGGATTTCTCAAAAATACAGTAAAGCGCATAATTCAATTGAATTATTGGCCCGATCTTGACAGTGATTGATCGCTTCCCATGGAAATGGAGGACGGAAATTCAATTCCTTAATTGCAAAAAAAATCCTTGCAAGAATGACTAAAGTCGATTCAAAACTCAAGCTCTGCGCCTGCTAAATTCGATAGACCGATTCCGGTAGAAGCTAAAACCCTAAAACAGATCCCATTGTCTTCCAGACACTCCCCAGAACTAAGATGTTCAATAAATTGAATACTCTTCTCTTAGTTGCAACAGAACTCGAAGAAAATACGCAAATCCAAAGTAAAATCGAAACAAAACTTTCTCAGGGGTGGAAAAACAACATAAGAAGCTCAAAACAGAGCCAAAAATAGGAGCGGACAAAAGGTCCGTGAAGAGAGCGAGATGACCAGCAGGCCGAATGACTGCTGCGTAGCGCCCGCGCTTGGAATCCGATCCGCTGCACCTGCGAAGATGATGCAACGCAGCAGCAGAGGGTGGGGCGACAAGCTCATCCCGGAAGCATATGCGACTGTGACCTCGGGGGCGACCGTTGGTCGGTCGAAAATTTTGGTCCACTTGATCAGTTCCGAGTGTTCTTCCCCTCCGTCTGCTGGACACCTGGAAGTGGCGACTGATGGTCGTCCGTTCGGTTCAGACTTCGTCCATTCCCCTTTGGCTATGGAGCGAAGGGAAGGGAAAGAGCTTTCATCACGAAAAAAAGACTTACTTTTTCAATACTTTTGCAGTACTGCATCAGTACTACTGGAGCAGCTTAACAGTATAAGGTAGAACTGCCCCCGTTTTACCCCTGGGGAAAATGCTATGGAATTTTTTATTTGCAATCAGATAATTTTTTTTGTAAATTCTGAATTCAGATTTGCAATCAGCGGCCCCAAATTAGCTAGGGGTAGTGTAGAAATATAAAAAATCATGGCAAAAAAATAGGGGGCTTCTTTTCACAATTAACCCTGGTCGGGGCAATGAGGGGGTCAGTTCTCCTTGGCTTGCTTCAACAAGGGTCTACTCAAAGTTTAACATTTCAACTTTGAAAAATCACAAAAATTTCAATTCTTGTCGGAATGTCTTCATTCTTTTTGCAATTGACTTCTCTCAACCAATTCAATCTCTGAAAAATATGAAATTTGACAAATAGCTTCTCCAAAGTACCTAGATAACAAATATGTATGGTAATGGATAGTTCTACCTTAGTACCTAATTAATTTTCTTGCAATACTAAGTTTGAACAATATTATACTTATACTTATGTTGTACTATATTGAAGTGCAAAACTCAACATTTTAACAATACAACATTTATCATAATATAGTACATTGATATTACAAAAATATAATATTGATAATATTAAATAAATGTAACATATAATATACGTATATTATATTGTAATAGTTTTAGAAAATAAAGATATTTCATACAAAACAATGAAGATTATTATAATGATATATGGTTACATTATTGTACATTGATTATATAATGAAGTTATTTTAAATTTATAAATTTGTTGTAAAAATGTTGTATTTGTAGCTACTTCTAATATAAAATCAATGTAGGAACAATTGCATAACAATACTATTGCAATATTGCAACTATTGAAGCTTTCAATTTTATTAGTAATATCCTATGTCATTCATTCTTTTATTAGAAATTCAATAAATTGTATCACGCAATATACATAATGCATGTAAAATACATTCACTATAGAAAGAATTTGGAAAAACATGAAAATTATATTTTCATATTAGAAGAACGACATTTACATGTAGTTGCATCTTTTAGGCATAAAATTGTTCTCAAATGTAACCACTAATTCAATCTACAAGTATTAGTATTTGAAGTTGACTAGACTAAATACTATGTGGGGTCAAAAAGTCAAGCATTCATTGTAGGCCTTGTTATTCATACCTGCAACAACCATACTAACTTACAACAAACATTGCTTCCACAATGTCTACAACAAGTTGCAACCAAAAGGACAGGTAAAAATTATTGCAAAGTGACGTTATTTCATGGATGCTAACATGTGAAAAAACTCATGAGATCAAATCAACTAAAGGTGAATTTAAAATTTAAAGTAATAGGAATGGGAGATCACATGTTGTTTAAAAAAAGCTCAACAAGTTGTTAAATTTTGCCAAATGTTAAGAATTTGTGACTAAACATCCTATGTACTTCTATTGACAACTAGAAGGTACAACTCCATATCAAAGGAAAAAAAATATACCAACATTTGTTTATTTATTCATCTGAGGAAGATGTGGATCCAAAATTTGACTATGTGGATTCTATAATGTAATTTTCAAAGTGGATGAAAAAAATTGCACCTATATTCACAAACTTAGGATTTCAAACTATGAATCCCTTATAACTTAAACTTCTTGGATTACATGGTTTTAAAGTTTAAATATTTATGATATGGAATTGAGTAAAAAATATAGGAAAATTTTGTTGACAAAAAGTTCAATCATTCTTAAATTTTTGGTTAGATAGAAGTGAATACAAAATGGAAAAATGACAATTTTGTCAATGTTATGGCACCTTTCACACTTGTTCTGAAACATAAATCTATACCCCTCCTAGATTGTAGACCTTGGTGTATATATTATAAATACTTGAGCTCAAATTCAAACCTACAAACCTTTACAATGTGAGTGTGCCAAAAGGTGACTAAAGCACCAATTACATGGCTTAAGAAACTAGTGTTCAATGAGTTGCAATGAAGTAAAAAGAATAATTAAGAGTGTTGGGAGTATCATTTCAAATTGATTTGGTCAGTGGCATGGTTTGGGTTAAGTGTACACAAATAATTGAAGGACTAGGCAATCCATCCTGTAACATCAATTTATATAACTATAGTCTCTATATAAAGGAATGCATTTGTAAGACATATAATACAAAAGCATAATTGTTGAAGTGATGGGGGATTGTAAGGTAGTTTATTCTAAAAGCGACTATGTTCTAAATGCAAACCCTTATCAAAATTTTAACTAATGAAAAAAAATTCAAATAGATATCTATATATTTTGGCAAAGTAATTGTACCATCATAATACTAATTTTTTTAAATGGTTGATTAATGTAGAACATTTGTAAAAATTTACCATGCACATTGCACAAAAAGGTGATTCAAAACTCAAACATTAATTGTAGAAAGCATTCATAGAACTTTGTCAATGGCCAAGGCTTGTCTTTTTAATGAAACTTTAGTTGTCTCTCATATGAGATAAGATGAGCTTGAGATGTTGTATAAAAAATTTATTTGTCAAGAAATTGAAACATTTCCTAGAGATTGTTTTGAAAGCTAGCAATTTTCTTGCTTTACATAAAACTAAAATGCTTGATGTAAAATTTCAAACTAGTCTTTGCACATAAGGACAAAAATACATAGCACAATTCTTTTCACCCATCTATAGAAAATTACAAGTACTAAGAAATGAAGGACCAAATGTATTAGGACCTAAACGTTGCTCATTTGCCTTGAGTAATAGCACTCCAACTAATTGTGTACATCATTCTAGGACTCATAAGCTATTTGAAAGCCAAAAGGTTGTGCCACTCACAACTTGATAATTTATATAGCCAAGCATGCTCAAAACCACCACAATTTATAAATAAAAATCCGTTGCAACCTCAAAGTCTCAAATTGAAAATGTTATGTTGTATACCATGGTGTTATGATGTAGACCATTTAGTAGTTGAAATGACGTCTTTGTTTATTAAAAAAATGCATTTAGTATTTGTAATTTTTTATATTAGGAATTTGATGTGAAAAGTTTGGTTTTAGAAGCTTGGTGTTAGAGCTTGTATTAATTGGCTTGGTAGTGGCCAATTGATAACCAGTTGGTTAATAGTTGATTTTTGGGTTAATGGACTTAAAGTTAAGGTTAGCTAGTGGCTAGCCGTCTTCGAGTTGGGGTGGCTACATGAGGCAAGGACTAGTCCCTTGTTTCTTTTTCTTATTTTGGTGTATTAGGAGGTGTGGGAAGCACTTTGGGTGCTAGTTGTGCATTTGTAGTTTTGATATTGAAAGGAGCATTGATTTGAGAAAGTTTTATGTTGCACTTTGGATAAGTGTTGGATGAATACAAGATTTTGGATTTAATTTTTTGAGTACTTGGTCTATTATAATGCCAAATTTTGGATCTAAATCTATTATAAAGAAAAAATTATGAGGCTTTACAATAGAGGTGTTTGGATTGAAAGATAGTCAAAGAGAGCATTTTGAGGAGCTTCATTCTTATTGAGATCTTATGCAATGAAAATAAACTTTGAGGGTATTTTTTTTATCTTACCTTCTAACTTGTATGAATATTTTAGTTTCAATGAACTTAGTATCTAGAAATTATGCACTAAAATACAACTGAAATGAAGAGGTGGCAAAGAATTAGGAAGTCAGTAGTAGAAAAATGTTCATAAAAATTTAATAGTATATTAGAATGTGATCAAATTTGATATGTGTATGTATTTGGATAGCTGATATATCATATAGCAAAGTTTCAAGTTGTTTGGAGTTATTGTCCAAAAGTTATGTTAAACCAAAGCTAGATATGGCATTTTTTTAGGGCATAGTAGAAAGGGTTAGAAAGTCAGTAATGGAAATATATTCATCAAAGTTGAATAGTATCTTAAAATGACAACTGGTGTGTAAATAGTTGGATAGTTGATCTACATTGTGACAAAGTTTTAAGTTGTTTGGAGTTATTATCAAGGATTTATGCCAAATCAAAGTTAGATATAACAATTTTTGAGGTATAGTAAGAATTGTAGGAAAGGGATTTAGGAAAAGTAGACTTTTAGGGTAGATTTATTATTTAGGGTGTTTAAGGGTATTGAAGACTACTTACAAAGAATTTTCATAGCAAAGGCCCCATGCTATTTCGGACCTAATTGTAAATTATTGTGACAATGGAACCACTTACAAGGGCTACAATTGTATACTCTCAGTTTCATCCAAGCAATTGTCTTTTCTTGAAGATAAAACTTGGATGTACAAAACTTTAGTTATATACTTGCACCATTCTCCAATAGATCTACAAAGCTTAGAGATGCTTCTTTGTACAACACAAAAAGATGGTCATCAAGGAATATATAGGAACTTGGTTCCACCTTAAGCCTTGGTACAATACAACCTATTCCATTGAAATATTGGAGTGTAATATTTGCACAATTATATATGCAAAGGCCATGGTGAAATAAAAAATTAGAGGACAAATTATCTAAAAATTCCACCTTATTATATGACCATGTGTTGTTTCCACAACCGTCCATTATTTGGTGCAAGAGTTATAGACTTGAGCATACAACCCTCCACCACCATTTGCAATGGAGACCACAACAAAAACTTTATACTTCTTAGTTTTCTTATCCATAGTGAGCTTCACTGTTTTAACGATTTTTACTAGATGGTTGGATTTTTTGGCCTTTATATTCAACAAAAGAGGAAGTTGCTTCTTTTGTTTTGTTAAAAGATTTTTTTGCATAGCAAAACTCGGGCTTGTTATTCCGCCACTTCTATTTTTCAAAAAAAAATACTAATCCCCATCAACTCCATCCAAGCCCAGGGAGATCACTTACAATATTAATTAAAAACTACGTGTGTTAAGATTTTAGTCCTCCTATATTATATCCTAAAATTTAAATAAAAATAATAATGAATATACTTTCCAACTTTGAATGTTTGTATTTTGAGTTATTGATATTTTATTTATTAATAATTAATTATAATTAGTTACACATTTTTGAAGTGAAGAGATACACTATAAAGCTGAAAATAACTTAACATCTCTATATTATATAAGAAAAAAATTCTTAATTTTTTTTAATTGCTATAAATAACTCTCTATTAAAAGTTGATTTTCCTTGATTTTCCTTGAATAATGATGCAATGGTCATCTAAATGTATTCTTAATAAATATTTGAGTTGAAAAACATGCCATTTCAATTCATTTTTTATTCTATTCTAGGAATCATTTCATATATTGTTTCAGTTAGGAATTTTTGGCAACAAAAACCTATAGTCATTATTAAACACATTTCAAAATTATAGGTTGAAATTATAGTTTATTAAAAAGTAAGTAGGTTTAAAAACACTTGTGGTTTGTTATAGATGTACTAAGTGATCTCCATGGGCATCTAAGAATTGAGGTATTGCATCAATTTAAAAAAAACATGTTATATATCTACTTGCACATTATAGATGTTTTCAATTGAAGAACATGTTACATTGGACGTAATTTTTGACATAAAAACATGAAATTGTAACATGATGCACAAAAAAATCCGTCAAGTTAAACGCGGGTTTCTTCTAGTGGAGGCTCCCTTAGATGCAATGAAACCCTAAATCCTAAACTAATCTTTCAATCATGAATATAGTGTAACAATCTGTAGTCTAGTATTTTTAAAATTCTCCTTTAAATTATGAAAAAGTAAAACAAACATCAAGTTTGTTTTGGCATGATTCATTCAACAAAACTGCAAGGCTCTCATCATATACAAATACATTGGGAATAACAATCATAAATATAATCTTGTCTTTCTAGCTTTGGGCCCCTTTTTTAAAATGCCTCCCTACCATGTATAGTTGCCTTGTACTTTTACTTTGATATAAAAATACATTATCTTTCACCAAAGTGCAAGATCCTCTTTTAGCAACTATTAACTTATTTTATCCTATTTTCAACGTCATATATGGAATATGAATTAGAAAACATATTGATAGATACAATTATGAATATGTGTACAAATACATATATTGGTATATACATAAATATCTATACCTTAAATTGAGGTGTTTGTTTTGTTTATTTGTTTTATTTATCATGGTAAAAGCTTTTGGACCCTACATCCCTTGGTAGCATTGTTGATACCATTGGAAAGCTATCTACAAAGAGAGGAGCACGGATTTTTTTTTGTGGTGCTTCGATTCACAGTAAAAAAGATATTGGATTTCAAATTTTTTATGAATTAAAAAATAAAAAGATTATTTTTTGTGATAGTGGCATAGGACATGCACCGCATACTAGTACTAGCTTGAATATGTATCAAGCACTAGTTTGTATTCTTTAAATGCATTTCTATACATAGAATGTAGTAGTAAGTATTTAAAACTAAAATTAAAAAAATTATATGCAACTTGATCTATACATAAGAAAAAAAAATGTTTTGTTTAATGGACAAAGATAACTATATATTAATGACTCTAATTTTGCAAGGTTTGTTAATTTTGCACTATCAGTAATCAAAATAGCTTCAAGTGTAGGTTGATCCTATGCCAATTATTTGCATATAAGAAATACAATATTCTCATGTGTAGGGCATAAAGTTTAAAGTTTAAATTAAAATATTTCCTATATCACTTTTGCAAGACTCATAAATACTTATCTTCAACTACAAAAGCGATTTTCTTCTTGAGAACCAATTTTATAATGGAAAAATTCTAGTTTATCTTTGAAACTAATAGTGCAACTAGTGTGACTAGTACTTCATTTGAATTGATTGTTCTAAACAAGAATAAAAATAAAGATTATAAGTTCTCACTTTATCTCAAGTGATAGTCATCACTTATTTCAAGTGATGGTCTTCACATATGTTATACATTTTGCAAATTTAGTTAGTTTTATGAATCAATGCACAATTCACATGTAGTGTTAAACATTTTAAATGCACAAAAGTTTATGTCAAGGGATTGAGTCATTTCTTCAAGAATGTTTTGAAAGTTTGAAATCCTTTTGCTTTACATAAAGCTAAAATGCTTTTATGCAAAATTCTTTGTACATAAAGACAAAAGTACATAATATAGTTCTTTGTGTTCATCTACAAAAAATCACAAGTATCAAGAAATGAAGGACCAAATGTATTTGGACCTAAGTATTGCATATTTTTTCTAAGCAGTAGCACTCCAACTAATTGAGCACATCATTCTAAGAAATAAACGCTTTTTAAAGACCGGAAGGTTGCGCCACTCACAAGTTGACAAGTTGTATAACCAAGCATGCCTAGAACTAACACTATATACTAATAAAAATCCATTGCACCCCCAAAGTCTCAAATTGGTAATGCCAAATGGTTTTTCAAGGCATCACTTGCACGGGCCACAACTATGGTCTCCCAATTTCACCCAAGTAGTTGAATTTTGGGGAAGATGAAACTCTAATATGCAATACTTTGGTAGCATATTCACACCATCCTCCAATAGATCTATAGGACCTAGAGATGCCTCTTTATGCAACACAAAAAGATGGTCTTCAAGGAGCACATAAGAACCAGATTTCATCTCCAGTCCTGGTGCAATATTGGTTTTGTTGAATTGTTGTAGTGTTCCATGTGCATAGTTATATATGCAAAGGTTGTGAGGAGATTTAGAGCAATAGTCAGAATCTAAATAATCCCATCCAATGATGTGACCATGTGTTGCTTCCACGATGATCCAGTCTTTGATGTGGGAATATAGACTTGGGCAAAAAAATCACCATTTGCAATGGAGCCTACAACAAAAACTTTATACTCCTTGGTTTTCTTGTCCATACCGAGCTTCACCATCCTTACCAATGTCACTAGATGGTTGGATTTTTTGGCCTCTATATACAACAAAGGAGGGAGTTGCCTCTTTTGTTTCGTTAAAGGATTCATCACAGTGAAAATCCCAAGCTCATCATATTTACGCCACATCCATTTTGAAAGAAAGCACACTAGTCCTCCATCAGCTCCATCTAAGATTTGAACATTTTCAAGTACTGCATCAATTTCATAAACATGCCATTTATTTGCTTGCACATTGTAGATGTTTCCAAATGAAGAATAATATCTCCAAGGTAGCAAAGCAAACATGTTGAGATGAGTTTTAGCATTGAAAAGTTGGTTGAACTCGGAGTCTTTGCAATCCACGTTTTCCTTCCATTCCTTAGAAAGAACTCAAAGTTGACCAATTTTAGCTACAGGAAGGCAAGCAAACACACGGTGCAAGAGGTCATTGGGCAAGGTTCTCCAAAGCCATGACTGGGATCTTTATTTTAGAATGCTTGAACCTCACAAATATTGGTATTTTGTGACTTGAATAGCAATTGAAAGGATATGGATTCTAGTTTACTTAATACATTGTAAACAGAAATTGCGAAAAGCCAATTGAAAATTTATCTTTGGTATGGGCCTTAAGTGATGAATTTGCAATATTTTCAAAAAGCATATATTTATAAATCTTAATATATAAATTCATATAGTGGATTGAAATTTTTGATGATGTAGAGTTTTCTGAAAGAATTGGTATACAACTTTATATACAATTTTGAAATTAGTCTTTTGCTTTATTTAGTTCTTTATTTTACTTTATAATTTTTTACTTTTACTTTTTTTTTCCTCTTTTACTTTATTAAATTATACTTTTAGAAATAATTTAACAAAAGTTTTGTATTTTTTTGCTTTTAATTTCAATAGGAGCTTCTAATGATATACAATGATTTATTGGAGTTTTGTATATGCATTTTGAAATCAATCTTTTACTTTAACCTCTAAAGGTTTTTGACTATGCTTTTACCATCAAAACTATCATTTCTAGTACAAGCACCAATTTTTTTTTTTTTAAACATTTTTGTATACATGTAACCATAGGATCTTGTAGTAAGCTTTTTTGAAAAGATGTGGAAAAAATTTCAAAAATTTCCACCATGTAGATTGCAAGATATTAGTATGTGAAGTGACAAAAATCCTTTTGCGGGCCCTATGGAAAATCGGGCAGTCACAAGGTCACATCTGCATGAAAAAAACTTTGAAATGGTGGTTACGCTTTGGATTCATTCTTCAAAGCAAGTTCACTACATGCTTAAAAAATTTCAAACCATGTGGAATTGTAAAACATATGGGAAAAAAATAGTACATAGAAAAAAGTAGACAATGATTTAAAGCTCTAAATTGTTAATAATTTATTTATGGAATCTATGAATGTCAATCCCAATGGCTGTAATGTTGTAATAAACAACCAACACCTAATGTTTTCCATTTTCTTCCAAAAATATTGAAAATTGAATTAAATATAGGATTTCAAATTTTATCTTAGAGTAGAGATTCCACAGCTACCCACAAACTACTCACAAACTAAAACTTTGCATAACTTTCATCTTTTTATATCTTAAAAAAGAAGTTTAAAAAAAACTAGCTACCCAGACTACCACCCTAGCAATGAAAAGTACATATCATACAATAATTTTTTAACCATGTAATCAAAAGTTATATAAATTGGTGGACCTTAAAGGTACTCCTTGGACACATATTGTGTGAAAATCTCAAAGAAAAAACAATTCCATTCATAGTGAGCTTCTCCAAATTGCTATATTGCAAAAAATGTATATTTTAGGGTTTCAGGGATTATTATTTTCTTTTACTTCAAAAAAATTGGGTTCATGCATGAATTTTTCTTTTCTTTTTTTCTTTTACTATATCTATTTATATTCTTAGAAATTATGTAAAAAGAATTTGTGGAGTTTTTTGCTTTTATATTTAAAAAAATATTTATTTGAAGTTTCCATGAATTTTATTTGGTACCTATTTTGTTCAAATTTGTACTTAGCCACTTGTAGAACTCAAGCACCATTTTGATTAAAAATTGTATTATGAGAAATCTAATATGTCCCATCCGTTTTTATTGAAAAGAAAAAAATCCTATTTAAAGATTTTGTAGTGACTATGATAGAAGAAAATCTATAGTTGTAAATTATATGAATTCCATCTCTTGAATTGCACGAGGCAATACATAACAAGCTAAAATTTAATGAGGCCAGGTTGTGTGTACTCCGACTCTCAAAAGTCAATGAAGATAAACCAAACAAAGATAAATTAACCCCTAAATGCAAAAATTGTGTTTTTTTGGCAACGTTGTGATTTTGGGCAGCTCACTACGAATGGAGTTTTTTTTTTCTTTTCTTTGAAATTTTTGCACAACATGTGACCCAAAAGTAGCTTCAAGGCCCAATAATTTTTGTAACTTTTGATTACATAGTGAAAAAATGATTGCATGATATATGATTTTCATTGCTTGGTAGGTAGCTTGGGCAGCCCAAAAATCTTCTTTAAAAAACACTTTTTCCAAAATTTTCTTTTTGAAATTGGTTCTTTAGATTTATGTGTACGTGGGAAGCTTTTAATCATTCCATTTCAACAAGTGAGATGAAAGTTATGAAGGTTTTTCTGAGAGGTTTTTAGTTTGCGGGTAGGTATAGAGTCTTTGAAAATCATACCTACTCACAAACTAAAAATCTTCATAACTTTCTTGTCATCTATCAAAATGGAATGATTTGAAGCTTCCCACTTGTATATAAATATGTAGAACCAATTTCAAAAAAGAAATTTTTGAAAAAAATGATTTTTAAAGAAGTTTTTTGGGTTGCCTGGGATGCCTACCGAGAGTTGAAAATGACATATCATGCAATAACTTTTTAACCATTCAATCAAAAGTTATGAAAATTGTTGGACCTTAAAGCTACTCCCCGGAAAAATGTTGTGTGAAATTTCAAAGAAAGGAAATGAAAACTCCATTTGTAATGAGCTACCTAAAGTTGCTAAAATGCCAAAAAAACTAATTTGGGCATTTGGGGGTTAAACACTTAAGGTAGTAGGTTCTAAAAGTGCACAGGTTCTAAAATCAAGCACTTCCTCAAATGTATACTATTTGTACATGTTGCTTTTTCATAGCCTCCAACAATTTACAAATAGTGTACATTTGAAAAGGTGGTTGGTTTTAGAGTCCTATACCATTTCAACTTCAAAATTTCATAACTAATTCTACAAAGCTCCAAAAAAAATGAGATTACTTAGATTAGATGCCAATTCCTCTTGCTTTTCAAGGAGAATTTACTAAAAAATGTTTCAAGAAGTTTCACATCCTCAAAATTTAATTTTAGCTCTTAGATGTGTAATTTTGGGACCTCCTATCTTAGTTACATGTCAAGAGCCCAATTTCATTGGACCCCTAAACCTTGCAAACATATCCCATCCAAAAGAAGCAAGTAAATCCATTCTCTATGCTACACACATCAAAAAAGGGTATCACACCTTCTTCATGGAAAACAACCTCCTATTGGCTCTTCCTTTTCACTCTACAACTTCTCATTTTTCATAGAAGTTTCATTCTTGGAAAAGGTGTGACTACCCTTAACATTGAATAATAGCTCAAAAACCTAAAGATCCTAGTAGATAAGGTAAACTTAGAGCATCAATTTAGCAAGATGGCAAATTTTATGACGACACTCAAAAATAATTATCTTCAATTAGGAGGGTGGATTTTTCCAAGGGAACTAGTATTAATGAGGAGAATCCTAGTTTAACTTTAAAACTAAAAGTATGATTATTGTGTCTTATACTTCACTTGAATGGATGAATCCAAACAAAAATAAAATAAAACAAAGTTCTCACTTTATCTGAAATGATAGTCTTTACTTATCTTCAGTGACAATCTTCACGTATATAAGATTTTTTGCAAACCTAGCTAGTCTCAAAAATCAACGTACAATTTATGGTGTTAAATATTTTCAAATACTTTCATAAGATTTATCATCTTTCAAAGGTAATACATTAAATTTATCTTCATAAGTTGAAGCCAACAAGCATCTTTAGATACTTCTATGCAAGATTTTGCAATTGCAACCATGTAAACAATACTTGTTATTGGACCTTCACTCTCACTAGTGATAGCTATATGATAACTTTTGATTGAAAATAGGCAAAAGAAATGAACTCTACAAAAGTACATGAAAGCTATTTTCATAGGTTTTCTTCCAGGATGGGCCAAAGCTCTTCTAAATCCTACTTGTACATCATGATTCGTGAATTAAACTTGTATAAAGGATGTGAAATAGTGCCTTCCTTCTATGTGAGCTCTTTGTAAGGACTAGCCAAATCAATCTCCAAGCAATTTGAGATCCATTAGATGACCAAGGCAAATTATCTATTATGAGATATTTTGGTTATGCAAGACTATATCCAATTGTTGTATCAATTTTTCTGACAAAAATTTTAGAGTATTTAAGGTCTGGGTTGAATTAAAAATAAAAAAAAATCAAGTTTAACTAAATAAAGTGAAAAATAGTGAAGCATGCAAAAGGAAAAATCAATTTGGTAAAGTAACTCAAAACTTCTTCTAAAGTCATTTCCACATAAATTCATTTATTATATTTGTATGAGGGTGAAAACAAAGAACATTTGGACTATTTTGCATCTCATGTTGGACATCCAACACAAAATTGAGCATAGTTTCTAGAGATTTTACTTGTTGTGCTTGAACTTCATGTTGAATGGTGAACAATATATTGCCTAAGTCAATCAACATTTTTGTGTAATTTCCCCCCAAATGATACTATTTATTACTCAATTTTTCTAATTTGATATAAGCTGCTAACAGAGTTAGAATTTAGAATTTAGCTGCTAACAAACCAAGAGGTAGCCTAAATCCTCAAAATTGTAGAGATGTATCATAGAATGCAACTTAAAATGATAATTTAATGATGACTCTCTGAGTGACTCTTAAACAATAGTTATAAAACATGATCAATGGATCACATCCATTTCACTAAATTGACTAGTACACAAAGCAAAAAAATTCAATATATTTGAAGTAAAAAATTAAAAATTCCTTCCAAAATCAATTAAAGATTAGGTATTTGTGATTTTTACAAGAAATTTTTTCCTCTAAGTTTAAAATGACAAGTTCTAATTTTAGTGATTTTTTAAGATTTTTATTTTTATTTTTTACTCAAGTCATTCTTTAAGGGTAAATTTTAAAATTGAAAATGTCGCTTTTTGAAGCCAAAGCTATCACTACCCTTTAAATTATAGAATATTTGCAAGACACAATCTTCTAAATCTATATTGTACAAATGTCAAAGAATTAGCACAAGAATCTTGAGTTCAAAACAAGTGATGGATGAAAAAATGCATTTTTATATGCTTGAAATGTGTTTGTGTTCATCTATTGTTCAAAACTTGAATGCCTAGTATTTTAGGAAATAAAGGTTTAACCCCTAAAGGACCAAACAACGTTTTTTGGCAACATATCAATTTTGGGCAGCTCACTACAGATAGAATCTTCATTTTTTCACTAAAATTTTACACAACATGTGCCCGAGGAGTAGCTTTAAGGCCCAACAATTTTCACAACTTTTGACTACATAATTAAAAAGTTATTATAGTATGTAGTTTTCTTTGTTTTGTAGGAAATTCGGGCAGTAAAAAAACTTCTTTAAAAATCACTTTTTAAAAAAATAAAAATTTGAAATTGGTTTTCTAGATTTATTTATACATGGATATCTTTGAATCATTCCATTTTGATTAATGACATGAAAGTTATGAGGAGTTTTAGTTGTGGGTAGTTTGAAGGTGGTTATGGAATCTCTACTCTAAAATAAACTTCTAAGTCCTTTATTTAACTCGTTCTTTAATATTTTTGAAAAAAAAAAGATTAATTGGGTGTAGATTGTTTATTAAAACATTACAACCATTGGGATTAGCATTTTTCAATTTTATAAATAAATCATTAACAATTTAGTATTTTTGAATCACTTTCTATTTCTTTCTACTTTCTATTTTTTTCCTACATGTTGTACTATTCCAAATGATTTGAAGATTGAATCCAAAGAGTAACCACCATTTTGGATATTTTTTCATAATGATCTGACCTTAAGAAGTGCAGCTGCCCGAGGTGTTTGCAGGGACAAAAAAAGGATTTTTGTTACTTCAAATGCTAATATCTTGCAATCTACACAGTGAAAATTTCTGAAAATTTTTCTACATATTCTCAAACTAAATTATTATAAGATCCTATGGTTAGATGTATCAAAAATATTATAGTGTTAGAGATGGCAATTTTGGAGCATATTTGGTGAAAACATAGTCAAAATCCTTTAGGGGTTAAATAATATAATGAGTCAAAACGATGATTTTCAGTCCAAAATTTGGACACCATGTTCTTTTACTAAGGTTGCAAGAATTTACCAAAAGAATTCTAGAAAAGATAAACATATTGTCCTCCACATAAATGCAAAGAAGACTCTATTGTGTGTGCATTTTTAGACAATCCAAAAGCGCGCTTCTATAAATTTTATGATGAAATCTTCTCTCCATCAAGTTATTAAGAAAGACTTAATTTTATTAAAGTTATTTTGAATGTTTTCAATATTTTCTAGCAATTCAAGTAAGAAATTGTGATTTACTTTTTTGTGCATATCTTTTGAAGTAAATTCTTTTTAGTACCAATTTTTGAAAATTTGTAATTAGAAGTGTTCTTCTCATTATCCATATTTTATTTTATAATTAAATGTTCTCTTTCCAAGCCTAAAGTACTTCGCATGTTAGATGGTGAATGTTGTAGCAAGCCTTTGTTATCTATTAAAGATTCTTCTTTTTTCTCATTCTTCTCTTTTTGAAGAGAAAAATTTGGAGGGGATAATCATGATAAGATACAAATCTTCGAGTATTGTCTACACTGTGTACCTAAATCAGCACAAGGCTTTCAAAGTCTCTCATGTTTTGATTGTATAAATTTTGTGTAATCGATATCTAAGTTTTAGTTTTGCTTATAGGTCCAAGTGTAACTGTGACTTTTTGAAAAGCAATGATTACAATTGCAAGTACTTAATGATAATATAGGTAATAATACCAAAAGTGGTTCAAATAATGGTTTCTACTTGTAAATTGTGAAATTTTTTGTTAGATCTTCTTGAGAAGATGAAGTTTGGTCATTTATTATACTAGGTTTGAATGAGGGAATATGACTTAAATTGAAACTAGGAAAAGACGCAACTTTCAAAAAGAACTAAGTATTAAAAACATAATTCCACCAAGAAATACCAAAAATAAACCCTAAAAGATTAGAAGAAATCTTGGATGAAGTTTCAATAATAAGAAATCATCCAAAACTTCAAACTCCTCTAATTTATATTAGGAATGTCTAACTTAGAAATTTTGAACTTGAACAATAAGATTTAGGCATTTGAAATTAAAAACACTAGGAAAAACTTTGAATTATATTAAGTATAAAAGACTAGTATATAAATCAGCCCTGTATAAAACTTTAAAATTTATAAATTAATATCAAATTCATATGATAGCACATCAAATTTCTCTAAAATCATAATGATTTAAATATAAACATGTACAAATTGAAAGAGTTAACTGCGGATGAAGTTAGACTAGAAATTAATCAACTTTTGGATGAAGAACCATCCAAAATTCCTAAAAAAGGAAATAAAATTAGGAATCAAACAAAGAGATAAAATAGAGATCCAGATGCATTTTGAAATCCAAAAACAAATTGTTATTCACCAAAAATTAGATGGATGAAATTTAAATAGATTGAATTCATTCAAAACATTGGGTTATTCTAATTTCCACATGTGAATTTGCAATTTCTAAATGCAATACCATATTGGAGTAGTTGTGATACTATATCTGACATTTTACAATTAAAATAAGCATAAAAATTAGTTGAAGTTGAGGACTAGAGTTTTTACCCTTACAAATAGCCAAAATCACTAAAAATTTATAAAAAAAAATAAAACACTATTTTTCTAGTATTAACCCATTGTAAATGATACCTAAGACACTTAGGAAGTAGAAACAACATAAACTTGTCCATTGTTTAGTCTAATTAGATGACATAGAAACACCCAAATTTAGGAAATCTCACAATGAACAAATTATCACAATGAATAATCCCCTTGCGTCTACCTTATCTCAAAAATGACATTACTATATGCAAAGAAATTTTCTAAGAACAATGTTCTTGGATATAGATTATGTTATATGAGAATGTAGTAAGCTTCTATTTAAAGTAGAATTTTGAAAACTTTAACCCCTCAAGGTTTCAATTTTTTTCAATTATTTTTTATTTGCAAAGATTCATTATAAACAGCTCATAATAAATAAACTTAATAAAAAAATTTAACTATAAATAACCATAGATTACATAACCATTTAAATGGTTAGACATCTCCAAATTATCGTATATAATTTCATATTATACAAACAAACTAAAAATAATGAATGTTTTAAATTTTCAATATAAATAACTTAAACATTTCATATTTTTTCATATTTTTTTGATGGCAAACTTAAAATACAAAATTTGGCCTAATAATATTTTTGAACCAAGAAAGTCATAAAATACATCAATTCAAAAATTCATAGAATATTAAAGAGATCAATTTTTAAAATTTGTATTGTAAAAACACTAAATAATTAGCATTCTCTATATAAATAAAATAAAATGAATGAAATAACAATTCCATGTGAAAGAGATCATTTTCTCTTTCCATCATCCCGTTAAACCCTAAACCCTAAACCCTAACAATTTCTTAAAAATGGAGGTTTTCAATTATATTTTTTTGCACATAGATGTGCTTGAAATTTTTAATTTTAACTATACAAAAATAAAGACTACTTTTTCTAGTATGCATGGAATTAATTGCAAAAATATTGACCAATGGATTTTTAAATTATAACAATTTTAAATGATCAACTTATTGTCAAAAAAATGCAATTTGGAGGAAAGAAAAATTATAAAAACATAAATGCTACTTTTATCCTCCCCCCAAGTTGTATTGGAATATAAGGCAAATGTATCTTTTTTAATTTAAAAAATTAAAATAAAATTCTCTTTGAAATATGTACACATTTTCAAACAAAAAGAGTAGAAAGCCAAAAGTGAGCAAATTGGATCCTAAAGAAAATTTTAAAATTTATATATGTATCAACTATTAAAAATTTTAAATTGATATTATTAGCATATTTTTTGGAAAATCTTCAAAAAAAATGCAATCATTTTAGTTATTTTATATTTTTAATCACACTAGATTGAACCTTACATTATTACTAAGCCTTACATGTTGAGATTGGTTTCACCCTACCCAAAACTAGCCATCAAAAATTTTAAAAATACATTGTGTCCTCTTAGTCCTTGAGGGGTTAAGGACATTATGACCTTTAAGGGTTAAATGCAAACAATGCTTTGTTTAAGGCATTCTTCTTGGATTCTTTGTTTTGAGTGCAATACACCCAACTTTTGACACTCTTTTCTCAAATCACAAATTCATTCATTTAATGCAAGTTAGAATTTAAATTCAAAAAATTTAATTTGATGCTTTTCATTTTTTAAATCAAATTATTGAAGCCCTAGTTGTTTTTTCTTATAAAAAAATCTTTTGAACTACAAAATCCACAATTAAGGTTTCACTATAATAAGAATTTGATCTTGTTGATTTATAATTTAATATCAAAATAAAGATTGATTCACTAAGTTCTAATTTACATTAATCTAAAATTGCTTTGATGTCTTCTTTTCTAACAACACTATCTTTTTTGTTGTTTACACTTTCATAAGTTTTGATATCTATATGTTTTTGCATGGATTATTCGTCCATTTTGTCTACTTCATTAATCCTATCATTATTAAAAAAAACTATATTTTTGTTTGTTTGTTTCATCAACATTTTGCATTGTATTGTTTGGTTTTTTGTACAATAAATGTTCCATGTTACTCTCAATTTTAGAAATGTTTTTGCTAGATTTAGCTTCATTTTCAATCTCAATGCTACTACCTAATGGTTCAAAATTCATATACTTGTACACCATTTCATTTGGTATTTCCAACTCATTATTAGTTTCTTGGAGTTTAGGACTAATTGCAACATATTGATTGGTATTTTCTAAAATGTTTTTAACTCCTTCAAATTACTTTAAAGGTTTGATTTGGTTGATTTGATTGTGTATCAAGTCCATCAACATTTTTGTCATTAGAAAACAAATTTATAATTTTTTTTGCTTCTTCATTAACTTTGATATTTTCAGCAATTTCACTATTCAATCCTATATTTGTTTCATTTTCATGATCTACTTTTGCATTTTCTATACTATCATAGCCATGAGGTACAAAATTAATTGAAAAATTAGATGTGTCATATGATTCTTTTGAAATGATAAAAGAAGCAGGATTTGTTTGGTCTTGGACACTCAATAGATTGTTACACAAACTATGATCCTCTATGGAACTTTTTTCTTTGGAATCATCAATATATTCAACTTCAATTTCATAGCCATGAATTATAGGAGAAGTATTATCCAAGTGCACATTAGTATTTTCCAATTTGGATGTATTAGCAATTATTTTTATGCTACTATTAAAAGAACTAAAGTCATTACTATGTGTTTCATGTGAATTGTTATCTATAGAATGGTTAGTATATAAATGCATATTTTCTTCTAAGTAAATTCCAGAATTATTGTCATTACGTAAATTATTATGATTTTTTCTTTCATCTACAATGTCTTCACTTTTTTTATTAATTTCTTTTGTTGAAATAATTTCAATTTCTTCATGCAATTTTTCATTTCCATAATTACTAATTCTAATTGCATCAATAGATTTATTCCAATCATTTGAATCAATGTATTTGTAATCAATAAAAACATCTTCTTTTAAATTCATATTTCTATTTACTATTCTATTAGCATTATGTAAAACTTTAATTTTGTGAGGTTTGTTTTCAAATTTAGTTTCTTCTAACAATTTATTTTCTATCTTAGGATCCTTTTCTAAATTTTCTATTCCTTTTAAAACCTCAATAGATTTTGAATCAACAAAACCTTTTGAACATTCAACTCTACAATCACGATTACTATGATCTTCATGCTTACCATGCAATAAATCACTAGTACTTGAATCAAAATCTCCTTTACCATGCAATAAATCACTAGTACTTGAATCAAAATCTCCTTTATTCATCTGATTTTCAACTTCCGGAGAATCTATTTTCTTTTGATGTTTGAAATTGAGGTCAATATTTGGCCATCCTACATACACCAATATAAAATATTATTTATGAATTTTTGCCTATTAAAAAATGATTTTTTGATGCAACACATAAGAAAATCGATATTATCTTTCATGATTCAATTTTATATTCTTTCAACTTTCAAATGATATTTTGTACTTCAAGACCTCCATTGGACTTTCACAATGCTTTCAAGAATTTTTAATAATATGTTAGAAAGTAAAGCGAATTGACCTTAAAAAAATTTGTGACCTATTCAATGCAAAATATTTTGATTTTGAATTGACCAGATACCAAATAAAAGATGAATGCTCTAATAATATTTTTTTCAAAAGAAAATAAATCTTTGATCATTCGATTATTAATCAATTCTAATTTTATTTCTTTCACATACTTAACATGTGTAGTTTTATATAATTATAGTTCATTACTAAATATGATATAAATAAATAAAATTAGAACTAAAAATCAAAAAATTAGATATTCAATTCTACTAAAAAAATTATTTAGATGATTTTTGCATTAATAAAAATTAATCAATTGATATGAAATTTTATTTCTTATTCCATTTAATATGGTATTTAATATGACATTCCAAAAAAATTATATAAAAATTTATAAAAAATTACATAGAATTGATTTTCAAAATAATAAAAGTATAAGATGTTTGAAAATATAAGAATTGATTAAAAATATTGAAAATATATTAAAAATTTATAACATAAAAAAATTCAAATGAAGCATGTTGGAAGGATCTTTTATATTAAAAATTCACCAAAAAAAATAATTTCTATTAAAAAAATTCAATGATAATAATTTATAATTAGGATGATAATATGTATCTTGTTCACCATTATTGGATTGCTCTGATTTATGTTTGGCATCTTCAATAAAATTTGATTGTATAGAAATATTTGAAGCTTTATTAATTTTTCCATCTTTGTATAACCAATGTTTTAAATAATTGTATTTTTCTTTAAATCCTTCATTTGCTAAATTGAAATTTGATTTTAACAATGAAATTAGTGAGGCAATATTACTACCATCAAATGAAGTAAGTTCTCTATAGTAGTCTTTGTAAAAAACATTGGTAGAAGTATTTACAGGGTTTAATGTCATATACAAGCATAATATAATTAAAGTGACTACAACAATTGAAACTTTTATTTTTGTAGAAAGCCATGTTATCAATATTTTTATAAACTCATTTGATTTCTTTATTTGAGGCTTAATAGTAGATGGATTGTAAGAATTTTCAACTTCTACATTGTCTTCAAATTTTTTTTCATGGTTTTTTACAATTTTATTTTCAATGTTTTTTTCAATGTTTTTAATGACTTCATCAATGATTTTCGCTTCAACTTCCATAATATCAAATCATTTTTAAATTCATATCATGCTAGTCCTACCAACGATTCCATTAAATAAAACTTTTTTTTACTAAATTATGATCTTATAATTTACAATTACTTCAAATTGTTAATACCAATTATCTTTCTATCCTTTATATTTTAAGAAGAAGAATGTATCGATTGAAAATGTATAGATAATGATTGTAATTAGCTATTAAAGCATGTAAACCTATTGGAATATATTTTTATAAAATCTATTCTTTTATCTTTTAAATAAAATTTTGTGACAATATTTACAAATGAAGAAAAATAATAGGAAAAAAAGAAAAGAAATTAAAACACTAAAAATAAACCAATTCTATAAAGGGATTTTTGTAGAATTATATTAAAATATATTATATTATATTTGGATTTGATGTATTTTTAATCAACAAAAAATGTATAGTTTTTAAGAAAGGTGTCTCTTTGTAAATTAAAGGTTGCATCTTTTGGATTATTGAACATGGTATCAAAAATATATAATATATAATATTTTATTATTTAAATGATACTTATTGAAATTCTATTTTAAATTATTTAATTAAAAAAATATAACATTTAATATCTTAAATTTAAAATGATAGATTTTGTAAAAAAATTTAAATTTAAAATTCAAAATATCTATAATCTTACAAATGTTGTTTTATATTAGTTACCAAATGACAACTTTATTTGTTTGCTTATCAAAATTTCTATTTCAAGTGATTTATCAAACTCAAAAATTTCAAAGAGTGTTCATTGTGGTTTGTCTTAGGAAGGGTTTTTAGATAATGAAAAGTTGTCTCTAAACACCTTCCTCCTAAATGTGCCATAGTTTGGCTTACAAATAATTAATGGGCATGTTAAGTGAAATTCTTTATTTCCTACTATGTTCCAAATGAATTACAAAGCCTTCAAAATCACCTTCGGCATTGCTCCAATCTTTATGAAACTTAGCATGCATGTTTCCCAACTATTCATAATTTACTATATTTGGTGAAAAACTTAAAAATTTTCTTTTGTAAATTTTTTTATGTATGGCCCTATGAAATTGTTCAATCCAAGGAAAAAATTGTGTTATTTGCAAAAATGTGAATGGTCAAATTCTTTGAAAATTAAAGGATTGACTACTTTGATAGTGTTAAATTTTTGAAAAAATAATTAACTATTGATTATGAAAAAAACAATTATTGGTTGGTTATGGAAAATTATATTGTAGAAATGATTTTAAAGGGAGTACTTCTTGGGTCTCAGGGGTCAAATGTTTACAACAAGTATAATAAAATTTTAGTTATATGAAACTTTCAAATTGAAATTGAAAGTTATGTCAATATGTTTGTCATGAACTTTGAAAAATACATATGTATGTGTTTTTTCAATTGATGGCACAGATTCATCGAACTTGTATACCAACTATAAATTTTTCACTAAATATATAGAAATTAAACATTCTCATTGACATTTACTAACAAAAATTTATTTTATAATATTATATTTTTAATTTTTAAAAGATTGAAAATTGAAGTACATAGATTTTATATTTCAAATTGGAAAAAAATAGTTTGTGAAATAGAAAGGCCTTCAATTTGTCCAAACCAACAAACTTTCTCAAGTTGATGTTCAATTAGAATGTAAAAAACATTTATAAAATTTTGTTGAAAAATCAAATAAATTATATTTGAAATTATATTTTACATGTATAAAATTCTCTATTTAATTGCCTTCAAATTCTTAAATGGATCTCAATGGGATTTAAACAATTATATACTCATTTTTGATAACGATTCTTTCATCAATAATAAAAATATAAAAAATATAAAAAATAATGTTACTATTTATATGTATGTTAAAAAAATACATACCCAAAATTCAATCATAGAATTTTCTTTAAACAATTAATAATCACATATTAGATGATGTCTACTATTATTATTGTGTTTTAGTAAGAATGATTGATATATTTTTTATTCCAAAAATTCATTTCAATTTGAAAAAATATATTTTAAATAGTATTGTTTTATTTAATACAATACTTTAAAATATTGAAAATACATGCAAAACAATATATATATTTCTTTTTTAAATTTTAGATTCTTTGAATATACTTGCTGAAAATGCATTTCAACAATAACTCAACTATCTATCTTTTTAAATTTGAATTAAATCATAAAATTCAATTACAAATATTTTTAAATGATAGGAACCTTAAATATATTTGGATAGAATGGATGTAGTAATAGTACGAGAGACACATGGAGGATTTTGTAATTCCAATCTCCCAAATACCAAATGGTAAATGAATATTTACATTACAATGATTAGTCATTGCAATTTTTTATAGTATTATGTTATTGATCTTCTACCCTGATTTGAAATTGAATTTATTGATACAATAAGAACATATCTTGGAAGATCAAAATGATTTATGTTTTTCCAAATATAAAATTCACCTACTATATATACATTTCCATTAATTGCAAAAAGCTTATTCTAACCTTTACCTCTTTTACCTTTTGTTACACCTTTACAAGATTACCATAATCAATTAATCTTTTAAGTATAACCTGCAATTCACCCAAATTAAATTAGTATACCATATTTTTATACATTATAGATTAGAAACAAACTTCAAAAAAATTATTTTATTTTTTAATCAAATGATAACAACATAAATCCAATCACAATTATGAAGTTGATTGGTTTTGATGTAGTTATCGATTATTTTGCATAGTTTACAAAGAATAACTTCTTCCATAAACTAAATCAAATAATAGTTAATAAACCAAAAGAATGCCCATATATCAATCACTTAATTTGGCAATGTACATTCTTAAAGTATTGCCCTTAAGTTAATAAAATAATTTTGAATTAACACTGCCTCAAATGATCAAAATAAAACATATCATTAAAAGTTGTATTCTAATACAATTCATTCAAAACTAATCATTTTAATGATTGACATTATATGAAATTATTTTTAACCTTGGCATTGCAACTCAAAAGCTTTGTTTCAATGATTGTTTCGGCCATGGCAAAATTGTATTCTCAATCAACCATTTTTTGACTAAAATGTAAAGCCGGTATCCGCAGGCTCTTGCGGATGTAAACAAGGACGCCTACTCCGGTAATAAGCTTGAGTAGCTTTGTCAACTTGAATGCTCTTATGCCTTGAGTTGGGAAGAAACAAACCTACAATGGGCCAACTAGATGAATTGGCAATAAAACTTTGAACAAAGGGAGTGAGTTTGATGATTAATTGTTGCAATTTTGCAAGACAATAAGTGGTGAATATCTTCATTTCTTTGTACAAAAGTTTTCCTTCAATGAGGCACCAATGATATATTTTGATAGCCATCACTCGGCATAACTTATATGGGTATTTCTTAAGCCAAAGTCGTGCCTGGTTGCCACATACAATTGGTTCTATATTATAAGTGCTTGGATTTTTTTGCTAAGTGCCTTAATAAATTTTTTTAAAATATCTAAATTAAATAAAATGCATTGAATTACTAATTTTATTGACATGAATGAACTCTAACCAAGTGAACTACGTTTACACAAAAATTTTGCAATATAAAAACAAATTCATTTAAAACTTAATACTAAATTTTATATTATTTTTTTAATCTTAGAATACCAAATGACTTGCAAGAATGTGATTTCTTATGAGAGGCTTGTTTATAACATTCTCTATGAAGTTAGTTGGAAGTTGCAAATTTTCTAAACTTCAACTAGAGGATTGAAATTTTTTTAATTCCAAATCTAATGCTTGCAAGACTTCAATTTGACCAAATATTTGCCTTGATGAAGGAAAAATGAGATGTAGTACATACCTTTTCTAAATTCACAAAATTATTTGATTTTGCACATGTAGCACAGCTATAAGAGTTTGTGTAGGTGTTGCCCTGCATAAATCACCTACCATTTAAAAAAGATAAAATATATAATTTTTTGTTAATTGAATTACAATTCAACAATTCAAAAAAATTTCAAGGAATTTAAGGTAGATCTATCCAAATTACAAAACAAAGTTTACAAAGATTGAAATTTACCTTTCTATTTTCCCAAGGTGGATACTCTGTTTGTTGTTGCCTTTCTTCTAATTCATAAGGTTGACTTGAGCAATATCTACAAGGTGTTTTACCTCGACAAGTATGTATAGGTGTTTGTAGCTCTGCAATTTGAAAAATGCATCTACAATTTAGTTTCTAAAGTAGGATTCCATTTTAAATTTTAAAAGTATAACAAAATCTTTAGTATGGAATCTAACCATAATAAGAAGACGGAGTATTTCCTTCAGTGAGGACCTCTTCATCAGCATCAACAAATTCAAATTGGTCTTCTTTTACACAAACGCTTGAAAGATCCAATTTGAAAGTTTGTTTATTAGGCTTTGGTTGGGGTTCTTCATGAGAAAACTTTTGATCGTATTGGTTGGAAGTAATAACCCTTGGTAAAACTCGGCTTGTAGGCAATGGAGTGTCACCTCCAGCTAGGATATCTTTAGACGCGTAATCTGTTTGTACCATGACCTCGGTTTGTTGATCATATGTGTAATGATAAGGATCATATTTATCATTTTTGTCACGTATTATTTGCGTTGATACATTTACATCTCTATAAATTTTTGTATCTGTTTGGGCTGTTGCTTCTATGTGATGGTCCTTTTCAATCTTATTTGCTTGATGTTCATTGTGCTTGGGAACTATTGGTGAAGCATATGTCATTTTACAATCTATCATTTCCCAATCACTAAAATATTAGGCTTTAAGATGTAAAAAAGATCATATTTGAAAACAATTCCCATTTCAAATTGAAAAGTGTTTCAAATTTTTCATGATGCACTCTATCTCTATTCCAAATTTATAACCAAAATAAAAATAAATTAAAAAAATTTATAAATTGTGAGTCATAGAGCTATTAAAGTCATTGCAATGTCAAATATTTCCTTATGCTTTTAAACAATAGAATATATAGATCTTAATTGTAGAAAATATAGAAGAATAGGTCATGTTTATTTAATCTTGATTGTTTTCTTTATATGCATTGAATGTAAAATAAAGCATTTTATTAGAAATATTTGCAATTAGTTAGTATATGGTGTTTGAATACTGAATAATATTTGAAATAAGATGTGACTACTTTGTATGAAGAAAAAATAATATTATACCATGCTGACTATAATCATAATGATCATAAGTAACTTTCTTCTTGATAGCAAAAGTAGATCTTGAATCCCACATGGGCTTGTTGCCTTTCATCTAGAAACCAATAGATTGATAAACTTAAAGAGGTAAAAGTTTGTGTCATTTATAATAATTAATGTAGAAACTAAGTCAAACACTTTATAAGTCTAAATGAACTTCAATTTTATTCTATTTTAAAAAATAAATCTAATGCATTCAACAAAAATTGACAACATTTTATAAAAAAAATATCTTTTAGTTTTAAATAAAACTAAACCAACCGCAAAGGGCTTCAAAAGTGGACCATAGATGGAGGAAATATGGGAAGGGGTGATGACTTTATATTCACTAGACAAGCCCACACCATATAGTGGCTCTTCCATTTCTACATTTACAAACCCAGCTAAGAGCAAGCTTCGTTCTAAATTAGCCTTATCTTGTGTTGAAGTAGTACCTAGTCTCTGAAGACATCCAATATCCCACAATCCAAATTTAGAAAGAATTGTACATCAATCGTTGAATTTATAATGTAAAACAGGTTAATTTTCTAAAACATGTATTCATCCTCTTATATTGTGCTACATACTTTTATTCCAAGTTGCTTGAACTTGTGTAACTTGTGGAAAAATCCAAAATTTTGCATATTTTTAAATTATTAGCATTATAAGATTCATCCACTATAATAGAATTTTGAACGTTGACATAAGAAGATTTCATTTTATATTGAAGTCAAAATAAAAATTTACAATGTAGTATTAAGAAAATACTTTAATATCATGTTGTTGTATTAATAAAAAAGATTTTGTATTGAAAACTATATTTTTTTAAGATATATTTTTCATTGAATTTGTAAATTTGTTGAACCACATTTGATAGACTTATTTGAATCCTAATGCTTTCAATAGAAAGAACCTTACCCTATGTTCTTCATCAACAAGGTTTCTACTAATGAGTGGTTCTTGAATCCAGAAGTTGCCTCCATTTTTAAGGATACGACCAACCTCCAAAAGCCATGTCCAATTGTGAAACCCTGGAGTCTCAGCTAAGGAAATGACGACTTCTATAGTTGATGTCTCAACATCCAACTTGCCTCCTACACACAAAAATGAACCATTAGACCTCAATTTCTTCTCTTTACTTACACCTAACTCTAAACAAATGATGGAAGGTGATAGATTTATTTACCAGTTTGAAGGAAATCAGTAAGCACAGTCAATGCAGTGCTTCCCAAAACTCTATCACCATAAGTCCTAGTAGCCCACATGATAATAGATGATGGCAAAGTTGAAAGATCCGTCACCAACAAAACTTCTGGCGTGGCCATCTTTCCACAAATTTGAAGGAAACTTGGATCTTTCTCACGATCTTTCTAAGCTTGGCATTCAACCCCATCAAACAAAGGATTTAAATTTATAAATGAAGCTTTCAACTCCATAGAATCCACTATTTACAACAACAACAAGTTGGTACTTATTGTCTTTATTGTGATTCTATATCCAATTGCATAACAATCAATCATCATTTCGTCATTATATTCCTCTACTTTGAAGGCATACATAATCAATTGTTATAAGTATTTAATTCCATCATTAACCTTAACTTCATTCTTGAAATGTAGATATCAATCACATGTTATGAATTTCTAAATTTGCCATCAATTTGTAGAGGGGTTGGTACATTACATGCAAAAACTGTAAATTTGAGTAATTATAATAGATTTTTGTTTGATGATATGCATTGGAATAGATTCATTAGATTACTTTGGCAAAAAAATCTTAGGGCTATACAATCAACAAAGAGAAGATATGAAGGAGAAGAAGGGGTGCGTCTTTTTAAAGAATTGAATGTGGAAAGGTCTTAGATAGACTTTCTATGCTACACTACAAAGTTTATAGTGTTGCATGCAATCAAATTGATGTTTAGAAGCCCAAAGATATGCAATTCTATAAATAAATTACTTTACAGGCAAGGGAATGAAGGCTATATGACATTATACAAGGGAAGGGCAATATCATATTACATGCGGATTATAATATTATTTACATATTGTAGTATATATGTTAATAGTCTTAGGATATCTCAAAAGAATGAGAAATATATGTTCATTCATATTTTTGATAGCTCTTTGAATATTGCCTTATTGAAGGGGATGAAGCTCTACAAGGTGGAACAGAGGGCTGCATGTGCGCTTGAGCATATATTAAATGCCTACAAAATGACGACCTCACACTCAACAATTAATTGACTAGTAATTCTCTTTGAAAATGTCCCCCAAATCTACAATTTAATATTTTAAAGCTACACTTTGAAAAGGAATCCAAAACTCAAAGTTTCTAAAATGCTAAGAATGCATCAAATTCTATTTATAGCGCTAGATAAGTCTTCTTTAAATATTTCATTGAATAGAATCCTTAATAATACTAAATGATTTCAAGCAAAATAATCTTCCTTTCATATTATTTAAAATGTAATTTTGAGTTATTTATAGGATTTCAAGTTATAAGTGGAAATGTGGCATGTAGTAATTTTTGACATTTTCAAAATTCATTATATTCAAGCTCAATTTCAAACTTCCAAAGGATTTCAATTTGAGCTAAAGCTATAAATTAGAAAAATTATATCAAGTATGAATGTATTATGTTGATTCTACTTGAAACTAAGTCAAATATGTAAAATTAACCCCTAAAAGATGGAGGGTGTTTTTAGGCGCCCCACAACTACTTTAAAGTACTTAAGCCCAAAGCAAGGCTAAAGTCTTCATTTTTATTTATTCATTAATAGATTCAACATCAGGATCCTTTAGTTAACTTGTTAGAGTATACCTTTTTAAAATTTGAGAATAAGAAACCTTACTAATTGTAAGATTTTGTTGCTTGAATTTCAAAAAGAAGTATTTTCAACTCTTCCTAAATACTTAGATTTCAACTTTCATACTTTTTACACAAAAATGTGTAGATCCTACAACTTGTTATTCTCTACAATATGTTGAAGACTTAAGCTAGAAAATATATATTTAAACAATCAACATCTAATGCTTTTTTTTTCAAAAATATTAAAAACTGAGTTAAATAAAAGACTTCAAAGTTTATTTTAGAGTAAAGATTCTATAAGTGTACACTAAAACTCCTCATAAATTTCATCTTGTTAATAAAAATGGAATGATTCAAAGCTTTCTATGTATATATAAATCTAGGAAACTAGATTCAAATTTTTATGTCTAAAAAGATGATTTTTTAGTTGTTGAGTTGCCCCAAAACATTAAAGAATATACATCATGCAATAGTTTTTTAATCCATGTACTCAAAAATTACAAATATTGTTGCACCTTAAAGCTATTATTTGGGTACATGTTTTATGTAAATTTCAAAGAAAATAAATAAAAATTCCATTTGTAGTAAGTTGCCCACAATTGCTATGTTGCTAGAAAAATGCAGTTTAGGTGTTTAGGGGTTAATTGGTTTACTTTATTTTTAAGTTGAGTGAATTTATTATAATGTCCAATATATCTCAATTATATTTAAAATTTTTTGAGCTAATTTGAGTCTTCAAAAAATATAAATTTTATTTTAAGCATATTAAATGATTGAAATTAAATTTTCCAATCTAAATTTTCTAGATAATTATATTGATTCCATCTTCTTTTCCAAAATTTGCCAAATCAAACATGAAAACAAAAATTCAACTACACGGTTATTGGTTTACTTGGTTATTAGTTTTAGTATTTAGAAATTAAAAAATTCTTTATTTCCATCTATTGTTCTTTCAAGCCTCAAGCTCAAAAAATTGAATTAGATTCAAGCTTGTGTTTACTCTCAATTATATTTTCATTTGTTATTGGTGTGCCATGTGTCGTTGCCACAATATCCATACCTTAAATTTGTTTGTTTGTTTTGTTTTGTTTGTTATGTTGAAATCTCCCAAGCCATGCATCCTCCAATTGCGTTCTTAGTACTATTGGAAAGCTCTCAGTGAGGAGGGGTGCATGTTTTGTGGTGTTTGAACATATGGTGTGAAAGTTATTAACTTTTGAAGTTCATAGGAATTAAAAAAAAAAATACTCTTATTTCTGTTTTGACTATGGCAATGGCACAAGACACAATAGTATTATATAAAATAAAATAAAAGTATTTTTAAAATTTATAAATTTATAAAAACTTCAAAAATCAATAACTTTCACATCCTAGGTCCAAACGCCATAAAACAAAACCCGTGCATCCCTCCTTACATAGGGCTTTCCAATGGTATCAAGCATATGATTAGAGGATGTATGGTCCGAGGATCTCAATGTATCAAACAAAACAAAACAAGTATCCTATCTTATGGATGGATAAGCCTTTCAAAAATCCAAAAGGACTTTAAGGAGTCTTTATTTTGATTCAATTACAAATTTATATTAGAATAATTTATATTTCAAGTGTCTAATAGGTTTTTCCTACAATGAGTTCCTCTTTTAAAGTTATCCAATTGTAATTTTGTGAAAATTCCATGTTATATAAAGATATTAGCATTAATTTTGAATATAAATGTATAATATTTTATTGAGGAATTAAATTTAAAAAATACATATTTCAAATTTTTGGTAGATGTTTGATGATTTTTTTGACCTTTGAAAAATTGAAAAAGAAAATAATTTAAAATATTAAAATATATCATATTGGAGTTTTCTATAGCATGATTTCTTTTTGAAATATTTCACATTGGAGTTTTGAAATATACCAATGGTGTGCATAATGCTATGAGAGCCATATATTATTTTTATTTTTAGCTAAAAATTAATTAATGATTTTGCAAAGGTACAAAAGTTAGAAATGTTTTATGTTAGATACAAAATATCTTTTGGAAAAAATTTATAAAAAATATTCTTAAGAGTTTTACTTTCCTTCTAAATGCAATCAATTGGCAATTACACCCAATTATGACACCTTTCTCAAAACAAACTTTTAAAATACTAGTCTAAAGCGTAATGATGCTAGCAAGTGAATGTCAAGACATTAGCCTATGGGTCTTGGATCCAATTGTAGGTTTGTACTTGCAACCATTTCAAGGTGTTTGTAATATAGGTACGTTATAATATAGAAAGAGTCTATAAGATACTTTAGGTACCTATTCAACATAGACACCTTTATCATAGAAGGTGTCTATAGTATAGACTTCCAAGCTTATGGGTTCTTAGATTTATATGCTCACATGCTAACACTCCTCTCTAAAATGTAGAGCCTTTATTTATAAGAATCTTAGGTCACTGCTCAAGACATTTATTTTCAACACTTTATAAAATCCATAGTTTATTTGCATTTTTTTCCAAAAGCTAAAATTTGTTCTTTTGACTTTCAACAAGATCCAACAAATTCTATAATATACTAGTATCAATAGAAAGTAAAATGAATGACATGAATGACATGAATGAATGATGTAGATATGTTGAAAGAGTTTTAATTATTTATTATAAATTTTCAAAAATAATTTTATTATCTTTAGATTGGGTACTTTTATGTTACATGGTTACTTTATGGCATGGAGCCTCTAAAGTAATTGTACCTAATTGTGACTCCTTTCTAAAACCAATCCTATATATTTTTGTGAAGAATGTACTATTTTTATGGATGATAATTGAAGTTTGCTTTAGAATTTACATATTTTCAACATTTAAAATTCATAGTTAGTTTACTCATACATTGTTACAAAAAATGCACAAAAAGAGACTACAAATAATCTTTTTTTGACTTTCAACAAGATTCACCAAAAAAATTAAGAAATCTCTTGATAGGAATAATGTTATATTGCTTGTGCAATTTGGTATAGTGACTTTAACTATCCTTTTAACCATTCAGAAGTGCATATTCTAAACAATGAATATAATGCTTAAGTGCAATGATTTGCCCAAACAAATGACTTTTCATTCATCTAAAACAAGGATCTATACTACAATTGGCTTTATCCTTATAATATTGATTCATTTTTCAAGTAAGATACCTACTCCAATTTTCTCACATGCAGCTTTTCTAGATGCAAAGCGTCCTGCCTAGTGGGTTAAATCCAAAAATTCTTGGCTCCTAAAAAAACATACTTTCTACAAGCCCAATTTGATATATCTTAAATTGAAAAAAATATTATATATGTATTTATGAAGGGATAAGCAAAATTATATAAAGATTAAATGGTCCAATGGTAGCTTTCTCGGACCCTCCCCCCTTGAGTTTTGTAGAAACAATAATAAGAGGTCGATGAGGGAGGGGTAGGGCTCGGCCGTCGCCATAGCCGTCCGTCGCCCTTTGTGAACCTCGCTTGAAGAAGCTTGAAGAAGCTGTCGCAGGCTTCTTCTTCCCCGCGGCAATCCGGCGACACCCTTGCCTACACTCCTAGTTTGCTCAATCCCTCGCAACTCTCAAGATTTTTTCCTTCTCTTAAGATCGCTCTCAATCAGGTACCAATAATAAACAATCAGTCTCCCTTCTTTGATTCTCCAATTTTCTCATTCAGTGGTTGCGATCTGGGGTTTCCAGATCTGAAGCTCACAGCTCTTTGATCTGATGTGTGGGGAGCTAGGGTTCGGTTCTTCGTGGAGCTCAAGCGCGGAGAGCAAGAACGAGGAGTTGCGGCGGGGATTGTAGGGAGTTTCGCGATTGGGAGGCGATTTGAGAGAGCCGCGGGGAGAAATGGCGACCCTCAGTAGGGTTGGCCTGTTGTGCGTCGTCGTGGTGCTTTTGGTTCAGCTCTGTAATGCCAACGAGTACGACCACAGGGTAGGGCACTGGACTTGTATTAGTACTTTTGTGTGTGGATTTGATTTTTCAGTTTGTGCTCTCACTCTCTAACTCTGTCTCTCTGTCTCTCTGTTTCTATCTGTGGCACGACGTGGTTTTGGATTGTTTTCGATGCATCGTTTCAGGGTTTGCGTGATGTTCTGAACTTTCTAGTCGATCTTCATCTCGCCTGAGGCTTTCGTGTTCTTGGTTTTCTAACGGGGAAGAGTTCAGGACGTGATCCTATGTCGGTACCATCAGTATCGGGAACTTTTTTTTTTGAATAAATGAATAATATAACGAGAAATGTTTTTTACGCGTTTTGTTCACTTCCGTCCTAATTGTGCATCAAGATCTACGCGAATACCCTTGTTGATTTAGATTTTGACCCATTGAACAGCTTGGTAAGACTTATGATGTTCTTGTTTCAAGTTCGTTGGTAAATCGTGATAACTTGAGGAACAGGAACTACGGAAGCTGTCTGTATTACTACATCTATTTTTTGCAAGGGGTTGGTATCGGTCCGTCGGTGCTAGTGTAGAGACGGGGCGCTAGAAACCCTAAGGTTTTTATCCCGGTTTTATTACGCTCTTGAGCTGTGTTGGGCTTGTACCCTTTCGACTATAGCACTATAGTCCAACAAATCATTAAATAATAACTTAATAGTAATAACCTAAGTCACTGACAAATCAACTTAATTGTTTTCCGAGACTCTGCGACTTTAGAACCACGATGACTTGTTAGACTTTAGCATATTAGTGAAATTAAGTTCAAGAAAGTTAACGTTAGAGAATTATTAAATCTTGGATACCTTGATTCTCCCTTGAACAGGAGATGGAGTAGCCAGTGTGTGAGGAGCTAATTTCAAGAATGCTGTTTTGATGGACGTATTTGAATAGTGTTGTTGTTCTTGATCGTCATTTTTGTACGAAAGGTCTTTTGATCACGATTGTTGGACTTTAGTTGCAGAGCAAGTGTTCCAATATCAATACGGCAAACCCTATTCTAAGTGCTCTCGCAGTATTTGACTGCCTGGGTTGCCTGACTGTGCCTTATCCTGGATTTCGAACGTAACTGCATTACTCACTGCACACCACCCCTTTTGTGAAATGTGCAGTATGGGAATGGGGATCCGGTGATACTCTGGGTAAACAAGGTGGGACCTTACAACAATCCACAAGAAACCTACAACTACTACAGTTTGCCGTTCTGCAGTCCGGGTAATGGCGCAAACGCTCGACACAAATGGGGAGGACTCGGTGAAGTACTGGAAGGGAATGAGCTCATCGACAGCGAGATTGCCATCAAGTTCAGAAGTAAGTGGCTGTCGATATTGCCGTACGATAGGCCTCATGCTTTTTAGCAGTTTTGGAGCCTGATTTTGTCCAATTTTGTTTACTTATCGACTCACACATGCAATTTTCTTCAGTGATTCTGGTGATGTACAATTTGGACCCATTTGATTATATTTTTTCACAATATGATCAATAGAAGCGGTCATTCAATAACCTATAATTCTTAGTCCTTTAGGGATGTGTACAAAGAGGATGAGGGCTCCTCTCGATGTCTGATGGCGGGTGTTGTGTATAAATCTGTCGTATGCGGTTTGATACAGAAGTGGACCATTTAATCGTATTGAGTACACAGTTATTTTCGCTGCAAACGATCATTTCGGTAGGCTCATTTTCGCTAACCTGTATTGTGTGACGCAGTACCCGTGGAGAAGAAAACAATATGCAGCTTTGACTTGAATGTGATGTCAGCAGCAGCATTCAAAGATGCTGTCTCGAACATTTACTGGTTCGAATTCTTTATGGGTGAGTGAACAATTCTATTCATTGTCATGTGGGTGTCCTGGTCCTGGGTTATTGTGCACATGGCCTGGTCGGATTGGAATTCCTATCCGGACGGTACTTGCTTTTTTGAAAATGTTTATCTGCTAAGGCCTAAGATGAATCTTTTTTGAACTGAGCGTGTTCTTACTGGTACGGAGTTGAACGAGTTTCTAATGATCAAATTTCGGTTGTGTTTGTTGCTTTCCAATGCAGACGATCTTCCGCTTTGGGGTATGTAACTTTCTGATCCTTTTGGCTCACCTACTTTTGGTTTGGTGATGATCAGTTCTTGTGATTGCGTTGATTGCAAATGTCGCAGATTCGAACATCTTAGAAGACAGAGTCTTAGTCAAAGCGTTTGCTGGAATTTCCGAGTTTTAGTAGCCGCCGCAAACGCTGATGATGTGCTAGTTGTATTGATTGGGATATACAGGCTTCGTCGGAGAGCAACATTCGGACAAAGAAGATGATGCGAAGTACATGATGTACACGCACAAGGACCTGGTGATCAAGTACAACAACGATCAGGTACGATTTTTGTGGGCTTTACAAGCAGTCTCTTCCGGGGTTCATCCAATTGGTATTGCGAGATGGCACATGAGGCTTGCTCACGCAGTTGCTTGTGTATTGACAGATTATTCAAGTAAATCTTACTCAAGAGAACCTTCAGCCCATAACTCCTGGTAAGAAGATTGACCTGACATTCGCAGTGCAGTGGGAGCCGACCAACACGTCATACATCAGACGCTTTGATGCGTACCTGGACTACCCGTTCTTTGAGCACCAGGTGTGTGAGACATTGTGGATCTAAGTTAAATTAATTTTTTAAAATCTTCAAGATATTTTATTGAGCCTCCTTGCAACAGCGCTTTAATTCACGACAATCATGTTGATTATGAAAACCCTACTGTAGTAGAGCCTAGATTGCTTAGTTGAGAATGACGGGTTACTATCCGAGCGTCGCGTCGGCCTTTCCATGCATATGACTACTGTGTGTCTGAAAAGCATGTTTTCGCTAGTTAAGTGCTTTACTGTTGCCAGCTCTCTTTCTAGTAGACATCGAATCAGACATGGGAGTCGTTTTAGATAGCATCTGCTGTTGCTGTTGACTTGGAGATTGATGAGCGCTGTCATGGCAGATTCACTGGTTCTCCATCTTCAACTCGTTCATGATGGTGATATTCCTGACCGGGCTGGTGTCAATGATTCTGATGCGCACGCTGCGCAACGACTACGCAAAGTACGCACGGGAGGAAGATGACTTGGAGACATTGGTGAGTGCAGAGGTCCGAAGTTGTTTATGTTTATACCGATGGAATGGCCGAAGTATAGGCTCTTGGAGTGATGGTGGTTCATGGAATGACGGGAAGTGACTGGTTGTGGTGGTGCAGGAGAGGGACGTGAGTGAAGAGTCGGGATGGAAACTGGTGCACGGAGATGTGTTCCGGGCACCTCGCAATCTAGTGCTTTTGTCAGCGTTGGTGGGGACCGGTGCGCAGTTGGCGTTGCTGGTGTTACTGGTGATTCTGCTGTCAATTGTCGGCATGCTCTATGTTGGGTACGTATACTGAGATTATAAGGTAGAAAATACTATTTTCGTCATTTTGATTATTTTTACATATGCGTAGTGTTTTTGAGAGATATTGAGTTGTTGAGAGATCTTTATTTACAGGAGCCAATTCTGTTGAGTTCAAATTTGTATCATTATGTATGAATTTTTTACCCAATTTCACATCAGGAGGTTGTAGACCGCTATAAGTGACTGTTTACAACCCCACTGTTCACCCAAAGATGAGTGACCATCGGCGTTTAGCCCAGTCATTCATACAACCAACTTGCCAATAGAAGGCGCAACCAAGTGTCTGAATATATGAGTCCCTGTATAAGGCTTGGGATTAGGTCCCTCACGGTTTCAGTATCTCCTACCTTAGTTTGTGTTTCATTGAAGAAGCTTCGATTTGAATGGGTGAAGGGTGGAGTTTGTGCCAAGTAATTTTGGTTTTCCACGTTGATGGAGTGGATTATTCAACCAATTAGACGGAAAGTGATGTGCAGGAGTCCAAAACAGTGTTATAACGCCTGGTGTATTATGGTTTAGGAGTTGTGGTTGACTAGAGTTCGAATACGTGGTGTCCAGTGAGTGATTCTAGCGGTTGACTGCAAATGGATTATTGAATGGGCCTTTTAATGTGTGGTTGCAGGCGTGGAGCTATTGTCACGGCATTCATCGTATGCTACGCGCTGACCTCGTTCATAGCAGGATACGTGAGCGGAGGGTTCTACTCGCGCAATGATGGTACCCATCCATACCCTTGGGAGTAGCGGGATTACGATCTCCAGGAGTTTTCGTTGTCTTATGCTTGTATTGTGACTGTTGTGCAGGAAAGCACTGGATGAAGTCGATGCTGCTGACGGCGTCGTTGTTCCCATTCCTGTGCTTCGGCATTGGCTTCTTGTTGAACTTCGTGGCGATTTACTACCATTCTCTGGCGGCTATTCCTTTTGGCACCATGGTCAGATATTCACATATTTCTTGGAACGAGGAAGATTGTGTGGTTTTTTTTAATGACTCTATTAGCTAAAATTTGGGTGACAGCAGAGGTTTCCTTGTTGAGATGAAGGATAATCTTTTGTGGTACTCACTTATCATTCTGTGAGGTATTGAAAAGTCTGAGTGGAGTGGATTTGTTAGTATATTCGACAATGAGCGAGAAAGCATATTTTATTGAAGAGTTTTAGGCAAGTTGTGCGTCACCAACAACACCGTCCTTTTTAGCACTCTAATGAAACTCTGTAGTCTCTAAACCAAAAGACCTTCTCAAAATTAACCAATGGGAGTTCAAGATTTCTTTAAGCCAACCAATGGGATTTCGAGTATTTCTTTTTTCGTGCTTCAAGGGTGTCCGATTAAAGATAGTCTAGTGCCAATAATAGATTCTCCTACAATCACAAATTTGAATATTAGTAGCATATTATTTACGTGTTACAAGAATATGAAAGAACCTGTATTGCATTTACAGCTGGAATTTCAGACCATGCCCCAACTCCAAAAGTGAATTAGAACAAGTGTCGGTATTTTATGTCTCGTTACCTTCTGTCCTGCGTGAGTTTGAGTAAGTAAACTTGGTTGGATTTGCAGGTGGTGGTGCTGGTGATTTGGGCGTTCATTTCATTCCCACTAGCCTTGTTTGGGACTGTGGTGGGGCGGAACTGGAGCGGGCAGCCTGACAACCCGTGCAGAGTGAAGACCATCCCGCGGCCTATTCCGGACAAGAAGTGGTACTTGAAACCGTCAGTGGTGGCCCTGTTGGGTGGTCTGCTGCCATTTGGGAGCATCTTCATCGAGATGTACTTCGTGTTCACTTCCTTCTGGCAGTACAAGGTGAGGTTTTCTTAGGACCTGAGTACTTGGGATAATAGTCAATGTTATTCTTATCATATTTGAGTGAGTCATATGAGGACTTTCTTTTGTTCATTTTTATTTATGTTTTGACTAAACACATGTAATGTTCATCACCAATCCTGTTCATAATCATGTGGCCCTGTCTGAAATCTCGGTCCTTGTGAGTTGCTTTGAGTTGTCACCGAGGGCTATGGCAATGCATTTTGACGGCAGTCAAGATTCTTGCATTCCGAATTGTGATGCAGGGATGGAACTTGTTCTGATGGTTCTCATGTTATTACAGGTTTACTACGTGTACGGATTCATGCTGCTGGTATTCATCATTCTGACCATTGTGACCGTCTGTGTGACGATCGTGGCGACCTACTTCTTGCTGAATGCTGAGAACTATCATTGGCAATGGACTTCGTTTTGGTCGGCGGGATCCACAGCGCTCTACGTGTACCTGTACTCGATTTACTACTATTACATGAAAACGAAAATGTCGGGTTTTTTCCAGATCAGTTTCTACTTCGGTTACACGCTGATGTTCTGCATCGGTCTCGGTATATTCTGCGGTAAGGGAATGTAGTCAGTTCAATTTCATTTTTTTAACCAATACACACTCTATATTATTTTTTGATGCTGGTGATATGAATTTTAGCCCCGTTTGCATTATATTTTTCCCAGATGGTCGATCAACTTGGGTCTTTTCGCAACCATGAAATCTCTGTTGTGTGACTTAATTCGTTGGCATTTGCAGGCGCTGTGGGCTACCTAGGGTCGTCGTTGTTTGTGCGCCGGATATACAGGAACATCAAGTGCGACTAAGGTCGTGATTAATTTTTTTTCTTTTCGAAGTAAGATTCCTGGGCTCGGACTGCTCTTGTACCTGCAATTGCGTGCGAGGTAGGCTCCTTGGAACGTTTTTCATGGAGATGACGAAGGGGCTTCATGAAGATGACAAAGCTGTCCACAAGTCTACGCAGATGACGAAGGGGCTCCTCCAGCTGTATCTGCAGAATGCTTATGCTAGGGTAAGTGGAGCCCCACCGCATGCATTAATACAATTTGCTTTGAGGCATTTTGAAGCCATCTCATGATCGCCTTTTGAGTGCTTTTGAGTCCAGGTCCAGAGTTACGTAAAGTTAGATAGACCATGGGAGGGATGAGTACGAGTACACTTGTAGCAATGCTCCAAGGTGATAGAAACATTTGTGATGGAATGGGAAAATAATATATCAACTTTTCAAATATCAGCGTCATTTGCAAATGCCTTTGCTGCACTTCTTTTTCTTTTAGACTTTTAACTCTTGGTTTTCTTTTGGATATACTTTCACCTTCTAATTCCTTGAATATGGAGTACATCCTGCCCACTTTGCCTCCCTGTCCAATAATGGTACCGACTTCAAAAAGCTGAGGTGTAAATCTCCAATTTTTTTTTCTTTTTATTGTGGTGGAGAAATGTAAAAATCTGCCCCCGATTTTGTGGTGGTTAATTTTGGATATCTCAACTTCTCCAAGCCAATTCATGTAACTTGATTCCAAATTTCCCAAATCTGGCCATATAATTAGTTCCTATGTTATCTCATTAGGTGAAAAAGTTGTCAGCTTCTTGAATCAATGTGACAAGTAAATGGACCCTTCTTTGACCCTAAAATGAAAGGTCCCATCACCATGATCGAGAGATGATCTTTGCAGATTGATTTTAATTCTTATACTATGCCAAGGATGTTTTTCAGCTGATGGATGACAAAGAGTCTGTGGGAAAAAGCCCCTATTGCAACAGTATTGTTGCAATAAAAACATATTGTTTGAATATTAAAAACATATTGTTTTCAGTATTGCAACAATACAATTTCAATGGAGGGTGTACTCTATCCATAGAAAATATATTATTGCAGTATTGCAATAGTATGTTTTTAGTACTCTATTAGCAGTTGGCGCTTGCTATGCTACGCATTCACTATTAGAATTTCATTAGAAATTTTTATGTATTGGATAGAATGAGTAAGAATTTTAATAAATCTTCAGATAAAAATTACTAAAATCTTCATATAATTTTTTTTATAAATAAGCATATATTGATATAAACAATAGAAATTTAATGAATGATGAATGATATACATGCAATGATGAATATGGTAAAAGATATACATACATTAGAATATATTAAAAATTTGACTCAATTGTTACAAACAATGGCAATCCAAATAGAAGAATTTAAAGAAAAAACTTGTAAATCCCAAAAGCTTGGTGAACAATTTAATTGTTGTGAAATCCAAATTTCTCAAATCATTTGGTAGTAACAATAGAAAATTGAAATTAGAAGCTCAAAGCTCACAAAAGCACAAAATCATAGAAATACAAAAGTAGTATAAAGCCAAGAAAAACAATGGAATTGCTACCTTTATAATATCACCATATTGATCTTCTTTAATTTCACCTCAACTATATTATTTCTATAATATCAACCTTTGTAAAAAATGATATTACAGAGGTGATTGTGAACTGCTACTTTATTATACAATGTGAAAATATGATTTCTATGTATGCATGATTGAAAATATTTTTATAAAATAATTAAAATACTTATTTTAAAGATTTATCAAAATCATTATCATGCATTCTATTCAAATATATCAAATTTTTACTAATATGTGATACAATGAATGCATAGCATAGCAAGTATGAGCCCCTAGTATTAATGGTAATATTTGTGATATTACAGAGGGACTTATAATTTTTGTTTCAATGTTTGAATAGTAAAGTACTAAAAACAATACTACTAAAAACATATTGTTTTCAGTACTGCAACAATACAATTTCAATGGAGGGTGTACTCTATCCATTGAAAATATATTATTGCAATAGTGCAGTAGTATGTTTTTAGTACTCTAATGTTCAAGCATTGAAACAATGTTGTTGCAATTGAGGATACTTTTTTGATGCATGCATGACAGAAGTGCAACTATTTATCCTTGGAATTTTGTACACGAGAATTTTATAGTAGTTTGTCTTGCAATGAATGCTTTTACAAATTTTTAAGCCAATGCTTCACGCACTCATAAAAATTGATGATTTTCAAAGTCACCCCATCGTCCATTACGGATTAAGTTGCAACATCCCCATGGCTGGCATATGAGAGGCGGAGTTTGAGGCATGTTTTCAGGTATTCACCCCTAGTTAGAGCTCAAAAAAGATTAAATATATTTTTTTAAATTTTTTCTTGGAACAAATGAAACATTGAAAAACATTTTCAACTACAATTATAAAGTTTCCTTTTCTTGTGTCCAAAAATAAATTTAAAAAAAATTATCAACTTATTTTGAATGTTTTTGTTGGAAGAGAAGTTCACTATATATACATGGGGTGGTAGGAGGTAGAACAATCTATGTAGGATAATGTAAATTAGAGAGGTCCTATTCATTATAATTTACATATCCTACATAGATTGTTCTACCTCCTACCACCCCATGTGCATATAGGGAGTTTTTCTTTTCACTTGAAACTCAAAGTAATTGAAAATGCGTTTATTTCAATGCGAGGTACTTCATAGAGAATTGAAAGTTAAATTTTTATTTTTGAAGCACTATAAGCTTGATGTCCCTTTGTAGGAAATTTACCATGCAAATGCTCTGACAATGGGTTGATGTGGTAGATTGGATTTCTAAGTTGCAATGATTTATTCCTTTTGGCATGTTTTAGTCATTGTTTTGTTAGGGGCAAACAATCACCACATAACCTGGCCGCATATAAAGAGCACAACAACCCTATCATGTGCCTCTCATTCGCTAGTTGTGGGAATACACTACAACTTAGAAATCCAATCTACCACATGCACATGGGATCATCTCAAAGCTCTGATTGTCTGCCTCCAACAAAACAATGACTAAAACATGCCAAAAGGAACAAAGTATTGCAACTTAGAAATCCAATCTACCACATCAACCTGTTGTTAGAACATCTGCATAAATTTCCTACAAAGGGACGTCAAGTTTATAGCACTTCAAAAATAAAGATTTAATTTTCAATTCTCTATGAAATACCTTGCATTGAAATAAACGCATTTTCAATTACTTTGAGTTTCAAGTGAAAAGAAAAGCTCCTTATATGCACATGGGGTGGTAGGAGGTAGAACAATCTATGTAGGATATGTAAATTATAATGAATAGGACCTCTCTAATTTACATTATCCTACATGGATTGTTCTACCTCCTACCACCTCATGTACATATAATGAGCTTCTCTTCCAACAAAAACGTTCAAAACAAGTTGATAATTTTTTTAAACTTATTTTTGGACACAAGGAAAGGAAACTTTATTGTAGTTGAAAATGCTTTTCAATGTTTCATTTGTTCAAAAAAAAATTAAATGTATTTGATCCTTTTGGGGCTCCAACTAGGGATTAATACTTGAAAACCTACTTCAAATTCCGCACTCAAATAATGTGTCCTTCGACATATCAAGCCCTATGGCAACAATCACCATTTTACCATTACCTTGATGGGGAATTTCATTAAAATGGCGATATTCTATGTGCCAATATCATAGTGTGCTGTTTCCATAGTTCAGATTGGGTGGTCTGAAATCTATTAGTGTCCTAGATTTGTGAACTCTATACCACTATTAGATGTATTAAATCTAGGAAAGATGTAGATTTTAGACCAATCAGTTTAAAAAATCTACATATTTCTTAGATTTTAGATATCTAATAATGGTATAGATTTCAAAAATCTAGGACACTAGTAGAGTTCAGACCACCCGGTCTGAACTGTGAGAATGCCAAAGCACTGAATAATCGCCATTTTAATGAAATTTCCCATCTTGTCATTTTTTGGCCTTTGCCATATGTACCATAAGGTACGCATAGTAGTTGGGCTTGTCCAATCACCAAATTTGCATCATTTGTTAAGCTACCATGAGGATGCTCTTAGCAATCCTTATTTTTTAGGAACCTTAAAAGTCAATCATTAGGCACTTTGAGTCCTTCATAACATTAAGTAGCATGCATTGTCATTGCCTTGGCTTTAGAATAGATGGTTTGTAATTTTCACATCCAATAGTACTTCATTAGTAGCATGCATTGTCATTACTATATAGTATGGAATATTTCACATCCAACAGTACCTCATCAATAGCTAAGTGGACATATGGGAGATGAATGTGATGAACAAAGTGTATGAAGGCTACTAAATGTTATGTTTGTGGCATTACAACATTTTAGAATTTCTACATTTATCTTCATTTCTTGGTGTGGAAGACGTGGACCAAAAGTTCCATGACATCATGGCCACAAGCCACAAGATTGTTGTCATAGAGAAAAAAAAAACATTCTGCAACATGGTGAAGTGCTACCACCACCTCAAATCATCATCTCCATGATCTTGCAATTCTTCCAACAATTTGCAAGGATCAATGCCATCAAGTTCTATGCACTCGTGTTATTCTAAGTAGTAGGGTTCGAGAACTATTGCATTGTATTCCTAAGTGATTGTAAGCATTGTGAATGTATTGTTCACTTTTGGGGTCATTTTCATGGTGGATTGCAAGGACTGTCATTGGCTCCCCCTTGAAGATGAATCCAAATGTTTGTGGTTCAAGTATAAACTGCCTCTATCTATTCATTTCCTTGCATACTATTATATGGAGACATGATCTAATTCATTCAAGACAAATACATTTACAAGAACAAGATGGAACTTTCATTGTTGCATTGCTAAGTCATGTGAGTTTTTACTTTGTTCATGATGCCCATGTTTTCCATTCTAAGGCAAGAGTAGCTCATTTAGCCCCTACTACATGATTTCTATTTGCTCATGTATGATTGTGCACTTATATATGTGGTAGTGGTAGATGTTCACAAGAAGTGTAAAGTCTTCAATAAAATGAGTACTTCTAAGGAAAAAAAACTACTATCAAATTATTAACTTTATAATCTACAAGGTGAGTTCAATAATTTTTCAAAACCCTCAAAAATAATAAATTCTTGCATCTAATTATGAGACAACAATAAGTGATTTTCAAAACTAATATTGAAAGATTTGAATATTTTATTTAATTTTAATATTTTCTACATGCAAGAATTGGATCTTTGGGGGTACATAATATTATAGAAGTTTAGACTTCGCATATCTACTCATTAACCTCTAAAGGATCATAGTGTTTAGAGACCCCAAACTGCTTCAAAATACTTATCTCCAAAGCAAGGTCAAAGTCTTCATCAATATTTATTTTTCAACAAAACCAATTGTATGATCTTTTGGTTAACTTCTTCAAGTACATTGCCATAAAATTTTAGATTGAATATTCCCACCAATTGCAAGTTCAATGTGCCTAAACTTCAAAATGTAGGTCTTTCTAGTCCTTCTAAAAGGTGAAGTTTTGTCTTTCAAGATTTTTAGGCAAAAACACTTATGTGCAATAACTTGTGCATTTTGGTCAATAAGCTGGAAAATAGGTGAAAATACATATAAAAAAATTTAATAAAAAAAAAGTTCATGTTCATTTTTTAAAATTGCAAAATGGAAGGTGTTATTGAATGAAAGATATAACTAATATGCTAATAACTTTTGGAAGAATTTTAGAATTTTTAATCCCAATGGTGAGAATCTTCTTGTGAATAATTAATATCCTCTTTTTTAATTTTTATTTGAAAAATATTAAACTTGAGAGCAAAAGTTGACTTCATATGTTTATTCTACCTTCATTGCCTACAAAATAAAACTCCTCATAACTTTAACCTCATTATTTGGAATTTAATGGTTCAATTTTTTTGAATAGATATCAATCTGTACAATTCCAAAAAAATAATTAGTATTTTTTAAAAACATATTTTTTGTTGCTTGGTTTGACATTGAAATTGAAAAAATTCATTAACTTTTGCAATATTTTTTAGAATGACATGAAACAAAGCTTCACATGTAGATGATGATGAGAAGCACCCATCCTAAAAACTTCATGCAAAAAATTCAAATCATGAAATCAATAGAGCTTGCTCAAGTTCTCAAAAAGTCCAAAGTGGACTCCTTGGTCCTTTAGGGGTTAAGGTAACTTTTGTAGAATTATTAAGTGTCTAGTAATAGACTTGAAAGTCATAAAAACATGGGCTATCTTGTACAAAATTGATATTTTGTAGTTTAAACAACAATCCTATTGCTATAATAAAAAAAAAGATCTAATCATTTTCAGAGGCCTTTTAGCATTTCTTTGGAAAGTTTTGAAAACATTGTAGAGAATATGTAAAGTATTTGTATAAATGAATGTAAAAAAGAACAAAGTAGAAAAAGAAATTGAATTTTATAAAATTTTAAATAATAATATTTAGAAATATTAAAATTAAATTTGGAAAAAATGCAAAGAAATAAATTTTAAAAATGGCATCCCTTCTTGAACATTCATACTGAAGGCACAAAATTTGAAACCCCCCTTTCACCTTGTAATAATGATAAGAGATTCTTAGTAACTCTAAGTCAAATCGCTACATTTGTAGGAAATATGTTTCTTTTTATAAAGACAAAAAATCTCAATATTTTTTTTGCATTGACATAATTTAAGAGTTTGCTCATCTTAGGTTCTGCACCAAAGCTCAATGATCTAGTAGTTTTGTTTTTAAATTATACAAGCGGGGGGACAATGAAGCATTTATTTAGTGTTGACCTTCTTTTAAAAAGCATTTGGACTTGCAAATAAATTTGGTAGTAAATGTTTAGTTGAAAGTCAAAATGAAGTTGAATTTAATCCAATTTTGTCCCATATTTTTGGACCTGTTGTGGAATTAATTGTGAGTAGAGCTATGAAATTTCAAAGTCATAGAATCTTTTTTGTTTTTTTGCAATACAATGTTTCAACATTCTTTTGATACAAAAATGGTAACTTCTATGAATTTTCTAACATATCATTTAGTGACACTAATGTTCATTGATAATAGTTTCAATACAAAAGTAATTTGTAAAAATGTGAAAATTATTGTCTCAACTTGAAGGAGTACATGAAAACTGCCAAGGATGATAGTATAGAAGTTAAACCCAAAAGGACCAAAATGCCCCTTTTGGATTTTTTCAAAATTTGGACAAGCTTTGATGACTTCATAATATTAAATTCTTGCATGGAATATTTAGGATGGAAGCTAATCAACTTATTCTATATATGAAGCTTTTATTCACAACATTCCAATAAATATTGCAATAGTTAGAAGGGGCTTTCAATTTCAATGTCAAATCAGGAAGCATAAAATATTTCTTAAAAAATATTAATAATTTTTTTTTGGATTGTACATATTCATACCTACTCCAAAACATTTGAACCATTTAATTCCAAATAATGAGGTGAAATTTATAATTAGTTCTATTTTGGAGGCAATGAAGGTAAAAAAAAAGCATATAAAGTTGTCTTTGCACTCAATTTTGAAAATATTCAAATAAAATAAAAAATAAAGGATACCAATGTTGACTAAAACATTCTCTCTACCGTATTGGATTAACAATTCCCAATTTTAAAAAAAAGATATTAATGGTTTAGTTTTTTCTCTCATTTAGTACCACCTTCCACTTCATAATTTTTTTAAAATGTTGTCAACTTATTAGAGGTTAAATTTTATAATATGAAAAAAATTGAATTAGATTTTTTAAAATATGTAGACAACTCATTTTACAACATATTGACTAAAATGCCTAAGTAATAGGCCATATGTTTTTCTTTTCTAAAAATGTTGCAAGACAAAACTTCACCTTGTAGAAGGAATAGAAAAACGCTAGATTTTGAAGTTTAGAAACATTGAACTTGCAATCAAGTGGAAATATTCACTATAAAATTTTGACATAATGTACTTGAATAAGTTGACCATAGGATCCTACAATTGAATTTGCTTAAAAATAAATATACAATGTCTCTCATGAATAATCCTATACATCAAAAACTGCCATCACTAATTGAAAAATTAGACTTTTTCTAACATCTTTTGAACATGTTGAAGTATAAATAAGTTTTATTAAATTATAAAAAAAACAAAAAATGTTTCAATTTTTTGAAAAATAATTTATTCAAGTGGCTTATTACTGAAAAAAAAATTTATGCAAGTAAATTTTTTTCAAGATTTTTTAGTAAGTGGAATGAGAATTCTTTTTAGAATTTTTAAGTAAGAATTCTTCAAATTTTAAAGATTTATGGAGTGAAGTATTATTGTCAAAAGTATAACTCCAAATTTTACATTTCTTATAATTTAGTCCAAAAATCTCAAAAAATTATAAAAAATAGTAAAAACATTTAATATACTTTTAAAATTTTCCAAAATTTTTGGAGATTTTTGTACTTTTTAAAAATAATTTTTGAAATTTTAAAATTTATTTCACGTAAGTGTGTTACTTGTACCACAACAACATTTCTAAATTTTGATTCAAATCTCTAATTACTCAATTAGCTATGGCAATTTTTGTGAGTGTACAAAATATCACTAGGAAAAATTTCAGACCTCAGAAGGTTGCAAGTTTTTTATTTTTGGCCCTCTGATAGTGTAAATAAAAAAAAAACTTGATACTTTTCAATTGAATATTTTTAAACAGGTAATCTGTCGTGGCATTGTTGTGGCACCAATAGGGACACATCATATCCAAAAAAATTCTAATTGCATAGCAGGGATATAGAACTCGAAGCCTCTTTGAGGCCTCTATTAGTTAGAGAGCCAATATAGATGAAGATTTCAACCTTGCATGGGGATAAGGATTTTGAAGCAGTTTCAAGTCTCTAAACATAAAAGAACTTTGGAGGTTAAAAAAGTGACAACAATCATAAGCATTACTTGTGACAGAGATTTGTTACAATCTTGCTACATACGGGTTTTATAAAGTCTCTTTTAACTTCTAAAGTCCCATTGTCTCCTTAGGGGACAAAATGGATTTTGGGTACGTTCCTTTGATTCCAATATTTGTCAAGATTTTCTAAATCATTCAGTGAAGATAGAAAAATACATTAACTTTCCAAAAATATAATTTTTATTTCAATAAAAAATTATTGAACAAGAAGCCCTTTTCAGTAGGCAGAAAAAAAAAACTTCAAAAAACTTAAAGGAATTTTTTTTTTTAGTATATAGACTATATTTTTATGTACATGGAAATCTTTGATTTATTCCATTTACATTTGTTGTGTGAAAGTTATGGACAATCTTGTTTTCCGGGCAATTAGAGCATCTTCTTGAAAAAATAACTTGTAGGATTCATTTTTGACTGAAGTTTTCACAATTTTTCAAAAAAAAAGTTTTAAAAGGTCAATCTCTCTTGCTAAAACAACCTCACAATTGAGATTAGTGTATTTTAATTCCATCTTAAAGCAATTAACAATTTAAACTTTCCTTCAATCTCAATAATTTTTTAATGAATAAAATTTAAAGTTTTTTTTAAAAAATTCTCAGATTTTTAACTCAATTCTTTATCATATAAAATTAGAAATTAGAAATTATAAGTTATGAAGGTTTAAATCCAAATAATGTAGTTCATCAAGGTGCAAAAAGATTTTGTTTTCTTCACTTTAAATACAAATATGCAATCTACTTGGTCAAAGTTTGTGAATTTTTTGTCACACATTCTTATACTAGTCTAGTACAAGATCCTATAGTTAGATATGCAAAAAATCCTTTCTTTTTAACTTTTTGCACTTTGCTATAAATATGGCAGATTTGAATGTTTTTTGATGGAAAAGAGGCCTTGAGACTTTAAAGTTCAACCCTGTAAAGACTTTGTGGATAACTTTATTGTTTACTATAGAAGAAGGTAATACACTTGTTGGTGCAATAATTGGAGAATTTTGGTGACTATCTTGATTATGGGGGGCTAAATCATTGTATGATTAATCCCTCACTATCCCACAATGTGACCTCCTTGACTTGAAAAGTTGTCCTTGTTTGACTATTATAATCTTTTCAATAATACAGTCAAATCTTTGGTCCATTTTCATGGACCTTTGGACCTTTCTCCACCACCAATCAGTATGGTCAATATATTGTGAATCTCATTTTGAATGGTAGTTGAAGGGAAATGAGTTCCAAAAGGTTTGGATTTTAGTGAATTTGAGTTGGGCACTCAAGGGCTAAAAAGAAAAAGAATAAAGGTTTCTAGTTCAAAAGTCTCCCCAAGCTATTTTGTTCAACATCCCAAAGGTTGCCAAATTAGTGTAAAACCAATTTAATATTGCCAAACATTGTTCTTGTGCTTTAGATAAACATTTAACAACACTTGAGTGTCATAGCTACTACCAATGAATGGTAATGTGTTGAAAGCAATGTTTCTAAAGAAAATGTTGAAAATGATATTAAAAACAAATTTTTTGACACAAATGAAACATGCTTATTGCAGAAATAATAAAATAATAAAATAAATGTAGCCAAGACTGACACACTTCAGTTTCTTGATGAAGTTTTGGTTGATGTTGCATAACATTCTATATCATAGGATGTTCTAAAGGCAACCTTCTTCTAAAAGCAACCAATAACATAGAGGTATGTTTTGCTTTCTTCAATGTATCAACAATGTACATTTCAAGAGTTGGTTGCTTTTAGTGACCACTCCATTTCAACTTCAAAAATTGGTGACAAATTCCACAAAGGTCTAAAAAAAATATGAAACAGCTTGTGTTAAATGCCAATTCCATTTTTTTCTTCATACAATTTTTTTTAAAAATTGTTTCAAGGAGTTGAACTTTCGCCCCAAAGTGCAATCAACTTACTTTAAGAGTAGACTATGTTAACCAAGCAATGGTCCTTGCAACTTGGGAAAATATTATGCCTCCCCAAACCCATGGGAGAGACTTAGTTTCAAGGATTGGGGTTTGCTAAAGAGCCATCAATAAGACAATTTCATTCATTGAAAAGGGCCGGCCCCTTTTCAAAGGTGCAAAACAAACCCATGTTTCATTAGAAAACAACATTATGTACATCTACTAAGAAAAACATTGACCCTTGCTAACTTTTGCATACAAGATCCAAATATGGCCTTCCTTGGTGCATTGGAACTTTGTTTCACTTGCCTTGAAGAAAATCAATGAAAATTTGTCCAAACTAATAGTAACTAGTCTCAGTAGCAAAAAGTGGTGGTTTGAAGGAGATACCCACCTCATTATGACAATACATCTCCTCCAAATAATGTTTTAGAGAAAACCAGCAGCTATTTCAAAGTTAGCTAGTAGAGTTGGGGAAAAAAGCAAATCCGGTTACAATTCAAAAATATAAGTAAAAACCTAGTTTAAAAATCCATAAAATTTATAAATTAATATTTTAAAATAGAGAAAAATAATTAAACTCGGTTCTTCAAAAATTGGTTCAATATGAGAACGGAAGGAAATTAGCCGGTAAAACTCAAAAAAAATCCCCAAACGCTATCTCTAATGAGTCCATCATGTTTATGCATCCTAAAAATTAGAAATTAGAACTATCATTGAAAGTAGGCCATTGCAGTTTTCCATCATAGCCATCATCCATCAAGTGAGGTTGTTTGTTTTGTTTGTTACAATGAGATCTCCTAGACCTTGCATCCCCTGGTTGCATGCTTGGTATCGTCGGAAAGCCCTCAACGAGGAGGGTTGCATAAGCTTTGTTTTGTGACGTCTATAGTTACAGTGGGAAAGTTATTGAATTTTAAAGTTTTCGTGAGTAAGAAAATTATAAGAGTAGTTTTTTTTTATGGGCCCCGTCAGGAGACGCTTACGTTCCCCAGACGGGGAACTTCGTTAAGTCGCAATAAATAACTTATTTGGCATTACAAAGTTGACGTAGAGGGCACTGACGGAGTGACGGAACGTCAAGGCCAAGGCAAAGCCAAACTCCGTTTTTCCATCTCTCTCTCGTGTGTGTGTTAGGGTTTGATTGTCGTTCACATCCTCCATGGCGCTTCCGTGACCCCCTTCTCTTCCTGCTCTGCTCTCTCCCTCTTCTCTCACCTCCTGATCCGCTTCCCGCTCTCGTGTTCCGCAGATCCATCGCCATGTTCGACCCGGAGATGCTCCGCTTAGCTCAGGAGTAGATGAGCCGCCTGCGCTCCGAGGATCTGCAGCGCATGCAGGAACAGGTCTGTGCCTTCCCCTCTCCTCGACCTCTTTACACTCCCCTTGCCTCTCTCCAAACCCCCGGACACCAGCACCGACATCTCACCCATTGGTCCCTATTTGATCTCTCTTCGATTATCGCTATGTCATACCTCGTGATTGAGAATAGATTCGGAATTCTCACACGGATAAGTAATAGTTCATTGTCGTAGCTTTCGATGGTGATCAGGGCTGACGGAACGAGAGTTAGGTAGGGTTTGAATTTTCTAGGGTTTGCTTGGAAGGAGTGTGCATTGCGCCTGAAGATGTTAGGCCTCGTGATTGGCAACAACTTCACACTTGCGTCACAGACGCATTAGTTCGACGGTGACCGGGGCGTTTGGAATGATAATGGCTAGATTCAATTCTAGGTTTTTCTAGGGCGGAGTGTGCATTGCACAATTGTCGCCACTGTCTTTACTCCACTTGCGCCCCTCTAAGCCCGCAGACATCGGCATCTCACCGTTTGGTTCATCTATGACTTCTCTTCGATTATCGCTATGTCATGTCTCATGATTGAGAATAAGAATAAAGATATCTTACAGCTAAGCAATAGTTCTCTGTCACAAGCTTTTCATGGTGATCAAGGCTTGCGAAACGAGAGTTCAGTAGGGTTCAAATTTGTTAGGGTTTGTGTGCGCGGAGTGTGCATCGCGCCTCAGATGTCACCCCTAATCACTTGGTAACCAAGAGATTCACCAATAGTTTCCCCCCTTTCTGCAGCTACTCTCTCTGCTACTGATACAGCGGATATTCGGCGAGGCTGTATACATATTATATTGCAAGTTGCTCCCCGCCCTGCATCAATTTCTAATTCGAAAATGTACTGGGGCAATTGTGTTGTTTTTCCACAGCCCATTTCACCCGAAAGTACAATGACCTGTAACATTGCAAAAGCAGTAGATTTTATGGCCATTCTCCACTCGCATGAAAAGAGCAGCCAAAACTAGCATGCAGGACATACTAAAGAAAGTCATACTAAGGTGCTCTCGCCTCTAGATTTCTTCTGATACTTGCGGCATTGATGCGTGTTTCGTCGAACGCTGAGGAACGTCGGGAAAGAATAATGACCTGATTAAGCTCGCGCTCACGATTCAATAGATCAATCTCACGCTGATACTCGTGTGCAGCTTCTCTCAGCCTGGTACCAATCAGACCACATTTCATGAGAAAAGAAGGCGATCCACAAAGTAATAAGCAGAAACTCTCACCTGTTCAAACCTGTAATCATTATCCATCCGTGTTGAACATCTACAAAGTACGTACCCCAACAAAAAGACTGTTTTGGATTTCCATCATGTCCGCAAAATCAAGCATTCTATCAACACTCCATATAGATTAGGAAGGAGGTCAAATTGGCCTGGAAAGCTTCAAGATGTTCTTTTGGAAATTTTTTATATATATTTTCCAACTTATTTCTTCAACATATTATGGAGAATTGCTTGATGTTGATTGTGAACCTTCCATGTATTAGCACCATACTAAAGCATTTATAAGAGATACATATAGTGGCTAAACCCCCACAAAAAAAGAATGGCTCACACCGCAGAACAAAGGAGAACAAAGGTAATTGTAACGGAATACCAAAACATCAAGGAGGCAACCCATATCTAACAGTAAACAATTAGGGAGAACAAAGGTAATTGTAACGGAATACCAAAACATCAAGGAGGCAGCCCATATCTAACAGTAAACAATTAGGGGGACGTAAGAATGAACAAATAAAAAGAAGGCAAAATAAAAGGGCAATCTACCTCAAAGTTTGGTGTTGAAGTTGTGCTTTCGCATTTTGAATGGCGTTCTCCCAAGCGCCTACATCATTGTAACATTCTTTATCAGAGCGTGCAATAGATAGAACGGGCACTCCAGCTGACAACAAGGTGTTTTGAAATGCAAAAGATCCACAATAAATTGAAAATGCACCATCTAAAGAGCCTTTCTCAAAAATGGTCCCGCAATATCATGGTTTCTTCACAAATTGATAACTTCCAATGCCCTCTACCAAGTCGAAGCATTCCAAGAAGATAAGTAAGTTCAATTCAAACCATACGAATCCCAAACTCTAAAATCCTAGTGCAGTTTTTTACAAACTATCATCATTTCAAGCTTGCCAATTCAAGTAATATTCAACTTAGGCAATGATGATCAGAAGGACCTATCCTTTGAACCCACACAAACTTTAATTCAATTTTGAAAGATACTACAATTGAACCTATGCTAATGATGCTCAATACTTCAACCTCTAACTACCTACAATAAGACATTGCAAAGATTCCACCTTGCCCCAAAAGATTTAAAAATTAAACACTTATTAAAAATAGTCTAAAGGGAGTTTACATTTTTCGCACCTACATAGTTATTTTTTATGTATGTTTCAGTGATAAAGACCATTAATAAAAAAAATAATAATCTTTATAATGGATCCAACTTTCTTTGATATGTGATTCTGAAGGAAATTCTTTGGGGCCCACACGTCTTGTTGTTTTTCACTATGGCAATAGTAGAAGGCACACTAGTCTATACCTTAAAATCAGACTGTTTGTTTTGTTTGTTTGTTTGTCACATTGGAATCTCCCGGACCATGAGTCCCCCGATCGCGTGCTTGGTACCGTCGGAAAGCCCTCGGCAAGGAGGGGTGCACCGGCTTGGTTTCGTGGCGTTCAGACGTACAATGTGAAAGTTATGCATTTTTTAGTTATTTTTTGTTCTTAAAAAATTAGAAAATTACTTTTGCTTTTGATTGTGGCAACGGCACAGGGCACGCTATAGTAGTAACTAGAGTAGGCCGCAGTAGCATTTCCCCAACTGGGTTGATTGATTGATTGTTATTCAGTTGTGTATTTGAATGATTCCGTTGCAAGTAGGGCTCGGTCCTTCGGCATCTTCCCAAGCTCCGTGACAAGAACTTGCCGACATGAAACCTGGCCGCATCAAATTAAATCCACTGTACTGTGGGGACACACGAATCCTCACCTCCCTCACCTCCACCTCCACTGTGGAGCACACGTCCTATTAGTAGAGTCTGTGGCCGAACTTATTAATTGTTCCACTACAAAACAACAACATCAACAGCCACAACAAGAATAATTTCTTGAACTGAACTGAACTTCATTCACTTTGTTTATGCATTCCAAAATTCCGCAAAAGTACAGTGTCTTACCCCAAATGTTCATGCATCTACTGGAATCATATTAAACTCTACGAGCCGTCACTCAGTTTGTTGTGCGTTTTTCTTTCGAAGAGTGTGGAATTGAGAGTCATCAGCTTGGAATTGGAATCACATTCTCACTCGTATTTTCTATTCATTCTAACCGTGATTTTCTTGGTGACAATGTCAGATTACTCTCATGTGTTTTGCAATTCAAATGAGTTGTTTTCATAAGGTAGAAACACCCCAAACTGCACCTATTCCTATTCTTTGTTCCTAGGCTCACCCAAATATGTCCCTAGACTTTGGTGAATGCGTCCTCCACGTGCTTAACATTGATTGACCAACACATATGAAGGACACATATTTGACTGTCATTTGCTGACAGCTGATTTTTCCAAGGTTCAATTTTGGGGGCACCTATGGGATAGTTTCAGTGGTCTAGGCAGCCAACACTTTGAAAAATCATAGAAATTACATACAATGTCCAAAAAATCAAATTTTTAAAAATATTTATGATTTTCACTTGCATATACTACAAAAAATATTATTTTTAGAAAAATATGCCTCCAACTATGCTGAATTGCTTAAAGTAACGATTTTAGGTGTTTTCTATTTCAGTTTCAAAAACTTGCAATATTTCATCTTTGCACCCAAAAAATTGTAATAAAATCAAAAACTTGTTATTTTCCAACTTTGCACCCAAAAAATGTAGTAAAATCAAAACTTGTAGTAGATGTTTTTTCCATGAGGAAACTGGTAGTAAAACTTTTTGTTGAGAGTTTGGGAATTTTTTTTAATAAAAATCCCTGATAATTTTCATTTTTTTTCAAGAAATTCTTAGATTAAAGTAGTTTGGGAATAGAAGAAAAAACTAAATTCATTTGTTGGTAGGTGTAAGATGGAATCGAAACACACTAAGATAAATGCCCCATTATAGGCAAAATGATTAGTGTAGTATAATATTGCTATTCATAAAATGTGGGAATAAATTTTAGTGGTAAGCAAGCAATGAGGGACAATATTATAATTGAAAAAAAATTCTCAAACTTCATGTGATTTTCTTTTAATTTATAGAAGGATGTTGCCTTGGGCATCCCATTTAAGCCCATAGACATCCTTGTCAAAGTCAAAAAGAATAGCTATTGTAGGATATCTACCAACCCATGCCTAATCTAACACATGTTCAAACTGGTCAATACTAACCTCAATAGCAACTACTAACTTCTATTGGTAGAATGAATTGATTTTGCATTGATTTGAGGCTAACATAAAAATGGAATAATGAAAGTGAGTCATTTAAGGCATAGATTTTGTTCATTTCAAACACATATTATTCTCATTTATACAATCATCCTCTCTAAAGTAAGCAATTATTTGGCCTTCATTTGTATAATATGTTTTCTAATGCCTTAAAATGGAATGGGACTTTTTCTAGATGTTGCAAAAATCTTATATTTAACTAATTCTGGATTTTTTTGCAAATTATGGACAATTAAGGTATCGGCTAGCAGCTGATACATTTGTACATTTTGAATTCAAAATGTACCCCATGTATACATTTTCATTATGTTTTGGCACATGCATATGTTATTTATGGACTTGCCAAAGTCCATAATTAGTTAAATTTAAGTTAAAATGGGAGTTTGAACTTAAATGGGATAGTTTACCATAATTCCAAAGGTGAGAATGCCATATTTAACTACTTTTGGACTTTTCAAGGAATTTTGGACTTTGTCCAGCAAGAGATCTCTCGCTGTCATAGATATCTAAAATCTAAACTTGTTGTACATTTTTCAAACCACCTAGTCTAAAATCTATATAATTTCTAGATTCCTAAAATCTATGGAAATCAAAGTCTACAATTGTTTTAGATGTCCCTTTACCAATTTTGGACTTTGCAAAGTCCAAAAATAGTTAAATATGGCATGAGATTGTTTTAGAAAGCAAACTAAACCATGTATAATCTTTTTTGAAAATTGCCAAAATTAAGTTCATAAACATATCCAATACAATAAATTTTCATGAATTTGTTAATTTTTTGCTCTCAAAACGAGAATCTTCAAAACTTTCACAACACTTATCCAAATGGAATGGCTCAAATCTTTCCATGTAGACAAAAATATAAATCTATAAGTAGTAATTTAAAAAAATTATTGCAAGATTTTGTAGACCCTTTTGTTGTCCATTCTTAGGACCTTGTTTAGGGCTTCTTGTAGCATAACTTTTTCTCCTAAGCACCAATTAAAATAAAAACTCTATTCCCATAAAGCTAATCAATTTTCCTATCTTGAAAAAAAATCTCAAAAACTCTTGCCAAAAATCGAGACCATAGATACTTGAACAAACCTTTAAAAGTCTTCCAAAAGGTGACTCTTGGGGACTTCATTAGGTTAATGTGACTCTTCATTGTTGCTTGCACTTTGAATCTTTTTGAATTTATTCAATGTTTTAGTGCCCATAAAATCAAAACAATTACATTTTCACATAATTGTTTCAATTTTTCCATGCTCATAGATGATATCTAAATCATAATGTAAGAATATTGAAATTTACAACTCAATTAAATTGGAGAAGATAAAAGATCCATGAAAATTCTTACACTTCAAAATTTGCCCATAAATAACTAATGGAAATAATTTTGTAACAAAATGTGAACATGTTGTAGTATAATGGCAAGTGCTAGCATGTAAGCATAGAATCTTGTGAGTCTTTGTGTTTAGACATCTACACATAAACACCCTTTATGATTATAGGTGTCTATATTATAGGTACCTAAGTTATAGACTCTTCTTCATGTTATTGTGTACCTATGTTATAGATACATATACTATAAACACTTTCAAATGGTTGTAAGTACATACCTACAACTAAGTTCAAGGCTTTTAGGTTCACATCTTTGCATTCAAGTACTAGCATTGTTATAGTGTAACTACACAAAATAGTGAAATTAAGTTGCATGCCTTAACAAATTAGGCTGCCTTACTTTCCTCACCACTTGTTCAGATGCGGAGGCACAAGCAATTCTCTATATCCGAGCCATGAACGAGTGCACCAACCCATGCAACACATGGTTCCTACATTATTGCACTCTTCTATAGTAATGTACATATTTATATAGTGTAGAATGTCAAGAAATAAGTGTGGGGCAACCTAATTTCACTATTTTGTGTAGAATATCATCCTTAAAATTTGAGGTACACAAAAAATTTAACCAAATTTAGACCTTTCTAATAATATAATAAAATTCAATATATATAAATTTTATATTTGAATAAAAGAATAAAAAATTTACATTTGGATTATATTGTAAAAGTTTCATGAACTTTGAGTTTAATTGAATCAAATATTTCTAACTATAAGAGGACCTTCCAAAATTTTATGTTTTAATATTCAAATGAATAATATGATACTTTATAAAATAAAAACCTTAAATGCATATTCATAAACTCAAATTCTCACTTAAATACCAGACACATTTTATACCATCAAATTCTCCAATATTTTGAACTTCCCCAATTTAAATTAAATCCTACAATAAATTTGCACTTTGAGATCCATTTTTTTTTATCATATTTAAATTAGAGGCCTTAAATGGATTGGAAACAAGTTTGGTATTGGAAGATATTGAAAACATTTTGTCATTAAGTAAACCAAATGTGAGCATATTAAGAATGACATGTAAATAAATTAGAAATATATGACACAAAAAAGAATATGATGATTGTTAATAACTAAACTTAAGAAGATAATGACTATGTGACACTTCATTTTTAAGCCCCCAAAGAGCTCCAATCTATTGGAAAAATGATGAATGTTTCTAAAAACTTATTGTGGTCGTTAGGTGAAACTAGATAAAAGACATCCATAATTGCAATTTCTTTTTCTTAATTTCAATAAGGTGATTAGTTTGATAACTTTAATATTTTTCTAATTGGATTCAAAGTACCTCTATAGCTCCAAAGTATTTTTTTAATACTAAATTTGGAATTTAAACTATTTACACCTAAAATTGTATGAATAAATATTTGAGTGTGGTTCCTATTATCAAACTATTAAACATTATGTTTGAATTTAGAATGGGGTTACAAATTATCTCGAGACTATCATTAATAGAAACAAATTTTTGGGCACTAAAAATTGGTATTGTAGCTTATTACCAAAAAAAACTATATATTATTAATAAAGCATGGATTTTAGACATTTTATGAATAAATTTTAATTTTAAAGCATTTAAAAATAAAAATGATCTAAATTGATCCTAGGTCCATGTGAATAGAGTTTCTACATTTTAGGCAATATAATATAAAGGTTGGTTTTAGGAATGGATCACAATTAGCCAATTAGGTGTAGTTTACAAAACTTTAAGGATTTTGGACAAAACACAAATGTATAATAAAATATAAGTTCCATAATTTTTTTGAAGTTTGCACTAGAGAAGACAATGTGAAGCATGAAGAAAGAAAGAATTTGTAAAGTCATCTATCTTTAGCATTTGAAAATTTATAATATTTTTTATGATTGCAATTTCAATTTATGTGTGAAAAAAGGTAAGATTTAGTAATGAAAACATCAACACTTTTTCCAAATAGTGAAGTTTCTAACACTTTCCAACATTTTCCAACATTTTCCAACACTTTCCAACACTATGCAAATACCAAACAATTTGTACTATTTTTCTATTTTCTATTTTCTATTTTCTATTTGAGAATATAAATTTTATATTTGAAAATAAAAATAGAAAACAATCCAATTTAATTTGCACAAAAAATAATTTTTGAATAAAATTCTATCCACAAATGTTGTTTGACTTTAGATGACCACTATAAAATGGTTGATTGTGTCTTTAGGGATTAATCTTTGAATTTCCTTTACATCAAGAGGTTAGAAGTCTCTTTAAAATCGCTTTAAATAAATGCCAAAATTTGGTGTTTAATATATATGTATTTGTAGATTTAACTAATAGACCTTTTAGCTAATGTACTAAAGTATATCCTCTTAAACTTTTAAAGTGGAAAAAAACAATTACAAAATCCTAATGCTTAAACTTCTGAGTCAAGTATTATTAGTTATTTCCAACTCTATAATTTGATTTTTCAATATTTATAGAGAAAAGATGCATGAATTGCAATACTTGAGTAAATTGATAATATCTTAGAGGATTGTTTAGAGAATAATTAAATAAAATCTATCTCATCTTCCAAAAATTGATTCCATTATTTAAAATTTTATTAGTAGAAATAAATAAAAATAATAGGAAAAATTTTGAATTATTAATGTCTTCAATATGGGATTGAATTACATCAATGAATTCTAATGGTGATAATATTTTAGAAAATCATAAATAAACCAAGTGATAGTTTTAGTTTTTAAAAACCATAAAATTTGGAATCAATTTAATCCTTAAATGCTATTTTTTCAATCAAATGGTTCAATTGCTTGTATAATAAAATTCTTCATATGTTTTTATCTAATTCACAATTTTGGGATGCTTAAAAGCTTCATTTGTATATCTATCCTACACAGGATTATCTCCTTAAGAAGTAAAATATTGTTCTTCATTGCTCATAAAAACAAAATACACTTCAAACTTTTATAACTATTGTCATACTTATACTTATCAAAATCTTATGAAACAAAACTTCTTATCTAGACCATCTCTTATAGGTCTACGCTTAATTTAATACATCAAAAAATAAATGAAAAATGAAGTTACTAAAACATGGTCAAAATCAACAAAAAAGAAAAAAAGGCTTCGATTGCCTTTAAGGGGTTAAGGACATCTCCACCCTTACCTCCAAAAGGTTTCATACTTGCCAAACATGGATGGTAAGTGCTCGTGGCCCATCAAAATGTTTTTCTTGGCCTCAATCTTAATTTGTCAAGCAAGGGCTTTTCAAATCTAAGTTTATTTAGCTCTATTTTATCTCCTAAAGAACCAAGGAACCTACTTTGGATTTTTATGAACTTGAGCACAATCTATTGATTGATCATTTGGAATTTTTTAATGAATTTCTTAAGATGGATGCAATTCATCCTAATCTACATGTGAAGCTTTGTTTAAGGTCATTTTTATAAGTACTACAAAATTAGAAGTTTGTATTATTTCAATATCAAAACGGGCAACAAAAAATATAAGTTTAAGAATTTAATTGGATTGGATTGGATTATATAGATTGATACTTGTTCAAAACATTAGAACCGTTCAATTTTCAAATAATTAGGTGACAATTATGAGGAATTCTATGTTTCTCACAAATTGGCATTGCAATTCTCAATATCCTTTAAAAGTTATTAGTAGTTTATTTTTTCATTCATTCAATATCCACTTCTATTTTAACTTTTTTATAAAGATGAATATGAAAGTTTTTTTGGATAAATGTTATAACATAGATTCTCAATATATTTTCAATACATTTACTAGTTTAACACCCAAATTATACAACATACATGGGTTTTTTTTAAATATTAAAAGACAAAACTTCACCTTTTGGAAGAGTTAGCAAAGCCTATATTTTGAAGTTTAGACACATTGACCTTGCAATTGATGGATATAGTCACTCTAAAATTGAGGCAAATGTATTTGATTAAGTTAACCAAAGAATCCTACACTAATATTTGTTAAAAACAATATAGATGAAGATTTTAGCCTAGCTTGGGGAAGTGTATTTTGAAACAATTTTGAACCTCTAAATTGAAAGAACTTTAGGGTTTGAATTCACTTTGGTGATTGATAAATTGACTTATTAATAGGAAATTTTTGGTGAGGAACAATTGAAAATGTAGATTTAGAATAATTACCAAATTGGCATATTACTTGTAGTAATTTTAAATTTGAACCTAGGGAGGAAATTGAATAGGACCATATACACTAATCAAATTTTAACCCAAGCATGTAACACAACTTAATTGGATTGAATGCATTCTTCACCAATTAGGCCTAATTGCAAACTATACTCCATTCTTAATGGCCACAAAGATAAGTTAATTTATCTTTAATTTGACTCTCTCCATTATCTTTATTATTTCAAGTTTTTAATTCCTTACACCAACTAGTTGTTCTTTCTTTACAACACCTTGTCATGCTCCATTCCAATTGGATTTTAACATTTTTACCATGGTTACTAGACTAGAATACTTTCTTTCTTCAAAGACTTTGTTATTATTCCACCAATTTGTACTTTATCTTTACTCAACTCTATTTTATTTTATAGCTTCAAATTCTAACTCCCTACTCAATTATATATATCTTGCAATCAACACTTAATAAAAACACGCACTAAATATTCCAACTTAGTAATAGACTTCCTCAAATTCTTTAATAGCCTTACTTTAATACTTCTATTTGGGCATATAACATATAACGTATAACTCTCAAGATATCAAGAACTTGAACTTTCAATTTATTAGTATAAAAATTTAAGAACCATTCAATTACAATGTGCATCCATTTACTTCTAAATTGGGATTTAATTCAAGGTCTCAATTAAAAATAATAAACCATATGAATTACAAACATTAAACATATATAGCAATTCCAATAATCATAATAATTTCAATTTGGAACATATACACATTCTCTTGTTTAAAATCTCAAACTTTTGTTATAATACAATTGAATCAACAATCAAATATATTGATACATTCCATTGATCTCATTGTTTGAATTCCACAGAAATCCATACATTAGAAGAAATTTGGGACCTAGAGATGCCCAACTAAGAATTGATTAATAATATCAATAGAAGTACATCCAAAAATTAAAAAATAATGCCATGTGTTTTATGCATAGTGTGAACCCTAAGGTAACGACATCAGATTTGGGAGGTGTTGCCACCAATAGCAGTAAGTCATTGAAAAATAATGTAAAACAATGGCGTCATTTACTTGTCCCTTAGCAAAATAAAATAAACATTATTACCAACGGTTGTATTGCACATCACGAATGTCCGCATTAGAAATAGACTATTCAATTCAACATCTCCATTGTTTGAAGTGGCAATGTACCAACATCACCCATATTTGTACATGATAGGGATACACAACCGTTGCCAAATAGGTTGGGATTGAATTAAATATTGCCAACTTCACATGTACCACCAATATACTATTAGGGCCATTGTTTTGATGGAAACGTGTGCCATTGATCCTTCAAATGGAATTTTGCCTTTTATACAAACCAAACAATAAAATTTCCAAGCCCAAAGCACCAGACATGTTGAATACCCAATTCTCCTCTAATTCTTTCTTGAATCTAATTCAATCAATGCAAACAACTCCTATTTGATGATTCTTCTAGTATATATCAACAACACAAATTATTGTTTAGATTGCAATGATACACTCAATTTAACACACACACACTCAATAATTTCAATACATCCAATTGGATGAATATGCATACAAATGCACAATTTTCGTTTTTTCACTTACATGCAAACACATCTATAACACAAGATCAATTCCAATGACAAACATTACACAAAATCAATATTTAACTTGACACAATACACAATTTTCATTATTCAATACACACAAATGTGAAATACATGACACTAAACGATTTGGGAGCAAAATTTGCACACTCACTAGTAGTGGGTGACCCAAAAACAAATGGGAAGAAGGCTAAATACAACTTCCTCTTCACCATTCCAACTCCCAACTCCCTAATTGAAAAACGCACAATCTTTGAATTCCAACTTCATGTGACAAACCAAATTGGGACATGGCTACCTTTCATCCATTGAGATCCTCCACCTCTTGGACACATTAAAATATCTAATTTGCAATGCAATTTACATTGAGAAGACTAAAACTTGAACTTAACATTCCAAAATTGGGAATTGTTCATCACAAAACTTTCAATCAAATTTCCCTTGTTTTATAAGAAATAATAAATTTGCGGGCTCTTAAACAAATAGATGTAAAATTTGAATGCGTCAAGTTTCACAAGCTAGTATGTGGATTCTTCAAAAGACACATTATAATTTAATTTTCATTGGTTGATTTTTAACCCTTAGAAAGCCTTTCATATCCTTTAAGCATTCTATCCAAAGAATAATGAAAATTGCGGAAATTGTCATAAATGTCTCTATTTAAAAATTGTCGTGTTTTTCTCCTCCTCTATGTAGACATCAATGCAATTCTCCTTTTGTTGAGTTTTGATTACTAAAAGAGACAATGCTATTGATCATAGGTTTGGGTAGTTGTTTGATGAGGATATCTAAGCAAGGGCCTTTGAGTTGTGAGTCACGGACATTGTTTGGAGAACCTTTTCTTTTATAATTTGTTTTTAGCTTTTGTTCACAAATTTAGTCTAACTAACTAGAAGAAACAATAGCAAATCATTCACATGACATCATTCGGTTAACCTTTAAAAGATGGATCGGTGAACATGGAAATCATACCTTTAGTTACCATGTGAATCATTTGCTTAAAAAATTACAAAAGCACTCATTGGAAATCAAACTTTTTCAAAAGACCTCCCCTATTCACAACAAAATTCCAAAGATGAATAGTTGCACTTCTCTTCTACTAATAAAATCCTCCATCCTCCATTGGACAAAAAACGTCCTTGTTAGTGTTTAAGCATTAAAAGGGTAGCCATTTGTTTCTAAATGAAGCCCTTGAAATCATAGGTAGGAAGCAATGATGAAAAGTATTTCTTCAAAGCTTTGTTTCTTGCCCAATTTTTTCACTAGCTTGTGAATCCAATTCTAGATGTTTGTCCACTCTAAAATGGCAAGAACAAAAATATATTTTAAGGTTTAAGGAGAGCATATTAAGTTGGGTACCCCCTAAACCGCCATTTTTTGCTACTGTGTCTATATACTATTATTAGACTAGTCAAATTTTTCATATTTTCATCTTGGCAAGTGTAAGGATGTTCCAACGCACCAAAGAATATGACATTTGGATACCATATGCAAAAGTTACCAAGGGTCAATTTTCTTTAGGCAGATGTTTCAAAATTATTTCTTCAACATACATATATATATATTGATTTTGAAAATGTACACATACTGATGATGATGGCAATTTTAGGCATGCTGTGATTTGGGGTGTACCCACCTTCAAGAGGGAGAACAAAGTCCCAGCTTTTCCCAGTTTTCAAAATTCAGTTGGTAGATCGGGTAGACAGATCCTGACATTAACAATCTGACTCGGAAGCTTTTTGGGGGGGGGGATTCCAGCCTTCAGTTTCCCCCCATCCGAGAAATAGAACCACTGGCTCATCATTCAATTCAATTCTTCAGTCTTTCACTTGTTTTTTGCCACAGGCACATTGAGATTTGAGAACTACGAACTGAAGTTAACTTTAAATGTCCACCTAATTAACAAGTCCAAGTTGAGAGAATCATAAGACACAAAATCATAGACTTTTCACAATTTCGCAGGTGCCTGCAGTGAGCCCGAGCTTTGATCATATTCCCTCATTAAATAGTCTAGTTAATTTTAAGAATTGAAGAATGCCTATATTTGCGAATGCCATGCCTAGTCAGTCAGTTTTCATTTGCTCCAAGCCTCCCAATTTGTTCCTAGATAGACTGATTGTACGTAACTTCCGTTAGTAGCAGAATAGTGTGGCTAAAGAAAGTCTCGGCCAGGTGGAATAAAACCTCCGTCCCGGACTGCTGTTTTTGGGGAGGTGGGATTTGTCTCTTTTGCAGCTCCAGTTTGAAGTGAGACTTTTTCATGCGATCAGTCCCAAGATTCGCACCCTTCCGTCTTCAGATGCCTCTCTGGTTTCAAATTCTTTTTCGGTTGCAGGTTTCCCGTCCAATCTCAGGCTTTTTCTTCTTGTTTCAATGGAGGATTTTCAATACTTCATGGACTTGCTTTATGGTTTGTGTAGTTTCTAGTTTTTTAAAATTTTCACATCCGTGTTCAGTATGGACTCTTCAGTTTTGAGCAGGTAGCACTTACGAACTGTAGGCGGCAGATCTGCGTTGAGCCGCATGCTCTAACGGCACTAGAAAAACTGTGTGACTTTTTGAACTCTTCAAGAATGATTTGCTTTGGGTAAAGCGGTAGCTACTTGATGTTGATACTTGAGGTTCATTCCTCAAATCCACTCCACTCCATGATGGTAAGCATTTTGTAGTACAAGCCCCACAATAATCTCTTGAAAAGAGACAACCTCATGGAGAATTCGATTTGCTTTTGTTATAGGCTTGTGGCTATTTCAGGTTTCTTCCCAAAATGCACTCCGTGATGGTAAGCATTTTGTAGTACAAGCCCTACACTAATCTCTTGGAAAGAAATAACCTTTTGAAGAATTGGATTTGCTTTTGTTATAGGCTTATGGCTATTTCAGGTTTCTTTCCAAAATGCACTCCGTGATGGTAAGCATTTTGTAGTACAAACCCTACACTAATCTCTTAAAAAACAAACTCTTGAAGAATTAGATTTGCTTTTGTTATAGACTTATGTTTATTTCAGGTTTCTTCCCAAAATGCACTCCGTGATGGTAAACATTTTGTAGTACAAACCCCACACTAATCTCTTGGAAAGAGACAACCTCTTGAAGAATTGGATTTGCTTTTGTTATAGACTTATGGTTGTTTGAGTTTCAATCTCCAATACCACTTTGTGATGGTTAGTAATAATCTTCTAGTAAAAGCCCCACACTAAGTTCTTGGAAAGAGACAACCTCTCGAAGACTCTTTTGAATTCATGAAGAATGATTTGCTTTCATTATAGGTTCATGGCTATTTGTGTGGCACATCGTTACATATTCCATATCAATTGTCATTACATGTGAATTCAAAAAAAGATGTATGGTATGGGAGTAAATGGAAAATGAATATGATTATTTTTTAAATTTAATGGTTGGAAGATAATTATAAATGAATAAACAAATAAATAAAATTTAATTTGGGGATTTTGGGCTTTGTTGCCCCTTCTCAACGAATATCTATTCAATAAGCATGGTCACAAAGCCTATACACCATGAAATTTGTGTGAAATTTGTACACATTTGTGTAATTGCTTTGATATTTATAAAGGTACGAGTTTAATATTTTCACACTATGAGATATCTTTTATCTTTGATTAATATTATTTTTAATTGTTATAACCTTGCTTGATAAGGACAACAAACTTTGAATTATGTTGGAGTGATAATTTCCCACCATTATATGCTACTTTGTAGTGATGAAAGTATCAAGGATATGGCAATTGATTTTATCATGAATATGGAATAGGTCTTCTCAATTACTAAACAAGTGCATATGTATATTGATTGATTGATTGATTGCAATCAAAGAAAGATAAGAAAAAGGAAGTTGCAATAAATACAAAATCCTATACATAATTGAAGATGAAATATAAATATGAATGATGTTTTATAGAGGAAGAAGAATCTCTATGCATTTAGATCTATATAAAGATGGCTTCAAATCCAATAGATTCAACAAAAAATTCAAGGCCTTTTAGTCTTTGACTTCAAATTGCTACAAAGAATTCAAATCAACTTCAAATTGCTATAAATCAATTCAAATTGTTACAAAGAATTCAATTTTTAGAATTTTTGATTTGTAAAGTGAATAATAAACAAGACTTCTTGCACTTCAGTGTATTACTTACCTCCAAAAACAAAAGAAAAAATCTTTGATCCTAAATAAAGGGGACATGTAATTTGGGAAAAATAAAAAACCAGAAAAATTAAAATGATTTGTATTACGGAATGAAGGGAGTATATCATATTAATTTCATACTTGCCAAATTTCAAAATTTATTAACCTCTAAAGCCTTGAACTACATTTTTTGACAATATAGATTTTAGGCAGTTCACTATGAATGGAGTTTTTATTTTATTTCATTAAAATTTTTACACAACATGTGAATGAAGAGTATTATTGAGGCCCAATAATTTTCATAGCTTTTGACTACATGGTTCAGAAGTTATTGTTTGATATGTAGTTTTCAATGAAGTGTGGCAACATGAACAACAAAAAAAACATCTTTAAAAGTCACTTCTTTTTAAAAATAAAATTTTTAAATTGGTTCTTTAGATTTATATATATGTGGAGAGCTTTGAATCATTACATTTTGATTAATGAGTTGAAAGTTATAGGAGTTTTAGTTTGCGTGTAGTTATAGAATTTCTACTCTAAATAATCTTTGAAGTATTTTATTTAACTCAATTTTCAATATTTTTGAAAAAAAAACATTATGTGTACATTGTTAGGTGCTATTAATAATGGTAGTTATTGCTTCTTTTGAGTTCATTGTCATTGTCATTGTGACAAATTGTCACAATGAATTCCAAAAAAAATTAAATTGCATTTTTTCCATCCCCCAATAATCCAATTAAACAATTTAAATTGAATTAATTTTTTTGGTACACCCTCTTCCAAAATCCCACCCCTTTGTAATTTTCAGGTGGGGTGGGGGTGCCATTTGATATGGGATATATCCCGTATCCTATATTTATACTATATTTATGTAGTATATACCTATCTTGTATCATATATGTATTGTATCTATATCTGTACCGTATTTATATCCAACAACACTCAGTTTTTTTCAAGATCAATGGTACGAGGGGAAGTTTTTTTTTTCCTAAATCAATGGCTCTCGTTTTTTTCAACGGCGGGGGGCAAGTAATTGGAGGAACAAGGCTGGTTTCTTCTTTTGAGCTCATTGTTTATTACAACATTTCAACTATAGGGATTAACATTTTTCAAATCCATAAATAAATTGTTAACAATTTAGTATTTGAATCATTCTCTACACTTTTTTGCTCACTATTTTTTTCCTTGTACAATTTCAAATGATCTAAGATTTTTCAAAGCATGTAGCCAACTTGTCATGAAGAATGAACCCAAAGAACCATCACCATTTTGGACATTTTTTCATACAAATGTGACCTTGTGAAGTGTAGTTGCCCATTTTTTTAGGGCCAAAAAAAGGATTTTTGTCGATTCAAATGCTAATATCTTGCAATCTACACAATGAAAATTTCTGAATTTTTTTCCACATCTTCTCATACCAATTTATTACAAGATCCTATGGTTATATATACCCCAAAGTATTTTTTTCCCCCTAGAATTTGTACATTTTGGTGAAAACATAGTAAAAAACATTTAGGGATTAAAGGAGTTTGACATATGCAACCTTATTTGCTAGTTAATTAATGTTGTAATTTTTGCCCTCTCTATCCTCAAGGCCTTTAATTCCAAATGTGAATTCAATTTTTTTGCATTTAATCATATTTGGTAAATACTAAATTCATGTGTTATCTTTAAAGTAAAATAGTTGGAACATGATACAAGATTTGTGGAGGGTACCACACCCTTTTTTTTTTGAAAGGGATTGAGTTCTCATAAAGATAAATGAAAATTTTTGCCCCTATTTTGTGGTTGGTTAGTTTTGTATTTCTTGACGTTTTTAAGATAATTCCTAGACTTTTAAATTTTAGTTTTATTCATTCCATCACATTTTCAATTCCAATTTTATTTATTTTATTAGTTGTGCTAATAATATTTCCAACATCTTTCTAGAATTTTTTTTGCTCAAAGCAATACTCAAATTTTTAAATGGAATAATGTGCTATGTATTCTTTCCCTATCGATATGTGAAATTACTATATCATGACAAATCTTGCAACAATCTTGCTCTTTACCTAATGAATGTGTACACTTTTGGAAAAAGAAAATGTAGTTTTCATCTATATTTTGCATATTCCATCCATGTCTATGCGTAGCTTCTTCTTGACCATTTTGTAATCTAAAGTAAACATATACTTGGCTATACATCCTATTATATTGTAAAAAACCACACATTAAACCATTGCGCATTCAAAGACATAATAAAGTAGTATAAATTACTATTTCATATTTAAATTAAGAAGCTTCATCCTCACAAAAGTGGAAACTTTTGATGACAAATATACAATATATAATTGGCTATATAATCCTTATACAAACATTAACACAATACATTACATATGCCTAGAAAAACTATGCCCAAACATGCTATGTATATCTCTATGTCATACAAAAGTCACCTCCACTTAAATTATCTATCCTAAATGATTATGAAATACAATTAATTGAATTCATGTTTTATAGTGACTATTACTTCTAATAATCCATCAATTTCAAAACTATTAAATACTAACCACTCATCCATAACATAATGAACTCCTTATGTGGACAACAAACCCTTTAACTAATTGTGCCTTAAAACAACACACAAAAACCTTCTATTTCTAAATTAAAAGACAAATTCGACCTACTACAATTAGTTATTAAGTACCACACTTTATATAATATCAATAACATTGCCATTAAATATTCAAAAGACTTTCTTATCCACAAAAAACTTGAAAGTAATCAAACAACACCCATTGACATTATCAACCATTAAAGAAGTAATGCACTTTACTTCACATCACCACCTCCTTTACAAATTCAAATTTTGAATAACAAATACATTCCATAAAACATTATATTAACGATGTGCCTCATCGTCTACAAAAGTTTAATAGTAACAAAATCACAACTATAAACAAAGATAGCTCAAATAGAATATTATTCAATACACTATATATACTACTATATATAGCCACGAGTCCACAACTATTGTCACATTCTTGCCTCAATAATTTATTAAAGCCTCAACTAAAGTTGAAGAACCAATAGTTAATATGAAGATTCAAACCTTTAATAGTTGAAATGTTAATCTTACATCATCAACAATCACACTCTCAACTATTGTCACATTCTTGCCTCAATAATTTATTAAAGCCTCAACTAAAGTTGAAGAACCAATAGTTAATATGAAGATTCAAACCCTTGATCGTTGAAATATTAATCTTACGTCATCAACAATCACATTCTCAGTCGCACTCAATAATAGTTCCAACACTACCAAGGCAACTACATAACATTTACTTGTAAAACATTTATATACTATTCCACCACTACTACCAAGGGAGTGTTAGCATATAAGTATAGAATCTATAAGTCCGTGACTCTAGGAGTCTATATTATAAACACTTTCTATAGTTATATGTCTTTGTTATAGGTACTTATATTATAGAATCTTTCCATGTACCTACATTATAAGTAAATATGTTATAAATACCTTCAAATGATTGTAGATATATGCCTACAACTAGGTTCAAGGCTTGTAGGCTTTCTTTTCTACGCTCATAGGCTAGCATCATTGCTACTATGTCAACTTTTTATTAAGTAATATAGTCTCCTTCTACACCAAAGTATGCATTCTTGGCATCACTCATTCTATCCTTAGAGAGAAAGAATGTATTATAAAAACAATGGAGCCTCAAGAAGGCCACCAATGTTTAAAACAATAGTGCTAAAATGTACCAATAACAAATTTAAAAAGAATAATGTGGCAATTTTTTTAAAATTTAATTTGAATTTTTTTTTGCACTATTGGTCCAAATCTAGCAATCCCCTCAAGGACCCATTATTTTTCTAATAGTATGTGGGACGTATACAAGATAAATAGACTCTTAATTTAATTTACACCAATCTCAAAGTAAAGTAAACTAGCCCATTACCATTCAATTCTTAATTCCATGAATAGACCATTCCACTTCATTGATCCTATGTAGGGCCCAATATTGTCCAAAAAAAAATCCAAACCCGTTCTTCTATGACAAAATGAGAGTGTTTTATGACAAAATAAGAAATTTTATGACAACAAGGGTGGATTGTTATGGATTGTTTATGGAACATTTATGACTCTAATCTATGGACAGTTTTGTAATTTCAGGGCAGACCACCTCAAATTTTTTGTAAATTTCCACTCAGGTTTGATATGGGAAACATGTGCCACTCTTGAAGTTGGCCCCAACATATTCAGATTGCAAATCAGGGTGGTAATAGGCTTCTCCACCTTAAATCTGAGTTCCCTCTCTAAATGGCTGCCTCCCTCCCTCCCTCCCACAATGCACGCAATAAAAAACCCCGGGTCTCCGATTCCCCCCGTCCCTTGCGCTGCTGATTCCCCTGGTGCATGAATTCTGTCAGAGCGTTTTCCCTCGTAGAGTACTGACAAATCTGCCACGGGACCCGCCAGTGTTGAAATTTCCCCGACGCACATCGTGTCAGTCCCCCGTTTTAGTTTCTCTTTTTCGGCACAAAATGGAAGAACACTTCATAATGCTACTCGTGTTTCCCCTCCCGCTGCAGCTAGGGTCCTCTCCCAATCTGTCAGCCACTCACCCACCAGAGAGTTCACTTTTTCCCCAAGTAGCGTCCAAATCTTGTCAGTCCCCCCGTGTTTCCCCAAGAGAAGAAACCTTAAATACAAGACTTGATGAGTTGGGATCGGAGCAAGTGACAAAGAGAATCTGGTCTCCAGGACACTCTCGATGATCGAGTAAGTGCTGGGCCCCGGCCAGCCTCGCTCCGCAACACACTCCCCAACACCAACCCCATTATGCTCGCCAACAAGCGCGATACGTTCCGCAACAAACTTAACTTCTTCTCAATTGTTCGCAACTCTCTCAATTCTGGCCAACTCATCACTGGCATTTCCGTTCTTGATGCGCGCTCCAGCGACACCGTCAAAGGGAGCCCCCTCCCGGAATCTGGTCGTCAACTGAACTCCTCCCGCGTCTTATTAATTCCGAAACCCACTTTTCCAATTCCGCAATCCCGCACTCCAGCCACTTCCATGCATGCACGACCCATGATGCCAGGCTCCCACCAAAAAATCCAAGACCCCGTCCGATCTTGAAGCCTAAGGTACACTGATTTGTCCTACGTACTAGTGAGGGCCGGGTTAAAAATTAGCTTCACCTACATCAGTGTCACCACAAAATACATTGTAGTGGTTCAAGACAGTACAACATGTCACTTTACTCCAATTTGCATTAATTCGAAACACCAACTGACCTTATATAATACAATTGCCTGGTAAACAATTGACAGGTAAATTAGTGCCACACGTACGCGCGCACTGTTAGGACGAACTAGTGCAGTTTCCATTACCTGATTAACGTCCAGGTGCAGATGCTTGGGAATCTTGCTAATTTCGATCTGCGGGGAGCTCAGGACGTAGCTTCGACAGTTTGCAGAAGAATCATTCGTTCGATGGGGGTCCGTAATTACTTCTTTGTCTTTCCAAATTTGCTACCTGTGGGATCGACGACCGCGTCGACGTTGACTGGGATTACGAGAGGAGTTCACTAATCGCGCATTTAAGGTCACTGAGTGGCGTCTAGCTCGTTAATTGCTCGGACGGGGCTCGAGACGTAGCTTCGGATTTCAAGAAATATCATTTTCTGGCTTGAGCGAGCTTGTTGGAGAGGGTATGGGCTCTATATAACTTATAGTGGTCCATTGCTAGCTTCCATATGTTGCCGAGAAACGTGTCGCAGTGTCTGTTATCCAGACTGAGGTTCCGTCTGCAGAACAGGTGCATGCAGAAACTGGTTTGATTTATGAGCGTCTGAGGAGGGATATGCAGTAATACTATGCAGTTGTTCGGGCTTAATTATACTCGTGTTCACAACAAGTGGGTTGGTTTAATTTGCATGTAAATTGAATCTCGGAGAAGCTTTCCTTCTTTAGTTGCTTTCAATTTCAGAGGCTAGGGTTCCCAGTTATATAGACCTGGAACTTTCATGTTTTAGGCAAGTATTCGGTGCATCCAGTGGATTAAGGTGGACCACTGCTGAGACTGTGTTGTGGTATCGAGAAACGAGTCGTTGTGACGTTCTGGTTGTTGTGGAGTTCGTTCGATCCTAGCTGGGGCCCTGCACAGCTGGTGCACGCAGGAACTGGTTTGATTTGTGTGCGTTTGAGGGATGCAGTTGGTTGGGCTTAATTTTACTAGTGTTTACAACAAGTGGTTTAGTTCGATTTTCATTCAATGTATCTCGGAGAGACTTTCGGCTTCTTTTGATGCTTTCATAATCAGGGGTTCCCAATTTCGTTGCTTTCACGTTCAGTTTCAACAATCGGGGCATCCAGTGAATTAAGGTGCAATCGTTGCAAAGTGCAACCGAGACATGAAATTGCTCGGAATTTGTCGATATGTTGATTGTTGATTGCTGCACTGCTCGGAACACGTGCATGCAGCAATTGGTTTTCAAATGAACGAGGAAATTTTCAGAGTCAGTCTAATTGAGCTTGGGCTCGAGAATACCTGGATTATGTAGTTCTTGTAGTTGAGAGAGAGTCTCCTTCTTCTTCTTTGATGTTGTTGTAGGTTTCTTTTATTAGTCAAAATTCCAGAATTTGGAGACACTGGCACTTTCAGGTGCCTGTCTGGAACCTCATACACCTCAAGACAGGCAAAATCGAGACTTGGAATGCTCCGTAATTTGTGGTTTACAGAATTCTCTGTTCGTTTTCGATTTCTGCCCTTGTTGAATAAAAAATTGACAGTGTTTCTGTTTCTCCTGATCTCTGCCCTGCACTCAGAAATTCAAGCAACGACTGAAAAGTGATGGAATGTGACTGCGCAGGTGTGTATGAAACTTTGAGAAGAAGGTGAAAGAAAAGGCAGCCATGGCGAAACTGCTGGTTCACCACTTGCGGCAACAATGGGCAGAGGCAACGAAAACCATGCCTCCAGGGCTAACCGCTGCGGCGAAGATCCTGGTGGGGGAGGAGCTTACTGCCAATACAATGATCATCTCCCTTGGGCTTGTCTGGATCCTTTTCCTCGTCGCCCGGATTAGCTTTGGAACCAGGAAAAGACTCCCACCTGGTACGTCCACTCGTTACACCAAAACTTGACCCTCGGTTACATTTGCGTGATCCCCTAGTAGAAATCTCCCCCACCTTTGTACCACCATCCAAAAACGTTGAAAACCAACACAACGTTAATTTCGTACTTCGGCGGTGTTCCAATACTTTGGCAATTTTCAGAACACCTGTTCTGAAATATAAATCCACGTCTGTCCTAGATGTTAGTCCATTATGAACTACATGTCACAATTTTGACACTGGAATCGCGCCACTTAACGAAATTGACATACACTAAAAAGAAGTTTCAGAGTTTGACAGTAAACGTTGCTGGAAATGAAACTCGTTTGGGGCAGGCTGCTTATGCAGCGTTTGGGACCATTGTCCTTTGAATGATATGTGAATCAAGGTATACTACGACACTCAGGTGAGACTTTTAGAATTTTTGGAGGTTCTTTGAATCTTCTACTAGAGAGTTTGCAAGTAGAACACTTTAGGCTTCAACTCTGCAGTAACTTCAGATTGTGCGATATTCTGCACAGTAGAAACCTAGTCCTCATGCAAGCCCTCTGCATACCATGAATGCCCGGGCCTCCTCTCTCTCTCTTTTCCTTGACAATGAATATGAGACTAATCATTGACTTCGGAACGAAGGTGAGAATGGAGTTCAACATTGAAGCAATTGCTTCATTTAAGTCTGTTCGTCGTGTGTGGACATGGGTTTAGAAATATCAATTTACTTCATCTTTTGTGTATTTTATTGTTTCTATAATCGTTTCCCTCAAACGTTGTGCAGCGAGGAAATAGTTGCTACAAAGACGTGGCAAAATCCTGTCTTTAAGAGTCATAGAAGGGGCATATACTGACATGAAGTTCTGTGCACTTTGCAGCTATTCCCGGGGGGTTACCAGTGCTGGGCAACTTGTTGCAACTGACTGATAAGAGGCCCTTCCGCACCTTCACAGCCTGGGCTCAGAAGCATGGACCCATTTACACCATCCAATTGGGCAGCATCACGCAACTCGTCATCAACAACGCCGATCTTGCCAAGGAGGTACTGTGTACTAACCTTGGGGGTCATACTTGGTAAAACTGTTGTGTTGTAAAGCTCCAGAATTGTGACATTCGAGTGCTCAGAGCTCCAAAAATTGGGATTGGTGCAAATCTGAAGTTCCATTAGGGTGAACAGAGAAGTGCCGATTCTGTCTGTTTTAATAACTATGCAAAGAATTCCTCCTTCACAATCAGTGCAAACCCTTTGTTGAAACGACACTAAAAAATAACGTTGGGAATATCCAACCAACTGGGAGTTTGCATTAGTAATTTATTGTGTGCATTCTCGTGATAGACAGAATCTTATGGTTGCCCTTATGTCGATCTCGTATTGCACATTGCTAGCATTGAGTTGGGCGAATAACAACTTCGAGTTTGTGATCTGCCTGAATCGCGAGGACTTTCTACGTAGATCATATATATTGAAGTTTTGTGTTTCTGAATGCCAAAATTGTGACATTCAAGTGCACAGAGCTCCAAAAACTGGGGATGGTAATAAATCTGGGGTTCCATAAGGGTGACTAGAGAAGCGTCAGTTCTGTCATAATTAACAACTGTGAAAATTCCTGCAACAAATTTGTGCAATGCCAAGCTGAAACATCATGAAATAACCAACATGGGCATGCTGTTTCAACCAACTGGGAGTTCGCATTTGTAACATATGTGTCCATTTTGAGGATCATCACGTTCTCGTGATTACCTGACGTCGATCTCTTAATGCACATACGGCTAGTAACAACCGGAGTTTGTGTCGGCCTGAAGAACACTCAATTCGAGTGTTGCGACTGTTGCCTGAAGTCGATCTGTCCATGCGCTGACTTACAAGAAGCAAGTGATGTGACTAACATTCAAGTGGCGAATGTGTGCAGGTGATGGTGACGAAGTATGCGTCGATATCGCAGCGGCAGATGCCCTTGGCGCTGCGCGTCTTGACGCGGGAGAAGACGATGGTGGCCATGTCCGATTACGGAGACGAGCATCGCATGCTGAAGAAACAGCTGATGACCAACTTGCTCGGGCCCAACACGCAGGTACTCACTCCACACATCCGGCTGGTCAGTTGAATTCCCTGCAAATCTCCGTAGCCAAGATACATCCTGACGTGAATTTTGACGTGAATTTTTAAATGAATTTGGGTGATGTGTACAGATTAAGAACCGAGACATGCGAGAGGCAGCGCTGGTGGGCATGGTGGACGGCGTGCTGGACGAACTGAAGTCGTACCCCAAGTCTACTGGCGTCGTGAACGTCCGCCGTTACGTGGAGCGCGCCCTCTTCCCCTTCGCCATGAACCAGGTGATGCATTCATCCGCTCTACAACAAGCTATGCGTTGCTGGCAGGCAAAATTCCGCAACGGTGGAACACGGCAAAGTGAACTACACACGATTCACCATCCTGTGCAGTCACTCTTGTTAATCACCTTATGAAACGATAATCACCAGTTAAGATCCTCAAAGTTTCTCTGTTAGTGAATGTTGTGATTGGCAACGACAAATAAGGGCATCCTGATTCCATTGGTACAAAGAATAGTCAGATTCTCAAGATTCAAGCCTCGGCGAATTCCCACTACAGGGAAATGCCAATTACAGCTTCGGGTGATCCTGTTGTGCACGCAGTAATGTACGTTGCAGGGTGAAGCGTGTGCAGTGCGCTTTGCCCTGTTCCCCCGCTGTGAAATTTTGCCCAAGTTTTTTTGGACTGTACTTTTGCTAAGTAGTTTTGCATTCCTTCTCCTGCTTTATTCAACGTCTTGTGTTTTTTGAAGTCTACAGATGTTCGAGTTGACGTTCCAATTGACGCTGAGCTAGAAAGCGAGGATGTTCTCGAACGCGACATTCTTCGTGATTCGTGACTGATTCTGTTTCAGGGTCCATTTCTCGAGGTCTGGATCCCACTAATGTGTACACTGCGGAAGTTTGAAGCGAACTGAAAGTGGGAGCGATGGATTCGATGTGCAGGTGTGGGGCTACGTTCCCGACAACATCGAAGTCCCGGAGCTGGGCGCGCGCCTGTCGACTTGGGAGATTTTCCAGGCGCTCGTCGTGGATCCTCTGCACGCCGTCATCGACGTCGACTGGCGCGACTTCTTCCCGGCGCTCAAGTGGATCCCCAACCGTCGCGTCGAGGATCTGGTGCGCGGCGTCGACTTCAAGCGCAACGCCATCATGAAGGCCCTCATCCGGGCGCAACGGCAGCGCCTCGCAAATCTCCAGGTCTGAAACAAACCATCAGCCCCCCTCCCTCCCAGCAAACATTACATATCACTTCAATCCCTCTAATTCTCATCCCCAAATCCTAAACTGTAACCCTTAAAACCCTAAACCACTCCGTAGAGTTTCAATTCTCGTTGCTTGAAACTCCTGACGCAAGTCCATCGTGAAGGCACTCATCCGGGCGCAACGCAACGGTAGCGCCTCGCTAATATCCAGGTCTCAAACAAACAAACAATCAGCCTCGTTCCCAACGAACATTTCAATTCGAAACCCCAAATCCTCATATCCCCAAATCCTAAACCCTAAACCATCACGCAAAGCTTCAGTTGTCGTTGCTGGAAATCTGCTGACGAATGTGAGCACCAATCTGCAGGGCCCGCCAAGATTCTACGCCGACATTCTGCTTACGGACGCGACGCATTTGACGGAGAAGCAGCTGGAGATGTCGCTGTGGGAGCCCATCATCGAATCCAGCGACACCACGCTCGTCACGACGGAGTGGGCCATGTACGAGCTCGCCAAAAACCCCGACTGCCAGGCGAAGCTGTACCAAGAGATTCATAACGTGGTAGGCACAGAACGCATGGTGACGGAGGACGACTTGCCCAAGCTGCCGTACTTGAAGGCCGTGATCAAGGAGACGCTTCGTCAGTACCCGCCCGTACCGCTTGTGCCCTCGCGCTTGGTGGAGGAAGACATCACACTCGGCGAATTCGACGTCCCCAAAGGATACCAGGTAACCCACACAATTCGAGAGACAACTAGGGTCACAATGCGGGACTCAATGCTTCTTGTAGTGTTTTCAAGTGTAATCGTCGTTGCTGTGAGCTTGGTTGTGTATTTGACCAAGCTCTTTTGGGTCGCAGATTCTCGTGAACTTGTACGCTATTGCTAAGGACCCGGCTGTTTGGAGCGACCCCGAGGAATGGGACCCAGAGCGCATTCTTGAAAACGACAACGTCGACATGGGATTCAAAAACTTCAACCTCATGCCCTTCGGCGCTGGGAAGCGAATGTGCGCCGGCATCACTCAGGTACTTCATCAATCTCTCTGCAATATCTGTGAATTGCTTCTGGAATTGGTTTCTCCAATCTGCCAGGTACGCAACCTCTGCATTGCTTGAAACAAAAATTTTGCATTGCTTTCTTCAATCCCTGTGCATCACATCCTCCGATCTCTATGAATCGCATCTTCCAAAATCTGTTAATTGCATAGCTTTCTCCAAACTCTGTGAATTGCACAGCATTCGCCGAACTCTGTGAATTACTTAGTCCTACCTCAGTGAATAGCTTGCATTCTTGAATCTACAGTCAATGTCCAGTGATGATGGAATAGGATACACTAGGAATGGAATTTGGACACGAAAGGACATTTTTCCAACTTCCATCGACTCAATAGAACTTTTGTCCAATTTCCATTCTGGATTTCTCCCGAGCTCTGTGCCTCACATCCTTCGGTCTTTGTGAATTGCCGCTTCCAACCTCGGTAGAATGCATTCTCCGATTTCTGTGATGTGTACCCCAGAATTCAAAGCACGTATTGAATCGTTGCTGATGTTGTGCAGGCGATGTTCATTATCCCAATGAACCTGGCAGCGTTGGTGCAACATTGCGAGTGGCGACTTTCCCCTGCAGAGTTAGACAGCATGAACAAGGACATTGAAGACGTCGTCTACTTGACCACACACAAGCTCTCCGCTCTCACTTGCGTCGCCACTCCTCGAGTTTCGAACAGATTACCCTGATGAATTGCTCATATTTTAGTTAATTTGCTCTTCAATCGATTGTATGTACTTTCAGACCTTGTCCTTGTAGCCAGGAGTTAGTGGGATGATGAGCGTGACAACAATCGGTTGTAATTTGAGAGCTAGCTGTACTGTAGTGTAGAATAGATGAGCACAGGATAATCTTAGCTCCGAATGACGAGCTAACGGATGTGCACGTTGCATTCAATGTGGCTGATTTGTATTTGTATAGGCAGCACCTTTAATTTTTTTGGTGTCTCGAAGCATTTCTGTTTAGTCTGGTGCACAAAGTTCGCTTGTGAGGTTCGCGTTTGTGAGCTGGTTGTGTTGAGTGTGACAATGTGAAGTTTTATAGCATTAGTAGAAATTCCATAGCCCTGAGACTGCTGGAGAGTTTTGAAGGTATACTACAACTGAGTCCAGCCCTTACGTTTGCAGGGCACACTGGCTTGCCCTCACCCAACGAACCCCAACCTAAAACTTGCCCTTCAAAATCACATATTGGCCTAGATTTTGCCTTCCAAATATCAACAATTTTTGCCTTCTCCAGCTTCTACTCAATAGAAATCTAAATTAGAGCATTGAAAGTAAAAAATAAAACTTTGATGTTATAAATGTGTTGTACAATTAATTCAATACTTCAATAAGTATTGCTCGATCAAAGTAATGGGAAAATAATTAAAAACTTGTAAATTTTCTCAAGAATCAATCATCTTTGAACTCCTATCCTACCATTCTATAACTCTCACAATTTAGCTATAAAGTTTACTACATTTCTTACTCTTTGTAACAATGGTCTTGTATGTAATAACAATATCCATGCCCATCCAACCTATTGAAAGTATTAACCCTTAAACATGTTGAGGCCAAAAAGTGGCTAATGGAAGACTTAAATGAGTTCAATGGAGGACTCAATTGTTCATTGTAGAAACAAAGAATGCATCTATTGGTTTAATAATCCAAACATTTTGGTGACTACCTTGGTCATGGGGGTCGCATCCTTTTAAGATTAAGGTAAACCAACCTATAATAAGGCAAAACGAGTTGGTTTGCCTTGTTGGCATCATTCAAAAATTTTAAAATTTTAAAAAAAATTTAAATTTTAAAAAATTTAAAAGATTTAAAGATATTAAAAATTTTAAAAATTCTATATAAAGAAAATTGTGAAAAATAGTGAGCAATTGAAAAAAAAAATTGAAAAAATATAAATTCGGTACGAATTTTTGAAGTGTGCTTCCCAATTGGCCAAAAACAATTTCTAAACTACTCGCAAATCCAAAAGTGCACCCAAAATGGTTATCATACCACCTAAAGCAATCACAATATTTCATAGTATACCCACATTATTTTCTAACATGGCCATAGCATGAAGGCATAAAAAAGTAACTTCATGTGATGAATTTAAACTAGAAAGGTGGAAATTCCTATTGTAGTCACTAATATATTCCTTCACCACCACCCAAGGCTTTGAATGTCACCACTAACTCACTCTAATTAACTCAACTTTCATTTATTTCAAAAAATCTATCACATGTTGATGTAAACCTGTAATGGGTCATTTTCTAAGTGTTTGCATTAGACAATTTGCTTGCAATGGGTAGGTTTATCTTAATATGATAAATTCTTTTTATAATCTATGTATTCTAATCTAGTAGTATTATACAATGAAAGATTTGTTTATAAAAAAAATTAATCAACTAAACACAATTAATAGTTGATACTAAATCTTAGTTCATTTAATATAAATAGATAAATTTTAATCTTGACCTATTTCACTAACAAACCACATTTCCGCTAATATATTTCTAAAATCTCAAATTTCCAAATGTAAAAAACATACTCCTATATTCTCACAAGCATTGAAATAATATAAAGTAGTCCAATTCATCCATTTGAATTTTATAATAAAAATCATATTTCAAAAGATATGAACAGTTACAAAGTGACTTTTAAAAACATTCATTTGATAATCTCAACATTTTTAGATTGTATGTATCTATCTAGTTTTATTTTTAAAAAATTGTTCTATTTCACTTACAAATGCCTTCTAATGTTAATTTAATGCATAAATATATGATTGATCCTTAGGGATATAAAGGACAGGGTGGTGAAGCTCTTCAATGACATTCAATAGTGAATGGTGAGATCACATGGCTGGCTAATAGAAATTGCATTTGTATAGCCAAATGGGTTGTCAGTATATATATATATATATATATATATATATATATATATATATATATATATATATATATATATATATATATATATATATATATATATATATATATATATATATATATATATATATATATATATATATTTTTTTTTTTTTTTTTTTTTTTTTTTTTTAATTTTAAATTTTTTTAAATTTTTTTTAAATTTTTTTCTTAAAATTTATTTTGGGTGGGGTGGGGTGTTATTAGTCCAATAGGTTTTGAATGTGGATGGATGCACAAATATAATGAACTTCTAAATGTCCAAGGGGTCATTGCAAGAAAGACCATTCCTATTTCCTGTCACAATGAGGAAGTACCTTCTTATCATCCTCTATAACTTTTGAAGTATAAACCTCATGATATTGAAATTTTATTGGAGATGTATAAATTGATGGTAATCAAATACATAATTTTATAAAATTTAAAAAATATTTTATATTTAAAAATCATTTTTGTTTTTTGGTCCCATTTAGTATTAAGGGATTTTCACTACAATAGAAGTCCTCAAATTTAATGATTTAGAGCTGAAATTTTTCATGGTCTATTTACATAGTAGAAAACATATTTTTAACAGAGGAAATCTAAAAATATATTATTTTGTGTCTTCAACATGAGTGCAAACAATACTTCTATTGTGCACAATTTTTAAACAACGAAGATGGTTCTAAGATCAACCTCTTGGTGAACTATAAACTCTTCACAAAAGGAAAATTTTTAGTTTAAGAAAATACTATTTTCATGAGATTTTGCACTTTTCTAGTTATCCTACTTAGAAATTTTTTTTATGCTTTTCCTTCCTAGGATGCCTTCTTCTTAAAGGTGTATACATTAGACATATTTTTATTTTTTTATATATTATTCTTCTAATTATAAAGTGCTTCTGATGAAAAAAATGGTTATTATGCAAAAGGCTACAAAAAAAAAAAAAAAATCTTTCTTGCAATGACCCTAAGACCTTTTTCTGAGTTTTTTGGAATTTACACTAAATCAAACAAAAATCCACCATTTTGATAAGTTGTATTAGTTTTTTTTAATTATAATTGTAAAAATTCAAACTAGACATGTTAAAGATCATATGGGAAAGAAAGCATAGTAATGTTAATTATGGATTGAAAGATTATACTTTTTGATCACGAGGGTGTTAAAACTGTGAAAGTGATTTGAAGTCTCTCAATCCTTTTTTTAAATGTCAAAACAAAAAAATTGGTCACCACAAAAATATATAGTCAAAGGGTATAACATACATAACACCAATTAATTCACGTCTTCTCAAAATCTAATCTACAATTTTTTTTAAATGAATTTTTAATGTGATTTTTTCTCCAAGTTCTATTGTAATTGAGGCTCATTTCCAAGAGCCCTCAACACTTGGAAAATCAAGATTTGCAATGGACACCCTTGTACAAAATCTTGAATAAAAAAATCATAATCATTTGTTTTCAAAATCTGATTTTTAGTGCTAAAATAAGACTTCAATAAAAGATTGAATTTAAATTTATTAAAAATAGAATTTTGGTAAAGTTTAAATTAACTTCAAAATATTGCCAACACCAAAATTTGGTGCCTTAGGTATTTGGGAATTAAAACCATAAATCATATGTTTTGAGAGTATTATAAGGAAACATTGGTATTATTTAGAAGCAAAGGGAGTATTAAGTTAATTAACAATGCTAGTGTGTAAGCATAAAAATGCAAACATGTGAACCTTGAGCATACATATAAGTAGATGTTCTACAACAATTGAAGGCACTTGTAATATAAATACCAATAATACAAGTATCAATAACATCATACCACTAAAATCATAACTCCCTTTGTAATATCACAAATGCTACTTTTAATATTAAGGGCTCGTGCTTGCTATGCTATGCATTCATTGTATCACATATTAGTAAAAATTTGATATATTTGAATAGAATGTATGATAATGATTTTGATAAGTCTTTAAAATAATTATTTTAATTATTTTATAAAAATATTTTCAATCATGCATACATAGAAATCGTATTCTCACACAATATGATATTACTGAAATAGAGTAGCAGTTCACAATCACCTTTGTAATATCACTTTTTACAAAGGATGATATTATAGAAATAATATAGTCGTTGCAATTGAGGTGATATTAAAGAGGATCCATAGGGTGATATTATAGAGGTAGCAATTCCATTGCTTTTCTTGGCTTTACACTTCTTTGCATTTCTATGATTTTGTGCTTTTGTGAGCTTTGAACTTTCATGATTTCAATTTTCTATTGCTACTACCAAATGATTTTGAGAAATTTATTCAATTGAAATGATTTTGGATTCCACAACAATTAAGTTGTTTACAAAGTTTTTGAGATTTATAAGTTTTTCTTTTCAATTCTTCAATTTGGGTTGCCATTTTTTGTAATGATGAAGTCAAATTCACTAGAAGAAAAATGGGGTTTTTGCAACTACGGGTTTTCTAAAACAACTACATTGCAACTAGAAAACAACTACAATGCAACTAGTGTAATTTGTGTCCACAGTGACTCAAAAACCCGTAGTTGCAAAACCCCCATTTTTCTTCTAGTGATTTCTAATGCATTCTAATGTATGTGTATTTTTTATAGTATTTACCATTGCACATGTTTCATTCATCATTTAATAAATTTCTATTGTACATTTCAATATATGCTTACTTATAAAAAAAATTATACAAAGATTTTAGTCATTTTTATTTGAAGATTTATTGAAATTTTTGTTCTGCATTCTATCTAATACATAAAAAAATTTATAAAATTCTAATGATAAATGCGTAGCATAGCAAGCACCAACCGCTAGTACTTACACTATAATCATGAATGATTCTATAATATAGACACCTATAACATAGATGTGTAATTTTCTAGGTTCATGGGCTCATGCTTCTAAACTCACATAATAGCAACTCTCTTAATTTACCCTTGAAGTTCCAAGGCTACCATTTTTGTAGCAAAGAAAAAAAATTAAATTTGAACTTTTTGCATGTATAACCATAAAATCTCACACTAGACTAATATGAGTCAAATGTGTTGAAGAAATTTTCATAAACTTTGATGGCGTCACGGATGGCGTGGATTGTAGATATTTGCATTTATTGTCAAAACATGTTTCAATTTGAACATTGTGACAAAACTAATTTACAAGACCTTGAGTTTTCTTATTTATAAACAATTCAAATTTTGCATTAAAAAAATTATAATGGAGTATCAAATTGAAGGTCTAGGAAAAAAAATACTTAACAAAATTTTGTTTTTTATTCTTTAAAAAATTGTTAAATAGAAGTAGGTACAACATTGAAGAAAAGATAAATAGTTTTGAGATGGAATAGAAACACACTAATAAATCACAATGGTGAGATCGTTCTAAAAATCAAACTAAACTTATACAACTTTGTTTTTGAAAATTTATAAAAATTGAGTTCAAAAATGAATTCTAAGAGACATTTTTTCAAGAATTCAAGATGGTTTGTTTACTTGAAAACCAAGATTGCCCATTACTTTTTCTCATCACTAGTATGTACAAATGGAATGAATAAAATATTTAGACAAAAATATCTTCTATGAGAAAAAAAAATTATTTTAACTTTTTGTGATTTTTTTGTACTACCTAGAAAACTCTATTTTAGGCTTAGGATGACATAACTTTGCTCCTAGGCATTGATTGAAATAAAAATTATTTTCTTTGAAAGCTAATGTATTTCTCTATCTTCAAAAACAAATTTAATTTAAAAGGAAAGAAAATTGAGACTATAGGAGCCTAAAATCTATTTTGTCGCCTATAGGAAACAATGGGACTTAGGGATTAAATTGCTATAGCCATGCTAAAACCAATGAGTGCATTGTCATTGGTTGTTTGATAATTAGGTTAAATTTCTCTACCTATTGTTTTCACATTATTTTTCTTATATTCAGGTATATTTTGCCGACTTTTAAATTAATCCAAGATTGACAACAATCTTACAAATGGAAACTACATGTGATAATTAAAGGCTTGTTCCCCAAATCAAATTATTTTAGTTTGGTGGATCATTGTAATTTAGAGAGCATGTGAATTTCAAGAATATCATATTTTTGCTTAAAATTATTGCTAGAAGCTAATGTGATAAAAAATAGTATGTATGCATGATATGTTAAAGTATAGAAGAATTCTTACTTTAGATAATTTAAGAATTGAATTTAACCCTCTTCAGAAACTTTCAAGAATATATTTGAGCTTGGATATTTTCGGACATTTATTGACTTTTGGAAAAAATGAAAAGAATATTCACATCAAAATCCATATTTAAAAAGAATGTAACAAAATTTAAGTCTATTAACACCTTAAACATCATTAAACTTTTGAGTCCCAAAGTCCCCTCATGACTTTGGAGATTTCAGGTAGCACTGTGTGATGTCAATTTTTGACATGATTTTTTTGAAAAAAATTTTGAAGATGGAAAATCACATTAGCTTTGGGTATATAATTTTTATTTCAACCGGTGACTTGAAGAAAAAATTATATCATCCTAAGCCCAAAATGTTGTTCATTGGTCAAAAATCAAAACTTCCTTGGAGTGATTTAGATTTTTTTTCCCTCAAAGATTGCATTTTTATCTACATGTAAAGCTTTCATTCATTCAATTTGAATTAGTGATGTGAAAGTTATGGAATTCTTTGTTTTGTGGGCAATTATTGCATCATTGTGAGGAAACATCTCAAAGGATTTATTATTAAATTCAATTTTATAATTAAAACAGTAAAAATTCACATAGTTTAGTTTACTTGCTAGAATAACTTCACCGTCAAGATTACCTAGTGTGTTTCAATTCCAACTTAGTTAGAGCTATTAACAATTTAGCTTTCATACTATCTTGTACCTACTTCTACTTCACATATTTCTTAAGAATGAAAATCAAGTTGTTTCTTCTTAAATAACACCCCCCCCCCATCTCAATTCTTCAACATACAAAAAAGTAGAAATTCAAAAATTTTAGTGCAAAAATTTTTAGTTAAGAAGATTCAAAGTCTTATTATCTAGTCACGCAAGGAGCAAAAACATTTATTTTTTTCACTTTGAATGCAAATATCTTGTAATCTACAAAACCAAAGCTTTAAAAATTTCTTCCATACATTCTTATACTAGCCTAGTGCAAGATCCTATGGTTAGATATGCTAAAATGACAATTTTCAAATTTTTTAGCTCTTTGCAATAGAAATGACAGTATTGAGTGCTTTTTTGATGGAAAAAAGGCTTGAAAAATTTGGGGTTAAACTTCAAATTACTTCTTGCATATATTTGCTTCTATCTTTGTCCAAATAAATTATTTATCCCATTTTTATCATATTTGTCATACAAAAGGTTGCTTTTTAGGGATTTAAGTATTACTTTGGATGAATGAGAATTCATTTCGACAAAACGTTGCCTTCAAGCTTTATATTCATCACCTAAAAAACAGACTTTTGAGTGCTAAGGGATTAACCATAGTAACACACTAAATTTTTTTCTCCCCTTGCCCGTGCTATTCAAACCTTGTGGAATGCATTGTAGGAGACTGGGAGGTAGTGTTTGGGAATTTTTTCGAGTTTTACCGCTTTATTTTCCTCTAATTCCCAAATTGAACCATTTTTTCAATTGTACAGTCCAGATAAATTTTCTCTTTTAATACTCAAAATACATATTTTATAGATTTTTTCATTGGTTCTTTGCCGATGATTTCAAATTGCGACCGTTTTTTTTTTTTTTTTTTCCAATTCCATCAGTTAACTTTGAACTAGCTGCCAGTTCTTCTCGGACATAGTTGAGTGATTCAGCTTGATAATCAGCAACCAATATTTTCCATCAGTAAAAATTTAGAATATTGATATTTTTCCAGTAGTCAATATTGGAGCCCACTAATAAACACTTTTATGGAGATTATGCTGTTTTAACTATAATCAGAAATGACCCCAAACGAGTCCATCAAAAAATTAAAAAAAAAGAAGCAATCTGGGACCCAACGGCAACTACGGGAGCCAGTAAGAATGGATGAGAGACCGTTGGGGTGACTCTAATAGCCCGTATCCGTTACCACCCCTACCTGCAGTCCCCATTCATCCCCGTCGGTATTCATCCACACATTCATCCACACATTCATCCCAGTTCCCCTCTTCTTCACTTGAATTTCCCTCTGTTTTTCCCAGCGCGCGAAATTTGATTACTTGACGTGGCAGGTCTCCCGCGTTCTGTTCCCGGGGTTTGAACCCTTTGAATGCCTGCGATTACCCGCGCTTTACTTGTCCCTCCCCGCCACATTTGATTGCCACCCTTTCTCAACAGCTCTTGCCTTGGGCCTTAAATCCTTTGCCTGCGTTCACAAGTGAAGCAATCTCATTTTCTTCTCGCTCAATCCTCACTTCTGCATTGCAATCCTGCAGAAATTTAGTAGTTGTGCATTGTCAGGTCTCTCCCAAGCTCATTTCTTTTGCCATTGCTTATGCGGCAGGCTTCTATCTTTGGTGGACGCGCTCTGTTTCTTGAAGTGCCTCAATTTTGAGTAGTTGATTACCAAGCTTAGAGGATTGCTGGAGTGGGTGCTTATATTCTACAATTGTAGCCTTGGTGAAGTGAATTGCGTGAAAGCTTCAGTTTTCATGCGAGTTAGGGAAGTTGGGAGTGTTGGGTTGCGAGGGAATTAGGGTTTGTGGTAATACGGATGGCGCTTCTTGCGTACTGATACAGCGAGGAGTGTACCAATTCAGTGATTGGAAAACGGGACTGTGAAGGACGTTGTGAGAACGTGCATTTCCCCTTGCATTTGTAAATTGTAGGCGTTAACGACAATGAGTGCTGTAAACGTGACGAACGTGACTGTGCTGGACAATCCGTCCATGTTCCTGAATCCCTTTCAGTTCGAGATCTCGTACGAGTGTCTTGTTCCTCTCAAAGATGGTCAGTCTACTCTTTTATCGCAGGTCGTTGCTGGATGTCTGGTGCTTTGAATTTCGATATTTACATTGCTTCTGTGGTTCACTCTTGGTGATGTTCCTTCAATCAATCAGCCGGCCAGATTGTGCAATCGTTCCTCATCGCTTTGAATGTGTGGTGATGCAGATCTCGAATGGAAGTTGATATATGTGGGCTCTGCTGAGGATGAGAAGTATGATCAAGTGCTGGAAAGCGTTCTTGTTGGTCCTGTGAACGTTGGGAATTACAGATTTGTTTTTCAGGTATATATCGTTCTATTCGCTTTGTGAAGTGATAAGGTTGATTTTCAGTTGCTTGGTAGCCTATCCCGATTTTGACCTGGGGGCATACGAGCTGCAGAATGTTTGCCTGATTCATTTGCGTTTCTGTGGGATTTGCAGGCAGATCCACCGGAACCGTCCAAGATTCCCGAGGAAGATATTATCGGCGTGACGGTGTTACTGCTCACTTGTTCGTACGTGGGCCAGGAGTTTCTGAGAGTGGGTTACTACGTGAGCAACGACTACGTGGATGAGTCTCTACGTGAGGACCCACCTGCAAAAGTGCTGATCGACAGGGTGCAACGGAACATTCTGGCTGACAAGCCGCGCGTGACGAAGTTCCCAATTGTGTTCAACGCCACTTCTCCTGCCCCTGTCACAAACCAGGCTGACAGTGCTGCGGACGCCTATCCCATGTTAACGGAAACGGAAGCTCCAACGTACAATGAACAAGCTCCATGTCAAGTAACGCTTGACACTGGCGTAAGACCGATGGAGAGCTCCTCCCCTGTCCAACTCACTGATGTGACTGAAACGAAACTGGACGATGGTCTGAGACCTATGGATAGCTCCCCTCCCAGTCATGAGCAATGGAAATCGCCTCTCCCAATTGAGTGCAGCTGATAGAATGTAGGAAAATTCTTTGTACAGTAACACTTTTAAAACATTTGTTGTCCACTCTTAAACGTTTTGAAGTCGTCCATTTGAGCATATCATTTTGATGGTGCTGTCCATGAGCTATTTTCTTAATTTTGACAATGTGAAGTATGTAGAACATAAGTCAGGTTTACATGTGGCTTAGAGGTAGTATGCGAATTTGTCGTTACCCTTTTCACGGCTAAAATGGTATCAATCACCTTCCAATGGACAATTCAGTGTCAGATGGCCAATGCCGGTTCAGCTGCGTGATAGAGCGGCACACAAATTGTTAAAACAAAAGTCGAGCGAAGACTATCTGATAAGAACGTTTAACGTCTGTTCATCGAAAGATAAACTGAGAAGAGGGGAGGTCGCAAATGAAACACAGGTACAAACGCAATTGATCAATTTAGAGGTAGAAATAGGTTCAGGATCAGGGCGTTGGATTGAGCTTTCCGGAAGGCAGGGGTTGTATGTAGTTTTGGGTAGGGCAGACGGTTGCTGATGTTAATTCCCCAGAGTACATGTGAAACAGTGGATTTTACAACATACTGCGAGTCCAGTTCCGCACCCACAGAGTGAACACCCTGCATTCTATGTCAATTTGGAGGCACGTAGAGGGGCCATCTAGGCTGAGACAAAATGCCTGTTAGCCCTTTCCACAATTTTTATTTTTTATGCACACTCCTGCCCAGACTGAGCATGTTCTTAACCTGATGCCGCTATCACTCTTCTTTCTCTGCGTGTATCGGCCGGCATTTTGAACTTTCTCTTCTTCGTCAGGCATATCCTTGAGCTCTCTCTTGCAGAATCGTCTAACCTAATCGTCTAACTCTCCTGTAGTGATGAGGAAACAGATCTGACAGCGGTCCCGCACGGACAGATTGATGGGCCTTATCAGCTCCCAGCTCTATTGTACCCTAAACCCTAAACTCATGTTTCCATCGTTATGTTTTCGGCCTGAAGAGTGGAATCTCATGCAGACGGAAGTAGTGGCCAACTGTAACTGTGATGAACTCACGACGTATTTGATCGATATGAAGACCTTGGACACAAGGACTGACTGAAAAAAAGTCTTAATTGAGGTAAAAGAGGATTGAATGAAAGAAAATTAGCTTCATATCAATAGCATAAAAACCAGCTCGGTGGTCAGCATTTATAAATACATGATTGGTCTCTGAAACATGCATGCCCTGCAAACCCCTTGCTATGCACAAAAAGTAATTATGTGTATTTCAACACTTTGGCTACCACTAGCTTGATAGAAGGCTTGTTATTTGTGCTCATTTCCATGCTACCACTAGCTCAATAGAAGACTAGTTGTTATTTGTGCCCATTTCCATGTTGTTGGCCTTGACTTTGCTCATGGGTGGAGAAGTGTCCAAAGTGGGAACAAAGCGCTTCCAAAACCAATGCCTCATCCACACCAAGTCCATCTCTTCAATGGGGATGCCCTTGGTCTCCGGAATGAACCAATACATGAATGCCATCATCACCAACACCCACCCCGCAAAGAACAAGAACACCCCCCACTTCAAGACACACAACATGGACAAAAACACTTGCCCAATCACAAATGTGAAGAACATGTTGGTGGACACGGTGATGGCTTGCCCCGCAGATCGCGTATCCAAAGGATAGATCTCACTTGGGATCAACCACCCCAAAGGACCCCACGACCATGCAAAAGAAGAAACGTAGACGCAAATCAACACCACCGCAATCCACCCCAAGGAAGAGGCCATGGTGGTACCCTTCAATCCGAGGGCCAAGATGATGCCTACCGCCACCTATACAAATGGACAATCACACATGAACAAATAGAAATCATGTGGAAGGACCTACCCTTGCTTTCAAAGAACACAAAATGCATTGGAGAAAGTAGAGACCAACATGAATTAGCAATGCAACAAAGAAAGCTCCATTGTGCCCTTGTGAATGCCTTGGTCTTGAATGAATGGATGCCTAAGAGTAGGAAACAAAAGGAAATCCATGGATTTGAGAGGTTTGATTGTACCTGAGCTACAAACATTTGGACACAAGCTTCAAGGAGGAGCCAACGACGGCCTTTGCGGTCCACCATGAAAATGGCCACCAAGGTGGACAATACATTCACAGCGCCCACAATCACCGAGGAATACAATGCAGCAGAGTTCCCAAAGCCCACCGTTTGGAACAACACAGGTGCATAGAACATGATGGCATTGATCCCCGTGAATTGTTGAAAGAATTGCAAAAGCATGGAGATGATGAGTTGGGGACGATGGCAACGCTTCATCACGTTGCGGAATGCACTTTGCTCCATGGCAATGGCCTCTTGGCTTGCGGCTATGATGTCTTGGAACTCTTGGTCCACGTCTTCTACACCACGAATGCGTTGAAGGACCCTCCTTCCGTTGTCAAGCTTTCCCCGTTGCACCAAGGAGGTGGGCGTGTCCGGCAAAATGATCCCACCCATGGTAATCAAGGTCGCGGGGATGCCGGCAATGGCAAGGGAAACCCGCCATCCATTGGATTGCATCTTTTCCGTGCCATAGTTGACCAAATTGGCAAAAAGAATCCCAATGGTCACCGCAAGTTGGAAGAGAATGTTGAGAGCCCCGCGCCATCGGGAAGGTGCCATCTCGGAAAGGTAGAGCGGCACGGCTTGATTGGCAAAGCCTACTCCCCACCCAAGTAAAATCCGACCAATGATGAGCATGACAATCTTTGGAGCGGCCGCCGTGAATGCCACTCCAAGGCAAAAGGCCATGCCGGCAATGAGCATGGTGGCCTTTCGTCCATAATATCGCGTGGTGTACGAGCTCACAAAAGAAGCAAGGAGGGCCGTGATGTAAAGGGATGAAGTGAACGCTTGGAGCTTTTGGTCATTGTATTTGCAATACGCGTCATCCGTGTTAGTATGCTCATGCTTCTTTTCAAGGACGGCCGGAAAGAACTTGGAAAGAAACTCATCCATGGATGTCACACCACCTACAAGAGTACGTAAACCCCCACAAAAAGGAACATTAATTTGTGAGTGCAAATTCACAAGGCTACTATCAAGCGTGGAAGCCGACAAAAAACAAGAGCTTGAAAAGAAAGGCATCCATGGACGTCACCCTACCTACAATCCTAGATGATTCAAAAGACACAAAACGCTACATTATTTTGCACATGAACTTGTCAACCATCAAGCTTTGGGAAGACAAAACAACCACCTCGATACAAAAAGTACAACAACGCTTTTGATGTTTACCTGAGATGCCCACGTCGTATCCAAACATGAGACCGCCCGAAGCTGCAAGAATGCAAACCAACCATAAAAAGAACGTGGTTCGGCCGGGATAGTGTTGGATCTCCCCAACAGACATGATGGCTCCATGGGCCATCTTCTCGAGAGCAACTCTCACTACAAAGGTGCAAGTTTTACTAAGTGACAATACAACAAATTCTACAATACTAGAACATGGCTTAGCTATAAGGAGGACCACCAATGCAAGTGCACATGAAGTTCAACTTGCGAAAGTAAAGATGTGAAGATAGAGAGGGAGGAGTGTGCTTTTATACCCTTTCTTTGAACCTACTAGTGAAGCTCCAAATACGAGTGCACCTTGAAAGTCTTTTGAGGTCATCCTTTGTCCAAAAATTCAAAGAAATTTACATTCATGGTGGCTATGAAAATGTTTTCGAATCTTTTGACCTTTGTTCTTCTATTTTATTTGTTAGGGAAGATATTAGATTGAATTCAAGTTTTTTTCCTTTTAAATTTGTTTTTTTTATTACTCTCTTGTTTACTGATTTTAATTCTATGTTAAATATTTAAAAAAAATAGTTTAGAGACTCTTCTAGTTGATGTTCATACACGACTTTTTGACAAATTTTAAATGTTGATTGATTTCAATTTTTCTTTGTGCTTTCATTTTTTGTTGAATTTTAATTTAGAAATTATTTTTGTCTTTTTTTTGGTTTATTGTATCTATTATTTGGTTATCATTTTTTTCATTACTTTTTTATTTTAATTTTTAAATATTTATTGTTTAAAAGGTAGTATCTTCTTGAAATTGAAGACTTTAAGGACTTTTTTATAAATAAAGGTTGGCAAATTGAGTTATACAAGGATTCTTTTGGTCAAAGTGTGCAAGAAAGTATGTTTGAAGGAGGTGTTTGATAATTTTGGATATTTTTAAATGTACATTGAACTTTGAGTTAAAAATACCAAAGAATGAGGAAATTGTCAAAAGCACCCTCAAGTCATTTTCATGGTCGTTGAATAGATTCCAGCATTTAAATGAACTACAACACACAATTTTAAATATTTCAAATATTCAAAAATTCAAATAGAACTTTTAATATATAATTATTGCAAGCAATACATTTTGTATGATAAGAAAAATTATAAATTTACAAAATTAATAATTATATACATTTAAATAGTCAGAAGATTGCTTCGCCAAATATCAAAGTATTTGATATCATTATAGTCAAGAAGTCAAAGACATTCAATGTTGATTACCATTTTACGAATTCAATAAATAATAGAAAAGTCCCTTCAATCTACCAAGTTCAAAAAACAAAACTCTAAAAATAAACAAAATTACCCTTTAAGACAATTCCATTAGATATTGAGTACAAAATCTTAAAATAAAATTTAAAAAATGAAAGAAATATAATGAATATAGAATGTGCTATCATTGCAATTGAAAATACCTAAGTTTACAAATTGTAATATATAGTATCAATAAAATATATATATTAAATAAATATCTATCTCTCAAAACTAAAGGTAGGACCATTTTGAGTTAAAAGTATCCCTACTGTCCCAAAAATTGTTCAATAACTCAAAGTTCAATGTACATTTAAAAATATCCAAAATTATCAAACACCTCCTTCAAACATACTTTCTTGCACACTTTGACCAAAAGAATCCTTGTATAACTCAATTTGCCAACCTTTATTTATAAAAAAGTCCTTAAAGTCTTCAATTTCAAGAAGATACTACCTTTTAAACAATAAATATTTAAAAATTAAAATAAAAAAGTAATGAAAAAAATGATAACCAAATAATAGATACAATAAACCAAAAAAAAGACAAAAATAATTTCTAAATTAAAATTCAACAAAAAATGAAAGCACAAAGAAAAATTGAAATCAATCAACATTTAAAATTTGTCAAAAAGTCGTGTATGAACATCAACTAGAAGAGTCTCTAAACTATTTTTTTTAAATATTTAACATAGAATTAAAATCAGTAAACAAGAGAGTAATAAAAAAAACAAATTTAAAAGGAAAAAAACTTGAATTCAATCTAATATCTTCCCTAACAAATAAAATAGAAGAACAAAGGTCAAAAGATTCGAAAACATTTTCATAGCCACCATGAATGTAAATTTCTTTGAATTTTTGGACAAAGGATGACCTCAAAAGACTTTCAAGGTGCACTCGTATTTGGAGCTTCACTAGTAGGTTCAAAGAAAGGGTATAAAAGCACACTCCTCCCTCTCTATCTTCACATCTTTACTTTCGCAAGTTGAACTTCATGTGCACTTGCATTGGTGGTCCTCCTTATAGCTAAGCCATGTTCTAGTATTGTAGAATTTGTTGTATTGTCACTTAGTAAAACTTGCACCTTTGTAGTGAGAGTTGCTCTCGAGAAGATGGCCCATGGAGCCATCATGTCTGTTGGGGAGATCCAACACTATCCCGGCCGAACCACGTTCTTTTTATGGTTGGTTTGCATTCTTGCAGCTTCGGGCGGTCTCATGTTTGGATACGACGTGGGCATCTCAGGTAAACATCAAAAGCGTTGTTGTACTTTTTGTATCGAGGTGGTTGTTTTGTCTTCCCAAAGCTTGATGGTTGACAAGTTCATGTGCAAAATAATGTAGCGTTTTGTGTCTTTTGAATCATCTAGGATTGTAGGTAGGGTGACGTCCATGGATGCCTTTCTTTTCAAGCTCTTGTTTTTTGTCGGCTTCCACGCTTGATAGTAGCCTTGTGAATTTGCACTCACAAATTAATGTTCCTTTTTGTGGGGGTTTACGTACTCTTGTAGGTGGTGTGACATCCATGGATGAGTTTCTTTCCAAGTTCTTTCCGGCCGTCCTTGAAAAGAAGCATGAGCATACTAACACGGATGACGCGTATTGCAAATACAATGACCAAAAGCTCCAAGCGTTCACTTCATCCCTTTACATCACGGCCCTCCTTGCTTCTTTTGTGAGCTCGTACACCACGCGATATTATGGACGAAAGGCCACCATGCTCATTGCCGGCATGGCCTTTTGCCTTGGAGTGGCATTCACGGCGGCCGCTCCAAAGATTGTCATGCTCATCATTGGTCGGATTTTACTTGGGTGGGGAGTAGGCTTTGCCAATCAAGCCGTGCCGCTCTACCTTTCCGAGATGGCACCTTCCCGATGGCGCGGGGCTCTCAACATTCTCTTCCAACTTGCGGTGACCATTGGGATTCTTTTTGCCAATTTGGTCAACTATGGCACGGAAAAGATGCAATCCAATGGATGGCGGGTTTCCCTTGCCATTGCCGGCATCCCCGCGACCTTGATTACCATGGGTGGGATCATTTTGCCGGACACGCCCACCTCCTTGGTGCAACGGGGAAAGCTTGACAACGGAAGGAGGGTCCTTCAACGCATTCGTGGTGTAGAAGACGTGGACCAAGAGTTCCAAGACATCATAGCCGCAAGCCAAGAGGCCATTGCCATGGAGCAAAGTGCATTCCGCAACGTGATGAAGCGTTGCCATCGTCCCCAACTCATCATCTCCATGCTTTTGCAATTCTTTCAACAATTCACGGGGATCAATGCCATCATGTTCTATGCACCTGTGTTGTTCCAAACGGTGGGCTTTGGGAACTCTGCTGCATTGTATTCCTCGGTGATTGTGGGCGCTGTGAATGTATTGTCCACCTTGGTGGCCATTTTCATGGTGGACCGCAAAGGCCGTCGTTGGCTCCTCCTTGAAGCTTGTGTCCAAATGTTTGTAGCTCAGGTACAATCAAACCTCTCAAATCCATGGATTTCCTTTTGTTTCCTACTCTTAGGCATCCATTCATTCAAGACCAAGGCATTCACAAGGGCACAATGGAGCTTTCTTTGTTGCATTGCTAATTCATGTTGGTCTCTACTTTCTCCAATGCATTTTGTGTTCTTTGAAAGCAAGGGTAGGTCCTTCCACATGATTTCTATTTGTTCATGTGTGATTGTCCATTTGTATAGGTGGCGGTAGGCATCATCTTGGCCCTCGGATTGAAGGGTACCACCATGGCCTCTTCCTTGGGGTGGATTGCGGTGGTGTTGATTTGCGTCTACGTTTCTTCTTTTGCATGGTCGTGGGGTCCTTTGGGGTGGTTGATCCCAAGTGAGATCTATCCTTTGGATACGCGATCTGCGGGGCAAGCCATCACCGTGTCCACCAACATGTTCTTCACATTTGTGATTGGGCAAGTGTTTTTGTCCATGTTGTGTGTCTTGAAGTGGGGGGTGTTCTTGTTCTTTGCGGGGTGGGTGTTGGTGATGATGGCATTCATGTATTGGTTCATTCCGGAGACCAAGGGCATCCCCATTGAAGAGATGGACTTGGTGTGGATGAGGCATTGGTTTTGGAAGCGCTTTGTTCCCACTTTGGACACTTCTCCACCCATGAGCAAAGTCAAGGCCAACAACATGGAAATGGGCACAAATAACAACTAGTCTTCTATTGAGCTAGTGGTAGCATGGAAATGAGCACAAATAACAAGCCTTCTATCAAGCTAGTGGTAGCCAAAGTGTTGAAATACACATAATTACTTTTTGTGCATAGCAAGGGGTTTGCAGGGCATGCATGTTTCAGAGACCAATCATGTATTTATAAATGCTGACCACCGAGCTGGTTTTTATGCTATTGATATGAAGCTAATTTTCTTTCATTCAATCCTCTTTTACCTCAATTAAGACTTTTTTTCAGTCAGTCCTTGTGTCCAAGGTCTTCATATCGATCAAATACGTCGTGAGTTCATCACAGTTACAGTTGGCCACTACTTCCGTCTGCATGAGATTCCACTCTTCAGGCCGAAAACATAACGATGGAAACATGAGTTTAGGGTTTAGGGTACAATAGAGCTGGGAGCTGATAAGGCCCATCAATCTGTCCGTGCGGGACCGCTGTCAGATCTGTTTCCTCATCACTACAGGAGAGTTAGACGATTAGGTTAGACGATTCTGCAAGAGAGAGCTCAAGGATATGCCTGACGAAGAAGAGAAAGTTCAAAATGCCGGCCGATACACGCAGAGAAAGAAGAGTGATAGCGGCATCAGGTTAAGAACATGCTCAGTCTGGGCAGGAGTGTGCATAAAAAATAAAAATTGTGGAAAGGGCTAACAGGCATTTTGTCTCAGCCTAGATGGCCCCTCTACGTGCCTCCAAATTGACATAGAATGCAGGGTGTTCACTCTGTGGGTGCGGAACTGGACTCGCAGTATGTTGTAAAATCCACTGTTTCACATGTACTCTGGGGAATTAACATCAGCAATCGTCTGCCCTACCCAAAACTACATACAACCCCTGCCTTCCGGAAAGCTCAATCCAACGCCCTGATCCTGAACCTATTTCTACCTCTAAATTGATCAATGTTTAATGAGGGCTTCTAGATTTTTCCAAAATTTTGCACCTCAAGGATTACATTCTGCAGATATACAAAATCACTTACCGCAACCCTAATCCTGTTGTGGGTAAGCTGATGAGATTTCCATGGGTCTTACTCCATCATCTAGTTCGGCTTCGGTCATCACTTGACTTGGCGCTGGTGTATTGAACACCATTGGATAGTTGTTGTTCGCAGGTGCACTGTCAGCCACTTGGTTAGTGGCTGGGGCAGGAGGTGTGGCGTTGAAAACAATCGGAAACTTTGTCACCCGGGGCTTGTCGGCCAGAATGTTCCGTTGCACCCTGTCGATCAGTACTTTTGCAGGTGGCTCCTCACGTAGAGGCTCGTCTACGTACTCGTTGCTCACGTAGTAGCCCACTCTGAGAAACTCCTGCCCCACGTACGAACATGTGAGCAACAGCACCGTCACGCCGATGATGTCTTCCTCGGGGATCTTCGAAGGTTCCGGTGGATCTGCCTGCAGTATCCACATAAGCGCATCAGACCAGCACCGAGTAGATCACATGCACATACTTCAATGGAATGTTCAGAACGTGAAGGACCGAATCAAACAACTAGACTACCCATGGAAAGATAGGAGCCGAAAGGAGGCATAGAACTAAGCAATTTGAAATGACCCTTACTAAGTCTGAGTATGCATAGAATCAGAAATGCAGAGTATATGTACCTGAAAAACGAATCTGTAATTCCCAACGTTGACGGGACCAACAAGTACGCTTTCCAGCACTTGATCGTACTTCTCGTCCTCAGCAGAACCTACATATATCAGCTTCCATTCGAGATCTGCTTCATCTCACACAAAGCCACAAGGAGCGATCGCACTAATTACAATCCGACCGGCTGAAAACGACGAAAGAATCACAAGAACAATGTGGCAGCATCCAAACACACGAATGGCGTACATTTTCCGGTGCAAGAAGACAACACTCACCATCTTTGAGAGGAACGAGACACTCATACGAGATCTCGAACTGGAAGGGATTCTGGAACATGGACGGGTTGTCCAGCACGGTCACGTTTGTCACATTGACAGCACTCATTGTCGTCAGCCCCTACAACGGTCTTCGAATAAGTCCAGCAACAGGAAGCTGGGAAAGAGTCCGAACATACGACTCCGCAAGATATCAAAGTTCGCAAATGCAGAACACTATTCGTACCCGTCAAGAATACACATGCGGAGAACTCTCTACGGCATGCCCTCGTAACCTAAACGCGAGCGCTCTGAATTTAACCTAGTAGACCCGAAATCAGATAGTAAGCTATGAACCGAGGTCAAGACCCTTTTATAGCCCTAACAAGAGAACCAGGCGGTGCTCTTCAACAGATTCTCAAAGCCACTTAACTTCGACTACACGCTACGTCCAGCCCAGGAATTATCATCCTCAGCGACCCGCTTCGCATACAGCGCCGTAAACAAGCTATGGGAATTAGTAAGTCAAATCGTCAAAATACAATGTTGACCATCACGTTGAATCAGGAAGGTAGCAAATCAGCACCCGCCACAAGCGCCAGCAGATAAACCCTAAAACTGAACTCCTACATCGATTTCTTTCTGGCAAGAAAAGCGGACATTGGTATGAGACGTGAAACTCGGAGCACAGATGCAGAGAAACTCTTCAACCAATGGCGGACATAAAAATGCTTTCAAAGTGTAAATCACAAGTGGCTTCAAACTTGAAACCAAGGCTGTTCCCCAAATCTCCAATTTCAGAGTCACCACACGCAATCAATCTCTCTCAAGAAAACAAGTTTTCACAATGCCAGTTCCACAGCACGCCAAGAAAACCCTAAACCACACACACAGAACCAAGACCTCAAATGTATACCCTCGAATGCACGTCTTGTCCACACAACGCGCGTCTCCTTCAATAAACGTTCCAAAAACTGCCTGAAATCACCTTAATTGCGAATCCTCCGCCACATCACAACGCAAAAGACTCCACAACAAACCCTAAATCGCTCTACTTCGCACTCGCCCTTCCCTTTCCCCAATGCCTCACATCCAATTCTACTCCCGCCCAAAATTCTCGCCAAAGCGCGACCCAGTTTTCCACGAGACCACTGTCACCTGAAGCTCACGGCGCCCCTGAACACGAGCTGGAAACCCCCACAATTGCGATCCCCGACTGCCGAGGCGTATGGGACGTCCAAGGAAGTTGAAGGCGGAGGAAAGTGAAATGAAGCGAGAAATGAAATGTGGAAAGGATGGCGAGTGGGAGAGTGGCAGGAAGTCGTAGAAACAGGGCATGCGAGAAGCGGAATGGGATGGAGCAATTGGTTGATTCAGCTTCTTCCGCAACTGCTGCAAAGGCGCAAGAGCTCGAGGGACGACGCAGAAGCGAAAAACAAAGGCCTGCGAGAGAACGGAAGGCGAGGGAAGGCTTCAAGGCCTGGCTCCCGCCCTCCTGCACTTGAGGAGTGGGAACGGCTTAGGGACCTGGTGGGGACGGATTGGGAACTGTAGGGGACTTATGTTCCCTTCTGGCCGGCTTTGGCTTCCTGATGCAAGCTTGGATGTCGATTTCCACAACATTCTGGAATAGTCTCACCCCCCTTACCCCCTTATGATCCAAGGGAGGGTACTTTCAAAATGGGCCAAAATTGTCAAGAATTTGAGGAGTTTGTTTGCCCATTTTTGTCTTGAGATTGAATAGGATGTAACTATAGGATCTTGTATTTCACATTGAGAGTGAGCACCTCAAATGAAAAACAAGAGAGTTGCAAATGCTCATCTAAAATTTCACAATATTGAAGTCATTTTGCAATTTTCGGTAGAGCTTGCAATGCAAAGTGGTCATTGAAATAAGAGTAGTGTTTATAAGAAAAATAAGAATGGGCACACTTGTCTTCTCCTTGAGCTCTTTGGATTTACTCATTTTGAAGTAGGCAACAATTGCATTGGTTGGCTAACTTTTCTATCCATACCCAAACTAAACTCCCAAAAATGAGTCATGAACTATACTGCGCCACCAAGCTCTTAAAAATTCTACAAGGCAAATTTAACTTCAACTTTGATGAAACTACTCCCATTGGATTGATAACATAGCCTATTTTGTGAAATTAATTTTATTTGAATAAAACCTCAAAATTTGAAAACGGGCAACTCAAAAATGAGGGGCAATGACAAGAAATGGTCACTAAGGTCATTAAGGGTTAATCCTTAGTCCCTTATGTCCAAAAATTGGACAACAAACAAAGTTAAAGACTTACAATAGACAAAGAAATAAGAAATTTCATTCTTCCATTTGGGGGGGAAATGAATTGAGACATAGGTTTAGCATTCATTGGTGATGATTGAGAGAATATTAGTAAGAAAAATTGGAAAAGACTAATGTTTCCAAGTAGAAAAAAGTGCTAAAATGACCTTATTTGGGTAAAAAATCACAATATATTAGTAGGCATTGATCATTGACTTGTAGATTTGGTGTTGATAAAAAAACTTAAAGCATCTAATTCAAACATGGGTAGAAGAGAACATTAAACATTTTCTAGGAAGACATGAAGAATTTCAAATATCTACAATAAAATGGTACAGGTCACGAAGTCATGAAGATGCATTATTGTTATTGTAATACAATAAAACTAAAATGGCATTTGAGCAATTGAGCCTTGAATGGTAGTATATATGAATCTCCAAACAACAATGGTTGATGCTTGATTGAAAACTATTTGAACTCTAAGGCACAATAATAAATTATGAAGTTTGAAAATTGAATTTAGAAGGCAAGGCGGCTCAAAAATTGAAAGTAGCTATATCAATGTCATTAAAATTAGCTCATTGGAAAGATAGTAGTCATGAGTTGACTTCCAATAACTATGGAAATTGAAGGCATCCCAAATTGTAGAAAGAAACCTAAGAATACACTCTAATAAATTTATAAATGCTTGTTGAACTTGCTCAAGAAGATAGACATAAAAATGAAATTGAACTAAGTATATACACATACTCAAACGGAGGCTTATACCATGTCATTTGTACTTGTGAAAAGTTTGCAAACTTTGATCTTGTCGACTTTGTTAGTATTCTAGTAAACAATAAGATACAAAAACTTTTAGTCAAAATGGTAGTGATAGAATGTGCAAACACAATAGAAATACACCACGTCCTCATGCTACAATGACAAATCAATCTTTCACAATCCTAACTTTGTCAATCTTATAGAAGAATGTCTTCTTACACTTGATATAAATAGCAATTCACCATTATTGATTTGTAAACTTCATAGAGACATCTAACAAACCTCTAAGACATTCAATTTCCTCAAGTCAAATACATATTCAAACGACAATGGGGGATTGATCTATTGAATAGAAAATAAAAGTGAATTTTTGTGAATTACTAATTCAAAGCAAGATCAAATGTACCATATCTCCTCTAATCCCAATCAACTTAGTAGTTGCAATAGCCATTTGTAATAATTTTTCTTCATAGTTGCGCAATCTTTTGTGCACAAAATGCACATAACATTATAGTTACAAAATTTGATTTGTCCCACCATGTTCACACTTGCTAAAATATAGAAATCATCATGGTGATGCCATGACAATTTCACATGAGGACACTTATTCATTACTTGCAAGTTGAATAGTTATGTAGGAGTAGACTACCAAATAAATGCTTTGAAGTGTCAAACTTGATGGATTTTGCATTTTATTAGCAAGGAATTTTTGTTGCAAAAATTTGTTTAAAAAGTACCAACAATCTATAAGGTTTTAGTTTCTTTTTTTCTAATATTACACTATCCAAATTCTCAATTGGAACACTACAAAAAAAATGGCTCCAATCAACAAAAGATTAAAGCATATATCTTGATTATGACAAAAAAATTGGGCTCTTTTGATTTGGCAATCTTCTAACCACCAACTAACATAATTTTCTTGATTTGACCAAAAAAAATTGCTCTATTGATTAGGCAATCCTCTAAACATCAATGAATATAAATTTGTGAATCCTCTAAATATCAATGAATATGAATATGAAAAACAAGATTTCAAATAACAATTTTACATAAGATCAATGAAAATAGAGTGCTTAAGAAAAATAAAAACAAACCACCTATTATGTTCATAAAGTTCCAACATAGTGTAGGGATTGGAGCTATATTTTCCCCCACACACTACTTGAAAATTTAGGGTTGAAATCTATATCAAACAGTTGATTTTTTGGTTGGTTTGATGACATTGACTTGGACAATAATCGACAAAAATTTGTTGATTTTTTCTATTGATTTGGTCAAATCTGGAAATATAAATATATAAATAATATAATACAACATAAAAAAATTGACTACCTAAAACTTTTTGCCACCAAACAAAACTTGGGATCACCTCTAAACATGATCTAAAACTTTTGCAATACACATATGGCTTTAAAGTGGAACATCTATCCATTGTGAATGCTCTAGTAGACAAAACCCAATCTTTTGCCAATAAAAAATGTGAAGTAGGCCTAAGAGTTCTTGCATCAGGGAGCAACATTTGCTCATGCAATGTTAGCAATTAAAACAATTATGAATTATTTTTTGTAGATTTTTGTTGCAATGTGTACATATAAATGGGCATGATGGATCGGGATATGCTATCATGTAAAATGCTTCCAAAATTTTGCATCAGCCATAGAGGCGCAAATTCCTCAATTACTACAATTCTTAGAACCCAAGACATTGACATGGGATAACTTGGCAAAGAGTTGGGGGATAACAAAACTAAAATGAGGACACTCTCAACTAAATATGTTTACTAAACAAAATGTGATGCAAATTCAATCAAGTGTGGCCATGGCCAAAGCCTTCAACATTGGGACAATAACACAAAAATCCTAAGTACAACAAGGCTTGCTTCCACTTCCACTAGAACAAGATGTAAATTGGTGGTGTTGAAGCAATTTCATGAGCAATCATAGCATGGACATGAAGTCCTCGATTCCCAAAAACTAACACAAACTAGACCACAATCTTTACATTTGACATGAACATTACAAACATGGTTGAGTCACAAGGCAATCAATCCATAGATGCATAGAAAGAACAATAAAAATCCACATTCAAAAGATAGGAGGAGTGGCCCCCCTCCCAAATGATGGAGTATCTTCTATAATATGTGTTGTTTTTGCAATTGAAAACCAAAAGAACCCCCATGGGGAGCAAGGGCATAGAATGGTGTCTCCCACAACGTGAGAGTGGTGTGCCATAGTTTTTGCCAGTTTGTGCGCAAAGTGGCATAAAATCTTCAATGACCATAGCCAAGGTGGTATCCATATACGTAATAAAATCATAAGAACATACATAGCCATCTAGGCATGTTAAGGGTGGCTTCAATAGCTCCGAGTAGGCACTTACAAAAATTTGCATCCCACTATCAATCTTTCAATGCCAACTCTTACAATGGCCACTTCAAAAATTAAACCAGCCTTACAACAAAGGAGGACCTCTTTGGTGATGCATGACCAAAAAATGTAGAGGATCCTGTGTGAGGCCTTGTTCAAACATAATAGTATAGTTGGTTTGAGAGTACAATTTTTTGTAGTGGTTGAAGCAGCAAAAGCAATAGACGCAAAAGTGTAGGGTCAACAATCTTGAAGCATAGAGTCAATGCAAAATGATGGGGGTTTGTACTCCATTTATAAACCATCACTACAAAAGGGCCTACTCAAAATCTTGTAGCTCATTTGATTGAACATGGCTAGTGGCCATGCTCTCAAATGTTCAAAATGTTGTAGTTCATTAGATTGAGTATAGCTAGTGGCCATGCTCTCAATTTTGTCTTATAGAATAATAAGCCCACATTATATACCCACTTGCTTGAATTAAAATCATTGATGGACCATTCTACCAAATTGATTGCATTCTTGTTCAATTTGCCTCCTATATGATACCATACAACCAAACTTTTTCACTCAAAATCCTAATATATGACCCAAAAAAAAATTTGTACCTTAGGGATTATAGCCAAATTGGTTCCATCATACACAAATCTAGCCCACACACAAATCTAACCTACACATTAATGTGTTCAATATTCTATTTTCATCACTTCAATACTTTTAATTACAATGCAAAAGCCCCTACTCTACTAGTTGCAAGGAATCAATCGTTAATCAAAAGTCCAATTGAGCAGTAATATTCTCACACAATATTCTATGAATATTCTATGAATTTCCAAAATTGAAATCTTAGGTTACATCATCTTGCCAAAACAGCTTCGAGCAAATACCCGTCAAACTCTATCAGTGACTTGGAGTGAGTGACCGCTTTTAGCTGGGCTACTAATCATGGGTGGGCAGAACGGTTGGGTTAGAAATTTAGGCAAAACAAGAGCTCATGAATAGGTCAACGAAGAAAAAAATGAAAATTTAAGAAAGATAGTACACACATAATGATCAACAAATTGTCATATACTGCCGGATTTACTGCGAGAACAGCGTTCTACTTCCCTCAGGATTTGTAAATGGGTCCACTGCAAGTGCAACATTCTACTTCCTTTAGGATTTGTAAACGAAATTACATATGTTGTACCTAGCCCAACCGAAAACTGCATATGAACCATGCCTCAGAAAAATTACACGAAACGCTTGCCCCAATCCAGATATGCACAACCCCCACAAAAAACAACCACCAAACAGCCTAATAATAACATCCATCCAAATCAACAACACTCCACAAAGTATGAACACGTAAAAAACAATCGCAAGTAAAGATCTCGGCAATCCAATATCACATTTGTTTTCAAGCACTAAAAATTTTAGTACAGGGGAGAAACATGGTCAAGTCAACGATGATATTCAAATGGAAAATAGGAACAATGCTCTTCTGGTTCACAATTCCAATGCTACTCGGTGCAGCACAGTATACTACTACCAACCAAATATTACTCATGGCTCGATTCTCAAGAACGTCCTGCAACGCCACACAAAACCCCCCCGTCAAATGTACAATCCAAACACAGCTCCAAGAACATACTAGAAACAACAAGTACAAACAAGACAGCTAAGTTCCGTCCTTAGCAAAATTATGCGACATTGACATCTCGAACCTACACCTCATCCATACAATCCACCAAAACCCATGCATCCTCAAACTCGCAGCTTTTCAAAATCATCAATACAATGATCCCATGGAATATCGTCGGCTTTCATCAAAACCAGAAACACACTTATGGCATCGAACATTGCTCCAAGTCCTCCATAACTAGCACATCACACTCTTGAGTGTCCTCAAATTCTACAGTAACCTAACTACAAAACGAACCACTAAAACCCTGAGCCCACAATTTGGAACCCCCGCTAAACTAATTTTTAAACCATCCACCACTTTGTACTTGTCCATATCATCACCTAAAACCCTAAAACGATGAATGACAACTGGCTCTCTGCATTGCAAAAAAATCCAGTTCGAAGCAACCACCTTCCCCAAACCGATGGGACAATGCAAATGCCACTTGGTCGGAATAGCTCCATCGCACCCAACACCACTAACACTGCCTCCTAAATTGACGACGTACAAACCTAAACCTAACCCGTGCCACAACCAAAAACAGAACATGCTCCCATCCTCTCTACATTGCAATTCCAGGGAAAATACAACGAACCACAACATGCTGACCTGATATTCAGTGGCCACCACCACATGTTGGATTGGCATCGTTCTCAAACCACCAATGCCTCGCCGATCAAGTCAACAAGTAACCCCTCTGCTATGACTTTCATCTGTCCAACTCCAATATCAAAATGTCCCATGAAATTCCAATACATCTTCCCACCACCATTTCAACGACCTAGGCACCGCACTACGTAATACTTTAAAGACCGCGGAAGCGGAAAACAGAATCATTGCCATGCTAGGAGTTCCGGATTTTGGAAAAACAGACTCACCAGCTCGTTCGAGGGTGATGCCCTAGGCCTTCTCCCGCCTCAGCTTCCCCAACTCGCGGCGGACGATGGAGCTCTTCTTCACGCGCGCCACCATCACCTTGAAGCGGTCGAAGTTCGTCAAGGCTGCTAGCTAGGTGCACACCGCCAGCTTGTGTCCCTAGGCGATGTTGGCCCACTTCTAGTCCACCTTGGTAGCCTCATACGCAGCCTTCAGCACCTTCTTGGGCGGTGGGCGGAGCAAGTCAGGAATGGTGATGTTCGTCAGCGAAAGGCGCTTGAAGTTGATCTACGTGCGCACTATGTCTAGCGAGTCCACCAACGCTCGGTTTTGGTCGATCACATCCACGATCACCACTAGCTTGCCGTAGTCCGGTCCGTAGTTGATGAGTGCCACGCGCCTGATCTCCACAAAGCGACAGAACACCATCTTGTCTTGACAAGGGGGGGTGCGCAAGGGAAGCTTGGCTTCGTAGGCTATGGCGGACTCGGAACGGTGCCTCGTTGTGAAAGAGAAACTTCTGGTTGCTCCATTAAGGGAAGCTTGGCTTTGCAGGCTATAGCAGACTCAAAACGACACCTCGCTGCAAAAGAAAAACTTCTGGTTGCTCCATCTTCGTCTTTAGAGTGCTCCGTCTGTCATCCCCGCGAAACCCTAATTCCACAGCCCAAACTAGGTACCCAATTCCTATGTCTTGAGCGCATGGATGCAGTGGTTATTTGGGGACGTCAAATCTTTCTATTCCTAACATTCTTAAATTGGAAGGGTTTCTGTCGTTTTAGTAGGGATGTTGATTTTTTTCCATCTAGTGAAGCAATTCAGCCTATCTGTGGTATGGGGGAAGTTGAGGAATTTTTTTTTCCGAATACATAAATAGATTTAAGAAGGATTTCAAAAATTTTAAAATTTTAGTCTTGAAAAACAAAATTATCATGAAGTTTTTGTTTGTCTCATTCCCAATCCATAAGCAAACCAATTTTTAACTATTGGTTTCTTACAATACCAATGTAGGTAATCATTATGGCTTTCAATCATTAAATGAGATTCAACTAGTCTATAGGGCCACAAGTTCCCCTGAGTTCCTAAATTTTGGGAGCTTGGCCATAATATTAAGCTATCGTGGTACAATGACTGCCACATCAAGTAATAATAATTGAATTGAATTTTTTTTAAATTCAAACAAACATTTTTAATTTTGTTTTTAAAAAATATTATAATATTTATTATTATTTTAATATATTTTATTCTGCTTGCACTAGTTAGTTTACATGATGGGGAACAAGACTAAAATGGCCCTCCAATGTCCCCCAAAACATCTAAATGGCACATGTTTTGATCATTTTATGCTTTCAATGTATACTACCAAAAAAAATTTATTACTCTTGTTGGCCATGATGTACGTGATTGATCACCTACATTATAATTGATTCAAAATTCAAGAGTCTAATTTGTGAGAATGGGATGACGATCAAAAGTGGGTCCACTCTTGTACTAAGAATTAATTCTAGGAGGCCCTAAAATAGTCAAGGTTCTAAAAGCGTCTTTTAGTAGAGAGGTTCATTTTGTTATTTCCATTGCACCATCAATGTATGAGTAATGCACTTCTTCTATCTCAAAATAAATTTATGGTATTCCAACTAGTTTCCCACTAGAAAACCATGAATTTATTTTGAGTCAAGGGGAGTACAGTTTAGGAGGTGGATGATTTTAGTGACCATTGCATTCAACTTCAAAAATTCATAATTAAGTTGACAAAGTTTAGAAAATTATAAAATGACTTATACTAGATACCAATTCCATTTTTTTCACAAGACCTCCTACCTTAAAGTGGTTCACCATTCATCAACAACTTTGCATTGAAGATTTCTATAGTAAAAGGAGACTTGATTCATGGGAAGAAAAGAATTATTGTCTTCAAGTATAAAAAATCCATGTTATTTGTTTTCTTGGAGATTTACATGGTTATCTTAGGTTGGAGTACAAGGCAATTCTTTTCTTTTAAAATGCTTGAAAAATTCCTTGCTAATATTTTGGAAAATGATTTAACCTCTAAGAGAGTATATAGGAAGGGGAATGAAGGTTTGAAACTTTGTAGGCAAAATAAATTGTTTTGAGAATGTAGACATTGGATCTTCATTTTGACAGTTTTCTTTCTTTCTTTCCATTCCTAAATGAACTAATTAAGAACCTCAAACACAAGTCATGAAGTATATAGAGTCTCGTACTCGGGGGGTGCACTTAGTTCTACTACAACAAACCACGTGTGAACAAGTGGTTTCTAATAAACTATAATTTTAACTTCAAATTATGATCATTGTTTACTAATGACTATAGGAGTTTACTTCCAAAATTTCAAACTCAAATAAAATATGGAATGGTTTCTAGAAGAGGTTAAAAATGCACTAAAATGACATGTTTTTTTAACTCAAATATTTTTAAGGAACACATTTAGATGACCATTGCATCAATATTCAATTCAATATGAGCTTCAATCGAGAGTTATTTTTAGAATTTTTTTTTCATTTTTTAGACAATTTTTTCTTATATATTATAGGGGTGTGAAAGTTACTTTTCAGTTCTACAGTGTATCTTTTTACTTCAAAAATTTGTAACTAATTATTATAAATAAATAAAAATATCAATAATTCAAAACATAAACTTTCAAAGTAGAAACATTTATTCATATTTTTTTCATTTCATTTTATTTAAAATTTAAAAAGTATATAGGGAATCCAAAGTTTTGTTTGCATGTGATGTTTAATGGACACTCTAAGTGACCCCCCCAAGGTCTTGTATAAAGTAACCAAAATAGCCACATTGTTGAATAATATTTTTTCAACATTCTTGGATTTGATTTGTTTGTTTTTTGTTGGTTGTGCATTAATAGCTTGAAATCATTTTTAATCTATTCTATAGATGCAATTGTCATAGGAATTAATGAAAACCTAAAAGTCCTCAAGGAATTCAAAAATCCAAAAATATAAAGATGTGTTGTTGAGTGCAACCTAGAAAAATAATTTAGTCATGACTTTTAAACAAAAAATTGATTAACTATGAGTCATAATAATTGTAATTACAATGTTGGCCTAAAGACCATTGTAAATGAAGAGTTTGTTGGGGACAACTAGACGTGTTGGGATAGACTACTCCTATGACTCATAGATCATATCAATTCATAGTACTTGGGTATTGAATTGAGGAGAGTAGTTTTTGAAATGTAACATACTTGCTTTCTTTGAATTAGAGAATATTGTAGAGTGGATTTTTAAAATCAATATTATACAAAATAATTTTAGAAAACTACTAATCCTCAAAAAATATCTCTTTTCATCCATCCATCAAAAAATCCCTTTTCATCCATCCATTTTTTGAGGATTATATTTACAGTGTTTTTTAGTGTATTTAGATATTTAGCATTTTTTCTTAATCCTTCATTTTAATATTTAAAATGATTTTTTTTTTGAGCAAAATAAAACCCAAAAAACTTTCTAAGTTTAGTTTTGACTTTGCTTAAAAACCTTGAGAATTTTTTGGAAAAGGATACTTTATTGCAAGTCAAAGTTGAGAATGGTATTTCTAAATAACATAAAAAAATGTTCTATATTATGAAAAACACATATGTTGAGTTTTCAAAATTTTAATCTATTTTGTATTTTATATGAATTTTCTTCACTTTATCTTTAAAAATTTGCAATAATACCAAATATTCACAAACAAGATCTAAAATTATTTTGGTTTGTACAAAAAATGTAATTCAAATTTGATTTCTAAAAATAACAAAAGTTCATTTAGAATGGCAAATTAAAGTGTACGTACAAAGTGACATATTTTTATAATTGACTATATAGTCATAGTCTCCAACTTTTGTGGAAGATTGGACTTGCATTTTTTAAAGACAAATTCAACATCTCCTACTACCACAAACATCATTACATTTCTCAATGATTGGAGAAACACTACAATTTAATCATACTTTAACTTCTAAGAGAAGTTGGTAAGTAGAAGAATTTACATTTAGAGTTTTGAAGCAAAATCAAATTTGACTTACCAAGAATCTAAATATAATATCTTTATTTTCTAATAGTTTTGATTTGCTTTCCATCTTGACATAAACTAATTCAAAACATTGATAACAAACCCTAATAATATTGAGCAACCAAGCTAATAGCACTATTGAAGTAGAGACAAATTTTTATCTTTCTTAGCACATCAAGATGTACCACATCTATTTCATTTAACTCTTGAAGTAACCTCTTAAAAACATTCATTATTCAATAATTGGATGCCGTTTCCTTTAGAAGTTTAATATATTAAAAATATTCATTCTAGTATTGCAATTATTCATGGATAATTATTATAAATTATAATATATTACTTTTTGGAATGACTTAAAATCTTTCTATATCTGTTTTTATATTTATACTAGCATAACAAATCCACCACTCTTTTTGTGAAACTAGAATTTCTTTGGTACTATAAAGTTATCATATTCATCATAAATGATGCCTTACAAGAATTGCGTGAATTATTTTTCAATTTTCATTCTAAATTGCATTTGAATTTTTTATTTAACTTGAAATTGACTATATAGTCATAGTCTCCAACTTTTTTAAAATAGTAGCAAGGAATGATTGAAATTAAGAGAGAAGCCATCTCAATGGGACAAAATTGAATGCAATTATTTGATACAATTATTAAAAAAAGAATTGAGTCAAAAATTCAAATGCAATTTATAATTAAAATTGGAAAGGGTAGTCAAATAAAGGATAATTTTTCATAACTTATCAGATAATGATGAACTCTCATTTACAAATGCTAATGAATGATAATATACACAACCTTGCCCCTCAAAAGTTCAAAATGTTGTATTTGTAGATTCCAATGGCAAGGTTATAACAAGTTGATGAACATTTTTTTTCCATTGCGCATGACTTTGCAACTTGTCAACATTGTATTTCAAATCTACTTTTAGTCTATATTTTCCTGGTACCCTCATAATTACTTGTTTTTCTTCAACATCTAAAAGTATGTCATGTGAATTAATAATATTAGCCATATTAATACGCAAAACAATTGCTTCGGGTGTAATCTTAGATGTATGTAGTTGAGAATCATTCCAACAATTTGTGTAATCCATTGTATTACTATAAAGCACTTCATATGGAGGTTCAATCTCGGTCTCCCATATTGCATTATGTGAAGACTCCATGTCTTTTTCTACATTTGAGGTGTATAATTGATCATCAGTAGACAGCTGCGGAACCACAATTTTTTTCTTTATTTGTTTTTCATTTTTGTTGGTATGATTACTTGCCTTTGAAGAATTTTGCAAGCCTTTAGAGGAGACTTCTTTACTTACTGTGAAAATTCGTGGCTCTTTAGAACCATTCTTTCCTTTGTATTTGATCAATGGTAAAGAAAATTTTCTATCTAACTGAACATCTTTCAACTTTTCAATAGCTTCAATTGCAGTCAAAATAAGAAATTGTTTGAATTTTTTGTCATCTTTTGCATTCTTATGTGTTTCTATGCCAACAATGTAGTCATACACCAAACATTCTTTTTCTGCTTTGTCTTTTTCTTTAGTAGGACCTCCTAAAGAATATGGTATTTTCCATTCAGTACCACGGCGCATGGGATCGGCAAATGGCTCACAATTTCCAATTTTTTCACAATAACAAATGTTGATAAAAACCTTTTGTGTTGTTTTTGTATCATAGGTCTTTAAACAAAAATCTGCATATGGAAGAAGCAACTCCTTGTTTGCTAAAGAAAAATTTTCACTACTGTGTTTGGGATTTTTCTCACACATATTAATGTGCCTCTCCATGGCCTCTTTGTTCTCAGGGTCAGATATTTCTTGAATGTAGTCAGAGAACATTTTTTTGAACTCATCATCTTTAAAAACAGTAGCTAATCGTTGAATCTCTCCTTTGTTCAAGTTTAGACTACGCAAATGATGTAACATTTCAGTAACTTCATTGTCTTTTGTCATATTTCTATGTCGTTGATGTTTCCAAATACTTATTTTACTTTTACTATTTGAACACTTTAGATCAGCAACATTGCAAAAGCAAAAATTGAACTTAAAAAAATCCTTTCATTCTCTTTCAATTGAGCAATCCACTTCATAAGAAAAAAAAATGACTGATTTATCATTGAACTCATGACAACAACATTGAAAATACATCATAAATTGTATTATTAAGTTCAAAAAATCACAAATTTAGGAAAAAAATGAGAACTATAAAAATTTCTTATAAAACCAAACTAATAGAACACAATTCCTTGTAAAACCAAATAATTTTCACTTTAAAAAAAAATTCAATTTATTTACTTCACATATTTTATTACCAATTTATTTATAAATAATTGATATTTTTGTTATTCAAAAATACTTTGACCTCTCCTTGAAGCTTCTCCTTCCTTTTCTTTCTTTAAGTAGGGCACCCCTAACTTTCATTACTACAATTCAATTATCTAGAATCTTAAATGAAAACAACAAGCTATTTCTATTAAAAAAATACTCTTTAGCTTGTATTATGCTAATAATTAAAAATTTAATGTACCACTGTGGAACAAAGCTCAAAAATCACATCATACTCTAGCGCGTTTCCTCCGCGAGCTAGGATTTGGGTACTTGGTTTGGGTCGTGGAATTAGGGTTTCGTGGGGATAACAGACGAAGCGCCCTAAAGACGAAGATGGAGCAACCGGAAGTTTCTCTTTCACAACGAGGCACCGTTCCGAGTCCGCCATAGTCTGTGAAGCCAAGCTTCCCTTGCGCACCCCCCCTTGTCAAGACAAGATGGTGTTCCGTCACTTCGTGGAGATCGGTCGCGTGGCACTCATCAACTACGGACCAGACTACGGCAAGCTAGTGGTGATCGTGGATGTGATCGACCAAAACCGAGCGTTGGTGGACTCGCCAGACATAGTGCGCACGCAAATCAACTTCAAGCGCCTTTCGCTGACGAACATCACCATTCTCGACTTGCCCCGCCCACTGTCTAAGAAGGTGCTGAAGGTTGCGTATGAGGCCACCGAGGTGGACCAAAAGTGGGCCAACATCGCTTGGGGACGCAAGATGGCGGTGCGCACACGACAAGCAGCCTTGATGGACTTTGACCGCTTCAAGGTGATGGTAGCGCGCGTGAAGAAGAGTTCCATCGTCCGTCGCGAGTTGGGGACGCTGAGGCGGGAGGAGGCCTAGGGCGGCACCCTCAAACAAGCTGGTGAGTCTATTTTCCCAAAACCCGGAACTCCTAGCATGGTAATGATTCTGTTTTCCGCTTCTGCAGTCTTTAAGGTATTATGCAGTGCGGTGCCTGGGTCGTTGGAATGGTGGTGGGAAGATGTATTGGAATTTCATGGGACATTTTGATATTGGAGTCGGACAGATGAAAGTCATAGCGGAGGGGTTACTTGTTGACTTGATCGGCGAGGCATTGGTGGTTTGAGAACGATGCCAATCTAGCGTGCGGTGGTGGCCACTTGAATATCAAGTCAGCATGTTGTGGTTGGTTGTATTTTCCCTGGAATTGCAATGCAGAGAGGATGGGAGCGTGTTCTATTCTTGCAATCGTGGCACGGGTTAGGTTTAGGTTTGTGCGTCGTCAATTTAGGAGGCAGTGTTAGTGGTGTCGGGCACAATGGAGCTATTCCGACCAAGTGGCATTTGCATTGTCCCATCGGTTTGGGGAAGGTGGTTGCTTCGAGCTGGATTTTTTTACAATGCAGAGAGCCGGTTGTCATTCATTGTTTTAGGGTTTTAGGTGATGATATGGACAAGTACAAAGTGGTGGATGGTTTAAAGATTAGTTTAGCGGGGGTTCCAAATTGTGGGCTCAGGGTTTTAGTGGATCGTTTTGTAGTTAGGTTACTGTGGAATTTGAGGACACTCAAGAGTGTGATGTGTTGGTTATGGAGGACCTAGAGCAATGTTCGATGCCATAAATGTGTTTCTAGTTTCGATGAAAGCCGACAATATTCCATGGGGTCGTTGTATTGATGATTTTGAAAAGCTGCGAGTTTGAGGATGCATGGGTTTTGGTAGATTGTGCGGATAAGGTGTAGGTTCGAGATGTCAATGTCGCATAATTTTGCTAAGGACGGAACTTAACTGTCTTGTTTGTGCTTGTTGTTTCCAGTATGTTATTGGAGCTGTGTTTGGATTGTGCATCTGACAAGGTTTTTTTGTGTGGTATTGCAAGACGTTCTTGAGAATCGAGCCATGAGTAATATTTGGTTGGTAGTAGTATGTTGTGCTGCACCGAGTAACATTGGAATTGTGAACCAGAAGAGCCTTGTTCCTATTTTCCATTTGAATATCATCGTTGACTTGACCATGTTTTTCCCCTGTACTAAAATTTTTAGTGCTTGAAAACGAATGTGATATTGGATTGTCAAGATCTTTACTTGTAATTGTTTTTTACATGTTCATACTTTGTGGAGTGTTGTTGATTTGGATGGATGTTATTATTAGGCTGTTTGGTGGTTGTTCATATTTGGATTGGGTTGACTAGTGGAATAGATCGGGGTGAATATTGAAAATTGTTTTTTTATGAATGTGGCATCTATTTTATTAGCTTGTACGGTTGTTTGTGGCTGAACGTTAAACACCCCCCCTCGAGCAAAAGGGGGGCTGTCAGAGGCGCAGTGGGACCTTGCTCCTCCTCCGTTCCCTTCGCTCCTTGCCTTGGCTTCTCCCTCCCTCTGCTCCCTTGCTCCCTTCCTTCCTTGACTCCTATCATTTGGTCACAGGTTTCTTCAACCTCAACCTCATGTCTTTACTTTATCCCCTAATTGTCTAAGGCACCAAATTTTTGCATTTCAAATATTGTGAAGTTAAATAAAGCCTTCAGAATCAATTTTGTTTCCTATGTGATCTCTATCATGCCTAGTTTGAATTTGTACCGTTACAATTCAAAAACAATTGATTCAACTTATCAAAATATTAGCTTTTGTTCAATTTAAAGCAAATCTCGAGAAGTTAAAAACAAGCCTTAAGCATTTAGGGGTTAAATGTTTTCTTTTGCATCAAATGTTTAACTTAAAATTTCATTTCAAATACTTCTTAATTACCATTCATTCCAAAAGCATGGTTACAATTTTCATCAATATTTTTTTTAAGCAAATTCAACCATAGGATTCTTTGGTTAACTTGTTCAAGTACATTGTTCTAAGATTATAAAATGACTTTCACTACCCATTGCAAGTGCAATGTACTAAAAATTAACTTTAAATGTAGGCTTCACTAGCGCTTCTAAAAGGTGAAGGCTTTTGTATTTCAACATTTTTAAAAAAGAAATATGTATACGTTATAACTTGTCCATGTAGTCAATATGTTGGAAAAGTCGATATGTTCAAAAATCTTTCAAATTTCTTTTCACATATGAAATCTACAAAGTTGGTCACCCCAAAAGTATATGAGGTTATGAGGCCCAACATGAACAACCCCAATCAATTTATAGCTTTCCAAAATCTATTCTATAATTTTTTTAAATGAATTTCTTATGTGATTTTTTTTCCACAATCTAGTACATTTGAGGCTCATTTCCAAGAACCCTCAATACTACATGAAGTGAAGATTGCAACGGGTAGCCTTGCACAAAATCTTGAATAGAAAAATCATAATCATCTATTTTAAAAATCGGATTTTTAATGCTAAAATTAAACTTCAAATAGAGTTTTGCAAAAATATTAAACTACTAAAAATAGAAAACTAATTAGGTTTTATTTAACTTCACAATAGTTGAAACGTGAAAATTTGGTGTCTTGGACAATTAGGGATTAAAGACAAAGACACAAGGTTGAGGTTGAAAAAATCTGTGGCCAAAGAATAAGAGTCAAGGAAAGAAGGGAGCAAGGGAGTAGGAGAGGGAGGGAGAAGAGGAGGAGCCAAGGCAGGGAGCGAAGGGAACAGGCGGAGGGAATGGAAGAGGAACAGGCCCCACTGCGCCTGACAGCCCCCCCCCTTTTGCTCAAGGGGGGGTGTTTAACGTCCCGCTTGTTTGTGTGGTTAAGGTAGTGGACTCATAAAGCGCCCCTTTATAGGCTGGTTGGCCTTTTTAATGGTCTTTAGATGCATAAAATTATTTGTCTGTATTTTTCACTTGAAGAAAAATTGATTTGGAACCTAACCCAAGTGGTTTCATATTTATCAGAGTATTTATGAATTACTTATGAATTCCCAAAAAACTTTGCCATAGGTACCTATTTATGATCCCTAGGCCTTGCAAAACCCACACACATGCGGTCTGAAAACAAGCATTGTAGCATGCAAAAAGTAATAGACAAGGTTCTTAAATGTGATCTGCACTGAACTTAACTCCTAAAGTGCCAAAGGCCTATTTTTGGTCAAAAATAACTCAAAACTGCAATTTCTGCTCAATTCATCCAAGGCAACAAAAGAAATAGTTTAAAAAAATCTAACCATAGGATCTCGTACTTTATTTGTATGAGATGATGTGGTAAAAATTTGATGAAATTTGATCATACGGATTAAAAGATATTAACATTCAAAGTTTGAGTGAATTTTTTTTTTTGAATGCACATAAGGTAAAACATCCCATTGCAGTCAGATGACCCATAGTGGACACCTAATGACCCCATGACAGTTTTCCAAGCCATAATCACTGCCTAACCTGACACCCATGGAGTGATTAGTGACTTCATTAGGAGCACCTAACTTTTTAGTGTAAATCATTGTAGAATGTGACCTTTCCCGGGCCTTCCACATTAGAAATTATTGTGACTACTTTAGGTGATTAAGATGAACATATTAGATATAGTTTTTGTTGGTTATCAAGTAGCATATTGACTCTTTTGGATAGATTAGTTCAAAAATTCATAACAAATTCATACATTGTCTGAAAAATAGAATTTCAATTGCTCTCACTATTTTTCACACTTGTCTTTACGTGGGAAAAATTTTGAAAAATTTCAGCAGTGGCATGAGGGCAGACTCCAAATTCTGATCACAATGGGTTGCTTTACCTTACATGTTTTCAGAAATGGACCTACATTGACTCTAATTACGTCCCCTGTCAAAGTATGAACAAATAATTGATAAATGATAAACTGCTCTTTCATCATCAAATGAACATTGATTACACATTTACCAACCTCTTAAGGTCCATTTTAAAGCCAACTAGAGGACGGTTTGAAGAAGAGGGTTGGAATTCCAGCCACCTACCTTAGTTGTTATCTGGATTGGGTTGACTAGTGGAATAGATTGGGGTGACGAGCGGATATTTGTTTTTTCCTTTTATGAACGTGGCATCTGTTTTAGGTCTTCCTTCTTTACTTAGTCGAATTCTATCCCTAGATTAGATTGGAAACTGGTTTTTTATTGAATGAAATTAGCTTCTATTTCAGTCTTCCTGCATCCCTGAACCAATTCTATCCCTGGAAATTCTCAGTGATGCATTTAGTGTAGTTTTCTGCATTTCTTGAGGAACTCTTGCAGTTGAACCGATACGCTGAAGGTATCATCAACTTATTCGCAACAGGATTAGGGTTTCGACATATGAACTTATTCACCGACGTAGTGTAGAAGTTTAGAACCTGAGGTTGATAATATCCTACATATTAAGAAGCCCTCATGGAATATTGTTTAACTTAAAGGTAGGAATAGGGCCAGGAGCAATGCGTTAGATTGAGCTTTTGGGAAAACAGCAGCTTTGTATTCTTTCTGTTGATGTGTTTTCTCAGTTTTCGGGGGGCAATGGATATTATGTATAACACTGGATTTGGAAAACATATTGGAAGTATAGTTCTGTTCCATGGCAATTTGTAGCATGTAAATTAGTGAGGCCAAATGCTTGTGCTCACTCTTGACCTCTGCTTCCTAGAATGTCATCATTTTCATTATTGATGTCGGAATTGATGAATGGCTACCGTATTTCTTTCTCTTTATGTGTCCACTGGCCTGCTGAATTTTTTCATCTATTTCTTCATTGACCTATTCTTGAGCTCCCTCTTGCATAAACTTTTATCTCGATCTCTATTTCCACTCTGGCAGACAGCAGCACAGCTGAAAGCAGTCACTCCCTCTATATCACTGACAGCCCTCTTGAAATACTGAATCTTGCGTCCGAGTTGGAATGGTGATAAGGTAGAAGCACCAGTAGTGGATCACTACGTGGATTTCGACCAGATGGTGAGGAGTTTGAGGTGGTGGAAATTTTTCCATGTAGGAAGAATAGAAATATGGAATTCATATTTTTCATAATTTTATTCCCGAATTTGAAGTTACAGTGAATTTTGGAAGCCAAAAAGTATTGTTGACCCAAAGTCAATGTCTAGAGTATTGTAATTCCAATCATTGAAGAACTATTTTTTTATTTACTACTTCCTACGTTCTCATTCACTGCTTCTAGACATGGGTCATAACCATATTAGTCCCAACCTTGAAAAGGACAAAAAAATACATTTCAAGTTTGAGTTCTAGCTTCAAGTTGGAAATAGAGCATTGGATGTGGTTGACAACTGATGCTTCTACCTTTACAAAAGTGACAATAGACATGGAAGTGAGCTTGCTATCATTCCAACTATAAACCATTCAAAATAATGCGCACTCTTTATTACTTCAAATACAAGACTATGTAATCCATTCATCAACAAATACAAATGATTAAATATGAACCATGGATAGATTTGAAAATAGTCATGAAACAAAGTTGATATAACAAACACAATGCATTGAAGGTAATAAATGATTGCATTAAAGATGTCCAAATCCCAATAATTTGTACAATGTAATATAACTACATAGGCAACATCTATTTTTGCCCTTGTTAACCTTGTATGGTCTTTAAATCATCATCCTAAAAAAATCTAAATGTGACTTAATATGTACAAAAATTAACTAGGGGTAGAATATTTCAAGTTAGGAAATCTAAAAGCTTTGGATACCAACGAGCTAAATAGAGGCTAGTTGTAGTTTAATCCCATTTCTAAATTGTTGGCTATGACTTTACTCATGGGTTGAGAAATTGTTGAAACTCGAACAAAGCGCTTCCAAAACCAATGTTTAGTCCACACCAAGTCCATCTCTTCAATGGGGATGCCCTTGGTCTCTGGAATGAACCAATAAGTGAAGGCCATCATTACCAACACCCACCCTGCAAAAAATAGGAACACCCCCCACTTGAAGGCACACAACATGGACAAAAACACTTGTCCAATTACAAATGTAAAGAACATATTGGTGGACACAGTGATGGCTTGTCCCGCCGATCGTGTATCCAATGGATAGATCTCACTTGCAATCAACCAGGCCAAAGGACCCCATGACCATGCAAAAGCTGCAACATAGACACAAACCAACACAACCGCAATCCATCCCAAGTAGGGGGCCATGGTGGTGCCTTTCAATCCTAGGGCAAGAATGATGGCAATTGTTACCTACATAAGTGCACAATTACACACAAATAGATATTAGAAACATAAAAGGATTAATTACCTTTGCCTTAAAATGAAAAGACCTAGACAATATAGAGTAGAGTGCAACAATATTTAGCATTACAAATAGGAAGGCCCCAACATACCCTTCTTAATAATTGCCTTAAATGAATTGAACTATGCACTTACAAAAATAGGAAATGAAAGGATAGTAATGGATGGAAGTACGTACTTGAGCCACAAACATTTGGATACAACCTTCAAGGAGGAACCAACGACGACCTTTACGGTCCACCATGAAAGTGGCCACCAATGTAGACAACACGTTTACAGCACCCACAATTACTGAAGAATACAGTGCAGCGGAGTTTCCAAATCCCACCGTTTGGAACAATACAGGTGCATAGAACATAATAGCATTGATCCCTGTGAATTGTTGGAAGAATTGCAAGAGTATGGAGATGATGAGTTGAGGGCGATTGTGGTGCTTTATCACATTGCGGAATGCACTTTGTTCCATGGCAGCTGCCTCATGACTTGCAGTCATGATGTCTTGGAACTCTTGATCCACGTTTTCTACACCACGGATGCGTTTGAGGACCTTCCTTGCATCATCAAGCTTCTCCCTTTGCACCAAAGAGTTGGGTGTGTCAGGGAGAATGATTCCACCGAAGGTGATCAAAATTGAAGGGATTATTGCAACAGCAAGGGAAACCCGCCATCCATTGGATTTCATGTGTTGTGTGGCATAGTTGATCAAGTTGGCAAGTAGAATCCCAATTGTTATTGCTAGTTGGAAGAGACTATTTAGAGCCCCACGCCACTTAGAAGGTGCCATCTCAGATAGGTAGAGTGGAACAACTTGGGCAGAAAATCCCACACCCAAGCCAAGTAAAATTCGACCAATGTAGAGCATGATGACATTTTGCGCAGTCCCTTGTAACACCACTCCAATGCAAAAGATCACGCCAGCAATGAGCATGGTGGCCTTCCGGCCAAAATGTCGAGTTATGTATGAACTTATTGGAGAGGCAAGGAAGGCCGCAATGTAGAGGGAAGAAGTGAATGCTTGGAGTTTTTGGTCGTTGTATTTGCAAAATGCATTGTCGGTGTTGGCATGCTCGAGCTTCTTTTTTAGTACAATGGGGAAGAACTTGGAAAGAAATTCATCCATGGATGTTACACCACCTATATAAGCAAACCCCACAAAAGGAAACATGTGTAAGTTAAATACACAAGGCAAAAATCCAACTTTGAAGACAATATGCAAAAACTTGAAGAGAAATTCATTGGTGAATGTCTAACTACCTATCAAATTAAAATTCTTAAAATTTGACCATTTGTAAGAACCCACAAATAACAATCAAGCTTTAGAAGGCATGAGATAGTATGCTCTAAAAGCACCCATTTAAGGATTGGGTCACCTTTGTTTTATAGGTTTGTATGGATAAAAATATTTTTAGATCATTTAAAAAAAATAGATGTGGAACTTAACACAAGTGATTTTGTATTTTTACAAACATTTTTGAATTACTTACAAACTTTCAAAGATTTGGGGATTAGGCACCTATTTGTGACCGTAGGTTTCCCAAAATCCATCCACTTGCAACTTGTAAAGAGATGTGAGGAAATCAAAGACTCTTACAATAGAAAAATAATTTTTCTCTGATTCATTCAATGGTTAAAGTGGTCCATTTAAAGATCACCTCATCTTCATTCTTCAACTAATAATAGGGGTGATTTGAAGGAGAGGGGTGCTTTTAGAGCATACTATCTTAATATAAAAAACATTTGAAAAAAAATTCATTCATGAATATCACAAATAACTACTTGACTCAAAAAAAAAAACATTTGCAAAAAACTACTAGTTGGTAGCAATTAAGCTTTTGAGAAATAGTTAAAAAAAACATACACTTGAAGTCCAACAACTTTTCAAGTTTGTACCTGAGATGCCAACATCGTATCCAAACATGAGACCACCTGAAGCTGCAAGAAAACAAATTAAGTATAGTTGGAATGTTTTTTTGCCAGGGTAGTGTTTAATCTCCCCTTCGGATGCCATTGCTCCATGGGCCATCTTGTTGAACAACAAGCCCACCACAAAGCTACAAGTTTCAACAAGATAATCTCTATAGCGTGCCTTTTTAAATCACAAGACTTAAAAAATATGTATGAATAGTATCAATGACAATATTTTTTCAAACTATATAATTTACGTACAAGAGTGAATGACAAATGAATTGATTATGATATAAAAAAATATATATAGTCCCCCTCCAAATAAACATAAAAGTAATTAGAAAATATAGATATTAATAGCTATTTTATGTAAAAGGAATTGAAAAAGTAAAAATTAATCAATTTTGAGATTAATTTTTACTGAGTATCAATTTTGAGGTCATACTCCCAAATAGAAAATGCTTTATGCAGTATTAATAGAATATACTTGATTTATAATATCAAACTTAAAATGTTGAATTTTTCAAGATTAATTATTGTAGAATGTCCTAATTTTTGTTTATAAAATTATAAATTTTAATTATTTTAGGAAAAAAATTTATGTTTGAAATTTTTAATTTTATTTTATCTAGTAATATCTATAAAATATATTGGTTGGTATAAGGCTTTGAATTGAAACATGTTTCCATTCAAATCCTTATTACCACAAACTTTTGAATAAATCTATTGTTTAGAAAGTAGAGGATTTGAGAGTCCTTTTTGACAATTTTCTTAAAAATTTATTTTTTGTTTATTTATTTTTAGTAGATTTTGTATTAATACTGGACTAGAAGTTTTTTAATTCAAAAAATTCTATCTAGTAAGTAGTTGATTGAAAAAAATATTTGTTGTGATCTTTATTTCATTTATTATTATTATTATTTTAGATGTATAAATATTGCTTGTTCTTCTTTTAGTTTAGCAAAGTGATGTTGGGATTTCAAGTGTAAATGAATTCAATATTGTAGCAAAGACAAAGAAATACAAAAGGATTAGTGAGATTTAAAATACTTGTTTTGTGTATTTGTAAATTGTATTCTAAAGCATCACTCAATGGTTATACTTGTGCTTATAATAATGGATTTTACTTGGCATTTTATTGCAATGATATCAATTGTGTATGTTCTAAAAATGAAATATTGCACAATTAAGACATTTTTTAAAGATGGAATGTAGTGAAGAAAGTGGAGGAATCAAAATTTTGAAATTTTGGATTTCACCAACCAAGTTACAAGTGGGTAGTATTGGACTACTTACAAGATTTTGTTTATTGTAGTGAGTGTGTGACTAGTTAAAATTAGTACTACTAGTGAGAAGTTTAATGCATAAGGTAAGAGGCTTCAATCCAAAATCACCTACCACAATTGCTATTGCAAACTAATGGACAAGTGGTGGATAGTTTGATGTAAGACAAATATGGCCTTTCATTTTTATTATTTCAATCATCTTTTGCAAATGATATCTAGATTGATGTCATGTAGTTTTTAAATTACCATTACATACGTTGGCATATTGCAAGAAAAATTAATGAATAGGTACAAGATGAAAGGAAAAACTAAATCATTAATAGTTTTAAGATGGAATAGAAACACACTAATACTAATGGCAGGATGGTTCTGTCAGTGAACTATATCCTATGCAATTGTTTTTTTGAAAAAATTATAATAATTGATTTTAGAATCAAATAGAATACGTTATTTTAAAAAAAAATGCTATAATTGATTTAAGCAAGATGCTCCATGATAACTTTCATATTATTAATTCCAATAGAGTGATGCAAAGTTTTCTATATTTTATGAGAAAAATATTTTAAAATTTAATTTTATGCTTTTGTGTTTCTTTTTTATTTCAGAGCTTGTACATATTGACCTTAGGTTGTCATAACATTTGCTTCCAAGGCACAAGTTGAAATTATGATTATATTCATCCAAAACTAATCTAACAACAAATTGAAATAAAGGTTGCAATTAACTCAAATACAAATGCTAGAGTTTTAAAGTTGTGGCTTCAACCTAGAAACATTAGACCTTTTGCTTGTAAAATAGTCGTCACTACTTCATCCTTTCTCTAAGTGAGGTGAACCTAGGCTTATTGAAAAGCTATTTTGAAGGTGCACCATCATACTAAATTTGATCTCCAAAATCTTTGTGGTATTTCCAATCTTATCTTCTAAAGTTATAGCTCCTAACTTCTAGTGGCAATAGATCTTCTGCCATTAAATTGGCTACCACCACCTTGTCCTATTTGCAAATGAGGTGAGTCTAGGTTTGTTGGAAAGCCATCTTCAAGGTGCACCATTCAATCAAGGTTGAACTCAAAAATCTTTGTGGTCTTCCTAATCTTGTCCTCAAAAGTTGCAGCAACCTTTAACTCTAATTTAGATATTGAGTTTAAAACCTTAAAATAAAATCTTAAAAATGAAAAACATATGATGAATACAAAATATGCTATCATTGCAATTGAAAATACCTAAGTCACAAAGTTTTCAAATTGTAATAAATAGTATCAATAAAATATTTATATTCAATAAATATCTATCTCTTAATACTAAAGGTAGGACCATTTTGACACAAAAATATCCCTACTGTCCCAAAAATTGTTCAATGTACATTTAAAAATATCCAAAATTATCAAACACCTCCTTCAAACATACTTTCTCGCACACTTTGACCAAAAAAATCCTTGTATAACTCAATTTGCCAACCTTTATTCATAAAAAAGTCCTTAATAAAAGTCTTCAATTTCAAGAAGATACTACCTTTTAAACAATAAATATTTAAAAATTAAAATAAAAAATTAATATAAAAAATTAATGAAAAAAATGATAACCAAATAATAGATACAATAAACCAAAAAAAAGACAAAAATAATTTCTAAATTAAAATTCAACAAAAAATGAAAGCACAAAGAAAAATTGAAATCAATCAACATTTAAAATTTGTCAAAAAGTCGTGTATGAACATCAACTAGAAGAGTCTCTAAACTATTTTTTTCAAATATTTAACATAGAACTAAAATCAGCAAACAAGAGAGTAATAAAAAAAACAAGTTTAAAAGGAAAAAAACATTGAATTCAATCTAATATATTTCCTAACAAATAAAATAGAAGAACAAAGGTCAAAAGATTCGAAAACATTGTCACAGCCACCATGAATGTAAATTTCCTTGAATTCTTGGACAAAGAATGACCTCAAAAGACTTTCAAGGTGCACTCGTATTTGGAGCTTCACTAGTAGGTTCAAAGAAAGGGTATAAAAGCACACTCCTCCCTCTCTATCTTCACATCTTCACTTTTGCAAGTTGAACTTCATGTGCACTTGCATTGGTAGTCTTCCTTATAGCTAAGCCATGTTCTAGTGTTGTAGAGTTTGTTGTATTGTCGCTTAGTGAAACTTGCACCTTTGTAGTGAGAGTTGCTCTCGAGAAGATGGCCCATGGAGCCATCATGTCTGTTGGGGAGATCCAACACTATCCCGGCCGAACCACGTTCTTTTTATGGTTGGTTTGCATTCTTGCGGCTTCGGGCAGTCTCATGTTTGGATACGACGTAGGCATCTCAGGTAAACATCAAAAGCGTTGTTGTACTTTTTGTATCGAGGTGGTTGTTTTGTCTTCCCAAAGCTTGATGGTTGACAAGTTCATGTGCAAAATAATGTAGCGTTTTGTGTCTTTTGAGTCATCTAGGATTGTAGGTAGGGTGACATCATGGGTGCCTTTCTTTTCAAGCTCTTGTTTTTTGTCGGCTTCCACGCTTGATAGTAGCCTTATGAATTTGCACTCACAAATTAGTGTTCCTTTTTGTAGGGGTTTACGTACTCTTGTAGGTGGTGTGACATCCATGGATGAGTTTCTTTCCAAGTTCTTTCCTGCTGTCCTTGAAAAGAAGCATGAGCATACTAACACAGATGACGCGTATTGCAAATACAATGACCAAAAGCTCCAAGCATTCACTTCATCCCTTTACATTACGGCCCTCCTTGCTTCTTTTGTGAGCTCGTACACCACGCGATATTATGGACGAAAGGCCACCATGCTCATTGCCGGCATGGCCTTTTGCCTTGGAGTGGCATTCACGGCGGCCGCTCCAAAGATTGTCATGCTCATCATTGGTCGGATTTTACTTGGGTGGGGAGTAGGCTTTGCCAATCAAGCTGTGCCGCTCTACCTTTCCGAGATGGCACCTTCCCGATGGCGCGGGGCTCTCAACATTCTCTTCCAACTTGCGGTGACCATTGGGATTCTTTTTGCCAATTTGGTCAACTATGGCACGGAAAAGATGCAATCCAATGGATGGCGGGTTTCCCTTGCCATTGCCGGCATCCCCACGACCTTGATTACTATGGGTGGGATCATTTTGCTGGACACGCCCACCTCCTTGGTGCAACGGGAAAAGCTTGACAACGGAAGGAAGGTCCTTCAACGCATTCGTGGTGTAGAAGACGTGGACCAAGAGTTCCAAGACATCATAGTCACAAGCCAAGAGGCCATTGCCATGGAGCAAAGCGCATTCCGCAACGTGATGAAGCGTTGCCATCGTCCCCAACTCATCATCTCCATGCTTTTGCAATTCTTCCAGCAATTCACGGGGATCAATGCCATCATGTTCTATGCGCCTGTGTTGTTCCAAACGGTGGGCTTTGGGAACTCTGCCGCATTGTATTCCTCGGTGATTGTGGGCGCTGTGAATGTATTGTCCACCTTGGTGGCCATTTTCATGGTGGACCGCAAAGGCCGTCGTTGGCTCCTCCTTGAAGCTTGTGTCCAAATGTTTGTGGCTCAGGTACAATCAAACCTCTCAAATCCATGGATTTCTTTTTGTTTCCTACTCTTAGGCATCCATTCATTCAAGACCAAGGCATTCACAAGGGCACAATGGAGCTTTCTTTGTTGCATTGCTAACTCATGTTGGTCTCTACTTCCTCCATTGCATTTTGTGTTCTCTGAAAGCAAGGATAGGTCCTTCCACCTGATTTCTATTGAAAGCAAGGATAGGTCCTTCCACCTGATTTCTATTTGTTCATGTGTGATTGTCCATTTGTATAGGTGGCGGTAGGCATCATTTTGGCCCTCGGATTGAAGGGCACCACTATGGCCTCTTCCTTGGGGTGGATTGCGGTGGTGTTGATTTGCGTCTATGTTTCTTCTTTTGCATGGTCGTGGGGTCCTTTGGGGTGGTTGATCCCAAGTGAGATCTATCCTTTGGATACGCGATCTGCGGGGCAAGCCATCACCGTGTCTACCAACATGTTCTTCACATTTGTGATTGGGCAAGTGTTTTTGTCCATGTTGTGTGTCTTGAAGTGGGGGGTGTTCTTGTTCTTTGCGGGGTGGGTGTTGGTGATGATGGCATTCACGTATTGGTTCATTCCGGAGACCAAGGGCATCCCCATTGAAGAGATGGACTTGGTGTGGATGAGGCATTGGCTTTGGAAGCGCTTTGTTCCCACTTTGGACACTTCTCCACCCATGAGCAAAGTCGAGGCCAACAACATGGAAATGGGCACAGATAACAACTAGTCTTCTATTGAGCTAGTGGTAGCATGGAAATGAGCACAAATAACTAGTCTTGTATCAAGCTAGTGGTAGCCAAAGTGTTGAAATACACATAATTACTTGTTGTGCATAGCAAGGGGCTTGCAGGGCATGCATGTTTCAGAGACCAATCATGTATTTATAAATGCTGACCACGGAACTGGTTTTTATGCTATTAATATGAAGCTAATTTTCTTTCATTCAATCCTCTTTTACCTCAATTAAGACTTTTTTTCAGTCAGTCCTTGTGTCCAAGGTCTTCATATCGATCAAATACGTCGTGAGTTCATCGCAGTTACAGTCGGCCACTACTTCCGTCTGCATGAGATTCCACTCTTCAGGCCGAAAACATAACGATTGAAACATGAGTTTAGGGTTTAGGGTACAATAGAGCTGGGAGCTGATAAGGCCCATCAATCTGTCCGTGCGGGACCGCTGTCAGATCTGTTTCCTCATCACTACAGGAGAGTTAGACGATTCTGCAAGAGAGAGCTCAAGGATATGCCTGACGAAGAAGAGAAAGTTCAAAATGCCGGCCGATACACGCAGAGAAAGAAGAGTGATAGCGGCATCAGGTTAAGAACATGCTCAGTCTGGGCAGGAGTGTGCATAAAAAATAAAAATTGTGGAAAGGGCTAACAGGCATTTTGTCTCAGCCTAGATGGCCCCTCTACGTGCCTCCAAATTGACATAGAATGCAGGGTGTTCACTCTGTGGGTGCGGAACTGGACTCGCAGTATGTTGTAAAATCCACTGTTTCACATGTACTCTGGGGAATTAACATCAGCAATCGTCTGCCCTACCCAAAACTACATACAACCCCTGCCTTCCGGAAAGCTCAATCCAACGCCCTGATCCTGAACCTATTTCTACCTCTAAATTGATCAATTGCGTTTGTACCTGTGTTTCATTTGCGACCTCCCCTCTCCTCAGTTTATCTTCCGATGAACAGACGTTAAACGTTCTTATCAGATAGTCTTCGCTCGACTTTTATTTTAACAATTTGTGTGCCGCTCTATCACGCAGCTGAACCGGCATTGGCCATCTGACACTGAATTGTCCATTGGAAGGTGATTGATACCATTTTAGCCGTGAAAAGGGTAACCATACTACCTCTAAGCTACACAACATCCGTCAAGCCACATGTAAACCTGACTTATGTTCTACATACTTCACATTGTCAAAATTAAGAAAATAGCTCATGGACTGCACCATCAAAATGATATGCTCAAATGGACGACTTCGAAACGTTTAAGAGTGGACAACAAATGTTTTAAAAGTGTTACTGTACAAAGAATTTTCCTACATTCAAAGAATTTTCCTACATTCTATCAGCTGCACTCAATTGGGAGAGGCGATTTCCATTGCTCATGACTGGGAGGGGAGCTATCCATGGGTCTCAGACCATCTTTGAACTCTAATTTCAATCAACCTCCTAATTTTCTCCAAATTTATCCTCCCATCATATTTTCTTCATCATGATGTAACCTTAAAAGGATTCACTTAAAAAATATGGCAAAAAGGCTAGAGAGAGCTCAAAACACACCATTCAAAAAATAAGAGAGAGTAAGAGAGCTCCAAAGACAAAATCCTAATTTAAAACTCCATTAATGATTTCATCTTCATCCCTAATTTAATGCTTGCACTAATTTGTTGTTATTGCACTAATTTATTACCAAATGCACTATTTTGCTGAAATGCACTCCCTTACTATTTTTTTCCCTACTTTAGCATGGCTACCACCATGTTAGTGTCCTAGTATTTATTCTAATTCTACCAATTAATTTTGTATCTTTTATATTTGTATTTTCAATTTTCAATTTATTTCTAATGCAATATCCTATTTGGAGTATTTTATTTTCACCCTTCTCCCTATTTAACCATTTACCTAATTTAATCACTCTCCCATTCCTTATTTAATGTTTTTTTATTTAAAAGCCTCAATTTTTCTCTAGAATTTTCTCATTATTCTCACCTACTTGAATTTTTTAACTTTTAGTCATTGTCCTAAAATTTGCATTGCTACCTAACAGAAAACTTGTTGATTCATGGCTACAACTTACTTCTTCTTAATCCCCAACTTCACATAAATTATTATAATTTTTCTAATTCTAAATTGTAAACCAATGCAATGGCTCACAATTGAACCTTAAATGGTCTTAAGAACTAAGTCTTGAACTTAGTCAAGTTTGTCGCATTTCATAACCATTAAAAAGTTTGATTTTAAAATAAAAAAATTGAACTTCCGTGCTTGGGGAGAGATACAGAGGCCCATCGTATAAAATATTCTTCATTTTGCACATTTTTATCCCATCAAAAATTTCTTTTGTATAGAAGTGGTAGTTAAGTTTTTAACAATGAAATTGGCCGAGTGAGTATATTAGGCTACACATTTGTCGGATTATACGATTTCACACCACAAAGCACCAATTTGATAATAACTATAGGGATTAGAACCTAGATTCTCTATGAAGTACTCCCTTAGACTCCCGAGCAATGAGGTGTCCAACCTTGATTGTGAGGATTTTGATCTTGCACTTCAAAGTGTACTCATTAACTCATCAACATTTATTTGACAATTAACCCTTCAAAGGTGTTGGGCTAAAAAGTGGCTAATAGATGACTTGATTGTTCACTTGTAGAAACAAAAAATGCATCTATTGGTCAAATAATCCAAGCATTTTGATAACTACCTTGGTAACGGGGTCCATGTCCTTTAACCCTTAAAGGTCCTAATGGTGTTTTTTTGGCAACATAGCAATTTGGGGTAGCTCACTAAAAATGAAGTTTTTATTTTTATACTTTAAAATTTTCACTCAACATGTGGTCAAGGAGTAGCTTTAAGGTGCAACAATTTTCATTTCTTTTGACTACATGGTTAAAAAGCTATTGTTTGATATGTAGATCTTGTTACTTTGCGGGCAACCCAAGCAACTTAGAAAAATCACTTTTTTAAGAAATAAAAATTTGAACTTGGTTCCCTAAATTTATAGATACATGAAAAGCTTTGAATCATTCTATTTTGATTAATAAGATGAAAGTTATGAGGAGTTTTAGTTTGCAAGTAGTTATGGCTGTCTCCACTTCTTTCTATTATATAAGATTCATAAAGATCATGGAGATAGATTGGGTAATGATGACAAATCATACTCTACTTCTTTCTATTTACTATTTTTTCAAGTATGAATATGAAATTTTTTATGTGTATTTCCAACTTATTTCTTCAACATATTATAAAGAATAATAAATTATAGGATCTAAATATTTTTGTATAAATTTTTTTTAAATGAAACCTAGTCATTCGAGAAGAGTTGAAAATATATTTTTTTGAAAAAATGTGATCCTACAATTGGTAAGATTTTTTACTCTAAAATTTTAGAAGGGTGTTATGGTTGGATTTGCTAATGAATAAATATAGATGAATAAAATCCATTAGAAGAGATTTTGAAGGCAATAGGAGACTATGGGTTTCCATGAGTTCCTAGATTGCAGGGAACTGTGCCAAATCAATAGTGACATGGTCAAGTTGTGCGACATTAGATATTATTATTTAATTAGTTTTGATTTTTAGATTTTAAAAATTAATTAATTTTTAATATTCTAACATGTTCTTAGCTTGAAAAATAGGCCTGAAATGGCCCTCCCTAGTCCTCAAATCTCATTTAATGCTATGGTTGAATTTGCTAATGAGTAAATATAGATGAAGATTTTAGCTTTGCTTTGGGGTTAAGTACTTTGAAGTAGTTTCAGGCCTGATAATATGGAATTTGATTAGGGGTTAAGGATTAATCAACTTGTCAGAAAGGAAATAGACATCTATAGTAGAATAGGATTTTTATCTTGCTAAATATACTCCTTCTTTGCTAAATATGTTCCCTTGAAATATGACGAGGTAAGAAAAAGGGCTTATCAAAAGGGGGGTGGATTGAGTGTTTTTTCAACTTTGTTGTTGAATATTCTTTAGCCATCATTCTTGAAGTAAAGTAGTGAAAGACCACCTTGAAGTAAAATAGTCAAAAATCACAAAAGTTGATTGAAGGTAATGTAAATCAATTGTAGTTAATGTGTTGGTCTTTTCCTCAAGGTGTTCAAACCCAAGTTTTTAGTATGATAGCTTCCTAGCACCTTAGGCATTTTTTTGCCTAATTTTATTAATTAGATTGCAAAAAATAATTAGGTAGTTCAAAAAATAATATATTAAAATATGGTAGTTTTAAATATAATTAAAATAAATTAGGCATTCATCTAAGTCATTCTTACAATTTTGAGATGGTTGATGGTACTTTCATTTGAGGTAGTTGCATTTTTTCAAACTGTTGTCTTGACCTCCAAACCATCCCCCCTCTATGTTATGTGTCAAGGTTTTGTTAAATTTTCAAGGTTTGCTATGCACTAAAGATTGTGCTTTAGAACACTCAAAATGGCGGGGCAAGAAACTTAGGTTTGCCACATATATTTATAGTTATTGACAAAGAAGGGATGTAAGATTGTGTAGAGTGAGATGAATTTCTATGAATTAGGCAGTGATTCTTTAACATCTAATTTTTGGGGAGGCAAACGAGGGCAATAATTTCTCCAAAATTTAAGCACCTTTATAATTATTTATCTGTTGACCAAGACGCTAGGAAACTATGGTATTATTTTAGTTCTTTGAATGCATTTTATAGAACTCTATATGAATAAACCATAAATATTTCGAAATGCGCAAAATAGGTGTACCTAAAATTAAACCTAGGCCCTCATAGATGATTGTTATATATTTAAGGCAACAACCTAAATAGATGGGAAAATTTGTGCAAATATGTCACAATTTCCTCCATCCATTCAAAACTAGGTCTCACACTCCTGCTCCACCGCTAGCTCCCATGCCCCCATTTGTCTTCACCCCACAAGCTTTAAATCCCTTCTTCGTCCCCGCCGGCCTTGGGCATTCCGTCCAAATGCTCTCTCTCCCATTCAGGATTCTCCAAGCGCCATTTCCATGCCGGCTGTGGGCCACTGACCCCTTGGAACAGGGCATCTTGAACTTCTGTGCTTTCATTACCAACCATCGATGAGCACATCTGTGCTTTCATTATCAACCATCGATGAGCACAAGTTTTGTTGTTATCGTACACTAGAACTTCACTTCACTTCACTTTAAAGTTAACTTATTTGCCAGCAATTGTTGGAGTAGTGTTTTGCACGGACGAGCTCCCTGGTGCTTCATTTGCGTACACTTGGGAAAGATGCTGGGCAGAGCTGGACCGTCGCTTACTTAGAGCGCACCGAACGATCTCAATTTGGATTTCTGGTGAGATCTTGGTGTTGGGTTGTGGGTTTTGAAAATTGACGCAGAATTTGGTTGCGGGAGATGGATTTTAGGGGTTTATGTGGTTAGGTTTGGGGATCGACGTATTGGGGAGCTTTGGAGTGGCGTGTGTTCGGGTGAATTTGGAGGTTGCATTCTTCTGTGGGAATTCATCGGAATGAGGCTACTCTTGAACCTCTTCAATGTCTCAAAATTTTCACTATGATGTAGTTTGAATGTATGATACAGGCAACGGTAGCGTGCCGGATACATTTTAGAGAGGGGCATAATAAAGAGGTTTGAGTGTAGGTAGGCTCACTGTGAATTTCCTGGAAATATACGCTCTCGAACACCGTTTTGACCATTTTGAATTAACCCCTGAGCGCCCCTGCGACTCAGAATTTGCTTTATGAAATGTCAACCTCATTTTGACCATTATAAATTTCAAAAACAGACGGCGAAAAATTCTGCGGACCCTTTCCATCAGTAGAGGAGGTAGTGAAGTCTTATTTTCTACGGTGAATTTCCATGGATCTGAAAATTGAGTCACCACCGCCAATTTATGTGGGAAGAGGTCACCAAGCTCCTCTCTTTACTATCCACGGGCTGGGCTCTCAGGGGTTAAAGACGTGTAGGAGATTCTAGAATGTCATAATGAAGAGGTTTGGATTTACTTGAAATAGATGGATTGTGCATTACTTGGAAACGTGCTCTTTGGAACACCGTTTGTGACCATTTTGAATTGGAGGCGTGCAGGAGATTCTAGAATGTCATTTTAGAGAGAGGCAGTCATAATGAAGAGGTTCGATTTGACATGGAAAGTGTGGATTGCGGGTTACTTGGAAACATACTCCATGGAACACCGTTTGTGACCATTATGAATCTGAGGCGAGCAGGATATTCTGAAATGTCATTTAGAGGGAGACATTCATAGTGAAGAGGTTCGAGTTTACGTGGAATGGAAGGATTACGCATTACTTGGAAACATACTGTATCGAACATCATTTTTGACCACTTTCATTTCAAGGCGTTAAAATATTCTAGAATGTCATTTTAGAGAGAGAGAGAGTCATATTAAAGAGGTTCGAGTTAGAATGGATGGATTGGAAACATACTCCATGGAAGTCGGTTTTGATTGTGGCATTTGGTGGTACAGAAATATCGAAGTTGACGAGGAGGCATGGTAGAGAAGGATTTGAATGGTATGGAGACAGCTGGAGGGAGTCAGGATCTGCAGAAGCCATTGCTACTGAAGAGTGAAGGATCGAGTACGAATCCTAAGACTGGAGCAGCCCAGCATGGAAGGCACCATCATCAGCATCATCATCATCATAATTTGAGGTCAAGGAGAGATGCAGTGCTGCCGAATTCGGGATATGCTATTTTTTCCACTCTGGTGGTCGCCCTGGGCCCTCTGTCATTGGGATTCGCGGTAAGCTGTGGCTTGGTTAACATGGTGGAACTGCTCTATGGTCAAGGATTTTACACCAATGGTGTGGGATATTCGAGGATGGCATTTCTCAGGTCATGTTAAGGAGGTCTGGATGTATTACTGACACTACTAATGTAAATGGGAGGGTTTCGCTTCTAGCTTTCTAAAAAATGCATTCCTTTGGGTGGACCTTATGGAGAGGCAAAAACTTCGTAAATGATTTTCTCTGGAAATCTTAGGGCTGAATTTGGTGACGATTCCTGTGTATTTTACAGCTTGGTTTCACGTCCCCAACTCAAGTTGCCATCATCCGGGATCTGAATTTCACCATTGCCCAGGTAGGAAATACCGCTGGGCAGTTGTATGAATCATTCTGGTAGCCGTCTGGGATTTCACTAGGGCCAGCCTCTTTATGCTTCTCTTAGGGAGTCCATTCCCGTGGCTTTCAGGTGTTTTGAGGAGTTTCCAATATTAGAACTGTAATCGAACTTGTAAGCAAGTAGTTGCTTGCAATTCACGTGTTTGGATGACACTTGAATTGTCACCCCAATCGAAAGGGACCCGCCAGGCGGCCACGTATCAGGGTTCCCCCACCTGATGTATTATCTATTCATTGTGGCGTGGACTTCCTTGTTCTTATCCTGCAGTTCTCGACCTTTGGATCTATCCTCAACGTGGGTTGCATGATTGGCGCAAGTATTAGTGGGCGCTTAGCTGACTACTACGGACGCAGACGTGTAAGTTATCTTCTGCTGTGCAAAATTTGCGGTTGTAAAATACTGTAATGTGTCCGAGTCATCCATACAACGCGTTGCACACTTCTCTTTCTAATGACATTGCCTCGGGAGACAAATGGACTCTAATGCACTCTCACGCATACAACTTGACATGTGGAAATTGTCTAATCATGTGTACATAACTTAACAGATTCTGAAGATATACAGGGAATGAGCAGTTACAGCGTGTTTATCTTAGTCTAACTCAGTTCGTGTATGAAAACCTTTCAAAGATAGTGTTTCGAGTCGCCCTCCTAGGTGGCTCTTTGTATTCTTGTCGATGTCGCCGATGCTGGCTAGATTCATTCAGTTGAAGTGGTTTTATTTTTGAACCTGCAATATTGCTGCTCGTGCTGAATCAACAGGCGCTGTTGCTGGCTGTTATCCCCTTGCTGGCGGGATGGAGTCTCATTCTGTTGGGCAAGGTGAGATACCTGTTCAGGAATGTAGAATGTATTATACGCGTTATATGTGGATTCCTACTGAAGAGTCGTCTGAGTGCAGCTCTATGAAGTGTATCAAGCATTACTTGTCCTAAATTCTTCATAATTTCTGTAGCTATCTAACCTTTCCTGAAGTCATTCGCTTTTGTGACTTTGAATTCATAAAACTAAACCTTCACATAAGTCCTAATGAGATATCGGAGGTTGTTTAGTAAATTTCTCTTTGGCCCCGTTTTAGATGTTAGCAGTTGAGTTGTTCAAAGTTTGGGCTCTGAATTTTGATAGATGGTACCTACTTAACCAAGTCATCACTTAGCGTACTGAGTAGTAATGTGGCATTTCACAGTTCAAGCGTAGTAATACTTACGAGAGGGTATTTTCTTGCAGGCTGCGACTCCATTGATCATTGCAAGGACCCTTATCGGCTTTGGGGGAGGCGTCATTTCTTTTACTGTAATACTCTCAACCCTTTTTTTTTCATCTTTCATCTTAATCGTCTAGAGTTGCCACATCTGGGTTGTTTATTTAGTAATCTACTAAATTTATTTCCTGTGAAGGCATTTATTCTATAGTCAAAATGCAGCCTGTGTTTGGTATCTTGGAGTACTAGCATGCTAACATTTGCCCATTTTTTTTACTTTCCTTGCCAGGTACCTATGTATATAGGAGAGATCTCACCCAAGCATTTGAGGGGAACTCTCGGAACTATGAATCAGGTGTTGATTTCTTGCTCTATTCAGTTTCGTGAACTGCTGCTAATGAGTGGTAGAGTCAGATGTTGCTGGTTGCTTTTGTCAAGCAGTTACATAATTCTGTCGTCATGGGTAATGCTGGAGGTTTTCAAGTACAAAGGAGCTGACTGCAGCCATTTCTCTGAAACATGGATCAGTTGGCCATAACAATCGGCATCACCCTTTCATACATCTTTGGCATGTTCTTCAACTGGCGTTTTCTCGCTTTAATTGGTACGTTTCAGAATTACCTGCTAAGGTAACCACACCTAATTGCGGCACGTGAAGCACTGAGCATATTTTCTATTGTTAGAATAATCACTTTTTAAAATCACTTCTTAGGTGCAATGCATGTCAAATTCTTATTACATACTGATATTGGGACGATGTTTTGACTGATGACTTTGGCAGGTGGCGTTCCGGAGGTCGCATTGATTGTTGGGCTTCTATTTATTCCTGAAAGCCCTCGCTGGCTGGTACGCTGTGTTACTATCTTCTAATTTTTGATCCATCTATTGAAAGCAGTATATTGTTGTCTGCCCAGCAGTCTTTGCCATAAGTAGGGAACCCATTCCTGTGACTTTCAGCTGTTTTGAGTAGGTATTGTCCCTTTTTTTTAAGAGGATTTTCATGGAAGCATCTTTGACTGTAACAGGCCAAGGCAGGCAAGAAAGAGGAACTTTCTTCATGTTTGCAAAAGCTGCGAGGAAATGATTTCAACATCGCCGACGAGATTGCAGACATTCAGGTATGAATTTGCATTGCTTTTAGCCGCTGTTCTCGTTTTTTCTCATGTTCCGAATTTTACTGAAATAAGTTCTCATTCGCTTTTCTATGCAGGCGGCTATGGAAGCCTCTAGTGCTCTGCCCAGCGTCAAGTTGAGCGATCTGAAGCATCGAAAACTTTTCCGTCCACTTGTTGTGAGTTTTTGGTCTTGACCATATTAATGTATTGGGGTGGGGGGGTTGGGGTTCTATTAGTGACATTTTGTGGCTTATGGTCTTACTTCAGGGTATCATTTTGTAGCTTATTGGTCTTATTTTGTTACTTTCAGTGAGTTTTGAGCTACCTGTTTCTTGTGGGAAGGCTGGAATAGGATTGATGATACTCCAGCAATTCTCTGGCATCAACGCGGTTATGTTGTACTCCAGCTCAATCTTTTCTACAGCGGGTAAGTTGTGGTCTCATTCTACAACTTCTGTTGTGCGCAAACATGTAACCAGAAGCAAAATTAGCCCTTTAGATCGCTCCATTTCCATATTGTCTTGCTCTGCTCTTGTTTAAGAGTCATTGTATCATTAGATTTTGATATACGTATTCTTTAAACCCATTAAATATGAATGGAAATTATGCTGCTTGGATGAACTCCAATTGATTGGACCACTGACTTGAGTCTGATATGACTTCAAAATGATGCAGGTGTTTCAAATCCCGATATAGCCTCTGTTGCTTTGGGTACTCTACAGGTACCAGCTTTTGGCTCCTGATACTCTCTTTGTCTGCAGTACATCTACTGTATATGCGCGAGACAGGGGTGAAGGCCATAACTTTTGACGGTATTTGTCTGGTTACTTTTTTGCAGGTCTTTATGACTCTTGCTGCTGCTGGACTGATGGATAAAGCAGGAAGGCGTATTTTACTCATGGTAATTTGACACAAAGTGCAAGAAAGTTATGTATGTAAATGTGTGAATCTTCTGCGACTACATTTCAAAAGCCCCCACCCACCAATTAGACTGACAGATCTATTTATTGCAAGTTAATGTCAATCCAATAGGACACTAGACCAATAAGTTAATATAGAAATGTTAATATTTTGCCAAGCTAAGACACTTAATATTTAGTTTAGACCGTTTGTGTTACACTTCATTTATTGAGGACTAAATGAATCTTATGCCTCTTAGCGTAACGTTAAGAACCTTGTCATCTAATGGGGCTGTATTGTGACATACCCTGCGGTTGGTGATTCTAGAGCCCATTGTCAATTGCTCGTTTGTTTCGGGAAGTGTTATAGATTCTGAGGGAGCACCATCGTGAGTGCCACCAAGAACTTGTAGAAGGGAAGACAAAATTCTGTTCTTCTAGAGCCCCCTGCCCTTGAATTTGTTTTTGATTTACAAGTATGTGCTTGCAGATATCTGCAGGAGGCATGGCCCTCAGCTGCTTCCTTGTGGGGTTTTCCTTCTACTTACGGGTCAGCCTGAACTCCTGTGACTTTCCCGCTTCGATTGTATTTCTTAGCCCACTTTGGCCTTCTCCAATTTTACATTGAAGATTGTATGAGCTTTAATAAACGTGTTATGTTCATCCGCTACAGGCTTTGCAACCAGAGAAGATGTCAGAGGCATTGAACACCTTCATTTCTGAGCTGGCACTTGTTAGCCTTCTGGTAAGTGTTAGATTTAATTCTGCCCCGAAACTTTGGCAATAACTGACTGTTGTTTTGTGCCTCAAGCATTGTGAAACTCTCAGTAGTAAAATCCTCCGTAGAGGTGTACTAGAAATCCTAACTGCCTTAAAGGCCGCTAATTAGAATGCTATAAAGGCGGTTTCATAGGTAATCCCTGCTAATTGTTACGCGACTGGGTTTCTAGAGTGTCTCTAGTGGGTGGGTTCTCTAGTCAAATGTTAGTTGTGAGCCTAAGTTTTGAGTTTGACCACAATTTTCTCATTTCTTGGGCGCCTGCTACCAAAATTTTTAATATGCGGTGGTTTGTTTAAATTCCTTCGCGCAGGTTTATATCGCAACATTCTCATTGGGAATAGGTGCTATTCCATGGATTATCATGTCCGAGGTGAGTCCTTCATCGCATGTAGCGAACTGCGGTCTTTTAATGAATCGCAAGCAGGTAAGAGTCTCTTTGAAGTTTATCTGCCCGTGTCATTTTATCTCATTTTAATACTCGTCATGGTTTAATGTACAGATCTTCCCAGCACACGTAAAGGGCGTAGCTGGAAGCATTGCAACTCTGATCAATTGGTTTTGCTCGTACGCTGTCACCATGATTTTCAACTACATGCTCCTTTGGAGCTCAACAGGTAAATCAGAAATAGATTTAAGAACATGCTGAGTAATTTTTGTTGTCCTTTCATGTAACTAAAAATTTCCATTTCGTAGGTGGCGTATAGAAAAAATGAAATTTTTTTTGTGCTTTATAATCTCTACCCCAAGAAGGGGAGACACTTAACAATGATTTAAGATGTAGAAAGTCTTGGTGTCCGACGAAAAGAGCTGTGACGAGCAACAGTGACACGTTGGGTCCTATCATCCAATTCTTATGTCTAGTATAATTGTGACGTGGGTGTGGAAATAGTGGCATTCTTAGATTGTGAAATATGATATTCAAATTTTTAATATGTGAGGATTTTAATGTGCAGGTTCCTTTTGGATATTTGCTGCCGAATGCGTGGGTACAGTAGTCTTTGTTGCTTTGTATGTCCCAGAAACTCGCGGGCGCACACTTGAACAGATTGAAGCCTCCTTCAAGTGAGTGCAAGCGATTACTGTACTGTACCGTACAATCCAGCCATCAGCCACACTAGAAACTGCATCAGCAGCAACTGATTTATCAACGCCTCTGCGAAGGCAGGAGGCGTTTCCAAGGAGAGGCAAAGGGCCTATAACTGTTTTTTACATTTGATTGCTTCTATACTTTCTTTTTGTACTGCTGTTGCCTGGAAATGAAAGCAGCTGCAAGGTTAGAACAAGGTTAGAAAAAATTCTTTGGCTCTTGATCGGTGAGCCCTTTGTTTCTAGTTTTGCTATTTACTCAATTTTCTTAGTTTGAGATATATCTGAACAAAAAACTCATTGAGCTGATGGCTGTCACTGAGTGTATTAGTTATAGTATGTCCATGATCAATATAGCCAGTCAAATTGGCTACTCGTAACCAGTTACTTGGTCCTAAAAGTTCTGGTATTTCATGGTCTCAACAAGGATTAGCATCTTCAGCAACTTCATAACTTTTGTTTCTCTCTTGTTGCAATACTAACCCCTAGAGATTCTTGCCAAAAACATACACCTTTTCTTACAATGTACTCTTTCTAAACATGACAGTCTAGGTCCATTTTGAGTACATATATCATTAGCACTTTGAAAGTTTTTAGTTTATTGATTTTACTCCAAAGGGGGGAGGCTTTGCATTGACAAAAAGTACTCTGAAGAAGTTCGTGCTACCTTATTTGAAAATTGTGCTACTTTATTTGAAAATTGAGTCTATGCTACATGAAAATATTTTGTAGATATGGTATCTAAGAAAATGTAAGTGAAAAGATTCTAGTGAGATTCAACAAAAATTAGATCATTTATTAATAGGAATTTAACTTAGATGCTTATTAGTTTAGTTTAGGTGTAGTATTGTATTATTAATCCTTAGATGATGAGTCAGTTACTATGCAAATCATTTGTTTGGGTATTGAGTGAATTGTTTGTTTAAAAAAATGCAAAAGCATTTGTTAAAGACAAATTATTATAGAAGACATTCCTTTTTCACATAAAATTTGGAGGATGAATTAGTTGCACTTCTCTCCTATATGGAGAGATTTTTTTTCATTCATCGGCTAAAAAACATCTTCCTTGATATTTATGGATTAACCCCTAAATGTCCGAGGCACCAAATTCTAGTATCAACAATACTTTGAATTTAAATAAGATCCAACTAAGTTGCTATTTTTAGTAGTTCATATTTTTAACAAATTATTTTGAAGTCTAATTTTAGCATGAAAAATCCAATTTTGAAAATGAATGATTATGATTTTTCTATTTAAGATTTTGTGCAAGGGTGTCTTGACTTTTTGTAGTGTTGAGGGTTCTTGGAAATGAGCCTCAAATACACTAGATCTTGGAGAAAAAATCATGTTAGAAATTCATTTAAATGAATTGTAAATTTTGAGAAACTTGGGGTTATGCATGTTAGGCTCTTCAACCTCATATTTTTTTGGTGTCCAATTTTTTAGATTTGACATGCAAAAAGAGAGCTAAAAGATTTATATAGTTTTAACATACACGTGATTAAATATTATAATCTTTCAATCCTCAAATGATATTGTTGTGTTTTTCTCCCTATGTGGTCTCTAACATGTCTAGTTTGAATGTACGGTTACAATTTCAAAAAAATTGATACAACTTATGAAAATGTTGACTTTTTATTCAATTTAGTGCAAATTTAAAAAAGCTCAAAACAGGTCTTGGGCATTTAGGGGTTAACTCCTAAATGCCTAAGCTTTTCTAAGCGTGTTTTGACCATGAAAAAAGAGCATTGGCTTATACTTATCCGCAATGAAGCACATTGTTTTTTTTTTCAAAATCTAACCGTATAGATGTTTTAAGAGCTTACTTATTTGTAAGCCTACCAATTTTGAGTGCAAGATTGCATAGGAGTTGTAAGATTATAACAAGAAAAATATGTATTTTCTATTTTTAGTATGTTGTCCCTCCCCACAATGTTTCAAAAATTTGCATATAAAAGTTTTTGGGATTGGAGGTAACATGAACAACTACAAATAGTGTTAGCATACTAAAGTGCACATCCAAAAAAATGAATTTCACATGAAAAGCTATCAAACTCATTACACAATCCACCTTGCAATTGTTGATATGCATTTTTTTTTATAAGTAGAAATTGCAAATAACTCCAAATCAACACTTGCATGTTTATATTTTCAATGGTGAAAATCATAAAAGCACTTTACTCTTTCTCTTGGGACCATTTTAAAAGCAAGTGGATAAGTACAATTTCTTAGATCTCAAATCAAATAAAATTGGCAAACTTTAGTCAAAGCCAGAAAATGAAGTAAAATTAGCAAGCTTTACTCTCCTCTAATGGTACATATATGCCTTTGAAGACCTCAATAATCATATATGCCTTTTGAAGACCTCAATTTTCAATAGTTAACCCTCAAAATTGCCTGAATTTTTTTTTAAAACAATCAAAATAATTTAACTGCCCATCGAGAAATGAGCCTGAAATTTCAAATCAACCATATATAGTCACTCAGGTAGTTAGGGGTTAAGCACAATCAAGGTGTCAATGTTTTGCATTTGGCTATTTGTAAAGGGAAACCTTCTCACTTCTTTATCCCCTAAATGTCAAGGCTTGTTTTGAGTTTCTTGGAATTTGCTTTAAATTGAACAAAATGTCAACATTTGATAAGTTGCATCAATTTTTTGGGAATTGTAACCATAAAAATTCAAACTAGACATGTTAAAGATCTCATAGGAAAAGAAAACACAACAATATCACTTATGGAGTGAAAGATTATAATATTTAACCATGAGGGCATTAAAACTATGAAAATCTTTCAACTATCTTTTTGCATGTCAAATCTAAAAAGTTGGTGACCAAAAAAATACAAGGTTAAAGGGCCTAATATGTATAACCCCAATCAATTTATGGATTCTTAAAATCTACTCTATAATTTTTTTAAATGAATTTTGAATGTGATTTTTTCTCCAAGATCTAGTGTATTTGAGGCTCATTTCTAAGAGCTCTCAATACTATAGGAAGTCAAGATTGCAATGGGTATCCTTGCACAAAGTCATGAATAAAAAAATCACTATCATTTATTTTCAAGATCGGATTTTTGATGCTAAAATTAGACTTCAAGAAGAACTTTTTAAAAATATAGACTACTAAATATAGCAACTTGGCTAGGTTTTATTTAAATCCAAAGTTTTGCAAACACTAGATTTTGGTACTTCGGGCATTTAGGGGTTAAAAGTGCTATGTAATCTTGTTCAATAATGGTATTGTTGGTGACATTGGCATTCTGTGACAAACATTTTGTTCTGACATGGTATAAATACATTCATACTTATTTAATCCAAAAGTATTCAATCTAAGATGGCAAAATTAATATTGGTCATCCAGAGAAAAAAAGTTGATCATGTGAAGATAATGCAAAACATTGGGAGATTAATAAGGAACATTGGGAGATCTATAAAAACATCGAGAGATCTCCCGATGTTATTATGTAGAGATCTTTAGACATTTTGTCCAAAATTTAATGAATAGCTCAAAAGTAGTTAAATATGGCATAAACATAAAGTTTTTACAATCAATTTTTTTTCCACCAAACAATGAAAATGATCATTTTATCAATCATTCAACATGTAATTTCTATAAAAAAATATATATATATTTTTGAAGCTTGACTATATACTTAATTTCAATGGAGTATATACTTAAAATCTCATCGTTCGATTTGATTTCAAAAAGTAGAGGCATTCCAATACTGTTGTATCTATATTTTATCTTATAATAATCCTTTAGTCATGTGGAGGCCAATAATGAGAAACTACATACTTGATTACTTTTTTAGAAATTTAAGACAATTGATTGAAGCCAATACTACCAAGAACTTTATTAATTTTTTTTCTCATTTTTTCTTGAGATTAGATAGAAATATAACCATAGGATCTTAAAGTTCACATTAACAGTGAGCACCTCAAAAAAATTCAGAATATTTTGAAACAATTCCCTTTTTGTACTCATTGAAAGACAAGAGAGAGTTGAAAATTTATATGTAAAATTTCACAACATTTTAAGCATTTTCAATTCATGGTGAAGCTTGCAATGTACAATGGTCATTGAAATGAGGGTAACATAGTATTTGCAAGAGTGAGACACTTGTCTTGTCCTTGAACCCTTTGAACCTACCCTTTTTGAGGTAGGCAAGAAACACATTGGTTGGCTAACTTTTTAGTTCATGCCAAAATTGAACCCTAAAAATGAGTTGTAAACTATACTACACAACTTAATTTTGAAAAATTCTACAAGGCAAAGTTTAACTCGGAATTTGATGAAACTACCACCATTGGATTCATGATGCAATCTAATCTACAATATTTATTTTTTTTAAATTCAAAATTTGAGAACAATTAGCTCAATAAAGAGGAGCAATGACTAGAAAATGGTTGCTTGGATCATTAGAGGTACTTAACCCCTAAATGCCTAAAGTACCAAATTCTAGTGTTGACAATATTTTGAAGTTAAATAATACTCACCTAATTTTCTATTTTTTGGTAGAAAATATTTTTGACAATTTTTTTTTGAAGTCTAGTTTTAGCATCAAAAGTCCAATTTTGAAAATGAATAATTATGATTTTACTATTCAAGATTTTGTGCAAGGGTGTCCATTGCAAATCTTGATTTTCTAGTGTTGAAGACTCTTGGAAAATGAGCCTCAAATGCATTAGATCTCAAAGAAAGAATCACATTAGAAATTCATTTAAAAAAATTGTAGAGTAGATTTTGAAAAGCCATAAAATGATTGGACTTATGCATGTTAAGCCCTTCAACCTCATATTTTTTTGGTGACCATCTTTTTAGATTTGACATGTGAAAAGAGGATTAAAAGTCTTCAAATTACTTTTGTAGTTTTAACACCTTCATAATCAAACATTATAATCTTTCAATTTATAAGTGATATATATATATATATTTTTTTTTTCTTAATTGTTCTCTAACATGTCTAGTTTGAATGTATGGTTACAATTCCAAAAAAATTGATACAACTTATTAAAATGTTGGCTTTTTGTCCAATTTAGAGCAAATTTCAAGAAGCTCAAAATAGGCCTTGGACATTTAGGGATTAAAAAATTTATTTTAATTTACAAATGAAAAAATAAACCATGTCCTAAATAATTGGATAAATAATTGAATAGTAAAAGGTCATTAGTCATAATTCCATCAATGATATTTATATTAAAAAAGATTTATATAGATTAAAATATAAACTTTGATTGTCAATGGTGGTGCTATGGAGAATAATTTAAAATTATAAAAATCTATGCATATGTTTATTTATTTTTGGTATGTCTATATGTTTACAATGCCTCTTTCACTTTGTTAGCACTTTTGGAATTCTTTTAAATATGTTAATTAAAAAAATCAATATCTCTACCTTTGTGGTGGTGTGCACAAGTTATATAATTAGATATTAACATTTGTAAGTAGGGGGCTATTTCTTTATTTTTGTATAGCAATGTACTTCTTATAGAAAAAGACCAACTAATATCTAAAATCTAAGCTAATTATTTCTTTCACACAATTTTTTTTTAAGAATTACAAAAGGACAATAAGATAGTTTTAATTTCCAGAATTGTAGAATTATATTAGAAAATAGAATTTAGAATAATAATTGAATGACAAATATAAAACAAAAGTCTTAAAATGTGATCTATAGATCATATTTCACGGTTAGATCTATTACTATACCAAACAATATTTGTTTAATAATATCTAAAATTAGAAATTAAAATTGCTTTCTGAAATTGATTGTAGATTGAATATTTGTAATTATAACACAATTTTTCTCTTTTAGTCATAAACTAGTGTGCCCTGTGTCATTGCCACAGTCAAAACAAAAGTAAAAGTAATTTTCTAATTTTTTAGAACCAAAAAAATAACTCAAAAATGCATAATTTTTCTATTGTGAGTCGGAATGCCACAAAACCGAGCTCATGCACCCTCCTCGCTGAGAGCTTTCCAACAGTAACAAGAATGTGACCAAAATATAAGTAAAAGTAATTTTCTAATTTTTTAAAAACCAAAAACAACTCAAAAATGCATAACTTTCACACCGTGAGTCGGAATGCCATGAAACCAAGCTATTGCGCCCCTCTTCGCCAAGGACATTTCAACGGTACCAAGATTGTGACCAAAATATAAGAAAAAGTAATTTTTTAATTTTTGAGAACCAAAAAAATAACTAAAAAATGCCCAACTTTTCTATTGTGAATTGGAATGCCACGAAACCAAGCTAGTGCACCCCTCCTCGCCGAGAGCTTTCCAACAATACCAAGCCCACGACTGAGGAATGCATAGTCTGAGAGATCTTAACATGACAAACAAACAAAACAAAACAAACATCTTGTCTTAATGTATACTAGTGTGTCCTGTGCTGTTGCCACAATCAAAATAAAAGTAAAAGTAATTTTTTAATTTTTAGATCCGAAAAATACTTCAAAATTCAATAACTTTCACACCGTACAACCGAACGCCACAAAACCAAGCAGGTGCACCCCTCCTCGCCGAGGGCTTTCCGATGGTACCAAATATGCGACCGGGGGACGCATGGTCTGGGAGATTTCAACGTGACAAACAAAACAAAACAAATATCCTGTCTTAATAGAAGAGATACTAGTGTGCCTTGTGCTGTTGTCACAATCAAAATAAAAGTAAAAGTAATCTTTTAATTTTTAGAACCAAAAAATACTTGAAAATTCAATAACTTTCACACCGTACAACTGAACACCACAAAACCAAGCTGGTGCACCCCTCCTTGCCGAAGGCTTTCCAAAGGTACCAAGTAAAAAGTAAAAGTAATTTTTTAATTTTTTAAGAACAAAAAACAACTAAAAAATGCATAACTTTCTCAGTATGAGTCGGAATGCCACGAAATCAAGCCACTGCATCCCTCCTTGCCAAGAGCTTTCCGACGGTACCAATATTGTGACCAAAATATAAATAAAAGTATTTTTTTAATTTTTTAGAACCAAAAATAACTAAAAAATGCACAACTTTCACACCATATGTCCGAACACCATGAAACCAAGCCGGTGCACCCTTCCTCATCAAGGGCTTTCCAATGGTACCAAGTACGCAACCGGGAGACGTACGGTCTGGGAGATCTCAACATGACAAACAAAACAAACAAAACAAACATCTCTTCTATTAAGACTAGTGTACCCTATGCCGTTGCCATAGTCAAAACAAAAGTAAAAGTAATTTTCTAATTATTTAGTTCATAAAAATACTTCAAAATTCAATAACTTTCGCACCATGAGTCGGAATGCCACAAAACCAAGCTAGTGCACCCCTCCTCACCTAGGACTTTCCGACGGTACTAGGATTGTGACCAAAATATAAGAAATAGTAATTTTCTAATTTTTTAGAACAAAAAATAACTAAAAAATGCATAATTTTCACACCATATGTTGGAACGCCACGAAACCAAGCTGGTGCACCCCTCCTCGTCAAGGGCTTTCCGACGGTATCAAGCACGTGACTGGAGGACACATGGTCTGGGAGATCTCAATGTGACAAACAAAACAAAACAAAACAAAACAAACATGTTGTCTTAATAGAAGAGATGTATAGACTAGTGTGCCCTATGTTGTTGTGTCCAAAATATAAGAAAAAGTGCCCTATGCCGTTGCCACAATCAAAACAAAAGTAAAACTAATTTTCTAATTTTTTAGAACCAAAATCAACTAAAAAATGAATAACTTTCTCATCATGAGTTGGAATGCCACGAAACAAAGCCAGTGCACCCCTCCTTGTTGAGGGCTTTCCAACGATACCAAGATTGTGTCCAAAATATAAGAAAAAGTACCATGTGCCATTGCCACAAAAACAAAAGTAAAAATAATTTTCTAATTATTTTAGAATAAAAAATAATTAAAAAATCCATAACTTTTCTACTATAAGTTAGAACACCATGAAACAAAGCTCGTGCACCTCTCCTCCTCCCTGAGAGCTTTCTGACGTTACCAAAATTGTGACCAAAATATAAAAACGTAATTTTCTAATTTTTGAGAACCAAAAACAACTCGAAAATGCACAACTTTCACATTGTACATCCAAATGCCACAAAACCAAGCTGGTGCACCCCTCCTTGCCGAGGGCTTTCCGACGGTACCAAACATGCGACTGGGGGACACACGGTCTGGGAGATCTCAACATGACAAACAAAACAAAACAAATATCTTGTCTTAATGTATAGATGTTAAGTTCCAATTTTGGTAATCATAAGAGATTTCTATTTTACTTATTTATTCAATTTGATTTTGAAGGGTCATTTTCTGAATTGAAAAAGCTATTTTAAGGAATCAAACATATTTATATACCTTGAATTATATGTCATTTAAATACAAATTGAGTACCACAATCCAATATTGAATATGAAACCAAATCCATATAAGATAGCAATCCATAATAAATATACCATCAAACAATGAATTGAGAATCCTATATACAAGAAGTCAAGCATCATTTACTCTATAGTGGTAGAATCTAAGGTTGCAAGCATGAGAAGAGCAACTCAAAGCCTTACTACAAGATTAAATCACCATGAAAACCTCAGAGCTCTTTCAACAAACATCACAAAAATTGACATAGTAAGGAAACCATTTCATCTATATCTTCCAAACCCTAAAAACTCAAAATTAGGTGAAAACTTCCTAACACAAATAGAAGTCTTGAAGGCAAAATACTAACTAATGTGGTATAGTCCTTGATGCCTCCACATGACATTTAGAAGATTTGCTAAGTAAAGTTGCCAAAATATGTACTGTACAAATGGAAGAGAATTAACTCAAGAATCTATTTAGATGGATAAAAAATAATAATTTTGTGTGCTCAAGATATGTTTGCTTTCATTTGTTGTTCAAATTTTGAACATCTAGTCCTTTAGGTGTCAAAAGATGGAGTCTATGGAATGTGTGGTCAAGTTTAATTTATTTCTTCAATTATATGCTTTATTTTGCAACAAAATATGAATGAATTTTTTTTTAAATTTCCAAATATATCTTATGTCATTTATAAAAACAATTGATATTTTATAAAATTTGAAATTAATGTGATTTTTGTGGAAAAAATGTAGAAATTGAATTAAATAACATATATGATTAAAAATTATGAAGGTTTCATTTCATATGTATATTATAATGTGGGATATTGTAATGTAAACCAAATTCATGGTTCATTCTATAATTACAAAATCAAGAGACTATGGAAGTAGGTCCAAAGCTCAAATTGCAATAAAATATGTAATTTTAGAAATTTTTCAAAATTCAAAATGGGAATAGAAACTAAGTTTATGAATTTCACTCATTGGTTGGACGCAAATTCAAATAAATTCATTTTTATTTTTTTATCTAGAATTTGAATAAAAAATAAGAACCTACAAGTTGCCCGAATACAATAGTTTTGTAATGTATTGATGAAATATCTAATTCTATTAAAAAATAAAAATACCTCATTCAAGGACTTTCCACCATCAACTTCAATTGCACTCAAAGAAACTCTTTCAAAATAATTGGATGAGAAAATTTACTCCTTCCAAATATTCCTTAAAACAAAATCATTTATAAGCTATTTTCTTAGTTCTTGCAAGTGCTCCATGGTTAAAAAAATGAGGTAGTAGAGATTGAAAGTCACATCATTTGAGTTTTTTCAAACTAGCCATTTTCAAGAATATTGTGAAAAGACATGCCCTTTCACATAAATGAAGAAACTTAGCTATTTAAGAATGATAGCAAAGTGAAAATACTTAATTATTCAAAAATATCATGAAAGATCACTTGATTACTTTATATTTCATGGCTTATTGTTCTTAAACAATTTGTCCTTTTGTTCTATTATAGTTAGAAAGTCCAAGGAATTCTTTGTCAAGTTCACACGACTCTTTTTAATGGAAAATCAAGAAGGCAACACTTTGACCCCTTTATTGCTTGAAGCGTGAAGTTGAAGTTGTAGCTACTTACAAAACATAATCATCTTTGGTGTCTTTTCCATCAAGAAAGTAAACTGATGCAAGAAGAGATTAGTGCACAAAATTCAGAATTTTTATATTGATGATTGTGACAAAAGCTATATTTTCTAGTCCTTTTTCATGACATAATGGTTGATTCTAATTAAAATTAGGCCTAAATTAAAATTAATTGCTTTTAATATTAAAATTAATTGCTTTGAAAGCTTTCTAATTAAAATTAATTTTAAGCAATTAATTTTAATTTAAGCTTTCTAATTAAAATTAGACAATTGCTAAAGCTTTCAAAGCAAGATTTTCATTTACAACATAATGGTTGTGTCTATTAAAACTCAAGCTATCTTTTTTAACCTCTGAGCGCCCTAGTGCTTCAAATATGGCCTCTCAAAACTCAAAGATCTCCTTGTTTGACTATTATAATCTTTTCAATGGTACGGTCAAAGAATGTGTCCCTTTCCCTATAGCTCTAGCCCTATCTCTACTATCAATTAGTATAGTCAATTCATGTAGATCTCATTTTACATGATAGTTTGATTGAAATGAATTGAGAAGGGTTTGGATTTTAGCAAATATATGGTCTGGGTGCTTAGGGATTAAAGCAAGTTTTTCACTTTTCTATTCACTCACCATGAAGACCATAATCCCCAAGATCAAAGTATATATTCTTGTATTCCAAGATACCCCACTATATCCATTAAACAACTTAAGTTAGACTATAATGAAGCAATGTGACACTACCACAAGAAAGATTGACATCTACAATCAAATTTTAATGAGAATTTTAATTCCTAAAGTCCTATTGTTCCCTTGGGGATAAAATGGACTTTAGGTATGCTCTTATGGTCTCAAGATTTATGATTTTTTGAAACTTTTGGTGAAGATAGAAAAATACATTAGCTTTCAATTGGTGCTCAAGAAAAAAAGCTACGGCACAATAAATCAAATTTTTAATTCAATAGACAAATAAAAAAACCCATCAAAATTTAAAATGATTTTAAAAGACATTTATTTCTCATAGATTTTGATTTTAATTTATATGGGAAGCTTCTATTCATTCCATTTGGATTAGTGATGTGAAAACAAAGCACAATCTTATTTGGGAGGCAATCAAAGCATTTAAAAAAAAATAACTTGTGCAATTCATTTCTAAATTATATTTTCATAATTTTTCAAAAAAAAGTTCACAAGGTTAAGATCTCTTTCTAGAACAATCTCACTATTGAGATTAGTATGTTCCAATTCCATCTTTAAGCTATTAACAATTTAGTTTTTCCTTCAATCTTGAACCTTTTTTTAATTAATATTTTTTTAATGAATGAAAATTAAGTGTTTAATTTTTTTCTAGACTCTCAACTCAATTCTTCAAAGTAAAAAGTAAAAAGTAAAAATCAATAGTGCAAAAATTTTAAACTAAAAAGGTTTAAAGTCAGTTTAATAAGGTGCAAAAAAAACTTGTTTTCTACCTCTAATGCAAATCATCTTGCAATTTACACAATGGATGTTTCAAAATTTCTTCTACACATTCTTATACTAATTTAGTACAAGATTCTACTATTAAATATGCAAAAATGAGAATTTAAGTTTTTTTCTATTTGCAATAGAATTGACAATTTTGAATGATTTTTAATGGAAAAAGGCCTCCGGACTCTAAGGATTACTATCACAAATTGTGTTAAAATTATATTCTCTAGTCTATTTCATAACATGATTGATTTTCCTAAAATATAGACTATCTTTTTTGAAAATAAGGTTATCATTTTCCTATTTATTTACAATAAAAACCTCTTCCAAAATCAAGACCCATATGATTGAATAGTTGGATTTCAACATACCCAACAACATTTATTCTCTAGCTACACTAGTTTGTCCTAATAGAAGGGAGGGGGGAATTAGTATCACCTTGAAAATTAGTGTCACTATAATTTATTTATTTTTAAATTGGTAATATTTCAACCCACACTAATTCAAGTTCAAGATGACTGGTAAATTAGTGTCACATGCACTATAGAAATCGGTGTATCTAAGTTGGGCTGCAAAGAGGCACGGTGATAGGGTGAAGAATGACCACGAGAATCCCCGCCTCATGACCAGGCGGCCGAGCTCAGTGGAAGCGCAGCTCCGCAGCCTGTCCTCTGTCCTTCATCCGCCATCGCCCTTCCTTCCCTTCCCCCTTTTCCTTCCCTCAGTCTCCATCTCGCCGTCTTCCGTCGCAAATCGCATCGCACCAGCTTCTCCGTCGCGTCTTCCCGCTCATTTTGGTATTCGAATCGTCTCCTCTCGTGCTTCCTGCCGCCCGCACGCTCTTTTTGACTCCGCCCTCAGATAAATAGGGTTTCAGCTCCGCATGTGGTTTGATTCGAACATGGCTATGAACGATTGAGTCAAGGAACGATAGTTGCGAGGTTCTTTGCTAGAGGTAGAACTTCAGTTTCGTTTGTGGTCGAGTGTTCTTTTTTTTTTCAGTTTTGGAGGTTTGAAACAGTAGCTTCCGAGAGTTTTAATGATGTTTGGCAATTTTTGCACGCAGGTGAGGAGCGGGAGGACTGCGTTGTCGTTGTCGATTTATTTCGAGAGTTTTGTCGGTGTTGCGTTTGGAAAGAGCTCGCATTGGAGTCTGTATGTTTGGAATGGGACGGTTTCGTCGAGAGTACAAGCGGCATCTTTGTCGTGGTTCCAGGTTTGGTCGTGTGTTTCGGTGACGAGCTTTAAGGACTGGTTTAGTGCTGGGAGTGCGGAGCATTTCGAACTGGCAGTGAGGAGCTGGTGAATGCGAACTCTCTAGGTCTTGATTTGGTGGCGATTCGAGCGCAATTTCGGTGGAGAGAAATTTTGTGAAGGGAGAGGTCGAAGAGAGGAAACGCTGGCGACCCGCACAGGGACCACCTGATGGCGGATCCGCCCCAAGCGCATTCAATTTATGGATTGGAATTGAAAGCACTGGGCCGGCAAATTGCTGCGAAGAAGAGCGCCATCATCTCGAGCGGAGCTAGAGACAAGGGAGGGGGCGAAAAGGGGGAAGCATGCTGAGTGTGGTGCGGGTGCACCTCCCGACCGACATTCCGATCGTAGGATGCGAGTTGTCGGCGTACGTGTTGCTGCGTCGGGGGGACTCCAGCCTTTCCCCTGAAGATGTCACCGAGGCGTCGTCTACCGACGGCTATTTTCTTCAGTGTCGATGGTACTGGGTTTAAGATTCTTCGGTTTCTTGTTCTTTCTTGTTCTTACTTTGTCTGGCAATCTAAAGGTCCTGGGACGGTATGAGTGTTGTATTTGTAGCGAATTAGGGTATTCTGTAGGATGCGATCGGTTGCGACCTCCCCGATTTCGAGAAGGGTTTTATGCTTTGCCTATAATCCCTACACAAGAAACTGAAAAATATGCTGTGTCGATTCTATAAATTTAATCTAATAGGTGAATTAGGGTACGCTTTAGGATGCGATCGGTTGCGATTGTAATAATTTTTGCAACGTATTTTGTATCCGCATTGGAAGCTAATAGTCGATTTAGGTAACTTTCAAACGTATTTCTTTTGTTCCAGAATGTAGGGTATGATTTCTTCTTGCTATTGGACATTTTGCTTCCTTTCTTGAATATGGCTTGATAAATGATTTATTTCAACTGCGATAGTCATGGAAGCGGCCACCTTTGGCCATTTGGGCTCTTTGGGGGCTTTTTCATGGATACATGGTCGACTGTGATGACGTCTAATAATGAATAAAGTCTACTTGATGCCATTAAAAACAGGGTTGTCTATATAGCTCTCCTTCTCAATAATACGCCTTCGACGTAGTTTGCTAATGAGTGTCGTCTTTTGTTTGTCACCACCATACTTTTATTCAGTTGGACAGTTGTGTGATCTGTTTTCTTGTCTTCTTGCAATAGGTTTCGACTACAGAGTGAACAGAAGGTTCTAGTCTGCAGTGTACATCCATCGGAAGCTGCTACGCTGCAATGTGTGCAGTGCTTGAAGGCCAAGCTTGCTCAGTCGAAGAGCTTGCATTGCACGCAGAAGTGTTTCACTGACTCATGGCGACAGCACCTTATCATGCACCAGGAGGCCGCGGACAAGCGAGAAAACGGCGTCGAAGAGGATGAATCCCCGTTCTCGTTCAATTCGAATCCAGCCAAGACTCTGCGATCCTTGGATGGGAGTCTCGGTGGTGCTGCGACGTACACTGCTCATCACAGCAATGGTTCCGTGTTCTCGAGCCCTGTTCGTATGGCCTCGCACAACCAGAACCAGGAAGCTGGTGATGTTTGGTGTGAGGTTGGTCAGGGCAAGACCTACACTCCGACAATGGAGGACGTGGGTCACATTCTGAAGATCGAGTGTGTGGCCATCGATGGCAGTACGGGTCGTCCTGCGGCCACTCCGCATCAGCGTCAAACCTCCCGTGTGATTCCAGCCCCTTCTCCGACCCCTCGTCAGCTGATGTCGTTGAACTCGATGGATGGCATGGGTCCGATGGAGACCGATGGTCGCATGGCGTCTTCAGGGACGTTCACGGTGCTGTCTTACAATGTTCTTTCGGACCTGTATGCGACGAGTGAGCAGTACAGCTACTGTCCTCCTTGGGCCTTGGCATGGACTTATCGTAGACAAAATCTTCTGCGCGAGATTGTGGCGTACCGGTCGGATATCCTGTGTCTTCAAGAGGTAAAGATCATTTCTGATTGGAAGTCAACACTGATTGACCTAGTCTTATGTATGCTTTTATATAAGCGTAGCGATAATCTGAGAACGAGTGCCCTTGAGCGTGATTATTCGCAAGTTGTTTTTGGTTTATCTTCCTTATTTGTGTTTAGTTGCGAGGTTCACTACTGTCAGAAATAAGTAGGCAATTTTGGGGTGGTGCAGGGATTTGAATGGAATGCTGGGGTTTGGATGTGCAGGTGCAAAGTGATCATTATGAGGATTTTTACGCACCTGAGTTGGAGAAGCATGGTTACACTGGTGTCTACAAGAAGAAAACTGGCGAGGTAAGGTTCCATGAGCGATTGCTATCTGACGTTGTAAATTCGACAAATTTCACGAAGTTGTAGTTTGGGATGGGGACTTTATGTGTTTATGTTATCCGTTTGAAGATACAAAAATGCACTTTTTAGAATAGATTGGAGCGTGCTCTTTTCTTGGATGTGGGAGGCTGTATTCTCAGTGACTTGTTCAAGGGTTGACCAATTTTTGGTAATCTCAAGCAGATTTATACAGGTTCTGTGTACGTCATCGATGGTTGCGCTACATTTTTCCGGCGGGATCGATTCTCTTTGGTGAAGAAATATGAGGTGGGATACCAGATCTTGGATTTCACATATTCCTCAGGCTTCTCAGTTAATGTTATTACACCTGACGTCCTACGTGATTAGCATATTTTAATGTGGCTTTGTACGCCTGAATTCATGATGTGTTTTAGGCGAATAAGATGTATTTTTCTTAACTATATGTTTGGATGTTAAATGTAGCTTTGAGGAATAATTGTTTTGACTGATGTTTTGTGTTACCGGTGTATGATTTGATGTGCAGGTGGAGTTCAATAAAGCTGCACAGTCTTTGTCCGAGGCTTTGGTACCAACAAACAAGAAGGCAGCTTTGAGTCGACTTTTAAAGGTCTTTATTTACCATGTTGATGCATTTTTGTTTTTATTCTTGCAATGAGCCGTAATTTTCACACTGCGTCTTTGACACTGTTGGTATACGGGGTTGCGGAATGCAAATTTACTATTGCAGAAACTTTTGCCTGTGGAATTATTCTGCAAAATTTTCACCGGGTGTATCAATCATTGATGTGTGCAGAGTTTTCACACGTGAATTTCGTTCCTTTTGTTACGCGCAGGATAATGTGGCTCTAATTGTCGTACTGGAAGCTCGGGATACTGGTGGGTTTATGGATTCTCAAGCAGCTTCTGGCAAGCGTGGGCAGCTTCTTTGTGTGGTAAATATCTCTCTCTTTCACTGACTGATTACATGAGAAAAGTATTTCTAGGTTTTATAGATTCATTGGACGTTCTACTTATCAACATTTATTGAGTTTGTTGAATCTTGGCCTACCTTTAGACGACAGTTGTACCATTGTTTAGCAGTCCTCCACTGGTTCTGCTGTGAGTTTTTGTTACATCTTTTGGAAGCCACTCACTTTTCCTGGGTTGGCGGGCTTTTTGCGTAGGCAAACACACACATTCATGCGAACCAGGAACTCAAGGATGTAAAGCTCTGGCAGGTTCGGAAAGACTTGACTTTGATTACCTCAATCTTCTCTTTTAGATGTGACTGTTGGTCAGTTCTGGCAAATATCTTCTCCTCGGCACTTGTTAAATTTAAATATCTGAATTTTTCCAGACAAGTGGAAAGTATTCATAAAGTTGAATAAGAATTGATCTGCCCTGTCTTCCATGGATGGGCTTATATGCAAGTGTAGTGAAGTGTTTGGTTGCTGTCTGTGTTCAGGTACACACTCTCCTAAAGGGACTTGAGAAGATAGCAGCCAGCGCAGATATTCCTATGTTGGTGGCTGGCGATTTCAACTCGGTTCCTGGCAGGTTGGTGCACCTGAAGCGGTGGTAACAAAGAGCTGCTGCATTGTTTGCTTGTCGGTGATCAATATGGTTTTGACGCTTCGGCGCATTGGAATGTTTTTGCAGTGCACCTCACTGTCTTTTGTCAACTGGCCGTGTGGATCCTGCCCATCCGGATCTGCAAGTCGACCCACTGAACATTTTGCGACCTCCAAGCAAGCTTTGCCATTCACTGCCATTGGTGAGCATCACCTGACAAAGTTACCTGAACTGTGTTTTAGTTGTGGCCTAACTTTTTATTAATTCATTTTGGCAACGTAAAGCTCGTAGTGCTTTCTTTGTTTGCTACTGGTAAGATTATTGATGTAATGTTCATCATCTGTTCTGTGAGTTAGTTGTACTTACAACAAATACCAACTGAGTGGGTGTTTTTCTCTGAGATTACTTCGGCTGTGCGTGTAGAGATTTTGAAGTGTTGTAAAATTTTGTACAGGTGAGTGCTTACGCTTCATTTGCAAGGATGAATGGGATTGGCTCTACAATAGAGAAACAAAGGCGACGGATGGATGTCAATACCAATGAACCACAATTTACTAACTGTACCCGAGATTTTCTGGGCACTCTTGATTACATCTTCTATACTGGTAAGACCTACATTCTTTGTGACGTCATTATTCCACCATGGCTAACTTGCGTTTGTTTGTGTTAAGTTCACAAGATGCTCTCTCTATGTCATTCTGTTTTGTTATGGTTAATTCTTTTAATGCTCAAATTTCAATCATCTAGTAGAGAAACCTCTTCTTTAGTCACAGTGCAGTGTATTCATTATACTTGAATGGTGGCAATCTACAGCCGACTCGCTGAGTGTGGAATCACTTTTGGAGCTGCTGGATGAGGACAGTTTACGTAAGGACACTGGGTTACCCTCTCCAGAATGGTCATCCGACCACATTGCCTTGCTAGCCGCGTTCCGTTGTAAGCCTCGCCTCCGTCGGTAGAGGCTGGCTATTGGAACGTTGTGCAGTGGCTGCATCTTGTTCCAGCCTTTGATTCGCACTTATCTGAAGACGTACAGTTGGGTCACTCCTTCACATGCGACGGGTTCCATTCCTCAACATCATCCGAGGTTGTGTATTTTTCTTATAAGTTATATGTTCACTTTGGAATAGAGGAACATGTGGTTGAAACAGCAACGAGCACCAAGAAACATTCGTTTCTTCTTCCCCCCTCTTGTATTTGGCATTCCTTCAAAGTCAGGATTACTGAACTGTGTTCAAAAGTTCTCATCCTTGAGCAACCTGCAACTTGGAGTGATGTGTTTGTATTGGACACTGGTCCAAGTTAAACACCAGTGCAGTTGTACATTTTGCTAGATCGCAAGCTTGTAGCTATTAGGTTGTTCCACATTGCACGGAAACCGATTCCTGTACAGGCTCTGAGCCTGCCTAATATCAAAGCCCGATCATGTCACCCTACTACAGTACCTTGTTTCACATTTATTTTTCCGCCCATTTCTTGGTTGTTACGTTGATTTAGTAATATTTATTATGGTGTCCTGGAAACCTCTTCCAAGGTCGATTCATCATGATATTTGTTCAAGCCTGTCCTTTATAAAATGGGATTCATGAGGAAGTTTAGTTGTCAACTTCTAACTGAGATAAAGGGTCAGCATGAGGAAGACATAATTTGTCAACCATTTTTTACTGTTGGTGGATATTGATCCCTAAACGCCCCAGGGGATCAAAAGTGTCCTCACATAGTTTCTGTAACTTTTGCTGTAACTTTTGAAATCCGATGTCTGAATTCAATAAAAATTGTTGGGAAATTTGGTCTCTCTTCTAGTTTGTGTGTATAATTTTTAGAACGATTTGAGATGTACTAAATTTTGTAAGCCAATTGAAGTTTAGAGGTTCAATTTGTGTTCACCAAACTCTATTAGATGGTTGCAACTTGGGGGCATTGAAGTTTAGAGGTTCAATTTGTGTTCACCAAACTCTATTTGATGGTTGCAACTTGGGGGCTTGTATCTCCTTCCAATGTTCCCTTTGCAATTTAGTTATTGTGGTAAAAGTTTAAAAGACAATTTACAAAACATGACATTTTCCTTGTCTATATAGACTTTAAAAATGCATTTGGATCAATAGACCATGCTAGACTACTAACAATTATAATAGATTAAGGCCATCCAATAGATGCAACTAAACTTGTCAGAACTATTTAAACCAACTCCATCACAATATATTGGAATTTTTTGGTGCAACAAAATCAATACACATCCAATGAGGAACCATACAAGGGGACACCTTTAGCCCTTATCTATTTTTATTATTTTTAGAACCACTACTTAAATGGCTATATAGAAATCAACTTGGATATGCATTTCAAACATCAAAAACACAAGATAGATCTAGGCTATCCAATAGATGCAATTGAACTTGTAGGAACTATCTAAACCAACTTCATCACAAAGTATATGGGGGATTTTTTTAGCACAACAAAACCAATACACATCCAATGAGGAACCATACAAGGACACCCTTAGCCCTTATTTATTTTTATTATTTTTAGAACCACTACTTAGATGGCTATATAGAAACCAACTTGGACACACATTTTGAACATCAAAAACATAAGAAAGTTCATTAGCATATGTAGATGATCTAACATTAATAACAAACAAGTTAGAATCATTACAAAGTCAATTAAACAAACTACAAAGGTTTAACCATTGGGCCGATATGGACCTCAGCATCTCCAAATGCGCATAGGCTATCCTAACAACCAACATCTAAAACCTGAAACCTTCAAAGCCTTACAATAAAAAAAAATCAAACAACAATCAACCAATCCCAGTCCTACACCAAAATGAACCCTATAAATACTTAGACATCCAACTAGTTCCCTCATTAAAATGGAACATACAAAAACACACCACCACCAAGAAACTAATAAAACAAAGCAGACAACTCATTGCTTCTCCAACCACACTAAGACAAAAAAGTAAAATCATCAATACAGTCCTTCGACTACGAGTAACATACAACTTCCATGGGATACCCTATTCAATGGCTAATATAAAGAAACTAGATGAGCTTATAATAACAACCACAAAAACAATATGCAACCTTCCAAAAAGCACACCTAACATTGCCAAACAACTCCCACACACTATTTTATATAGAAGCCTTCTCATTCAAAAATGCATACATCAAATGCATAGAACAACTTAGAGATGCTCTAAATGATAAAGGAAGACTCAGAAAAATCTATAGAAGAATAACAAAATACATTATAGCAAAACACAATGGATCAACAACCCTCACAAAAATAACAAAAGCATCATGCCAATACTCTCCAATAACCCACACAATAGCACTCGTCAAAGAAAAAAACATCTACATCAAAAGCTTTGACACAACCTTCCACTTACAACAAACCCAACTAGAAACAATGTAGAAAAAACCCATCCATAAACTCAATAACACGCAACAACAAAAAACACCAAATATACTAAATAAACTATTTACACTAAGCATCCACTCTTGATCAACTCACCATTGAAAACAACAAGATCTTAATAGACCAAACACAATTAAAGCAACAAAATAGCAGATGTACACTACTAATATCAAACACACTATACTATAGTCAAATCATGTTTTGTCACCTACACCAATGCTGACAAAATACAATACTTAACAAATCACAACCTAATATCTATGCAAATGGATACTACCAAATAATGCCACATATACAAAATGGACACTAGAAAAACATCTCTTTCCATATAACCAACAAAATATTATATAATATAACATTAAATTACTAAACAAATACTATACACAAAAGCAAGAAACATACTTTGTCAATATTATCTTCAAAAGCTTTCACCAATCACAACACTGAGATATGACATCCAGACACTACTAGAAAATTTCATTTTTATGTTGTTTTGGTCGCGTTGATCCGGTCAAAATTTGATAGAAATCTGTTGAAACCAACATATTTCTGTCAGATTTTGACCGGATCAACGCGACCAAAACAATAGAAATACGAAATTTTCTAGTAGTGTTATGATCTCCAATAAATTTTTTGAAGGTAGACAATGACATTTAGATCTATAACACTTCAAAAGCAATAATGTTTTTGAATCCAAAAAGGCCTTAGGTTTTTAGGGGTTAAAACTCATTAAAGATCCCATGGTTTAATTCACAAAGTCAATATACTAAGGGTCTTTCACAACCAACTAAACAATGACTTGTTTTAAATGACTACAATACAACTATGGCTTTGTAATTGCACTAGCCTTGTAAATTGTATTATAGTTATTGTTCAATTCACTAGTGAAAATGACTGCAAGATGAAGTGTTTATGAAAAATGAACAAACACTTTGTACAACCCTGCCTTTCATTCAAAAAGCAATTGAACCTATGACATGGAAATTTTTTAATCTCAGTTGGAATTGATGTAATCATAGATTTGTAGATAGCATTATAATTCTTTGCCTTGTATGACTATGAAATGACTTATGAATAACATGCACATACCTAATGCATTCCTTTTAGAAGATTTCAAATTTCTATATTATATGGTCATTTGTTGATTGTTTTAAGAAGACTTCTTGTTATATGCTCAACTATAAAATGACTATTTAAAAGTAAACTATGTCATATAATAATCAGCAAGTGGTTGTAGCCTTATAGAATTTTATAGTTTCCTCTTTATTGTGTTTATTAAATAACTATTTTAATTCATATACTTAGTTGTTTCCAAATCATTTTGTACATATTTTGTTTTTCCTACTCAAATACTTAGAGTATAGTTTACAAGTATTATAGAAACATGGTAGAGTTTGCAAATGTCCAACATATTGCTTTAACATTTATTTCTTGTAGTACTTTGCATTTGCTAGTAAATTCTCCTCTGCAAACAATTCAATGACCCCAACTAGAAATGTCAATTCTAATGGAATTAGCTCAATTTCAAGAGCAATTAGACCATTACTTTCTATTGTAGTGATAATGAATACATTTGATGTGTCTAATACATCCCTCTTAAGCTTCTTTCCATTTGAAATTGAACAACCATTTGGTACTCAACCATATGCTTTAATCCTTGAGTACCAAATGGTTGCTTTAATCCTTGAGTACCAAATTTCTAATTGTGACCAATTTTTGCAAAGCAATAATTTGCCCATATCATCTAGGTTTTCCACATCCAATGTTGAGCTTCTTACAACATTGTACATTCATTCTTCAAAGCAATGATAAAATGCTTTAATTATCATTTGTTTTATTCTTCCAATTCCTACAAGTATACATTCATATTAGCAATTGCACTACAAAGCATCTTACTTCAAAGCCAAGATTTTAGGATTTTAATTCCTATACACATAGATCAAATACATTTTTAAGTGCTTGACAAACAATGAGAGATCTATCACTCAAATTAGTCATTCTTTGTTTGCAATTTAGAAACCTTTGTGGTAATAAGACAATGACTAAATGCCATCTGCACATACCACATTTAATAGTATACATATGTAGGTCTTTACCTTCAATATTACAAATGTGGGACGTAAAAAAGGTTCAACTTTATCATGTACACATACCATTGTTGCAAAATGTATACATGTGTTAGCACATATACACGCAATAGTCATCACTTATGGCTAAGCCTTGTCTAATTTAGATTGTGTCTTTCTTCAAATTATGGTCTTCAAAAAATTCTTTGTTAGGTTCATTTTGCAATGGATAACATTCATTGTATATCAAATGAGTAAATCTAACATACAATGAGTGTATAAAAAAGGTGAATACATTGTTGCAAAAGGTGGTATATGAATGCTTATCATATGTCATCATGTAGTATAAATTAGTTGTAAAGTACATTCATCAATTATAGATCAATTGTACATTAACCCCTAAAGGACCAAACGATGTTTTTGGCAACATAGTGGATTTTGGGCAACTTACTACAAATGGAATTATTTTTTTTCATTGAAATTTTCACACATGTGCCCAAGGAGTAGCTTTAAGGTCCAACAATTTTCATAATTTTGACTACATGGTTAAAAGGTTATTGTATGATATGTAATTTTCAACATTCGGCAGGCGATAATGATCCCATGAAAACCCAGGCAGTTGGGAAGCAAAAAAACTTCTTTAAAAATTGCTTTTAAAAAAAATAAAAATTTGAAATTGTTTCTTTAGATTTATATATAGCTAGAAATCTTTGATCATTCCATTTTGATTAATGAGATGAAAGTTATGAGGAGTTTTAGTTGTGGGTAGCTTGTGGGTAATTATGGAATCTATACTCTAAAATAAACTTTGAAGTCCTTTATTTAACTCAATTTTCAATATTTTTGGAAAAAAATAAAAATATTAGGCATAGATGGTTTATTATAGCATTACAACTATTGGAATTGGCATTTTTCAATTCCATAAATTTATTGTTAACAATTTAGTATTTTGAATCATTTTCTACTTCTTTCTACTTTCTATTTTTTCCTATATGTTGTACAATTCCAAATGATTTGAAATTTTCCAAGCACGTAGACAACTTGACTTGAAAAATGAATCCAAAGAGTAACCACCATTTTGGACATTTTTTCATAATTTTCTGACCTTGTGAAGTGCAGTTGCTTGGTTTTCGCAGGGACAAAAAAAAGATTTTTTTGTTACTTGAAACACTAATATCTTGCAATCTACATGGTGAAAATTTCTGAAATTATTTACACATCTTTTCAAACCAAAGTAATATAAGATATTACGGTTAGACATGTCTAAAAATGTTTTTTTTCAAAAATTTGATACTTGTACTACTAGAAATGGCAATTTTGGAGCATTTTTGGTAAAAACATAGTCTAAATCCTTTAGGGGTTAATCATAGATTAGTCATAGAATAGTCATATTGATACTGAATTAGGGTTATTATGTGGCATCCTATGATTCAATCTGATCTTTATATGACACAAGCGGCCTAGATTTTGCCTCTTTCCTTGGCATAAATGAAACCCTACATTTCCATAGCTCAGCCATTACTATCCTTTTGTGTTTGTTGGTTTCACCACCATGTTTGTTGCTTCTTATTAGTGCACTTTTTGTTCAAGGCTGCAATGTTCGTTATTTCTCACTTTCGTATTTGTTGCTTCTGACAACCATGTTTTTTGTTTTTTGTTTCTCACTATTGTGTTTGTTGCATCTCACCACCCTTACTCCATCCTTGCAAAGAGGTGAGTGGATTCATTTTAGATAATACAACTCTTATTTTATTTTTCTTAGAGTTTATATAAGTTGATTATTCATAACAATGATTTGAATTCTCTTAGATATTATAGCTTTTGCTTTGGTCTTCTTAGGGTTGTGTAAGCTGATTGTTCAAAATAGTGGATTGATTTGTCTCAGATATCACAACTCATTACTTTAATTCTCCTAGGATTTGTGTAAGTTAATTGTTCAAAAAAAATGAGTTTATTTGTTTTGAATATCATAGCTCTTACTTTAGGTCCTTTAGAATTTATGTAAGTTGATTGTTCAAAACAATGGGATGATTAGTCTCAAGTATCACAACTCTTACTTCGGTTCTCTTAGGATTTTTGTAAGTTGATTATTCAAAAAAGTGAGCTGATATGTCTTGCACTTCATAGCTTTTGTTTTTATTCATTTTGTTTAAGATTCATATATATGTTGTTTATTCAAGCCCCCCAAGAATAGGATTCAATGTTCTTTGTATTTTTTATCCATTTGCATGGTTTAGTATGAAAATCATTTTTTCACCTTGTCTTTAAGTATGTGTCTAATTTAGATTTTGTTTGTGTGTAGAAAATCACCTTAAATCAAAAGTTGAAAAAGAAGATGCCTCTAATACAATGTTGAGCTTTGGAAGTTGTAATTCTAGAGGTTGATATTAAAGAGTACAAAGGTTGATGAGTTTTATGAGTAGAAGAAATTAATGTTGCACTTCTATTGCTTCATTTTGCAATTAATGGAGGTATATCACTACTAGAAATTTAGATACAGAGCTTTACTTAGCCGGGGCTTGGTCTTATCATTTTGTAGTCATTGACAATGTGACAAGTTACATAAATAACTAAGAAATAACTCTATGCAAGTTGCATTAGTCATTTAACTTGATTGCAATCACCCTAAACCCTTGCAATCATTGTTATTTCATTTGTATAATTTAACTAATTTAATCAATGACTACAAGGATGCATTTTTGTGTTTCATGGTCATGGCGCAATCAAAACTAGTTGAAAATACAATATCACTCACCTTCAAATGCAATATCATTCACTTGCTACTACAATAAATTAAATGACTTGTATACAACTAGTATTCTACTAGAAATTCACTATTAAGTAACTACCACACATATATAAAAAAATCTAAAGAACTACCAATTAATAATTTTCATGTCTCCAAAAGTCTTAGCCACCACTCATTCATCAGTATTAATTATATGTATAACTAAGGTATAATGGAACATTTAATATGCCATGTTAGATGTTGCCATACATATAAGCAACCACATAGGAAAACTGAGTTGATGAAGATCCATGTAGGAAGATGGAAGGTGATATTAAAAGTATAGTCATTTATATAAAAGACTTGTCTACAATGACTATAGAACCTAAAATTTTGCAGCAATCATTTATGTTTTTAATAACTAAAAACTTAGTCATACCCAGAGTTATAGAATCCTAAAATTCTTAAAGTGATTGTAGTGATATGAACTAAATACACTTACTAAAAGAAAGACTACCCTACATTAAGATCAAATGCGATATAAATTAAGTCATTTTCTTAAAAGTGCCACATGTCATCTTGTGAATGGTGTGAGGTGATGTCAACCCTTGAAAATCGTATGTGGAAATTCAATTTTGGCACTTGAGTACCAAATTAGACCTTCAAGGATGGTATACTACCTAAGGAATAATTGGGGGAAAAAATGAAGATGAGAAGGGAAGAGGCAAAGATGTTGGGGAGTAAGAAGTTAGTGGGAAGATTAGTTGATGAAGATTTTTGATGAAGTAGGTTTTGGAAATGAAGATAACTCAATATTCAATCATTAGTGGAAATAGTGTCATGAAAAGAGCACCAAGTTTACAAGCACTATTGCTTAGTGTTCAATGACATATTCCCACTAGTGTACTGCTTTCTTCTATTTATATTAAAACCCTTGCCAATGATTGGTTGTTGTCCAAAGACACATTTTCACTAATGTATTGCTTTCTTCTATTTCTATCAAAACCCTTGCCAATGATTGCTTGGTATCCAAAGAAAAATTTCCACTACTATATTACTTTATTTTATTTCTATTAAAACCCATGCCAATGATACTGTAGGAAATTAATGGATTTTTAGAAACAAAACTCTAAAAAATTTTCAATGCACTCACCCTTAAATAACTTTGTTGCATTGAAAACCCTCAAGTTTGAAAATCACTCTTGTATTGAATCAAGCACCTTAAGTTTGTCACGTATGCTTGTGCAATTCCCTGGCTTGCATTCAAAGAGGCTATTGTCATCACTAAACTCTATTGCATGAGGCAATGGTGCATGATATAAGTGGTGTGAGTGCACCATTGCTGTAGAATCTCGAAAATTAATTTTGCCACCCTGGGAATTATAGGAAGGGGTATGAAGGACATTTCATTTATAGGACATGTAAACCCGCAACTGACACCCCAAATGAGTGTCAAATTTATGCAATGCTGCACGAAACCGCCATGGTGATCACAAACACAAACAATCAATCTGAACTGCTCCAAAATTTCAAAAATGAAACTATCACTCAATCTAGAGTGCTCTGGGATTTCAAATGAGGAACAAACACTCAACTTCTGGACTATTCCAGGACTTCAAAATGTGAAACAAACACCAAGCTGTACTAAATTACCACTCCATCACAAGTGAAGGTAACATGGCATAAATTTTATTGGTTGTTTCTTTCAGACAGAGACTAGTTATAGCATTAACTCTTTGATTTCTGAATCCAAGTTTCCAAATCCTATGTACAACTGCATTCACACTGCACAATGCGGTAGGTTGCAGTTTGGTTAGAGGGGACAGCCTCAACGGTCACCCTGTTCTTATTTTCCAGCACGGTAGGACGACACAAGAGACCAAAACTATGAAGGAGACGACCCCGATGAAACACATTGCATACTTGTAGAACGATCTGTGATCTTTCTTAGCAACAGCGATTTTCTTTCTTTTGTCTTCTTTGTTGGGATTGTCGATTTCTTCAAACTTGAAACCCTTTCCCTGCAACTTCAATTTGTTAATCTTCTTAATCAGATTCTGCAAGCAAGCAATATATGATCAGTCAAATCACTTGGTCAATAATTATAAGTACTGGGTTCGAACTTTGTTCAAGAATGAGATTCATTTCATGGTGAATGCTTTCAGCTGTGAATGCGTATACATGTCCAAATGGCGTGGCAACTTGAGAATAAAAATTAAAATCTTCAATATTAAACTCGTTTACCACCCTTCAATTCCCACTTGAAGAACGACACCATCAATTGAATTGGGCATCAATCAAGTTGTGAATCATCTCTCATGCTACCTTTGAGGTGACCAAAGATCTTAACTAATTTTGGAAATGAACACTGGAAGTGAGATTGGTTGGCCAGGGGGAAACTTACACCGACGTCACATTCTGCCCCGATGAACTTCAATCTCTCAGTCTCGTAGAAGCTCAATTTGTAGTAGATGCTGACGGCTGCGGCGATGGAGGTGAAAAGGGATAAGAAGAAGGGGAGAAATGCGGTTGGGCAAGAGAGCTTGCCCTTGCTGGACACAGCAGAGAACACCACTCCTTGGAAGACGAGGTAGAACCCCATCAGCTGGTAGAACTCGGTCATGGCAGCGATACAGCGGTCTCGATAAGATTCGATTTTGAGCAGCTGCTCCTTCTTGTCGTCCTCCCAAACCTTTAAGTGCAACTTGAGTATACCTTCCCCCTCAATTTCCATCCTCCGATCGGCGAGCGCTTTATGATCGAAAGAACCGCGTTCAGCCTGGTCTTCAAGTAGCACCACAGACTCCGCCTCCATATCGCAATTGCTGTCTGGCCTCGGAGGCTGTCCAGTCGCCATTTGAATCTTGGAAATTGTAGCTGGTCCCAACATTTGAACGAATTGTAAGCGACAAATATCACAACTTACGGAAATGTAAGCGACAAATTAATGGGAGCTCATATAAATTTATTATGTTGAAATGACATAATTATGTCGTTCCAACATGCTTACAACAACGTCCCAGTGGCGCGCTGAGTGTCGTTCTTAGTTGCTCTCCCCACTTATGGTGTAATTAAGAGGAAATTAAACAGATCCAGTGAGTAATAAAGACCACAACAATCACAACCAATTTCATCAAATTTAGACGATTACCTTCGCAGTGGAGATGTTAGCGCTGCAACCACTCACAAGTGAAGCGTGCACGGCTGGCCTCTGGGATTTTCAGCACTGCAGCTTCGATCTCGAGCAGAAACTTCGCATTGCAGCAAGCATACATGCATCTTCCAGAGGAAGCCGCCCGACTAGCAGGAGTGGTTTCCTTTATTGACCAAATTGTCTGTCAGAAATGACAACCTCGGGAATCTAAAACAACCATCCTGAATCAAGCTATGAAGAGAACTCAAGTGTACATGGCAACGATCACTTACCGACAGCGGATGACCTCAAATGCCGCGCGGTATATCCGGATGTTGCAAGTTAATGTACAGTCACTGACTACACAAATCTTCACACAACAGCTCCCAAAACTTAAGCTTTTCGTGAAGTAGTACAGCAGAATCTAAGCAGTCTAGTCTTTTGCAACTTTGAGATGTAGATCAAGCGCTCCACGGCTGACTGATTGACGACGCGGAGAAGATGGCTGCAGACTTTTTCCAGGCCCTAACTGTGACAATAAGTTTCTAGCAACGGTTCAAGCTTGAGTCCCCACTCCCCCCACTCCCCCAATCCCCACCGGCCTTACCATATTATGGGGGACGTGTACGAAACTACGAATATACTGTTTGAATGGCCACCAGGCGCGCTTCGACTGACGTCCGACCTTGAAAACGAGGTCAGACTATTGTGTAAATAGAGCACAGACACTGAAGAAATTATTCTATAATTGTGTAAATTGGGTACAGACACCGAAGAAATGGTGGGAGTCGTAATAAAATATTCATATCGTCTTGTTGTCTGTAAACTTCTGAACACAGCGAACCTGTTGAGCAGTTGCTGTAAGTTGCACTTAACTGAGGACTCCAGGCTGCTTGGAGCCGTGGATTCGGAGACGCTGCCAACTGGGGTCCGACATTTGCATTCCCTTCGACAGAACTTGCACGTTTGGTTCGGACTTCACTGCATTCTGGAAGAAGAAATTTCGCGATTGAAGCCAAAGTACTACTACGTCTGCAAGCTGAGTCGAGCAATTGTCCTCTGAGGTGAGATATCGATCGTTTCTTCTAGATTTGGGAGTAGGTGTAGGGTTTCATTAGTGGTGCAACTTCCGTCGGCGGTTTCCCAGATTAGAGAATTATGGGGTGTGACCTTCGCTTCCTACGTTGCTTGAAGTGTGAGCTGCTCGTCCATTGCTCGGGTGGATTATGCATAGCAAATGACAACTACTTGGACGACGCCTCTGCAAGCAGTACAGGCACTAGTTTGTGTCTTTTTAAAGTGGGATTCGTGTTAAGGTTTGTGTTCGAATGATTATATGAAACTGATGGTCGGTCGCTTGCGCAAGTTTGCAGATCGATCTTGTGAGAAACCATGGCTGCGAATACCGGAGTGCACCGCGTACGTTTCAAGAATGAAACGCGTGAGACGACCGTTACATTTGTCGTCGAAACCAGCACTGGCCCTCAAGTCGCTTTCACTTTGAGACCACAAGGATCTCATTTTGAAGAAGTGCACTCGCAGACCCATCAGACGCTGCGACTGGTGGTGGGCGAAAATTCAAATGGTCACCCCACGAATGTATGTATCTCATCAGATGAACTAGCTGGTCTCGACGAGGTCAGGGTCACGACTCCGACGAGAAATCCGGGCAACAACTCCGTCGGCAACTCCGTCAACAACTTTGTCCTCAAGAAGACCCCCAGGTATGTGAGTATCTTAAGAAAATTGGGACACAATACAGAGCGCTTCCAAGACCATGATCTGCACTGTAAGTGCCATTGAAGGCCATTTCAGTTAAATTGGCTAGTTTTCGATGGGCTGCCCTAAATAAAATGCACGTTAATTCAAGTAGTTTTTCCTTTGATAACGAAGACAGGTATAGACTCCAGTGTGGTACAATTGTGCAAAACTTAGCCATTGTAACTGGAAATTGCCAGTGTAGTGCAAATTCCGTTAATGGCTTTTAATTTTTCAGCCATTTCTAAAGCTTTTGTGACACCGGTGTAAGAGTCGGCATTGAACTGATGGGGTGTGTGTGTTCAGAACGACTAAAGAAGGGCCCTCAGTGACCAGACCTTGGTGGCGGCCCAGGTTCCGTAATAATGAGGGAGCGCCAAAACGCACGCTGGATGTCTGATCGAACATTACTATTTTTTCAAATGTAGGTCCAACATTGAAATTTGAAATTAGTATTTGTGTCCAAAAAAAAAAAATGGAAATTAGTGTCCGTGTTGGGGACTTGGGGTTGTAACATAGCCTATATTTTGCTGGCACCAATTGAGAGTGTCATGATTAGCAAATTCCGCAAATTCTTGTATTTGCAGGCTAATCAACACCTGTGGTCTCCGGCGTAAATAAAGAAGCTGACAATGTTGCTCGTGTCAGACAGTATTCAGACTGTCCAATTTGAGATGCGTCCATCTGTCTTCAAGGGCACATCTTTCTGCCCCTTAATTTTTCAGTCCATTGTCTGTAGCAGAACATCTAGCTAGACTATGTTTGCATATCTAATACGTACGCTGTAGAGGTACTGTAGTATGTGGAAATTGATCTCAGAGACTATGTATAGAAGGACAACCATGTGAGCGACAAATTTGTCCAAGGCTAGCTAGGATCAGCAATCAACGCCAAGCATTCCACAATCCAAATTCCCAGCAATCTATGCCAGCAGATCGAGGCGGCCGGCGGGGATTGAAGAAGAGCGCGAGCTCCGACTAGTCACTGCCGATTTTCTAGACTCTGGAGCATTCACCCAAGCCTCGAAGAGTTTGAGGTGCTGATGGTTCTTGTCTGTAGTTTTAACAAACCTTGATGCCTTGATTCAGTCACTGTAAGTTTCACCAATGCTTGCAAGTTCTATATCAGCTACAACTTTTGTGAACTTTGAACAGAATAATTGAATAAATAGGAAATTTCATTAAAATGGCGCCATTCTGCAACTTTGGCAGTTTTTACGGTTCAAACTAGGCGGTTCGTAATTTGCACCTCTCCTAGATGGCACTTTTACGGTTCAAACCACGTGGTCTGAAATCTATACCAGCCCTAGATTTTTAAAATCTATACCAATCCTAGATGGCACTTTTATAGTTCAGACCGAGCGTTCTAAAACTAGCACACATAATCTTGCTAATTTAATGAAATTCCCCATATAACCTTTGAAGCCTAGTATCTCTTAGAACCTTTAGCGAATTAGTGCTTTCACTCTAGATGTGGCACAATAAGTTATGTAGAGTTTGTGAATTATGGAATTCAAGGAGCCTTGGGGCCTTAAAGAATTTTGTCTTTAGGGACTTTTGGAGCAAGATTGCGTAAGCTTTTGGAGCATATGTTTGATTTCCTTTGTGCACAATAGTAGGTGACTACTTATCATGAAGATTACAAGTTTCTTGGGTGAAGAATAATAGTCCATTTAAGTTAAAAGTAAGCGTAATTTCCCTTCTTGTTTTTTTAGCTGTTGCAATAATTTTCTCTACTTTTATTTGATTATTGTCAAATATCCACATTACAGTATTGTAATGCATAAATCATTAAATTGATGTAATTAATATTTTGATAGGACATAGGAAAAAACAAGAGAATGCAAAAGCAATCAACCTTTGTAAGCTTCATTAAGAGGTCTAAAGTGGACTTGAAAGTTCAATATACAGAAAAAGAGGGAGATAATATTGGAGTAATTTGAGAGAATGTACTAGCAAATGGAGAAAATATAAGAATGGATGAGAAGAATGTAGGATGAATTGGGGAGGATGATGAATTGAAAACCATAAAGGTTGCACCAAGGAAATAAATTGTATTGATGGACATCTTAGATCATAAGGCAAATTTGGAGAATTTGGGGACCAAAAAAGACAAAAATTATGAAAATTAGATAAAAATATAATTTATTTAGGTTAAATCTTTGCAAATTGTAAATAATATAAAGAAAAGTACTTATTTGAATCTTTGTCTTTTACTTTTTTATTTTAAATATAAAAGTGACATATAATTACAAAAAGTCTTTGAAAAATTTCAAAATATAGAAGGTGAAGTCTTATTTAAATCTTAACTTCTCATATTTTATTTTGAAAATCAGCATGACAAATATATCATAATGACAAATCAATATGACAAAATAATACTTGAATAGAATGAGTCATTGAGAATTGTAAAAAATAAACAAGGAAGTTCTAAATTAAATCTCTATATGTTAGTTTTTATTTATAAAATCAAATTGAAAATAATTCATCCTTAGAAAGAGTTTAGGAAAATTGCAGGAAATAAATAGGAAAGTTCTTATTTAAATATCCATCCTTTATTTTCCACTATTATTATCAATATGACAAATGATTTATGATTACAAGGGCTTTTAGAATCTAATAGAAATAAAATTTTATACTCAAATCACCACTATTAATTTATTTTTGCAACAATTTACTCATAATTAGGAATACTTTTTGAAAACTGCAAATACTAAAAGAAGAAGGTCTTTATTGTCCACCATTTTATTTTTATTATTAAATCAACTTGACAGATGATTCTTGAGTAGGATGATTCTTTGAAAACGGTAGAACTTAAATGGGTGATATCTTACTTAAATCTCCATCCTATATTTAAAAAAAATTTAATCAACATAACAAATGATTTGTAATTAAGACAATTCTTTGAGAATTGACAAAAATAGTTGGAAAGTTTGTACCTAAATCTCCACCCTTTACTATTACTTATATAATCAAAATGACAAACACTTCGTGATTATAAGGACTCTAAAAGAATTGAAAAAAATAAATAGAGGAATTCTTACTTAAAATCTTTACCTTTTACTTTTTACTTCTAGATTCAACATGATAAATAATTCATGATGACAACTCTATAAAAATTATAAAAATTTAAAGGTAAAGTTCTTGTTTACATTTCTACTATTTCATTTTTATTTATAAAATTAGAATCACAAATAATTCATGATTTTAAGAGTTTTGGAGAATTGCAAAAAATAAATAGGAGAATTTGTACTTAAATCTCTACTTTTTATTTTTTGTTTACAAAATAAAAGAGAAAAATAATTCATGATTAGAAGGAATTTAGGAGAACTGCAAAAAATAAATAGTAAAGTTCTTATTTCAATCTCCATTCTATATTTATTTAATTAGATCAATGTGACAAATAATTCAAAAGTATGAGGACTCTATGACAAAAAAATTAAATAGGAAAGTTTTTACTTTAATCTTCACTTTTTGTTTTTTATTTTTAAAATAAAAGTGACAAATAATATATGTGTAGTATGATTCTTTGATAATTATAAAAATAAATCAGTGCATTTTTATTTATCTCCATCCATTATTTTTTACTTTTGAGATCTAAATAAAAAAATTTTGATTAGTAGGACAAGGAGAGAGTTGCAAAAATTAAAAGGGAGATTTCACCTAAATCACCACCCTTTATTTATTTTTATTTGTACATTCAAAATGACATATCATTCAAAATTAGGAAGAGTCTTAGAAGATTTCAAAGAATAAATAGAAAAATTTTAACTTGAATCTCTATTCTATATTTTATTTATTTATAAAATTTACGTGACATATGTTCAATGATTCTTTGAAAATTAGAAAAAAATAATGAATGAGTACTTACTTAAATCTCTATACTTTATTTTCGAAGGATATTGGCCTTTTGTCTACTTTGTATAGTCCCTTCTTTAGTTCTACTCGCATGGTTGCCCCACCCATACTCCTTGAGGGAATATATATAGAAAACTTTTTCCTTTTTCCTTGTCTTTATGTAGTCAAGTTGATCTTTCCTAATTTTGAAAAGTCAAATTGTTGAAATTTTCATACAAGTATAAAAAGAGACTTAAAATTAGATATGAATAGGGCAACTTGGATGAATGGAAAGAGCAACAAGTAGGCTTGGCAATTTTCCAAATTAACTATTGAATTGATTATATTGAAGATTTTGAAATATTACGAAGCTAAAGGTCAAATAGATATAGATTATAGAAGTAGTTCATGTAAAGTCTATTTTTTGTATATGGCTCATTGACATTTTTTATTTGTATATTCCTTCAATCAATCAATATTGTATTGTCTAATTATTGTATGAGTGTAATTGCTTATGTGTTGACTAAAGTATTTATATGTTATTTTGCGAGTATGGAATCTCCAATTGTATTTGTCAAATTATCAATTAATTATTTGTGAGCCACTAGACAGGGGAGCCATCAAGGAGTGGGCTTGAATAGATTATGAAGTTGAGAGTTTGGAAGGCAAATTGGTCAAGAGGGTCAAACTATTGTTGCTAAGAGTGAAGTTAATATAAGTCTACGAGGGACTATAAGTTGTAGGTTTGTGGGATCAATAAGAGAGTCAAGGCAAGCCTTGTGATTGATTTGTTGAGTAAGATGAGATTTTTTGTACTATTTATATTGATTAAAGATGAAATTAATTTGAAAATATGCAATGATTGCAACTATTAAGTTTGAAATTGTTTTGAAGTAGTTAAATTTGAATTGAATTTTGTCTTCTTTTTGGAATTAAAAGATGTATCATTGATTATTCTAATGCCAATTATTTTTGTTCTCAACAAGCAATTGAGTGCGTGGTCAAGTTTTGCAAAATGTGGTGAGTTGTTAATTTATAAATAGTCTTTGGATCATGGTTTAGAAGTCAAATTGTTTGTTTAGAATTTTAACTTGGCTAGATGTGGTGGTTACGTTGAAACTGTAATATATTTGCATAAAATTGATTGTCAATTCATCAAAGACTAGGTGTAGTTCAAGATGTTTGAATTGGAGTTGAATTGATTAGCATGTTGAAAAAATTTAGTAAAAGGCTATAAGATCGATAGTTTGTGGAATTGGATGAATAGACTTGTGGTGACAACCCATAGTTACTATACTCTATGTGTTGCTTAATTATCAGATAGTTGGACTAGTTCTTAACATGAATTGATTGTTGAAAATCTAAATATCCTAACAAAGTTGGAATCTGATCAACTTATGAGTTTGTGAGGGATCACCAGTTGTATTTAAAGTTGAGTTTAATTGTTTTTATATATTTTTTGAAATAAATTGTTGAATCATGTAAATGTAATTGTTTACAACTTGTACCAAATTGTCTTGTTGTGATACAAGTAGGTCATGGTAGGGTTGCCACAGTTGCTAGCATATGAGTCTAAGAGCCTAGGTTCCTATATTATAGGTACCTATATTATAAGTACCTCTATTATAGGTACCTTTCAGGGTTATAGAATATGTATATTATAGATGTTCATGTTATAGGTACCTATGTTATAAGCACCTTCTTTGGTTATAGGATATTTATATTATAGATACCTTCTATAGTTATAAGATCTTTATATTATTGATGTTTATATTATAAGTACCTATGTTATGAGCACCTTCCATGGATATAAGGTACTTATGTTATAGGTATGTATGTTGTAGGCACCTTCAATAGTTGTAGAGTACCTACTTATACCTTGGTAGAGTTGCGAGTAGTCCAATTGACAAAAATTATGAGTTGATATTATGAATTGCACTTTTTCAAGAATTGAACATTTTATTTCCAAAATTACCATTATAAAATCCCATCTACTTGAAAGTGACCTTAGACACTTAAACAATAGACAAATTGATCTTTTTTCTAAAAGTATCCCTTCACTTATAGCTCTAGGTTTTGCTTGTGAAAAAAAAATCCAAATTTATAGGGAGAAAAAATATCTTTGGAAGGAAATCTATTTTTTTTCTACATAAGGTTGCCCACGGCTCCACCAACATTGTCTTCTACTCATTCCATAAAAAACAACCAAAACTATCTATGTACCCATTGTTGACAAGTAGAGTTCTATTAGAAGATTCCCTTAAAAAATGTCATTAAACCATTTCTTACCCTAATTATAATTAATTGACTTTTGATTCTCTAGATTTTGGTTTCATAAAATTTCTTCTTATCTTGGTTGCCCTTACCTATGTGTGTCCCTTTTAGAAAAAAATATTTGTTCAAAGAGATGAACTTTCTTACACTTGTGGTTGCCCTTATCCTTGTGTGTCCTTTTAGGAGAAAAATTGTTTGTCCAAGGAGATTGATGTTTCTTCCTCCAACAATAGCCTTCTAGGGTCACTCCTTTTGCACGTGTATCTTGAGGATGACAAAGTTCTTTGAAGGAATAAAGTACTAATTCTTTAAAATAATCATGAAGGATTTGTCATGTAGATTTTAAATATAATAAACAAAGGAGAAGAACTTCTTTTCTTATTTATTTCTACTTTCAAAGATTCAACCCACTCATCTACTCCTTGTGATGTTAGTTTAAAAAAAAAATAGTGGGTGGAGATTTAAGTGATAACTTCTCTTTTTAATTTTGGAGCTCTCCAAAACTCTTTTTAATTATGAATTATTTGTAACTTTGATTTAAAAATACTAAATTGATATTTAAGTAATAATTTATCCATTTATTTTTTGCAATTCTATCCTATTCATATATTATTAATCACATGGATTTTAAAGTAAAAAATAATGATAGTGATTTAATTAAGAAATTTCCCTTTTAAATTTTGGCTATTGTCAAAGAATATTTGTAATCATGAATTGTTTGTTGTGTTGATTCTAAGAATTAAAAATAAAGGATAGAGATTTAAATAAGAACTTTCCTACTTATTTTTCAAAATTCTCCAAGACCTCTTATCATGAATTATTTATTACTTTAGTTATCTAAATAGAAAATAATGGCTTGAGGTTTAAGTAAGAACTCCTCCATTTATTTTGGAATTTTTTTGAAGATTCATCCTACTCAAGTATTATTTGTCACATTGATTTAAAATTAAAAATAAACCATGGAGATTTATTTTTTGTGATTCTCCAAGGCTTTTTTTTATCATGAATTTTTTTTCTTTAGATTTTATAAATTAAAAACAAAGAATGAAGATTTAAATAAGAACTCTTCCTCAGAGAATCCTCTTAATTTTGAATTATTTGTCATGTTGATCTAAAAACAACATATAAAAGGTGGAGAATTAAGTATGAACTTATCCAATTTTTTTTTCCAAATCTTGATTTTTGAAGAATCAACACCTACTCATCTATGTCAAAAATAAAAGGTGGACATTTAAGTAAGAACTTCACTTTTTATTTTTCACAATTTTCCAAGACTCCTTATCATGAATTATTTTTTACTTTGATTTTATAAAAATAAATAAAAGATGAAGATTTAAATAATAACTTTTTTTTTTTTTTTTTTTTGCAATTTTCAAATAATATTCCTAGTTTTCAATTATTTGTCACATTGATTAAAAATTAATAATATAAGGAAGAGATTTGAATAAGAACTTTCTCGTTCATTTATTTTTATTACAATTCTCAAAGAGTTATCTTACTTATGTATTATTTGTCACTTTGATCTAACACTATAAAACAAAGGCTAGAGATTTAAGTGAACTTTCCTATTTATTTTTGACAATTCTCCAAAAGTCTTCTTAGCAATGAATTATTTTTCACTTTAATTTTATATATAAAAAGTAATGGGTAGAGATTTAAGTAAGAACTTTGGTCTCCATTTATTTTTTGAGATCTCAAAGACTCATGCTAATCATGTATTATTTTTCATGTTGATATTTAAAAAGATAGAAATTTAAGTAAATATTTTTTTTATTACTTGTAATTTGCAATTTGTGAAGATTCATCTTAATTATGTAGTATTTAGCATATTGATTTAAAGATAAAAATGAAGGGTGGAAAGAAGATCTCTTTTGATTCTTTACAATTTTTGTTTTTTTCAAGGAGATTAATCTTTTTTCTTCCCATAGTTGGCCCTTTGCATATGCCCCTAGAAGCATGCACTTTATCTGTGAGTGCCCTTTTGCCCCCACCCATACCTACTTGCAATTTTCCTTTGACCACTTTGCAATTTGCCTTTACCCCTTGGACACCAATGGCCGTCTCTAGGATACTTGCGGTTGCCTTCTATTCCACCTGTGGCATCCCTACCAACATTTATCCTATATCTACATTTGTCCATCCATGGCAAAGTTATCCCACACACGCCCCCTAATGTGCTATATAGATGCTAGATAGCATCCAAGTGGGCTTAAGTAAGTGGAGTTTATTTTTTTTGAAAGTCAATGATAAATTTGACTTTATTAGCTAGATGAAGGGATCTACTAGATGTCTGGACATCATATTTGTTGTGTTGTTGCCCAATTTAGGAAGACAACTTCAAATATGAAGTGTTTCTTGCAATGACTGTAGAATACAATTAATACTTTGTATCATGGATATTTATCATTGAATTTTTATGCAACCTCTATAAGCATACCAAATTTTAATTCCAAAATTCTAAAAAATTTATTTTTGATAAATTTCACTTAATTTTCATAGTTTTACATTATAATTGATTGAAAAATATTGACAATGAATTTCTTAACCCCTAAAGTGTCATTGTCCCTACGAGGGACAAAATGAATTTTGGGCATGCTTGTACGATCTCAATTTTTATTGAAACTTTTTGAAACTTTTCCATAAGATAAAAAAACTTATGAACTTTTTGGGAATATAATTTTTATTTCAATTGGTGCCCGGGAGCAAAAGTTATGCCATAATAACCTCAAAATGGGGGAGATCGAGCAGCAAAAAAAAATCCACAGAAAATTGAAATAAAAATTTTATTAGTTTTTTTGTAGATTATATTTTTTTGAAAATGTGAAGATTTGATTCATTCCATTTGGATTAGAGATGAGAAAGTTATGGAGCTTCTTGTTTTGTGAGCAATCAAAGCAACTTTTTGAAAGAAATTTTTTTCTTTCACTTTGAATGCTAATACCTTTCAATATATATAGTTAAAAATTACAAAAAAATTATCACATGATCTAAAATAAGTGTAGAACAAGATACTATGATTAGATTCTAAAAAAATATTTTTTAAGTTTATTTTGTAGGTGATTATAGTAGAAGTGGTAGTTTTGAGTGGTTTTGGTAAAAAAATGGCCATGGGACTTTAGGGATTAAAATTCAATTGTCTAGACATATAAGAGCCATCAATATGTACATTTTTCATGTTAGAACAAGTATCATTAAGTAATACAAATTTATACAAAAGAGAATTCAATAACATTGGAAGACTATTACAAGTCTAAATTTTGTAAAATGTATATCTTTATATCTTACACTAGAACTAGTTTTGTACCTCTGAGATGATGGTGCAATTAATTTGCCAAAATCTAGTTACAATATACAAATATCTATTTACAAAACTTGGACATGCAACCCTCTAATATTGAACTTTCTATTTTGTAAATTTTTGTTACTTATTGGATTTTTTTCTAACTTGAAAGATGCAGGTATGGATATTTTCTACATATCTATACAAATTGAAATAAAAATTCATCACCAATGTTTTTTAATCAATTCTTATGTAAAACCATAAAAACTAAGTGAAATATATTTACTAAAAATAAAATTTTGGTTTATCAGAATTAAATGTAAAGTGTGTGTAATGCAAGGACCAAGAATTGGAATTTGAAAAGAATACATGATGAAACTTTTGAGCACCAAAATTAAGGTTTCATGCTATGTATCTTTTCTAATATTTTTTGTTAACCCCTAAACTTTCATTGTCCCCTTAGGGGACAAAATAAATTTTGGATAGATTCCTATTATCTCAATTTACATAGTGATTGTTTTTTAAATTTTTTGTAAAGATAGGAAATCACATTAGTTTTTGGAGAATATATTTTTAATTTCAATTAATGCCAAAAGCAAAAGTTATGCGACATGAAGCCTAAAATGGAGTTTTTAGGTAGTATAAAAAAATCATAAAAAATCAAAACAAAATTTTTAAAATTTTAAATCTCATAGAGAGTGTTTTTGTCTATATAAAAAAACTTGATTCATTCTATTTGGGTTAGTGATGAAGAAGTTATGCACAATCTTATTTTTTTTAATGTAAGTTATGTAACTTTTTGAAAAAATAACTAGTAGGATCAATTTTTGAATGTAAATTTCACAATTAAAAAAAACTGTTTGACAAGGTTAAGTTTGCTTATTAGAACAATCTCACTAATGGAATTATTGAGTTTCAATTCCATCTTAGAGCTATTAATGATTTAATTTTTCATTCAATCTTGGACCTATTTCTTTTTAATAATCTTTTTAAAAAATGGAAATCAATTGTGTGTTTTTTTGAATTTTTTCCTAGGTTTTTAATTCAACTCTTTAACATAAAAAAATAGAAATTCTAAATGTTTAGCACAAAAATTTTAATCTATGAAGATTCAAAGCCTTAAAAATCTATTTAGGCAAGGTGCAGTGAAACTGGATTTCACTTGAAGAAAAATGTGTCCGTTGCAACTACGTATCCTATACAACTATCTTTCGATTGTAGCCCTATCTATTTGCACCAAATTCTTATGTCATTGTTTGATGTCATTGTTTTACATCATTAGTACAATGTTTAGTTGCAAAGTAGTCATAGGATGAAGTGTAGGATTATGAAAGTTGTAATAGAGTTCAAATTTGGGATGAATGTAAGTTCTTCTCCATCTGATATTCATTACAATCAATGATGTAGACTAGTTCACACTCTATGATATCCACCATGTCAATTTCAAGTTGAAAATAACAACTAAGAAATGACTAGGAAACAACTACAACTGTAAAATGATAGAAATTGTTTCCTAGTTGATTTGTAGTCATATCTTAGTTGTTTCCTAGTTGTTCTGTAGTTGTTTAGTAGTCATTTCCTAGTTGCTTCTAAATTATTTTTCAATTGTCTTAAACCAACTAACCCATATCAATTGTCAAGACTACCATTAGGTTGGACATATAAGACTTGTAAGTAGTTGTATTCTTATGTAATGAATTTTGTTAATAAAATTCTAAGATTTCTACATTTTGTAGATTTTTACAATTTGTAGACTTCTATAGTTTGTAGATTTTGAAATTTGTAAGTATTGACAAGTTGCAAATGAATCACAATCATACAAGTTGCAGTGAAATCACAAATGAGTTGCAAACGAGTCATACATTAGTTGCAAATGAATTGTACAAGTCACTGATTGAATGATCAACTTCATGTGGCAGCAAAGCCACATAAATAATCATGTCACAAAGCGCATCAATGAAGTTTTAAGTAAGCTAAAAAATGAGGAACGATTCCATTTCACCTTGCAACTATAATACAACTAGAAAACTTGTCCATAGTGAGTCAATGACTAGGGACCTCTAGATTCTTACCAATGACAAATGTCCACTGCAATTCAAAAACTAGTTGCTCTATGTAGTCCCCAAATCCCTCATTTTCTTCTAGTATTTCTTCACTTCAAACACAAATATCTTGCAATTTGCTAGGTCAAATATTTTGAAATTCCCTTTCAACATTTTTATACTAGTCTAGTGTAAAATTAGGATTAACTACCATTGCTTTGGTGGGAGTTGCTAAAGGTATTGGAAATGTATTTAGCGTGCACCTTACTAAAGTGCGTTTAAATCAATGCAAGGCAAGGACAAGCAACTTATAAATCTCTTTCATCAAGTGTACAATTGTGACAAGATTTAAATAAGAAGTTGCAGCTAACTCTATGCCAATAGTTGCATTCAATTAGGGGGGGCTAGTCTTATGGAATGACTAGGCATAAAGGGCATGGCATCTAGGTGATGAATCTAGTTGAAAGTGAAAGTTGCCAATTCAACTAGCGGAGATGATGTGTTTTTTTGTGGTCAACTTTTGTAAGCCTTGAGCTTGGCAAATATAGCTAGAGAATAAAATAGCAACAAGGTTGCAAGATAAATATTGTTGCACCCTTTTAACAACTCTTTTAGTTTCAATGAATTGCTACATAATGCACTATAGGTATTTTGAGGCTTTTCTTTCTTGAAGCTATGCACTTTTTTGTTTGTTTTGTGATTGAGGAGTGTTAAGGCAAAGGGTGCCTTGGCACTTTATTTCCTCTATGCCCCTTTAATAAGTAGGGAAAATATGCTTTCAAGTTGCAAAGGTCATAAATCATAGTAAAAAAAATCTATATAGATTTCATTTTGTTGCTTGCTTTACCTTTGGTATAGCCAATGATAGTGGAATGATGAAGCACCTGCAGCCCATCAAGCTTATGGCAATCCTATGTAATGCCAAAGTTTTTGAAATTTATTTCACACATTTTTATACTTGTCTAGTACAAGATCCTATGGTTAAATCTATGAAACAAACAATTTTTTCACTTTTTTTCACTTTGCAATAGAAATGATAGTTTTGAGTGATTTTTGATGAAAAAAATGCCTTGGGAGTGAAGGGGTTAAATATTCCTGTAACACCCATTTAGGCATTTGTAACACCCATTTAGGCATTTATAAACACAAGATGAACTCTATTGAAATTGAAAATCAATATGCTTAAAAAAAATGCCTTGTTTTGAGCTTCTTGAAATTTGATCTAAATTGAACAAAATGCCAACATTTTGATGAGTTGCATTAATTTTTTGGGATTTGTAACCATACAAATTCAAACTAGATATGTTAGAGGTCTCATAGGAAAAGAAAACACAACAATATCACTTACAGAGTAAAAGACTATAATGTTTGACCATCAGGCTATTAAAACTGTGAAAATCTTTCAACTCTCTTTTTGCATGTCAAATCTAAAAAGTTGGTGACCAAAAAATATGAGGTTAAAGGACCTAATATGTATAACCCCAATCAATTTATGGCTTCTTAAAATTTACTCTATAATTTTTTAAATGAATTTTGAATGTGATTTTTTCTCTAAGATCTAGTGTATTTGAGGCTCATTTCCAAGAACTCTCAACGCTATAGGAAGTCAAGATTGCAATGGGTACCCTCGCACAAAATCGTGAATAGAAAAATCACTATCATTTATTTTCAAGATTGGATTTTGATGCTAAAATTAGACTCCAAGAAGAACTTTCCAAAAATATAAACTACTAAAAATAGCAACTTGGTTAGGTTTTATTTAACTTCAAAGTTTTGCAAACACCAGATTTTGGTGCCTCCGGCATTTAGGGGATAAGAATGCAATGATAATTGCACATGACAAAAAATGCCAATTCTATTCTCCGCTTGCAAAAATTCTTGGAATGGTGCACAAGGCATTTGTATCTTTATTGGACCGGCTACTCTGCCCTGTCTACAGTCAGTCTCTGTCTGTACACACAACTGTAGGACAAATATCTTCCAGTGCATGCATTCATAGCACCGCCCTGCAAGTTGCACGATTGAAGTTCGTCGGTAAGTATTGCACATATAAAATTCCTTTCCTGCCCACACGAGAAGTCCTTCGTCGGTAAAACTCCATGCACATCGATTGGACAGTACTGTACAGACTATTGACCGAGAGCTCCGATCCCTAACTTAGCGTTGATTTCGTCTGTACAGACTATTGACCGAGAGCTACCGAACTTTAGCATAGTGACGTCTGTTAGTCTGTACAGACTTCGATTCCCGTGCATTGAAGCACCCCTGTGGAGGCAAGACCCGAGGCAAGGCTAGATGGGGTTGAAACACAGACGACTAAAGTAGGGAACAACTTAGCAAGAATACTAAATCAAGTCCTCCACATTGACAACATTGTCAAGGAGGAATTTAGTTTGTCAATGTTCCTGTGAGCAAGGAAGATTTCAGAATGATACCCTTGACAGTAATTAATTAGCTTACTTAGCTTACTCAGCTTTGCACTCCGTGCTGAGATGAAAACTAGCGATGGAGTCTGAGTGAATGAGTGGCCGGCCGGCTACAGCTCGATCGCCGCTGCCGTTTCCTTCGATCTACAGGTGCGCAAGGTTGGGCAACGCCACTGGGACGCGCGTGATCAAGAGGTACGAGGAATTGCTCCATCTCTCATAACAATTCAGAACAGTGGTGGCACGGTCAATTTCTATTACCTGACTGTAATGCCAAGTTGTTCTACGCAATCAGGAATGTTCGAATCTGTACTCTTTGGTTGATCTAAGAAGGATTATGGTTATAATCCTTTCCTGATAGTGATTACAGACACACAGTTACTTTGAACACCAGATTTAGCATTATAACAGCATTAATTATGCGGCTGCAACACCATTCTGACACGTTGTGTAGCAACGTTTAAGAACTATGTTGCTCTTCGGCTCTGTTTTCATTTTTTGCCTATTTTTCGATGGGTGGTTCCAAGAATTTGGTTGAGGCTACCAATTCAGGCAATTTTTGCATAGTTTATTATTATTTTGGTAGCTTCAATACAATTTCTGGTGGTTAGCAACGAATTTTCAATGAATTTGTTGTAAGATGTAACTGAATTATTGCTTTTTTCTCCTGAAATTACCTATAGGATTGTGGCTCGACCTAAACACTTGTTGAAATGTGGCGGTATTTAGCCCTGAAAAGAATGCCTGACATGGTCCCACTTGTGTCCTCCACATAAATTTCTTGCATTTGCCTCCACAGTCGTGTCTGCTGGCGTTTCAATAATCCGGCCTGCCTCACTTCCTGAATTCATTTTCCCCGAATAAAAATAGCTTCGACTCCATGTGAACGCCGTCATTGAGAGATTGTGCTTGTAGCTATGGTGCTTTTCTTATCTTTCGTTGTGGCTATAGTACCCTTGCGGTACTTTATGTTCGACATCTGCTATGTTCAATCTGCATATACTAGCGTTCACATCAAGCTTTAATCTGTACAAGTTCTTGTAATACAGAACTCGTACCGTAGTATAGATCGATCAGAGGTTTTTGGGTCTATGATAATAGCTTCGTGCCAGATGGCTTCTGAACCGTATTCCCTTGGGTTTCGATCACCAACCATGCTTTCGGTAAGCCTGTAACGGCAACACACTTCTCTTGCTTTTTCTGAGTTCTGTCAGAAGTGTATACTCAGCTCATTGTGACGGACTGTCTATTGTATATTGCAGATCCTAATTTGCACATACATCGTAGCTTTGGACTGAGGTTTGAGGAGCCCGAAAGTCACTCACGCTTTAGTATGACGACTCCCATGTCTTTGGATTCTGGTAAGACGAAATGGACAGACGCTTTTTGCAATCTTTTATTTACAGTCTGGAGTTCAATTCCTGAGTTATTTGAACATATACTACTGAGAATATTTCAACATATTTGAAATTGGAGTAGTATTTATGGCTTCATGGTGTGATAAGTTGTTTTTGGTGGAATGCGATGACAAGAAAGAAAACACGGCATCTTGCCTGTTCTCCAATTATGTAATTGAGAAGAAATTTGTGTCACGAAATATACAGTCGGTATTGATTATTTCTGCCCATCATAATTGCAATGTGTTGATAGTTGAGATTCTGTCTTCAAATGACAATCTTTAGGAGTTGTGAGAATTCTTGCTTCTCCAGTCAGGAGAGGGGTCACATGTCGCACGTCTGGCATATCTTCTTTCATAACTTTGAAGTATGGACTCGATAGAACTGTAATTTTTAGTAAAGTTTTATTTGATGTTAAACTTTCTTATCATAGTCTTGATTTATTAAATAATTGGAAGTGGTCCCATATTTTTCCCAAATGCAACAAATAATACAAGTGTTTCTTACAAAGACCTAGTGCATTAAAAGAGACTTAGAAGTTTGATATTTACTGTAATAAAAGTGCATGCATGGAACTCAGTGAGTGGCTGATTTGTGTACCTTTTGGTATCTCCTGGGCACTTGATATGAGGTCCGGATTGTGCAGGAAAAAGATCAAACCTAGATTCTATTTCCAAGGGTGTGGAGGCAGCTCCTCAGGATTTATGTTATGAGTTTGTTTCCACTTTGGTTGATAACATAACTCATTCTGATGTCCAATTAATAAATTTTCCATGTACTAGGTTCGAGTTCTAATTCTCAAGAAATGGAGGTGGAGCCAATTGCTCAAGTCGGCGAAGCCATTGACATCATCGACAGTGTGCACAAACTTATCGACAACAGTACAACATGGAACAAGCGCCAGTGCCAGCGCATTCTGCAGCGTTTCGCCAACATTCGTGATAGATTCAAGAGCATGCAGTGGGATAGAAGAGTTGATGGTCTACGCAGAGCCTCAGATGGTGGTCCCAATTGTGAAGAGCTTGTCCGATTACTGGAGAAAGGGAAGACTTTGGTATTAGGCTATGTGGAAGGAAAAGCCGGCATCGCCAATATACTGAGCCGCACAGATAACCGAGAAGCATTTGAAGAGATTAATGAGGAGCTGGACACTGTGGAGGCCAAGCTTGGCTTTCAGAACTTGGAGGAAGACGTCGAGCTCACAACAACTGCTGGATTCTTGGAGAAGCTGAGCATGAAAGAGGAGGCCGAAGAAGACAAGAAGGAGATGCCTGAGATTTTTTCCCGCATGCAAACAACAGTAGAGGCTAATATGGAGTATTGGGAGAAATTAGCAAAGGTGGTTTCAGACAAAACAGTAGTAGATGAGGATGTCACGGAATTAGTGGAAAAAAGCTTATTGCCTTCCTCAGACGAGAGTGAGATTGCAGGGGCAAGGAATGCTGTAACCATTTTGCCAAGTTATCTCCGTATCGACCTTAAGTCCGACATTGTTAAAGGCGAACTTGTACGCGAATATGAAAGACTGAGCGAGCAAGATCCAAAAGAGGAGGTTGGTTGGGCGGCTGTGCATTCTGGAACTTGGCTTGGTTTTAAATTTGCTATTAAGGCGTTCATATGTGGTGCCAAGGATGGCCAGGCAACAGCTTGGAACAGAAGACAGTTGTTGAAGGAGGCTGGTTCCCTGGTAAAGTTGCAACACCCTCATGTTGTTCGGCTCGTTGGTTTTGGTCAAGATGATGATCAATCCATTTTTGTCATGGAATTGATGGACGGAAATCTTCGACAGCTCATGAAATCGCCAAGAGACACATTGCTGGTTGGCACAAAACCCTTCACGAGCAGTGAAGAACTAGACATTATCAACCAAATCGCGAAAGGCATGTATTTCATGCACACCAAGGGATACGTGCATGGAGACCTCAAATGCTCCAATATTGTGTACAAACGCTTTGCGAAGCAAAGCTTGGAAGTCAAACTGTCTGATTTCCGAGGCGCTCTAAAATTGGACCCCAAATCTGACAAAGTTGTGGACCCGAAGGCAAGTGAAGAGGCAAGCAAGCCAAGACGACCTCGATGGACTGCACCCGAGGCCATTGATCATTATGGTGGATCAGTTGAGCCTACTGGGAAGCTACTGAAGGCAAACGATGTCTATAGTTTTGGAATGACCTGCTACGAAATTGTGACAGGGAAGTATCCCTTTGATGGGATAAAAGGCGCTCGTTTACTAGAACAGATCAAGGACGGAGCTGCAGAAAAATGGAATCCATTGCCTTCGGAATTGGATGAAGGTCTCAAGGGACTGATAACATCGTGTTGGAACAAGAAGCCAAGCAAGCGACCATCTTTCAGCCTCATCTGTCACCGTCTGAACATGATTAGGTCCAAAGTACTTGCTGCTGAGAAGAATCAGTCTTGTGGGGGCAAGGTCGCCAGGGTGTTGAGCCAGATCAAGCAAATTCCTGTACTCGGAGCTGGCACCAAACTACCCAAGTTACCCAACTGCTTCCAATCTGCTTCGGAATCGCCTCAAAACGACAGATTTATTTCAGCACCTGAGTACGAATACTTGAGCATTCGGCCTGAGCAGCTGAAATTATTGGAACCCATTGGAAGCGGAAGCTTTAGCAAAGTTTACAAGGCAACTTGGTTGAACAGTACGTTCGCTGTGAAGATCCTGCGTTTAAAAGGTTGTCTGAAAACGGAGGTGGATTTTCTGATGAAAGTAAGCCGGCATCCGTGCATCGTGCAAATGGTGGGTTTATCACGAAACGCAAATGGAGAAGACTCGATTGTGATGGAATACATGGATGGCAATCTGCGGACATTGATTCAAACGCGAATGAGGAACAGGTCTGGAACTGAAAAGCCCTTTAATCTATCTGAAGAAGTGCTCATCATCAGCACCATTGCGTGGGGTATGGCGTATTTGCACTCCCGGGGGTTGGTGCACAGAGACTTGAATTCTTTCAACATTCTTGCCCAAGATTATTCTCAAACTGTTGATGTGAAAATCGTGGACTTTGGGAGGTCGCATCTTGAAGAGGCTTCAAACTCGGGTGAGCCGCATCTCTATTACCAAGGTGTGGGTACAACTTGTTTCCGAGCTCCTGAAATGCTACCAATTGATACTAATTCTCAGGAAGAGTTGCCTGCGGAATTGCCTGCTCCCTCTGCGAAAATGGACCTGAATGCACTCAAGGCAACAGACGTCTATAGTTTTGCAATGGTATGCTACGAAGTTTTAACCGGACACTGTCCATGCTCAAAAGAAATAAACATGTCAGCCTATGCTGAAACGAGAAGGTACAGACCGACTTACTGGCCTAAGGATTCTGATGAACGCCTGAAGTGGCTCATTCAAAGTTGTTGGTGCATGAATCCCGCGAAGAGACCAACCTTCAGAGAAATTTGCAATTTCCTTCAAAGCCAATTCCAAGGCAACCAGCTCCAATATCAGCTTCTAGCCACGTGATAAACATTCTTCAAGCAGTCGTAGCGTTTCCATGGTATTCAGAGGTATTGAACGCAGCATCCCATGCACAAGCTAGCTGCTATCCATTAATCAAGGTTTTTGATCACTTTCTGCTTGAATACTAGGTACTAGCTGGAATCATTAAAATCTTGTAAGCAGGTTGCTGTACTGGAATGGCATCGATCAGGGTCATCACCTGTACCCTCGTTGAGATATTATCTGACAACAATTCTTGATTAATTCAAGCTACTCTATTTATGACATTCGCTGCGTTGTGTGCAATTGAACATAGTCACTCTATATGTGTGCAATTGTCGGAGCTTAAATCTGGAGTTTCTTTTCTTAGCATGGGATGGCATTTGTTTAGGACTCACTTGTTTCCAGTTGTCCAAATTTTGTGATCGATACCTGCCTACCATGTAATGAAACTGTCTCCCGGTAAAGATACCCAAAGCTGCAAGCGTGTATTTATTGGTTCTGCACTGAAGAGGAGGTTTTGCATCCATCTACAGTGAATGTGAATGTGAAGAAGTTTACACTTGCAGAAGTTGGAATGCGCATGTGGAAATCTGATTATACGTACCAGTGCTACTCGAAAAATGAGCCAATGAGTGTGCTAAAATTTCGTTAAGTTAGTGAAATTTCACGACATTGGTTCTTTTCAAGATGGTTGCCCTGAAACCTAAATGGATACACCAGTCCTAGTTCTTTGAGCTTTGTGCAGTGGAATGTAACAAATTTTAAGGTGGGTGTTCATGAATATGTACAGTACATCAAATATTATGTTCGTTTTGCTCTGCAGATCAAACATGGTGTAAACATAGTCAGACTTTCAGCAAGATTGATTTCGCAATTTATGTATGGTAGAGGTACCCATTCCTAACCAGACCCCATGAAAAATAGGGTGTGTTAAATTTGGAGAGGCTGGGATTCATTTCTGTTTTTTTAATATTTTAAAGGTTACAAAAAGCTTCCTTGGTTGATTGACTATCACAAGAATTACAGCATGTCTTATTTTTTGTGCCACTGTAAATAGCCTCTAGTTTGTTAGTGAGCAGTTCTGGATGACTGTAAGTGTTGGCCATGGGTAGACAAGAACTTTGGCCTTTCAAAAATCATAGTAATTTTACTTTCCGTGCAAAAATTACCAAACTTTTTGCAATCCCCATCATTCATGTTACTACCTTCCACTGCTCCTCATCATGTCCCAAATTCCTTATTTGATCAGTTATGGGTGCCTTAACTATAACGTTGCTAGTTTTGAAAGGTTGATATTGCACGGCAGAGAAGCCTTTGAACAACTTGGCACTGAAGCTTCTAAGCAGTGAAGGCAAGTGGGGTGCACTACTTGTTTGATATCTTGGCCAAATGTCTTCAATCTGCATCCCCCCCCTCCATTCAATTTCAAGGAGTTAGAACATACCGGTAACATACCGGGAACATAATGGGAACATAATGGGAACATAATGGAATCAAACCCTAATCTTTTTTCCATGCCATGCCCAAACTCATATTCCATTTTTTATTTCGCATAGTGCTTCTAAATTTCATAAATAATAGAATTTTTGTTTTGTTTTTAAAAAAAAATTGAGAGATTGTAAGGGCATACTAAATCTTCCAATCCACCGTTTGGATTTTTGAGTTTCAAAAATACATGGTGAAAATCTTGCTTGGAAAATTATGTGAGGCATTGTGAACTTTTGGACATTGATGCATTGCAAGATTTTTTTGTATGTCTTATGCCTTCTTTTTCCTTGAACTCTTTTGGAGACATTCCTAACATGATTTAGAGTATGTTAAATTTTTTAATTCAACACCCGCAGTGAAAATTTTTGCCACAATCAATGGTAGCTGAAATTTTTGGGCACAATAAAAAATAAAAATAAAAACTCTGACTTAAAATTCTTATATCTTTCAATCCATATGGTCAAATGTCACAAAAGTTTTATCACTTTTCTTCTACAATTCTAGTATAAGATCCTATGGTCATATTTTTTTCTTTAAAAATTGAAAATTTTGATGAACACAACAATAGAAGCAGTTTTGAGTGGGTTTTGACAAAGAAATGGTCTTGATCCTTTAGGGATTAATTTCCCTTAACCCCTAAAGGATCAAGTCCTTATTTCTACCAAAAAAAACACTCAAAATTGCCATTTCTGTAACAAAGAGTAAAAAAAATTTGAAAACTATTTTTTTTGCACATCCAACTATAGAATCTTATACCTTACTAGTATGAAAATGTGTGGAAAAAATTTCAAAAATTTTGACCACATAGAGTAAAAGATATTTGCGTTTAAAGTGAAAAAAAACAAATTTTCACCATCTTGTGGGACTAGATTATTTGACTTTGAACTTTTTTAACTTAAATTTTTTGCACTACAGAGTTTTGAGCTTTAAATCCTTATTGTGTGAAATTGAGTTGAGAGTCTAGGGGAAAGAAAAAAAAATTTAACTTAATTTTCATGCTTAAAAAATTGTTATGTAGAAGTAGGTATGGGAAAGAAGGAAATTTTAAATTATTCATATCTTTACAATGGAATTAAAATGCACTAATCCCAATGGTCAGATTGTTCTAAAAAGTAAACAAAATCATGTAAAATTTTTTCTTTAGAAAAATTATAAAAATTGCATTAAAAAATGAATTCTATAAGTTATTTTGTTAGGAAGATGCTCTAACTGTCCAAAAAACAAGATTGTCCATAGCTTTCTCATAATAAGTCCAAATGGAATGCATCGAATCTTCCCATGTAGACAAAAATATAATCTATGAGAGAAAATTCTAATTCTAATTCTAATTTTTGAATTTTGTTTTTTGCTACCCCCTCTATCTTGTTTTGAGCTTATTTGGGCATAACTTTCATTCCCAAGCATCAATTGAAAAAAAATTATATTTTCATGAAGCTCATCAGTTTTTCTATCTTCAAAGAAAGTTTCAAAAAATCATGACAAAATTTTAGCCCATAGGTACCTGCCCAAAATCCAATTTGTCCCTTGAAGGGACAATGGTCCTTTAGGGATTAAAATGAAGGTGGGAATATTATAGTATAGGTTTAGGGAATTAATAAAATGCATGGTGTCAATGCATGGATTGAGATAAGATTTTGGTTAGTTGCAATGTACTCAAATTAATTCAAGGCTCCAATTTAACCTTTTGTAGCCTTAAATGGACAATTTTGAGAGAATTTAGCCTAGGAGGTTGTCTTATCCTCTCAAAACATGTTGTAGGGTCAATTGAGAATGTTAGCATTTAAGTAAACTTCTCATTTTTTCTTTGAAGTCATTTAATTAAAAACTAATTAAAAAAATTAATACAGAATTAACTAAAAACACCATAGGGATCCCATACTCCCCACCGACCAACTCTAGGAGTCCTTTCACCTAAGAGTGAAAATACCTCATATACTCCCTTGAGAAAGTTTTACAAGTTTTACATGCAATGGAGAAATGTAAGTGTGCCCTTCCAAAATCCTACACTCAATCTCAGGTGAAGTCATCCATCCGACACTTAGTGTGCGCGGCATACTTCTAGGGTTCAAATGAAGTCCCTTGGCCAAGTCTTGGACGGATCAGGGCCGCAAAATAAACTTACACAACATATTTAAAATAACTTAAAACAACATAATCAAAATAAAAACAGTCACAAACATACTGTTGACGATGAGGAATCCGGACGGATTGCAGCGAAAAGACGGGCACAATTGGGCTTTCTTATTACGCAGGCTAAAAGCTCATAATAATGCAATCAGATTCCGGTCACTGTGGGACACCCAATAGCTGGTGACCTGGCAAAATGTACATCTGCACTACTGACTCACTTGGAGTGTTCTCCAATCCAACCAGATTCCTCCACTGCTAACTTACAGGTTGCTAAAATACGTCCAGGGACACTGGTGACAACTACTCAAGCTACTGTGGGAGAAATGCAATCGACTAAATGGGGGCAAAAACAAATGCTTCATCGTTTCTGTAATCACGTAGAGCGAACAAATCACTTACAAAAAGTACACTACCTCAGCAGCTGTCCCCTTGTTTCTGGAAAACATGGAAGAGAATCCAAGCCGTGGACAAGCCGGAGGGCAACCGCCAAGGCAGACAATAAAAAGGCTCGAATAAGCTGCAATTACATCAAATCCGCACAAATCTTACAGAGGCCCGTCTAGCGACGCATGCGAGGCTTGCACCGGAACTCGGCCAACAAAGCAATGTGGTCTGATGACCATTCCGGAGAGGGCAACCCCGTATCCTTCCGTAGACTGTCTTCATCCAGCAGCTCCAAAAGTGACTCCACGGTGAGTGAGTCCGCTGTACAGTACAACATCACCTCCCTTATCAGAGAAGTTACGCACTCTAATTCTCCCTGAAGCCATGATTTCCACAGGCTAATATCTTCAATGAATGGTTGGCACAGTAGGAGTTCACTAAACAGAATCACTATCTAGGCACAATACCAATTCAGATCGTGAAATAAATTCGACGGACTCAGTCGTTGCAGAGTTATCACAGGGCGGAGTGAAAACAAGAGAGATAAACAGTATTATAAAAAAGAAAGTCTAGATAAGCTTGTTCACTTTGAAGTAAGAGTACTTCGGCACACAACTGTCAGACTAGGAGAAGACCATCGTACCAGTGTAGAAAATGTAATCAAGTGTGCCCAGAAAATCACGAGTACAGTTTGTGAATTGCGGTTCGCTGGTGGTTGGATCCATCCGCCGCCTCTGCTTCTCTGCTGTTGGGCCAATCCCGTTCATCCTCCCCAAAGATGCGTAGGCACTCACCTGCAAGTCATTCCAGAATTGGTAACGTTAACTCCATGTCTAACAGCTCAACAACGCCCGACCACATCCATTCCAAACTAAAATGAATAAAATGCACAACATGCGAGAGCTCGCAAAAAATCGCTAGTAAGAACCTCACCAATGGCAGTGAGTGGCACAGCTTGCTAGGAGGCCGCAAAATGTTCAGAGGGTCCACTTGCAGATCCGGATGAACAGGATCCACACGGCCAGTTGATAAAAGACAGTGAGGTGCACTGCAAAAACGTTCCAATATGCCAAAGCGTCAGAACTGTATAGATCACTGACAAGTAAACAATGCAGTAGCGCTTTGTTAACACCATTTAGTTGCACCAACCTGCCAGGAGTAGAGTTGAAATCACCAGCCACCAACATAGGGATATCAGCGCTGGCTGCGATCTTCTCAAGTCCCTTCAGCAGGGTGTGTACCTGATAGACAAAAACCGCAACAAAATCTTCAGAAAACCCAACCTTCATTTTGATTCTGGGATACGAATGTAAGAAACCGGCAGACAAATCACCTGGAAAAATAAACCTTCCCATCAGCGAATCCAATGCTATCTATCCACCGTAATTCAAAACTAAAATAACACTGAACCGGACGAAGATAAAAGAAAAAAAACTGCACACCTGCCACAGCTTCACATCTTTCAGTTCCTGGTTCGCATGAATATGAGTGTTCGCCTACAAACCGAGCCAACAGCCAATAGTTCCAAAGTGAGACAACAGAACACTCCATAGATGATTTTAATGGTTCACAACTTGCCATATGATGATCTGCAGCAATGCCCGAATCTGCCTACTGATATAAATTTGTTTTTTTTGTGTCCAATACTCACCACACAAAGAAGCTGACCACGCTTGCCAGAAGCTGCTTGAGAATCCATAAACCCACCAGTGTCACGTGCTTCCAGAACCACAATCAAAGCTACATTATCCTGCATAAGGTACAGAATCGTAACTCATCAGACATCCGTTTGCACGAAATAAGCTGGATAGTACTCAAGATAAGTTCCAGTCCACTGCTTACAATCTTCGGCACATTTTCAGTGGAGCACCAGAACAGATCAAATTTACCAGAACTTAACCAGAGCGATCTCATGAGCAACAGAAATGCCACAAGAATTCATAGAAACGCCACACTAAATCAATGCCTACTTTCTAGCATTCATTCAAACAGGAGTCCTCATTAGACCAAAACATAGACTAACCTTCAAAAGTCGACTAAGAGCTGCCTTCTTAGTTGTTGGTAGCAAAGCCTCTGACAATGACTGTGCAGCCTTGTTGAATTCCACCTGCACAATTGACAAAGAACATCATATTTCCAATGTGCGATAACATTCATTAAATCACTTCAAATATGAAATGCTGATACTAAAATCGTATACCCAAATAAGACTTTATAAACATAAATAAAGAAGTTAGAAGGAAACAAGACACCAAAAATACACAACTTACGACCGACACAACCGATAAGAGCCTGCTCTTCTGCTAGCTACAGGGATGTCTACACACAAAAGCCAAGCTCTGAAACCTACCTCATATTTCTTCACTAACGAGAAGCGATCTCGACGGAAAAATGTAGCACAACCATCGATTACATAAACAGAGCCAGTATACACCTGCAATTCATTAACAATATCTGGTCAGTCTTTATGTACACAATTCCCAAGAATTATCACAAGCACAGAATAGAAACAACCAAACTATGAACGTCATGTCAGTTCAACAAGACCAAACCCTCTGTAAATCCTGCTTCTTCCTAAGAAATGCCATACAAGCTTCCACCCGATCTCCAGGATGCCGTTCTGAAGAGACCTGTACACTAAGCAATAAAACGGCATGGCCTTCCCGAACTGCAACTTCTCCTAATACTGTTTAATACTTCAGCTGACGCAACACCGGCTTCAAAATAGACGAAAAGAGGAAAATCTTACCTCGCCAGTTTTCTTCTTGTAGACACCAGTGTAACCATGCTTCTCCAACTCAGGTGCGTAAAAATCCTCATAATGATCACTTTGCACCTGCACATCCAAACCCCAGCATTCCATTCAATTTTCTACATAGTATGCTTACAACAAGACTGATCATCTCATAATGCAAAGCTGTGTACCATAAAAAATTATGTCAGAGGAAAAAATAGTAAGACCGTACTCTTTACCCCCAAAATATAGCTAATCAAAACAATAAAAATGAAGCATACCTCCTGTAGACACAGGATATCCGCCCGGTACGCCACAATCTCGCGCAGAAGATTTTGTCTACGATAAGTCCATGCCAAGGCCCAAGGAGGACAGTAGCTGTACTGCTCACTCGTCGCATACAGGTCCGAAAGAACATTGTAAGACAGCACCGTGAACGTCCCTGAAGACGCCATGCGACCATCGGTCTCCATCGGACCCATGCCATCCATCGAGTTCAACGACATCAGCTGACGAGGGGTCGGAGAAGGGGCTGGAATCACACGGGAGGTTTGACGCTGATGCGGAGTGGCCGCAGGACGACCCGTACTGCCATCGATGGCCACACACTCGATCTTCAGAATGTGACCCACGTCCTCCATAGTCGGAGTGTAGGTCTTGCCCTGACCAACCTCACACCAAACATCACCAGCTTCCTGGTTCTGGTTGTGCGAGGCCATACGAACAGGGCTCGAGAACACGGAACCATTGCTGTGATGAGCAGTGTACGTCGCAGCACCACCGAGACTCCCATCCAGGGATCGCAGAGTCTTGGCTGGATTCGAATTGAACGAGAACGGGGATTCATCCTCTTCGACGCCGTTTTCTCGCTTGTCCGCGGCCTCCTGGTGCATGATAAGGTGCTGTCGCCATGAGTCAGTGAAACACTTCTGCGTGCAATGCAAGCTCTTCGACTGAGCAAGTTTTGCTTTAATGCACTGCACACATTGCAGTGTAGCAGGCTCAGATGGGTGTATACAGCAGACTAAAATTTTCTGCTCACTCTGTAGCCGATACCTGTTTTGTTAAACACAAGGCAACAAATTAAATTTTCATCTTTCTGGATGTTAAACCACTTTTTATTGTTTGTAAAGTACAAGAAATTCCTTCATGTACAATGCTATGATAGCTGTATTCTTCAGGCCCGTTAGGTTCTACTACGACCCCGATACTTGTTCAACTATGGTCATGGAAATTACAGCACTATGCACAACACTGAAGGAGCTTCCTGAATGTTCAAACCCCTTTACATTGTTTAAAAATTACGAGAGATTTCCTCACATACGAACATCCTAACAGAGAACTTTGTCGGCAAGCTACAATGCTAATTTAGCAGTATTCATCGAACATGTCCCAAACACATGTCTAACTCAGGGCATGACAACTGCCACACTATGAGCAAAACTATCAGAAATCTCAGCAACTCGTTCAGCTGCCTGAGACGCGAAGTTCAGCTCAAAACTGAACCCTCGAAAAAGCACCCTCAGTTGTGAACTGCACAGACTTGACCTAAAACTCTTGATGCAACAAGAAACACACAAAATGCGGAAAACCGAAGTGAAAGCTGAGTACCATCGACACTGAAGGAAATAGCCGTCGGTAGACGACGCCTCGGTGACATCTTCAGGGGAAAGGCTGGAGTCCCCCCGACGCAGCAATACGTACGCCGACAACTCGCATCCTACGATCGGAATGTCGGTCGGGAGGTGCACCCGCACCACACTCAGCATGCTTCCCCCTTTTCGCCCCCTCCCTTGTCTCTAGCTCCGCTCGAGATGATGGCGCTCTTCTTCGCAGCAATTCGCCGGCCCCGTCCTTTCAATTGCAAACTACAAATTGAATGCGCGTGGGGCGGATCCGCCATCAGGTGGTCCCTGCGCGCGCCAGCGTTCCTCTCTGGGACCTTACCCTTGTCTCCTTCACAAAATTTACTGCCTCTCACACCTCCGAATCATCATCCTCCCGCGAAAACCTAAAACGGTCGCGCCCTCCAGCTCTTCACTGCTGTTCCGTTAGCTTCCAACAGGAAAACTAAGTTACTCCTAAATTCTCAGAGAACGTCAAAGACGCCTCTTTTATTTTCAGGCAAACCGTCCTCGAGAATATACACTCCGATACGAGCTGGCTTCTCAGCCACGCCTTCGACCACTCACACACACTGGAGTGGCATGTACAATCAATACTCTGGCAATAATAAAGCAATGACTGGGTCCTCCGTCCCTCCTTCCCTTGCTCCTGACCTGCACGTAAAACCCTAATACTGTCAGACCATGCATGAACCTTTCTGTCAGAACCCAAACAAGCAATCCAATCATCCACAAACCCCTTCCTCTTCAGAAGAACAGCAGAACCACAATAAAAATACTTTTCTCTCAAAGAGATACAAAAAGAGCTCACACCAACCATAGCACCAGTTCAACTCCTACCCACACCCTTCCCCTTCTGGCAACCTAGCTGCTCCTCGACAGGTTTTTTTCCTTCTCAAACCTCCACTAATGCATCAACACTCTCCAGAAGCTCCCTCAACACTTTCCAAACTCTCAAAATATACTCCTACACCCGACATGACGAAACCTTAAACAAACACGAAAAATAACCAAAAAAGTCAGATTACAACAAACAATGCTCCCAATATTTCCACAAAAACAACCAGAGAAGATCGCAATCTCAGCGCAGTCTTTCCTTTACGCTTAAAAACAGCAGCATCAAGTCGAAATTCAACAATGACTCGAACTAACCCTATCCCTCACGAAGTCAGGTCAAAAAAATCGCGGAAGCCAAAAAAACGCATAGAAAACTCTCAATCTTTCCAGAAAAGAATCAAAGAAACTCACGATCGCAGCGATTCCTTTGCTTTTTTTCCTCAAAAACAGCAGTATCGAGTTGAAATTGAACAATGACTCGAACTAACCCTATCCTTGACGAATTCACGTCCAAAAAGGCTCAAAAAATTTGTGGAAAAACAGAGGAGTTTCAGAAACTATACCAGGATATGGTGGCGGAGAGCCTGAGGACGCAGAGAACACAAGACGAACGGCGATGGCGGGGAAGGACTGTGGCGATGGTGAGAAAGGCCTCGACGGCCAGAATGCTCGAGAGAGTGACCCTGACCACCGGTTCGTCCGGTCGCGCCTGGGCTTGTCCCTATAGTGGGATGCCACGTGGCTTTGGAAATCTGAGAAGGGGAATTGATTCGTATTGATTTGGGCTGACCAAATCCCACTTTGAGTCGTACGTTTTAAAATTTTAAAATTCTAAGATTTTTAAATGTATAAAATCTTTGATACCTTGAAGTGAAGGATTGAAACACATTGAAGTGATTATTTTGAACTATCCGAGATTAATGTAGGACCTAGAGTTCTGAAGTTTTTACAGGTAATTTTGTACATTTAAAAAAATATTATTATTATAAATTATTTTTTATTCCAAATTTAAATTTTGGCCTCTCTTTTTGCGATACTATAGTATCTTCTTGTATTGTTATTCACTTATTTATCTTTGAGTTGAGGATAATGTGTGCTTCAATTTTGTATTATCTTATTCATTCAAATTGGAGGATCTATTTTGTACTTGCTACTTTCAGAGCAACACCTAATAAAGAGCCTATGTTTTAGATACGAAATGTCATTGTCAAAGAAGTTCAAAACAATTGGAGGGAGTTGCTTGTCCTTTACCTATTGAAAGCCTTTTGTGCTATGCTTTACCACAAATACCACATTATTTAGCAGACATCAACTTCTTAAACGAAAATATACAAGGAGGTGTTGTAGACAACTCTTCCAGTGAAGGATTGCTTTGGCCCCCATTGTGCTCACCGACCTCATTCAAGAGGACAACCTCTTTACCAAATCAAGTGCATTCATATTCACCAACTCTATGTGTCCAAGTTATCTCGCATAAGAAACTCTGGGTACATGTTAAAGGAGATGCTAAAGAACTTTAACTCAACCATGAAGTTATGTCATTAGCTACACTTGCACATCTACTTATCTAAGTCATTGACCTCAAAATAGATTCTATATTGGAAGCACTACAAGAAAACTTGTCCAAAATGACAGAAACTCGTCCTAATTGACAAAAATCAGCCCGTCCTAATCTACAGAAAATTGACAGGTTTTTGTCAATTTGGACAATTTTCTGTCAATTCGGACAATTTTTTGTCCTAATTGACAAAAACCTGTCAAAAGATTAGGACGGGCTGATTTTTGTCAATTAGGATGAGTTTCTCTTGTAGTGGAGATTGTAAAAGGAAGGTTTTGGTGCCAGTGAAATCCCTAGCTTCCTATTGTAGATGATGAATCTCTTCCTTTATAATCTATAAGTGGTGAATCTACATATCATTTGGCCCTATTTCCAACAAAGGATTTTTGGAATGAGCTGATTAATTGGAGATAAACACTTGTACATTAACAATGTCAATAGATTATAGATAAAGTTGCGTCCTCGAGATTCTAAGTCTCTTTCAAACTTCAAGATTTTTTAAAGAATATGCAAGTCAAAAAGAGAGTGAATTACTCTAAATGAGGACATGTGGTGCATTCTATAATGGAAACTGGTGTATCCTGTGCCGTTGCCACAATCAAAACAAAAACAAAAGTAATTTTCTAATTTTTTAGAACCAAAAACAACATAAAAATGCATAACTTTCACACTGTACATTCAAATGCCACAAAACCAAGTTGGTGCACCCCTCCTTGCCAAGGGCTTTCTGACAGTATCAAGCACGTGACCGGGGATGCACGGTCTGGGAGATCTCAATGTGACAAACAAAACAAACAGTTTGAGCCTAAGTTTATGTTTTTATTACAAAGTGCAAAATCTAAAGCAAAAGAGGCACCAAAAAGTGCGCAGTCGATGCGCTCCTCGTCCCTGTAATCATGTGCACACGAAAGTGTAGTCGGAAGAAGTGTCGGCTGAGGTTGAATGAGTCGGCGTCTGAGTTAAGTACACCACGTCAAGAAATCAAATGTCTAGAAGCATCTGGTCTGCTTGTCCAGATACAACTGAACCTCTTGGCTGTACCGGCGAACAAGTTGCAAGGAATTGTAGCTACGGACTTTTGCAATACCGGTATGCTTACTGTGCAGCTGGGTAGATGGCGAGCCTGTTCTCTCGTTGGTAAGCAGACCGCCATTTCCACTAAGTCTGTAGTATTTTTGATCAACTATGATACCAGTACTATTAGCCTAATTATAGAAATTTAAATATATTTTTGGCTCTATGAACATTGGAGTTTACACCCACGGCTAACTTGTCGGTTTGTTACAATATGATATGCAGATGGTGAAGTGAAGACTGTGAAACTAGATGAGACTGATCGGGTGCCTGTAATCTTGCACTCATCATATGCAGCGGGTAAATTTCTCCCAAGTGACTTGAATCTTTTCTTAAGTCAGGTTGTGACGCTGTAACTTGCTTGTTTTTTCGACCATTTTTTAATGACGAGCAGCTCTTTGTGGTAAAAAAACCTTGTTTCAATATTGAAACGAGGCCTGCTTGTGCAATCTTTCATATAATCTACACTGCTCTTGGTCGCTTTACAATAATATTAAGGTTTTCAAGTATGGGAGAAAAATAACATCAAAATCCAGTATTGTTCTGAATTACTCTGTGCTATTTGTAGCTTATGTATTATCACTTTTCATTGCAGGATTATTGACAATTGAAGGGATCAATCTGACTGACGCCACAATACAGACAGCAAGCATAGCATCGAAGGGTTACTGCAGAACTTTGGAAACAGAATATAATAAAGTAAGTGCGAATAATGAAGAGTTCTATCTTTGCCATTCACTAACTTCTGCATATTTTCGACAGATCATATGAGAATGTGAGTATGTTCATCAAATTTGTTTTATTTGGGACGTTTTATCTTACTGTAAAGATTTTGTTCACTAATTTAGTTCTTTCACTCTTTAGATGTCGTATGTGCAAGACTTTTAGACTCTCGACCTTGAGGTCACGTTAAAACTAAAAAAATTGAACTGGATAGTTCGGAATATTATGATGTAACTATGGATTTACTCACAAATGTTGTGTTATGGACTTTTCAGGGAGCCGGAGGTCTGGAGATACACACTTGTAGGCTTGAATTGGACGAGATAAAAAACATTGTTGAGATGTCTGTGGTTGCTTTTAGGGAAATTACGAAGGATGGACATAAACTAAGGGTCAGCAGTCTGCCTGTTCAAATTCAAGACGACAGTCTAAGAGCAGGTTAATGTTCTTATCGCAATTTCTTCGATTGCAGTATCAACTCTCAACCATTATTTTTGCAATTGCCTATTTCATTTTATATATCCAAAGACAATCAACTTCATTTCTAAGGAAACGACTTGTTTCAACATTATAATAAATTCATATCAATCTCTCTGAAGGTGAGATTTTCTTGAATGAATTCATAAAATCCTTTATCGCTCAAATTCTTGATTTATTTCTTTGTACAGACATGTATCACTTTCATCACTTTCATCAAATTGTTCATGGAAGAATTGCTAATGGTTAAATGATGTGACATTCTTTTAGCAAATGGCACCTACTTCAAGTTAGTACCTCTACATACTCGTGAGCAGAAGGTGCATGAGATTTCAGAGGCATTATCTTGCTTGTGCAGTGATACGGGATATAGTCCCTTACACAATTCTTGTCGTCTGCGCGTTCGAGCAAATTTTGTCAAGTGTGATACACGCAACCCCGATAGTTGCATGGTTAATACCTTTCGTGATTATTGCTTCAACTCAAATCCTGTCACAGAGGTATGACTGGACCCAAATGATTTCAGTTGATTAGGGTGTGCTTTCAGTCATAAGTTTTTGTACCACTTTCTTGATTGCGTTGCGTATCGCTAATACCGGTAACACCCAATTGTGAGACATGAGAATCACGGAGATATTGTCTTGATGACTTGCAGCACAGAAGCGACCATCGAATTATTGCTGATGAAGTCGAAATACCATATGGTCTGCTCTTTCTACTGTGCAATTCAAAGCTTTCTTGATGCATTCTTCTCTAGTGTAGAGAACAGACTGAAAGGTGTAGACTTTCCAAGGAGAAAAGATTCAGAAACTAATCGTCGACTGTGGAGGAAACAAGCGGGATATTATAGTGAATCATCTGATGAATTATCTGATGAATTTTCTGATGAATCATCTGATGATGAAGAATCAAAGCGGCTTAAGGCCATGTTGTCTAAAGACAAAGATTTTGTAGCTGCCCACGACTCTCGCTCTGTGCTCAGCTCTAATTGGGAGTGGCCAATTTATGATACAATCTACGAGGAAAAGCGATCGTTTTTGAAATTGCGAAAGGAGACTGCAGACGTGTCTTTAGATGAGAAGACGCAGGTGGTACCTTTTGTAGTGGTATATCTGCATCTCAAAGGTTTGCCATGGGCCAAGCAGGTCGAGGTGAAGATATCTTCATCTTTTCTTAAAGAACTACTTATAGGTAAAAATGATCTGCAAAGACGCAAGAAAATAGTAAGTATGGATGGCCCAGAGCTTTTTCGTGGGTATGAAATTCTGAGGGAACGACGTCAGACTTGTGCAGATGAACAAGAAGAGCCTTCAACAAGTGCAGATGTCACAAGAAACAAAGAGGAGCTCCAGCATATCACCCATTTGCTGCGGTTCATGGACAAGGAACTCGAAGAAATCCAGCCCATGTATGAAGTTATGAAAAATGAACGTATTGTGACATGGGATATGTTGTGGGCGTTTTTTCCACCAGGAGAAGAGGTTATTTATCGCGACGACTTTACTGATGAGTATGTGCATGGTGATGTTTTGTGGACGGATTACCAGGAGACAGCAGGCGGCTTGAACCTAGTCATGCAGGTGACTAAATGGGACTACAATTGTAAATCCTGGAGCCAATACACTAGTACATTAAGCGTGCCTGCTTATGAGGGTGATTGCGCAATTACCAGCTTGAATGTCTACCCACTTCAATTCGAGAAGGATCCCAAAGCCTCCGAAAAGAATTTCCTCGACACTGGAAAAAGATTTTGTGAGCTTTCGATGATGCAAAGAAATTGTTACATGAACTACAAGGGTTCAATGGTGAGTTATATTTTAGTAGACAAATGTTATAGAGTAAAGAAGGAGAATGCAGACGGAAGGATTATGATAGATTTGGGAAGTTTTTCGAAGATGAATCCAGACCACCCCATGGGATCAGCAAAGCCACCATGCGAGATCATACGTGACAATATTGTCTTCAATATTGACATCACTGCGAATCCCAACCGCAAGTTTGCCCCATCCTTTGTCTATGGATTTTCGTTTCGCCTGAAGGAATGGGGATGCTTTTCTGTGTGTGGAATTTCAGAGATCAAATTCAACGACTTGGCATATGATGACTTGGTGATGCCTGCAGATACAAAAGCCCTCACAGAATGTTTGGTAAAGGAACATCTGAAGGAAGGAAAAAACAAGGTAGCGGTGGACGCTGACGGAGCTGACGTGATTGCTAATAAAGGCGAGGGTTGCATCTTCCTGTGCTATGGTCCTCCTGGGACAGGAAAAACTTTAACAGCCGAATCGCTCTCCGAGAAATTACGTTGCCCTCTCTGGTGCTTGAGCATATTTGAACTGGGAACAACTCCAGCAGCGCTAGAGACCATGCTGGTGAAAGTACTGGACGTTGTTGCATCATGGGGTGCCATTCTTCTTCTCGACGAAGCCGATGTCTACCTGGAGCGGCGCTCAACCGCAGATTTGGCCCGCAATGCAATGACTGGCGTATTCTTGAGGCAACTTGAGTACTACCGTGGAGTTCTCTTCCTGACCACAAATCGTGACTCTGAGTTTGACGAGGCCATCTGTTCTCGCATCTCCGTGTTTTTGTATTATGGAAGACATGACGAACATCAACGAAGCGAAATATGGACGAATGTGTTTCGTCGCGTGGGCCTGAAGGACTTTACCCCGGATAACTTGGCCGAATTCTCAAAGCCCGATTTCAATGGGCGCGAGATCAGGAAGATCATGAAGATAGCACAAACCCTAGCGAAAAGCAAGGAGGAGAAATTACAAGCTCAGCATGTTAGTCAATCCTTGACAGCATACGAAGCATCTTCCAAGTTCCGGACGTCATTGACAAGGGTCGGTCTTCATCACCATCCAGACCGCTCTCCATTGGAACTGCAGGAGGAATGTTCAAACTCAGCATTTGCTCCCAAAACCTGCGAGCCCCATCCCAGTTCCGGGGTGACCAACGTAGTCAGGGTTCAAAACTGTCTCCCTCAGTTGACTCCAAGTTCCTCTTCAAGCACCGTCATTGAATGTCTTCCGCCCGACATTGTCGACCAAAAGGATTCCATGCAACAGAGTTAGGGTTTCAATGTGGAGTGCAAGCCACTCGGGCATCGATTCAGTGACAATGGGAAGCTCCCATCATGTTGCAGGCAAGTCACAACGTCATCTGTAGAAAAGAGAGAAACAACTCCCGCAGTACATTATGTAGTCAGATTTCAATATGAGCTGCTTCTCACTGGCCCTGATATAAGGTAGAAACACCCAAAACCGTTACGATATGCAATTCCGCATAGTTAGAGGCATAGTTTTGTAAAAATAATATTTTTGTAGTATTAGCAAGAGAAAATCATGAATATTAAACAAAAATTAGATTTTTGTGATGTGATATGTAATTTTTATGATTTTCAAAGTGGCAGGGCTCTAAATCACTGGAATTGTCCCATAGGTGCACCTAAAACTGAACTACGCAAAATTCAGTTGTTAGCAAATTAGAGTTTAATATGTATCCTTCAAGTGCATCAGCAAATTAAAGTTAAACATGTGTAAGACACATTAATGAAACTCTAGGGACACTTTAATAAGGGCACTCTATGGAACAAGGCTTAGGTACAGGGATGGAATTGGGTGTTTTTACCTTATCCAAGTGAGAACACACTGATCTTAGTCTTAGTCAGCTTCAGGAATGTTCTCACTTGGCATTTGGTAACAACGCTTATAAAAACATAATACCTCTAACAATGATCGGAAGGTACAGGTTGTATATAAACATTTGTTTTTAGTTGGTTTGGCATAATTGAGTTCTTTTGAAGTTATTGGTTGTTCAGACTTGAGGCATAATCTTCTGTAGTCTACACAACAGCTACCACTACATTTCCTCTCCACAATCCTAATCCGAAAAATTCATCCACACAATAAGGAAGAATGTAAGCATCAATACCAATGGCACTTAACATTTACCACAAGTAAAGAACTTTGATGGCAATATGAAGTGAATTCTTCATTGACAATTATGAGAATATTGGGTGGCGGTGTCATTTTTATAATCAAATCCACTGTCTATCATGCACTTTCAAAAGGTATGGGATAACTTAAAGATGAGAGTTTGAGAGTTCATTGTCAAAAAAGTTGAAATTGCATTTGAAGTAAAATTTTAAACCTCATTTATGCATAGAAGAATACCTTTTAAAAAAAAATTGAGATAAGAAAAGTTGGAAAAGCAAGTTAAATTAAATTTTCAAAAACTTGTTTATAATTTTGAGTCTTTAATCGAAAGTTATGAACAAACTTTAGAGAAGGGTGTTGAAAAATGTCAAGGAAAATGTCCCTTCCAACCCCTCTCTCAAATTTGTTCATAACTTTTGATTGGAGACTTTAAATATCAAATGGATTTTTGAAGATGAATGTTAACTTGATTTTTCAACTTTTCTTAGTTTAACATTTTTTGAAAAAAATTATTCTTCTATGCCTAAATGAAGTCTAAAGTTCTACTTCAAATGCAATTCCTACATTTGACTTAACTATAAGCGGTTGAACTCTTACTAAGGTAAAGCAGCCCATTGTGGTCAGAATTTGGAGTCTGCCCTCATGCCGCTGCTGAAATTTTTCAAATTTTTTCCCATGTAAGGACAAGTGTGAGAAATAGTGAGAGCAATTGAAATTCTATTTTTCAGACAATGTATGAATTTGTTATGAATTTTTGAACTGATCTATCCAAAAGAGTCAATAGGCTACCTGTTAACCAACAGAAACTATATCTAATATGTTCATCTTAATCACCTAAAGCAGTCACAATAATTTCTAATGTGGAAGGCCCTGAAAAAGTCACATTCTCCATGATTTACACTAAAAAATTGGGTGCTCCTAATGAGGTCACTAATCACTCCATGGGTGTCAGGTTAGGCATTAATTATGGTTTGAAAAACTGTCATGGGGTCATTAGGTGTCTGCTATGGGTCATCTGACCGCAATGGGATGTTTTACCTTAATTTCAATTTACATATCCCATATAGGTTGTTTTACTTCCTACCACCCCTTTTGTATAATAAGAGTTTACCTTCTCCAAAACTTGAAGTTGTAAGTGGACCATGAATTTCTGCCAACAATATCTCCTAGTTGGTAGTAGCTATTCTTTGTTAATCGTGCATTTGGAGTTGATTAATTGACACTGCTCCTCACAATGTAGAATCTATGTTTCCTGTTGAATTCAGGTGCTATTTAAATTTTTTTAGAATTCAAGTAACTATGTAAATAGTGTTCTCATTTATTGACGTTATTCTCCCTTGCCAGCTTGCCATCCACATAGGATCGGTATTTGCTAAAGAGCAGAAGTGTGAACATACATGTGATTTTCTTTCTAACAACACCCCCCCAATTCCAGCTTAACACCAGGTGTAAACGTACCATTAGCATCTTAAATTGGTTAGTTGCATCCTAAGCTTAACAAACAAACACACCTGTTCAGATTCTACTTAATGTAGGTACACCCAAATGTGCCACTAACCTTAAACTGCCATCTATACTATATGTACATCTCCAAAATCAATTTTGTACCTATGCAGAAGAAACACTTTTAATACTAAACTTTGTTCCTTAATAACTTTTGCATACAATAACCAAATGCCACGTTATCTAGTGCATTGGAACCTCCTTTCACTTGCCAACAAGACCATATGAAAATTTAACCAGTTTAATAATAGAAAATAGACTCATTAGCAAAAAGTGGTGTTTTGGGGTGTATGTACCTTATGCCCTTCATCTTCTATACCCATGTAACCATTATTATTCTTATTACAAACTCTTGCTTTCAACTTCATGTCTTCATAACTAGTCTCACATAGTATCGGAGTGAGGAAAATTGTTTAAGAATCATATATTATCTTTCAACTTCTAGAGTTGCATGCTCTAATGATTGTCTAATGAGAATGTTTACGATCTATTCATCGTAAAAGAACAAAGACTTGAAGTTGAAAATCACTTGCAAATGATTAACCCCTAAAGGTCCAAATACCGTTTTTTGACATCATAGCAATTTTGGACAACTCACTACAAATGAAATTTTTATTTTTTTCCTTTAAAAATTTCACAAAAGATATGCCCAAGGAGTAGTTTTAAGACACAACAATTTTCATAACTTTTGACTACATGGTTAAAAAGTTATTGCGTGATATGTAATTTTTAACATTTGGCAAGTAGCTTGGGTAGTCCAAAAAACTTCTTTAAAAATCATTTTTTTAAGAAATAAAAATTTGAAATTAGTAGTTTTAGTTTGTAGATAGGTTCCATACCTATCCACAAACTAAAACTCCTCATAACTTTCATCTCATTAATTGAAATGAAACGATTCAAAGCTTTCTACAAATATATAAATTTAGGGTTGATTGCACTTGATTCTTCATATCTTTGGAATGCACATCGCATGTTGAATTGATCATGATTTTTTTTGTAGTGAGCATCATACACGTAGCAAGCCATTGTGGTCTACTTCTTTACATGGTCAAACATCATCCACCTATTTTAATGATCACTTTTAGATTGCATGCGTCTATTTAGGTCCAATCTACTTCTAGGTCCTTCAATTAACATCTTGAAAATGTAAATCTTTTCTTTGTCTTGTCATAGAAAGCAATGTTGTATATGAATTCAAACTTCAACTCTTTCATAGTCATCATGTTGTCAATAACCCCTCTTTGGTTGTTTGAGTGAAATGAAAAGATTACATTCCGGATGTTTGAATTGCTCAAATACTAGAAACGATCCATAACCTTTTCTAGTTCCTCACCTCTCAACATTTCTTTTTCTCCCTCTCCATCATGGAATAGATAGGCATTTAGAAAGTCTTTATGAGAAAAAAGAACAATAATAGAGTTAGTGGACATTAGTGTTTTCACCACCTACTTCGCAATGAGTTGGTGTATCTTTTTTATTGAGTTTTTATATTTACCCTTTGCTACCAAGTGACTATGATCTCCAAAATGAATAGTACCCCTACTCATTTTGGATTCTCACTACAATAGTAGAAAATCCTTGAATCACATGTACGAAGGCATATAAGTGTTATTTTGCAAAGCTTGCAAACTAGAGTACAATCTTTAACCCCGAAAGGACCAAAGCCTTATTTTTGCCAAGAAACCACTAGAAGAAACCCGCGTTTTAGGTGACATTTTGTAATTTTTTCAGACGGATTTTAGGTGACGTCGGAAAAAACAACTTGTGTTTTTTTGTGTCTAATACAACATCTGGATGTTGTATTAGACACAAAAAAAACACAAGTTGTTTTTTCCGACGTCACCTAAAATCCGTCTGAAAAAATTACAAAACGTCACCTAAAACGTGGGTTTCTTCTAGTGAACACTCAAGACTACCATTTCTGTAGCAAAGAGTAAAAAAATTTGAAAATTATTTTTTCTGCACATCCAACCATAGGACCTTATACTTTACTAGTATAAAAATTTGTGGAAAAAATTTCAAAATTTTGACCACATAGATTAAAAGATATTTGTATTTAAAGTGGAAAAAAAACAATTTTTTCAGCACCTTGCAGGACTGGATTATTTGACTTTGAACTTTTTTAACTTAAATTTTTTGCATTATAGAGTTTTGAGATTTAAATCTTTATTGTGCAAAATTGAGTTGAGAGTCTAGGGGAAAAAAATTTAACTTAATTTTCATGCTTAAAAAAATTGTTAAGTAGAAGTAGGTATGAAAAAAAAGGAAAATCTAAATTATTAATATCTTTAAGATGGAATTAAAATGCACTAATCTCAATGGTGAGATTGTTTTATCAAGCAAAACAAAATCACGTAAAAAATTTTCTTCAGAAAAATTGTAAAAATTGCATTCAGAAATGAGTTCTATAAGTTATATTTTCAGGAATATGCTCTAATTGCCCAAAAAACAAGATTGTCCATAACTTTCTTATAATAGGTCCAAATGGAATGAATCACACCTTCCAATGTAGACAAAAATATAATTTACAAGAAGAAAAAATTCAAAAAAAAAATTCAAAATTTTGCAAAAATTTTTTTGCTGCCCAAATTGCCCCGTGTCCCCTATTTTGAGCTTATTTGGTCATAACTTTTGTTTCCAAGCATTGAATGTGAAAAAATTATATTTTCACAAATCTTATTAGTTTTTCTATCTTCAAAAAAAGCTTCAAAAAATCATGACAAAATTTCAACCCATAGGTACCTACCCGAAATCCAATTGGTCCCCCGAAGGGACAATGGTCCTTTAGGGATTAAAAAAACTATCCTTTACTGCAAAACGGAAGGTTGTATAATATGTCCATTTTGTTTCACTGCATTTAGAAGTCCACTTCAAATAATCACATTGTGGATTTTCACAATCCAAATGACCAATGTAATACAATTTATGGAATTTGAGGTTGTCAAAGTTGTGAATGTTCATCATCACCAACTTGCACTATGGATATCCATCATATTGTTTGTCCATTCTTTCCAAATTTTGAGCAACCGATGAAATAGAAAATAAGGAACAAGGAGGCAACTCAAAGATAACATTCCTATTGGAAACTGGTAGAAGATACTACACATGACGGTGCTTCATAAACACTCTATTATACTTACTTGGTGGACTACATTTAGATGCAACGGAGGCCAAGAGAAGAGAGTGTGCAAGACTATTTGATGAATGCCAAATACAAAATGTAAAAGACCATTTTTTATTTGATGCAATTTGAACAGAGTATGCTTATTTTGAAAGTATTAAGTCAAGGGACTCTCTTTCTGATTCACTTGACAACTCTATGATTGGTTTTAATCTCTCCACCTTCACTAATCAACGAACATCACTATTAAGAAGAAATAAAAACACTTGGCAAGGTGGACTAGGCAAAATTATGTAAGTGATGTATTACATATCCATAGTAGATGTATCTAACTGTAGACTTACAATCTCAATTGATGCAACAAGCAAAGACAATGGTAGTTTGTAAGCTCTATAATTTCCACATACAAGGTATCAACAATGTCATGTTTCTTCTACGAACTTTATTATGGAAATAGACTATTGTAACTCTCTTGATTTTGACTTCCTTTCTTCTTCAATATATGTAGAAGACTCCACAAATATAAAACAATCATGTAGCAAATGACTCTCTACTCTAACATGTCTTCCTTCATCTACTGAAAATACAAGGGGAACTTCATGACCATCTACACAAATGCAAGCCATGATGAAAAATACACAATCAAAAAACAAAGTAAATGACAGAAGTGGGTCTTTTTGCATGGTGATGGACAAATGACCTTAAAGAACTTGAATATGCATGAAACCTTTACTATCAATTAGGGATGTTAATATCATGGTGGAAATAATTGGCTTGATACTTAGTATCAATTAATGGTTTTATTACCTATAACGCACCTTTGAAGCTTGCAATTGCCAATGCCTTATAGAAAAAATTTAACGCATAAAGGTGGTTGTGCCAGATACCTTCTATATATATATGCACTTGAAATAATTGCACACCAATATTAATAAATATAAAATTATGCATTTGGCAGTGTACAGTTGGAAAGTTCCATATCAAAGTACTAATCATGGTACATTATGCTATGGATTGACATCACATTTGAAGTAACTATGCACCAATGCTATTAAATATATATTTTTCTATTAAACCACTATCAATCAGAAAGTTTAGTAGCAAAGTTCAAAATATATTTTGTAGTTCATCATGTAAGGAATTGACAATGCAATAAATGAGTTGTTAGGTGTATGTCTATTATCTTATAATAGAAGTGTCAATCACCAACCTACTCTTCAATGTTGCACTATACACTAAATGACAAGGTCTTAGGAGAGCATATAAGTGATGTCCACTTCTCCAAACTAGACTCCTTGTTCAACCTTGTGAGACGACTTCTATTTGCATTTCATAGTGATAGTTTTAATATAATTTGCTACTTCATGCTCTTAGACAATTATAGTTCTCCATCTATTATTCCAAAGCAAATAAAAAAAGCAAGAGGTGAATCTCTCTTTATTTCTCATCTTCCAAAACACTTTGAAAATCAAGGATGACAAAAAGAAAGAAAGATGTGTCTCAGATAAGTTAGTCAACACATGATAACCTCCTAAAAGTCCTTTGCTTTGGAAGAGGAGGTAGTGGCATAGAGGAAGTTGTCAAAGTAGAGAACTTAGATTCATTGCAACCAATGTTAGACGACAGTACTAAAGTAAGGAATGTAGGACAATAGGGTCTTCCAGATAAGCTTCTTTGAATCCCGTTTCTCTCTATTGATATACTTTGAATTTGTAGAAATTGTATTCTAAGCAATCTAATGCCATATATGGGAATCTTTTTCATTTCAAGCACTCATATGTGCTTTCTACATCTAGAATCATCATATTTGCAAGAAAATATGAGAATGTTACTAAGTCTTAAAGAATATTCTTGAATACTTCTAAGAAGTCAACAGACGTTTATAGTTAACGACTTTATAAATAATCATTTACAAACAATACAAAAAGACTAATATATAACATGCTCATAGAGTCCTCTTAGTTCACTACAAATATAATATTTTTATCATTTTCACTATTAGCTTTAAAGTAGTATATATGTCTAACTCTTGAAGTACTTCTACTATATGGCTTTGCTTAAACTTCAAAAAATTAAAAATATCACAAGAAAGCAAAAGATTGACACTAACAATATAGTGCATTTTATAATATTTGGGCTCTTACCAAAATAACTACAATACATAATGTCTACAAGTCATGCAAAATAGGCTTTGAACATGCTTTCTTTAGTGCTTCATGAAATGCTCAATTATTAGAATACAAAAACAAAATATAATCCCCTTCAATATGAGTTTGACGATGATCTTTATGACTACAACTATATGCAATTGGGCACAATATTGTTTTAGGTTCCAATTACCTTTTAGAAATAATGCTACAAATAAATTCATACATAGAGATATCGATAGACAAGATGAAGTAAAAATAAAATAGTAGAATTCATACTACTAAAATCATAAGTCCCACTGTAATATCACAAATGCTACCATTAATACTAGGGGCTCGTGCTTGCTATGCTACGCATTCAATTGTATCACATATTAGTAAAAATTTGATGTATTTGAATAGAATGCATGATAATGATTTTGATAAGTCTTTAAAATAATTATTTTAATTATTTTATAAAAATATTTCCAATCATCCGTATATAGAAATCATATTTTCACACAATGTAATATTACTGAAATAGAGTAGCAATTCACAATCACCTCTGTAACATCATTTTTTACAAAGGGTGATATTACAAAAATAATATAGTCATTGCAATTGAGGTGATACTAAAGAGGATGAATATGGTGATATTATAAAGGTAGCAATTTCATTGCTTTTCTTGGCTTTATACTTCTTTTTCATTTCTATGATTTTGTGCTTTTGTGAGCTTTGAGCTTCTAATTTCAATTTTCTATTGCTACTACCAAATGATTTGATAAATTTATTAGATTGAACCAATTTTGGATTTCACAACAATTAAATTGTTCACAAAGCTTTTGAGATTTACAAGTTTTTCCTTTAAATTCTTCTATTTGGGTTGCCATTGTTTCTAACAATTGAGTCAAATTTCTAATGCATTCTAATGTATGTGTATCTTTTACTATATTCATCATTTCATGTATTTCATTCATCATTCATTAAATTTTTATTGTTTATTTCAATATATGCTTATTTATTAAAAAATTATATGAAGATTTTAATAATTTTTATTTGAAGATTTTTTGAAATTCTTGCTTTGCATTCTATCTAATACATAAAAATTCTTATGAAATTCTAATGGTGAATGCGTAGCATAGCAAGCGCCAACCGCTAATATTATAATAAAATAATAGAATTGAGAATGTTCAAGAGTATAGATTAGAACTTGTTGAGGCATTAGATATAAGTCTCAGTGTGATTTCATTTGCATGTTATCTTTGCTAATAATTTTTTTAAATTATCCAATTGAATTCTCTAATGGTGTCTTCTAGTTGCATAGTGGTTACCTTGTAGTATTCATTGTTAAAAAGTGAGGGTATCAATTGAAATAATGTAATTTTAACTTTAGACACCAAATTCACTGATGGTATTAACATCATTGAAGGTATCTAATGTAGTGGTGGGTATCAATTTAGTAAAATTGTGGATGTATTATTATACAACATTATGCATTACAAAAAATTTGAGCCCCACAGAAGGCTATTAAGAAGATATTTTGACCGTCTTTGGTGGTTTTTAAAAGTGCACTATTCCCTTGTACCCACTCAATTTGATGGACGGGCAATGCATGATCAGGCTCAAGAATGAACCATTCAGATGAAATCACAAATTCTACTGGCCCCACAAGTCTTGAATTCTTAAATCATACTGACAACAATTGATTCACTTCTACACATAACATTCAACAACAATAAGGACTGCCTTTCCTTAGACAGAATGATGTGGAATATTCCACACCATTTCATCCTAAGATGATATGGTGTGGAATATTCTACACTCATTTGCGATGATAGGAGGCAAAGTAAGCAATGTGGGATAAATAAATTAAAGTTAGTAGGAGCTCAACCGCTCATAATAAAGTCAAATTAAACTAAGCAAGAATTCTATTTAAAGTAAAATTTCAGGCCTCATTTAGTCATAGTAAAATAAAAAAATAAAAAAAACTTTAGACTAAAAAAAGTTGAAAAATCTATGTAAATTTCATCTCCAAAAATCCGTTTCATATTTCAAGACTTCAATCAAAAGTTATGGACATTTCAAAAAGGGGTTGGAAGGGACATATTACATCTTGAAACATCCTCTTTAAATTTTGTCCATAACTTTTGATTGAAGTCTTGAAATATGAAATGGATTTTTGGAGATGAAATTTATATAGATTTCCCACCTTTTTTTAGTTCAAAGTTTTTTGAAAAAAGTTCTTCTATTATGACTAAATGAGGTCTAAAATTCTACATAAACATAATTTTGACATTTTGACAATAAGTGGTTTAGCACTCATTTTCAAATTATCCCATATCCTTTAAGGATTCATGGTAAAAACTCATTTTCAATATAAAAATGACATCTCCAACCTTCACTCCCTCAATTGTTACCACTCAATTCCTTCATAGGTCTACCAAAATTATTTTTTGGATGGGTTAAATGACATTGGGATTTTGATTCAAAGGATTCCCATGGTGTTTGGCATATCATCTTAATGTTTCTTTGAATATTTGGTTGGTTGGTTTAAGATTTAAAAGGAAAAGAAATGTGTAAACCATAAGTCTACTCCCACAGTCTTGGCACGTAGGGAATTAAAAAGCATAGTTTTCTAGATTTTCCAAAGTTGTACTGGCACCCGTAGTGCCAACTCGGACATGGATGGGCAATCAACGGGCTGGCACTCGAAATCAATCTATTCCCCCAATTAGCAGCCCTCCCAGGGCCTCATTTTTTTTCTAATGGCTAGCAAAGGGTACCAATTGTTTGAATTTAAGGATATCAATTTCATTAATGTGGTTATACATACATAAGACTTGTTCATTTACAAATATGTGTGCAATGTTCAGTTGTTTCATTATTTGAACTTCTCAATCAAAAACTATAGTTTGGTCTTGAAGAATTCATATTATCCTAAGGAAGTCACATCAAATAGTATTCGTAAGAAATCAATCATTCCTTAACCTTATAAGTAGTCCTTGATATTTTCATTGTAGTCACTTAAATTCTCTCAAACATTTCATATTTTATTTGTTTTCTAATAAACCTAAATCCCATTGGATTTCTGGTTGGATTGGTCTTCCACATGGAAACACTATGCTCCTTTGTAGTTGTGCTTCTTTGTAGTTGTTGCCTCCTCTCAAATTTTTATTGCATCATAGTCACATAATCTTCATGTACTATTCAAAATTAATTATTTATTGCTTGCAATCTACATGTGGTTCCCCCAAATTGTTTGCTCATGGGGCAATGTGTATAATCTCTAGCAATGTAAGAATGCAATATTAGAAATGGTCACTTCTTGATTCTTGAATTGTCTTTAAAATTTGGTAGCGAATTCATAAAAAATGGGATCGTAAGTCAATGGCATCTCTTTGATTTTGTAGATGTCATCTATACATGGTACAAACTAGAAAGTATTGGCACTTATGAGAATCTAATATAGATACAAATTGTGTCTCTAAGATCATATCTTCCATCATATCTTCAACAATGAGACCGTCCAACTCAAGCTACATTTGTTGCATGTTGGCTTTGGGAGACGTAAATTCATGAGAATTATGGTCAATAGAAAAGGTTTCACTCAGATCCATTTATCCAACTATGGCTTCTAAATTCAAAGGTCAAATTCTAATACTAGCAAAACCATTCCTCACATTACTCTTAGTAATCATACTACTAAAATCACAAGGCCTTCCGTAATATCACATTTTTACATTGTGTGATATTATAGAGTTCCAATCCCTCTGGAATATTACATTTACATAATGTGATATTATAGAGTTCCAATGGCCATTTCACCTCTGTAATATTATAAAGTATAAAAATGTGATATTACAGAAGTATAGTCATATTATGGAGGTTTCATATTTTTTGGCTACACACTTCATTTTACTTCCACGATTTTATGATTTTCTAAGCTTTGGATGTTTTCAATTGTATTTACAAAGTCTTTGCAATTTGACAAATTTGCATTTCAATTCTTCAATTTTGGTGACCATTGTTTGTGAGTGAAGAAATTTATCAAGTGGTAGTGTCATTGCAATGTTTTCATGTTTGCAAAGATTTCTTTTGTGAAAATTATAATATAAAATTTTTCTTTAATTACTTTCTATTGCACAATATATGTATTTCCAAAGAATATTGTATGAAGATGTCAATATTTTCATTTAAAGGTTATACATATTTTATTAATCTACATTCTATCACATGAGAAATTGGTGATAGTAATATAGTTAATGCGTAGCAAAGCAAGCACTAATTGCTAGTCATACTACTAAAATCATAACTCCCTCTGTAATATCACAAATGCTACCATTAATACTAGGGGCTCGTGCTTGCTATGCTACGCATTCATTGTATCACATATTAGTAAAATTTTGATATATTTGAATAGAATGCATGATAATGATTTCAAGAAGTCTTTAAAATGATTATTTTAATTATTTTATAAAAATATTTTCAATCATGTATACATAGAAATCCTATTTTCATACAATGTGATATTACAGAAATAGAGTAGCAATTTGCAATCACTTCTGTAATATCACTTTTTACAAAGGATGATATTATATAAATAATATAGTTGTTGCAATTAAGGTGATAAAAATATATTAAAATTTTTATAAAATTCTAATAATGAATGCGTAGCACCAACCGCTAGTAGGCTTTCTAAAAGACAATGAAACCTACTCAACCATTACTTCTTTGTGTGCAACTTTTGCCTTGTAGAAAAAGTCAAAACATCTCTATACTTGTAAAATGCAATCTTAAATGGCTTAGATATTACAACCTCTAATAGTTGAACCATATGCAACCTATTCAAGGATTGGCAAGTTAGTCTAAACCTACTTCTCTTGCCTTTGATTTTCCATTTAACACTACATAACTATTGTAATTGTTTAAGATACAAAGTAAAGGTGAATGCTTGAAATGCCACTTTTGTCATTCATGGCCACAATAAAATGGTCCAATCATATCAAAAACAAAATACCTATATACATCCAAGTTTTTGGTTGCATTACCATAGTGGCTCTAGATTCACAGTTTTCAATGAAACTTTGTTTGAACCAATTACCTTTGAAAATATAAACATTAAAAATAGAGTTTCAATTATGCAACATTCATGCAAGCTAATACATAATGCCATTTACTTTGGTTTGGCATGACCATGTGCACTATCCTTGATCTAGTCTTTGTGAGCACTAAACTTCATTCATTTTGTGTAGTGTAGGCCCTCATTTCATTGCACTTCTACATTTGCTTTGGATGGTAGCCGGGTTGAGCATATAGTTCAACAAAATTATTAGAAAAAAAATGCATATAATTATCAATATACAATCCCTCACTCAATCCAAATTTGAATATATAGTCCCTTTAATCAATCCAAATTTGAATGTTTAAGCGTAATGGAGAATCAATTCTAAATATTGCAATTTGAACCACCTATACCAACTCTAATCTAGAATTTCAAATTTAATTAGAGTAGATCACAATGGAATGATTCCAACAATCTTCAATCAACACTAGATAATTATAATGGGATGATCGATACGTAGCATTTTCAACATCTAATCAACAAATAGTTTTTTCTTTTGGATAATGAGCACACTTGATTGACCTCAATGCTACTATCCAACCAATCTACCTTCCAAATGATCACACAAACTAGATGCCAAAACACTACTATGAACCCTATTGCTTTTCATTCCTTGAAATAAAAACAAAACATGGAATGAGTGACAAAATGTGGGGTCAACTTAGCTACTAACATTGGATAAATTTCAATGAGAAGCGAAATAGGTCCGAATCTCTTAAATGAGAAACAATGGGGTTCCTTCTAATAAAATTAACCAACATTGTACAATTGAACAAGCTGATTGACTCTCCTTTGTCAATTACAACAACGGAAGACTATGAAATTGTAGCTACTTGTTCATCTAAGTTTGCTATTGTTAGAATGTTAATGACATTGAAGTGTATTGAAGGTGAAGATTGATTTGTAAGCACTTCATTAGATTGTGCATTTGGTGGTGCTACTAATACCAATTGGCTTCATCCAACAACTCTAGCTACCTTGACAAAGTCAATATGGCTAATTGTGTGGTTTCACTTGCTTGAGCACCAACACCACAAATCACCTCTACACGAAATTTTGTTAAATGGCAATATTCTACATGCCATTTTGAAACCATGACTAAACCAAAAAAGTGACATATATGAAAGGTACAAATTTCAAACCACACAATTTAAACCATAGAAGTACCAATGTTTGCAAAATGGCACCATTTTAATAAAATTCCCCATCTTTCTTCCATTCTATCAATTAGATTCTCATATTCCATGACCTCATAATCATCATAGTCGGCTTGACTTATAAGCCACTTTCCATATTTATGTCTTTAGATTGATTGGTCCAATACTCTCCATACGTAGTCTCATGAATCAAAACTATAGTGGATGCACACAATATACAATTAAGATGATTTAAAGAATGAAAAAAAATGATATTGGATTGTGGTGGTTTAATCCAAACTTGTACAAGTATATGGGCCATGACCTTGTTATCAACAATAATAATGGTGTAAATAGGGTGTTCCTAGATGCTAGAATATGGTCTATAAAAATTACTCTCTTGATACTCTACGATTGAGGTATTATTTTTTGGGCTATTGTGGGACAAAATCCAACCTTAAATTTGTAAAAGTTTTTTTTTTCCGTCATTGATATCCTTAGGTGGGGATCTAACAACAACTTAGGTATTAATATTCATAAACTCACAGTATTAATGTGAGAGGTTAAGCTTGTTTGATTAGAATCAAAATACATAGATTTTCATACCACCTAGTGAGCATTTGATTTTCTAAAATAAACTTTTAGAAAATTTTCATTAATTTATATAAAATTCAAAAGAGGCTCTATTATACTAATGCTATTAACCTTCTTCAAAAAGACATAAATATGTATCTATGCTCCAAATTTTTACCTTAGATAAAATGCAAGAACAAATTATTTATCATTTACAAAATAATTGGAAAATTTTGAATTCATTTTTGAAATCAAAGATCTAGAAATAGCTAGTAGAAAGTATGGAATACAAAATTAATGCCCCCATTAAATATTTTTTTGGCCTTTGGAAGACCGTGAGTTCTTGGACTATTTTCAAACTATGGAGAACATGGAAACATAGTTACATCAATAGTCAGACGTGGTTAGGAGATTTCCACATTAGAGAATAATATTTTATTAAATTTTAAATATTTTTAAAAACAAATAAATAAATTTTAGATAGTATTTTTTCTATTTTTTAATTATTTTATAACTTGATTGCATTGCCATGGTTTACAACAAGGGAAACAACCCCAAAACACTCTTTTAAAGACCCAAAGACTCATCTAATGAAAATATGAGGCACAGTTTTACATCCATATACAACCATGGAGAAAAAAATTTATCTTCTAGAAGGCTCAAAGCACTACACTATTGATGAAATTTAGCATTTGCAACACTAATTACAAACTCTTGATACTAAAAGGCAAAAACATTGCTAATGTTACCAATACTATATGGCAACATGAACACAAATTGTGAAAATTGAGAATTAAGGTAAGTTACATGATATGATAATGAACCTATAGATAGCATAACACTAAATTTCATTATTAATCCCTACAGGTAAAAACTACATTTTTTGGGTTGCTCCAAAGGTTAAAATTGCATTATTAACCCCTAAAGGTAAAAATTGCATTTGAGGCAACTCACTACAAATGGAATTTTTAATTTTTTTACTAAAATTTTCACACATGTACCCAAAGATTTGATTCAAGGCTCATAATTTTTTATTACATGAATAAAAAGTTATTGTATAACATATCATTTTCATTACTTAATGAGCAACCTGGGTAGCTCAAAAAACTTCTTTAAAAATCACTTTAAAAAAAATTGAAATTGGTTCTTTAAATTTATATTTAAATGGGAAGTTTTGAATCATTCCCTTTTTAATAGTTAGATGAAAGTTGTGAGGAGTTTTAGTCGGGAGGTAGTTATGGTTTTCAAAGATTCCATACCTACCTGCAAGCTAAAACTCCTTGTAATTCTCATCTCATTAATCAACATGGAATTATTCAAAGCTTCACACCAATTTCAAATTTTATTTTTTAAAAAAGTGATTTCTAAAGAAATTTTTTGAGCTACCTAGACTGCCCACCAAGCAATGAAAATGACATATCATGCAATAATTTTTTAACCATATAATCAAAAGTTATGAAAACTATTGGACCTTGAAGCTACTCCTTGGAAAAATATTGTGTGAAAATTTTAGCAAAAAATAGTAAGAATTATATTTGTAGTGAGCTGCCCAAAATTGCTATGTTGCCAAAAATGCTTGAGGGGTTAAGGTAGAAACACCATAGAGCAACACTTTTGCTAGTCCCACTATCTCAAAGGTCAAGTGACCAAAAAAATATGAATGATGAGATTATTTGCAAACACAAGAGAAATGTAACCCAAATACTTTTGTAATTTCCCAATGCTCAAGTAATATCTTACAAATTTTCAAAATTCAAAACATAAGATAGCCTTTATAAAAACTACATTCACCTTTAACAAATTTTCAAAGTTGTATTGAATTTGAGTCAAGAAGTTTTCATTTTAACCCATTTTGAAGTGTTCGAGAACGGAAGAAATCCAATCAGGGGGTGCTCCTCCAACAAGAACAAAATTCTCTGATTTGTCCCAAGAATTCCACGTCACCAATAACGGCCCACCTGGACGAAGTCTACACCACTGCCACAACACCACGTCAGCATGCTCCACCACCTGCCAACTGGCACATTCAGTACACCGCCACTTGGCAACCATTCTCCCGAAGCTTCCCTTGCCACCCTACATGTGTCCCTTGCACTACCCCTCCTCACCTCCACAGCTTTGCCACAAATCTGCGCTCCGGCTCTACCCGGTTCATTGCATCTCCTTCTCTCTCTCTCCTTGGAATTCATCTCGGGAATTCGCGACGTATACAGAATTTCGGCAAATTTGGAGTCAATCTTTGGAGTTTCCAGCAATTTTCAGCAATATTTAGCGAGTTTGGGAGAGTTTGAGAGAGTTTTGTGGATGGCGGTCACGCAAGTCGCAGCGCAAGTGACGACCAAGCGCGCGTACAATATTGTGTCCTCGGGGCAAGCTTTGATGCGCTCCGTGTACTACTCGCGCCAGACTTCTTCCACGTTTTTGTGGCAGAAGCAGAAGGAAGTGTTTTCCATGGTCAGGAGCGTCTCACGGCGCTGGTCCAGCAGCAGCAGCAGTACAGCCGAGGAAGGCAGCAGTGTGTCAGAGACGACGACAACGACGACGACGACTTCTTCGTCTTCTTCGGCGCCTCCGGCAGTGGATGCTGATGCCAAGAGCTATGGCGGAATACAAGACGATCCGCACAAGGTGGCCAGCGACACGCACGGCGAGCACGAACAGAGAGGCGATGATCAGGAGAGTATTAGTAGCGTCGGGTATGACATGTCCAAGGTTAGCAAGCCCGCCGGTGGCGAGTGAAAACGCTGGGAAACCCTTATTCTTTTCAAGGCTGTAAAGATTCAATATCGCCAAGAGTTGCTGTACATAGAATGAAGCACTGCTGACTAATTAGGGTTAGTCTTGGCCAACAATTGGTGAAGTGCATGGCAAAGCGTCCACGAGAGGTTTCGTGAAATAGAAGTTTTGTATCGAGCTTCTTCGGTGATCTAGATTTTTCTTCCGAGTCCCAGCAGAGCATCCTGGCATAGCTCCTTTTTTTTCGTTGTCACAAAGGGCTTGTGGCGATGAAAGCTTGCGTGCAGGCACACGTTTACTGTAAGTAGACTTTGAGCATAAACAAGGAGCACATTTTTTTCCCATGGATGTGTCTTGTATGTTATCTCGTGCGTAATTCTTTTTGTTGTCTTCTTTGATTAGCATATACATGATCTTTTGCTGTGAGAAATTTCCCTTCTCCGTTTCTCCACTGTGGATGACAACAAAAAATTTCTCCTATGGCGCTGTGAGCGCTTGTTCATCTTCGTGTAGGGAAGCTGTAGTTCACTCAACTCTTTAACCCTGTAAGGGCGGAGGACGAAGGATTATAAAATGACCATTTTCATTTATTATACTACGGAAACGGTAATTCAAATGGTGCATGAGCTGGATGAACATAATAATTTGAAACACGTAACAATCCTTGTACGAATCTACCAAGTAAGGGTTTATTTGACACATTTAAATTACCACAACTTAGGAATATACCACTGAAAATGCACGTGAGAATAGGGACAGTTTATCAATAGTTTGATACATGTACTGTAACACTAGTTTATCTTAATGGTTGTCAATACTACAGTACTTAAGATAGGCTTTGAAATTGAATGCTTTTTTGCAATGTTGCAACTACTGTTTGAAATGATGCTATTTGCATTACTCGCTTTGAAGCAAAGGGAAGTAGTGGCATCGAAAAAACTCCAAAATTCAAGCCAATGCTACAAGGTGAAAAAACATCTAGGAGACCCTTTGGAAAACTGACCATGAAAACTTGAATTGGACTTGAAGAATATTTTTATTATAAATTATAAATTGTAAACTAGATTCATCTTAAGAATTTTAGGCTTTCTTGACTCTTCTTATACCATGCAAAAGTCCGAAACTCCCTCCCTGACCACGTGATTCTAGACTTCGGGTGGAAAGGATTATTTGTATAAGGTTCATGAATGTGATGTAGGCAAAATTGTTGCAAGATGCCACAATCTCAAACTTCTGGATTACAACACCCAAAGTGAGTCAGCAATGTGGTGTTGTTATCGCGCTCTAATTTGAATCTGGCACTACCAAACGTGTGCCTACTTGAATTCTGAACATTTGAAGTGTTTAGTGCAGGCATGACTTGGAAAATACTGGAAGTGGGCATCCAAGATACTGATGAATGATTTTACCAAGGAGGGTGTGTTAAAATAACAGTAAATTCATTAGAACTCAACCACAGATGGCAACCAAAAAACTCTCAAAAATCTAACATGCGGTATAGAAAACATGCATGGCGCTCAACGCCAATCTTCTACATGTAGCTTTTGGTACCTCCCATCTAATAAGAGCTCAAGATTGCACAAAATGAATCTAGACTCCTTTCCCCAGGGTATGAAGATAGTTCCTCAAGAACGTAATGAGAGTCGGTGTGAAAAGTTGAAGGATACTTTTGTTGAAGAGCAGACGAGCAGAAGAGCAGAAGATGATGACTGCCTTCAATCTCTCACTCGGCAATGGTGTTGTCACTCTTCCTCACGGCACTACCCCTCAACAAGTCTTGAACACCCGGGACTACCTTGCAATTGTCACAGCAAACAAAGATTGGTGGTTTTCAGGGGAACGAGAGATGATGCAAATCGATGTGAATCCAGCAACAGGCAATGCAACCTGCAAATCGTTGAAATTTTCTCCAAGGAGTCATGGAATTCACAAGCCTTTATTGCTGAAAAATTTTACAAACGAGCAAAACGAGGTGTCACGATTTCTGATAACTGCACCTCAGTATGGATCTGAGTCACCTAAACCCGGATCTGCAGCAACAAACGCATGCAGAGCTCAGTATTAGCCTTCACAGCGAAGTTCTTCTATAAAGTACTTGAGCTCAATAACACAAATGTTGGTGCCCTTCTGCAATGGAGCTATTGGCTTCTAAAAGCATCCCGCAATCCAGAACCAATACATACTTTACACAAAGCAACCCAGGCTTCTGGATCTGAGACACCTGCAGCCAACAATTGCTTTCAAACTTCAATTAGCTCCCATTTTTTGGAGCTGCTTGCAATCTGTCAATTTAGCCAACCAACAGACTTGACCAATCTCAAGAGTGTCTCCAAATTGAGGCTAAATTCTGACCACAGAGCTTTGCAGGCCAGAGTCAGAGCTCTTCAAAAGTTGTACAGTCTATAAAAGTCGTCCAAGTGGTGCTGCACATTTCGAGATAACAGGATTCAATGAGCAAAATTCAGTAACAAAATTCTCGACCAGCTCTCAATGATACATAAGGGTGATGTTACAATTCCACTTGGCAATTTAAACCATATATCAATAGTTTCACTCAAGCAGCAACCTAAAACAAATGAAAACCTGTCACATGTTGTGATTGCGTGTTATAGAAAGTTAACCTTCCTGGGAGGCTTCGACGAGTTAAGAATATCAAATTAAACGCAGTCTAGTGCATGGCACCACAATAACTTTGGAATCCGCAACTAACGCTATACAACTCCAAAAAATAAGAAACAACTTGCGTTGGGTTCAATTTGCTCTTGGCAACCACCAGAAATTCCAATAAGTACCCTCAACATGTGCACATCGGTCAGATCCTTATTTGACGGTCTAGGGCTTCATGTCGACATACGAGTGCACATCTGAGTGAGGGGAAACAGATGACTTACGGTATCGAAATCAATCGACATGAATTTGAAAGCCTCGCTCAAGATAAGATAGAGAATACCCAAACAGCTAAGAACCTAATCCGGTCTCCTATACTGACCCCTGCTACCAGCAGCAACTTGTACCCAAAACGATCTCTCCACAGCTCTTTAGGGCTCTCCCAAAGAAAGAACACTCCTAAATATGTCAACAATGCTTAAAATCCTCCACCTTAATCCAAAGAATACGGTTCACAATGTACAAACATAAAAAGAAAATCAAACTAAAAAAACATCACGGTCTCCCGGACAGCCAATTTCATCACCAACACGTGATGGTTAACAACACCTGAAACAAAACCCTTCATCACACACTCCAAGCTGAATCACTCACAAACGCCGAAAAATTGAAGAGGAAAATGAAGACCCTCACATTAGGGTTCCCGGCACCTCCCCCCCGTCCTGTCCTACTTGCAATACCGGTCCGCCTTCTTCTTCACGCGCTCATCCAACGCCGCCTCCCGCGACTTCACCTTGGGCACCACGTACCCGAACCGCTTCGTCTCCACCGGGAAAAGCTCCTCGTACTTCTTGCTCTTCTTACCGTCGGGGGCGTGCCCTGTTCCGGTGTCGATCGCATCATGCGCATCGACTGTCTTGGCCGATTGACCTTTCTCTTTCTCCTTGGTATCCGTGGTGCTCACATCCTCCGCTGCGTCGCCTTCTTGCTGGGGATCGGTCTTGGCCTTCTTCTTCCTGTGCTTCTTCTTCTTGTCCAGTGTCTTCTCCGGTCCTAATCCGCCCTTAAAACTCAACTTTCCGCCGCGCACCTTCTCGTAGGACGACGACATCGCTACAGAAGGTTTAGGGGTTCGGGATCAAGGATTAGGATTTACACCATCGCTGAAGAGGTTGAGAGTGAAACTGCTGCACAAGGCTTGTTCCTTGAGGGTGAGAAATAGTGGGGTTGCAAGCCTGCCCACCGGATACATTTGCGGGGCCCGGCCCTGAATAATCAGCGCACTGATTTGGATGAATGTTAGGTGACTGTGACATCCGTACTTAAATGAGTGGACACCTGTTTACAGTACATTTGGATGAATTCTTATCATTAGTATTGGATGAATGAAAATGTATGTAAACGAAAATATATGCAATTTGGATGTGAGTTGGATGTAAATAACATTATTTGAGATAGTATGAAAATAGTATAGAACATTACACTGACTTGGCTGAAAATACAATGAATTTCTTATATTTGTAAATTTGTTCCCAAATTAGTGCAAGTTAGTGTTATTTTTGAAGGCCGCAATAATTAAATAAACTTACTTATCCATTGATTTACCTTTCAAGTACTTTTGAAACAAAGGTACAAATCACAAATATGTTCATTTCAAAAGTTTGGTTGATGTCTTAATCTTTTTAATTTCCAACTTAATCCTTAAAGTAAGGCTGAAATCTATTTATAATTTAGACATGGGATTTTTTATTTAACTTATTTAAATACACTCCTTCCCAAACTTTAGATTGAACACTTCTACTAAGGTAGGAAAGTCCATTGTGGTCACAGTGGACACCTAAAAAATGACTCCATCATGGGGGGGTTTCAATATGTGAAATTTTGACCACAATGCATGTCTCACATGATAGTGACTTCACTAGGAACTTCCAACTTTTCACTATGAATTCATTGTAAGAATTCACTTTTTAGGCCTTTTGCATTAGAAAATACCATGATTGCTTTAGATGAACAAAATGAGCGTGATGGATTTAGTTTTTGTTGGTTCTAAAGTAGTCTACATGTTCTTTTGGGCCATGATGCATTAATCTCTAATGCTTGAGGCACCAAATTTTGATATTGACAATACTTTGAAGTTAAATAAAATCTAATCACTTTGCTATTTTTAGTAAGTTTATATTTTTGACGAATTCTTTTTGAAGTTTAGTTTTAGCATCAAAAATCTAACTTTGAAAATAAATGATTATGAATTTTCTATTCACAATTATGTGCAAGGGTGTCCCTTGCAATCTTGACTTTCCGTGGTGTTGAGGGCTCTTGGAAATGAGCTTCAAATACACTAGACCTTGGTGAAAAAATCACTTTAGAAAGTCATTTAAAAAAATTGTAGAGTAGATTTTGAGAAGCCATAAATTGATTGGGGTTATGCATGTTAGACCCTTCAACCTCATATTTTTTGGGTGACATGATTTTAGATTTGACAAGCAGAAAGAGAGTTGAAAGACTTTCATAGTTTTAACACCTTCATGATCAAACATTATAATCTATCAATTCATAAGTGATATTGCTTGGTTTTCTTTTCCAATGTGAATTCTAACATGTCTAGTTTGAATTTGTACAGTTACAATTCAAAAAAAATTGATACAACTTATCAAAATGTTGGCTTTTGGTCAATTTAGAGCAAATTCATAGGATCTCAAAACAGGCCTTGTGCATTTAGGGGTTAAACACTTCAAAAATTCACAACAAATTCATACTTTGTCAAAAAAATAATAATAATTTCAATTGCTCTCACTGTTTCTCACACTTGTATTAATGTGGGAAAAAAAATCACTATGGCCTGTTTTACAAGATCAATGATTGGCACCTAGACTTCAAAAACTATGATTAGCCCTTCCTGAAAGTGAAGTCTTTTGTCTTTCAACATTTTTAGGTAATAACAAATATATCCCATAGTCGGTGCGTTATAGTCAATGTGTTGAAAAATGGGCTAAGAATACATGAAAAAAATTTAAGCAAAAAAAAATTTATATTCGTTTTTAAAAAATAATAAAGTGAAAGATGAAAGAAAACACTAAATTTCTCCTTCGACTTTCAGGAGTTAAATGCATCAGCTTCATTCACTGGGAGTTCTGCCCTACCATCGATCAGTTTGAAAACTGGGAAGCAATTATCATGGCAAACAAGAGACATTGACGATGCTAGTGGCATGAATACCCAAGTACGACTGCACCTGGGGAAAAAAGGCCTTTGTTAATCAGCGTATTTTACATGAAAACTGCTCTGAATGGCGAAGGTGAGGCCAGACAGTGAGGGAGCATGCATCCCATATCGAGTTTCCTTCTCACATATTGCAAGGACGATGGATTTTGTCGCTGTATATCCACTTTCCTGGTTCTCTACATAAGTCAGTCTGCATGAGAAGCTCAAATAGCCGGGTTCTCATCTTTGACAACTTGCACTTGACCGAGCTTGGGAGGTTTCTCCTAGGTAAGAAGCAGCAGGCACTAGGTCAATGTTGTATCTTTGATCAATTAGACCGGAGACTTCTATTATGGCGTTGAAAGGTGCGACGAGGTAATCAAATAGTTGATAGGTTCAGCTATGAAAAGCCTTTGTCTTTCGTTCTCCAGCTGGATCAGATGAGTGCGCAGACTCCGCTCCTCGACCTGCTCAAACATGAACTCATCTCAAGTCACAATCTGAGTAGGATTGATTAAAAGAAACTAGAAAAAAACTAGATATGGTCATGACATTCTTCTGCAGTAGTGGCATGCCTTTTGACAATGGTCCCAGCTGAGTTGTTTAGAGCAAGTCAGGGCAACTCAAGTGAAATTCAAGCTCTGACATACTCTCACTTGCTCAATATAAGCTCAACTTGCAAAACAAGGCGCAAGGGATTCCTTTCATGCCAATTCAGAGGGGTTCTCTAGAATGTTCCGGTGACTACAAACGCTGTCCTATTAAAAGAAATTCTAATTCTGAATTCTTATAAAAAAAAGTCAGTGGACTTCTCAGCAAAACTGCAAGAGACCTGATCATTGTTGGGATTACAGATCAATACCGATTTAAAGCTTGTGGGATTGTCTTACCTCCAAAGAAGCGGCAACAGATAGGAGATCCCCACACTCCTCCAGCAAAGCTCTCTCTTGTGCTGCTGTCTCTGCCAGCTGTGATAATAGCGCTTCCATGCTCTGTGTCTGCACAGTGAAAACAACTTCTTCAACTGTCGCCAACTATCCATAATCATAAAAAAAATAATGTATTGGTCCTGTACTTTCTATACGAGTAGAATATGCTGCAAAAAACGTCAGTTGACACTGGGTTATATAACCATGTGTCTGATCAATAAACCTATCTACATATCAGATGGGAATACTCAAATGTCTGCAAATCATGCTTTTAAAGATAGTCGCACCTTAGGTAAAAGGAATTGTACGGATCCTTCAACCGCATTCAGCACATCTACTGCTGAGTTGAGAGCTTCCTTCACAGCTTGCACATCCGCCTGCCAATACACAGGAGCATAGCAGGAGCATCAGATAAAGTGAGAAACCCACCAAACCTTGAAGTACTACGCTAAATACACCGCATGCTGTGGACCAAAGTAATTATAGGAGGCCACAATAGTATATATTATTTCAAATTTAGTATGGCGCTTTTGACCTCCTTGGAAGCTGCAAAGCTGCTTCCAACCTCCTTGGACATGAATCTTGTAGGTCACATTAAGATTTCAACCACTGCAATCGAACACTCACAATTGAACAGGGGAGGTTTCCACATTCAGTTATACTTTCATTTTCATTTTCAACCAGAGCATACCAAATATATTTACTTACTCAAATGGAGTTAGCCTGTTATCGTAAACGTAAGAATATATGTTGAAAAAAGAATTACAAAAGAAGCACGTCCTTAAAATTGAGGTGGTCTCGGAAATATTGTCTTATGCTTAGGGTAGCAGACAGCTTGAACCGGGTCCACTGACATCACTAAGGACATATTCATTACAAAGAGTGATAAGTGAATGCCACTAATTTCGGAAAAACAAAATAGAAGTTCCCTTACCCGAGCACCTCCTGTCACTGGGACTCTCAAAATTGCAGATTCTAGAGCTTCCATGCACCCCGTCAAAGCATTTGAGTGCTCCTCCTCCAGCGTTTCCCAATTGTCCAAATAAGTTGCCTGCAAGAGAAATGCGTACCTCAGTAAAAGCTCGTGTCTCGGTAAGGTTAGATCAGATGAAAAATCGTTCAAGACAGTAGCCAAGAATTCAGGCTAAACAGTAAACTTATAGTACCTGGATGCTCCAAATACGTTAAAAGGCACCTGGTTGGTAACTTAAGTTCATTGCAATTATAAAAATGGGCATTCCTTACATGGGTAGACAGTATGGAGCGGAGTTTGTGAGCCTGCCGCGCTTGCTGGAGTTTGATCCGCTGCATGGCTACTGATGTGCGCAACTCAGACGTTTTGATCCATACGTTATACAGCTGCTTCTGTAATACCCAAGACAGTCTTCAGCACGCATACAGTACATTTGTCATGTCTAATCAGAGCTCAACTCCAAAGCATAGGCGATAAAAAAAAATCTATCCGAGTTACAAGTGCCCACTGGTTTCAGGTCCCAGAGTTTCACAAAATGCCTTTTCAATTGAGAGAAAATCTCTCCACTCATCAAGTGATATAGCTTTCAACCTCCGTGCGATTGAAATCCATATTGCTAATCCCATCAAATATAAAAATTGATCCCCGTCACATTGCCGTGAGCCTGAACTGACCTTAAATCACAGTTCTCTAATTCTTTTTAAGGACCCAGAGGGCCAAATCTTTATTGGCACTTCTTTGTCGGTTCAAACTATAAAACCTTGGTCTTTCAGGGATTAAAACATCGTAATCATCAAGTTGAAGTTATCTTGCTTCACATAAAAATTAGAGTCCAACGCAAGAGATTGATGATCGTGGAAGCAACCGAAGCACCTTGCACGTAACTCTTCCAAAGGTGAATGTAAATTACCTCAGCGGCTGCTTTTTGTGCACTCATAACAGCTTCAGCTCGTGCATTCACGAAGCGCCATTGCAACCAACGGTTATGCAAAATTCTCAGCAGCTGAGCTTCCTCCTGTTGCGTCAACGCCCTTTTCCCTCTCGATCTCCCGTCAATCCCAAAACTCACTGAGTTGTTTCCTAAATTCCTCGCGGTGCCTGCAAGAGCGGCAGTAGCTCCATGCACCGGCCGTGATCTCTGAGGACTGGGCAACCCTCTCAGTGGCGACGTCCCCTTCGAATGCGAAGGTGAAGAAGGCGTCGATTGAGCTGAATTTCCTGAAGCTCGACCAGGAGAAAGTGCCCAAGCAGACGTCGTACTCCCGTTCATGCTCTGATTCATACTCTGATTCATCAGCATACTCGCAGCAGACTGGTGAGGCAACACTTTGGTCCGCCTCGCTGTCTTCACAGGAGCAATAGCAAGGGCTGGAAGCTCGCTTGCGTCTGATGACCGGTTCCGATCCCCTTCCGAGAATCGTCGCAACCTGTTGTTCATGTCCTGCCATACACGGGCAGGGACAGTAGTTCCCCGCACAATACGATTCCCCGGTGCAGACCCAGCTGAAGACACACTCTCAGTGTCCGACATTGTTTCCAGAGGAGTCGAAAGAGAATCCACGGTTGCAACTGAATCCTGTGAAAGGCGACGAGCATGATGAGTGGCATCACCATCGCCATTACTAACAGACTCTACCGTCGTTCTACCTCTAGTGGGAGTGGGATTGCGCCGTGGTGGTGCCTCATTACCAATCCGACTGTAAGTCCGAGAGATCGTGGCCTTCGTTCGAGAGGCCGGAGTTCCAGGACGAGCTAATGTTGTTGACGTTCGTCGTTCCTTATCCACGCTGAGATCCACGCTCCTAGTCATCGAGCCAGTAAACACCTTCCCTGTGCTCATGCCCGGCCACCTCTGTTGCTCCGGCTTCGAATTCTCCGGGGGTCTCGCATTCTCCACCTGATCAATGCTCTGACGCCGCATTGGCGAGCCTTTCCTCCCTGTATCGGCAGAAGCTCGATACACGCCATTCCCTGCAGGTTTTAGGGTTTGGTTTCCATTGGTCTCTTTCTCCGACGAACAGTTACTCGCGTTTTCACGCTTGGAGTTGTCTGCGGTCGGCTTCATAGAGGGCCACAATTCAGAAGTTCGCGACTGCGGGCGAGCTTTAGGCAACGCGTCCGAGGTCGATCTCGTTGTCTCCGATGGTGTGACAGCACCAGGCCAGGGCCGTCTCCGCTCCGCCGAGTAAGCGCGCTTGGAAACCTCAGGTGTATTGCTACTACGGCCTAGGTTAGGGGAAGGGTGGCGGACGTGATTCTCAGTGGTCCGATTTCGAACTGGCGATGGTTGCCGCGAAGGTGATGATTGTCTAAGAGGGGAGGGATTGCGGCGACTGCCGGCCACGGGAGTAGCAGGAGTCGGAGTCGGAGTCGTCGTGGAACTTTTATACCTAGAAGTGATCTCCATCGTTCGCGTCTTGCGCACCACTTTAACCTTCTCTGCCGGAGGTAACCCTCCATAATTCTGTACATTATCTTTTTTCTTCTCCAAGGGCGTCTCGGAAGGAGGAGGTGACGAAGACGCCATCGAGACGACCATGGTCTGAAATCAGCTCACATACCACATCTTCCCTTTCTCTTTCTACTCCTTCTTCTTCTTCACATCATCGTCTCTTATCACACACCTGTCCCAGCATTGCAAGAACGCGCCTACACTAAACCAATGCCAGCCATTCCCAATCGAGAACGCCCTCTTACCTCCCACCCGTTCTTGACGGAACTCCACAACTGCTCCTCCACATTCCTCCACATTGCTTCTTCTTCGTCCTCTTCTCCATCCACTCGACCTCCAAATCAATCACCTCGCCATCGCTCTCCCCTCACCCTAACTCGCTCCCGCATCATTTTTCAACCCTAAAAACTCAGAAAAAAACCAAACAAACTCAGCAACACGCTTCTAGGCGCAGTAACCTTCCCATCTCCAGCTCTCTCCACATTGGAAGCACGGGATCGGGGCAATGCCGCTACTGCATCCATCAACCTCGGGCACCGCTGCAGCAACAACGTGTGCGCCCAGACGGGGGGGAAACCGAACGGGATGCGGAAATGGCGAGCTGAAACCTACAAAAGGATTAGATTTTCTGAACTTGTTTCGTAGATCATTGTTTCGAGGACTTAGATTTTGGAGGGGTACCCAATCTACACCGCGACGAAGATCTACGACTGCCGTCGTGAGTTTGGGTTTTTGAATGGGAGGCTCCAACGGATCTGCTTTTCCTTACATTGCGTGATCATATGTACACTGTGCATAGATCTTGAAAGGACAAGGAATGTCTTCCCTTTAAAGACCCACATGGGTTACTACAGGGAATTTTGTTCTTATGAAAGGAATTTTACTTGGCCATTGCATGAGGAGGTTTCAACGGGCAATGAGTTGGCCATTTACTTGGGTAAAAAAGGGAAAAGAAAAGGGAAAAAAAAGGGGAAGGTTCCATATAATTATGCACCCAAAATGTTCAAAATGAACTCTCTTCAAACAATGATTGTGGGTGCACAATTGCACATTCTTTAAAGTCTGGCATGGAGAATAACTTTATTTGCAAGTATTGAATCCATATGACATTAAAGTGGTCATTCAAAGTTTGCATCTTTATCATTAAGGAAAACAACAGAATTTTTTATTTGCCCCCCATGATAAATCTGGAAATTTTGAATTCAAATTTTGGATTTAGAGGCCACAAATGAGGTACAAGACATAGAGAACACGGTAAAAAGAGGTGAAGAACGTAAGACACTAAGCAACCACAAAATAGAGGTAATTTTTTACATTTATATTTGGATGGGGAAGACAAATGTAGGATGCAAATGACCACTTTAATATCTTGCATTGAATTCTATGTTTGGGTCAAATTTAGCATAAATTAGTTACTCCCTCCTTTCCAAAATGATCTTTCAATTAAACAAAATGTTTGAGATTAAGGTTGAAAATAATGTTATTTTAACATATTTCTAAGTATTTCAAAAAAGTTGATTTTCATTTATTGAATCTTCAAGTATAGAAATGATTATTTTTGAGTAGCCAAAAGATCATTTTGGGACAAAAAACAAAGAAAAACAAAAGGTCATTTAGAGAAGGAAGGAGTATCTTTTATTGAAATGAATAGGTAATGTGATAGTAGAGCCTTGTTATAAGAAATACCATGCCAAGCCACAAGAATAGTGAGGAATGTTATTTCTCCTAGTGTACCTCAACTTTTCACATTACCAAGCAATGTTGAATGGTTGGATGTTAATCAAACTACGCTAAATCATTTCTATATTATAAAACATAATATGCTTTTATTTATCCAATTTGACTATCATTACTCTTGAAATGGACTTCACTAAAGTTATATAATACATATCATTTTATAAATGGTTGTAATTTCTTAGAATGTGGAATTTGAATTTTGGTAACAATATGATCGAGTTTGACCAAATGCATTAACCAATAAGGTAACTCCACCTAAAATTGTACAAATAAGCAATTCAATATGGTTACCATCATTATATTAAAATATTTTTGGTGGAATCTTGTTAGTGATCAAAAAAAGATTCTAAATTCTCTTAAACCACATTTTATGAACATTGTATGAATAAACTATAAATTTTTTAAGTGTTAAAAATAAGTGTTTCTAAAATCAAATATGGACTCTCACGAGTACCTTTTAGGAAAGAATTTGTAACAATCAGTTTTAAAAAGCAATCAAAATTAGGTGTACTTATTTTAATATATATTTACACTTAGTGTTAAAGAATGTTGTTACTGAGGCTCTTAAGAACGAATTTACACCTACTCCTAGATCGAATTCACATTGCAAACATCACCCCTAACACCAAGTGCGAACATCCCCTTATAAACTTATATACTTCCTGAAGAGAAGGTGATTGCTTATATTGCAATTTACAAGGAAAAAACGAGATGAAAGTATAAGAAACTCAAAATCATCTAAGTTAAATGAGGCTGTCGCTAGTGGGTGAGCTACCAAGTATCTATACTAAAACTCCTCATAAATAAAAGTAGCCATAAATTTTTTTAAATTCTGGTGCTATTTATTGATTCAATTTTTTGAAAGGAATTCAGCTACTGGTAACTGACTGATGACTGGGCTGTTGCTTTTTGTTTGTCTTACTAACTTACTACCTGAATCTACTGGAGCTGGAGTAATTTAAGTCTGAGAGTACACTCCAAGACTCCAAGTTACACAGCAGTCGCTGAACACTGAACTTATGGCATACCAGTATCACACTCTGCTCATACACTCTATTCATGATGATTAATTTGATGCTAACATCACCGCCCATCTGATGCCCATCTGAAGACCCATATGACAACACTCGGGAACCCCCGGGAACGTTGGGAACGTCGGGAACGTCGGGATGGTCGCTATAGAAAAAATCATCCTTTTTAGTACTGTGTGAATCATTTGCTTAAAAAACACAATCGAGAGCACTCTCTAAGGTAGACTCAAGCTTATAACCACCCTAACTTTGCAATTTGAGTATCTATGAGCCAACTCTGAGAGTGGCATGTATTTTTAGGGGGTGTGCGTGTGTTTCAGGAATCAAATCCATGAGGAATTATAATTTTTGGATTAAAATTGTAATTTTTGTGAATTTTTGTAGGGTTTCGCCTTGAAATTATAAAATTGCTCATGGAGTGGAGTCGTATACATCCCATAAACAATCCATAATTAGCTTTTCTTTGTATCCAATAGTATTGTAGGATTCCCAAATAAAGGATTGGTGCATTATGCCTTGTGGACATCCTAAGTGCATTGATTTTGTTAGAAAATGAATGGACTTGGATGAGTTTTGTGGCAAAATTGGGGACGAAATTAGGTTGTCGGAATTAGGCAATTGGTGAAAATGGATTGATCTACCTTAGAGGTCAAACTATTGTGCAAGACTCTCTCCTTTTTCACTCAAAATTTCAAGGATGAACATCTCCATTTCTGTCTCAAACAAAAAGATTCTTTATTATTTAAAATAGACACTTAATATCTATAGTGACATTACACTAAACAGTGAAATTAGGTTGCCTTGCCCCCCCAAAAGTATTGTACGAGCCATCAAAGTCCACAAATATATCTACAAATATTTCCAAAAAATTCTATATGATTGCCATTCCCCTTTTAAAAAATGCATCACCAATATTTTTCAATGAATTATCATATGAAACCATGAAAATTAAATGAAAAAATTCACCCAAAATGGAGGTCAATTTTCTTTTTTGAAACTGAAATTTGGAAATTTGGTATGCTTCAATGATATAGTGGAAGAATTGAATGTTAATTATGTGAGACCCAAAGTGTCAACTATATAATTGTCTATTATGCAAAGAAAATTGAATGGTACAAATTACAATCACAAAACCTTTTTCCACCCATTTGTATAGTAAAAGTTTGGATGTTCATAATTTAGCAAAATAGTGCTAGATTGCCCCCCCCCAAAAAAATTAACTAATAGATGACAACACACCAAGAATTTTTTTGCTAATAAAACTTCAAACATATAAAATAAAATGAAATAAAAATTGAATGAAATCACAAGATTGTGGATGAAAAAAATCACATATAAGTGACATGCGCTAATGTGATCATATTTTTCTACCTAATTTGAAGATGAATGTTGGAATGTTGAAATTTGAAGCACCACTAAGGTAGGTGCACCCAAATGTGCCACTGACCTTGAACCACCATCTATACTATATGTACATCTCCAAATCCAAAATCAGTTCTGTACTTATGTGGAAGAAACGCTTTTAGAACCAAACTTTGTTCCTTAATAACTTTTGCATACAGTATCCAAATGCCACGTTCTCTGGTGCATTGGAACCTCCTTTCACTTGCCAACAAGAACATATGAAAATTTGACCAATCTAGTAATAGAAAATAGGATCAGTAGCAAAAAGTGGCGATTTTGCGTGTACCTACCTTATAAGTAACATTTTATGTCGCCACTTTTTGGCACTTCATTAAAAAAAGAAAGGAAAGAAAAGAAGAGAAAAGAAAAAGAAAAGCGCCCACCTCGGAATTCCCAAGTCTGTACTTGCACGAGCATGATTGCACAAGTTTTTGAAGCAAGTCCTACCTCAATTTGAACTTGATCTACTGCAGAAGTTGCCTCAAAATCAGTGCCATAGGCAGATTGGCTACAGAAGGCATGGATTGAATCATTTGAAAATAAAAATCTCCTTTCTCGCAGTTCAAAGCAAAAAGAGGACGACCTCTGGCCCACCATCACCTTTTCTTTTCCACATTTTTCTTTTGTACATTTATTTTTTCTTTTTCTTTTTCTTTCGAGGTGGCTGATTTCTATCTATTATGCAAAGAAGAAGAGGAAGAAAAAATAACAAGCTAACTCCAAGTTTGGATGGGGAACAGTTTTTTTTTTTTTTTTTTTTTTTCTTTGGCTTTCTGCAGAAATAATTTGGCTTATAAAATGGCAAAAAGATTTGTAAAGTTTTTCGACAAAAGAAACTCTGAATTAAAAAAACAAAAATCTTGGATGAAATCCCCAAATTGTGGATGAAAATGGAATCATAGACATGGAATATGTGCTAATGTGATATTTTCTATCCAATATGTGGATGAATGCAAAAATTTGGAGCACCACTAAAAACTTTTATGTCACCACTTTGGAACTTCATAAAGAATGAAATACAAAAGCCTTGATGGAGAGCGTTGGTGGTGAAGATGGGATTAAGTTCCTAGTTTGGGACTTTTATCGTCACGCATTCATACTTTTTTTCAAATTAAAAAAAAATATTGAAAATTGAATACAATAAAGAATAGAACTTCTCTAAAGTTAGAACCTCTTTAAGGTAATATTGATTGCTTGATCTTTGCTTAGGCTGCAAATAATTGTCAATAATGAAAATGAAAATCATTTATTTCTTTGCTATTTATGAATGATTTGTTTTGATTTGATTTTTTAAGTATGAAATTACATGTCCAATATATGTCATAAAATTTTCAAAAATAATTGTAAAAATTTCTAATTGCTATGGATTTTTTTGAAATGAAAAATAAAAATCTTATTTAATACAAATCATGTTCAAAAAATTTGAAACTTTTAGAATCGAAATGCATTATAGTGTAGAAAATTGTAGTAAAGGTGTAGCACTTACCATTACTTGAGAATGAATATAGGATATTTATCATGCTCAAATACATCACTCACTTAGAAAGGGTGACCATTTTGTAGCATTTGAAAGGTGCAATAATGATCCAAATTAGAACTATTTTGGGTTAACATTTTTGGCTAAATTTAAACTTTTGTCACTACTATATATGTCAATTCATGCATGTTTTATGTCAAATATACCAAAATTACTATGTTGCATTTAGAATTGAGCTTCCTGGACCTCCAAGGGATATCCTTAGTGGCTACATCAAGTTTTTTATATGAACAATGAATGAATATAGGATGCCAAATAAATAGGTTATTAGTTACGCTAACCCTATCAAACAAATTGGAGTTACTTATCTACTATAATATATGAACAATGTCACAATTTTATTTAATTATCATGTGAGGTCACTATTCATCCATTTTTTTCATCCATGCTTGGGAGTCTAAAAAGGAGGTTGTTGCTACTATTTCTTGTGATGATGCACCCTCCAATTGCAATTAACACACCCCTTGTCTTTGTAAAATCAAGAACCGTTGATCTTGTAACCCCACTCCACTAATGTTGATTTTGAAAAATAAATAATATGGATACGGATCCTTTGAGATATGAAAACGAATATGGGTATGGATACATAAGACAAATATGAAATATGTAGAGCATGTGAAATATGCATGGAATACATACGGGCATACGAGATATGTATGGAATGTATATGGCTATACAAATATGACCATACATTATCCCATATTGTTTGTAGATGAAACATATATCATAGAATTACACATATGGAGTTTGGAGGGGGATGTCTCAAGCACCCATGTAGATTTTTCAGCCAATAGATAAGTAACATGTATATCTCCTTTCACATTTTTGAAAAAGTTCAATAGCCAATGATTGAATGCTACTTGTACTCCTTTGAAAATGATTTGTATCCCTTTTCAATGTTTTTCCCTTAAATTCACATTCTCTCACTATCTAAGCACACACATTTTCTACAAAGCTTCGATGTTAGAAATTCTGTAAGGGGATGTAATAATTTGTATATATATGAGCCAATCGGAGGTCTTGGAAACCGGCTCAACCGGTGGCCATTTTCCCGACGGTGCGCTTCATCCATCCATTGGATGATCATCATCGGATCCTAAAACCCTAAACCCTTCTTCTCACAGAACAAGCCACCGTGCACAGCACATCATGAACGTGACTCACTGGAGCCAGAGTCTGCTGCAAGCTCACCATGTGTGACCTCGGAGCTGCAGGATTTTGCCAGCGGAAAGAATTTAGTGGAGATTATTCTGGTAGAAATTGAGCATAGTTCGGTCCTTTAGCGCCATGGCTGTACGCCTGTGCTTAGGCACGGGGGTGCGGGCACGGGCACGCAAACTCGCCGAACTTTTGGACGATGGGCGCTTTCTTCGACATTCTCAGGTGCTGTGACACGATCCTTTTTAGGTTGCTCAGAAACTTGCATGCACGGATGTTAATGCGGAAATTCTTTGGATCTGGCATTGGATTAATATTGAATTTCAGTCTGAGAAATGTTCGGAATGTGCGTTTGTTGAGAATGCAAGGGTTGTGGAACTGCTTTATCACTTTAACGTCAGGTATTTTAACTCAATTTAGATGTGTCATTTTCAATTCTTGAATTTGACGTTTTTGGAGTAATTTCTTTTTTTATGCAATAACAGACACCAAAATGAAGTGAAAGTTGTTACATTCACCTGCATTGAGCTAATTATCAATTTTTCTCCATCTCTCCAAATTCAAAAACTGCTTCCTCATTCAATTTTTTGTTTTCTCCTTAAGTTTGAACGACAGGATCAATCTGAAATTAGATTTTTTCTGTCTAGACAGACATTGTATTTGATACACTTTGTTCTTTGAAAAAATGATTAGAAAAAACCTTATGGATTTATGACTAGTCAATTTGTAGACTTTTTGGGAGTGGAGTTTCTAAAATTCTCATTTCTCAATTGATTATTGGATGTTTTTGTAGTTGGACAGTTGTGTAGATGAATTGGAGATTTTTGATAGAGGTCTCAGTTCTAAAGATTGCAATTAATTAATTTTGTAAATTGAAAAGCCCATAATGTGCTCATCGGGTGCTGAAGAGTTATCTGAAATGTTGTGCATACATTTCCTATCAGCGAATTTCTCAGCAGGCATTTTAAGAAGCTATTTTCTGCACTTTAGGACGCGTTTTTTAGTAATTTTGAGTGCTCGCTTTGCAATTGAAAGGGAGGCATTGGACTGAAAGGGAGGCATTGGACTGTTGGAATGTAGGGCATCGGAGACAAATTCTTAGAAAAGGTATTGCGGCATGTAGGTACGCTAGTCGAGCATCAACAAGATGCTTTGAGTGATAGCAAATGGAAGATTGTTCGTCGGCCTCTTTTGGACATGGAGCTGCGTCGTTATGCAGAGTCTCCGGTGGTACCTCAGCCCCTTATATTGCATGGACCTCGTGGTGTTGGAAAACGTACCACCATTGAAGGTATGTGGCATTGAGAGACAAGAATTTTTTCAGCTATTAGCCAGAATTTTGGTCATTTGCAGTAGAAGGTTCTCGATGCAGCTGCTAGCGCTTCATCCTGAGCCCCATTAAGCGAAGATGAGGATGTGTGTACTGCATTTGGAGGCAGAGGAAACAATTTGCGTCCCGTCAGGAGCTTGAACATATGATGGAGTCTGATTTTTGAGAGATGCATTAGTGCAGTAGAGAGACGTTTTGCTTATAATCACCTAATCTGTTTTGATCGAAGTTGAACAATATGTATGAACTTCTTATGCAATTTCAAAGTGGGAGGTGCTGTCGAGCACCATAAGTGAAAGTAGACAACCCCATTTCTGTCCAAGATCAGTGGCCATAGGCATTTAGCCAAGGTATGCTTACTCGTCTTGTTCATAAGTCCAGCTAAGTGGGTGAATAAAGTAACAAGGGCCAGTATAGGAGACAGGATTAGGTTCCGCTACCTTATTCTCGCATGTGGGAGTAGTGCTGAACTGATCTGACTTGCTGTACTTGCGACACTTACGCCACTTATGTGTGGGAGTAGTTGTGATTGGAGTGTAATTTCACTTATCACAGGGTTGAATTGCAGGTCTGCTGGAAGAGTGGAGCAGGGACCCGCATTCTGCTGCCTACGTGAATCTGTGTTGTCAGGACGGAGCTGCAATTGAAGGGAAAGACACTCTCCCGTGGACCCTATCGCCCTGCTCTCCTACTGGAAGTGCCTTAAACCAAGGTGGCAGTGATTTGCAGTGGGTTCGACGAAAGTTAGAGCAAGGTTTGGAGTCTCTAGCGATTCAGGCTGTTCAGGCGGGTTGTTTAAAGAGCAAGAACGTCTTTGATGTGCTGATAGACCGTCATACGGTAGACGGTGCATTATCTGAATTTTTGCAATCTCTAGCGACAGGCACTAGAGGCTCTGGTAACGGTGATACTAAGCAGCTGTGGCAAAATGCTCTCCTTTACATGAAGAGGGCGTCAGGAGCTGCCGGGCAGCCTATTTCTTGCCGAGAAATTACACGCATTGACGAAGTTCTGCTTGCGGTGCTGGATAATTCAGACACAGGCCCTCTTGACTCTGTCCTATCTGATGGAGTTGGCAGGAAGAATGCCAAAAGTAAGTTTCATTTTTTTTGTGGCTGAGCTAGTCCGTGTGACTCGAGGATGCTTGTTAGCGACTCGTTCATGAGAATTTCATCTTCGTTGATAGTACCGGACACTGAAACCGGGTATGGGGCAGGGGTGAAGGCGCAGTTTGATGTGAAGGAAAAGGCATTGCTGTCACTGGCACTTGCTAAGTATTTGCTTAAAATTCAAGAAAATTGGAAGATCACTGCTGGCGCCGACCGAAAACGACGGGGCTTGCTTCCGAAGGGTCTAGTTGATGCGGCTGTGAGTTGGCCTGCGCTGCTGTTGGAATTGGTGTCATGGTCAACTGCAGAAGGCGTTTTCCAGGTGCAGGCGCTAATGAGACTATCTTTGTTTACCTGCATTTGACATTAATAATAGCATTGTTAATCATTTGCGGATTGCTGTTTAGGGATTTTTTGCTAGAAGGCACAGTGTAGCTAACCATGGTTTAATCATTAATTCCAGTGGTACTTGGACAGCCTAAGTTGGTGATAAATGGATTGGAGGTCTTGCGCAATGCTTCCACGGTCATTGGAGGTATTGACGGTTCATCATTCCACGATGCTCTTCTCCTGCAACTTGTCGAAAACAGTCTTTCTCAAGGATCCTTCCCTGTGATACTCTTATCATCAGACAGGTAATGAAGCGTCTGATCTTTAAACGTTTCTTTGACTATGGGTGGATTTCAAAGGATTTGAAAAAGCTCTCTATACATGATTATTCACATGATAGTAATGGAAGCGGAGTACACAAGTGGAGAGAGTTTATTTATGAGGACATACCTGTCTTTGGCAAGAGACTTAACTTCAGAAATAAGGATCTACGCCTTGAGGCATCTGGGTTTGATAGCTGTACCTATTACCTCTATTAATTGGGCTGCCTATTCAGTCTGCTTTGACCGATTCAATAAGTTTGTCACCTCTTTTAGATGTTGATTCATGCAGCTATTATTCGTGGCAACTAGGGGAAGATTTCGGCCATACAGACGCATTTATTTCCAGTGAGGTACATTCTCTATCCTTTAAATAGTTCCCGAATGCTGTAGTGTTCATGTGGTTAGTTCCTTCCTGAAACTAGTAGGAGAGTTGCAAAGTGGTCACGTATACTTGCACCGATTGTGGCAGACACAGCTTAGTTGATACCGATGACCACCTTGAAATGGGAATCAGGATCTTGTTCATAAAAGTTTAGAAATGGTCGTTTGACTTTTCTTTATGTTTTATCAGACGTTTGGTTGGACACCTAACGAAGGTGCTCTGCATTTAGTTCCTGGTGTGTTTACAGCAGACGAGGTACGTGCGGATACTTCTCTTGTTGCTGATATTATAACACTTTTCTTCGTGTTTCTTCATCAATATTCACTACAATACTGCCAAGTGCTTGAGATTTCTGGCAATAGAAGGTAAAATTGCTCATTATTTCAGCATAATATTACGTGAACTTTTTTGACATCCATTTAGTGGAAAGTGGTGACGGCAGTGTTAGGACCGAACCCACGACACTCTGTGGAATTGCTGCATCTTCGGCACAGCAAGGCTTTTTCTGAGTATGCAAATATCTACTTTGCCCTACTAGTGTGCAAAGTTGTGTTCTGAGGAAGTGCGTTTTTTAGGATGCAAGTTATTATGATGTAACCATGGGAAAATCTGATTATTTAGGATTTAGCCATGGTAACTAATATTCGCTCTTATGCTTCATTTCTTTCAGGCGCATGAAAGAGGAAGATTCTTTGGATATTGAGGATTGCATTGATCTTTACTTAGCGTACTTACAGGTACATAACGTTTAACTGTTTGCGTCTCTTTGACACATTCTCTCCTTTCTAAACATCATTCCCTTAAGAATAATTGTTTTCTACTCCTGAATAAGAGGTTCTAAACCCTGGAGTTACAGTGTCTTCGATTCTTCTTGTTGTCTTCCAGTCCTTTAAAGCAGTCCTAGCAGTGCTGTAATTTTGTGTAGACCGTTCCAATTTTAGGGACCCCTGTTAACTTTTGGGGAGAAGATTGGGACTTTATTTGCTTGCTTGATGATATGTGGCTACACTCAGTATGGGTTTGAATTATTGCTGGGTGCTACTGACATAGTTTTTTTCTGCATGGGTCTTAGATCGTTCAATATTGAGACTCTTCTTAATGGTGTGCAGGTTACAGCAGTTGATCCAGCAATGGATACAGCTCTGGGGATGTTGGAACAATTTGCTGCCAAAGCTATGAACGGTGACATTGACAGTAATCTTCTTCAACATGGAGCACCCTGGAGAGATTTTCCTAGAAACGACAATAAAGTAAGGCGGCAACGGTGGGCTAAAATTCAAATGATGGACTTTCTTCAAGCCTTTTCAGACACAGAGTTCGGGGTACGGTGCCATAACTGGAGCCTTAATATTATTTGTGCGACTTTGATTGCTGTTTCTATTGATGCTTCTTAAGTGAACGAGGTATTAAAACAATAACTGGATCTGTCAGGTGAACTATCTTGCTGGTGACTTTGAGCTCTTGGATGATCCAGCAGCCCGTGCTCTCGTACAGGTAGAACTGTCAAGGGTTCTTACTTCAATTAATCTCTTATATGTTTTGGAAATTCATTTGAGACCTGAGTTGACAACTTCATACTTTCTAGTCTAGGAAGTCCGACAAGGATGCCTAATGTGGGACATGGCCTGAGTTTAGGTGGGTCTTCTCTATCAACAACGAGCTCCTCCGTATGTAAGGCCAACCTCTGGCGCCATACTACGATGCTTAACTCGCTGGTATTATTCTATTTCTTTCACCTTTTGTCACGTTTATAAGCCTGTGTACCTGAAACATCAGTGGAGAGCCCCTTACTAAATGATAAATCTGGGGGTGCTGCAGGCTTGTAAGGGAAAAGTTGCATCTAGAGCCATTGGAAAATGTGAGATATAAATGGCACCGCTTGATAAGGGGCAGATACTACCGCCATCTGATGAGGGAGTAACGATCCAAGTAGCACAGAAGTTCCTCAATGTGGACATCGTGGTGCTTAACATTGATGTCAAATACGACATCAGCACCATACATCTCTGGTTCCTTGGAGAATAGATTATTCACTGAAATATTATTGCCATCAATGAGTTATTCTTGTTCAGCAAGCCCATTGCCTTCTACTCTCAATGTTTGTAAAATTAGTCGGTGATTCTCTGCAGACGCAATCCCAACGTCAGTCCGTTGTCTAATATTCAAGTTAATCATGGACACATGCTCACATCTCGTCGTTTCCACCTAAGGTTGGGTTGCAGACTTCACCAGAGCTGAGTGGAATCCTTGAAACCCAGGTATTTCGAATCTCACAAGTTAAAAACTCCATCGTTTTTACAACTGAATTTCTTAGTTGGTACCCTCAGGGGGCGTCAGTCCCACGCACGTGTCGCTCTAGAACACCCAGAGCCCATTCCAAAACGTACCGAAATAACGTATGCTCGCTCCTGCCCTCCCTCCCTGACGTCTTTTCATTGTTCTTCGCAATTTCGGTTTGACATCAAGCTGCAGTAAGTTAAAGTAAAGTTCATCCAGGGAGTAACGTGAGGTAGCAGCAGGCATTGCCCCCGCCTGTAAGTGAGTGTACCGTAATCCAGGGGCGGCATTGAAGGGTTGGCAGGCGGACCTGCATGGGAACGCCAGGAGCGTGATGATGATTGACAAGCATCTGGAACCCAGGAAGAAGCAGAGCAGAGCAGTTGAGCAGAGTAGTGATGATAATGATGAGACTGGATGGAATTAGAGGGCATTAGGAGCGTGGGAGCATTCAGGAAAAATTCAAGGAAAAGGAACAGCAGGGCGACGGAAGCGCACGGCCAGGCAGGCAGTAGGCAGGCAGGCAGGGAGAGAGGTGGTGCACTGGTGCTGTGGTGGGGTGGGGGTGTACTCCCCACGTGTGGAGAAGGGCTCCTCTCACGTGCAGCTCCCCCCCCACGTTCATTTCTTCCATCAATGCCCCCACCGCAGGACAACTGAACTGATCCTCCTTGCCTGTGCTTTGGCCCTTCAATTGGCTCTTCCTTTCTCCTTCTTTTTCCTTTCTTCCGGGTTCTTTTTCTCCTCTTCCGTAGCATGACTAGGAATGATGGAGGTTTACCAGGGGACCTCGCCTTGTGAGGCGGATGGTCGTTGTACGTGTGGACATGGGCTTTTACTGGCTCTGGATCGAAGGGCGGAGGCTTTGCAATAACGGAAACGAATGTACCTAATCAGGTACACACAAGGTAGGAAGCCCATTGTGGACCTTTGCTGAGTTTGTTCATTGCGGATAGTTTCACTTGTTGGATCCATGAACAAAAATTAGCAAACCCATTAATGTCCTGCACGCATTTTAGTCTACACTCATTTTAGGGGAAAAAGATACATTATAGGTAGTCAAAGCAAAATTTCATTGCATTCCATCATAGATCCTTGGGAAGGGGACTATTGTAGTCCTTTTAGTTGCTAATGTGCCTCTTGTAATTCTATGCAAAAGTGTCCCTTCAATTATGGAATAATGAATGAAACTTTTGCCATGTGTAGAAGTTCTTAGTGGTGTTCATTGAATTCATAAATTGGTAATTTTTCAATCTACTTCCAATCCTTTCACCCCCAATTCCACACTAAGAGCAAGCTTTACTACATTGGGATGCAAGAAAACAAAATTGGATCTAGGACTAGGAATTCCAATTGGATTGGGATTATAATGGGTTTGCCTATTATCATTGCCTTAATGATGGAGGTTTATTAGGCAACCTCTCTTGTGGAACAAATGGTTGTTCTACATGTTGAAGGTAATTATACCAATAATCGACGTTAGTAGCATTTAAGTATATATATTTTTTATTAAAATATAAGGATTTTTCTTTTAAACACATGGACAATTTCCACTAATATGGGAAAAAGTAAACAAAACCAAAGGAACAAGTCCTCAATGTCAATATTTTGAAATATTAATGATTTTTTTTGACATGTGAAAGAAGTTTCTATTTGTCTTTTGGTATAGAGTATGTGTACATCATATAAATAAGTTATGATATTCAAATTATTATGTGCATGTTGACCAAAACTCAAGAGTAGACTCATGTGCTCTTATTTTTTTAATTGTGTATATTTTGTGTCATTGATAGTTGAGTTTTATTATCATCTTTTGGTCCAAATGTATATTTGGCATTTGGAACAGTTATGATTATAGGTACACAAATCCTATAGAGTTTTACATTTGGATCAAAAGAAGAAGTTTTTGCATTGATAGAAGTTACATGTAAAGAAGTGAAGAATTCTGAATGGACCATATTCAAAAAACAAACCCAATGCTATGGGAATGTAATAATTTGTAGTATAGCTTATTGTTTCATTTTTACTTTGGGCGGTATTTTTTAGATTGATAAAGTCATTTATATACATGCATGTGCATAAAACATGACCAAGGAAAAAATTATTCATCTCAAAAACAATATAGTGCCAATAGCTTGTAGCAATTTAGTAATTTCATCTTCTAAGAAACAAAAAACAAAAAATCTCTTGTATAATGTTCCACCAAATTTATTTTGAATTGCTTTTGAATGAATATGTTATTCAAAATAAAAATCTTAAGTGTATATTTTATCAAGTGTGCATATAGTCCATAGTGTAAAACTTGGCATTATTTTGTATTATAATTGCCTACTCTTTTGGACTTAGGAGAAACAATTGCCGCATACTCCTTTTCTACACCTAAGGTAGGTGTAAACTTATTATTTATTATAGATGATTAAATTCAAAAATTTAGAATTTAGAATGATGAACTGTAAACTAAATATCCAAAATCAATGTGTATAAAATTATCCAACCACAAAAGAGGGAATTTTCTAAAAAAATTTAGCTATGTCAAAAAAATATTAATTCTCCCTAGTTCCTTGTCTCATTGTCCAATAATAAAGCTACTTGAATCTTATTCATCAAGGCAACAAATTAGTATTATTAGCAAAAGGAGTGTCACTTAAGTTTAATATTTTCACAAAAAATTCTAAAATATAATAACAAAAAACAATTAGAATGATTTTAAATATTTAAATAAATAAAATAATGAATAATAAATAAATTTTATACAATGTTGAATACTCTAGTGGAATAACAAATTCATTACATCTAAAAGAAATTAGAAAAATGAGTTCATTTGGCTTTAAATATTCTTTGTTATCTATTGCAACTAAAAATCTTTTCTTAAAATTAATTCTTCAATAATTTTCCTATTGGCTTTGAAAAATTGACAATCTTGTTGTTCACCTACTACAATGATGTGGATTCTAACACATCAAGATTAAAATTTTAAAATTTTGTAAATACACTCGAAAGTAATCTTGTCATATTTCAATTTTTTTAATTCAAATCAAGTACAAAATTGTAGATATTTAGAAGCTACAATTGTATTTGACCAAGGTGCATTCAATTTTTGAATGAAAGGACATTTAAGAATCAAAGGTTCATAATCTACACCATGAAAAATTATTTAAACCCCTAAAGTCCCAAGGCCTTATTTTCACCAATAATCACTCACAACTACCATTTCTATTGCAAAAAGGAGAAAAATTTTAACAAATATTTTGTCGTGCATATTTAATCACAAAATCTTGCACTTGATTGGTATGAGAAAGTATAGAAAAGATTTCAAGGCTAGATTATAAGACTTTGAATATTATTCACTTTAAAATTCCTCACTATGAATTTTGAATTTTGAATTTTTTATGTTCAAAAATTCAGCTCAAAGATAGGGGGGAAATTCAAAAAACAACAATTAGATTTTAATTCTTTGAAAAATTCTTAAATAGAAGTAACTACAAGATAGAATGAAAATCTAATTTGTTAATAGCCTTAAGATGGAATTCAAACACACTAATCACAACAATAAGATTATTCTGAGAAACAAATTGAACCTTTATTTTCAATTGTAAAAATTGGGTTCAATAATAAATCCATTATGTCAATTTTTCAAGAAGGTGTATTGATTGCCCACAAAACAAGAAGCTCCATAACTTCTACATCACTAATCCAAATGAATGGACCAAAGCTTTCTATATAAGCAAAAGTATAATGTATGACTATTTTTTTTAATATTTCAAGTTTTGTGGTGGAAGGTTTAGCTGCCTAGTGAACTATTTTTTGAGTTTAGGATGGAATAACTTTTTCTCTTGGTCATCAATTGAAATTTTAAAAACTATATTCCAAAAAAACTAATGTGTTTCCTCTCTTCCAAAAAAAGTTTCAAAAAATTCCATTGAAAATTGAGATTGTAGGAACCTACCCAAACTTTCAAGTATCCTAGAAGAAACACTTTAGACTTTAGGGGATAACATGAAGGGGGACAAAGTTAACCCACTACAAGCAAGGGGATAATTCAATTATATTATATCTTCATCAAATTTAAACCTTACATCATAGTGGGAGTTATTTTATCCCTGTTAAGATTGAGATATTCTCCCTTGATGCAAATCTACCCAAACCCCTAGAATACTAACATGGAGTCATATTTCTTTCAATCCTTGTAGAGTCCATAGGTTGCACTTACTATGAAATTTATAGACTATAGAAAGATAGTGATCAAAGTTGAAAATAAGAATGAATGATCAAATTGAGGATAGAAAAATTCAATTTCATCTTAAAAAAAATTTGAATATATGGAAGGCATTTGGGGGACTTTGACAATACTAACAATTGATGTTCCAATTACTAACATTGCTTATTTGTCATCATGATTGAGTGAATATGCAATAATTGTTTTCATTGCAAAACTTCAAACCTCATTTGAGCAAAGTAAATCAACTTTTTCAAGCTCATTCAATAAAGGATATTTAGGAAATCAAGATATGTTTGAGCTCTAATGCTCTATTTGTGAATTAAATCTCCAACTAGAAGTAATGGACAATATTCATAAAAAAAGCTAGTTGTAAAACTATACCTCCTACCTCCTAATTTGGCTTTTGATTGGAACCAACAAAATTTTGGAGTTGAACGGTAGCTTTCTTATTCACTTTTTCTAAAGAGTAGTTTTTTTAAAATTATTTGATTTATTAATCTCAATCAAGGTTTGAATTTTTGTGATAAACTGAATTATTATATTTTTACTTGATTATGAGCTCCTATATATCCTAATTTACATATCTCATAGGATGTTTTTATCTCAAGTTGTTTCATTTGTATAAAGAATTTGTCCCCTCCCCGTATTTCAAACATTTTATTGGCTCACAAAACTATATGATGTATCCATGAGCTAGTTTGTATGCCACAGTTTTCTTTCACTACTTGAAAGGTCATCCTAAAGCACCAAGTTACATTGTCAAAGCTTGGTGCTCCAAGACACCCCTTTTTACAACCGTAGCTTCCTAGAAGCTTGGATAGCTTTCTACCTAATAACTAATTAAAGTGTACAAAATAGTTGAATAATTGCAAAAATAAAATATAAAAATGAGCAGTTTTAAAATATAATTAAAACAAGCTAGGCAATCAGCCAAGTTGTTCTTGCAATTTTTGGATGGTTGTTGCTATTTTCATCTAAGGTGTCTCCATTTACCTAAACCCTTGTTTTAACCTCAATTCTTTTACCTCAATTCTTTACCTTGTGTGTCGGGATTTTGTTACATGTTAGGGTTTGTTGAGTGTGAGAAATATGTTTTGTTTGTGAGAGATTGTGCTCTATAATGGTAAAAATGGCAAGGTAGAAACTTTGTAGTGTATATTTATAATTATTGACAAAGAAGAGATGTGAGATTGTGTGGAGCGATTTGAATTTTTATTAATTAGGCAATTCTCATATATATACTTTTTGAAAAATTTAGGCACCCCGAGAGGCATCCTTTTAACCCTTAGAGGTTTTTTACTATGTTTTCACCTAAAATGGTCCAAAACTGTCATTTTTAGTACAAGTACCAAATTTTAGAAAAAAAACATTTTGGACACATATAACCATAAGATCCTGTAGTTAGTCAGTTTGAGAATACGTGGAAAAAAATTAGAATTTTTGACAATGTAGATTATAAGATATTAGTATTTGAAGTGACAAAAATCCTTTTTTTTTAGCCCTACAAAGAATCGGGCAGTTGTACTTCACAAGGTCACATGTGTATGAAAAAATGTCCAAAATGGTGGTGCTTCTTTGGACTCATTCTTGAAGGCAAGTTGACTACATGCATGAAAATTTTGAGATCATTTGGAATTGTACAACATATAGGAAAAAAAATAGTAAGTAGAAAAGGATTCAAAATACTAAATTGTGGGAAAAAAAATTGAATTGAAAAATGTCAATCCCAATGGTTGTAATTTTGTACTAAACAATCTACACCCATTGTTTTTATTTTTTTCAAAAACATTGAAAATTGAATTAAATAAAGGACTTAAAGGTTCACTTTAGAGTAGAGAATCCATAACTACCCACAAACTAGAACTTTTCATAACTTTCATTTCATTGATCAAAATGGAATGATTCAATGCTTTCCATGTAGAAATAAATCAAGAGAACCAATTTTTTTTTTAAATTCTTTAAAAAGTGATTTTTTTAGATCTGCCCCAAATTGTTTGGCTTGAAAAAAAATTACATTTCATGCAATAACTTTTTAACTTTGTTGTCAAAAGTTATGAAAACTATTGGGCCTTAAAAGCTACTCTTTGGACACATGTTGTGTGAAAATTTCAAAGGAAAAAAAATGAAAATTCCACTTGCTATGAGCTACCCAAAATATTTATGTTGCCAAAAAAAATGATGTTTGGGACTTTAGAGGTTGGTTATTTATTTTCTAACCAATTGTGTTGTTTTTAGCCTAACAAAACCCAATCCATGCAAAAACCTCATCTAATTCCTACGAGGGATCCTAACACTATTCAACCTCTTATACTAATTGAATTATAATCTTGGATAGCTAATTACACTAGCATGTATTTGGTTTAATTTGGTATTTCTTGTTTGGGCTTTTAGAGAGGGTTGCAGCCAATTAAGGTAGTGTGCTATAAAACCAACCCTCTCCTTTAGATCAACCCTATTTTTAGGGGGAGAATGGAGATGAGGTGATCCTTGAACGGACCACTTTAGCAATTAAATGCTTCCAAGAAAAAAATATTTTTCTATTGCAAGAGCTAGTCATTGTCTTTGATTTCTGCACATCTCTTGTACAAGTTGCAAGTGGATGGATTTGAGGAGACCTATGGTCACAAAATAATAGGTGTCCATGCCCCCAATCTTTAAAAATTTATAAGTAACTCAAAAATGCTTGGAAAAATACAAAACCACTTGTGTTAGATTCCATGTTTTTTCTCTCTCTGAAAAATGATATGAAAATATTTTTGTCCATGGGAACCTATGGAAAAAGTAGACCAGCCCTTAAATGGTCACTTTTAGAGCATACTACCTTAATACTGTTATTAGTCATTCAGTTATAAGGTGCTCCCCGACCAGGTCTTCAATGGGAGGACATCAATAATAATGACTTCCCTGCTCAATCGCAAAGCCCCAGTTGGTGGTGGCTTACAGTAAGGTATGTTATGGTTCACTACATATGGTAGAGGTACCCATTCCTAACAAGAGCCCCATGAGCAATCAATAGGGTGTGTTAAATTTGGAGAGGTTGGGACTCATTTCTATTTTTTTAAATATTTGAAAGGTCACAAGAATTATACCGTGCCATATTTTCTGTGCCTCTGTAAGCAGCCAGCAGCCTCCAGTCTGTTAGTGAGCAGTGCTGGATGACTTGTAAGCATTGGCCATGGATCCACAAGAACTTTGACCTTCCAAAAATCGTAGTAATTTCACTTTCAGTGCGAAAATTACCAAACTTTTTGCAATCCTCGTCATTCATGTCACTGCACCCCGTGCAATGTTTACTTTGCCTTCCTCTCCTCTGCTCCTCATCATGTCCCCAATTCCTTATTTGATCAGTTATGGGTGCCTTCACTATAAGCCACAAAAGAATTTGAAGAAGAAGAACAAAAGAATTCGTTAAAAAGAAAGGACAAGTGTGTGGTACTACTACTACCGTGTGAGAGAGAGAGAGAAGAGCCGGTCCTTTCCTAAACTTAACAGCACAGGGGATGCCAGGTATTGGAGCTCGCACTCCGTCTTGATGAGTTTTCTCATGATGTAACTTAATTCAATTTAAGAGCCAATTTGACTGATACAACTCTCACGGACACGAGCGACCAGCCCAATCCAACGGGGCACCGGCGAAAAGGGGGGGCACCAACGAGAGAAGGGGGGCACCGGCGAGAAGGGGGGCACCGGCGAGAGAAGGGGGGCACCGGCGAGAGAAGGGGGGCACCGGCGAGAGGAAGGCACCTCCTTCTTAGTGTCAAGAGTGCAATTTAAAACCTCACTCATGGGTAACTTAAGGTTTGTTCACATTTAGTGTTAAAAGAGTGTTGTAGGAACGAATTTAGATGTAATTCTAGGCTAGATTCACATTGCAAACATCACCCCTAACACTAAGTGCAAACATACCTTTACTCACAGTAAATTATGCTCCATGCATTGGGAATTTGGCCAAAAAAATCTCCCTTCAAAGCATGTTCACGCTATCTTTGGAAAAAACTAGGTGTCCAATTCAAAGTGAGCTAGTGGAATTAGGGGGGAAAAAACATGGTGTCAATTTGAAAATACATGCAATAAAATTGATTAAATCTTTCATTAGAAAAAACTTGTTCATGGTTTTCAAATTGAAACCACGTGTTTTCATGGTTTTCATGGTTTTCATGATACATGGTTTCAACATTGAAAATAGAAAAAATTTCATTAAAAAAAACTTGTAAATTTTCTATTTTGAGTGAAAAATGGAGAAAGTAACAAGACTCAGTACTTGAAAAAACAATTCCTATTAAGAATTGGAAGAGTTTAGCTGGTGAAACTATTAAAAAACAACAACTTCCCAAGCGCTACGACTCACATAGCTCACTAACATTCTAAAAATTTGCTAATCCATGGAACTAACAAATGGACTACTCATCAATTCTAGGATGAAATCATCAAAATGGGATCACAAATTAAAGAGTCGACTACCCTTTGGATGACGGAAGCTTGTAGCAAAGCTGAATTTTCATCTTGAATTCGCTGACTCTTCAATGGCAACATAAATGAAACTCGGTCATCCTCCGAAAACACACACTTATTAACGACCCCAAAGCCGGGGTCACATGTGCGAGCGGCAATGGGACCCATAACCCCTTGGGCTGAAAAATCAGGGCCTTCCATCCTTCCTTCCATCCAAAAATCTGTCCGTCCAAAAATCCGTCTGACCGTCGCTGGTGCGTCCACCTTCGGTTTCCCTGCAATTTTGTCAGGAAGGAGATAAAAAGAGGGCCCTCCAATAATGAAAACCCTCTTCCCCTTCCCCTTCTCCATCTCATAATAATAACCACCAAACGAAACGAGAGTCAACTGCAGAGCGAGGGCCAATCCAAGCAGGGGTTTCAGCAGGAAATGGGATCGTGTTCTGCAAAGCCCCCAAAATAATGTGGCCTTGTGCAGACAGGCGGAGACAAGAGCCGTGAAGAAGCCGGCCCGCCGGCCGGCCTTCGGGAAAACACCCACAACACACAACACAACTGAAAACTTAAAAAAAAAAAAAAAATTTAACTTATCGCGGTGGCGATGGTGGCACATGGAGGGAGAGGGATGGGGATGGGGATGGGGCCAAGACCGAACATAATTGCCCGCTCGCCCGCCCGGCATTACTTAAGCTCATATTGAATGGGCGAGGAGTTGCACATGGGCGTCGGTCACTTCTGAAGTCGCCGGGGGGGTCACGTCACTCACACCTTCTGAAAATTAAAAGAAAAGAAAAAACATGAAAATCTTGCTTGTGTTAGTAGTAAGGTAGGTACATCCAAAACTGCCCCCCTTTTTTTCTACTGAACTTGTTTTCTATTATTAGGCTGGTCAAATTTTCATATGTTCTTGTTGGAAAGTGAAAGGGGTTTCCAACGCACCAGAGAACGTGGTATTTGGATATTGTATGCAAAAGTTGTTGAGGAACAAAGTTTGATTCTGGAAGCGTTTCTTCCACATAGGTGCAGAACTGATTTTGGAGATGTAGATACGGTGTAGATGGCGGTTGAAGGTCAGTGGCACGTTTGGGTATACCTACCTTAGTAGTAGTCTTTTGGCATGGGCATATAATTACACTTCACTCAACCGTGTCGAAGGTGGGTACCCCCCAAAACCACCACTTTTTTTTCTATTAGGCATATTACTATTATTGGAATGGATTTTTTTTTCATTCAATTTCTTGTGGACAAGTGAAAAGAGGTTCCAATGCACTAAATAATGTGACATTTGGATACCGTGAGCAAAAGTTAGAAGGGATCAAAGTTTTTGTTGGTAGGTGTTCTGAAATTGTTTCTGAAGTCAACATGGAGACTATACACATAGTGATGGTGGTGGTTTTAGGTAGAGTATGATATTGAGTGTACCCACCTTAATAACACTACTTTCATAACAAGAAAAAAGTTTCTCAATGGATTCTTGATTAACCCCTAGAGGTCCAAACACCGTTTTTTGGGCATCATAGCAATTTTGGGCAGAGCACTACGAATGAAATTTTTGTTTCTTTTCTTTGAAAACTTCACAAAACTTGTACCCAAATTCCAATCATAACAACTGCCTACAAAGAAGGTAATTTAACCCTTATATTAACGTAACCATCAAAACTGCTCTGATTATTAAACCAATAGGTGTATTCTTTGTTTCTACAATGAATAGTGAATTCTTCCATCGACCACTTTTCGACTTCAATGGCATCTTTCAAGAGTTAATTTTATCCAAGGAAGAAGACAAAAGCTCTTCTTGGCAAAGATTTTTTTGAAAGAAATGTATGCATTAAAACCCACTACACTAAATAGTATATTTTAGTGTTGGATTACATTCAGTGTAATTACCACCCTACTCCACACAACACTAAATCTCAACTTTGGAGGAATTAGTGTAGTGTTAAAACTTGACTGCGCTGCCTCCATCTTCTGTCATCTCCTTCTCTGACCTTCTGTACTTTTGGTGGCGGCATCTCCCTCTTTCAGTTTTCAAGGTTTGTGTTTTTTTTTAATGTGTTCTAACACTAAATGTAAACCTTTTCAGATTTCAGATTTACCCATAGAGTACATTTAGTGTTAGAAATTAGATTTAATGTTACTTACTTTACTAGAGTTAATGATATTTAGTGTCATAGTTCGTAAATAGTATTGCTAACACTAAATATACTATTTAGTGTAGTATGGGAGTGGCACATGGATGGAAATGGGGTTCTCTCCCGTCAAGGAAACAGAACAGCCAATAGAGAATGGGTTGCCTCCCTTAGTTGATCATTTCTTGGCAAATACATTAGTATGGCAAATACATTAGTATGGCAAATACATTAGTATGGCAAATACATTAGTATGGCAAATACATTAGTATGGCGAATACATTAGTATGGCGAACATATTTAGTGTGGCACTGATATTAGTGTGGGAGTGGCACGTGGATGGACCCCCCGGGGGGGCTCTTCTTCTTCTGTCCCCTCCCCTCCGGATGGCACGATGGGAAGGGGAGCCCATATAATTGTCATTCAATATAATGCGAAAGCTGCACATGGGAGTGGTGACCCGAGAGTTTCCATGTCCCACATGAGAAACTCCGTCGCTCAGTAATGGACTTCTCGCTCACGGATTAATGAAACCCCACACCTCAGTGGTGATGACGTGCACCTCCATATTGCCCCCCAGAGGTGCCTGCGCCTCGCCCTGTGCTTTGAGCCTGGCTCCTGAGGCCTGGGCCTGGCGGTGATGATGGGCGAGAGGCCACAGCACGCTTGGTGTGCAGGCTGATAATCTGCACTTGGAGTCATGTACTAATGAAGCTTAACCCCAATGCGGAAGAGACCGAGGTGGCAGATGAGCGGCATTGGAGACGCGCCATTAAAATAGGGCTTTCTTCTTAGATTCAGTATCTTGGCCTTCTGAGGGCCTGTGGCTGAGGCAAAAAAAAAAAAAAAAAAAAAGGTGTGTCTGGCAAAGGTAAAGGGGACTATGGTGCGCAGCAGAACGAACAGACAGGTTGGTCCTGTTGGAATTGCTTGGAAAAAAAAATTGAATTTAGGAAATTAAAAAAGAAATGGAAGAGAAATGTGAGAAATGGAGAGAGCAATTGAAATTTGATTTTTTCGACAAAGTATGAGTTTGTTATGAATGTTTGAAGTGAGCTACTTGATCGATCGCAAAAAAAAAAAAAAAAAGAAAAAAAGATAGTTGCCTTAGAGGCTTGGCGCCTCTAGGGTGGCTAACGCCACCCTTCTAATGCTCCTTGGGGCCTTATTGTAGCATCTTGTATATTTTATTTTGTTTTCTCTCCGGGTTGCTTGTGGTTGGGGCTTTGTACTTCTAACCTCTTGCAGTAAAGGTCTCTTTTATTTGTGTAATTTTTTTTTAAAGTATAAATATACCAGTCATCTTATTCACTTGAAGTAGCCACAATATTTTCTAATGTGGATACATTCAAAATGAAAAGTCAGATCATGTGATGAATTTACACTTGAAAGGTAGAAGCTTTTATTGTGCGGTCACTAGGTTAACCCCTGAAGGTCCAAACACCAATTTTTGGCATCGTAGTGATTTTAGGTAGCTCACTATGAATGGAGTTTTTATTTCTTTTCAGTCTTGGAAAATTTTACACATGTGCATGAGGAGTAGCTTTAAGGTTCAACAATTTCCATAACTTTTGACTACATGGTTATAAAGTTATTGCATGATATGTAATTTTCAACATTCAGCGAGCAGCTTGGGCAACCAAAAAACTTCTTCAAAAATCATTTTTTTAAGAAATAAAAATTAGAAATTTGTTCTTTAGACTTATATACAAGTAGAAAGCTTTTGAATCATTTCATTTTGATTAATGAGACGAAATTTATGAAGAGTTTTAGTTTGTGGGTAGGTATGGAATCTCTCAATTTTGAATGTTTTTGGTGAAAAAGATCCCAAGTTCTTCAAGGTGTACTCTGAATTTTGAAGTATCAAAACTAAGCATGCCCAAAATTAACTCTCATGAATATAGATTGTATATTTTAAGCAAAATTCTAGCCATTTTAAAATTAGATGACTATTGGGTAAAAGATTGAAATTTATTGGTAAAATTCTTGTTGCCCAAGTTGCAGTAAATGACACAATCACCACCCAATCCAAAGCCATAAGTCAAATATAGGTAGGAAGTTAGACAATATTTGTAGAAGACATGATACAAGGTACCAGTAGTTGTAAAAAGACAAATAAGCAAATCCAACCAATTTGCCTAAGTCATACATCAAGCAATGCCTAGCAACTAAGATGGACTACCATCTTTGAGTTGATTATAAAACAAATAAAAACTTTAAAATAATAAATCATAGTGTTAAAAGTCTATTATTTTATTTTGTTTTTCTAATGGTCTTTAATAAGTAGATACTCTATAATTAACAATCTCTTATTCTTATATACATTGACAAGTTTTTAAGTTCTTTTAAGTCTACTATTCTTGATCGAGAGCATGATTTTTCTCCTCTCTATATGGTCTAATGCATATGCCACATGAATTTTTTTTAGAATTTTTTAGTTTATTTTTTAGACAATTTTTTATATAATATAGGGGTGTGAAAGTTATTTTTCAGTTCTATAATGTATCTTTTTACTTCAAGAATTTGTAACTAATTATCATTAATAAATAAAAATATCAATAATTCAAAACATAAACTCTCAAAGTAGAAAAATCTATTCAAGCTTTAGTTTGTATATAATTACATGAATTTATACAAGAGTATTATATAAAAGTCAAGAATTTATATACCATGAGTTCTAAAATTGTTCATAATATTGAATTACAAATTCTATAGCAAGATAATTGCATTTCAAGTGAAGGGAATGAATGTTTTTGCACTTTAAGTGACTAGATTATATGACTTTGAATCTTCTTAGCTTAAACTTTTTACACTACTAATATTGAATTGGAAATTTCTTTTGTTGAAGAAGTGAGTTAAAAGTTTGAATTTTTTTTTAAAAACATACCTTGATTTTCATTCTTTAAAAAGTTATTCAATAGAAGTAGGTTCAAGATTGACTATGAAGAACTAGCTCCTCTTATTATACAATTGTTGTAGCAAAGATAGACAAAGAATGATCTACTAAGACTTTTTAGATTCTTGGTGCAAAAAAGAGATCTTTTGTTTTGGGAAATTCCACCAATTCCAATAGCATTTGACCCTCAGCCTCCTCTTAGACTTAACCATCCCCTCAAGCTAAATTGACTAGTTTTTTCTTGCATTATAACCCCTAAAGGACCAAGGTCATTTTTTGCCAAAAAATACACAAAACTACCATTTCTGCTATGTTCACCCAAGAAAACAAAAATATATTCTTTTATAGATATTAATCATAGGATCTTGTACTTCACTTGTTCAAGATCCTATGGTAAAATTTTCATATAGTTTGACTATACAAAGTAGAAGATACTAGCATTCAAAGTTGAAAAAAAAGATTTAAAAATGTTGGCTTGCAACTTCAAATGATTTTGACCACCATTTGTAGAATTATTTTATATTGTAGCCTTTGAATTTTAAATTTTTTTTGTTGAAGAATTGAGTAGGAAGTTTAGAAATTTTTTTAAAACAAAAACGTTCGATTATCATTGTTTAAAAAAATATTAAGTAGAAGTAGGTTCAAGATTGAAAAAAATAAACAAATTGTTAATAGCTCTAAGATGGGATTGAAACATACTAACCTCAAAATATGAGATTTTTCTAGAGAGTGAAATAAATCCATTAGACCTTTTCTGGAGAAAAACAATAAAACATTTGGTTAAAAAATAAATCCTATAAATTATTTTGTCAAGAAGATGCTTCATTTGTCCAAAAAACAAGACTATCCATAACTATTTCATCATTGGTCAAAATAGAATGAATCAAATCTTTCCATATATGCAAAAGTATTTCCAATGATAAAAAGTAATTTGAAAATTTTATTTCAACTTTTTTGTGTTTTTTTTAAGTTGTCCAAGAAGCTCCTTTCTGAGTTTAGGGTGGCAAAACGTTTTCTCCCTAACACCAATTGAAATAAAGATTACATTCCCCCCAAGCTACTGTGTTTTTGCAACTCCAAAAAATGTTTTAAAAAATCACAACAAAAATTGAGACCATATGAACCTATCCAAAATCGAGTTTACTCCCCCCTAGGGACAATAAGGTTAGAATAAATCTCTACTCTTTGCCATACAAAGGATAACCTATTTTTGTAAAAAAAAAAAAGTCCATTTCTATTTAAGACATGGACAAAATCACCAATCCTAGATGGAAAATTACCTTAAAAAAGTGAGTTTTTTAGATGAAGAATGAATGAAACAAAATTCAGTGCTTCACCAGATTACAGGTGATCCCTTATCTTGGCACTTCCCTTGAAAGTGAAAACAAAAGGAAAAAAAAAAAATGAACTAAACAAAACTCCTTCCAAAAATTGAAATCCATCATTACTAACACTAGCTAATTTGGGGCCTTTGAATGCAAAAATGAATTCAAAATTTTCAAATTTTATCATGCTTGGCAATACAAAATTTCAGCTAAGGTAGAACTATCCATTACCAGACAAATATGCTATCTAGGTACTTTGAAGAAGCTATTTGTCAGTCCTCATATTTTTCAGAGATTGAATTGTTTGAGAGAAGTTAATTGCAAAAAGAATGAAGACATTCCAACAAGAATTGAATTTTTGTGATTTTTCAAAATTGAAATGTAAAACTATGAGTAGACCCTTGTTGAAGCATGACCAGACCATTGTTGATGTGTCTGCTCCTCAAGTGCATTGCCATCATGAAGGATTAACCCCTAAAGGACCAAACAATGTTTTTTTGGCAACATAGCGATTTGGGGCACTTCACTACAAATGGAATTTCTATTTTTTTTCATTGAAATTTTCATACAACATGTGTCCAAGGAGTAGCTTTAAGACCCAATAATTCATAACTTTTGACTACATGATTAAAAAATTATCGTATGATATGTATTTTTCTTTGTTCTATGGGCAAACTGGCTTCCAAAAAAACTTCTTTAAAAATCACCTTTTTAAAAAATAAAAATTTGAAATTTATTCTTTAGATTTCTTTATGCATGGATATCTTTGAAACATTCCATTTTGATTAATGAGATGAAAGTTATGAGGAGTTTTGGTTGTGGGTAGTTTGAAGGTAGTTTGAAGGTAGTTTTTTTTTTGTGATTTTTCAAAGCTGAAATGGAAAACTGTAAGTAGCCCCTTGCTGTTGAAGCGTGGGCCAATGTGTTTGCTCCCCAAGTGCATTGCCTTCATGATGAAGGATTAATAAGATTGTGGTTATAGATGGATCAGTGACAGAAATGGGAGGAACCTGTAGGTGATGGAATTGGGTAAATGGTGGTATTGGGCAGTTCCACCTTATTTCCCAAGGGGACAAGCAAAGGGGGTCAGTTCAAACCCCCACCCACCCGCAGGCGGCGGCCAGGTCTTTGAATTCTACCATTTAGGGAGTCCCCAATGCAAACTTGTTTGTTCCGCTTGGAATCTAGCTCCGATGGATATCCCCCGGGAAGGGTCCGGAGAAGGGTCCCAGGAAGGGAAGGGTTGGGTCGGGTCCCGGGAAGGGTCCCCCCTGGGCTGCCCACCGGCTTCCTTTCTCTTCACATGCCCCGTGCTGTGGATCCCGGGGGTTCGGGTATCACACCAAATCTGTGTTGCTGAAGACCCCCCATGAGTACGATCTTCTGCTCCCCCTTCCAGTTGGAAGCCTTTTGGACGACGGACGGGCTCCAAGCACGAGCGAAAAACCAAAGTGAAAGTACGACTTCACTTACCCAAGCCAAGGCCAACCCAACCCCAAGCCAACCCGAGCCAAGCCACCTGCTGCTGCTGCAAGGAAGAAGCCAAACCCAGTCCCTCATCAGTGGGCCACTGCAGGCAGCAGGGGGTCATGCCTCCCTCGGGCCTCCTCTCCTCTAGGCTGGGGGACCCGCTAGTCTAGGCCCCAGCTAGCCAAGTTAGTGATCTACCCAGCCTTTGACTGGAGACCAAGACGCCAGTGGGGGTCTGGTCTCGAGGGACTGACGGACGGACCGACGGACCGCTCTGTCTCCCTCCACCAGGTGCTGCTGCCGCCGGCAACAACAGCTCAGTTTCTTATACCTTAATAAGTGGCCCAATAGCTTCTTATGATAATAATAAAGTGGCCCAATGGCTTCTTACAATAATAATAAAGTGGCCCAATAGCTTCTTACAATAATAATAAGTGGTCAAGTGAATGGAAGGGGGGACCCATGGGCGGATGGTGGTGTCGTCTGCGTGCAAGTTGTGTGTGTGTGTGTCTGATGGATGGATCGTGTGCATGCTTCAGTTGAAATGAGCTGAATGTTCATTAGACATGATCTTGGGACTTGGGACTTGGGACATGGAACCCTGGCTTCAAGTGAAATGGATGATTTTTCATTAGATCAAGATCATGTCTAATGAAAAATCGTCGGCTCTGGGAATCCGTAACCCCTTGAAATTATGAACAATTTTGTCACTGTGTAGAGGGCAATGACCAAGGAGGAGGGCATTGTGATGGAAAGGGCCGACGAGGAAGGTAGAGTCCAATGAGGAGGCTCTTTCATCGTGCAATGAATTTGAATGAAATTATACATAATAAACAAAAGCAATTGGGATGAAAAATGCGTAATGTCCGATTACATGTGCAAAAATGTGCAATCAGGCATTAAGGGAGCTAATCCATTTCTAGACATTTAAACAATTTCGCATATTTAGAGTGTTGTTTTCTTGAGTGGAGAATTTTTCCCGTGTACAGAAATAGAGTTTAGAAGGATTCCATATTTTTTTAGAATTTTATTTCTCGAAACATAATTACTGCAAATTTTTTAGTTGAAGATTTTGTACAACATATTCTTGTCATATAGGTCCTCCTATTTCCAACCACAGGGTGGTTGCAAAATCAACCAAGACTACAGCCAATCCAATCGTAATGTGCCATGATTGCATTGGAGATTGTGCCATAATTAATCTCTTGCTTTCTCCTGGTGATTGGAAAGAGTGTAGTTTATATCATGGAAATGAGCCCCTGGTTGCTAATGGATTAGCTCTCTTACACCTTGACTACAACACTAAACCTATTCTAAAAATTAATGGGACATTTTTCCCGTGGTCTATGTATCTTGGAACCTGAAAATTGGAACCCCTTAGAATAGGCAATTTTTCATTATACATCTTGGAACATGGGAATTGGAACCCCTTGAAAGGAACAATTTTCATTACATATGGGAATTGGACCTCTTTGAAATAGACAATTTTTCATTACACGTCTTAGAAACCCTTGAAATGAACAATTTTCATTGTGCATCTTTGAACATGGGAATTAAACCCCCTTGAAATGAACAATTTTCATTACAAATCTTGGAACATAGGAATTGGAACCCCTATATTCATTTATTTCAAAACAATAGAAAATGTTGTATTTCCAAAGTAGTAGTCATCAATAACAAATCAAAGAAATAAGATGTGCACCTCCCAAACTACCACTTTTTGCTAATGTGCCTTGTTACCATTATTAGATTAGTCAAATTTTCATATTTTCCTTGATCATTGGCAAGTAAAGGGAGGTTTTAATGAATGAAAGAACATAGCAATTAGATACCATATACAAAAGTTACAAAGGGTCAAAATTTTTTTTGGTAGACATTGTAAAATTGTTTTTTGCATAGGTTTTATTGATTTTGGAAATGTATACATAGTAATGATGGTGATTTTAGGTCAATGGCGGCTTTGGAGGTGCCAACTTTAAATTTTGAATCACTACACCTAAAGATATATTTTCCCAAATATCTTCAACATAGTGTAGAGGGAACTAATAATTGGTTATATAGCAACATCTTTAGTATATTCTTCCAACTACTCCTCCACATAAACTTCTAACTTTTCATTGGTTTGTAATTAGGCTACTTGATTTTTTGTAGCATTATAAGTGCATCCTAAAGTACTTTAAATAGGTACAAAAAAAATTCAAATTTAGACATTTGACTATAAAATAAACCACTTCAAAGCTAGTTAAGAGACCAAATATTATAGAAGAATTGGCAACCACGATCATTACCAAAGCACATTCCACTCCAAATTTGGGCATTCATAATCTCAAATTTAAATTTTAAACCAATAATAAGTTCGTAATGTATTTTGTAGGGCATGTTTGCCATGTGTATTGAAGATGCCTTTACAAATAAGTTGATTACAAATGAGATTGTTTTTTTAATATTTTCTCCAAATATAAATAATTCAAAATGACTATTATAAGTCACAAACAAATTAATAATTTATGCTTCATATGATTATTTTTTCATATAAAAAATACAAGGAATAACTAAATCATATGAATGAATAACAAAGTCATAATAGATTTTAGTTGGTGTGACTTAAGTTTCTCTATATAATGATCTTCATCTTTTCAACATTTATGATATAGCAATGGTTTGTTTTTTGGCTACATATTGACAAATTTCAACAAATCTTTAAATTTTTTTGAGTACTTTTATAAATTGCCAATGAAAGATTTGCAACTAATCAAATAATAAACAAATATTCTATAAAATTTACCAAAAATTCTTGAATCCACACCATCAAGGAAAAAAATATAAGGAGGTCGAGTAATATGACAACACCAATTATTTTTGGATTTGTTGGATCAATTATGTGTATCATGCACTCTAGTTTTTGGACAAAAGAATTGAACCTAAGAATGCATTATATGATTGTGAAATATAAATTGAACACATTGCCCAATTCAACAAACATTTCAAATGCAAGGGCATTAAGATGTAACAATGGTCCATATTGCAACATGTACTCTCTTTACAATGGCTATTTCTATTCCATTAGAAGAAATTTGAGGCCTTGGGAGGGCCATTTTAGGCCTATTTCCAAGGTTGAGAATGCATCAAAATATTAAAATAATAAAGAGTATTTTTAAAATAATAATATTTAATTAATATTATGTAATGTGGCAAGGACTTGGCCACGTCAAACTGCTAATTTGGTAGAGTTTCCAGAGTTCCTTGCAATTTGGGAACTCATTGGAACCTGCAGTCTTCTATTACCCTCAAATTTCATCTAATGCCATGTTCTCAATTCCGCCCCCCCAATTCAAATATTGTGAGAACCAACATAATTTGCATGTTTGTCAAACTATTGGTATTTTAAATTCCATAAATAATTTCCTTCAATTTTTTGTACAACAATCTGAAATGATGTATACGAATGTACCATGGCACAAAAAGTTTTTTTTTGGAGTTTTAAGAAAAAATTGGCAAAAGATAAAGTAATTCCATACCATGTTGAACAAAATTGAATTTTAGACATGGCTAACTTTGGATTTTTGTTTTCCAAATCACAACTAATTTTTTCTTCAAACTTCCATGGTAACAAATAGTATGTCGCATACTACAATTCTTGTAGATCTACTCTTGAACTTTGTCCATTGATGCATATGGTATTTTTGTTTGAATGAAAACATTTCAACTTTGTATTCAATTTCATCTGTCAGTGTAATTTGAGCTCTCTCACTAATTTCAAACCCTGATTCCAAATTTTCCAAACTTGATCATTTGTAGTAATAAACCAACCAACCCACCTCAACCCACCTCAAGCATATATATATCTACTCATGAACTTTTTTCTATTAGTGCTTATGGTATGGTTATTTGAATGAAAGCGTTTCAACCGTTTGTACTCAATTTTGTTTGTCGCTATAATTTGAGCTCTCTCACTAATTTCAAACCCCAATTCCAAACTTTCCAAACTTCCCAAACGTTTCAAAAAAGTACAAAATTTTCCAAACTTCTCAAACTTTTTCAAAATTTCCCAAATTTTCCAAACTTTTTCCAAACTTCCCAAATTTCCCAAACTTTTTCCAAGCTTCCGCTTCCCAAGCTTCCCAAACTTCCCCAAAATTTCCAAACTTGTTCATTCATGATAATGATAAACCCACCAAGGCATCGGGCGGCGTCCTTCCCAAGGCGGGGTTGGGGTTGGGGGTGGCCGGTGTCTCGACAGCACGGGTATACCGTACGTTCTCTTGTTGGCATACCCACCCACCCCGGCACCCACTCACGCTTTTGTCGGAGACCCCTCCCCGCCCCCATTAAAGCCCCAGCAGTGAATCCCACTCTTATTTTAATCCCCCGGTCAGGTACTATAAAAGCAAAGCGAAGCGAAGCAGGTCGAGCGAGCGAACGAAGGCATCCATGCAGGGAGTCACGTTAAGTTCCTGCAGCGACGGGATGCACCGTGCAGTGTGCAGGGTCGGGTTCGGTGACCGGTACCTTGCCGGGGGGGGAGGGAATAGCCGTAGGGTTCCCCCCCCCCCCTTTCAGTCCATCATTGTGGGTTCAGGTTTCGCCTTGGAACTCCACCCCCGCTCAGGCAGACAGACAGACCGACCCAGAGGCGCAGCAGCAGCGGCAGCGGCAGGAGCAGCAGCAGCAGCAGAGCAGGAGCAGAGCAGGGGCAGCAGAGTGGCTCGTGTGCTTGGGTCTCCGTGCCCATGTGCATGAACACTCATGTGCAGGCTGCAGGTCCTTCTTAATTAAAGCTTCCCCAAACAAATTAGTGAAGACACTCAACAATTCCTTCTTTTAAAAATATATATACATATATACATATATACTGGGCTTTTATACTAGATGCAAAAAGGCAAATTCAAAAATCCTCACCTATGTTTATATGTATGTTTCCGAGATAAAAGTCAAGGTCAAAAATTCTCACCATTTTATATGTACTGAGTTTTTGGAGGCAAAAGTCGAGTTCGAAAATTCTGCAACATTTTATATGTACTGGTTTTTTGAGACGAAAGTCAAGTTCGAAATTCTCACCATTTCTATATGTATATTTTTGAGATAAAAAAAAGTCGAGTTTGAAAATTCTCACCAATTTTTTTTCATGTTGAAATTTTTGAGATAAAAAGTCAAGTTCGAAAATTCTCACTCATTTTTATTTTATGTTGATTTTTTTGAGATGAAAGTCAAGGTCAAAAATTCTCACCGTTTTAGTTTGCACCCCAAGAAAAGGTGTGTAGTTTCAAGGGTTTATTCTAGAAGGATGTGGCCTTCGTGACCAAGAGAGTCATCGGAATACTTTGATTATTGGTCCAATAGGTACATTACTTGTTTTTATAGTTAATAATGAAGTCATCTGTTGAACTTTTTAGGTCTACAACGTCTTTATTGATAGGGTTAAGTTTACATTGTTCATGTTTCAAGAATGGGGGGAGGTGATTTTCTTTGTATATTAGGTACTTCCATTTAAATTAAATATTTTAGTATAATATTAATCTTTTTTTTTCTTTTAAGAACAATTGTCTATTGAATGAACAATTGAAATCCGGGTAGGTTCCTTTGAAGTCAATTTTGGTTGGATGTACATGAAATTTTGATACAACGTGTTAATATGTACTTCCTTAGTGGAAATATTATTTTTTTTCTAATCGAGTGTCCGGATTAAGAAAAAAATTGCCCTGAACCTATTAGCAGTTTGGGCAACTTTTACAAAACTCCTCCTTTACTTTTGAAATTTGACTAGAATGTAATTTATGTAATAGAAGATGTAAATTTCAAAAAGAATAATAATCATATGTAGTGTGAAAATCTCACTCTAGGAGGAGTTTAAGGTGGTTGGGCATGTTAGACAAGGTTGGAATTTTTTTAAAATTTTAAACATTATAATCTTTCAATCCATGTGGTCAAAGTTGTTGAAATGTTTTTGGCAAATTTCCATAGCAGTCCAATACAAATTTATACAATTGAATTTTGAAGAAGACCTTTTTATAAAAAAATTCTACCATCCTAAAAAGTGGCATTTTTTCTAAATGAGAAGTTTTGATTCATTCCATTTGGATTAGTGATGTGATGGTTATGGAGCTTCTTGTTTTGCACACAATCAAAGCAATTTCTTTAAAAAAAACTCTTTCACTTTGAATGCTAATATCTTCCAATTTATATAGTCAAAAATCACAATTTTTTTTCCACATGATCTAAGACAAGTGTAGAATAATATCCTATTGTTAGATTCTAATTTTTTTTGTTTTCTTTTTGATTTGTAGGTGAGTGTAGCAAGAGTGGTAGTCTCGAGTGTTTTTTGACCAAAAAATGACCTTCAAACTTTAAAGATTAAACTTCATATTCTCTCTAAGAATATTGGGAAAGGAAATATTTCTTTCATTATGATCTTTAATGGAGTTTTTGTTGTTGTTATCATCTATATATTTCTACTTTCCTCATTCAATTTTCATTAACTCATTTGTATTTTAATGATGATCATCTATCACTTGGTGACTAAAAAAATCATTTTTTGACAAAAACTTTAATTTTAATATAGTATCTTTATGAAATTTGGTATTCATGCGAAATTTTGTCAATAAAAATAAAATTAACAATGCTTATGTGGCCCAAAAATGCACCAAATTAACTACAATGATTTGCCCTATTATTAAGGAAGGAAATTGATGCTAGGTAGAAAGTTAGTGCCATTGTAAAATTTTATCTTAGAAAATTTGGGATAATATGGTAATATTTCAAGCCAAGCTAATTATAATCATTTAACAAGTAGTGTTGCTTTGGAAAATTAATGTTACACACACTAATAGGAGAGCCCAATTTACCATATGCCATTCAATAATTGATGACATTTGTATTCACATGCAATAAAATTATTCTCTAACCCTAACATACTTTGAAAATCCATATTTAGGATAATGATGAGAAAAGTTGAGGTCATAGTTTTGTCCCAAAACCTTCTCATTCATCCCAAAAAATTTGTGAATCTTTAAAAAATGACCTTTTCTTACAAAAACTTTTATGAACTTGATGTAAATAATATATTTGTAAAAAATGTATGAGCAATAATATGCAAAAATTCAAAAAAAGGATTGAGGAATTAAAGGGTGAATTTTTATAGGTTTATTGTAATCCATATATGTGATACAATATTTGAATCATACAATACAAATATATGCACAAAAACATGATAAACCATGCACCATTGATTAACAATTCAACAATTAGCATCTTTCATTAGAATGCTATACTAAAATCTAAATATGACACTATGCAAGAAAAATAAATAATCTTTTGTAGCTTTTGTGCATGTGGAAGGTACAAAATTGATCCAAATTGAAAGTGCCTATATCATTAGATTTAGCTCAACATGTGAACAAACTCTTACTACTACAATGTATCTCAATTCATACAACTTCAATGTCGAATACATTGAAATTACTATGTCACCACTAGGGCTTTTTTTTATCATTTTGAAATAAGTGCCAAAGTGGTGATATAAAATATTATAGTGGTGTCCAAAATTTCAACATTCATCCACATATTAGATAGAAAATATCACATTAGCACATATCACATGTCTATAAGTTTGATTTTCATTCACAATGTGGCGATTTCATCCAAGATTTTTTTTTAACTTGAAGTGTTTTGGCTATTTTATTCAAGTTTTTTGGCATCTTTTAGCCAAATTATTTTTTTTGTGCAATCTAGCACCAAAAAGCCAAAAGAAAAGTCCTAGTCACTACAATTGGGCTCCCCATACTTTAAAATAGTTACTTTTTTTTAAATGCCAAGGAAAGACATAAAAATACAAGAGATTAAGATTTAAAGCTCAATTAAGCTCAATGTTTCAATATTTGTGGGTGGAAGTAGGGATGTGGGAAACATCTTCACCCTAATCCAATGTAATTTATGACATAGTAAGTGGGTACATTTTAAATTCTCAACAATTATAATTTGCATTTTTGGGACTCTAAGCTTCAATACAATTAGATGTTGAGGGAATGGTGATAGTATTTAAATCCCTTGGGAAAGTAGAGGTTAACTTTTTCTTTGATCATTCTTTAAAGGTTATATTTTCCCTTGTATATAATAACTTTTAATTTGAAGATGGCTATCTGTCTTTATCTAAGTTATATTTTAAATTCCAACTAACCACATAAGCAAAAAATCTACATTCCACCTTCTTTTCACCTTTAGTGTGAATATACAAAGAAAGCTTTGAAGTCCATAGATGATGAATAAAATAATTTAGGGCATCGATTTATCTAAATAATTTCATAATAATGTTTAAATGTTAAAAAAGAACCTTTCTTTATGATTTGTATGAGAAAACCAAGATGACTAATATTTGTCCAAAGATCTGAGCAAAAAATGCAGAAACATTCCCCCCCCCCAAAATGGGAGTTAAAAAGTTAATTAAGCAAGTTAAGTTTTTTTTATTTTCAAATTTCACTATAACAAAGTGATTCATTATTTAGATTTATTTATTAGTGCGTATTATTCTAATGAATTGTTTATACTGGGTATTTGAAAAGAAAGGTATGAAAAGACATATTAGACACAATATATTTGGCAATTTTTTTTGGAAAATGGAGACTTTTGATCCCTTAACCTCTAAGTACAAAAACCTCTTCTTTGAAAAAAAGGCACGGACTTTTGGTTTTTCCCTAATGAAGCAATTTTTTTTCAAAATCTACTCATATACGTGTTTAAAGAGCTTGTTTATTAGTATGATAACTAGTTTTTAGTGTGAAATTACATAGTTGTGAGATTATAATAGGAAAAATGTATGCATACTATTTTTAGAATGATGTCCCTCCCCACAATGTTTAAGAAATTTGCATATGAGAGTTTTGGAGATTGGAGATAACATGAACGACTAGAAATTGTGTTAGCACACTAAAATGTACTTTCAAAAACCATTAAGTTCAAATGAAGAATGTTGAAACTCATCATACAAGCCACCTTACAATTGGTGAAATATATATATATATATTCTTGATAAATTTTAATTGCAAATAATTCAAAATCAGCAATTTTATATTTTAAAGTTTAAATAGTAGAAATCATTAAAATGCTTTAATTTTTGTTGGGAATATTGTCAAAGCAAATGGATAAGTCGTATTTTTTGGATCTCAAAATTAAGTGAAAATTGACAAACTTTACTTTTCTACTACTAATACATATATATGCCTTTGAGGACCTTGCAAAAATCAAATATTTACCTTTTTCATTTAAGAGTAAGAGCTTCCATTAGCTAACTTTTAATATTGCCCATGAAAAAAATTAATAATTAAAAAAATTTAAATGTTTGTACACAAATGAGCTAAGATTTTGGATCAACTATGTATGGTTGATGAGGTAGGTAGGGATTAAGGGCCTCCTTACATGTATTGGTTATTGGAGGAATTGCACAGCAAGTGCTATAGGGAAAAATAAGCACTGCACTTTCATGTGGATCCAGTGGGTGGGAAGGGAAACATTAAAAATTCACACATATTAGATTCATTAATCTCCACCAATGAGGTTGTCCACTGGAATCAACGAAATTTCAACTCTTCTTTCCCGCTTGCCCACCCCGGTAAGACAATCGGTGGAGCCGCTTTTGTCTTCTTGCTTGGATTAACTATATACTTGCCCACAGGGCGAGCATATAAGAAGGCCCTAAAGGGCAAGGGGTTTGTTCAATTTCCAAATTTGTGAACATGCAACTTATAATAATAATATCATTATTATTAGTGATAATTTAATGATAATTTTTTATTAAAAGTTGTAAAATATGATCCATACATCATATCCACATGGTTAGATGAAATGCTATATGAACAATTATTTTTTAATAAAATGTAAAGCCATGATTTGATTTAAAAAAAAATTTAAGCATAGATTGAATATTTGTAGTTATCACAAGCTTATTTTTGTTAGATTCTAATATAGTGATTTTTTGAGATTTTTAATTTAATTATTTATTTAAATAATTTTTGAAGGGTCATTTTTTGAATGGAAAATTTTGTTTTCCTGGTTAGACATACATAACAATCCTTGAATTGTAGAAGACTAGCAAAAGGAAGTTGTGCAATTCTATCCCGTACAAATGTAAAAAAACTAGCACAAGAATCTACAAGCATTTAGATGGATGAAGTAACAACACAATTTTGTGTGCTTGACAAATGCTTGTGTTTATCTATTCTTTGAATTTGAACATCTTGTTTTTTGGGTCTAAAGAACATAGAAAATTAGTGAGACTCTAGTTTTGGTTGGAAATATACTTGGTCAAGTGCACATAAAAGAAAAATTCAAACTACTGTAGTTTAGTTTTAAATCAGAGATTGGTATTAAATTTGATTTAGCAATTCTACTACTTATTCTTAAAAAATTGGCAAATATTGATAGGTGAGATATTGAATGAGTTTGAATGCTCACTTCTAATTTTTGTTCCCTAGCAACTTTATAAGTAGTAGGTGCAATCAAACTATAATTTACCAAAGAGATATTATTTTAAATAATATGGGAGATCATAAATGATGAAATACTAACTTTGGTGGAGAATTAATCATGATAAATTAGTATTCGATTTGTTAATTGTGGATATTAAAAAGCAATCTTAGACTTTCAAACGTGGTTTTAAAAAAATATCTATGATCAATGTAGTATTCATTTTGTAAAAATGTCACATTTACATTTGATGTTTATTTTGAAGATCAAACTTGACCATACAAAAATCTCATTGCTAATATTTGTAGACAGTTGTAATACCTATATATTTTTTCTAAATTATAATGCAAATCTATCACAACTTGTACTTAAATCTTATTCAATTGGAAAGACATTACGATTGACTGATGTTTTTACACATCGTGTAATAATTTCACCACTGCAATGTTTGACATTTACGTAAGTGTAATCAAGGTTTTCAAATCTCCAAATTTGTCTTCATCATTGTCATGATTACTGTCTTCTTCAACTTTAATTGTGAGAAAAGCTGACGGTTGTGATGGCAGTTGCAGTAATCTTGATTAGAGTTGCGTAATCATTATACCTTAATTCAACTTACAAGTAGTTGTAAGTGACTGTTATCGTTCAATCCAAAGATAGTCTATGATATTTATAAACATTTATAAATCGGGGGATTGAAATTTATCTACTTAAATTTTATTTTGAACATATGGAATGAACCATTGTATTAAAAAACTCAAGAATACAAAATAGCCAAGCCATGATGGTTGGACAAATGAATGAAGAGATAAGAGCTAAAGAAGAAAAAGGAAAGAAAACAAGCTAAGAGAATAAACAAGAAGTGGGGACCCTTTTTGTTCCAAGAGATGTTAGTACCAATCTTGCTATCCAAGATTTCAGACATTAGATGATTTTGGGAAGGGCCGTTTCAAGCCCGTTCCCGACTATGGTCCCCCTGCATATTCTGGTGTACAGCTATTGCCAGCACAAAAAATTCAAAAGAAAAAATTTACAGTCTTGAAATGAAGAAAAAAGTTGAAATAAATTCATTAAACTTTTTTTTCCAGATGTGGCAATCTCTCAACTGCATCAACGAGCTGCTATGGCCCTCTACAGGGAGCTGCTATGGCCCTCTTGCAGTTTGGGAATTGCTGGGAACTCACAACCCTCTAGAGGGTAGAAATCTCATTTAATGTTTAAGGCAAATACAATCAAATTTGGCTTCAAATATTAGCCGCATCTTGCGGCCATTGACAAACTGCAAATTGAGCCTTAAGTTTTGCTGTATGGTGTGAGGCAAGGAAAGCATCCTAGATCATTGAATGTATGAATTCTAGAGGCCATTGCTCCCAAGTAAAGGCTTTGATGTTCCGAGAAATCTAGATGACTCAAAGTGAAGAACCATTGAGCAAGGTCCAAATGATCTTAACCCCTAAAGGACCAAGGCCATTTTTCTGCTAAAAACACTCAAAATTGCCATTTCTGTATCAAAGAGTAAAAAAAAAATTGAAGTTTTTTTTTTTGCAATATATTCGCATCTAAAATGAAAAAACAAATTGATTTTAATACAATGCACAACTAAATTTTTTGACTTTGAACCTTCTAAATTAAATTTTTTGACTTTGAACCTTCTAAACTAAATTTTTTTGCACTACAAAGTTTTGAGGTTTAAATGTTTATGGTAGGGAATTGAGTTGAGAGTCTAGGGGAATTTTTTTTCAAGAAAACTTAATTTTCATTTTTAAAAACATTGTTAAGTAGAAATAGGTCCAAGATAGAAGAAAATCCTAAATGAATAATTAATATCTCTAAAATGGAATTAGAAAGCACTAATCTCAGTGGTAAGATTATTCTAGGAATCAAACTAAACCAGGTGGAACTTCTTTTTTATATTGAAAAAATTGCATTTAGAAATGAATCCTACAAATTATTTTTTCAAGAAGATGCTCTAATTGCCTGGAAAAAAAAGGATTGGCCATAAATTTCACATAACAAATCCAAATGGAATGAATCAAATCTTTCCATTTAGAAAAAAATAAAATCTACAAAAAAAAATTCAAAAAAAAAAATTCAAATTCAAATTCAAATTTTTTTTGTTGCCCCTCTCCCTTGTTTTGAGTTTATTTGGGCATAACTTTCATTTTCAGACACCAATCGAAAAATATAAATAATATTTCCAAGAAGCTTATCAACTTTCCTATCTTAAAAAAAAATGGCAAAAATTTAGCTTGTATCTACCCAAAATTCCATTTGTCCCCTAGTTAGACAATGGTCTTTTAGGGTTAACAAGATGGAACTGTTTAGGAATAGAGGAGCCAAATAAGCATTGGGAAAAATCTAGTCTATCATGGAGGCCAATGATTCGTTGCACCCCTCTTAGATGGTAAAATTTAGATTTGGCACAATTCCAAACTTCTAGGGCTTGTGGACAAGTATATAATATGTGAATGGATTCTTTGGTATCAAAGTTATAGCAATTGCAATTTACAGGGTTGTACCACCGAGGAAGCAATGCAATACCCAGGTATAGATCTCTTGGTGCAATACCGTAGTATAGCTCTCTATGAATAAAGTTTTTGGTCACTATATGAATAACTATTGCAAATAGAGACTTAATATTTTAAGCAGAAAATTGGAAGGATCTATAACAAAAATAGGTTACAATTGGATTACATGCGCTTATTACAATAGAACTTCTATAAAATGAACCTATATAACCTAATAACCTCTCTAAAGTGATATTATTCCTTTGGTCCTCACCTGGACACGTTGAAAATATACAAAATAAGTATAAGAAGAAAAACAACTTTCATTGAATTTGAAATCCAAATGCCTTTCATCCCCAATAAAAAAAATCTCCAAACGTCATTAATGTTGCAATCCCTTTCTGAGCAATAACCTCTCTAATGATATTTTCCTCCAATCTTGAGACCATTACCTCGTGGAAGTTCTATTGTATTAGATTACCATTCCTTTAAATTATAGTAGGTTACCATTGGAATAAGAGTGTCCTTATTATACGTTTCATGAATTGTTTATTTAATCGGTAAGATTCATTGGGTTTTATGAGAAGCTCCCATTCCACTCACTCACTCAAGGCAACCATCCATACCTTAAAATTAGGTTGTTTGTTTTATTTCACCCAAAAAATTCTCATTTCTATTCAAAGCAATTTTATATTTTAAAGTTTAAATAGTAGAAATCATTAAAATGCTTTCATTTTTTGTTGGGAATATTGTCAAAGCAAATGGATAAGATGCCTTTGGGGATCTTGCAAAAATCAAATATTTACCTTTTTCATTTAAAAGTAACAGCTTCCATTAGCTAACTTTTAATATTGCCCATGAAAAAAATTAATAGTTAAAAAATTTTAAATGCCTATACACAAATGAGCCAAGATTTTGGATCAACTATGTATGGTTGATCAAGTAGGTAGGGATTAAGGGCCTCCTTACATGTATTGCTTATTGGAAGAATTGCACAGCAAGTGCTATAGGGAAAAATAAGCATTGCACTTTCATGTGGATCCAGTGGGTGGGGAGGGAAACATTAAAAAAATTCACACGTATTAGATTCACTAGTCTCCACCAATGAGATTGTCTACTAGGATTAGCGAAACTTTAGCTCTTCCTTCCCGCTTGCCCACCTCGATAAGACAATCAGTGGAGCCACTTTTGTCTTTTTGCTTGAATTAGCTATATACTTGCCCATCGGGCAAGCATATATGGATGCTTTAAGGGCAGGGAGTTTGTCCAATTTCTAAATTTGTTAATATGCAACCTATAATAATAATAATATCATCATTATTAGTGGTAATTTAAGGATAATTTTCAAATAAAAGTTGTAAAATATGATCCATACATCATATCCACATGGTTAGATGAAATGCTATATGAACAATTATTTTTCAATAAAATGTAAAGCCATGATTTGATTTTCTTAGAATTTAGCTGTAGATTGTAGTTTTCACAAGCTTATTTTAATTGGATTCAAAGTGTTAATTTCCAAAATAGTGATTTTTTGAGAATTTAATTTTAATTTTCTATTTAAATAATTTTTGAAGGGTCATTTTTTGAATGAAATTTTTTGTTTTTGAAGTTAAACATACATAACAATCCTTGAATTGTAGAAGACTAGCAAAAGGAAGTTGTGCAATTCTATCCCGTACAAATGTAAAAGAATTGGCACAAGAATCTACAAGCATTTAGATGGATGAAGTAACAACACAATTTTGTGTGCTTGACAAATGCTTGTGTTTATCTATTCTTTGAATTTGAACATCTTGTTTTTTGGGTCTAAAGAACATAGAAAATTAGTGAGACTCTAGTTTTGGTTGGAAATATACTTGGTCAAGTGCACATAAAAGAAAAATTCAAACTACTGTAGTTTAGTTTTAAATCAGAGATTGGTATTAAATTTGATTTAGCAATTCTACTACTTATTCTTAAAAAATTGGCAAATATTGATAGGTGAGATATTGAATGAATTTGAATGCTCACTTCAAATTTTTGTTCTCTAGCAACTTTATAAGTAGTAGGTGAATTAATCCTGATAAATTAGTATTTGATTTGTTAATTGTGGATATTAAAAAGCAATCTTAGACTTTCAAACGTGGTTTGAAAAAGACATCTATGATCAATGTAGTATTCATTTTGTAAAAATGTCACATTTACATCTGATGTTTACTTTAAAGATCAAACTTGACCACACAAAAATCTTATTGCTGATATCTATACACAATTGTAATACCTACATATTTTTCTAAATTATAATGCAAATCTATCACAACTTGTACTTGAATCTTATTCAATTGGAAAGACATTACGACTGACTGATGTTTTTATACATCGTGTAATAATTTCACCACTGCAATGTTTGACATTACGTAAGTGTAATCAAGGTTTTCAAATCTCCAAATTTGTCTTCATCATTGTCATGATTACTGTCTTCTTCAACTTTAATTGTGAGAAAAGCTGACGGTTGTGATGGTAGTTGCAGTAATCTTGATTAGCTCTAGTCCCCTAAGTATCAATTAGAGTTGCATAATCATTATACCTTAATTCAACTTACAAGTAGTTGTAAGTGACTGTTATCGTTCAATTCAAAGATAGTCTATGATATTTATAAACATTTATAAATTGGGGGATTGAAATTTATCTATTTAAATTTTATTTTGAACATATGGAATGAACCATTGCATTAAAAAACTCAAGAACACAAAATAGCCAAGGCATGATGGTTGGACAAATGAATGAAGAGATAAGAGCTAAAGAAGAAAAGAAAAGCAAACAAGCTAAGAGAATAAACAAGAGGTGGGGACCCTTTTTGTTCCAAGAGATGTTAGCTCCAATCCTGATATTCAAGATTTTAGACATTAGATGATTTGGGGGAGGGCTATTTTAGGCCCGTTTCCGACTTTGGTCCCCCCTGCAGATTCTGATGAACGGCTGTTGCCAACAAAGACAATTCAAAAGAAAAAATTTACAGTTTTAAAATGAAGAGAAAAGTTGAAAAAAAACTTTTTTTTTAAATTTCTTTTAGACGGAGCAATCTCTTGACCACGTTGGCAAGCTGCCATGGCCCTTTGTAGGGTAGTTCTTGTAGATTGGGAACTGCTGGGAGCTTACGACCCTCTAGAGGGTTGAAATCTCATCTAATGTTTAAGCCAAATACGATCAAATTTGGCCCCAAATATTGGCAACATCTTGTGGCCGTTGACGAACTGCAAATTGAGCCTTAAGTTTTGCCGTATGGTGTGAGTCGAGGAAAGCATCCTAGATCATTAAATGTATGAATTCTAGAGGCCATTTCTCGCAAGTAAAGGCTTTGATGTTCCAAGAAATCTAGATGATTCAAAGTGAAGAACCATTGAGTAAGGTCCAAATGATCTTAACCCCTAAAGGACCAAGGCCATGTTTTTGCTAAAAGCACTCAAAACTGCCATGTCTATATCAAAGAATAAAATAAAATTGAAGTTTTATTTTTTGCACATCTAACCATAGGATCTTACATCTAACTATTATGGAAATGTGTGGAAAAAATCACATAAATTTTGACCATAGAGATTGCAAGATATTTGCATTTTAAATGAAAAAAACAAGTTTTTCAACACAATGCAAGACTAGATTTTTTGACTTTGAACCTTCTAAACTAAATTTTTTTGCACTACAAAGTTTTGAGGTTTAAATGTTTATGGTAGAAAATTGAGTTGAGAGTCTAGCGTAATTTTTTTTCAAGAAAACTGAATTTTTATTCTCAAAAAAATTGTTAAGTGGAAGTAGGTCTAAGATAGGAGAAATTCCTAAATGATTAATTAATATCTCTAAAATGGAATTAGAACACACTAATCTCAATGGTAAGATTGTTCTAGGAATCAAACTAAATGAGGTGGAATTTTTTTTTATATTGAAAAAATTGCATTCAAAATGAATCAAGTTGCTCTAATTGTTTGGAAAAAAAAGATTGGCCATAACTTTCTCATAACAAATCCAAATGGAATGAATCAAATCTTTCCATGTTGAAAAAAACAGAATCTACGAGAAAAATTTCAAAAATAATTCAAATTCAAATTCAAATTTTTTTGTTGTCCCCTCTCCCTTGTTTTGAGTTTATTTGGGCATAACTTTTGTTTCTAGACACTAATTGAAAAAAATAAATAATACTCCCAAGAAGCTAATCATCTTTTCTATCTTCAAAAAAAATTCAAAAATTATGGCAAAAATTCAGCTTGTAGGTATTTACCCAAAATCCCATTTGTCCTCCAAACAAACAGTGGTCTTTTAGGATTAACAAGATGGAACTGTCTAGGAATACCCAAACTTCTAGGGCTTGTGGACAAGTATAAAATGTGTGGATGATTCTTCGGTATCAAAGTTATAGCAATTGCAATTTACATAGTTGCACCACCCTAGGAAGCAATGTAATACCAAGGCAATGTGTGTGGGGCCAGAATCTAAGTAAGACATATTGTAATTAGCAATTAGTTATTTACACATTTTAAGAAATTAATATATTTCACCCACTCCCATAGAAGGTATTGTATCTAAAAAGGTTTGATAAACTCTATTCTAATTATTCATTTTGTAAAGTAACAACACCTAAGAGTATGGTTTTATTATTGAAGTGTAAAAACTTGTAGTAGGTCTTGCTGCAAGTTAAAGGAAGCTAATTTTAGATCTCTTTGAATAAAGCTCTTGGTCACTATATGAACAACTATTGCAGATAGAGACTTAATATTTTAAACAAAAAATTGGAAGGATCCATAACAAAAATAGGTTACAATTGGGTTACATGGGCTTATTACAATAGAACTTCTGTAAAATGAACCTAAGTAACCTAATAACCTCTCTAAAGTGATATTATTCCTTTGGTCTTCACATGGACACATTGAAAATATATAAAATAAGTATAAAAAGAAAAACAACTTTCATTGAATTTGAATTCCAAATGCCTTTCATCCCCACTAAAAAAAATCTCCAAACCTCATTAATGTTGCAATCCCTTTTTGAGCAATAACCTCTTTAATGATGTTTTCCTCCAATCTTGAGACTATTACCTCGTGGAAGTTCTATTGTATTAGATTACCATTCCTTTAAGTTATAGTAGGTTACGATTGGAAGAAGAGTGCCCTTATTATACGTTTCATGAATTGTTTATTTAATCGGTAAGCTTCATTGGGTTTTATTATAATTGAAAAGTTTGTTTTTTTTTCCAAAATATGTAGAAATACAATGCTTTCACTAAAATTTGTGTGATTGCCATCTTGACCTTTTCTCAAAAAGTAAAAAGAAAGTTGGATCACATTATCCATACCTTTTGTACCTTAAGTTTGTCTGTTTGTTACAATGAGATCCCCTAGACCGTGTGTCAACCGCTCGCTTTCGTGGTACCATCAAAAAGCTCTTGACGAGGAGGGGTGCACGGGCTTTGTTTTGTGGTGTTTGAACCTATTATGAGAAAGTCATTGAAGTTTTTATGAACTAAATTTTTTTTTTAAAACTACTTTTACTTTTGTTTTGACTGTGGCAATGGCACTGGGCACCCTACAGTAGTAGTTCCATTGAATACCGGTACATAAAATATAAAATACATATAAACCTTAAGGTTTGACATTTGGGTGCCATTAAATTTTAAGTTCGTTTGCAACTTATGTTTGTTTTTTTAACACGGAGTGAAAAAAAAAAAAAATTCTCACCTCGGGGTGATCTCTTGGCAGTAAAGATCAGATTGCCGCATCCCAGTGAATCAAGCGAACAAAATCTCAGGGCCACCACCACCCCGCACCCCCGGTGGGCCCCTCCGCGTCGCCGGTGGGCCCCCGATAATAATCAGTTTAATGGGCCCCCTAGCGGCCCCATTCCCAATTGAGGGTGGACGCCCCGTGTGCCAAAGATTGCGAATATCAACAGAGCGAATCAATGTGAGGACTCACGAACTTAATTAAGGGAGGGAGGGGGGAGACTTTCATTCTTTCTTTCTTTATTCATTCATTCCCCAAGGGAAGGGAATGGACTCCCCATTTTTTAAGGGCACAAAATACAATAAAATTGGAGGGCTATCTTCCATTCCAAGGAATAAAATCACACACACTCCTCCCCACAACTGAAGAAGGCACCCCCAAATGAACACCATGGCCATGCCTTGGCCTTGTTTGGGGAGGAATCGGAATTGGGGGAATAATATCAATCCAATGCCACACAAGCAAAGTGCACGTCCAAAATCCCCCTCGAATTCTGAAAAAAATCTGATTCCCCGGCAAGCAAAGCTCTCCTTGCATGGTCTACGTCATAACCAAAAAAACGACAAATTCAATTTTTTTTTTTAATGCAATGGTCTCCTTCTCTTTCAAAACTTAAAAAAAAATAAAAATAAAATTGGGAAGAACAAATGAAGCATCAAATTCTTTAGATCAATAGGTGCATTCTTTGTTTTTACTGCAATTGTTGAGGTAATTATATTTTTTTTAAATGATAAATTTTTATTTTATTTTTATTTTATGCAATGGTCTCCTTTTCTTTTCAATTTTTTTTTTAAATAAAATAAAATTGGGAAGAACAAATGAAGCATCAAATTCTTTGGACCAATATGTGCATTTTTTTGTTTTTACTACAATTGATGAAGTAACTACATCTAAAATCAACTGAATAAGCAATTTAGCGTGGTTTCCTTTATTATGTTGAATTTTTTTTTGTGGGGGCTTGTTGGTAGTAAAAAGGAGGTTCTTGATTCTTGTAGAATGGATTTTTTGGACATTGTATGAATAAATTGTGAATACTCAAAGCGTTGATTGAAGAATAGGTGTTTTTAAAACCAACAGTTCATTCTCATGGATAGTGGGGATGTTTTTTTACAAAGGGGGCAAAATCAAGTGTAGTTACCTTCATGAACTTCATCCATCAGACACTCTGGGTCTTGAGCATTCTTCCAAGGTTAAAAATTAGATTTTAAAAATATTTTTTTAAACTAAGAAAAGATGTTGGGTTTGCTAAGGAATTGATTTTACAAAGGTGTGTTTTTCCATGGCCACTTGCTTTTATTAGAAAATTTTAGAAATTTAAAAGAAAATTTGCAATAGAAGTACGTTTGTGTGAACCCATTGACAAATGGATGTTGGAAAAATATGAGGATAAATTTCCATGAGTGTGCCATTCACAACATCATCCAACCAAGAAATTTTGGAGCCCCTGCAATGAGAGGTACTAATGAAGGGGGCTTAAGCAAAGTGATGCTTACAACAAATATTCAATACGGTGTTGTTATTTGAATTTGAGAGATGGAAAAATGTGGTTTAATATAAAACAATTTGATATCTACATCTAGATCATAATGTAGGCATTTATAGCAATATACCCAAGTTATAGTGGAATCCTTCAAACTAACACCACCTACTAAGGTATTCTTGGACTTAATCGGCTTAAAGGATACAAATTTGTAAAATACATTGAAAATTTTACAAATTAAACATACCAAAGTAAATTCCAACCCCATGGTTGATTCAATCATGATAAGGATTGAGAAATAATATTGTAATAAAACCCATTTTTTTGAAGGTGGACATGTTGGCTTTCTTGTAAACACTTGATGGTATGAAAGGATCTAATGTAGAAATCCTGTTTGTGCCACTATGTATCAATAGTGTACAATTCAATTTTAAAAATGATATATAGTCACTACAAAGTGGTATAAATAGTCATATGGTGCAAATATGATATCTTACTTTACAGATGTAAGATGAAGCCTTAGATAGTTGAACTATTCAAGTATAAAATTCATTCACTCTATGAAGCTCTTATGGTAGCTTGAGTATGAACAAACAAGCATTGAACTTGATGACATCAAATGCCTTTTCCATTTCTCTTTTAGGTTAGTTACCAATTTCAAACTATGCAAGTCATCCCAAGCCATACCAATCCAACACTACAACATACACACCTTTCATCGATGCAAATCCTAAAAAACACACCTATGGTTGACTTAGTTGTCTATTAAACTTGTCACGTGCAACCTTAGGATGGATAGAAAGAACTCCGATGATGTGGGGGGCATACGTGAAAAATCTCTTCATTTAAGGTCCCACAATTGACTTTGAAGAGTCATGTCTTTGGGACACTTCTCTTGTACTCGGCTTGATTGTGTACTCTCTTTCTTACAGCGAATATTCTTTCATTTCTACAGAAGGAAACATTAAAACATGTTTCTCTTCTTCATAATCCTTCAAGGATAGGGATGTCTGGATAATAAGGAACACAGATATAAAGTACACTTCGTCAATAGGAAACCCTAGTTATGTCATATGACTACTCTGTGCTAGTTTGGAGCCGATACATGTTACTAGAGTACATTTGAAATTTGAAATGTACACTATTGATACACAATTGAACCAATAGGATGGCTAAATTGTGGCACAAACATGGTCTCTCCCCTTGTTATTAATAAAATTTTCTGAACCCCCCCTTCTTTACCATTGAACGCCTTCATCATGGAATCCCTCTCATCCCACAAAATCCAAGCCCCACGCACAACCAGATTTCCCCCCGCACCCTGGCGCAGACGAATAATGAATGGCGCACACTATTTCCCCACCCCCACTAATTCCCTGAACCGACACGCCCTCCCAGTCCCACCTACAGCAGCAGTCATGAGCCCCGCATGTGCCAGCCCGCCCGCCCGCCCGCAACCGAATTCCCCTGCCGCGCCTGCCGCGCGCCTTCACAAGGAAAATCACGATGTCGCACCATTCGTGAATTCCCCCTGGCCATCGCCACTTGTTGCTGAGGAAATTCCGAGCAAGGGCTACGATCCGCTCAAAACCGGCAGGGATTCCCGTGGTTCCCAGCCCCCGGCCGCGGAGACTTCTTCTTCTTCGTCTTCCTCGCTTTCTGACATTCTCGCAACAGTTGTGCGCAGCAGTTGTGTCAGAATCCCGGGTTGCGAAGGACTCTTTGTCTCTCTCGCTCTCACTCACTCCCCAGTCCCCACTCTCACTCTCACTCAATTAAGCTTATGAGTATTTGACCGCAGCCCCGAAGCCTTGGTCATCAATCCGGTCAAGATTCGGGTGCCGCAACATTGTGATCATCATCATGCAGCAGGGGACGCTGCAAGTGCTTTGCAGTCATGGTTGCTTCCACTCCCGAATACTCTAGTCTTGTACAATAGATTTGGTACCCGATTTGGAACCCGATTTGGAACCGGATTTGGCACCCGGCGATTGTGGTTTTGGTGGAATTAGAGGTTTGTGCGTTACGCGAGGAGCGCAGCGGGTGTCAGAGTGTGTCGGTTAGTTGGCAGGGGTTACTTCGTTTGCTCGTCGTCGTTGTTGCAGAGAGCGCAGATTGTGTGTGTGTGTATTTGTTTTGATACTGTGTGTGTGTGTGTAATGGTGTGGAGGTTTGTGGTTTTGAGGGGTTGGTGGGGTCCCTGGTGCGGTATTTTGACTTGAGGTGTCAGAGTTCCGAGTCCGTCGCGAAGTTGAGCCCGCACGCGTGAGAGTTACGAGGGGGATCTTTTTGCGGTGGTGGTGAAGACGGGGTGGGGGGAGCTACAGTACCTTTGGGACTCCAAAGCTGGGTCACCACGCACTTATTATGCTGTTGCTTGTTGCTGCCGCGCTTCTTCATCTTCCACACCATCACTAAACATCAGTTGGTGGTGGCTATCACCTCCTGTTGTGTCGTGCCTCTCTTCCTCTGTTGTCAACGAACGCGAAATTGGTGCTCTCATAGCCTCGGTGCTCTCTCTCGGTGTCAGTTCTCGTCTCGCTTCTCGCCAGCTACTCTTCATGAATTGGGGCAATTTCGGGTTTCGAGTTTAGCTTCTGAGGTTTAGTCCATTCACGCCTCTCGTTTGCGTGACTTTGATACCACACTGTAGCCCGTGAGTGCATTGTGCGTTGAGGCGGACGGCCATTGTAGTGCGCATTGCAGGATAGTAGTACGTGAGATTGATTGTGTCCGGATAGCGGAGATGGTGAGCGCGTGGGAAGGGTAGTCGGAGGCAGGAAGGCAGTTGCTCGTGGTGAAGATTTGATTGATGGTGGCTATAGAACAGTGAAGGAGAGTCCAACACAATCGAGGGAGGAGCACAACCATGACGTCCGGGACGCGCCTGCCCACATGGAAAGAACGGGAGAACAACAAGCGCCGCGAGCGTCGCCGGCGCGCCATCGCCGCCAAGATCTTCGCCGGGCTCCGTCTCTACGGCAACTACAAGCTCCCCAAGCACTGCGACAACAATGAGGTCCTGAAAGCGCTCTGCGCGGAAGCGGGCTGGACCGTCGACGAAGATGGCTCCACATACCGCAAGGTGTGCTTGCAATCCTCACGCCATTACGTTTTCTCAAGATTAGGGCTCACCCCATTGCCAATGTGTTCCCCATCTGTAACATCATTTGCGTTTGCATTGCATTGCAGGGCTCCAAGCCGCCGTCCGAGCAGCGCATGGACAATATGTGCACGTCCCCATCGGAGGTGAGCCCGGCGAGCTCCTACCCGGGCGCGACCGACGGCACTTCGCTCATCCCGTGGCTCAAAGGCTTGGGCTCCAGCGGCACCACCAGCACGACCAGCAGCGCGGGCGGGGGTCTCCCGCCCTTGCACGCGGGGTCCTCCAGCGCGCCCGTTACGCCACCCTTGAGCTCGCCCACGGGGCGCCATCCGCCCGTGAAGCCCGACTGGGACGGGATGATGATGATGCATCCCGACTCCTCCACGACGAACGCCTCTCCATGGAACCACCACCCGTTCTTGGCCGCGGCCGCAGCCGCCGCGCACGCCGCGGCCTCCACCCAGTCGCACCTCCGCCCGGGCTACTGCGACACGCCCGACGGGGCGCGTACACCCGTGGATGACCACCCCGCCGAGCACGGCTCCCACGCCTCCCCCACCGCGCTCGAGTTCGCCAGCGTCGTCTGCTCCGCGAATTCGAGCAAGTGGGCTAACGGCGTGCGCGTCCGCACGGCGCCCACGCGACCTGCGCTGGGCCCGTTCCCGGCGGATCATCCCGAGACGACCACATTCTCGCATCCGTGGCGACATCCCATGCAGAAGTCCATCAGCATGCCCGTGTCGCCGGTTTCTTCAAGGATGAAAGGCTCATTTGGGGAACGGCTCGGACGGTGCCCATCGGAACTTGAGCTTTCTGGTGGTTTGGGATCGTTGTGGGAGCTCGAGGCTGCGCCCTCGCGACCAGAGCGAGTTGTTGGGGCCAAGCGCAAGCTCAGCGCGGATGATCTCGAATTAACGCTCGGAAGCTCATCGCTCAGAGCGTCGCCAGAGCGTCCTTGATGGTCGCGATATGGCCTTGCAATGTGGCCTTGAATTCTCCGTTTTTTTGCTTCTTCTTCTCTCTTTCCATTTGTGGCATAATTCTTCGTGGCTAGCTAGGAAGTCATCAACGGCGGTGAAGATGATCACTCCACCTTCTTTGTGACGAGATAGGGAATCATCACCGACTGTGCAGTTAGTTGATCACTCGACCATCTTCGTGACTAGTGAGGAAATCATCAACGGCGATGAAGGTGATCATTCCACCATCTTCGTGACTAGTTAGGAAATCATCACCGACTGTGCAGTTGATCAGTCCACCGTCTTCGTGGTTAGTTAGGAAACCATCACCGACTGTGCAGTTGATCACTCCACCGTCTTCGTGACTAGTTAGGAAATCTCACCGACTGTGACGATGATCGTCTTCTGGAATTTGAGACTGGGTCAACATTCTATCTCGGCGCTGCTGGAGCTGTTGTAGGTGTGTATTCTTTCACCCATCTCTGAAATCTTTGAACTGCTCGTATGATTTGGAATTCTTGCTATGTTCTGATATGAAAATTGCTTGGTAAAATGAACAAGAGGAGTTTTATGTTCGGCAATCAATCGTAACATTCTGGAGGTTTCTTGACTTTTCGCACTTTAGCTGCGCTGTGGTCGTCAGTAACTGAATTTTAGATTTGTGAGAAAGAGGAAGGATTGAAGCGTCTTTGATACCGTGATTCTTCCTTGAATAAGCAATCTTAGCTCCGTTCAAGAATGATAATAACAAATGCTCCTGGTCATTTTCGTCAAACTTTTAACAAGATCGATGATTTGGTTTGGGAATCAATTATAACATTCTGGTGTAGGATTGACTGCGGACCTCTTTTTACAGAAGTTACGATGTCGTGGACAGTGGCTTCACTGGTCTACAACAGTCGCTCGAGTTTAAGCGCTTTCATTCTTGAGCTCAAGATATAAGGGGACGTGTGTCCATAATTAGATTGTAGAGTTCTTGGGGAATCTTGAATTCTCTTGAATTAGGAGATGGGGGCCTGTGGTCTTAGGAGCTCCGTTTGAAGAATGCTATGATATCAAGGGTAGCCAATTCGTTCGTCTTTCTCATTTCTTCTTGGCTGAATATGTGCAGGTTGAGCTTTGGTTTGTGGACGCACTTGAAGTTGGAGGGGCACATTTTTATTGCAGCCTCTGGTAGTGAAAGACCAATAGTTGAGTTTGAACAGTCAATTTGTGCTACTCTGCCTGTAGAAACGCTGTTTATAGTCACTCGATGTGATATTAAGCTTGAACTTGAGTTGAATGAGGTCAAATCGGATTGATCAAATATGGATTCTGGGATATTATTTTGTTGTGTATTGTCCATTCCTGTCTCTGCTTGCTCTGGTTTAGATCGTCTTGTGCCTTTCAAACCCCGCTGATCATGTCTATTTCCCTTGAAATTATTGATGCTTTCTGATCACTAAAATTCCTTGATTACCGTTGAACTGGTTAATATGCGGCTCATCTTTCTTGCGTGCCGGCTTCTAATCGTTTCTTCCAGTTTATTTAGTGGTGGCAACCTGTTGTTCCTAGAATGTTGAGTCATTCAGAGTATGTTATCTATCAAGTTCTGCTGCGTCAGGTATCTACCGTGAGTGTTTATTGGCTTAGGGACATAGCCTCTCTTACTGGAGCTGTTAGTTTCTTTTCGTTTTTCACTGCGTGAGCTCCTCTGCACTCACTACATCTGATTAGTTCTGCTCTTTCTGCTGCTGTTGCAAAGACACTATGCAGTACGCACTTATGCGCGTCCTGGAGATTCCCATTTGGTACTCCAAACTGACTGGTCCTTTGATATATTGCGCTTCAGAAATTTGGACTTACTTTGGAACCATTTTTTCTAATGAATTTTGTATGGATCTTTGTCCTTGCTTTGCTCATACTGAAACCAGTATGTTGTCATACGTGTCTGCAAGAGCACATGAGTGCAGAGTGCCGGCAGCTTTGATGCAAACACAACGGTATTGACGTCTGCTGCATTTCCCCCACAGATTGAGAGGTGAAGTTTTCCTAAAGTGTGTTATCATAAATAAGTTAGTTTTTTGAGTGTAAGGGTCGCACAGCTGCTCCCATAACTGCAAATTATACAACTGATGAATATTTGGACATATTCTTCTTTGCTATGAGAAGAATGTACGTCATACCCATTCCAATACTGTGCACAGTGATTGATTTTCAGCAATCACAGTGATGTCCTCACTGACTCAGTGTGTTCCACAAGGTTTGAAAAGCTGTCTGGACGGCTCCAGTGTCTTGAGAAACATGGCAAGCACATGTGCAAATCTTTTGGAAAATCATTGACGACGAATCAACAAAAATCCTACTTTGCAAACATGGTGGCAGAGAGAGTGTGAATTTGTGAGACTCTGAACATGAATGCACTGTCATCCTACAATGTCTGAATATCCTCTTGTTCTCTCCTGATAAACTTTAAATTTGGAAATATCATCTCTCCAGGTCAGCGAGATGCTGATCTTCAGTGTCACAGGTTCCTTGAAGGGAACTCATTAAGTTACTTGCATGATTTTCAAAATACGGGGTTCTTAGACTTTTATATGTTTAGTTTCTCTCCTTCACATTTTGCACCTATTTTTTTTTTTAATTGTTGAATCCTCTAGGGCATGAAAATGCAATGTTCAACAAAATTGAAGTTTTTCTCGAAATTAGGAAATGACATCTCCATCTGCAAGAAATTGTTTAAATTGATGGGAGTGTTGCTAGTATTCTCTATCTTAGTGAGTTTTATAAGAAAAATTGGCTCAAAGGATTCAACACTTGAATCTTATAAGGCTCCAATATAAATGAAATAAATAGGGGACTTCATTCTATGGTTGAAGGTTGAGAGGCAATGGGTTCTACTAATGAAATTTCAAGAAACCAAATGTTTGGTCTTTTGACCCTTTACATTAGAAGGTAGAGTCCAAAGGCCTTTGACCTCCAGCTACCTACATGGAAATAAATTGCCTATATGGTGATAGAACTTCAAAGGAAGTTTGGGTTGGTTAGAAATGGAGTCCCAAACCTTGGTCAAGAGGCAATTTTTTTTATGAAATATCAAAAATTGAGAAGGTCTCAACCATTAGATTGGTATGGATTTAAACTTTGGACTTGACCATTGGAGATTTCACACTAAGGCTATCCAATTGCTAAGAGTTTGGACTTTGGGTTTGAATTTGGGAGGCTTTGCGATGTGGTCATTCCAATCGAGAGGCTAGTAGAAAAAACAAACACTTTTTGTTATGTGAAAACTAGACAAGTTTCTAGCTTATGAAAATAAAATATTTCTTCAACCAACCTTACACACTATTAATTTCAATATAAATATAAAGAATACATACTTAAAATTATCACTAAGAAGCCTTTATATACATGCTATTTTAAAACCTATTTATAATTCACTTGTTACAATTACCCCTAATGTTCCATTGTCCCTTTAAGGGACAAAATCAATTTTGGACACACTCCCAATTCTACAATCTCAATACTTGTCATGATTTTTTAAAAAAATTTGTGGGAAGAAAGAAAAATACACTAGTTTTATAGGAATATAATTTTTATTTCAATTGGTGCCCAGGAACAAAAATTATGGCACAATAAACCTAAATTTTAGTTAGAAAAAAATCCTTCTAAAACTTAAAAATTTTGGGTTTTAAATTTTTGTTTCTCATAGATTGTATTTTTATCTACATAGGAAGCTTTGATTCATTCCATTTAGATCAATGATGTGAAAGTTATGGACAATTTTGCTTTTCAGTTATCGAAGCATCTCTTTGAAAAGATTACTTGTAGGATTCATTCTAAATTCAATTTTCATGATTTTTCAAAGAAATTCAAAAGGTTAAGATCTCTTCCTAGAGCAATCTCATCATTGAGATCAATATCTTTCAATTCCATATTAGAGTTATTAAATGTTTAGTTTTTCCTTCAATTATTAATTCATGATTTTTTAATGAGTAAAAAAATTATGTGAATGTTAAATTTTTTTCTTCTATAATCTCAACTCAATTTTTTGAATATAAAAAATTCAAAATTCAAAATCAACAATGCAAAAAATTTCAACTAGTAAGAAGATTCGAAGTAAAAGAATAGTTGGATAAGGTGCAAAACCAATTGTTTCCTTTATTTTAAATGCAAACATCTTGCACTCTATATGGTCAAAGTTCCTAAATTTTTTTCCATACATTCTCTCATTAGTTTAGTGCAAGATCATATGGTTAGATATTTAAGAAAAAAATGTTTAAAATTTTTTTTGTTGTTCTTTGCAATAGAATTGGCAAGTTTTGAGTGTCTTTTGATGGAAAAATAGCCTTGAGACTTTAGGGGTTATAGCAATGTTATAATTTCATAACAAAAAACTAGTTATGATGGAATTAATCCACAAGCCAAAAATTTAGTTGACATAAAATACTAGTTAGTGTAATTGTAGGTCAATAGGTAGATCACCTACCTTTCTAACTTTGTATTGTAGCTAAATTAGAAAATTGATTGTTTTAAAATTTGATCCTTTTATAAAATTTGATCTCTCTATCTAGTCTTATAAGATTGGAAAATATGGATTGGTGAGATATTGAATTGGTTTGAATACTCATCCAAATTTTGTAGCTTAATGCCAACTTTGTTAGTAGTGGATGTAAGCAACCTATAATTTTATCAAAGAGATACTATTATAAATAAAATAGGATATTAGGAATGATGAAATATTAATCATTGTGGGGGATTAACCATGATAGATTAATGGTTTGTTTCTTAAATGTGGATATTAAAAAGAAATTGTAGGCTTTTCAAACATAGTTTTCAAAAAAACATCCATGACTAAATAGAAAATGTGACATTTATATGTGATGTTTACTTTGAAGGCCAACCAAACTTGACAACACAAAGAATGAATTTGGTTGTTTAAATGCAAAAAATCTTGTTGTTGATATCTATAGACAATTGTAATACCTACACATTTTTTTTCCTAAATTATAATGTTTTCACATCTATCACAACTTGTAATTGGATTCTATTCAATTGGCAAATTGTCACAGTTGAGGTTTTCAAATGTTATGTGATAATTTCACCACTACGATGTTTGACATTATAGAAGTATATGTAGAGCTTGTTTTCAAATCTTGAAGTGTGTCTTCATCATTGTCATGATTACTGTCTTCTTGCACTTTAAGTGTAGGAAAAGACCGTAGTTTTCATGGCTATTGCATAATCTTGATCATTTCTTCTACCCTAAGCACAAGTCAAAGTCATGTAATTATTCCTTGTACTTTAAGTGTAGAAAAAGATGACTGTTGTGATGGCGGTTGCAATGATCTTGATGATTTCTACTACCCTGACAAAGTCAAATTATTATCATGCCTTCATTGTACTTGCAAGTAGTTGCAAGTGATTGTTATCGTTCAATTCAAAAATAATCTATAGCATTTAGTTCTTGCACTTTAAGTGTGCAAAAAGATGATTGTTGTGATGGTGGTTGCAGTAATCTTGATTATTTTTACTACCTTGAGTACAAATCAAAGTCTCATATCTTCATTGCACTTCCAAGTAGTTGTAAGTGATTTTTATTGTTCAACTCAAAAATAATTTATAGCATTTATAAATAAGGGACTTGAAGTTATGTAAGATAAATCATAACTACCTATGGAATATCTTACTAAAAAACAAAAGTTGAATTGTTTTGGAAGTTACTTTGAGAGGTAGACAAAAAATAAATAAATTATTGTTAGAGATGCTAAGCTATTCCCAAATGGGCCACATTCTTGTTAAAAATTTTCAAAAAATATGATGACAAACAAAATCACATATTATCAAATGCATTGTTCACAATTGAAAAAAAGACATGAGATTGGCTAATCAATAATAAAAGAAAAGTATAGAAACACTCACAAATGGACAAGTGACAACAGGGTTGTTAATTAGGGTCCCTTACATCCAAGTTACCATATGCAATTTTCATAATAATGTGCACGTTATTATGGATGCTAAAAATGCATAGGAATCCTCTTTTACTTGCAAATAAGATTTAATGAAATTATAATTTATGTCTTAATAAGAATGGGTATGTTTAGTTGCTAATAGTATTAATTATGGGAGCTCCTTCATTAGTTGAGGTTTTAGCTCAAAATTTATTATATGTGAATTGAAGGTGAAAAGGATAAGTAATTACTTTTTCATTTTTTCATTTTTGTTTTTAAACAAATGGATTATTTTTTCATTTTTAGGAAGTAGAATTCTATCATGTGATACCTTGGTGATACTTGGTGCTACCTATAACAAACTTAAGTAACATTTGGCTATTGGAATTAAAAAACAAACAGAAATTTGGCTACTTTTTAAAAAAGAACCCTTAAACTTTCTGCCAAAAAAATAGCATTAGTGATTTCTATGCAACAAAGTGGCGAAATTTCGTGCAACGACACACACGGCGATGGACAGACGCATTTCCTCTTTTTCGTGATTTCTGGTTCGGAATCTGTTTCGTTATCATCATGGGTGAAATCTTTCTGAGAGCCTCTGTCGTCAAAATTTTCAGATTCTTCGCCGGTTTTCTGTGAGGAATCCAGGTTTCTGAGTCCTGGAAGATTTGAAGGAATGTTGACAATGGCGAAGACCAAGCGTCTGTGGAATTGAATCTGTTCTCCAGTTGCTTGGCTTCGCGGAAGAGGAAGTGGACTTGTATCGCTTGGTTGAACACACCAAGTTCCCAGCTTGCATGAATTTGGCCTAAGGTGCTCTGGGTTTAGGGCTTTTTTTCTTCTTAGGGTTTTAGGTTTGGGCTTTGCATCTCGTGGGGAAGGAGCATGGAAGATATGAAATGATGTGAGGATTCTCAGAAATAGTTGTAGGCAGGGGTCCATGGTGTTGCAGCGAGCCAGATTGAATGGGGAACAGGATTTCTCAGACCGTGGAGTTTAGGAGTTCTACTTCTGTTGCCACTCACGAGATCTTTGGATTAAAAAAATCGAGGTATCAGTCTTCGTCAAGGACAAGATGATCGAAACCCTTAAACACCGTTGCGAAGTGCAAGTGAAGGATGTGACCTCGGAGTGTAGGAATGTGGTCCTGAGGTGGGATTGTGAGGCTGACGCATGTGGTGTCTCGCCATCTCCTCTTGCAGCATCAGATTTACATGTCCGCTCGTTGGATCTCCACTTGCAGGTAAACTTCTGCATTGCTAGGGAGCAGGAAACGTTCAGAGCTTAAATTCTCACATGTGATCCTTTCTTAGCAAAATCTGGAGCTTTATGCAAAAGTTGAGTGTTGTGGGCGTCGTGACTGCTCTCCGTGCTTGGAGGTTTGCTCGATTGGGGTTTAACAATTTCGGAGGGAAGCACGGACAGAGTTGGAAGTTGCTGAGTAAGGGAACGATTCTTATATGATGCTTTATGTCTAAATTGAAGTCAAGGTTGCATTGTGTGTTGTTCCTATGGAGCTGCCTTGTGGGAGCTTCTCTTACTGAGGTTAGGGTTTAGCAATTTGGATAGTAATTTGGAACTGACAAGAGACACAGCTTAGAGGTTAGCTCAGAACTGGCTGAGATCGATTCGTGTATGATAGACTGAGGTTAGACTGAAGTTAGGTTATGGAACTCGTTGCACATATCCGGCGTTGTTCATGTCATACCTTTGAGCTCTCTGTAGTTGGGGTTTAGCAATTAGGTGGGCAGAGCAGACGCAGTTGCAAGGCAGCAGCAAATTTGTAGAGATTGATCATATACGACGCTTGGTGTCTAGGTTGAATTCGAGGTTTAGTCTAGGTTTTTGAAACTGCAGATATTGGGTTTGTTGTTGTGGAGTGCTATGGTTCAGGGGTTTCTTACTCTTCATTAGTTTCAATTTTCGGTAGAACTTTATTGCTTTTCGCTAGAAGTTCGAGCAGAATTCCCAAAGAGATTGTTTCCTATGTGCTATAGGATATTTCGTTTGACTTCAAGGGATTGTTTCGTATTAAGGCTGCCTACATTTGTGGTGGTTGATGTAGAGAACTGCTGAGGGTGTTTTCCCAAACATTGGACTTTGGTGATGTTGAGATGGGGTTGGTGAATAGTCCAAGAAAGGTTTGTCTTCCTGCCTGAAGGTTTAGCATTTGGAGAAGAGAACAAACTCAGTTGAAAGGAGCTCATCGATACTTGTATACTGCGTTCTCAACATTTACTGAAGGTTTCAGAGACTGCATTCATTCTGAGAAAGAGGTTCACTTAACAGACAGAGAACACAGTTGAAAGGGACACACTTTTGAAAGGGACCCGAAGACTTGAGGAGATTCATTCATATGCTTTCTCTCGATAAGAAGTTAGATTGTGGTGAAACGTGCTGTTGCAGGGGAATCTTGGGAGGTTTGTAGACACCGAGCCACAGAATGTCTGCTGCCATGCGCCTTTTATTGCGCCATAGGCAACAAACGAGAATCTATACGGTGCGTGGAGCTGATGCACAGGTGAGTGAGTGCTGATCTTTGGCCATACATCTGTTATACAGAACTGTTATAGAGTAGTGCTTGGATGACTTGGAAGTTGTGTGCACTGAACCACTGTGTTCACGGTAGAAACATATGTGTTTAATCTATTCAATCAGGTTCCTCCGCAGCAATATTTGATGAATAGGATGCCACTTTCTTCCAAATTGACAGGTCATGAATTTGGTTAAACATTAAATATCAGAACTGATGCATATCCAAAATTCAAGCTGCTATCAATGTGTTTTTTGACGCATTGATGGGGATGCGAGTGACCAGAATCTCTGCGTGATCACACTCTCAAAGTCTCCATGGCGTGTACACCCTTCTTTTTTATTGGTGTCGGGCTCCCTTGGAGGAAGCAGCAGCGGAGAACTGAGGTGTTCATCGTCATCAGTTTGGAGAAGAGCATCAATGAGCACCAGTGCTTCAGGTATGTATCAGATGCCCATCTTCATGAGAAGAAGTGGATGCTGTCCGTCTCTCACTGAAAGAATGTGACTAACATGTGTGATGTATGTTCCAGTTGAATCTGGCGAAGCAGAGACAATTGAACAAGTTTGGGAGGAGTATTTTACAGATCCTCTGCAGTGGTGGGATAACAGAGTTCGCAAGGTATCACTACGACTACCAGTTAATTGATGTTTGAGAGCTGCAGAAATCGGTCGGGATGGTATTTGTTGCTTGATGAAGGTCATGGGTGCTTTGAGAAACAACAAGCATATTGCATTCTTTGTGTGTTTTGGAGTGGAGTGAAGGCAAGTTTATAACTCCAAAGTTTATCGTGGTATCCCTTGATTGATTTTCCGTATTTGATAGTTAGTTGTGGTGCATACAGAGGGATCCCCAATTACCCGACTTTAAGCATAAGGTGACAAAGAAAGCACTTTGGACAGGTGGTGGGTCAACTCCACCATGGGTGAAGGCGATGCTCAAATTGGTAACTCATAACAAATCACCATCTCTTGTTGGGAATCACACGAGTGGTTCTCAAGAGGTTGTACAACCAAATAGGTATTGACTTGAGCATGATACCTCTCACCCGTGCCACGAATTAGACGCAAATAACTTACATATTCAAATATGAATGTTGTGATTGGTCGGTTTGAGGATTGGCTTGTGCAACATTCTTTTCTTTTGTCTGCTTTATCATATTCACTATGTAAGTGTTTATTAGGTTCATGTAAAAAGCGATGACTTTCTGCGAATTATTGTGCTCGTAAGAGATATAGTGCACTGCATAGATGCTTCCAAGAATTTGTAAAGTGGTTGAGTAAAGTTTTCCACGTTACGAAGGTTGTGCTCATGACGAATGGATTGATGAGTCAGGTTACCCAAGGGCAATTTTGGAAGAAAAAACACTGTGCCCACTAGTGCAAGGGAGTCAACGCAAATTGTTCGGGTTGGCGGTGGCAATGTGCACATGCGAAGTGCGAAGACCACGAGTGAAGCAGTTGATGTTTTGAAGAACCGACTACAAAAAGGCATAGGCATAGGATCACATATGGTTGTTGAAGTTCTGAAGCGGTGCTTGGATCACGAAGACCTTACAGCAGTCAAGCAAGTTCATGAGTGCATCATTGAGAGTGGATTGCAACAGAATGTATATGTGGCAAATCACCTACTGAGTGCCTACATCAAATGCGGGAGATTGGAAGATGCATGCTGTGTGTTTGATGAACTTGTGGGGAAGGATGTATTTAGTTGGACCAAAATGATTGGAGGTTATGCTCAGCACAGCCGTGCACAAGATGCGATGAAAGTTTTCAATCAAATGCGTCAAAAAGGTGTGCAGCCAGACGCAGTGACATATTTGAGCATCCTGAAGGCATGTAGCAGCCCATCAACTTTAGAATGGGGCAAAGAAGTTCATGCGCATATCAGACATGATGGCTTTGAATCCGATGTGCGTGTAGGGACTGCGCTTCTTAAAATGTATGCAGAGTGTGGGAGCATAAAGGAGGCAAGGGAAACCTTTGATAACTTGGCCACTCGTAATGTCATCTCCTGGAATGGGATGATTGGAGCCTATGCAGAAAGTGGTTGTGGTGAGGAAGCTTATCAATTGTTTCTCCAAATGAGACGGGAAGGCTTTAAACCAGATGCAATCACTTTCAGGAGCATCCTGAATGCATGTGCAAGTGCAGGGACATTGGAGTGGGTGAAGGAGGTTCACAAGCATGCCCGTGAAGGAGGATTTGAGTCAGATGTGCGTGTTATCAATGCGCTTATTCACATGTATGCAAAATGTGGCAGTATCAGTGATGCACGACTAGTTTTTGAAAGAATGGGTGAACGTAGTGTAGTTACTTGGACTGCGATGATTGGCGCATATGCTGAAACTGGGTGTGGTGAGGAAGCATATCGATTGTTCCTCCAAATGATAGAGGAAGGCTTCACACCAAACGCTGTCACTTATATGAGCATCCTGAATGCATCTGCAAGTGCAGGGGGTCTGAAGTGGTTGAAGGAGGTTCACAACCATGCTCGTGAAGGGGGATTTGAGTCAGATGTGCGTGTGGGAAATGCGTTGGTCCACATGTATGCAAAGTGTGGCAGTATCGATGATGCCAGACTGGTTTTTGGGAGAATGAAGCAGCGCGATGTGAGGACATGGACGGTGATGATTGGAGGACTTGCACAACATGGATGTGAGCGTGAAGCATTTGAACTTTTTCTCCAAATGAAACGAGAAGGCTTCAAACCTGATGCATTTACATATGCGAATATCCTGAATGCATGTGCAAGTGCAGGGGCATTGGAGTGGGTGAAGGATGTTCACAGCCATGCTCGTGAAGGAGGCTTCGAGTCCGATGTGCGTGTGGGCAATGCGCTGGTCAACATGTATGCAAGGTGTGGCAGTGTCGAGGACGCGGGACTAGTTTTTGACAAATTGGAGGGGCGGGACTTGTATACATGGACTCTAATGATTGGCGCGTATGCTGAAAGTGGGTATGGTGAGGAGGCATATGAAATGTTTCGCCAAATGATTAAGGAAGGCTTTAAGCCAGACGCAGTGACTTACGTGAGCATCTTGAATGCATGTGCAAGCGCCGGGGCTTTGGAGTGGGTGAAGGAGGTTCACAAGCATGCGCGTGAAGCGGGATTTGAGTCAGATGTGCGTGTGGGAAATGCACTTGTTCACATGTACGCAAAGTGTGGTAGCATCGATGATGCTCGACTGATGTTTGACAGAATGGAGATCCGAGACTTGTTTACATGGACAGTGATGATTGTTGGACTTGCGCAACATGGATGTGGTTCTGAAGCTGTTGAAGTGTTTAGGAAAATGAATGTTTCCGGTGTGAAGCCCGATGGGCACTCATTTGTGGCTGTTCTATCGGCCTGTAGTCATGCAGGCCTTATAGATGAAGGCCGGCGACTGTTCCAAGCTATGTCGCAAGATTATGGCATTGTTCCCACTGTGCTGCATTGGAACTGTTTAGTGGACATTCTTGGGCGGGCAGGGCACCTGGAGGAAGCCAAGCTCGTGATTGATAACATGCCAGTGGAACCAGATGGAGCAACTTGGGGAGCGTTGCTCGGTGCTTGTAGATCTTATGATAATTTGGAGTTGGGTGAAATTGCAGCCAAAGCGCGAGTGAAGTTGGAACCCAAGGATGCCTCTACTTATGTGCTCCTGTCCAACATCTATGCTGCTGCTGGGAAGTGGGAGGATGTGTCTTCTGTGCGTACTATGATGCAGGAGAGAGACATATGCAAGGAACCCGGGCGCAGCTGGATCGAAGTGGATGACAAGATTCATTCTTTTGTTATAGGGGATACGTCTCACCCAGCAACGAAGGAGATATATGCGGAGCTGAACAGATTAACTGAGAAAATCAAGGCTGAAGGCTACCTTCCAGATACGCGGCTTGTGCTGCATGATATTGACGAGAAGGATAAGGAGTCTTCTCTTTGCTCTCATAGTGAGAAGTTGGCTATCGCATATGGACTTATCTGCACTCCTGGGAGTAAACCAATTCGTGTTTACAAGAACCTTCGAGTGTGTCCAGATTGTCATACAGCAACCAAATTGATCTCCAAAGTGACTAGGAAAGAGATTGTGGTCCGGGATGCAAATCGTTTTCATCGCTTTAAAGATGGCATGTGTTCTTGTAATAACTATTGGTGATCAATCTGGCAAATCCGGATTAGCGATGACAGCATATGTGCAGCTCAGGTCAAGTTTCTTGGAACCTCCTCGTTGATTCTTGATTTCGAAGACGTGCACACAACTTAACCGGTAACTTTGTCGTGGAAGAGTTTGTTAAATTTTGGTATTACCATCTGGATCTTAGGAGCGCAAGAAATGAACCTGTTTACTAAGATAATTTGCCACCGAATAAGCTGCCCAATTGATTGATCACCACGGCTGTTCGCGCTAATCCCGGAACTAGCAGTTTCAATGTGATTTCCAGCAGGAAAGAGCTTCTCGTTTATTGCCTATCGCGCAATGAAAGGCGCATGACTGCAGACATTCTGGTTCGGTGTCTACGAACCTCCAAGCATTCCTCTGGAACGACAACACCGCAATTTAACTCCTCCACGCCGCTAATCCCTGGACCCTAAGGCCTCCAAACACGGAAGAACAAACAATAGCAACAGCTCAACATCGAAAATGTGCATCTTCCGAAACAACTTGACTAGAACCTGATTTTGGTTCAGAGAAAGTTTCAAATATGAATTTATCGATCTCCAAGGTTCTACTCCCGTAGACTTTTTCATAGCCAGCAAGAATACTGCATCCGGTATTCATACTTTGTGGAGGTACAAACTTCTACCGAAAATTGAAAGTAATGGAGAGCCAGAAACCTTAAACCACAACACCTCTTCACGAACACATCTAAACCTCGACTAAACTTCGACTTCAACCGCGACACCAAGCATCATGTGAATCTGCATCTCTGATCAATCTCCGCGCTCCCTTGCAACTGTATCTGCTCACGAATTGCCATACGCTAACTACAGAGTGAAAAACAAGCTCGAAAGCTTGACATGAACAACGCCAGATACAGTCTATGCAAACCGTTTCATAACCTAATTTCAGTCCAACCTCAGTCTTTACATAAATCAATCTCGGCGAGGGCTTGATCGAGACACCTTTCAACTTTGTCTGTTCCCACCTCCGAATTGCTGAACCCTAACTGCAGAAGGTGAAGCTCCCTCGAAGCACCTCCATGGAAACAACAGACAATGCAACCTTGACTTCAAACCAGACATAAAAGCATCGAGAAAGAATCAGTGTTCTCCTTTGAGTTTTTCATCCCCCTTCCAACTCTATCGCTGAACCTCCAAGCAGGGACGACAACAACAACGCCCACATCTCTCAAGTTATGCAAAAAGCTCCAATTTTTGTCATTTTTGCAGAGAAATGATCCCAGGTAATTATGAAACTGTGCTCTGGAAGAGAAATGATCTCAAGTAATTATGAAATTGTGCTCTGAAAGCTTCCTGCTCCTTTTCAATCCAGGTTTACCTCCGACTAGAGATTCAACGAGCGGACATGTAAATCTGGTGCTGCAAGAGGACATGGCGAGACACCACATGCGTCAGCCTCACGATCCCACCTCAGGATTCCATTCCAACACTGAAAGTTTGATTCTTTCACTTGCACTTTGGTAATGGTGTTTTAGGATTTCGATCATCTTGTCCTTGAGGAAGGCTGAGAACTTGATTCTTTGAATGCAAAGCTCTCATGAGTGGCAACAGAAGTGGAATTCCCAAGGTCTGAAAAATCCTGCATGTTCCCCATTCAAAAAGGTGTCTCGTGAGCTGCAACAACATTTCTGAGAATCCTCTCTCATCAATAAGCTCATGTTTCATATTCCTGCACAAACTCCCAGAAAATTGGTGAAGAATCTGAAAATTTTGATGAGGAAGAATTGTTCGCAATAGGCTTGACTAAAGCCAACAAAAATTTGGTTGAAATGGATCCAAACAAGGTATTTGTGGGACCTTACCTTAAATTTCATTTGAAATGCGTCCATGTTTGTTTAGTGTATGATGTTTTTTGATATTTAAAACGTACATATTACTAGAAAGCATTAAAGTTGCACTCTATTTGGAGATGAAAAGATGAAGTGGTTGGATTGCATTTCTCTTGAACCACAATTCACTACTCTCTAAGATGAAGTGGTTGGATTGCATTTCTCTTGAACCACAATTCACTACTCTCTAAGATGAAGTGGTTGGATTGCATTTCTCTTGAACCACAATTCACTACTCTCTAAGATGAAGTGGTTGGATTGCATTTCTCTTGAACCACAATTCACTACTCTCTAAATGTTTATGGTGTAACCACCAAACAAACTCATCCCTCCAAGAACATGTTTGCAAGGTTGAAACACATTGGGAGCAACACTGTGATGGAATCTTAATTGCTATGTGTGCAATTTGCACAACCACCAAGGGAGGTAAAAGGAAATGGATTAGAACAATAGGATAGACAACTTTCGATTACTAAATACAATGTCAACATGAGAATTAAGAAATTCCAATGCAATGTGATAATATTTTTATTTGGTCTTGTTGAAAAGTGAAAGGGGATGCTAAGAGAATCAATTGCCTTTCATTATTTGTAAGTAGTATTTATAACTAAAGTTATTAATATTTAACCCTTAATCAAAGAATAGGCCAATCAATGTAGAACTCATCCATTTTAGTAAATCTATGTGGTTCATTTGCTTCAACAAACCCAAGAGCGGTCATTGGAGGTCAAACTCCAATACAAGATCTCCCTTATCCATATAAAATCCCAAGGATGAATACGTGTTTTGTTGTCCTACATAGATGGATGCTTTATCATTTGTCGGAGAATAAACATTTGAAAGAACTGTTCAAGGATTAAATTGATGTGTATAGCAAACATTAATATTTGAACATTATCAATTACGATAGGAATAGCAATCCGTCAATTACAACTATATAGGCCTATGAAAAACAAGCACAATAATAGAAATGGACCAGTCATTACCTTATAATCACAACGTTCAAATGATTAATGCTAGGAGCAAGGGGCAAGGGGCAAGACCTGCAACTCCAGTGGGATGAAAATGAAGAGCAAATACAATAATAGAACTTTTGCCTTCCCTTGGACTAGTCATCTCCTCAAAATCTTAGCCATCATATGATTAATGCTAGGAACAAGGGGCAAGAACTACAAATGCAGTGGGGTGAAAACAAAAAGCAAGTACAATAATAGAGCTTTTGCCTTCTCTTGGACCCAGTCATCACCTCAAAGTCATGGCCTTGGAATGACTAATGCTAAGAGCAAGGGGCAAGAACTTTAACTGCAATGGGGTGAAAACAAAGTAAGTGTGAAAGGTAATCCAACAATAAATCATGCCAATAACAACCTTGGTGGGAGGCTCTTCAAACCTCTTCAAAGTGTTGACTTTAGAAGAGGATATAAAGAGCCCAATGAACTTCTTTAGTTTGATATTGGTTGCATAAGGGCCTCAAATTAATTCATTGAAAGGGCTTCACTTACACATTGCAATTATTGTCCATTAGTAGCACGCTATTGAAGAAACTCTTAAAGGTTTTAATGTTCAAAATGTGTACATCTCCAAAATTAATATCTTCATTCTAAACAAGAATATTGATTTGTTGATTTTTGTTCAATGTTGATTTTGCTTGAACGTATTTTACAAGTACAAAGTATTGTGCATCTTTAAAAAAATTGAATCTTAACATAAGAACCATCGCTAAGGTCGATTTTGGACTAAGAATGAGAATTAATAGAGGTCTTCTCTAAAGGGCTAGGCCTAGTATTTACACCTACATGTGTACATATTTAATACAATTTCTTTTTTTAATAAGACATTTTCTAAACATAAGCAATATAGTACAAAACATTTACATACATTCCTAAAGTGGAGTTCCCAAGGATGTTATTATATATTGATTTTATACATATATATATATTGATTATTATATATGTTGGTTGCATTTTGGCAAAAAAGAAAATGAAGTAAGAAAAGAGAAAGTGATGTTAATTATATAGCTTGAAACTTAGGAAGTGTACTCTCTAGAAAGTCAATTTTGAATGAAATGCACTCTCTTCATGGTGTGCAAATGTACTCTCTTTATGGATTTCTTTTGATGTAGTGTCCAAATGAAAATTTATGTTTCCCAGAATATGGGAGGTAAGGTAGGTTGCTATAGGCAACATATTGGTCACTTTTTTTTACTTTTGAAATTAGACTTGTACGAAATCTCCATGATAAATAATATGTTGGTAAAAAATTTGAACAATATGTAGTGTGAATCTCACTCTATAATAAATTAAGTTTTGTAAACCTTATTAAACACCACCAAAAAGAACATTCTTCTAAATTTCAAGTACTATAATCCTAAAATCTTTGAAGTCTATGTTTTTAAGATTTTCCATTGTTGAAATCCAAAGTACTACACCTATAATCGCCAAATAAGCATCTACCATATGCATCTTTTTTTTGTTTGCTTCACAGAGTATCTTTTTCTTCCAAGTGACGTTGCTTACAACATTGACTGTTCTCTGGTAATCAGTTTAGTATAAAAGATATGATTGCACATGTAGGTTGTACCACCCAAATAGAATCTCTGCAACTCATAACTTTTGTAGAAAGATGCTTCTAAAATCCATCACTTTCATATCTCTTTGATAGTACCTATTGAATTGACCCTCATATGTCCAAAGTTGTACATCTAAATATCTAGCAGTTGATTGAATTGAAATTATATTTTCTTTTCATTGCAATCAAATGAATAGTGGGATGGTGTATTTATAGAATACTTGCAAAATTATCATTTAGTGTGGCAGTGCCTAATAGTTAGATTTATATAGGCCATTCGTAGTACGTGGAAAAAGGATTGAGTGGTCAAAGTATTCAGTTGTTGAACAAAAAGTGCTTGATAATTAGTTTTAGATAGCCCATTTATAGTATAAGGCTATTAGCAACAAAATTGACAGTGCTTGGTAGTCAATTTGAGATGAACAATTCATAGTGTAGGGAGAATAGACAGCTAGTGGAGGGACTAGTAGTACTTTACAATCAATTTTAAATGAGCTGTTCATTGTGCAAGAAGAATAGACAATCAACATCCAATTATTGTATTGGTAGTGGCTACCACTTTTGAAGTGATAGTTACAATCTTGTGTACATGAAAGCACTAGCTTTGAATTAATGAACATCATTGTTCATTTTTAAATAAATATTTGATTTGAAATGTTGATCGTAATAGTTGGATACAATGTATTTGACCAACATGAATACATACATATCTTGAAATGCAAGAAAAAGGAATCCCTTGAAAATACTATTAGTCTTATATAGGCCACCTACTATATGATTGGTTGTCTTATTAGGTGATTTAGGAAACAGATTTCTAAAATTAAAGTAGCCACTATTTTGATAAAGAATATCTCACTTGACTTCTAGTGGAATATGTGACTGTTCATCATAGGCATAAAATCTCAAATAGGCTCATACAAAGTCAATTTTAAATAAATGTTTCAAAAAATTTGATCCAAAATGAGGACATTCATCCCCTTAGCAAGAGTTAATAAAAAATTCCAATTGGATGCTTGAAAATCCCTAAGCACTCTAGACAATTTGGCCATCTTTTGGTCAATTCCTCATCTATTTCTCAAAGTTTAGCATTCATGTGACTAAGATGATGTAGTGTACAATTTTTTTTTAAAACTACTTTTAGTACAAAAAATTCAGTCCAAAACAATTACAAATTCTACTAGCTAGCCCTATTGGATAAGTTTGAAACAAAACCTTACTAACCATTTCATTGTTTGGATTTCAAATTTACAAAATTCCTCACCACACAAAAAGTCAAATGTACTAGTGTATTGTCCTTCTACAGCAAGGTGGATTGAAGTAAGATAGACCTCTTATGTGCTTTTGAATTTTGCATAAGTATATCTCATAAGCTTTAGTTCTCAATGGTGCAGAGGATAAAATTAGTATCGAGCAAAAGAAACTTATTTCAAGAAGGCACAAAGTCTATTGATCATGTTTGGAGGATTAAATAGAAGTGTGTCTTTTCCATTACTTCAAACATTATAATCTTCCAATCTACAAGGTCAAATGGTCAAAAAAACTCCGCACTTTTCTATAATGGTCTACTATCTTTTTATATGAATGACTTTAAGAAAATTATTTTTTATTTCCAACTTTGGTGAATACACCAAAATATAGCAATTTTCAACAATTCTCTTGAAAAGCACCTCCGGTCAATTAGGGATTAATTCTGACTTCTGGGTTTGTAAATACCATACTATTCAAGAATTCAACCAAATCTACCAAATGCACTCAAATCTACCATATCGAGGGATAAGCCAATTGCATGTTAGTTGAGGTAGAGCAAACTTGCAAGTTGCATTGGAAACGGAAAGGAATTCTCCACGCTCCCTTGCAACCACGAATCGCTAACTCCAGACTGCAAAACAGGGTCGAAAGCTTGACATGAACAACGCCAGATAAACAGTTCATAACCCAACTTCAATCCAACCTCAGTTTCTACACAAATCAATCTCGGTGAGGGCTTGATCGAGACACCTTTCAACTGTGTCTGTTTCCACCTCCGAATTGCTGAACCCTAACTGCAGACCCGAGACTGCAGAAAGTGAAGCTCCCTCAAAGCACCTCCATAGAAATAACAAACAATGCAACCTTGACTTCAAACCAGACACAAAAGCATCGAGAAAGAGTTGTTCTCGTTTGAGTTTTTCATCCCCCTTCCAACTCTATCCGTGCTTATTGCTAAACCTCCAAGCAGGGACAGCAACAACGACGCCCACATCTCTCAAGTTATCCAAAATTTTGTCATTGTCGCAGAGAAATGATCCCAGGTAATTAAGAAATTCTGCTCTAGAGTTACCTACTCCTTCTCAACCCAGATTTACCGGAGATTCAACGAGCGGACATGTAAATCTGGTGCTGCAAGAGGACATGGCGAGACACCACATGCGTCAGCCTCACGATCCCACCTCAGGATTCTATTCGTTCACTGAAAGTTTGATTCCTTCACTTGCACTTTTGCAACGGTGTTTTACTGTCCTTGATGAAGGCTGAGAACTCGATTCTTTGAATGCAAAGATCTCACGAGTGGCAACAGAAGTGGAACTTCCTTGATCTGAAAAATCCTGCATGTTCCCCATTCAAAATGGTGTCTGGCTCGCTGGACAAACATATCTGAGAATCCTCTCACTCCCCAATAAGCTCTTGTTTCCTACTCCTGCAGAAACTTAGATTCCTGCCAGAAAATCGGAGAAGAATCTCAAAAATTTTGACCACAAAAGCTCTGAGGAAGAATTGCTAGTATAAAGCTCGACTAAAGCCAAGAAAAATTTGGTTGAAAACGATATTGGGTTCAATACGAGGGACCCTGCCTTGAATTTCATTTGAAATGCGCTTAGAAATGTGTCCATGTTTGTTTGGTGTGTGATGTTTTTTGATATTTAAAATCTACATATTATCACATACAATTAAAGTTGTACTCTATTTGGAGATGAAAGGAAGAAGTCGTTGGATTGCATTTCTCTTGTTAATGTGTTAACAATATTTGTTAATATGTTTGAAAGGTTGAAACACATAGGGAGCAACATTGTGATGGAATCTTGATAGAATCTTTATTTCCATGTTTACAATTTGTACAACCACTAAGGGAGGTGAAAAGAGATAGATTAGAACAATAGGATAGACAACTTTCAATTGCTAAAAACAATGTCATTAAGAACATTAATGAATTCCATTGGAATCTCATCATATTTTTATTTGGTCTTGTTGAAAAGCAAAAAGGGATTCTCACATAATTAGTTACCATTCATTATTTGTAAGTAGTACTTATAACTAAAGTTATTAATCTTTAACCCTGAAATAATAGGCTAATCAATGTGGAGCTCATCAATTTTAGTACTATGTGGTTCATTTGCTTCAACAAACCTAAGAGCAGTCATTGGAGGTCAAACTCCAATACAAGACCTCCCTTACCCATATAAACTCCCAAGGATGAATACTTGTTTTGTTGTCCTACATAGATGGATGCTTTGTCATCCGTCAAACAATAAACATTTGCAAGAACCATTCAAGGATTAAATTGATGCGTATACCAAACATCAATATTTGAACGTTCTCAATTAAGATAGGAATAGCAATCCATCAACACTACAACAAAAACAGTGTTTTATAACTGCAAAATATGACTGCAGTGAGTCATAAAATTAAAAAATACGACTCACGCAGAAATCATTGTAGATGACTCGGAATATGACTGACTCCAGTCGTTTAGAAGTAGTCGCTTCAGACATCAGTCATATTGGCAGTCATATTTTCCGAGGAGTATAAATACCCATTTTTAGCCATAGTATGCCAACATGGCGTATACTTTGACTTTCCTAGGGGAGTCTTGACTTTTTCTTGAGTTGCCCGGGCAAACAAAAAAAATCCTACGTGGAATATGACTATGGTCAGTCATATTTTTGGATGACGTGGAATATGACTGCGGTCAGTCATATTTTTGAATGACGTGGAATATAACTGCGGTCAGTCATATTTTTGGATGACGTGGAATATGACTGAAGTGAGTCATATTTTGCAGTGATGTAGAATACGACTCTCGTCAGTCATATTTTATAGAATATGAATGAGGTGAGTCATATTTTGTAGTAATGTAGAATACGACTCTCGTCAGTCATATTTTATGGAATATGACTGAGATGAGTCATATTTTGCAGTGATGTAGAATACGACTCTCGTCAGTCATATTTTATAGAATATGAATGAGGTGAGTCATATTTTGTAGTAATGTAGAATACGACTCTCGTCAGTCATATTTTATGGAATATGACTGAGGTGAGTCATATTTTGCAGTGATGTAGAATACGACTCTTGGCAGTCATATTTTATGAAATATGACTGAGATGAGTTATATTTTGCAGTGATGTAGAATACAACTTTTGTCAGTCATATTTTATGGAATATGACTTCTGTGAGTCATATTTTTGGCTTCATGAAGTTGCAAGTAGCTTCCAATGTCTTTGTTTCAACTTTTGATGCCTGTATATACAATTAAAGAAATGAAAGGTTAGTTTTTAGTGATTGAACAACAAAGCTTAACCTTCAAAGACTTACAAAAACACAAAATATTTAGCTCAAGTTTAGGATAGAAAGAATAAAATTAATGATGGAAGAAACAAGAAAAAGAAGATAAGTATTAAGATTTAACAAGAATCAAAAGTTAAGATGCAACAAGGAATAAAAAAAAAAAACTAAGCAACAACTAAGTCACAACAAGAAACAAGAAGCAACATAAAACAAGAAACAATAATTAAGACACAATATGAGGCAACAATTAAGACATAAGAACAAAGAAAAAGCAACAACTAAGACACAAGAAAAAACAAGAAGCACCAACTAAGACATAACAAGAAACAAGAAATGAGAGTATAGATACAACAAGAACAAAAAAGAAGCAAGAACTATAAAACAAGAGGAAACAAAAAAAAAAAAACTAGGAAAAAGAAAGAGTTCAAATGCAAGAGAAAGAAAGAATTTAGATGCAACAATAAGAAACAAGAAGCATGAACTAAAGAGCAACAAGAAACAAGAGTTAAGATGCAACAAAAAGCAACAACAAGTGAGAGCTAAGAGACAATAAAAAGTAAGAAAGAAGAGCCACAAGAAGTGACGGCTAGGGTTCCAAAACCCTAAAAAGTGGCGGCTAGGGTTTCAAAATCCTAAAAAAATGACGGTTAGGGTCTCAAAACCCTAAAAAAGTGGTGACTAGGATTCAAAATCCCAAAAAGTAGGTGACTAGAATTTCAAAATTTTAAACAATGACTTCTCTATATTTTTTTGGAATTGTCCAAATTTTTCTTGAATTGCCCAAAACAAAAAAAAATCACTATTATATGAAAATATTAGTGATAATATGACTCAATGTTCCCAAACATGTTTCCAACGTTCCCAAACATGTTCCCTACGTTCCCTATGAAATACTTTGGTATTCCTAATGGCCGTATAGTATACGCTTGTGACGTACAAGGCGTAAAAATGACTGACAGTCATATTTTGCAGTCATATTTCTCCCCAAAGTGTTGACCTTCAAGAATATGACTGCAAGCAGTCGCCAATCATCCTCAGTCATAATTCTGCAGTCATAAAACACTGCCATTGTTGTAGTGCAATCACAACTACATAGGCTTATGAAGAGCAAGTACAATAATAGGCCTTTTGCCTTCCCTTGGACCTAGTCATTACTCTAAAGTCACGGCCTTGGAATGATTAATGCTAGTAGCAATGGGGCAAGAACTGCAACTACAGTAGGGTGAAAATGAAGAAATTGCAAAAGGCAATTTGACAATGAATGAAGCCAATAACAACCTTGGTGGGAGACTCTTCAAACCTCTTCGAAGTGCCGATTTGGAAGGAGAATAAAAAGAGCCTACAAATTTCTAGTATTGATATCGATTGCATAGGGGGTCTCAAATTTATTTATTTAAAAGGCTTCACTTACACATTGCAATTGTTGTCCATTTGTAGCATCCTATCAAAGAAGTTCTAATGTTCAAAATGTGTACATACTCAAAATTAATATCTTCATTCTAAACAAGAACATTGATTTCACAATTTTTGTTCAATGATGATTTTGAGTGAACATATTTTACAAATAGAAAGTATTGTGCATCTCTAAAAAAGTTGAAACTTAACAAAAGAACCATTGCTAAGGTCAATATTGGACTGAGAATTAATAGAGGCCATCTCTAAAGGGCTAGGCCTAGTATTTATACCTACATATGTACATATTAAATAGTTACAACCTTTTTCTAAATTATCTTTTTTTATAAATGTTTGTGATATAGTACAAAATATTTATATACATTCCTCAAGTGGAGTTTTCAAGGATGTTATTTTAAATTGATTTGATACATCCATTGGTTACATTTTGACAAAAATGCAAATGTAGTGAAAAAGAGAAAGCAATGTTAATCCTTGTGAATATCTATTTTACATACAACATGGAACTTAGGAAGTATACTCCCTACAAATCCAATTTTGAATGAAATGCACTCTCTTCATGGTGTACAAATTCACTCTCTTTATGGATTTCTCTTGATGAAATGTCCATATGATAATTTATATTTCCTAAAGTACGGGAGGTAAGGTAGGTAGGCAACATATTCTTTTCTTTCTTTTACTTTTGAAATTAGACTTGTAAGTAACCTACATGATAAATAATATATTGGCAAATTTTTTAACTATATGTAGTATGAATCTCACTCCAAAAACAATTAACTTTTGTAAACCTTGTTAAGCATGACTAAAAAGAACTTTTTTATAAACTTCAAGTACTATAGTCCTAAAATCTTTGAAGTTAATGTTCTTAAGATTTTTCAATGTTGAAATCCAAAGAAGTACATCTATAGTTGCCAAATAAGCATGTACCATATACATCTTTCTTTTGTTTGCTTCAAAAAATAATATTTTTTTGGAAATAACATTCATTACAACAATGAGTATTTTATGGCAATCCTTTCAATCTAAAGGCTATGGTTGATTGCACATGCAAGCTGTACCACCAAAATAGAATCCCCACGTAAATGCTTTGACAACATCAACTCGTAAATTTGGAGAAAGATGCTTCTAACATCCATTACTTTCATCTCTTTGATAATATCCATTGAATTGATTCCGTATGTCCAAAGTTGCACATCAATTAATTGAATTTGAATTATTTCTTGTTCTTTTCATTGCTATCAAATGAATAGTGGGATAATGTATTTATAGAATACTTGCAAATTTGTCATTCAGTGTAGTGGCAGTGCTTTGATAGTTAGTTTTAGATGAGTCATTCATAGTGCAAGGAGAATACACAATTAGTTATGGGACTAGGAAGTTCTTGATAGAAAGTTTTAGATGAGCCATTCTTGTGCAAGGAGAACAAATAGTTAGTGACAAGACTATCCAATTGTTATACTCCAAGTACTTGATAGCTAGTTTTAGATATCCCATTCATAGTATAAGGAGAAAGGATAGAGAGTGGTCGGAGTAGTCCATTGTTGTACTAGTAGTGCTTAATAGCTAGTTTTAGATAGCCCATTTGTAGTATAGGGAGAATGAACAGTTAGTGATAGGACTAGCAATGATTGATAATCAATTTGAGATGAACAATTCATAGTGTAGAGAGAATGCACAACTAGTGGAGGGACTAGTAGTACTTGATAGTCAATTTTAGATGAGCCTTTCATTGTGCAAGGAGAATAGATAGTTAGCATTGATTGTTGTATTGCTAGTGGTTACCACTTTTGATGAGATAGTTACAATCTTATGTATATGAAAGCACTAGCTTGAATTAATGACTATGTTCATTTTAATTAGATATCTGAAATGTTGATTGTAATAGTTGGATACAATGTATTTGACCAACATGAATACATACATATCTTGGAATGCAAGAAAAATGAATCCCCTACAAGTACTATTAGTCTTATATAGACCACCTACTACATGATTAGTTGTTGTATTAGGTAATTTAGGAAATACTGCATTTCAAAGGTTAAAGTAGCTACTATATTGCTAAAGAGTATCTCACTTAACCCCTAGTGGAACATGAGATTGTTCATCATAGGAATAAAATCTCAACTCATCACAAGCATAAAATCTCAACTCATCATAGGCATAAAAACTACTTTTAGTACAAAAAATTCATTCTAAAATTATCAACTCTATGAGTTTGCCCTACAAGATAGGTGTGAACAAAATCTTACTAACCATTTCATTCTTTGGGTTTTAAATTAAAAATTTCCTCACTACATGAAAAATCATTAAAGAAAATACTAGTGTATCACCAACTTATGTGACATCTCTCTACACCAAGGTGATTTAAAGTAAAATAGTCTATTAATGTGCTTTTGAATTTTGCATTAGTGTACCTCATTAGACTTAGTTCTCAATGGTGAAGAGAGTAAATTTTGTATAGAGCAAAAGAAACTTATTTCAAGAAGGCTCTAAAAGTCTATTGATCATGTTTGGACGATAGAATAGAAGAGTGTTTTTTCCATCACTCCAAACATTATAATCGTCCAATCTACAAGGTCAATCTACAATGGTAAAAAAAATTCCACACTTTTCTAAAATGGTCTACTATCCTTTCATAAGGTTAAATTTTAAAAGAACTATTTTTAGGTTGGAAGCACACTACACCCCCCTAAAAAGTACGTCAGAAAAGTACTTTCGGGGGAGGTACTGAAGTTTGAGTACTTTTTCAGATTGAAGAATTAAACAATTTTGGCTTGTAATCATATGAATTGGATGAGTTACCTTGTGAAGTTTTGTAATCAATGGCCATCACAGATAGAAAATGGTTTTCCAGAGCTATCAAAAGTACTTTTTGAGAATTAAAAGTACGTCAGATTTGTCAAAAAAATGGAAAGTACTTTGTCCAAGATAATCAAACGAAGAACTTCAAGTGATTTTTATATACTTCAATATATAATTTGTTGTGCGAGGAATTCCTGGTCATGCATAGAGCGTAGTTGCATTTTATACTGCAATTCTGGAGCTTATGTGGCATTCCCTTCTACATTAAAAAACGGATAGAAAATGAAGTGTTTATGCTTATTCTGTGGTTCTGGAAGCAGCATTCCCATGCACCCTAGGATGGCTAACGGTATAATCCCTGAAAATAGGTGTTTAGGAGAAGATATAAAATTCCCCGCCGCTACAGATAAAAGTATTATAATGTATTGTAAGTACATGGAGTACATTCTAAGTTAATCTCTACCGTTCATTCCATAGTTCTCTTAGATCTGAACTGTACATTATCGGATTAGATCCTATTATTGTGGATCTAATATCTCGATCTGCAAATAGCATGGCGCGCAGTATTGAAATTGACAGCTGACATTGAACGATGACATGTACAGTTTGTACATTTAACAAAAAATGTACACTTCAAGTACTTCAAATTTTTGCCTAAAGTGTACCTAGTGTAGTGTGCTTCCACCCTTTATTTTCAAATTTGATAAATCCACCAAAATGTAGCAATTTTCAACAAGTTCTCTTGAAAAACTCCTTCGATCATTTAGGGATTAATTCTAATTTTTTGGTATGTAAATACCATACTACTCTAGAATTCAATCAAATCTACCAAATGCACTCAAATCTACCATATCAAGGGATAACCCATTCAATCTACGTTGAAATAGTTTTTTTCCACATACAACTCAAAACTGATTAGTTCACTATTTACAGCAAACTTCCATGTTGCATTGGAAACAGAAAGAAATTCTCCGCGCTCCCTTGCAACTGAATCTGCCAACAATTCGCTAACTAAACTACAGACTGCAAAACAGGGTCGAAAGCTTGACATGAACAATGCCAGATAACCACCCAACTTCAATCCAACCTCAGTTTCTACACAAATCAATCTCGGTGAGGGCTTGATCGAGACACCTTTCAACTGTGTCTGTTCCCACCTCCGAATTGCTGAACCCTAACTGCAGAAGGTGAAGCTCCCTCGAAGCACCTCCATGGAAATAACAGACAATGCAACCTTGACTTCGAACCAGACACAAAAGCATCGAGAAAGAGTCAGTGTTCTCCTTTGAGTTTTTCAACTTCCAACTCTATCGCTGAACCTCCAAGCAGGGACGACAACAACAACCCCACATCTCTCAAGTTATGCAAAAAGCTCCAAAATTTTGTCATCGTTGCAAAGAAATGCTCTGAAAGTTTCGAGTTGCTTTTCAATCCAGGTTAAACTCCGATTAGAGATTCAACGAGCGGACATGTAAATCTGGTGCTGCAAGAGGACATGGCGAGACACCACCTCACCATCCCACTTCAGGACCCAATTCGTTCACTAAAAGTTTGATTCCTTCACTTGCGCTTTGCAACGGTGTTTTACGATTTCGATCACCTTGTCCTTGAGGAAGGCTGAGAACTTGTTTCTTTGAATGCAAAGATCTCATGAGTGGCAACAGAAGTGGATTTTCCAAGGTCTGAAAAATCCTGCATGTTCCCCTTTCAAAAAGGTGTCTCGTGAGCCGCAACACAAAGGACAAACATTTCTGAGAATCCTCACTCCTAAATAAGCTCTTGTTTCATATTCCTGCACAAACTCCCAGAAAATCGGTGAAGGATCTGAAAATTTTGACGAGGAAGAATTGCTAACAGAAGCTCGAGTAAACCCAACAAAAATTTGGTTGAAATGGATCCAAACAAGGTATTTGTTACAATACAAGGGACCTTGCCTTAAATTTCATTTGAAATGCATCCATGTTTGTTTAGTGTATGATGTTTTTGATATTTAAAACCTACATATTATTACAAAGCATTCAAGTTGCACTCTATTTGGAGATGAAAAGATAAAGTAGTTGGATTGCATTTCTCTTGAACCACAATTTACTACTCTCTTAATGTTAATGGCCTAACCACTGAACAAACTCATCCCTCCAAGAACATGTTTGCAAGGTTGAAACACATTGGGAGCAACACTATGATGGAATCTTAATTGCTATGTGTGCAATTTGCACAACCACCAAGGGAGGTGAAAAAAAATGGATTAGAACAATAGGATAGACAACTTTCGATTGCTAAAAACAATGTCAACAAGAGGATTAAGAAATTCCAATGCAATCAATCTTATCATATTTTAATTTAGTCTTGTTGAAAAGTGAAAGGGGATTCTAACATAATCAATTGCCTTTCATTATTTGTAAGCAGTATTTATAACTAAAGCTATTAATATTTAACCCTGAAATAATAGGCTAGTCAATGTGGAACTCATCCATTTTAGTACTATGTGGTTCATTTACAAACCTAAGAGCAGTCATTGGAGGTCAGATTCCAATGCAAGGCCTTCCTTATCCATATAAAATCCCAAGGATGAATACTTGTTTTGTTGTCCTACATAGATGGATGCTTTGTATCCATCGGACAATAACCATTTGAAAGAGTTGTTCAAAGATTAAATTGATGCATGTACCAAACATCAATATTTGAACATTATCAATTATGATAGGAATAGCAATCCTTCAATGACAATTGTACAGGTCTATGAAGAGAATGTACAATAATAGAACTTTTGCCTTCCGTTGGACCAGTTAGCACCTGAAAATCACAGCCATCAAATGATTATTGCTAGAAACAAGGAGAAGAACTCCAAATGCAGTGGGGTGAAAATGAAAAGCAAGTACAATAATTGAGCTTTTGCCTTCCCTTGGATCCAGTCATCACTTGCAACTACAGTGAAAACAGAGAGTAAGTACAATAATAGAACTTTTGCCTTCCCTTGGACCCAGTCATCACCTCAAAGTCACGGCCTTCGAAGATTAATGCTAGGAACAAGGGGCAAAAACTTTAACTACAATGGGGTGAAAACAAAGTAAGTGCGAAAGGCAATCCAATAATAAATCATGCCAATAACAACCATAGTGAGAGGCTCTTCAAACCTCTTCAAAGTGTTGATTTTGGAAGAGAATATAAAGAGCCCAATGAACTTCTTCAGTTTGATATTGGTTCCATATGGGCCTCAAATTAATTCATGGAAGGGACTCCACTTACTTATTGCAATTATTGTCTATTAGTAGCACCTATTGAAGAAGCTCTTAAAGGTTTTAATGTTCAAAATGTGTACATCCTTAAAATTAATATTTTCATTCTAAATAAGAATATTGATTTGACAATTTTTGTTCAATGTTGATTTTGCTTGAATGTATTTTACAAGTACAAAGTATTATGCATCTTAAAAAAATTGAATCTTAACATAAGAACCATTGCTAAGGTTGATTTTGGACTTGTGAATGAGAATTAATAGAGGTCCTCTCTAAAGGGCTAGGCCTAGTATTTATACCTACATGCATACATACTTAATACAAGGTTTTCAAAAAATTAACCCCTTTCTTGAATGTATGTGGTATAGTACAAGACATTTACATACATTCCTCAAGTGGAGTTCTCAAAGATATTATAATATATTGATTTCATACATCAATTGGTTACATTTTGGCAAAAAAAAAAATGAAATGAAAAATAAAAATTGATGTTAATCTTTGTCTATTCCATAGAGAACATGGAACGTAGGAAATGTACTCTCTACAAAGCCAATTTTGAATGAAATGCACTCTTCTTACAAATTTTATACAATGGAGTGTGCAAATAAAAATTTATATTGCTCTAAGGATGGGAGATAAGGTATGTTGCTATAGGCAACATATTCATTACTTTTTTTTTACTTTTGAAATTAGGCATGCACATAAACTCTATAACAAATAATGTGTTTGTCAAAAATCTCAACTATATGTAATGTGAGTCTCATTGCACTTCCTTATACCTTGTTAAGCATGACCAAAAAGAACTTTTTTCTAAACTTCAAGTACTATAATCCTAGAATCTTTGAAGTTAATGTTTTTGAGATTTTCCATTGTTGAAATCCAAAGAACTACATCTATAGTTGCCAAATAAGCATGTACCATATGCATATTTCTTTTATTTGCTTCAAAGAATAATTTTTTCTTTCAAGTGATGTTCATTACAACATTGAGAATTTTATGATAGTCCTTTTAATCTACAAGATATGATTGATTGCACATGCAAGTTGTACCACACAAATAGAACCCTATATAAATGTTCTTACAACATCAACTTGTAAATTTGAAGAAAAATGCTTCTAACATCCATCACTTTCATATTTCTTTGATAATACCCATTAAATTGACCCTCATATGTCTAAAGTTGTATATCAATATTATCAACCAACTAATTGAATTTTAATTGTATCTTGTTCTTTTCATTGCTACCAAAGGAACAATAAGATGGATGTATTTATAGAATACTTACAAATTGTCATTCAATGTAGTGGTAGTATTTGATAGTCAATTTTTAGAGGAGACGATCATAGTGCAAGGAGAATGGATGGGACTAGGTTGTACTTGATAGAAAGTTCTAAATGAGTTATTCCTATACATGGAGAACGAATAGCTAGTGATAGGACTATCTGACTATTGTATTCCTAGTACTTGATAGCTAGTTCTAGATAGGCCATTCATACTGTGGGGAGAGAGGATAGAGAATGGTGGGAGTATCTGACTATTGTACTAGTAGTGTTTGATAGCTAGTTTTAAAAGTATTATTTTTAGTACAAAGAGAACAGATGGCTAGTGAGAAGATTGGCTAAGCTTAATAGTCAATTTGAGATGAACAATTCATAGTGTAGGGAAAATGGAAAGTTTGTGGTGAACTTACTAGTACTGGATTGTCAATTTCAAATGAGCTGTTTATAAAATAGTGAGAATAAACAGTTACTATTTGTAGTATTCGATTGTTATATTGGTAGGAGCTGTGACTTTTGAAGCAATAATTACAATCTTATATATATATGAAAGTACTAGCTTTGAATTAATGAACATGATTGTCCAATTTTAATTAAATACTTGGCATGAAATATTGATCATAATAGTTGAGTACAATGTATCTAACCAACATGGACACATACATACCTTGGAATGCAAGGGAAATGAATCCCTTACAAGTACTATTAGTCTTGTATAGACTACCTACTACATGATTAGTTGAGTATTAGGTAATTTAGGAAATACATTTTTAAAATTAAAGTAGCTACTATATTGGTAAAGAGTATTTCACTTGGTCCCTAGTGGAACATGTGATTGTTGATCGTAGGCATAAAATCTCAAATATATTCATACAATGTCAATTTTGAATAGATGTCTCTAAAAATCTGATCCAAAATGGGGACATTCATCCTGAATACTTCAAGATCCCTAGGCACTTTGGACAATTTGGCCATCTTCTGCTCAATTCTTCATCTACTTCTCAAAATTTAGCAGTCATGGAACTAAAATGATCTTGTAAACAATTTTTATAAGAAAAATTCACTCCAAAACAATTACAAATTCTACTAGCTAGCCCTATTGGACAAGTTTGAAACAAAACCTTACTAACCATCTCATTCTTTGGATTTCAAATTTAAAAAAGTCCTCACCACACAAAAAGTCATAAAAAAATGTACTAGTGTGTTGTCATTCTACAGCAAGGTGATTTAAAGTAAGATGGACCTCTCATGTACTTTTGAATTTTGCATAAGTGTACCTTATAAGATTTAGTTCTCAATGGTATAGAAGATAAATTTTGTATGGACTAAAAGAAACTTATTTCAAAAAGGCTCAAAGTCTATTGATCATGTCTTGGAGATTGAAAAGGAGTTTGTTTTTTTCATTATTCCAAATATTATAATCTTCCAATCTACAAGGTCAAATGGATCAAAAAACTCCACTTTTTCCCATAATGGTCCACTATCCTTTTATATGAATGACTTTAAGAAAATTATTTTTATTTCCAACTTTGGTGAATACACCAAAATATAGCAATTTTCAACAATTTCTCTTGAAAAACACCTCCAATCATTTAGGGATTAATTCTAACTTCTTGGTTTGTAAATACCATATTATTCTAAAATTCAACCAAATCTACCAAATGCATTCAAATCTATCATATCGAGAATGGGCCCATTGCATCTAAGTTGAGATTGTTTTTTTCAACATATTACTTAAAATTGATTAATTCACTATTTACAACAAAATTCAATGTTGAATTAGAAATAGAAAGGAATTCTCCATGTTTCCTTGCATAACTTAAGAGTACATGATTCCCCATTCAAAATGAATACTCTACGCTCCCTTGCATACTTGAGAGTTTAGGGTTCCTTCACTGAAAGTTTGATTGCTTCACTTACACTTTGCAATGGTGTTTTAAGATTCCGATCATCTTGTCCTTGATGGAGGCTAAGAACTCGATTATTTAGAATCCAATGATTTCATGAGTGGCAACAGAAGTGAAATTCCTCATTCAAATCTTAGGAATCCTGCATGTTCCGTATTCAAAATGGTGTCTAGCTTGCTGGACTAACATTTTTGAGAATCCTCTCACTCATCAATAAGCTCTTGTTTCATTCTCTTGCAGAAATTTAAATTCCTCAGAAAATTAGAGAAGAATCTCAAAAATTTGACCACAAAAGCTCTAAGGAAGAATTGTTAGTATGAAGCTCTACTAAAGCCAATAAAAATTTGGTTGAAAAGGATCCAAACACGATATTGGGTACAATACAAGGGACCTTGCCTTGAATTTCATTTGAAATGCATCCATGTTTATTTGGTGTATGATGCTTTTACATACTTAAAATCTACGTATTATTATACAAAAGAAGAAGAAGTTGTGCACTACATTTGGAGACAAATGGAAGAAACAGTTGAATTGCATCTCTCTTGAGCCCTAATTTGCTCCTCTCTCAATGTCAATAGCATTACCACCCAACAACCTCTTTGTTCCAACATGTCAAAGAGGTTGAAACACATTGAGAGCAACAATGTGATGGAATCCTAATTTCCATGTATGCAATTCAATCTACACAACCACTAAGAAAGGTGAAAGGAAATGAATTAGAACCAAAAGATGAGCAACTTCTAATTGCTAAAACCAATGTCAACAAGAACATTAAAAAAACCATTGCAATCTTATCATATTATTGTTTAGTCTTATTGATAAGTAATAGGGAATCCCCACATAATTAGTTATTACATACATACATGCACTACTTGTACCCAATGTTTATAACTAAAGTTGTGAATTTTTAACCCTCAAAGAATAGGCTGGTCAACGTGAGTACTATATAATTCATTTGCTTCCAAAAATCCAAGAGTAGTCATTGGAGGTCAAGCTACTATGCAAGACCTCCTTTTTCTACATAAAATTCCAAAGGATGAACATTTGTTTTGTTGTCTTACAAAGAAGGATGCTTTGTCATCCGTCGGACAATAAACATTTGCAAGAACCACTCAAGGATAAAAGCGATAGTGATACGTATATCAAACAACAATAGTTGAACATCCTCTATTATATTAGGAATAGCTATTTGATAGACACAATTGTATAGGCTTGTAACAAGGCAAGTACAATTATAGACCTTTTGCCTTGAATTCAATCATCACTCCGAAGTTGGAACCTTGCAATGATTAATGCTAGGACCAGTGGAGTAAGAAATTACATTAGGATAAAAAAACAAAGTAATTGCACAAGGCACTTCAACAACATATCATGCCAATATCAACCTTTGTGTCAAGCTCTTCAAACCTCTTCAAAGTGCCAACCTTGGAGGAGAATAAACAAACAATGTGTTGGTAAAAAATACAACTATATGTAATGTGAATCTCATTCCAAAAAGAATTTGCTTTTATGAACCTTATTAAGCATGACCAAAAAAAGAACTATTTTCTACATTTCAAGTACTATAATCCTTAAATCTTTGAAGTTAATGTTTTTAAGATTTTTTATTTTTGGATTCCAAAAAACTACATCTATAGTTGCCAAACAATGATGTAGTTGTTAAACAAAGATGCATATAGATGTAGTTGCCAAACAAAGATGCATATAGATGTAGTTGCTAAACAAAGATGTTATCATATATATCTTTGTTTTGTTTGCTTTTAAAAATATCCTTTTCTTTCAAGTGAGGCTCCTTACAACAATGAGTATTTTATGGCAATCCTTTCAATCTAAGGGAAATGATTGATTGCATATGCAAGTTGTACCACCAAAATAGAATCCCTACCCAAATGCTCTTACAACATCAACTCATAAACTTGAAGAAAGATGCTTCTAATATCCATCACTTTCATATCTTTTTGATAATCCCTATTGAATTGACCATAAAGTTGGACATTACACTATCTACCTATTAATTAAATTTGAATTGTTTCTTGTTCTTTTCATTGCTATCAAATGAATAGTAGGATGATGTATTTATAGAATAGTTGCAACTTTGTCATTCAATGTACTAGCAGTGCTTGATAGTTAGTTTTAGGAGACTAATTCATAATGCAAGAAGATTAGACAATTAGTGATGGGATTGGCAGTGCTTGATAGAAAGTTCTAGATGAGCCATTCCTTGTACAAAGAAAACGGATATTTAGTTATAGGACTATCCAATTGTTGTACTTTCAATGCTTGATAGATAGTTTTAAATGGACTATTCATAGTACAAAGAGAACGGACAGTTAGTGATAGAACTTACAGTGCTTGATAGTTGATTTGAAATGAGCCGTTTATTGTGCAGGGAAAATGGATAGCTAGTGGAGGGACCAGTAGTCCACGAAGAATGGACAACTAGTAGAGGGACTAGTAGTACAAGGAGAATGGACTGCTAACAAAAAGACTAGTAGTGCAGAGAAAATTGACAACAAGTAAGGAGACTAGTAGTGCAAAGAGAATGGACAAGTTGGTTAAGGAACCAGTAGTCCAAGGAGAATGGACAGCTAGTAAAGAGACTAGTAGTGCAAGGAGAATTGACAACAAGTAAAGAGACTGGACAGTTGGTTAACCCCTAAATTGTTCGGGGGACATATTGAATTTTGGATAGGTACCTACAGGCTAAAATTTTGTCATGATTTTTTGAATTTTTTTTTGAAGATAGAAAAATTTCAGAATTTTTGACCACACAGATTGCAAGGTAACTGCGTTTGAAGTGAAAAAAACAAGTTTTTCAATACATTGTGGAACAAGATTTTTTGACTTTGAACATTTTTAACTTAAAATTTTTGCACTATAGAATTTTGAGTTTAAATCTTTATAGTGGAAAATTGAGTTCAGAGTCTAGGAAAAAAAATCCAAAAGAACTTAATTATTATTCTTAAAAAAATTGTTAAGTAGAAATAGGTATGATATAGAAGGAAAACCTAAAATATAAATATATTTTAAATGGAACTAAAATGCACTAATTCCAATGGTGAGATTGTTCTATCAAGTAAAATAAACCATGTAAAAAAAATTTGGGAAAATTGTAAAAATTGCATTCAGAAATGCATCCTACAAGTTATTTTTTTCAAGAAGATGCTCTAATTGCCCAAAAAACAAGAATGTCCATAACTTTCTCATAACAAATCCAAATAAAATGAATCAAAGCCTTCCAGATAGACAAAAATATAATCTACAAGAAAAAAAATTCAAAAAAAGAATTCAGAATTTTGCAAATTTTTTTTGCTGCCCAGATTGTCCCCGTCCCATTTTGAGCTTATTTGTTCATAACTTTTGTTTCTGGGCACCGAATGTGAAAAAAATTATATTCCCACAAAACTTATCAATTTTTCTATCTTCAAAATAAGTTTCAAAAAATCATGACAAACTTTCAGACCATAGATACCTGCCCAAAAATGCATTTGTCCCCGGAAGGGACAATGGTCCTTTAGGGGTTAACACACTATTTAGAGCAAACTTCTATGTGGCATTCGAAACGCAAAAGAATTCTCCGCACTCCCTTGCAACTGTAACAGACTGCAAAACAGGGTCGAAAGCTTGACATGAACAACGCCAGATAACCAGTTCATAACCCAACTTCAAGCCAACCTCAGACTACACATGAATCAAACTCGGCGAATGTTTCATCGAGACACCTTTCAACTGTGTCTGTTCCCACTTCCGAAATGCTGAACCCTAACTGCAGAAGGTGAAAGCTCCCTCAAAGCACCTCCATAGAAATAACAAACAATGCAACCTTGACTTCAAACCAGACACAAAAGCATCGAGAAAGAGTTGTTCTCTTTGAGTTCTTCATCCCCCTTCCAACTCTATCGCTGAACCTCCAAGCAGGGACGACAACAACAACGTCCACATCTCTCAAGTTATGCAAAAAGCTCCAAAATTTTGTCATCGTTGCAAAGATTTGATCTCAAGTAATTAAGAAATTATGGTCTGAAAGAGAAATGATCCTAATTAATTTTGAAATTATGCTCGGAAAGCTTCCTGCTCCTTTTTAATCCAGGTTTACCTCCGATTAGAGATTCAACGAGCGGACATGTAAATCTGGTGCTGCAAAGAGGACATGGCGAGACACCACCTGTGTAAGTAAGTGCGAAAGGTAGTCCAATAATAAATCATGCCAATAACAACCATGGTGGGAGGCTCTTCAAACCTCTTCAAAGTGTTGACTTTGGAAGAGAATATAAAGAGCCCAATGAACTTCTTTGGTTTCATATTGGTTGCATAGGGGCGTCAAATTAATTTATTGAAAGGGCTTCACTTATTCATTGCAATTATTGTCCATTAGTAGCACCCTATCTTAAAGGTTTTTGATGTTCAAAATATGTACATCTTCAAAATTAATATCTTCATTCTAAACAAGAATATTGATTTGACAATTTTTGTTCAATGTTGATTTTGCTTGAACGTATTTTACAAATACAAAGTATTCCGCATCTCAAAAAAACTAAATCTTAACATAAGAACCATTGCTAAGGTCGATTTTGGACTAAGAATGAGAATTAATAGAGGCCCTCTTTAAAAATTATAGTACAAAATATTTGCATATATTCCTAAAATGGAGTTCCCAAAGATGTTATTATATTCATTTCATGCATCTATTGATTGCATTTTGGCAAAAAAGAAAAGGAAGTAAGAAAAGAGAAAGTGATTATAATTATCCAACTTAGAACTTAGGAAGTGTACTCTCTACAAAGCCAATTTTCACTCTCTTCATGGTGTGCAAATGCACTCTTTTTATGGATTTTTTTTAATGGAATGTCCAAATGGAAATCTATGTTGCCCAAAATATGGGAGGTAAGGTAGGTTGTTGTAGGCAATATATTCATCCCTTTCTTTTACTTCTAAAATTAGACTTGTACATAGTTACAATGATAAATAATGTGTTGGTAAATAATCTCAACAATATGTAGTGTGAATCTCACTCCATAATGAATTAAGTTTTGTATGCCTTATTAAACATGACCAAAAATAACTTTCTTCTGAACTTCAAGTACTACAACCCTAAAATCTTGAAAATAAATGTTTTTGAGATTTTCCATTGTTGAAATCCAAAGTACTACACCTATAGTCACCAAATAGCATGTACCATATGCATCTTTCTTTTGTTTGCTTCAAAGAGTATCATTTTCTTTCAAGTGATGTTGCTTACAACATTGACTGTTCTATAGCAATCAATTCAGTGTAAAAGATATGATTGCACATGTAGGTTGTACTACCCAAATAGAATCTCTGCAACTCATAACTTTTAAAGAAAGATGCTTCTAAAATCCATCACTTTCATATCTCTTTGACAGTACCTATTGAATTGACCCTCATATGTCCAAAGTTGTACATCAAAAATATCTACCAATTGATTGAACTAAAATCATATCTTGTTCTTTTCATTGCTATCAAATGAATAGTGGGATGGTGTATTTATAGAATACTTGCAAAATTGTCATTTAGTGTAGTGGTAGTGCCTAATAGTTAGATTTATATAGGCCATTCATAGTATTCATAGTATAGGAAAAATGAATAGAGAGTGATCAAAGTATTCAATTGTTATACAAGAAGTGCTTGATAATTAGTTTTAGATAGCCCATTCATAGTGTAAGGAGAACAGATTGGTAGTGATAGGATTGATAGTGCTTGATAGTCAATTTCATAGTGTAGGGAGAATGGATAGCTGGTGGAGGGACTAGTAGTGCTTCACAATCACTTGTAGAATGAGCCATTCATTGTGCAAAGAGAATAGACAATCAACATCCAATTATTGTATTGGTAGTGGCTAGCACTTTTGAAGTGATAGTTACAATCTTGTGTACATGAAAGCACTAGCTTTGAATTAATTAACTAGCTTTGTTCATTTTTAAATAGATATTTGATTTGAAATGTTGATCGTAATAGTTGGATACAATGTATTTGACCAACATGAATACATACATATCTTGGAATGCAAGAAAAATGAATCCCCTACAAGTACTATTAGTTTTATATAGACCACCTACTACATGATTAGTTGTTGTGTTAGGTAATTTAGAAAATACTGCATTTCAAAGGTTAAAGTAGCTACTATGTTGCTAAAGAGTATCTCACTTAATCCCTCGTGGAACATGTGATTGTTCATCCCAGGCATAAAATCTCAAATATATTCATACAATGTCAATTTTGAATAGATGTTTCAAAAAATCTGATCCAAAATGGGGACATTCATCCCCTCAACAAGAGTTAATAAAAATTCCAAATGGATGCTTGAAAATCCTCAAGCACTTTAGCTCAATTCTTTTGCTCAATTCCTCATCTATTTCTCAAAGTTTAGCATTCATGTGACTAAGATCATGTAGTGTACAATTTTTTTTAAAACTACTTTTAGTACAAAAAATTCATTCCAAAACAATTACAAATTCTACTAGCTAGCCCTATTAGATAAGTTTGAAATAAAACCTTACTAACCATCTCATTGTTTGGATTTCAAATTTAAAAAAGTCCTCACCGCACAAAAAGTCATAAAAAAATTTACTAGTCTGTTGTCCTTCTACAGCAAGGTGATTTAAAGTAAGATAGACCTCTTATATGCTTTTGAATTTTGCATAAGTGTACCTCATAAGATTTAGTTCCCAATGGTGCAAAGGATAAAATTAATATCAAGCTAAAGAAACTTATTTCAATTCTATTTAGAGGATTAAATAGAAATGTGCTTTCTCCATTACTTCAAACATTATAATCTTCCAATCTACAAGGTCAAATGGTCAAAAAAACTCCGCAATTTTCCATAATGGTCTACTATTTTTTTATATGAATGACTTTAAGAAAATTGTTTTTATTTCCAACTTTGGTGAATACACCAAAATATAGCAATTTTCAACAATTTCTCTTGAAAAGCACCTGTGGTCATTTAGGGATTAATTCTTACTTCTTGGCTTGTAAATACCATACTATTCTAGAATTCAACCAAATCTACCAAATGTACTCAAATCTACCGTATGGAAAATAGGACAATTGCATGTTAGTTGAGGTAGTTTTTTTGAACGTGCAACTTAAAATTGATTAACTCACTATTTAGAGCAAACTTCAATGTTGCATTCAAGACATAATGGAATTTTCTAAGTTTCCTTGCATAACTTGAGAGTTTAGGATTCCTTCATTGAAAGTTTAATTGCTTCACATGCACTTTGCAAAGGTGTTTTAGGATTTCGATCATCTTGTCTTTGATGGAGACTAAGAACTCGATTATTTAGAATCCAAAGATTTCATGAGTAGCAACAAAAGTGAAATTCCCAAGGTCTTAGAAATCTTGCACGTTCCCCATTCAAAATGGTGTTTGGCTTGATAGATGAACATTTCTGAGAAATCCTCTCACTCATCAATAAGCTCTTGTTTCATTCTCCTATAGAAATTTAGATTCCTCTTAGAAAATTGGAGAAGAATTTCAAAATTTTGACCACAAATGTTTGAGGAAGAATTGCTAATGTGAAGCTCTACTAAAGCTAAGATAAATTTGGTTGAAAAAATCCAAACATGATACAATACGAAGGACCCTGACTTGAATTTCATTTGAAATGCGTCCATGTTTATTTGGTATATGATGCTGTTACATATTTAAAATCTACATATTATTACCAAAAAAAAAGTTGTGCACTATAATTGGAGACAATTGGAACAGGTGGTTGAATTGCATATCTCTTGAGCCCCAATTTGCTCTTCTCTCATTGTCAATAGCATAACCACCAAACAACCTCTTTGTTCCAAGAACATGTCTAAAAGGTTGAAACACATTGAAAGCAACAATGTGATGGAATCCTAATATCTATGTATGCAATTCAATCTACACAACCACTAAGAAAGGTGAAAGGAAATGAATTAGAACTAAAGGATGAGAAACTTCTAATTGCTAAATCCAATGTCAACAAGAGGATTAAAGAATCCAATGCAATCTTATCATATTATTGTTTGGTCTTATTGACAAGTAACAAGGAATCCCCATATAATTAATTATTACATACATACATGCATTATTTGTACCCAATGTTTATAATTAAAGTTGTGAACTTTTAACCCTCAAAGAATAGGCTAGTCAACGTGAGTACTATATAATTCATTTGCTTTCAAAAATCCAAGAATGGTCATTGGAGGTCAAACTACTATGCAAGACCTCCTTTTCTACATAAAATCCCAAAGGATGAACATTTGTTTTGTTGTCCTACAAAGAACGATGCTTTGTCATCCGTCGGACAATAAACATTTGTAAGAACCACTCAAGGATAAAAGTGATAGTGATACATATACCAAACAACAATAGTTGAACATCTTCTATTGTATTAGGAATAGCTATTTGATAGACACAATTGTATAGGCTTGTAACGAGGCAAGTACAATTATAGACCTTTTGCCTTCCTTTGAATTCAATCATCACTCCGAAGTTGGAACCTTGCAATGATTAATGTTAGGACCAGTGGAGTAAGAAATTACATTAGGATAAAAAAAATAAAGTAATTGCACAAGGCACTTCAACAATATATCATGCCAATAACAATCTTTGTGTCAAGCTCTTCAAACCTCTTTAAAGTGGTGACTTTGGAGGAGAATAAACAAACAATGTGTTTGTAAAAAACTTCAACTACATGTAGTGTGAATCTCACTCCAAAAAGAACTAATTTTTATAAACCTAATTAAGCATGAACAAGAAAAGAACTATTTTTTAAACTTCAAGTACTATAAGATTCCTTAAATCTTTGAGGTTAATGTTTATGAGATTTTTTATTTTTGAAATCTAGAGAACTACATCTATAGTTGCCAAACAAAGATGCATATAGATGTAGTTGCTAAACAACAATCTTACCATATGCATCTTTGTTTTGTTTGCTTCAAAAAATATCCTTTTTTTTCAAGTGAGGCTCATTGTAACAATGAGTATTTTATGACAATCCTTTCAATCTAAGGGAAATGATTGATTGCATATGCAAGTTGTACCACCAAAATAGAATCCCTACCCAAATGTTCTTATAACATCAACTCATAAACTTGAAGAAAGATGTTTGTAATAGCCATTACTTTCATATCTCTTTAATAACACCTATTGAATTGAAAGTTGGACATCAAAATATCTACCAATTATTTGAATTTGAATTGTTTCTTGTTCTTTTCATTGCTATCAAATGAATAGTGGGATGGTGTATTTATAGAATATCTACAAATTTTAGTGTATTGGCAATGTTTCATAGTTAGTTTTAGGAGAGTAATTTATAACACAAGGAGAATGGACAGTTCATGATGGAATTGGGCAGTGCTTGATAGGAAGTTCTAGATGAGCTATCTCTTGTGTAAGGAGAAGGGATAATTAGTTACAAGACTAACGGATTGTTGTACTTTCAATGCTTGATAGATAGTTTTAAATGGACTATTCATAGTACAAAGAGAACGGACAGTTAGTGATAGGACTTACAGTGCTTAATAGTTGATTTGAAATGAGCTGTTTATTGTGCAGGAAAAATGGATAGCTAGTGGAGGGACCAGTAGTCCACGAAGAATGGACAACTAGTAGAGGGACTAGTAGTACAAGGAGAATGGACTGCTAACAAAAAGACTAGTAGTGCAGGGAAAATTGACAACGAGTAAGGAAACTAGTTTTGCAAAGAGAATGGACAGTTGGTTAAGGAACTAGTAGTCCAAGGAGAATGGACAATTGGTTAAGGAACTAGTAGTCCAAAGAGAATGGACAGCTAGTAAAGAGACTAGTAGTGCAGGGAGAATCAACAACAAGTAAAGAGACTAGTAGTGCAAAGAGAATGGATAGTTGGTTAAAGAACTAGTAGTACAAGGAAAGTGGACAGCTAGTAAAGAGACTAGTAGTGCAGGGAGAATCAACAACAAGTAAAGAGACTAGTAGTGCAAAAAGAATTGATAGTTGGTTAAGGAACTAGTAGTACAAGGAGAATGGACAGCTAGTAAAGAGACTAGTAGTGTAGGGAGAATCGACAACAAGTAAAGAGACTAGTAGTGCAAAGAGAATGCATATATGGTTAAGGGACTAGTAGTGCAGTTAGACAATTGTATTTATAAATTCAAGTAAGTTAGACAATTGTATTTTCAAATTTTTTTTACTCTTTGCTACATAAATGGTTGTTTTGAGTGTTTTTTGGCAAAAATAAGACCTTAGTCCTTTAGGGACTAGTAGTGCAGGGAGAATGGACAGCTAGTAGTACTTGACAATCAATTTTAATTCAGCTATTCATAGTGCAAGGAGAATGGATAGGTAGTATCTAGAGTATCCGATTGCTAAATTTGTAGAGGCTACCAATTTCAATGAGATAGTTACAATCCTGTGTACATGAAAGTACTTGCTTAAATTTATAAATACAATTGTCTAACTTTAACTAAATATTTGGAATGAAATTTTGAATGTAATAGTTGGGTACAATATATTTGACCAACATGAATACATGCATACCTTGGAATGCATTAAAATGGATCCCTTACAAGTACTATTAGTCTTATATAGGCCACCTACTATATGATTGGACTTCTTATTAGGTAATTTAGAAAATTCATTTCTAAAAGTAGCCAATATGTTCTTAAAGAGTATCTCACTTAATCCCAGATAGAACAGGTGATTTTTCATTGTACGTATAAAATTTCAAATAGATTCATATAAAATCAATTTGAAATAGGTGATTCTAAAAATTTGACATTATTTCCCTTAGAGGGAAACATTTATACCTTTAGCAAGAGTCAATAAAGAATTCTAATTAGATGCCTAAAAACACCCAAGCAATTTGTGCAATTTGGTCATCTTTTTCTAAATTCCTCATCTACTTCACAAAACTTAGCATTCACAAAACTAATTTGATGTAGTACACAATTTTCACAAAAAAAACTACTTTTAGTACCAAAAAAATTCATTATATAAAAAGCCAATTCTAATAGCTTGGCCTAGTGGACAAGTTTTAAAAAAATCTTACTAATCATCTTATTGTTTTAGGTTTTATATCCTTTTATATGGTTGAAGTTTAAGAAAATTGTTTTTTATTTTCAATTTTGGTGAATCCACCAACATATAGCAATTTTCAACAATTTCTCTTGAAAAACTCCTCCGATCATTTAAGGATTAATTCTAACCTTCCTCATTCATAAATACCATATTATTCTAGAAGTTATCCAAATCTACCAAATGCTCTCAAGTCTATCTACCATATCAAGTCAAGGGATAACCCACTGAATCTAAGTTGAGATAGTTTTTTTCAACATATGACTTAAAATTGATTCGTGCACTCTTTATAGCAAGTTTGCATGTTGCATTGGAAGCGGAAAGGAATTCTCCACACTCCCAGGCAACCACGAATCACTAATTCCAGACTGCAAAACAGGGTCGAAAGCTTGACATGAACAACGCCAGATAACCAGTCCATAACCTAACTTCAGTCCAACCTCAGCTTATACACAAAATCAATCTCGGCGAGGGCTTGATCGAGACACCTCTCAACTGTGTCTGTTTCCACCTCCGAATTGCTGAACCCTGACTGCAGAAAGTGAAGCTCCCTCAAAACACCTCCATAGAAATAACAAACAATGCAACCTTGACTTCAAACCAGACACAAAAGCATCGAGAAAGATTTGATCTCTTTGAGTTTATCATCCCCCTTCCAACTCTATCGCCGAACCTCCAAGCAGGGACAACAACAACAACGCCCACATCTCTCAAGTTATGCAAAAAGCTCCAAAATTTTGCCATTGTTGCAGAGAAATGCTCTGAAAGTTTCGAGTTGCTTTTCAATCCAGGTTTACCTCCAATTAGAGATTCAACGAGCAGACATGTAAATCTGGTGCTGGAAGAGGACATGGCAAGACACAACATGCGTCGGACTCACGATCCCACCTCTGAACCCCATTTATTCACTGAAAGTTTGATTCTTTCACTTGCACTTTGCAACGGTGTTTTAGGATTTCGATCATCTTGTCCTTTTTGGAGGCTGAGAACTCGATTCTTTGAATGCAAAGATCTCATGAGTGTGGAATTCCCAAGGTCTGAAAAATCCTGCATGTTCCCCATTCAAAAAGGTGTCTCGCGAGCTGCAACACAAAGGACAAACATTTCTGAGAATTCTCACTCCTCATTGAGCTCTTGTTTCATATTCCTGCACAAACTCCCAGAAAATCGGTGAGGAATCTGAAAATTTTGACGAGGAAGAATTGCTAGAAGAAGGCTTGACTAAAGCCAACAAAAATTTGGTTGAATTCAAGGCAGGGTCCCTTGAATTTCATTTGAAATGCGTCTATGTTTGTTTAGTGAATGATGATTTTTGGTATTTAAAACCTACTTATTATTACAAAGAATAAAAGTTGCATTCTATTTGGAGATGAAAGGAAGAAGTGGTTGGATTGCATTTTTCTTGAACCACAATTTATTACTCTATAAATGTTAATGGCGTAACCACCCAACAAAACTCATCCCTCTAAGAACATGTTTGAAATGTTGAAACACATTGGGAGCAACACTATGATGGAATCTTAATTTCTATGTATGCAATTTGCACAACCACCAAGGGAGGTGAAAAAAGTAGATTAGAACAATAGGCTACACAACTTTCAATTGCTAAAAACAATGTCCACAAGAAGATTAAGGAATTCCAATGCAATCTTATCATATCTTTATTAGTTTATTTGGTCTTGTTGAAAAGGGAAAGGAAATTTTAACAGAATCAGTTGCCTTTCATTATTTGTAAGCAATATTTATAACTAAAGTTATTAGCATTTAACCCATAAGGATTAGGCTAGTCAATGTGGAACTCATCCATTTTAGTACTATGTGGTTCATTTGCTTCAACAAACCCAAGAGAAGGTCATATTCATTATATTGATAGTTTTTGTAGTCTCATTTTTATCTTCAACTCCAAGACAAAACACTTTATCTCAATTTTAGTATTTTTTATAAATAGACTAGCGGTCGGCGCTTGCTATACTACGCATTCACCATTAGCATTTCATTAGAATTTTTATATATTAGATAGAATGCAAAGCAAGAATATCAATAATTCTTCATATAAAAATTATTAAAATCTTCATATAATTTTTTTAATAAATAAGCATATACTGAAATAAACAATAGAAATTTAATGAATGATGAATGAAATACATGCAATGATGAATACGGTAAAAGATACACATACATTAGAATGCATTAGAAATTTGACTCAACTATTACAAACAATGGCAACCCAAATAGAAGAATCTAAAGGAAAAACTTGTAAATCTCAAAAGCTTCATGAACAATTTAATTGTTGTGAAATCCAAAATTGGTTCAATCTAATAAATTTCTCAAATCATTTGGTAGTAGCAATAGGAAATTGAAATCAGAAGCTTAAAGTTCACAAAAGCACAAAATCATAGAAATGCAAAAGAAGTATAAAGCCAAGAAAAGCAATGGAATTGCTACCTTTATAATATTACCATATTGATCCTCATTAATATCACCTCAATTGCAACGACTATATTATTTTTATAATATCATCCTTTGTAAAAAGTGATATTACAGAGGTGATTGTGAACTACTACTCTATTTCAGTAATATCGCATTGTGTGAAAATATGATTTCTATGTATGCATGATTGGAAATATTTTTATAAAATAATTAAAATAATTATTTTAAAGACTTATTGAAATCATTATCATGCATTCTATTCAAATATATCAAATTTTTACTAATATGTGATACAATGAATGCGTAGTATAGCAAACACGAGCCCCTAGTATTAATGGTAGCATTTGTGCTATTACAGAGGGACTTATGATTTTAGTAGTATGATAAGAACAACATCTTTTAAATTTTCATTTTAGAGTCACTATTTGAACATGATTTATTCTTGGTTTCAATTATTATTTTTGTAAATGAATTTATAACATCTAGCATTTTGTCTCAAAATTTGCAAAAATCTCAATATAACAAATATGGTCATAGAGCGGTCATTGGAGATCAAACTCCAATGCAAGACCTCCCAAACCCATATAAAATCCCAAGGATGAATACTTGTTTTGTTGTCCTACATAGATGGATGCTTTGTCATCCGTCAGACAATAAACATTTGAAAGAATTGTTCAAGGATTAAATTCAATAATTGAACATTATCAATTATATTAGGAATAAAAATCCATCAATCACAAATATATAGGCCTACGAAGATCAAGTACAGAAATAGAACTTTTGCCTTCCCTTAGATCCAGTCATCACCTCCAAAATCATAGCCTTGGAACAACTAATGCTAGGAGCAAGCAAGAACTAGCAGTGGGGTGGCAGTGGGGTGAAAGTAAACAACAAGTACAATGATAGAATTTTTGCCTTCCTTTGGACCCAGTCATCACCTCCAAAGTCACAGACTATTTTTGCCATCTTTTGGATCCACTCATCACTGCAAAGTCACGGCCTACTTTTGCCTTCCCTTGGACCCAATCATCACCTCAAAGTCACGGCCTTGGAATGAATATTGCTAGGAACAAGGGGCAAGAACTTTAATTACAATGGGTTGAAAACGAAGTAAGTGCAAAAGGTAGTCCAACAATAAATCATGCCAATAACAACCTTGGTGGGAGGCTCTTCAAACCTCTTCAAAGTGCCAACTTTGGAAGAGAATATAAAGAGCCCAAAAAAACTTTTTCGGTTTGATATTGGTTGCATAGGGGCCTCAAATTAATTTATTGAAAGGGCTTCACTTACACATTGCAATTATTGTCCATTAGTAGCACCCTATTGAAGAAGCTCTCAAAGGTTTTAATGTTCAATATATGTACATCTTCAAAATTAATATCTTCATTCTAAACAAGAATATTGATTTGTTGATTTTTGTTCAATGTTGATTTTGCTTGAACGTATTTTACAAGTACAAAGTATTGTGCATCTCTAAAGAAATTGAATCTTAACATAAGAACCATTGCTAAGGTCGATTTTAGACTAAGAATGAGAATTAATAGAGGTCTTCTCTAAAGGGCTAGGCCTAGTATTTACACCTACATGTATACATATTTAATATATATATTTTTTAAATAACACATTTTTTGAACAAATGCAATATAGTTCAAAACATATACGTGCATTCTTCAAGTGGAGTTCCCAAGGATGTTATTATATATTGATTTCATACATGTATTAGTTGCATTTTGGCGAAAATGAAAATGAAGTGATAAAAGAGAAAGTGATGTTAATTATACAACCTAAAACTTAGGAAGTGTACTCTTTAGAAAGCCAATTTTGAATGAAACACACTCTCTTCATGTTGTAAAAACGTACTCTCTTTGTGGATGTTTTTCGATGGAGTATCCAAATAAAAATGTATGTTTCCCAAAATATGGAAGGTAAGGCAACTCTAGGCAACATATTCCTTATTTTTTTGAGACAGAATGTTAGATATTATAAATTCATTTATAAAAATAATAATTGAAACCAAGAATAAACAATGCTCAAATAGTGATTCTAAAATGAAATTTTAAAATTTGGTGTTGTTACCTATTTATAAAAAAATACTAATAAAACAATAAATCAATTTATCTTTGAGTCGAAGATAAAAATGAGACTACAAAAAGTTTCAATATAATGAATATGGCCATATTAAGTTTTGTAAACCTTATTAAACATGACCAAAAAGAACTTTCTTCTAAACTTCAAGTACTATAATCTTGAAATGTTTGAAATCAATGTTTTTGAGATTTTCCATTGTTGAAATCCAAGGCACTACATCTATAGTTGCCAAATAAGCATGTACCATATGCATATCTCTATTGTTTGCTTCAAAGAATATTTTTTTCTTTCAAGTGATGTTCATTACAACAATGAGTATTTTATGATAGTCCTTTTAATCTACAAGATATGATTGATTGCACATGCACACAAATAGAACCCTATATAAATGTTCTTACAACATCAACTTGTAAATTTGAAGGAAAATGTTTTTAACATCCATCACTTTCATATCTCTTTGATAATACCTATTGAATTGACCCTCGTATGTCCAAAGTTATACATCAAAGTATCTACCAATTGACTAAACCAAAATCATATCTTGTTCTTTTCATTGTTATCAAATGAATAGTAGGCCAATCTATTTATAAAATATCTGCATATTTTAGTGTATTGGCAATGGTTGATAGTTAGTTTTAGAAGAGCAATTCATAATGCAAGAACAATGGACAATTCATGATGGGATTGGGCAGTGCTTGATAGAAAGTTCTAGATGAACTATTCCTTGTGCATGGAGAACGAATAATTAATAATGGGATAATAGTGCTTGATAGTCAATTTGAAATGAGCCATTCATAGTGCAAGGAAAATAGACATTTGGTGAAGAAACTAGTAGTATACAAAAAATAGACAACTGGAAGACAGACCAGCGCAACGTAGGGAGAATGGATAGCTCGTAGACGGTATCAATCAATTTTACTTGAACTATTCACAATGCAAGTAGAATAGATAGATACTTGATTGCACTACTAGAAAATTTCATTTTTCTGTTGTTTTGGTCAAATGAAATTTTCTAGTAGTGAAATTGTTGTATTTGTAAAGGCTATCATTTCTCATGAGATACTTGCAATCTTGTGTACATGCAAGCACTTGCTCGAATTTATGAACATGATTATTTAATTTTAATTAAATACTTGGCAAGAAATATTGAACGTAATAGTTGGATACAATATATTTGACCAACATGAACACATGCATACCTTCAAATGCATTAAAATGAATCCCTTACAAGCACTATTAGTTTTATATAGGCCACCTACTATATGATTGGTTTTCTTATTAGGTAATTTAGGAAATTCATTTCTAAAATTAGCCACTATGTTGCAAAAGAGTATCTCACTTAACCATGAATGGAACTTGTAATTGTTCATCCTATGTATAAAATCTCAAATAGGTTCATACAAAGTCAAATTTCAAAAAATGTTTCAAAAAAAATTGACAAAGGATGGAGACATTTATTCCCTTAGCAAGAGTTAATAAAAATACTCCAATTAGGTGCCGAAAAACACCCAAGCAATTTGGACCAATTGGCCATCTTTTCCTGAATTCCTCATCTACTTCTCAAAATTCAACATTCACATAATTAATTTGATGTAGTACACAATTTTCACAAAAAAAAACTACTTTTATTACAAAAAAACTCATTATATAAGAATTAAGAAGCCAATTCTAATAGCTTGCTCTAATGGACAGTTTTAAATGAATCTTACTAATCATCTCATTGCTTGGATTCTATATCTTTTTGTATGGTTGAAGTTTAAGAAAATTGTTTTTATTTTCAATTCTGGTGAATCCACCAAAAAATAGCAATTTTCAACACTTTCTCTTAAAAAGCACATCCGATCATTTAGGCATTAATTCTAACTTCCTTGATTGTAAATACCATTCTAGAATTGAACCAAATCTATCGAGACACCTTTCAATTGTGTCTGTTTCCACCTCCGAATTGCTGAACCCTAACTGGAGAAGGTGAAAGCTCCCTCGAAGCACCTCCATAGAAATAACAGACAATGCAACCTTGGCTTCAAACCAGACACAAAAGCATCGAGAAAGAGTTCACTTCAAGTTTTTCATCCCCCTTCCAACTCTATCGCTGAACCTCCAAGCAGGGACGACAACAACAACGCCCACATCTCTCAAGTTATGCAAAAAGCTCCAAAATTTTGTCATCGTTGCAGAGAAATGATCTCAAGTAATTATGAAATTGTGCTCTGAAAGCTTCCTGCTCCTTTTCAATCCAGGTTTACCTCCGATTAGAGATTCAACGAGCAGACATGTAAATCTGGTGCTGCAAGAGGACATGGCGAGACACCACCTCACGATCCCACCTCAGGACTCCATGCCTACACTGAAAGTTTGATTCCTTCGCTTGCACTTTGCAACGGTGTTTTAGGATTTCGATAACCTTGTCCTTGATGAAGGCTGAGAACTCGATTCTTTGAATGCAAAAATCTCATGAGTGGCAACAGAAGTGGAATTCCCAAGGTCTGAAAAATCCTGCATGTTCCCCATTCAAAAAGGTGTCTCTCTAGCTGCAACACAATGGACAAACATTTCTGAGAATCCTCACTTCTCAATAAGCTCTTGTTTCATACTCCTGCAGAATCCCTCAGGAAATCGGTGAAGAATCTGGAAATTTTGATGAGGAAGAAGTGCTACGTAATGCTCAACTACAACCAAGAAATGTTTGGTTGAAATGGATCCAAACAAGGTCTATGTTACAATACAAGGGACCTGCCTTAAATTTCATTTGAAATGCCTCCATGTTTGTTTAGTGTATGATGTTTTTTGATATTTGAAACACTACATGTTATTACAAAGCATTCAAGTTGCACTCTATTTGGAGATGAATAGAAGTGGTTGGATTGCATTTCTCTTGAACCACAATTTATTACAACCACCATGGGAGGTGAAAGGAAATGGATTAGAACAATAGGATAGACAACTTCCGATTGCTAAAAACAATGTCAACAAGAGGACTAAGGAATTCCAATGGAATCTTATCATATTTTTATTTGGTCAGTAAAAGGGGACTTCTGCATAATTAGTTATCATTATTTGTATGGAATATTTATAACTACAATTATTAATTTTTAACTTTTAAAGAATAGGTCAGTCAACGTAGAATTCATTTATATCCATATGAAATCCCAAGGATGAAGACTTGTTTTGTTGTCCTTTGTTGGACAAGAAACATTTGCAAGAACCGTTCAAGGATTGAAATGATGCGTCTACCAAACATCAACATTTTAACATTCTCAATTATGATAGAAATAGCAATTTTCCAATCACAATTGTGTAGGTTCACGTACAATAATAGACCTTCTGCCTTCCCAATTGTATATAGGCATGCCCAACTGTGTATAGGCTGTGAACAACACTTACAATAATAGACCTTATGCCTTCCCAACTGTGTATAGGTTGTGAACAACACTTACAATAATAGAGCTTCTGCCTTCCCAACTGTATATAGGCATGTGAACAACACGTACAATAATAGACCTTCTGCCTTCCCAACTATGTATAGGCCTGTGAACAACACATACAATAATAGACCTTTTGCCTTCCCTTAGACCTAGTCATCACCCTAAAATCACAGCCTTGGAATGATTAATACTAGGAGCAAGGGGCAAGAACTTTAACTACAATGGGGTGAAAACAAAATAAGTGCAAAAGGTAGTCCAACAATAAATCATGCCAATAACAACCTTGGTGAGAGGTTCTTCAAACCTTTTCAAAGTGCCAACTTTAGAGGAGAATATAAAGGCCCTACAAACTTCTTTGGTTTGATATTGGTTGCATAGGGGCCTCAAATTAATTAATTGAAAGGGCTCCACTTATACATTGTAGTTATTGTCCATTAATAGCACCCTATTGAAGAAGCTCTTAAAGGTTTTAATGTTTAAAATGTATACATCGTCAAAACTAATATCTTCATTCTAAACAAGAATATTGATTTGTTGATTTTTATTCAATGTTGATTTTGCTTGAATATATTTTAAAATAGAAAGTATTGTGCATTTCTAAAAAAATTGAATCTTAACATAAGAACTATTGCTAAGGTTGATTTGGAAATTTGATGCAATAGTGGTCTTTTCTAAAGGACTAAGCCTAGTACTTATACCTACGTATGTATATATTTAATACAAGTTTTTTTTAAATAACACAGTTTTTGAATATACGCAATATAGTACAAAACATTTACATACAATCTTCAAGTGGAGTCCCCAAGGATGTTATTATATAATAATTTAATATATCTATTGGTTGCATTTCGGCAAAAAATCTAATGAAGTGATAAAAAAAAGGAAGTGATGTTAATCATACAACCTAGAACTTAGGAAGTGTACTCTCTACAAAGCCAATTTTGAATGAAATGCACTCTCTTCATGGTGTGCAAATGCACTTTCTTTATAAAAAAATTTCAATGGAGTGTCCAAATGAAAATTTATGTTTTCCAAAGTATGGAAGACAAGCTAACCAACTTTAGGCAACATATGCTTCACTTTCTCTTACTTCTGAAATTAGACTTGTACGTAATCTCCATGATAAATAATATGTTGGTAAAAAATCTAAACAATATGTAGTATGAATCTCACTCCATAATGAATTAAGATTCGTAAACCTTATTAAATACCACCAAAAAAAACTTTCTTCTAAACTTCAAGTACCATAATCCTAAAATGTTTGAAATCAATGTTTTTGAGATTTTTCATTGTCGAAATCCAAATAATTACATCTACAGTTGCCAAATAAACTTGTACTACATGTATCTTTCTTTTGTTTGCTTCAAAGAATATCCTTTTCTTTCAAGTGACGTTGTTTACAACACTAACTGTTCTATAGCAATCAGTGCAGCCTAAAAGATATGATTGCACATGCAGGTTGTACCACCTAAATAGAATCTTTGCACAAATGCCCTTGCAACATCAACTCATAACTTTTGAAGAAAGATGCTTCTAAAATCCATCACTTTCATATCTCTTTGATAGTACCTATTGAATTGACCCTTGTATGTCCAAAATTGTACATCAAAATATCTACCAATTGTCTAAACCAAAATCATATCGTATTCTTTTCATTGAAATCAAATGAATAGTGGGATGGTGTACTTATATAATACCTACAAATTTGTCATTTATTGTAGTGGTAGTGACTAATAGTTAGTTTTAGTTGAGCCATTCAAAGTGCAAGGAAAATGGACATTTAGTGACGAGACTAGGCAATTTTGGATAGATAGGAATGGATTAAGTTCTAGATGAGCTATTCTTTTGCAAAGAAAATGGATAGTTAGTGATGAGACTAGCCGACTGTTGTACTCCTGGTGCTTGATAGTTAGTTTTAGATGGGTTATTCATAGTGTAGGGAGAAATGATAGAGTATAGTAAAAGTATTCAGCTATTGTACAAGAAGTGCTTGATAATTAGTTTTAGATAGCTCATTTATAGTATAGGGAGAATGGATAATTAGTGATAATACTGACAATGCTTGATAGTCAATTTTAATGATGAATTCATAGTGCAAAGAGAATGGAGAGTTGGTAGAGGGACTCATAGAGGAACTAGTAGTGCTTGATAGTCAATTTTAGATGAGCCTTTCATTGTGCAAGGAGAATAGACAATCAACATCCAATTATTGTATTGGTAGTGTCTACCACTTCTAATGAGATAGTTACAATCTTGTGTACATGAAAAGCACTAGCTTTGAATTAATGAACATGATTGTCCATTTTAATTAAATATTTGGTTTGAAATGTTGATTGTAATAGTTGGGTACAATAAATTTGACCAACATGAACACATACATATTTTGGAATGCAACAAAAATGAATCCCCTACAAGGAACATTAATCTTATAGGCCATCTACTATATGATCGGTTGTTGTATTAGATAATTTAGGAAAAATATTTTTAAAATTAAAGTAATCACTATGTTATTAAAGAGTATCTCACTTAATCCCTAGTGGAACATGCAATTGTTCATTGTAAGCATAAAATCTCAAATAGGTTCATACAAAGTCAATTTTGAATAGATATCTCTAAAATTTTGACTGAAGATGGGGACATTCATCCCGTTAGCAATACTAATAAACAATTCCAATTGCATACTTGAAGAAGTTTAGGTAATTGGAGCAATTGGGTCATCTTTTGCTAAATTCCTCATCTACTTCTTAAATTTTAGCATTCATGGAACTAACATTATGTAGTATACAATTTTCATAAAAAACTACTTTTAGTACAAGGAAAAAAATTCATTCTAAAAGACTCAACTCTACTAGCTTGCCCTACCAAACAAGTTTGAAAAAAATTTACTAACCATTTCATTGTTTGGATTTCAAATTAAAAAATTCCTCACTACAAAATAATTCATAAAAAAAAGTATTAGTACACTGCCAACTTGTGTGACTTCCTTCTATAGCAAGGTGATTCAAAGTAAGATAGACCTCTTATTTTCTTTTGAAATTTTGCATGAGTGCTCCTAATAAATATTTTATTTCCAATGGTATAGAGGATAAATTTTATATATTTTAAAAGAAATTTATTTGAAGAGGGCTCAAAGTCTATTGATCATGTCTTAAAGAACAAAAAGAAGTTTTATTTGTTTTTTCTCTCACTTGAAATATTATAATCTTCCAATCTACATGATCAAATAAAAAGAATTCCACATTTTTCCATAATGGTCTGCTATCCTTTTGTATGGTTGAAGTTTAAGAAAATTGTTGTTTTTTTCAATTTTGGTGAACTCACCAAAAAATAGCAATTTTCAATCATTTCTCTTGAAATGCACCTCAAGTCATTTAGAAATTAATTCTTATTTCTTCATTTGTAAAAGCCATAAATTTCTAAAATTAGATTATGACAATCATCTACCTCCTACCATAATAATCCTCTAATTAGTTGCATTGACAGTAGAAACAACTAATATTATTGGGAATATCAATGAAATCTTGATTTATTTTATCCCTCAACTATAAGAATATATAAAAGATATTTTTATATCCATAATGAATTTGATGGTGTGATATGTATTTTAGCTCAATTTTAGACCCATGCACCTAAAAGAATTTAAGTAATTGCTTGATGATTGGCTTTGAACAATAGTATTTGGTGACAACAAAATGAAGGACAAAGTACATTTAGGAACTTGTTAGGTAGAAAGAGTCCTTTAGTCCCTTACTTGGACTTAGAGTTGCAAGGGTGTGATCAATTTGGAGAAAAAGTCAATTATTGTATGCAGCTATTGGTTGTGGATTAAATAGAGCATAAAGTCAAGTTCAAATGAAATCAGGGAAAAGAATTAGCATGTGTTCAATGTAGGCCACAAAGGGATTCCAATGAGGCTTTCAAACTTCAAAATAATTCATACCATAATTTTGTAAATACTACTATAATCCCCACCTTATGATTGAGGTTTGATAAAAAATAAAAATAAAACATTCACACCCTTGTATACAACCAAAGTGGATGAAAAATACTTTGAGGCTCTCTAAATGTACTGCAAACACTTAAATCTACCATATCAAGGGAATCGAAGTCGAGATAGTTTTTTTCAAGATACAATTTAAAATTGATTAATTCACTATTTAGAGCAAACTTCCATGTTGTATTGGAAACGGACAAGAATTTTTTAATTTTCTATAGTTAAATTGCCTTTGCAAAGTTTCACAAAGCTTTCACTTCTATGTTAGTATGGAGAAACTACATATTAGGAGTAGGTTAGCCTTGTTGTCAAACTAAAAGCAACCAAAAAGTTCAAGTCCCATGTAAAAAATAGTTTTTTTAAAGTTAGTAAGTTGCCTTCCTTGCTTCGCACAAGCCTCTTTGTCAAATCTTTTGACCAACAATTCTAATTTTCCCCTTACAACCATAACACACTTGCAATAAATTATAGAATTTCTTTTTTCTTTTCTACAAAGTTTAGACGATTTTTGTACATTGAAATTCGCTCTTATGAGACACATTCAATGTGTAATTACGGAAAAGAAGATGTTGGAGGGCTTGCTACACAAAGATGGAAAATTGCGGCATACTAATTTTAAAGAGTACACAAAGATATTGATACTCTAATCTTTAATGAACAAGTTATATTGGAGATTGACTCATTTTAGTTAATTTGCAAGGGTACCAATGCTCAAATCCTTAATGAACCTATCATCTTAAAGATTGGCTAATTTTCCTTTGCGCGCAAGGTTACCAATGCTCAAATCCTAAATGAATAAGTCGTATCAAAACTTGGCTAATTTCAATTAGTATGCAAGAATACCAACACTCTAATATGTAATGAGCATGTCACCTCACAGATTGACTAATTTTAGAGAGTGTGCAAGGGTACCAATGCTTTAATCCGTAATGAACCACTCATATTGGAGATTGGTTAATTTTAATCCTAAAGAGGCCTGAAAGCCCTTTGTGACCATATAGTATACTATGAATAAAGTGGTATTTCACCAAAAAAACATTGACCAAATATTATTCAGTACATCATGGTATTGAATAACGATGTATCACAATTCATATAGTAAGCCACAATTGAAGAGTTGTAAGACTAAATATAGGTTGTATAGAGGGACCCCAAGGGCCTTTTCAAGGGTTAATTAATACGCAAGGATGGCGATGCTCTAATCCATAATGAGCATGCCTCATTACCAATTTGTGTGGAGCATATTGAATCCCCAAGAGTATTGATGTCGGTGGCCCAATAATTTTGTTTGTTTGCCCCCCCAAGTAGCAGGCTTTGTTCCATGCTTTTTAAGTTAGGGGCCGGTCAACAAGAGAGTGAAAATGGTAAGTTACTAGAGTATCTAATTGGGTTCAGTTGTACTGACTGGGCAGGGCCGTTGGGGCTCCTGCACTGCACTGCAGCCCACCTGTAAACTACGCCCTCAGCCGCATCTTTTCCAGTGGAGTACAGCCCTTTTGCTTGCCAGCTGTGACTAGTCGGCAATCTGGGTCAGGTACTCCGTTAGTCAGGACTCCGTCTCACCAAAGGCAACTGTACTGTACATACACTTGGGATGAAAGCTAAGCTAGTAGAGCATCTCCAACGGGGCACGTCATACTGCCCCGGCAAATGGTTTGGCGTGCCCAGCTATTTTTCCAGTGCCCCACCAGTTGAAGATTTTAGAATTTGTCAACGCGTGCTACACTAAAAAGCAGCAGTGACACCTCAAGTTGCCGTGCCTTGCCCGTTTGACTTGAGCCACGGCATTATAGAAACTTAAATCGTGCGGTTTGGATGTTGAGAGCAAATCACTGACAAGGCACTTGAAGGCAAGCCAGGGCATTGGTTGTGCAAGTGGGGTCAGCCATGAATTAATAATCCCTAAAAAGTCCCATTGTCCCTACAAGGGACAAAATGGATTTCAGACAAGCGCAAACTTTTAGCGAAACATTTGGAGACTTTCTCATAAGATAGAAAAAATTATGAGCTTTCTGGAAATATAATTTTTATTTCAATCAGTACCCAAGAGCAAAAGTTATGTCACAATAACCTCAAAATTGGGGATAATGAGTAGCAAAAAAAAATCCACAAAAAACTGAAATAAAATTTTTTAATGTTTTTTTTCTTGTAGATTGTTATTTTTTTTCTAAATGGGTAGCTTTGATTCATTCCATTTGGATTAGTGGTGTGAAAGTTATGGAGCTTCTTATTTTGTGGGGAATCATAGCAACTTCTTGAAAGAATTTTTTTTTTTTCACTTTGAATGCTAAAAAACAAGTGTAAAACAAGATCCTATGGTTAGATTCTAAAAAGTATTTTAAATTTTTATTTCATAGATGAATGTAGCAGAAGTGGTAGTTTTGAATGGTTTTGATAGAAAAATGGCCTTGGAACTAAAGTTTTTGACATGTTATCCTTGCCTTGGGATTTGTTGGTGGGGGAACAACAACAAGTCGGCCCTTTTAAAGTGCTTGACACACTCTATTCCTCCCTTGGTGTGTCCCATTTCAAGTGGAATATTAGAAATGTTCTTGCTTTTCTTTTGTAATTCAAAAAAATTTGATCACTCTCATTGGTCATACTATGTAGTATTCCTAAGATCTAGGACATTCAGAGTGTGAAAAAAACAGATTTTTTTGGACTTGGTTCCAAGTATAAAGTGTTCTTCATTGAATTGATATTGTTATAGAAAAAAAATAGGAATTTTAATCCCTTAAGTTCAAGTGTCCCCTTGAAGGACAAAATGGATTTCAGGTAGTTTCTTATGATTTAAATATTCACCATAATTTTTAAAAACTTTTTGTGAAGATAGAAAAACACATTACCTTTGGAGGGAATATAAATTTTACTTTAATTGGTGCCCGGGAGTAAAAGTTATGGCACAAAAGGTCTTTTTTTGGTTTGTAATTTTTTTTATTTAAATTTTTTCTCATAGATTGGAATTTTATCTAAGTAGAAAGCTTTGATTCATTCCATTTGGATTTGTTGTGTGAAAGTTATGGACAATCTTACTTTTTGAACAATGAGAGTATCTTCTCAAAATATAACTTATTTATGAATGCAATTTTTTTTCATTGTTTGAAAAGGTTTAATTTGCTTGCTAAAAAAGATTGAAAATCAAGGAAGGGGGGTTGAAATTTTTTTCCTAGACTTTCAAATCAATTCTTCAACACACAAAAAAAAATAGATTCAAAGTCTATATTGCAAAATAATTCCACAAATGGCAGTCAAAGTCATTTAAAATTGCAAGCCAATGTTCAAATAAATGTAAATTTTCAAAGTTATATATATTTCATAAAATGTTCAAAAATATTCATATGATACCTTGGTATCTACAATGAATTATGTAAAAATATTATAAATATCTTTTGAATTTGATGAATCTCCTTTGGTGATGTATTTGGCTCTCTTTCTAAAAAGAAGACAAATTTGGATTTTCAATTCCTCTCCAAAATCCATTTTAGATGCTCCAAGTATCGGTATTGAAAAATTAAATACTTGGCTATCTAAATATCCATATATCTAATTTATATTTGACACATTGATTTGGAGGGGGGGATTTTTTTTGCCAAAATCTTTCATGATTTCCATACTAGATACTATAATAGAAAGAAAGAGAAAAAAGATGAAATTGCCACATTTTGGATGATTTTTTAAATTAATTTTAGGTATTAATATGGATGAAAATATAAAAGTGATAGATAAATGATTTGTCTTGCCTACTTTATAACAATGTTCACCAATGAGTCACCTCATAGTGGCTACAATTGTATCATATGTTTGCTCAACCAACCATGGTCCTTATATTTATAATTAAAATCTTTTCAGGTATATACGGAACACAAGTAGAAAGGAGGTATTTGAGTACCAAGGAATAATATAAGAGAGCGATGCCAAATGCCCATATATGCCTTTTCATAGAGGGCAATTGCATTGCTAGGTATATCAATGAATGGAAAGAACCAATAGTTAGTCTTATTGTAAGTTGGTTCATTTTCCCAAATTGCTGGTTGAAAATCAAAACTTCAAGCAAAAAAACAATTGCTATTTTTAAAATTTCTATTTAAATGAAATTACAAAGAATAACCAAGATTATCAATGAAAATTGTTTCCTAATAGAAAACTACATATATACTAGGTGTTTGGGGTTCAAATTTCTTCTCCAACCCTTGAGTAACTTATACAATGTTATGTTGCCTTCTAGGGTACAGTAAACTTGCCAAACACCATATAGACAAAATTCAAATTCTTCTCCACATAAATATAGAGACTTGCATGTTTTGAAATTTGGCGTGATTATTAAATGTCATATTAGGGTTCACATTTGAAAAGCAGAATGCAAAAAGAAATTCTACCTATAAATGTTATTGAAAGTTAAAGGCGATGTACCTAAAATCTAGTTAAAGATTCCTTATAACCCTTCACTACACAATAATTATTGGGCACTAATACAAAATTTTGTTCTCATTCCAATTGAATTGGTAAGTGAATTATGTAGTTACAATGCAATAAGGTAACATGCTCTAAAATTATACAAGCTCTAAAATTGCCCACATCCTCAAAATGTATACTATGTACACATGTTGCTTTTTCATAGCCTTCAACAATGTATCAACAACGTACATTTTAGGAGGTGGGCGACTTTAGAGCCCTATGCCACTTCACCTTCAAAAATTTATAACTAATTCCACAAAGCTCCCAAAAATACGAAATGACTTGGGTTAGATGCCAATTCCACTTGTCTTTCAAACCAAAATTTACTGAAAATCATTTCAAGAAGCTTCACATCCCCAAAATTCAGTTTCAGCTCTTAGGTGGGCGATTCCTAGACCTGTTCCCTTAATTGGCAACAGTTGTTGTGCGGTTCTTGGATGTGTGTGGTCAATGGCCCGTTTACTATTTAAACCCTAGAAGCCACTAAGAAGGAGAAGGGAAAAAAAAATTACTGACCTGGCACGTCTGCGTGGTGCGTGGGTTGGTCGTATACCGTACCCACGCACGCACACGAGTAAGTTGATCCCCATTTTTCAATTATTCGCGCATCATTTTTGCTTCGTTGTCTTCTCATTTATGTGTTGCACTTGGGGCCCAATGGTACAAGTGAAATTGATCCATTTACTGACCCGTACTTACCCAGTCGGTTGGTCAGTTGGTTGGTCAGTCGGTTGGTCTGTGGTCTGTCTGGGCTCAGTGGGTTTGCAGGTGCTCGTGCCCACTTCCCTTCAGTCCCTACCTTACGTTGGTTAAGTTATTGCCTTCCTGTCGGGCTGCTGCCATTTGGTCCAAACGTGGCCACAGAACTTTTAAGAGTGACTCAAAACACTCCAAAACTACCATTTCTAGTATAAGGTAAGGTAACAGGATCTGAAATTGCACAAGCTCTAAACTGCCCATATCCTCAAAATGTGCATGTTGCTTTTTGTACAATAAAGTGTACATTTTAAGAGGTGGGCGATTTTAGAGCCCTATGTCATTTCAACTTCAAAATTTCATAACTATTTCTACAAAACTACAAAAAATGCAAACTGACTTGGGTTAGATGCCAATTCCACTTGACTTTCAAGAAAAATTTATTGAAAAATATTTCAAGAAGCTTTGCCTCCCCAAAATTCAGTTCAGCTCTTAGGTGGACAATTTAAGGACCTATTACCTTAACTGCGTATGGCATCCCAAATGGGAGCCATCTCTTCACAGACAAAATTGTACTAATGATGTACATTCCAGTTTTTGAAATGTGCATCACTAAATTTTTTTGGCCTGTGATGGGTTGTCTGGCATTTGGACTGTCATAGGCTAGTTTAAGTTCAGTTAGTGAGTGTGACTTGTTTTTTCTTGGCACAGACTCACAGAGGCAGTGAGCTACAGGCACATGATCTCTGCCACTGTTACAGGGAAAGAGAACTGCATCAAAAGGGTGACATGTTCCTAACACCACCATCAGTCTCATCAAGATATGGGCCTTAAAGAAAAATCAATGTATAAGTCCATTTTGAAAATACACCCATCTGGAGCACTTTGAAAATCCGTAGGGTAGAACCACCCATAACCGACCGAATAAGGAATTAGAGTACGGTAACAAAGGAAATATTTCCCTAGGTGTACTTGAGATAGAAACGAGGGGGTTTGTCAAAATTGGGTGATTTTATCGCTTGAACTTAGTGAAATTATTGTGAATTTTGGAAGGCAAAAGTTGGTCTGAACCCACGTCCAATGTGTAGACTATTCCAAAACTGCTCATTTAAGAGACTACTTCTTGTTCACTTTGGCACTCCAAACCAAGAAGATGTGTCGTGAAAAGATTGGAGGAATTGGTGGTTGGAAATCAAGAATTCATGTTTGGAAATTAGTCCAGCCTCTCTTTTGGATTTCAACCCCTCTATTGATTGGTGATGGGGTTGTGGTTGGTGATGAGGTGGTTCTACTATAGTTTGCTTAACCCTTTAACGATGTTGCCCTCCAAAGGAGTTGGCGTATGTTGTTTGTGTATTGAATTTATTTGATCCTCTCTGAACATTCAAAAGTTTTCAAAAAGTTCTTGATTGACCAATAGTATGTATGTGACTTGATTTCAAATTTAGAGCTTGAATGGGATTCAAATGCTACTCAATTTCTCCTTTTGTGAACAATAGGGGAGAACATATAGAAAACAATAACATCCTCAAGGGGTTGAGGAATTAAGGGTAAGGAGGTCTATGAATTGCCCACCTAAGAACTGAAACTGAATTTTGGGGAGGTGAAGCATATTGAAGTATTTTTCATTAAACTTTCCTTGAAAGACAAGTGAAATTGGCATCCAACCCAAGTTGTTTCATATTTTTTGGAACTTTGTGGAATTAGTTATGAAAATTTGAAGTTATAGTGCTCTAAAATCGCTTACTTCCTGAAATGTACACACTTTGTACATTTCTGAAAGCTACCAAAAAAAACATGTACAAATAGTGCATATTTCAAGAGGTGGGCGATTTTAGAGCTTGTGTGCTTTTAGAACCTCCTACCTTATGTGTTGTTTAACAAAGTATATGCGAAATGAATCTTTAAACCCCTTTCAACTCTCAACAAGATTCAAAAATCATTAAGAGAATTTTACACCATGAACTGATGAACTACAATGATATTGTGGCTAAAGTGGAGTCTTTGAAACCAGGCAACTCACTTAAGAAGAAATGGAAGTGATTCTATTGTGTTTAAGTTTCTAGGTGAGGTCTAACCTCTAGAACATCTTCACCACCAAGTATTTGCCATGAGATTCTCTCTCTCTAAGATTGTTTTAGGTTTCAAAGGAGTGTAAATTTTTAAAGAGTGATTAGGTTTGGAAGGATGCTATGTCTAGTAGGAAGTTCTTGGTCAATTATGCATGGAAGAAGCTAGCCAACTCAATATTGAATGCTAGTTGAAAATAAAAAGTTTTTAACTACTAAAGGTCTAAACACCATTTTTTTTGGCAACATAGTGATTTTGGGCAAGTAATTGGGAATGGAATCTTTATTTTTTTTCCTTCAAAATTTTCACATACAACATATGCTTGAGGAGTAGCTTTAGGGCACAATATTAAATTTTCATAACTTTTGACTACTTGATTAAAAAGTTATTGCACAATATATAATTTACATTGCTCGGTAGGTAGCTTGGGCAACTAAAAAAATCATTATTTTAATAAATAAAAATTTGAAATTGTTTTTCTAGATTTATTCATACATGGAAAGCTTTGAATCATTCCATTTTGATTAATGAGATGAAAGTTACTTATGAGGAGTTTTAATTTGTAGGCACTTATAGAATCTCTACTCTAAAATAAACTTTCAAAACCCTTTATTTAATTCAATTTTCAATATTTTGAAAAAACATACAAAAACATTGAATTCATATTGTTTATTACAACATTAAAAACATTAGAGATTGGCATTTTGCAATTCCATTACTATGTTCTTAACAATTTAGTATTTCAAATCATACTCTACCTCTTTCTACTTAGTATTTTTTTCAAGCATGAATATGAAATATTTTTTACTTGAAATTTTAAATATGTATTTCCAACTTATTTCTTCAACACATTATGGATAGTAACAAGTTGTAGGATCTACACATTTTTGTGTAAATATTTTGAAAGACAAAATCTAACCATTTGGGACAAGTTAAAAATACTTCTTTGTTAAATTCAAGCAACTTGATCTTTTAATTGGTAAGGTTTTCTACCCTTCAATTTTAGGAGAGTGTACTCTAACAAATTAACTAAAGAATACTACAATTGGATTTGTTAATGAATCACCATTAATGAAGATTTTAGCCTTGTTTTTAGAATAAGCACTTTGAAGCAGTTGTGGGTCTAAAAACATTGAATACCTTTAGGGATTAAAATTGATCCTATTACCTTATCTTATAGAATTAGTAAATACTATTAATAGGTTAGATATTGAATTGGTTTAAATCTTTACCTTAAATTGAGGCCTTGAATTCATGTACCAACTTTGTTAGCACTAAAGGTGAATATGCATGGTTAAATATTGTAGGTTTGCATTGTACAAAAACTCTTCAAGGAATATTGGAAACACAATAAAGTACCATTATACATGGTAGAGGACAAGCACCCATTGCATTCCACTACTATAGTCCTTTCACTTCAATTTTCAAAATCTATAAAGTTTTCATGCATATGAGTAACTTATTTCTGCAAAATTTGCTTTTGGCATTGTATTTGTTAGTCTCACTAACATATTCATTTTGTGCAAATAGAAAGTGCCATAAAAGAAAACATTAGAAGTAATGGTGTTATAAAGGTAATCATTTCTTTTCTTGTCAAATTCATTGTCTTACAATTTCACTCATGTTACATTTTACTATGTTTTTACATTATATTGCATGGCATAGTAGAATGTAACATGGACTAGTCTAGGAAGTGAATTTTGAACAAAGTACATCCATTGCTTGCATTTTGGCAAAATAACAAATGGGGGGAAAATAAAGAAAATGATGTTAATCCTTGTGAATGTCTATCCCACATACAACATAGAACTTAGGAAGTGTACAAAGCCAATTTTAAATGGATATGTACAAAATTTTAACAAATAGTGTAGAAATGCACTCTCTTCATGGATTTTTCTCAATGGGATGTCCAAATAAAAATATTTGTTGCCCAAAGTGTGGCAAGCAAGGTAGGTAGCTTTAGACAATATATTCTTTACTTTCTTTTACTTTTGAATTAGGTATGCATATAATTAATATAATATGAATCATGTGGTGGTAAAGAATCTCCCTCCAAAAAGAATTAAGGTTTCTAGCCCTTATCCAGCGTGACTAAAAATATTTTTTCTCTAAACTGAAATCCTACAATCTTTGAGGTCAATATTTTTGAGATTTTCCATTGTTGAAATCCCCCCAAAACTATACATACTATGGTCAAATAAACATATGTTTATGTTCTTATCATTAATGTTGTCTACTTTAAGGAATATTCTTTTTAAGCAATGTTACTTACATCAATGATTACTTCATGGTAGTCCCTTCAATCTAAAGGATATGATTGGCTGCGTTTACTCCTACATGCATGAACTCATAACTTTTGAAGAAAGATGCTTCCAACATACATCATTTTAATATCTCTTTGTTATTACTTATTGAATTGACTCTTATATGTCCAAAGTTATACATCAAAGTATCAACCAATTAATTGAATATGAATCATATCTTGTTCCTTTCATTGCTATCAAATCATAGTGAAGATGGATGTATTTGTAGGACAATTACACATTGTTATTCATTGTAGTGGCAATGCTTTATAGTTAGTTTTAGGTGAATAATTCATACTACACAAAGAACGGGCAATTGATGGCGGGACTATTCCACTGTTGTACTTCTAGTGCTTGATAATAAGTTTTAGATAGGCCATTCATAGAATTGGGAGAAAGGATAGAGGGTAATGGGAGTATCCAATTGTTGTACTCACAATGTTTGATAGTTGATGGGCTATTTGAAATACAAGAATTGACAGATAAAGATGGAAGTCCTTGGCTATTGTATGCACAATGCTTGATAGTTGATTTTAAATGGGCTATTTGTAGTACAAGAACAAAGAAATAAAGATGGGAGTACTTGGCTATTGTACACACGGTGCTTGATAGTTGATTTAAATGGGCTATTTGTAGTACAAGAACAGATAGATAAAGACGGGAATACTTGGCTATTGTACGCACAGTGCTTGACAGTTGATTTTAGATGGGCTATTTGTAGTACAAGAACAGACATATAAAGACAAAAATACTTGGCTATTGTACGCATAGTGCTTAGTAGTTAGTTTTAGTTGAATCAAACATATTGCAAAAAGAAGGGATAGTAACAGGAGTATTTGGTTGTTGTATGTGCAATGCTTGAAAGTTAACTTTAGTTGAGTTCAATATATTGTAGGGAGGAGGGACAATTATGGGAGTAATTGGTTGTATGCATAGTACGTGATAGTCAGTTTTAGTTGAATCAAACATATTGCATAGAGAAGGGACAATATTTGGTTGTTGTATGCGTAGTGCTTGATAGTTAATTTTAGTTGAGCCAAACATTATGGAGGAAGAAGGGACAATTAGTAATGGAAATATTTGCCTATTGTATTGGTATTGCTTGATATCCGTAGTCAATTTTGGATGAGCCATTCATACTATAGGGAGAATAGACAATTTATTTTAAATGCTTTTGAAATTAAAACATTCACATGTTGCTATCTAATTTCAATTTTTCATTGTTGAATTTTTTTTATAGGCAAATATATATTTTGTCATTTGTCACACTAGAAAATTTTAGCTTTGGAATTTTTTTATAAAACAAACTTGTGGTCTTTTATGGATTAAATAAATCTAGATGTATTTAAAGGGTCAAACAATGTATTTCTTGCCATAAAAATTAACAAAACTTTATTTTTGTTAAATTGGCAATATTCTATTTTTTTTGTCACTTTTTAGAATACTTGTTTTGAATTATATTACAATTTTGGGACCATAATTGTGCTACATTAATAAAATTGATATTACTAGCAATGATTTATGAATCTACTTAGAAAGGCTTCAAAAAGTAACATGTATTGAGATGAAATTTCAAGCATGGTAAGAGAATTTTAATTTTATACATTACATGACAACCAAAAAACTTAGAGGGAATGACTTATCCACTTGCTTAAAAAAAATTTAAAGTGGAATTTTTGAAAGAACAAAAGAAAATATTTTATGAGTTCCACATTGCATTCATTTTCAATTTGCTATACTACAACTTATATATTGTTTGGTATTCTTCACTCACCATTGATTCCATTCTCCGCCGGATTGTCAATTCCACAAACTTGTTCTGCATATCAAAGTTGGTAATGTGGTCTACATTATTTATTGCATGTGAATGAAATATATATATATGTCCATTGAGAGATCAATGATCAAGGTTAGGAGCTCCACTTTTTATAAACCAAGATAAGGTGTTTTAAAAAGCAACCAAACTTAGAGGTACATTTTTCTTTCTTCAATGTACTAAAAGTGTACATTTAAGGAAGGGGGCACTTTTAGTGACCACTACATTTTTAACTTTAAAAATTTGTAACTAATTCCACAAAGGTCCCCCAAACTTAGGTTAGATGCCAATTCCATTTTTCTTCCTAGGAAAATTTAATGAAAATTATTTCAAAGTGTTTAGCTTTTCCCCAAATGCAATCAATGCTTAGAAGATTGCTTTAATCCCTAAGTGCCTAAATGCCATATTTAACTACTTTTGGACTTTGCAAAGTCCAAAATTGGTAAAGGGACATCTAAGACAGTTGTAGATTTTGATTTTTTTTAATAGATTTTAGACATCTAGATATGATATAGATTTTGGACTAGGTGGTTTGAAAAATGTACAACAAGTTTAGATTTTAGATATCTATGACAACCGGAGAACTCCCGTTGGACAAAGTCCAAAATTCCCTGAAAAGTCCAAAAGTAGTTAAATATGGCATCTAAGCCTTTGTAAGTGTACTTTTCCTAGAAAAAAAAGGCATCAACCTATAGTTATCCCCAATGCATCAATTTTTTTTTCAAAATCTAATCGTATAGATGTTATAAAGAACTTGCTTATTATTGAGCATGCCCATTTTGAGTGTGAAATTGCAAGTGAATGCATGGTTGGGGGGCTTACTTTTTTGTATTAGTGTTATTTCAAAAAGATCAAATAGATATAATAAATTCACTTTATTGTTAAAGTTCATATTAAATTATAGAAGTTATGGACTTTTTAAGTTGTAGTATAGACTTTGGTAAGTAGGGAATGTAATTTTTTTATGAAGACAAAAACATATTATTGAAACATCAACTTACCGTTGTTGTGTAGAGAGAAGTTTACCTTGGGAAATCATTGGGATTTTACCATACCTAAGAATGGTTTAAGAACAAAGAAAATGTCACTGCAAACAAATCTTCAATGTCAAATGTCGAATCTTCTACACCATCGTGAAACTACTCCTCAATGGCCTATCCTATTGTGACACTATGGGATTCAAAAGTCAAGTTGGGGATAAAAAACCATAAGATACATGACGGGTAGAATTGACAACATAACACAAGATACCGTTGGTGGAAATGGCTCCTAAATTTCCAAACTCCCAATGACTAGCTCTAACTAAGTTTCAATTTCACCGTGAGAACAAACATGTCTTGACCATATGGGCCATTAACCCCACTTTGTCACCACAACACAAAATGAGGCTAAGCATTGATTTAACTCAAGCCACCTGCAACAACAAAAGTTTACAATGAAAGACAAGCCATAAACCACAAATAAATCTTCCTTGAACTTCAATTCCAAAGTTGAACTTTGGATGAATGCCACCACTGCTTCAAAACTCCAAATGAATTAAATGACAATCTTTTGAAAAGTTAACATACTTCTTTGCTCTTCTTCCAAATTTCAATTCATTCTAATATTCTGTCTATCATCTATAGCCGCTTAGAGGTTTGGTCTCTAATTATGAAGGCAATAGATCTTCCTTTACTCCAACTCTCACAACTCATTCATATGAATTCCAAATATAAAAAATAATATTTTCATAGAAAATTAACATCATTTTCTACACTCTCTCAAAATTTTATGGCAAAAAAATACTTCTTTCTCTTCTATGGTTGTTCAAGGTCTTTGCACTTTCTCATAGGAGGTAGCAGACCTTCCTCCACTCAAACTAGTACAACTTTTGAATGCCAACTTCAAATCAAGCAAGTCAAGGATATTTGGAAATGATTCTCAACTCCTCAAATTTTCATTTCAAAATTCTTTATACATTACACACAATGGCCCTCCAAACATTTCTACAAAATCTAAAACAACTCCCTAAAAAAAGAGAAGACCCTTCTTTAAACTCCACTTTAACTTCAATTCCACCTTATCTTCTACTTCCACTATACATCTTAAAACCCATTGGTCATTATTATTGATCATACATCTTTTCTTACCTTTATCAAGAAAATTTATCATCTCTAAGTTCAACTATAAGATAAACTATTTTTTTTCCTCACTACAACTTCATACACATAAATAAAAACTAACTCCAAGTATGTAAATAAAGAACTAGGATTTAACATATTGAGACCACAAAAAAACCCTTCAATTTGACATACTAAAATTTAAAATGATAAAGAAAATAACACTACTTCAATTCAATGAAGCTCTTAAATGAATTCCTCTTATATAGATGACTTGCACTTCAATGAGAAGACATCACCTTAAAGCTACTCAACATAACATAAAAATATGTATTTCCACACAATGTATGTATGTATAATATGACACCGTATATTTTGTTCTAGGTTAAAAAGGCCTAGAATTGATTTTTTTAGTAGAATCTTCTATAAAAGTATAGTTATGAACTTTTAACAACATATAAAGGTCTTATAAATGTGTTCTTTCAATTTTTTCGAAAAACTCACATGATAAGGAAATCTTTAGGTGGGTGTAATGTCGAAAATTCAATGGATGAATATGCCAATCTATGAATATCCATTAACCCATCCAATGTTGTTATTATTGAGTTATCCAATCATGCATCTACCTTTGCCAATACAAGTAGTGAGAAATGAATGTATCCTATTTCTAGTATGCTACTCTTCTCCAAAATATTTGAAAAATTTGTTTATAAGAGTTTTTAGAATTAGAGGTGATAGGATCAACTAGAAATTGTATTAACACACTAAAGTGCACTTCCAAAAACCTTGAGTTTAAATAAAGAGCTATCAAATTCATAACACAATCCACCTTGCAATTGTTGAAATGCAATTTTATTTGATAAATAGAAATATCAAATAACTCCAAATCAACATTTGCATGTTTAAATTTTCAATGGTGAAACTCATGGAAATACTTACTTTTTCCATTGGCACATTTTCAAAGCAAATAAATAAGTACAATTTTTTAGATATGTTATTACAAATGCCATTGGTAGAAAACAAGAACCCATTGCATTCCACTAGCCATCTCATTTCAATTTTCAAAATCTATATGGTCTTCATGCATATGAATAACTTATTTTTGCAAAATTTGCTTTGGGCATTGATTGTGTTTGCTAGTCTTACTAATATATTCATTTTGTGTAAATAGAAAGTGCCATAAAAGAAGTATTAGAAGTGATGGTATAGTGAAGATAATCATTTTTTCACTTGTCAAATTCATTGTTTTTACAGTTTTCACTTTTGTTACATTCTACTATTTTTTGTATTATGTTGCATGGCATAGTAGAATGTAACATGAACTAGTGTAGAAAGTGGATTTTGAAGTAAGTATATCACTGCTTGTATTTTGGCAAAAGAACAAAAGGTTTGATAAAAGAGAAAGTGATATTAATCACTAATAATGTCTATTCCACATACAACAAGGAACTTAGGAAGTGTACTACAAAGACAATTTCAATTGGATATGTACAAAATTTTGACACATAGAAATGCACTCTCTTCATGGAATTTTCTCAATGCAATGTCCAAATAAAAATATATGCTACTCAAAGTGTGGCATATAAGGTAGGTAGCTTTAGGCAACATATTCTTCACTTTCTTTTGCTTTTGAAATTAGGCATGTAATTGAGATTTTTTTATCAAGATATAATTTATCATGTAGATTTTGAAAATAGACCTATAATTTATTAATATATTGGAATCTTACTTCAAAAATAATAAAGTTTTGTAGGCCTTACTGAGCATGAATAAAAATTCTAAAAATTCTAAATTTTAAATATTGTAATCCTACAATCTTTGAAGTCACTATTTTTGAACTTTTCCATTATTGAAATCCAAAGAACTACACCTATAGCTACCAAATAAGTCTCATTTGTTTGCTTCAAAAAATATCCTTCTTTTTTAAGTGATGTTGCTCGCAACAATGATTATTTTATGGCAATGTAAGGATTTGATTGATTGTACAAGTAAATTGTACCATCCAAATAGAAACCCTATAGGCTCTTACAAGATGTATTTATAACTTTGGAAGAAAGATGCTTCTAACATCCATCACTACCATACCTCTTTGATAATAGCTATTGAATTGATTTGTACATCCCAAGTTGTACACCAAGGTGTCCACCAATTGATTGAATATGAATTGTATTTTGTTCTTTTCATTGTTGTCAAATTAATAACAAGATGGGCATGTTTATAGAATAACTACAAATTGTCATTCATAGTAATAGCAGTGCTTGATAGTTAGCTTTAGGTAGTGTAAGGAGAATTGATAGTTAGTTTTAGACAAGCCATCATAGTACTCGGGAGTTGACAACTAGTTTAGATGAACCATCATAGTGCAAAGAGAGTTGACAATTAGTTCTAGTTGAGCTAGCATAGTGCAAGGAGAATTGACAATTAGTTTTAGATGAGCCATCATTGTGCAAAGAGAGTTGATAGTTTTAAACAAGCCATCATACTGCACGAAGAAAAGACAATAAATTGTGAATGTTTTTGAGATTAAAATATTATTATTGTTATTTTCTAATTTTAATTTTTCATGGTTGAACTACTCCATATTTTATAAGCAAATCTATTTTTTCATTATTTCCACTGGAAAATTGAACACTTTTTTGATGGAACATATTTGAGGTCTTTTACGGATTCAATAAATTTGGATGTATTCAAATGGTCAAACAATGTATTACTTCTCACACAAACAAAAATGTCAATTTTATTAATCTAGCAATATTCTATTATTTTGTCATTTTTTAGAACACATGTTCTAAATTATAAGTCCATATGTGTCCTAGATGTTAGAGCTTTATAGACATATATGTCACAATTTTGGTACCGGTGTTGTGAGGTTTTGCTACCTATTTGAAAAAGCACGAGGGTTGTGGTTGTGGTAAATATTTGCAAAAAGGAAAAAAAATACTATTGACCAAAAAAAACTCAATCTAATGCCTAACACACCTATGGATGCCAAAAGAAACTAATATCCAACAAAAAAGATAACACCACTATTGTTTTAGCGAATTCCCTTTACCAAAACCCAACCCTGGAAGTCAACTCTCAAAATATATAAGATGCAATAGTACTAAAAGCAGTCTCAAGTTTTCCTACTACACCTTCTTAAGCTCAAAAGTATAATCCTCATAGAAACACAAAAATAAAAGCAACTCACAACACATCTGCAATACTAAACAAAAGGTATAACTCAAAAGATGATCCAAAAGAAAATGATGGTATAAAACAAGATAAGAAGTAAGTTAAAGTATCCACAATGAAGGGAGTCAAGCTTTAAAGTACCCCCAAAAGGTCACAAGGTTGCACACAATATAGGACAAATGCTCCACCAAACCCCTAGCCACTTGATGAGGCTAACCACCCCCTTCAACGAGCCTAACTACCTCTCAACTTGGAACCAACATAGATTAAACAAAATGCCTAACTTTAACTAATAAACAACCTACATCATGACATCGGAATAGTACCACACTAATCCCTACAAGACCAAGCCCTTTTTTCATCAAGAACACTCAAAATTGCCATATCTATTGCAAAGTGCAAAAATTTAAAAACCTTTTATTTTATTTTTTGCACATCTAACCATGGCATCTTATACTTTAGTAGTATGAAATTGTATAGAAGAAATTTCAAAAACCTTCACTACATAGATTGAAATATATTTGTGTTAAAAGTGAAGAATTGTTTTTTGAACCTCATCTAATTAGATTTTAACACTTTGTATCTTTTTATCATAAAAATTATGGTAAATATACTTGAATTTAAATTTTATATGCTGAAGAATTAAGTTGAGGGTCTTCTAAAAAAATTCACAAGAAAAAAAAATTGATTTTCATTCTTTAAAAAATTATTAGCAAAAGTATGAGATAGAAGGGAAAACTAAATTGTTTAAAGCTCTAAGATAGAATTGAAATACACTAATCATGATAGTGAGATTGTTCTAGCAAGAAAGCTAAACCTTGTGGAGCATTTTTTTGCTGAAAAATTGTGAAAATTGAGTTTAAAATGGATCCTATAACTCGGTTATTTTTATGAGAAGATGTTCCGAATGTCTAGAAAACAAGATTTTCCATAACTTTTTTCATTATTACTGCAAATAAAATGAATTTCAACTTTCTATGTAGACAAAAATATTTTGTATGACAAACTAAATTCTTAAAGTTTTATTTTGAGTTCTTTGTGATTTATTTTGTGCTATATGGTGACCTCCATTTTGATCTTAGAATAGTATAACTTTTTGCTCGTGAGCATTGATTGAAATAAAAATTATATTTCTAGAAAGCTAATGATTTTTTTTTTAAACTCAAAAAATCATGCCAAATATTGAGATCATGGGAACTTGCCCGACCTCTTGGTCCTTTAGGGATTAATGAAATTGATGTTGCAAACAATGTTTTATTTTCATTTGTCACATAAACACAAGCAATAGTTTACAAAGGCTTTGAAAAGTGAGATGAGGTTTCAAACATGGTAAGAGAATCTTCATTTGAGATATTACATGATAACAACAAATCTTGGAGGAATAATTGGTCCACTTGCTTTAACCTTCCATAAAAGACCAAGTATCTATTCAATAGACAAAAAAATCTTGTGTAGGTTCCCATGAAGTCAATCTTGGTCAAATGTTTGTAAAATTTGGATACAATATGTGAAAATATACCTCTTAGTGAAAATATAATTTTTTTTTCTAATTGGTTGCTTTGATCAAATGTTATGCTTTCCAAAAAATTGGAGGCAATTTGGGCATCTTTTGCTAAAGCCCTCACCAGCTTGAAATTTGGCACATATATAATTAATAAAATGTGGCATAAAATTTTCCGATATATATATATATATATATATATATATATATATATATATATATATATATATATATATATATATATATATATATATATATCATCCTAGTGCATAGATTAGTTGTTGTATAGTCATATAATATTCGTAGAATAATCATCAATTAGTCATACAAAAATTATAGAAGACACCATAATTTGGTAGCTGTGACTTCATTTAGTTTTGTTCAAAGTAGATGGTCAAGATTTTTCTTCTTTTATTGAAAGTTAGAATTCAAAATTAGAGGCCTTTCCATTGCAACCTTCTCCTCCCAAATGCAACACTTTGCTCTATTACTCCCTCTACAACTTTTAGCTATTCTCTCTCATTTTGTTTTTTCATCTTATTTTTGCTTCAAAATTTTAAGACTAGAATTATGTAACTCTAAACCTCTCCATTACAATTGTCACCTCCTAAACATAGTACAAGTCTTGCATTTCTTATTTTTGCCTCAATATTTCAAATGTAGAGTTGCCTTTAGTCACCTCTGAACCCCTAAATGTATTGGACTATGTTTTCACCAAAATCACTCCAAAACTGCCATTTTTAGAACAAGTATCAAATTTTAGGAAAAAAAAATTTAGACACATGTAACCATAGGATCTTAAAGTACACTTGTTTGAGAAGATGTGGGAAAAATTTCAGAAATTTCCACCACGTAGATTGCAACATATTAGCATTTGAATTTACAAAAATCTTTTTTTTGTCCCTGCAAAAAAAACGAGCAGTTGCACTTCACAAGGTCACATTTGTATGAAAAAATGTCCAAAATGGTGGTTGTTCTTTGAATTCATTCTTCAAGGCAAGTTGGCTACATGCTTAAAAATTTTGAGATCATTTGGAATTGTACAACATGTAGGAAAAAAATAGTAAGTAGAAAGAAATAGACAATCATTCAAAACACTAAATTATTAAGAGTTTATTTATGGAATTGAAAAATGAGAATCCCAATGGTTGTAATGTTGTATTGTATCCTAGGATTTTATTTTTTTCAAAAAATATTGAAAATTGAATTCAATAAAGGACTCCAAAGTTTATTTTAGAGTTGAGAATCCATAAGTGCCCGCAAACTAAATTTGCTCATAATTGTCATCTCATAAATCAAAATGGAATGATTTGAAGCTTTTCATGTATATATAATTTTAGAAAACCAATTTCAAATCTTTATTTTTTTTAAAAGTGAATTTTCAGAATTTTTTTGAGCTGTCCGCCAAATGTTGAGAATGACATATCATGCAATGACTTTTTAACTGTGTAGTCAAAAGTTATGAAAATTGTTGGGCCTTAAAGCTACTCTTCGGGTACATGTTGTACAAAAAATTCAAAGAAAATTAATGAAATCTCCATTCGTAGTGAGTTGCCTAAAATTGCCATAATGCCAGAAAAACACAGTTGAACATTTAGGGGTTAATTCATAGTTGCCACCTCCTAAAGGTAACACCTTTCATTTTCATTCATAGATCTTATTCACTTCAATCATAAACCTTTGCCATTCTTCGTCTTTTCATATTACGATTGTCATAGTGTCAACTATACTTGCATGAGTGCTTGATCTTTGTTATTGCTTGCCACCACATATTCTTAATACCTTAAACACTGATTTCTTACTTGAAAACTCCAAAGAACTTAATAGGGATTTTAAAAACCACTTTCAACAAAGTATGCTAGATCTTCAATTGGTACATACATCTCATCGTATATCAACAGTTGTCACACCTTCTTCACCCCATTCTCAATCTTCCCATAATGAAGACATGACACTCTCTCCTTGAATTTCAAGGGATCCAATCATTCTTTCAAGATCGAAAATTCAAGTGTGTGTTTTTTTCTTTCTCTACGGAGGTGAAAAATGGACACAAAGAAATTATTTTGTGCACAAAAATCTCATTCTCTCAGACAAGGTATCACCATCAAAATGCAAAGGTGAACTCCATGAGATTCAAGACAAGAATCTATGGTACTGTAGAGTACTGTACAGTACAATAATCAACTGAGAGCCACCGACGAACTGAACATCATATGCATATGCATTTCAGTGGCCGTGGAAGGCTTGTTTTTTTAAATCCTTTGCAATGAAAATTCAGTTTCATTTGTTTAAAAAAATTATGTGTATTTGCTCTAACTTAAATAACTTCAGTTTGCAGGTAGTTGCAAGTAGTTGAAAAGAAAATGATCTTTTGGTGGAAGGACTTTGTCATTGATGGGGTTGAGCGAGGAACACGAACCTCCAATTGCAAGGCAAGGCATGGATTGTCAACTGACAGGCCTGTGAGGGGGTCGGTGGGTGAGCGAGTTAAGCTTACATGCAATATTACAATATATCATGGCAGGGCAATAGCATTCTTCAACTAAATGGATTTGACCTAATATATTGATAATGGGTGTGATGATAATTTATCAAAGTCACACTATTTTTAATTAGTGCAATTTGAAATACAAGTAGAACCATTTGGCATCAATTTCTGCAAAAATTGAATTTTGTGGTGACACTAAGCATATTCTTTTGGGAGGCGTTAATTAGCCAACAACTCCACTTCTTCACTAATAGGACAAATCATTATAGGTGAAAGACTATTAGAGCATCGCCACCAATTCCTCCAAACAAGGCCGGGGAAATGGGTGGCCGGAGCCTTGCACCTCCTGGGCCTCCCTCTATCCAACAAACATCCCAGTCATTCCCACCCAGAGGTTACTATAAAAAAAATCGATCACATGTTGGTCTACTTCAAGCACACCTCAAGCACTTCTTTGTTTGTTTTTCATATTTGATTTGAATATGAAGATTGATACTTTTGAATAGCATAGGAAAAGAAAATAAATTACATGTGTAAGAAAATAAATGATTTGCAAAATCTTTATATTTCTATTGTTTTTGTTACACTCATTTTCATTGCCAAAACTTGGCGATGTTACTCCAAAGTCTTTATTGTTACGATCGAAACTCTCATGTTCACGCACTAGCCTCTCACACCCCATCAAGTCAATCACAAGCTAACAAGGCCAAAGAATACGGAAGCACGACAAATTGAAAACTAACACCTTAAAACTTCCTCAGTCAATGCGTTTAGAGGGGATGGGGTCCTCTGGTTTCTAGTGCCCCTTTTGGCATGACCAGGCTCCTTCTTTCCTTGGCCGGATGCACGGTGGGAGATTTTTTGGAGGCTAGCCAACTTTAGAGTTAATGGGTGGCGATACTCTTACCTTCTATATTTAGGAAAAAGTTGTGTGTATGCTTGTAATGAAGTATCTTAATGTTTGAGATTGTACATGAGAAGGTGGAGGAAGAATTAAATGACTTAGGAAAGCATGGAGGAGAAATTATGAACCCCTAAAGGACCATTGTACCCTCTTTGAAGGACAAAAGAGATGTTGAGCAAGGTTGTACGAGCTCAATTTTTGGTGAAACTTTTGAAACTTTCTCACAAGATAGAAAAATTTATTAGCTTTCTGAAAATATATTTTTTATTTCAATTGGTGCCTGACAACAAAAGTTATATTACAATAAACCTAAAATTGAACTTAGTGGGTAGAAAAAAATCACAAAAAATTGAAATAAAAATAATTGTCTTATCATAGATTGTATTTTTGTCTACATAAAAAGCTTTGATTCATTTCATTTGGATTTGTGATGTAAAAGTTATAGAGCATTTGTTTTGTAGGCAATCAAAGCATCTTTTAAAAACAACCATAGGGATTTGTATTTGAGTTCAGTTTTCGCATTTTTTCAAAACAAAAATTTCTATCTATAAGCTGAACTTTGATTGTTAGTACAATTTTACCTTTGGAATTAGTGTGTTTCAATTACATACTAGAGCTACTAATGTTTTAGTTTTTTCCTCTATCGTGCACTCCTCTTCTATTTAACATTTTTTTAAAGAATGAAAACTGTTTTATTTTTTATTTTAATTTTATCAATATTTTCAATTCAATTCTTTATAATAAAAAAATCTATATTAAAAAATCTATGGTACAAAGCTTTTAAGTTTAGAAGATTCAAAAGTCTCCTAAACTAATTTGCCATGGTGCCCCCAAACATGATTCTTCACTTTGAACACATTTAACTTGCAATCTATATAGTCAAAGTGTCTAAAATTTTTCCCACTCATTCTCATACTACCTTAGTCTACTTCGATTCAACAATTAGATATGCCAAAAAATACTATTTTAAAATTATTTGCTCTTGTACCAAAAATAGCAATTTTGAGTAAGTTGTGACAAAAAAATAGGCCTTGGGACTTAAGGCTTTAGGACTAGGATAATATGAAAAGTATCATAGATGAGACATATGTTTGCATAGGTTATTCCTTGAAGGGCCTAAAAGCCTTTTCCCTAAATTCCGTATTTGGGGGGGGGGACAAAAAAATCCTTAAACCCTAATAATTTAAAATAGTATTTTACAAAAATCCTAAAATTTACAATATATTATGAATTCAATGATGTTTTGAAAACATTGACCAAATACTTTTTAGTACAAAATAAATCAATGATCATACTAGTACGTAAATAACATGTGTCACACTTTATACATTAAACCACAATTGAAGAGTTATAAGGCTAAATATAGGTTGTATAGAAGGACCCCTGAGGGCCTTTCAACCAGTCCGCGGCAGGAATATTTTGTTTTTTCAAAACCTAAAAAGCATCCAACTCACGCTAGCAACTCCGAGACCAGACACCAAAACTAGAGAGCAGGCCAGAAGCCAAGCACGTAAGCAAGCCGGCACAATGTCAAAGAACATGGTCACCGGCACGAAGTCTACGCTCCCATTCAAGGAAGTAGAAATTCCGTATTTTTTAGGGGGACAAAAAAATCAGGTTGTACAGTGTGCATGGCACAAAGTCAGGGAGATTGCTGTACAGAGGATGACAATCATCCAAATATCCCAACATTTGTCATCCAATGGATGTAAGAGATGTAGCTTATCCTCTCCTCCGTTGGGACATGACTCATCAACAAGCTCACCCCATGTGTTTGTTATGGCACTAGATGCTTTATCTGATTCATGTTTCATGTGTAGAGTTCAGTTTCAGTGGGGGCTCAGAGCTCTAAGTACGGTGCTTCAGAGCATCTGTTGTGCAATCCCCGGTATATTGGCTGGTAACTGTATAACTAACTTTTGAATGGTAAATGATTAGAACTTGAAAATTGTCTCATTGGAAACGCATCTGAAAGAATTTGGAGAAAGTACCAAAAAATTACGTAATTAGACATTGGACGAGTACTCCAAAAGTAAGGTAAAAATCTGAAATTATAGAGGTTTTAGCAAATCACGGTTACCAAAGCATGATTTGGCTGTTGACCGTCAAAATGTGGCCAAATGTGGAGGGTCAATGGCCAAATCGTGCTTTGGTAACCATGATTTGCTAAGACCTCTATAATTTCAGATTTTTATTTTGCTTTTGAAGTACTTGTACAATGTTTAATTTAGAATTTTATTGTACCTTCTTTTAAATGCGCTTCCAATGAGACAATTTTCAAATTCTAATCATTAATTGTTCAAAGGTTAGTTATATAGTTACCGGACAATATATGGGGGTTGCACAATAGATGCTCTTACTTGCCCAATGTGGGATTTGAGACAAATTGACTCTTAATTCACACCATCCCAATAGCGATTGGTGATAAGGTAGTCTGCTCTTAATGTGACCATTTAAGAGCTGATTGCCTTTTTAGGGAAATTAATCTTGTTGAATCAATTTTCAGTAAATTTTCATTGGAAGAAAAATGAAATTGGCATCTAAACCAAGTCGTTTCATATTTTTTGGACCTTTGTGAAATTAGTTACAAATTTTTGAAGTTGAAATGCAGTAGTCACTAGAAGCGACCACCTCTTAAAATGTACATTGTTGGTACATTGAAGGAAGCAAAATGTACCTATGAGTGATGATCGCTTTTTGAATATGGGCGCTTTTAGAGCAAATTACTTTACTTCTCTCTCGTTTGACAAATTGTTGCACTTGATCAATACTCCACGCAAGAACAATGTTAGAGTTTTGAGTTTAATAACCACTTTATAGAGAGGATTGCATTCAAAACTATGAGATTTGCTAGAGAGTTGGGATAATTTTAATTGTAATGGAATACATAGCTTCAACAAAGAATTGTTGGATGGTGGTTTTGAATACAAATTTGTATCAAAGTGTTGCTCCATGAGTTAATTCAATTGTTGTACACCACACTAATAACATAATAACACTAAATTTGCACTAATTTTGGAATTGTGCAAATTTGCGAGGTAAATTGATTTAATAGTAAATATTAATTTAGATGAATTCAATATAGTGTGGTCAATACTATTTTCATACTTTTTCAAATATTGTGACTTTTGTCAAAAGTCCATCATTTTTTATGAATTTCATCCCAAGGACCACATGATTTAGATCACAATAATACAATAATTAAAGACTAGGAAAACAACCTAAGTGAAAAAAATTTAAATGCTTTCATTTGCAATATGGCTAGATTATTTGGTCTAAATCGCATGGTGAATAGAACGTTGTTGTTTTTGTGTCCTTTCTTAAAGAACATTGTTGTTTACGTGCTAAATTCTAGATCAATTTAAGGTACCATCCAACTTCGGTAAACATTTTGTGACTATTGCCTTTTTGCCTTTCCCAAGTGGCATATCTTATGGCTTGAACTTTTTCTATAAAGTAGATCAATTTGTCAATTCTTTGGATGCCAAATTTTAGCTCAATTCAAGGTACTCTCTAACTTTGGTGGACATTTCCACACTATTAATTTTTACTTAGTCGTGGTTTCTAGAACCAATTATATTTTTTGCATAGCTCATAGATCTCAAGTTTGTAGAAGCCAAAATCTTGATACAAGATAGAAGGTAAGTGAATAAAAGTACCCTCCAAATTTTAGAAATAATCATAAAAACTCAAAAATATAGAAGCTCTCAAATACTTCTATCTTAGATACCTTGAATTTCAAATACATCTACTTTGACACCTCATATTTTTATAACCATAAAAAAAATCAAGATACCAAATGTAGGTTTGTAATGTATCACCTTTCTAAGAAGCCAAATCCAAAAACTTGTTAAACTACAATATTTTTGCAAAACACAATACAAAATCCTTTACATCAATGCTTTCTTCAATATAAAATCACCAACAAATACTTAACTTTGCACCCCAAGTGCATCCTACACCTCCAAGAAACAAGATAGAGAGACAAAGGCAGGCCCTTGCCTTTAAATAGCCACCACAACCCAAGGTAGTTAGTTGTAGGCTACTGTAGTCCCTTTTCAATTTCAGCAGAAATTAATTGTTTTTTAAGGATATCATAATTTCAGAATATTATTAATATGATAATTGCTGAAAGTTTTGCAAATTGATAGTGTCAATTGCAAAAATCAATGGCCAATTTTCAGGGATTAGGGATCTTGCAGAATTCAATAAGAATTAAGTGACCAAGTTGTAAAAAAGAATGTCTAATATTGATAAGAAAGTTCAATGTGAAGATCATGGACAATTTCTAATGGAAGCATGAAGGAATTTTTTTCATTGACATTTGATGAGAATAGGGGTTGGAGAGGTCGTTTTTATAATAAAATTTAGTGTCTGTCAAGAATCCTCAAAGCATATGGGATAATGATGAAGATGATAGCTGCTCATTGTTAAAAAGTAGTAATTATATTCAAAGTAGAATTTCAGACCTCATATGGGCATAGTAAAATAACATTTTTCAAAAAACTTGGAGCTAATGAAAGTTGAGAAATAAATCTAAAGTTCATCTTCAAAAGTCTATTTGTGATTATGAGCCTCCAAAAAAAATGTATGAACAAAATTCACAAGGGAGGTTTGAAAATGTCAAAGAAAATGTCCTTTCCAACTCATTCCTTTAAATTTGTCCATAACTTTTGATTGGAGGCTCTAAATCTCAAAAGGAGCTTTGGAGATGAAAGCTAGATTGATTTTCCACATTGATTTAGTTCATCAACATATCAACCAATTGATTGAATCTCAATCAAATCTTGTTTCTTTCACAATTGTCATATGAACAATGAGGTGAGTGCATTCATAGAATAATTTCAAATATAGTAGAAGGAGGACATTGATTCAATTTTGAATAGACTAGTTCATATTCCAAGAGAGTACATTCAAAATGACAATCATATGGAAGAAATAACCACTTCAAATCAGTGAAAAATTATGTTTGAATAGACAATTTGTAAAATTGAATATTGCAATGTGAGCTTTGGACCTATTATTACACTATATTTATTTTCTAATCTTAGAAATAAATGGAAAGTTGGTTTATAGCATGGTGTTCTATACTATATGCATCTTTAGAAAAGAATCATATTTTTTACCTAATTTTTATCGGATGTGAATTTTTTTTCTTTACTAAAAACTTATGTTTTTCACTCAAATTTTAAAAAAATCTTTTATGCCATAAAAAATATATGTGGTTTCATCTCTCAAACCATAAAACAAATATAATTTCATTTCTCACAAGCAGTCACAAAAATGGAAGTGTACAAATTGAAGGATTTGAAGTTGAAGTTTGTGCTCATTTTTTTTTTCAAGGTTAAATTTGATATGGTAATGAATCAATAAGTATTATCTACATAATAGTGAAATTAGATTGCATATTCAATTAGGTGGACTTATCCAAAAAAAATTATTCTACAAGCCATCAAAGTCAACAAATATTCCCATATATACTTCCATTTGTACACATGGAGATTTATAAGTCCTAATTACAACAAAAACTAATTCAAAAGCAGTACATTCTTATATAATAATATTAAATATTTATACAACATCAAATGTCAAGAAATTAGGGCGGGCTTCCATGTGGAGTCAAGGGCCAATGAAGTCTACCGATCCTCAATCAAATGGGCATTCCTACAAAAACAGGGACGCCCATTCCACCGATGATCATCGATAGGCTTCACCACCCCCTAACTCCACATAGAAGTCCACTCCTAGTGAGAGCATCCTAATTTCACTATTTTATGTAGGAATATGAGATATTCCTCCCAAAGAGTTTTTCAAAATATTGTGTTTTCATATAAGATACCCGATTGATGTCCACCACCTCTTATAATAACTCTAATTCTAATTTGGTGAGACCCTGCGCCCTACCCTGTACAACACGGGTATCAACCCAGTGGCTAACCATTCTTTTATTTTTTGTGTAAAGCCATACTCCATCCATAAATCTAGGGATTCTTAGTGGCCTTCCTAGATTCTGAAGGCCCGCATTGCCAGCTTTCAATGGTCGGTTTGCTTCCAACTCATTCCTTTCGGTTCAGTTACTTCCACGGTGGTCCCAACTCAATTTATGGTATTCGCTATCAAGGAATAAAAGGTTTAAAAAAAAAGTTGTGGTATTCGTCTAGAACACCATTAAAGTGCTCATGGGGTTCTGGTTCTTTTTTCTCACTAACTTACACCTGTATTCAACCTAAAGATAATAAGATTTCTTTTGACTGAAATTTAAAAAAAAGTTATGGCAAAATCCTCTGATGTCATTGATTCATATACAACATTCGTTCTACTTTTCCATTGATATATTATATGATTTTTTTAAGGATCCTTGACAAATATTAATGGGATGTTAAACCCTGCCAACAAAATGGACCCAACAAGTTGGATTTACTCAAGGGGAAAATGCAAGAATTTTTTGTTTTTCACATTTTTTTTTTCGGATTTTGAATTCATATTTGCAATCAGAGACCCTAAATTAGCTAGGAGAGGTCTAAAACATACCCTAGACATGACTCAAAATAGGGGGCTCCTATTTACTTTTATCCCCGAGAAAATTCCAAATTACCCTATTGGGCCCACTTCGTGGACAAGATTTAGTGTCTTGCAATATTAATTAGATGCTATGCAATTTTCAAAATTATTTTATTTTATTTTTTTGAACAAATGGAAGAATCGTTGCATTAAAAAAAAGTCACCATACAAAAATAGCAAAGTCAAAGATTGGACAATGAAGAAAAGCAAGCACAAACAAATAAGCAGCAAACAACCTAGAAAAATAAACTAGAAGGAGGGGGACACTAAAACTCTTTATATTCACTTTGTGGATGGTTAAGCACTTAGGGATGAATGCAACCTTGAAACAATTTGTATAAGTCGAATGGGATAAAATTATGCAATGAATTTGATTCATTTGCAAGTTTTAATTTTTTTTTATCAAATTGTTGATATATCGTGTTCAAAGTTTGTGTATAGGTTGAAAGTGATGACATTAGATGAATATAATTTTTTTCTTTTTTTTGTGGATATGTGTTTCATGGAAGAGACAATTATATTAATTTTAGAATTGTAAAAATGAGTACAAAATCAATATTTTTAATTGAGTATAGCCAAAAGATATATGATTTTTTGCCGTGTCATTGACTACTTTGATTTCATATAAATGTGTGGGGCTATATTTTCTCCTACACTAGAAGAAATAGGCATGTAGATTAGGAAAATAAAAAGAATTGTCAACAGTCAAGTTTGGCACGCAGATATTCTCACGGGTCATTTTTCTAGTTTATGCAACCCATGTTTCTACTAGAGCTTCCCAAATTGGAACTATTTTCACAATTGTATAATCAAAAGTTTAAAGGATCATAAGAGCAACTTTTCGATGCACATTTTGAAATTTTCATTAATTAAACAAATTTTAAAATACTTGACATTAATTAGTCCAAAGATTAATAAGGATTGATTTCTATCAAGTGTATCATAATTGGAGCTTGTACATCACAATTCCATCTCCAAAAATTATCAACATCCAAACTCTTTATTAAAACCACTTTAGATTTTTGAATCAATATTGAATCTTCAAGGGTTATCTGGATCTTTAGGAACAACAAGGTGTTCAATCAACATAGGTGGCTTCTAAACTTCTCTCAAAAAGTTCTTTAGGAAACTTTGTTGGACTCTAGCTAAGTGGCATAAATGAAGCGGTGCATCTGATAGCTCAATTTCACCCCTAACAAGCTAATGCTATTGGTAGAATTTTGATAGTAGGAATGGAGACTGCATTATTTAGACCAAGTGTCCTCCACCTTCTAGTTGTATTTAGCTCCGTTGTGACTTTTCCTTTGTCTGTGCTCCTTTTTCTCCGTTGTCTAGCTCTTGGCTTGGTTGATTTTGTATGATGATTTTTCAAGTGCAATGGTTCTTCCATTTGTTAAAAAACAAGGTTATTTTAAAAGACTTATCTTCATTTATTGATATAAATACCATATGCCCCTGGTGTCATTTTTGACTTTCTTCACTAACAAAAAAAACTGATATGTTGTTTAACTATTTAAAGCACAAGAATTTTTGATAAAATCTACATGTACTATAATGAGGAGTACGGTATATGAATTATTTTCTTCTTGGCATCCCAAAGAGATGCATTATTAAATGGTTAGAAGATGTTTATACTACACCATTAAGCCTAGATACCATATTAAAGTCTTAAAATGCACCAAAACAACAACAAATCGTTTTCTGCTAAGGTAACTACACCTAATTATGACCGCTTCCTAAAACCACACAGTCTAGATTCTCGTCTACAACGTACTTCCACTATTCACGAGAGTCCACTGTTGGTTACCCTAAATCCTATTTTCAATACTACAAAAATCCATAGTTTATTCATACAATGTCCAAAAAATACATTGTAAGAGAATCTAAAATCCCAGTTTGACTACCAACAACAAGACCCCACCAAAAAATGAATCCAATATACTAACGAAAACCACGTTGAATTGCTTATTTGTGCGATTTTAGGTGTAGTTCCACTATTCATCTAGAGAACGCCTTTTGAATGGTGGTTCAGACACGTCATCACGTTACTCCCCAATGCTGAAGTGGACTTTTCAGGATGCCAGCAATCATGTCCACGATGGACGATTTTCCATGTTCTGGGTTTGACTGTTGACGGAAATAAACCCCCCTCCAAGACCCCCCCTTCAACGAACTTTTTAAAAAAAAATTTAAACTTTTTCTTAAATTGGAAGAAAAGTGGGGGAAGAAACATTCAATCATATAGAATATTATATCGGTTGCCTACAAAGCTAGTATCATTAATAATATACCATTAATTCGGTCTTATTTACCGAATACATCAATTTTTGTATCCAATTTTTTAAAATAAAATAAAAAGTAAAGAATCCCATATTCTTTTTGCACTTGTTGTAGGAGGCTGAGTTCACAGCTGGCATCAATCACCGTTAAATTTAGATCCCTTCCCCCCCTCCATTAAAAAAAAAGCCCCAATGGAAAGTAAATATAACATTTGAGAACATTTGAGAAGGTTCACCCCCTTGAAGGTGGGAGACTTTTTCAATAAAGCTGAGGCCTCGTTGGTTGAATGGGTGGTACCACGTTTTGTAGATCTTTCTGGTTGTATTAATTTATGGGTCGCCCCGTTCTATTATGTACCCTGGCAGAACATGAGGAGGACCGGGGGGAGTCAAGGCATTCCCCACAGTAACTGACTCATAGAAAAAGAAAGAATATTCTGCAGTTGGGTATAAGGGGAAAAACAGACTATTTCGGACAGCAGTTTGATTAGGGCCGAGTTTGGCCCTCATGCCATTGCTGAAATTATTTAAATTCTTTTTACCCACGTAACAACGAGTGTGGAAAATGGCGAGGGCAATTGAAATTACATTTTTTGCACAAAGTATGAATTTGTTATCAATTTTTGAAGGGGTTTGTCCAAAATGAGTCTCTAGAATATCTTGAAATTATATTTTTTTCCTCCAAAGTATGAATTTGTTGTCAATTCTTGAAGGGGTTTGTCCAAAAGAGTCTCTAGAATACCTTGAAATTATATTTTTCCCACAAAATATAGGTTTGTTATCAATTTTTGAAGGGTTTTGTCCAAAAGAGTCTTCAGAAGTACCCTCAAACCAACCAAAAGTATATATATAATGCTCATCTTACTCACATAGAGCAATCATTATATTTCCCAATGTGGATGGCTTGAAAAGTCACTTTCTACAATGAATTTACAAATGAATTTACATTGAAAAACATGGGAAGGATTGAAAAGTCATACCAAAAAAAGCACGTTAGATGGAATTTGGAGACGTGAATCCCTTTGTACTTCATATCTTATATTTCTTATGTTTTCATATTTTTCACATTCTCTCTACCCTTCTTAAACTTCCTTTCAGCAATGGACTTTAGAGGCTTTGTGTCTTTTCAATTTATAGAATTAGAAAACATATTTTATAATTTTAAAACACATTTAAAAGACCATTCTAAAGTTATATGATAGATTTCAAGAATGTTTTCTCCCACAATCTACATTTGTAAGTTTTATGTGTAAAATCCTTAAAAGTAGACTTTGATGGCTTCATGTGTTTACATCTATTTTATTCAAGAGGTGTATTCCGTACCACAAGAAGTGCATTTTGAAGATTTTTTTCTACACTTAATAATCTTGCAAAGTGTGTGTGGGCGGAGAGCTTTCTGCAATTATGTCATTATACTAATAATCATTTTCTATAAGATGTCTTATAATTCACCAGTAAGTTTGAATTCTAAATCTCTGCAATGATAAATGCTACAATTTATAGGGAGCAAAAGATTCCTAGCCTTAAAATTTAAGAATTGGCAAAATGAAGGCATTCATACTTTAATCCCTAAAGGGCTAAGGACCCAACTTTGGATTTTTGTAATAGTTTGGGCAAATTCCTTTGACTTTTTAGTTTGTATTTTTTGCATTAAATCATTGAGGTGGATACTAATCAACCAATTCTACATGTGAAGCTTTGGTTCACTTCATTTTGAAAAATATTGTCAAAGCCATATGCTTTTTTAAATTTCAATTTCACACCGGGCAACTAAAATTATATTCTAAAAGTAATATAGATTATTGATTTTTTTTTTGTTATTGTATATTGATACCCATATAGAAATCTTTGATTATCATTGTATTTCAACTATTGATGTGAAAGTTATGAGGAATTTTTTTGCGGGCAATGAAGGTAGGAAAAAACATTTAAAGTCATTTTTTAAACTTGAAATTTTCAATTTTCAAAAAAATCTGGTAGTAATGGATTTTTAATGTTCTTGGAATAATCTCACCATTGAGATTTATAATTCTCAATTTATTGTAAAATTTATTTGCAATTTTATTAGCTTTTTCTTTTATCCATAACCACCTACTACTAAGTTATAAATTTTTAAGTTGAATATAAAAGTTTTTTTGATTAATTTTTTTTTGAAATCTCAATCCATTTTTCAACATATTGACTAATACTCACAAGTTATAGGACAAAAGTGTTTTTTTCTAAAGTTGTTGAAAGATAAAAATTTGCCTTTGGAAGGAATTTGAAGAGCTTAAATTTTGAAGTTTAGACACATTGAACTAGTAATAGGTGGGGATTTTCACTCTAATATTTTAGAAGGATGTATTTGAACAAGTTAACAAAAGATCCTATAGTTGGTAGGATTAAAAATAAGTATAGACAAAGATATATCTTTATTTTCAATACAAGTATTCAAAATAGTTTTGGGCCTCAAACATGGCAATCCTTGAGAAGTTAATAAGCTAGACCAAAAAATTTAAACTATTTCCTTGAATATATGATGTGAGTTACAAGATTTCAAGGGGTGTAACAAAAAAAAGAGTAGGTGTCATTTATTCTTTGAGATTAACCCTTGAAGTTCCTTGACTCATGTTTTTACCAAAAACGCTCCAAAATTGCCATTTCTAATACAAGTATCAAATTTTAGAAAAAAAACATTTTGGACACATGTATCTATAGGAACTTATATTGCGCTAGTTTGAGAACATGTAGAAAAAATTTCAAAAATTTCCACCATGTGGATTGCAAGATATTAGCGTTCAAATTGCGAGAAATCATTTTGGGGGGGGCCCTTTAGAAAACATGGCAACTGAACTTGACAAGGTTACATTTGTACGAAAAAATTTCCACCACTCTCTTCTTTGGATTCACACTTCAAGGCAAGTTGGCTACATACTTGAAAAAATTCAGAACATTTGGAATTATATAACAAATAGGAAAAAAATGTAACCAAAAAGAAGTAGAAAATGATCCAAAATACTAAATTGTCAAGAATTTAGTTATGGAATTGAAAAATGACAATCCCAATGGTTGCAATATTGAGATAAATAGTCTACATCCTATGATTTTCTTTTTGCAAAAAATGTTAAAAATTTACTTAAATAAAGGACTTCAAGGTTTATTTCAAGTAGACAATCCATAACTATCCACAAACTAAAACACCATTACAACTTTTATCCCATCTATCAAAACGGAATGATTCAAATATTTCCATGTATATATAAATATAGAAAACAAAATAGATTTATGAAAAAAAATAAATTCTAGTCTCTCTGGACTACTTGACTAAGAAAAAAACTACATATCATTCAATAAAATTTTAACCATATAGCCAAAGGTTAAAGAAAAACTTTCTCTACGTGTTGTGTGAAAATTTCAAATAAAATAAATAATAATCCATTCAGAGTGAGCTGCTCCAAATCACTATATTGCCTAAAAATACATTGTTTGGTTCTTTACGGGTTAACATGCAATGCCTCTGAAAAATAAAATAGGCTACAAAGCCCATTGGTGCAAGACCCACAAATATTCTTGTGTACGTTTCCAAAGTTTCATCTACAATTTTGAATAAAAGTGCATCTTTTTTTGGTTTACGCTATCGTAAATAAAGTAGTTGAGGGAGTTTTATTGCAAGGTTCTAAATTAGGCGCATTTAAGTATTGTTCAACTTTTCCTGCAAAATATTGCAAGCATGTGCTCTTATACTTATATATTTAACATCTAAGTACTAGACACCTCATCTTCTATGCATCTATGATGACCATAGTTAGGCTTTATGTGTTGAAAAAGGTCTTTTCTATGGCATATGTGTGCTTAGATACTACTACTATCATATTTAGATAAATATTTTATTTTATTTTATTTATCTATAAGTAAAGGTAGCTTAGGGAAGAAAGAATGTATACCCACAAATATTAGATTTCTCAAATTGTGAATATGTATTATAAATTGTAATTTATGATAATAATTTAATGATGTCTCTCAGACAATAGTTGTAAAATGTAATTCATGGGTCATGTCTACATAGTTAAATCAACTAGTATACAAACCAATATTTTTCAATCAAATTTGAAGCCAAAAATTAAAAATTTCTTCTAAAATTGATTGTAGGTTGAATATTTGTGATTTTCATAAGAATTTTTTCCCCTTAAGTTCAAATTTTTAATTTCTCATCATAGTATTTTTGAAGATTTTTATTTTACATTTTTATTCAAGTTCTTTTGAGGGGTCATTCTTTGAACTAAAAGAGTTGTATTTTAAGGCTGGACCAATCAATCTTTGAATTATAGAATTTTTTAAAGCAAAGCTTTGGAATCTATACAATACAAATACTAAAGAACTAATATAAATGCTACATTTAACTACTTCTAAACTATTCAATGAATTTTGGATGAAACATTTGGAGATCTCTAGATAGTAACATTGGAAGGTCTCCAAATGTTTTGTATTGATATCCCAATGTTTTGCCTAGATTTCTCAATGTTTTGCAATATCTCTTGATGACCATTTTTTTTTCTTGATGATCATTTTTTTCTCTTGATGACCATTTTTTTCTCTTGATGACCATTAATAATTATAGACTTTCTAGAATTCAAAAATTGTTAAATGTGGCATATAGGAATCTTTAAGAAAATTGATGGATGAAAAATATGCATTTTTGAGTGTTTGAGTTCATCCATTGTTTAGAATTTGAACATTTGGTCTTTAAGGGGGGTATACCTAAAGTTTGTTCAAATAAAACCTTGAGTGTGAGGTTCCCTACTTCCTTTCTTTTATTATTTATTTGTCAATTGTTGACCAAAGCAAATAGTGCTATCACATATGCCTTGTGTGTTTTGTATTGTCTATCTAGTTTTATTTTGGATTTTTTGCAAAAATATAAAGCTTACAAAATTTGGACTAAGTATGTTTTACAGTAGCAATTCATGTAATAGTACTCCTATGACACAATTATGATATTTCAAAACAATTCTTGAAAGTTATCATGTGTTAAACACTATTCAATTGTATTTCTTTACAAAATGCTTCTCCTTGTAGGATGCAATGTCCTTGTTATCATGCCAAATCTTATATTTAACTAATTTTGAACTTTTTGGCAGATTATGGACAATTAAGGTATCAACTGGCAGCCGATACATTTGTACATTTTGAATTCAAAATGTACCCCATGTATACATTTTCATCATATTTTGGCACATGCATATGTTATTTATAGACTTGCCAAAGTCCATAATTAGTTAAATTTAAGTTCCAAGCACTAGTTTCAGTGCCAAGGCACAATAACATCAAAATTTTGGTGCTAGGCATGATTATGCAACTACTACTACGAGGTCTCCCCAACTATGAAGGTCCCGCCTTTCAGGCTCAAGTTCCTGATCTTGCCTTCATGGTAGATCCCTCATAGCCCAGGAGGCCTTTGGAAGGGGGCATTTTACTATATTTAAAGTTTTTATATTGCATTTTCTACCATTGCTTCTACATTACTCTACTTGGACCCAAAATTGAAGCTTCCAAATTAATCCCTAATGTAGGTTAGAACTCAACATATAAAGACCATACAAACACATCACAATGAAGTTTCTACCAAAGATAAAGAGAACTAATAATCATTATAAAAATATTATACAAATAATAAACTATAATGCCTAATCTTAAAAAACTACACAAAATAGTGAAATTAGGTTGCCCCTCACTAATTTATCGACATTCCACACTATATAAATATGTACAATTACTGTAGAAGGATGCAGTAATGTAGGAACCATGTGTGTTGCATGGGTTGGTGCATTGATTCATGGCTTGGGTATAGAGAATTGTTTGTGCCTCCATCTAGACAAGTGGCAAGTCATGAAGTAACTTTCTTGTGTAAGGCACCCTAATTGTCAAGGTAATCTAATTTCACTATTTTGTGTAGGTAACTATTGAGTGTTTTATGGAAGAATATATAATTCTCTACTACAAAATATCCCTTTTCAAAATATCTTTTAAATGAATGTGCATGTGTAAATTATTAGGTAGTTCCTCCCTCCAAGGGAGCATTTATGTTATAGATGCTAAGTCCTTTAGGAAATATAGGGATTACACCGCTGCAATTATGTATTGATAACTTTGATCATGCTCAATTGTCTGCAATTCCACAAATATAACATTGTTGGAATCAAGGGGCTCGTAAAAATTATGACAAGGTTTTACATTTTTCAATGTCTACAATCGACGTCTTGGATGATGGTGATGGAGTGATTAGTGATTGCAATACTAACTTTCACCTTTTGAGCATAAATTCATTATATGAGGTGATTTTTGTAGGCTATCATGCTGTGACCCCATTAGAAAATATTGTGACTTCTGTAGATGAGTAATAAGATGACCATTATAAATATAATTTTGACATAGTCTAAAGATTCTCTTGAACCAACTAGAGCACACTTAAAAAATTCATAACAAATTCACACTTTATTAATTATTAAATAAATAAATAAAACCTCAATTTACTCTCCTCATCTTCTTTTTCACGCAATCATTATTTTCTTAAAAATTAACAATGCCAATACGATAAACCAATCATTCATTCTACCTTATCATAGATTGGATTACCTTCTTAATGCATGTATTGGAATCTTCTTTCACTTGAGTTTCAATCAAATCCAATTTACATAGTGATTTGTATTTAATATTACGAAGTACGATGAGTGTCGATTTACAGGTGCACTTCCCACATGCCGGGTCGGGTCCATTTACCGGGTCCATTTGCCGGGTCCATTGAAGATGCTCTTCGACAGTGAGGTCGCCAAGCCTTCCTATTATTCCGCCTAATTTTCGAAATTCCACTCCGTCTCCGCATGGGAAGATAAAGGCAGGTGGATGGATGAAACCGAGGTGGGGCGAGTATGTGTGGATGGGAAGCAGGGACCATTACTTTCGTGGCGGCGCATCATCAAACCCGGCCAATGAAAGGCGACAGTCTTCATGAGGGGAGGGCCCCCCACCTGCTCGCCCGGGCCCTGGCCCCGGCCCCCTGGCTTCCCGTGCTCCTGCGACCGGGTGACCTGAGAAACCGGTCACCCCCCCCCCCCTCGCTCCCCCCGCCTGTCATGATGCCTTCCTCCAGTAGCCCTGCCCCCCCTTTTCCCTTTGTTTCCCCTTTCACTGCAACTGTACGACCATAAGGGAATTGAAGGCGCCAGCATTGGTTGCCTCTCTGAGTGGACCCCGAAAGAAAGGACCACCTTTTCTCCTACTTTTTCCCCTCTTCCTTTTCGTTTCCCCGTTTTGCATATCTTTTACGGAGAAAAAAACATTTTGCTTTTTTTTAAAATTTAAATTTAAATTATGGCACATATGGCCATTTTTTTGGGCTGCAGCAAGAAGTAACAGACTGACCAAGCCTTGGCTAGTTGCGAGGGTTTTTAATCAAATGAAATGATTGTGCTTGGGGGTGAAGATATTAGGAGGAATCAAACTATGGGGCCCAACAATTTCTAACTATCTTTGAGGGACAGCCAAAAATTTAAAATATCTTTAATTTATCTGTGAAGTGAACATTTAATACTTTAGGTCTATTTGTTAATTTCATAAAAGATCAAGCTTTTTAAAATATGTTAATCTTTTGACATGTGTTTTGATACACATATTCAATAGTTTGGTTTCGGGCATTTTTGTGTAGATTATGCTCTCTAATGAGTGCAATATCCTTAGAAATCTATATGTCATGTTCAAGCAAAGTATCAATACAAGTCTTATAGTGTGGCTTGATTTTCTTTCCTAACACTAATGTAATGTTGTGGTTAGAAAGAATATCAATTTAGAAAATAATATATTCAATGAAAGAAACACTATTGATAAATGGTGAGATATACTATTTCTACTTAACCTATAATGTTCCAATTAAGGTCTTTTGTGGGGACAAAATGGATTTCTGGTACAATTGTATGACCTCAATTTTTGACTTGATTTAAAAAAAACTGAATAAAATAAAACACATTAGCTCTATAGAAATATAGTTTAAAAAATTATTTTAGTCAATGCTTAGGAGTAAAAGTTATGCCACCTTAGACTCAAAATGGTATTCTTTAGACAACACAAAAATAAACCACAAGATGTCAAAAGGATTTTTAAAAAAAAAATCTCATAAAAAATTGGACTATAGATGATAATTTTTTTTGAAGGGTCTTGTTTTCAAGCAACCTAAACATCTTCTTCACAAAATGACTTGTACAATTCATTTTCAAGTTCATGTTTCACAATTTTCCCCCGAAGAGAGTTTCGCACGATTTAATTTGCTTGCTAGAACAATCTCACCATTGAGATTAGCCATATCCGATTCCATCTTCCACGTCAATTGGAACGATGTGAGAGATTTGGGGGATATTGTAGTGGGAACGTGCAATTACGGAGTGCGCAATTACACAAGGTTGAGTGTTCGAGAGAAAGAAGGGTTGGTAGTACTACCCCCCCTCCCCTCCCCAGCTCCCCAAGGCAGCTCCAAGTACACACACAAGTGGAATCCACAGCCCCTCGCCCCCCACTGATGGAACTCATTCCATTTCCAGTGCAGACAAGCGTACTTCCCTTCCCTGGCATTCCCTTGACACACAGCTTCATCATGATCAGTGGTCATGTGCACAGACAAAAACGCACTCCGCACATGAGCAATAATAATAAGAATAAGAATCCCCAAGCCCAAGCCCCTCCTTCCTCGTGCAAAAGACCCAACTCCCCATTGCGTTGCATCCGGCTCCATCGAGAATTTGGGGAGTTTTTTTGGTAATGTTTCAAGGTGTCTATGTATATGTGTATTTGTTGCTACTATATATGTATTTGGTGTTACCAGAATGGTATTATCATCTCATAAACAAATTGGTGAGTTGAAATACATTTTTGTGAATTTTTCATGGATTGTTGTAAAACACCAAGTGGTTATGTGGATCTTTTCCTGAGTTTCCAATTGTTGTTGATCATTTTTTCATGCGTTTTTTTTCCTACTATTGTTATCATTGTAGCTAGTGTGTCCACATGGAGAAAGATTCTAGGGGAAAAACTCTTCAAGAATAAAATTGGGTGGGTTGGTGGTTGTATGAAAAATTACACTTCAAATTGTATGAATAAGAAGTAAAGTAGGGTAAGCACTGAACTATCTAAGATTTGTGGAGGGATCCTGTTGGGAGTCAAGAGGGAGATTCTAGATTCTCTTCTGATGCTTTGTAAAGGACTCCTTGAAATACAAAAACTATGGGTTTTCAGAGTCCTTGTGCCCCCAGAACTGACCCTAGTCTCTCACTTAGGAATGGAACTCTACATTTTAGACAAGAATCTCTCTAGGTCCGTTTTAGAAACGACTTGTTATAATTAGGAGCAGGTAAGTTACCTTTACCCCTAAGGAAAATTCTAAACCGAACTTGCCTAGTGCAAATGTACGAATTAGTGTGCCTCTCCCTCCGTATGCAATTAGCCCTTCGCTCATGATGGAGCAGTGGGAGTGGAAATAGGAAAGCGAGCGGCAGCAAGGAAGGTTGGGACGAAAAGACGGGAAACCAACGGCGGCTGTCAGCCATGACTTGTTCTATTATTATACTTCCCCACCAATGCCTCCCGCGTCCCCCGGTCCCCTCTTCCGACCTCCAGTCGCCGCCCCTCCTGGTCTTCGTCGTCTTCCCAGTCGGTCTTCTCAGCCAGCAGTGAGTACACACACAAAGCTATGGACTTACGATCTTTTCCCATTTTCTCTCTCCGTTTCCAGGTCTGGATTGCTCGCTCGCTTGTTGTCGCAGGAGCCAATTCGAAGGCGCTTCAATTTAGTTTCGCTGGAGCAGTGCGAGATTATTCTCTGTTTTTTTCTACATCTTCATGGTGCTCTTAGAGTGTAGAACTCTCTAAAGATTCCCTGCTGGGAACCACCTCTTGGATTACAGCTCAATTGTTGACGCTGGCGAGTACTTTCAGTTGGAAAGACTTTGGTGATCGTGTATCTGTTGAGGGGGAAGCGTTTGTGGTGGTGGCGATTGCATTTTAAATTTTTAGTTAGTTAGTTTGGTGGTTCGGTTTTTTTTTTTGAGTGGAGCAGATTGAGAGAGAGAGAGAGAGGGTTGTTAAGATGAGTTTCTGGTTGTGGAAGAAGCGCTCTAGTGGATCTGAAATGTGGTTAGGTTGATGAGAGTGTCGGGAGTGCATGTCATTGGCATGCCACATCCACTGAGACGACGAAGAAGAAATAGAACAAATTGAAGTAGGCACGCAATTTTTGTTCTATTTTTCCTCTTCTTCCCTTAGATTCGCCTCTCTTCTTAGAGGCGTCTCTACTACTCTATTACTCCCCTTTTTTGCAACAAGAAGCAGTGGGAGCAATCTCCAAGGAGATCATTATTGTTTAATTATTGAGTGCAGGGTAAGGCTACAGCCGCAGTCAAATTTGCCTCTTATGAGCATTGCTTGTGTCCCTCTTTTGTCAATGCGAGCGTGTTGCAAATTACCAATGCGTCGTGGTAGGTACTAACAACAAGAATGGCCTAGTAATTCGTTTCTCTTGAATTTTTTTTCCTTTTACGAAACCGGTACTCTGTAATTCAATACTCTTGTCTTCGATCTGGTGATACAGTGCGAGCCTTCAATCAGAATGAACGAGCGTGGCTTGGCAACAGTGGTACAAGCTGGGAAAGATCCTGCGTGCTCCTGTATCCCATGACGTGAGGGTCTTGAGCTTCGGGGGTTAGTAAATGCGAGAGACAAACGAGTTTGGCTGGCTTCTACAGTGCAAGCACCTTCTGCCGTTTAATCCTCCAGTTTTGACTTCCTCCACCATGTGGACTTGATCTTGTAGATCACCTTGTGGAGATCACCTTGTAGGCCTTTGGAATTGGCCTGATGATGGAGATCATGACCAGAGTGTGAGTGAGGGTGGATCAAACGCTAAGAGGGGAAGAAAATTATTAAAAAAGAAGAGAAAATTGTCGCAGAAGAGAAAATTGTAGGCTAGTTGGCCGGACTTGGATTGGGAGTGGAAATGCTGGATACTGAAGAAGGCCCGCCGGCCGCGCACTACCGTTCCGGCGAGGACAGTGGTGAAGAAGGCCTGGCCGTGTTGCCCAGGCATACTAAGGTCCTGGTCACGGGCAACAATCGCACCAAGTCGGTGCTTGTGGGTCTCCACGGAGTTGTGACCAAGGCGGTCGGCCTCGGGGGGTGGCACTGGCTGGTACACCATCAATTCTTTGCTATTCTAGCTTGTTGTTAATTTTTTGTTCCTTACTAGTTTTCCAATGATGTGGTAAAGTGTGTACCTTTGCCATTGCAGTCGATCTATTAGCAATGAGGGTCTGAACGCAGTGCTTAAGGGGAGGATTAACGGGTGTAAGAAGCCTTTTTATCCAGGATTTCAGTGAATAATGCTCTCCTAACGTCAGTTGTCAGGGTCTTTGATAGAGGTTGTGTGCTGGTTTACCAATTTTTTTCTTTCTGTCACTGTAGTTCGTGTTGTAATGTGTGGAGCTTTACTATTGCAATTGATCTTGAGGGTGGCATTAGCGGGATTATTAAGCCTTCACATTCAGGATTTAAGTGAATAATACTCCTAGCATGTCAGCTTTCAGGTTCTTTGCTAGAGTTTATTTTCTAGTTCATTAGCAAATCTTTTCTTTGTCTCTGTCACTGTAGTTCGTGTCGTAATGGGTGGAGCTTTTCCATTGCAAGTGATCTTAAAGCGATTGTCTCTGACCATAGTTCTTAAGAGTAGGATTAATAAGCGATAACACATTAAGGATTTCAGTGCACATTACTTTCTTAACCTGCCGGTTTTCAGATTCTCTGATAGAGTTTGTTTTCTAGTTTATTATTAGTTTTTTCTGTCACTTTAGATAATGGATGTCTTCATGTTTGTACCTTTGCCTTCGCGATTGATCTTACAGCCATAATTTTTTGGCCCCTGTTCTTGAGAGTAGGATTAGCGGGATTAAGTAGACTTCAAATGTAGGATTTAAGTGCATAATGCTCTCTGAACCTGTCGGTTTACGGGTGATTTGTTAGAGCTTAATTTCTAGTTTATTTGAACTTAATTGCTCTGCCGTGTTGGTTCGTGTCGTAATGTGTGGAATTTTTCCATAATTGATCTTACTAGATTGTCTCTACGATTGTCTGTTCTTAAGAGTGGGATTAGTGGGGTTTATAAGATTTTTTATTCGGATTTTAGTGCATAATGGACTTCTAACGTGTCGGTTTCAGGTTCTGTGATAGAGCTTATTTTCTAGTTTATTAAAAAAATTTCCCCCTGTCATTTCAGTTTGTGTCGTAATGTGTGGAGCTTTACAATTGCAATTGATCTTACAGAGATTGTCTCTGACCTCAGTTCTTAATGGTGGCATTAATGGGATCAATAAGCCTTCACTTTCAGGATTTAAGTGCATGATGCTTTTGGTTTCAGGTTCTTACCAATGGGGATGAAGTCAAGCTGCAGCGAAACGCGCTGAGTGTAATTGAAGCTCCGAGTGGTCACGAAGAGCACGATGACAATGAAGACAATCCTTTTTCTAGTGGGACAAGCCTAGGTTAGCTGCATCTCTTTATTACCCTCCCCACAGAGTCTCAGTCTAGTTGCCGTTGTTCTACTTAGTGCAGTTAATCAAGAAGGTAGAGGATACTGTTGGAGCACTATAAGCATTGTAACTCATGTGGGACTCTGTTTGCATTGGGAGCTCTGGAGTGATCGCTTCGGGTTCAAGAGCCGAACCCGCTACGCAATCATTCAAAGTGGGAGTTGGTGATCATTATCGAAGGGACTTTTGACTACCCCATTTCCGTTCAGCCATAGACATTTAGCCTTCGAGCCAAGCTTGCAACCAGCTCGCTAATTGAAGGAAACAAAGTATATTAATAGAGAAGTTGCTGTTGGTAGCAGGGGTCAGTCAATAGGAGACGGGATCCGGTCCCTGAAGGTTTTAGCAATGTCTTCCTTACCTCGATTAGTTAGCATTTGGAGGCCTTCCCTTACTGACTTCTCATTAGTATGGGGTTGAGCTGGTTAGCTCTGTCGGTATAGCTTAAGAAAGGGTTCAATGCTACAGTGCCCTCAATGCACAATGATCCTAACGTTTGCGGAGCTAGACGGTCAATGTGTTTGTGGCACGGAAGGAGGTATTGGTATTAGGAGTGGTCTGCAGTAGATAGTCGAATTTATGATGAACTGAGCTCAGTATTGATATTCTGGTGCAGAAGACAATGTTCCCAGGAATGCATTCAAACCCAGGGTGCAGCCACGAAAGCCATCCGTGCCCGTTGCTCGCAATGCAAGCCTTACTGATGAGGATAACGCAATGGCAGCTGAACATGCTAATTTCAACAGGATGTTTGAGAGGAGGGATGAGGTGGATGAGGGATCCAGTCCCACTTCTGAAGTCCTACCGGTACGCCAGCCCTTTAAACCTGTGGGGAGACTTGCAAGGACGGAGAGTTAATTGTCTATGCCGAACATTTTCTATTAGTAAGTTAGAGTTGAAGCTCAATCCAAGCACATGTATTGATTGACTCATACTTTGCTGTTTTCTGTTTGCAGTCGGTGGATCTGAGCAAGCTGGAAATAGCCGCTCTGAAGAGGTATCGAAGGCATTTTAAACTGGTAAAGTTCGGCACTTATGACCAGGTGGCCAAGTGTAGCGCGTCAATCAAATTGGTTATAGTAGAAGCTGGCATCGGCAGTCCTGCTTGTGAACGGAAGAGAAAGTGCACTATGGTAGAGGATTATCTTTGCGGCCAAACTTGAAAGCTTTCTAACCAATTTGTAGGAGTATGCTTACTTTGGGAGGTCATTTAATGAAGCTCACTGGAGAAATCACCTAATAGAGCTCGCTGGAGAGATCAATAAGTACAACAACCAAACTGTCTTGGGATTAATTTTCTCACTCAAATGTATTGGATGATTTCTCATGCAATCATTCGAAGTGGGAGGTTGTAGACCACTATTGAAGGAACTGTAGACAACTTCATTTCCATGCACATTAGTACTCAAGCCTGAATTTTTTAAACGCAACTTGCTAGTTGACGGCCAATTGAGTTTATTGAAAGAGATGAGTTGCCGTTGGTAACAGGGTGAGTTAATAGGAGACGAGATCAGGTCCCTAACTGTTTTAGTATCCTCTACTTGATTGAATGAACAGGATAGTTAAGTATATTCTTAACTCGAGAGGACTCAGATGTAGCAAACCTCCTATTGCTGCTTGGATGTGCTTCCACTTCATGGACTGAGCTCCACCTTGTTGGCTTTCAGATGGACGTTGGTCCCAATTCTACCAAGGAGCAGCTCCTGCGTGCTGTCGGTCGTCACTTCATGTCTCAGGTGAGAGAACATTATCCGTGTACTTCGATGTCTTTTCGTAGAAATCCGCTACACTTGCTCTGTATTAATTGTATTCAGCATTAAATCTAATCCGCGTGCACTATACGTTCACCACCTTATTAATTTGCCGACACTAATTGTCAACAAGACACTTTGGTTGGATGTTCATGAATAGTGCCACGCTCTCTTTATAGGGAGATTAACATTCTTGGTTGAGTCGCACTTTAAAACTTAGTTCGTGTACTGCAATGGATGTGGTAGCAACGTTTTGAAACCTTCAATACTTTATTTCAGGATGTCTCCTGATGTTGAGATGTGTATATTGGTTTGATTATTTCTTTGACTGGAAGATTTCTTTTTGAAAGTTGTGATATGAGTACCTGGTTTATATAAGTTAGCTTCTACAACGCTCTGACGTGAGGGATTCTAGTGTGATTTTATCAGAGGGTGGGCATCAGTTATTCGTACTACCTGTGGATGTATTATAAGTACCTGTGTACGTAAATTATGTTTAAGATGTGTGCATAGGGGCGAGCCCGTTGATGTGTTTACGGAAGTAGTAGGATGGTCTCAGCACGTTTTAGAGAAGTTTCTTGCAGAGGAAGTGTTGTCTTCAAAGATGATAGTATGGGATTATTTTTTCCATACTTTTTCAAATATAATAAAAATCATTAACTTGATATGCAAGACAGCTTGCTTGATGGCTATTCAATTAAGGGTGATTTCTTGGGTGAATATTTGTGCTGGTCTCCTTTCATACCCAAATTTCAATCTCCTGAGCTTGTTTTCTTTACTTTATGTGTGCAGGAGTTGGACGAAGCACAGGTCATTGCAGCGTTCCTGCAAGCTGCAAAGCGTCCAAGGCCCTAAGAGCACAGATTGCAGGCCATTTGGCTCTTTTCACATTTGAGCTTTTTCGCTCGATCAGGTGGCGATTGGCAAGGGATGAGGACAGCACTTGATACATAAGGAAGTGGAACACCTAAGGAAGTGGAACAACGACAACCCCTACTGTTGGATGGATTGTAAAGACTATCAATTCCCACACCTCCTGCTTGTATGCTGTTGTATCATAGAAAGATTGTCTCAACTCTGTAGAGCCCGGAGCGCGATTTCCTTGCCGTAAGGCTGGAATTTGGTGATTTTGCACATAAGGGGTTTCCATTCTCCCAGTGTAGGCTTGATCATTGGGTCATCCTTTTTTGATTAGTTCCACCATTTGTACAGAAGAAGCGCAGTAGTTTTCACCTCCTAATTGCAGTGTACAGAGGATCATTTGATGCACTTGTGGCATACGGTACTGCTAATTTCTTTATCACCTGTTCATAGAAGGAGTAAATTAAACCCCCCCGTACAGGTCAAGCACATTCATGCCACCCTTGTTCTATTATGATGACGAGATCTTGATCACCACCTTGATAAAAAGGTTGTATATTCTTACTTATTAAAGGAAGACTTCTCCCTTCGCTTACTTCTACTGGATTGTGACTGTCCCGTTCTAGAACTGTAAGTATGTTTGGCACATTTTGGTCTCCTGGATGCTTGACAAGGGCCTGCGGGTGCTGGCAATTGGGACTGAATGCAACAGCTAATTCTAGCATACGTGCATGTGTATACGAGAGAGTATCCTTTCTCCACTGATTGGAATCGGAAGACTATTGTTTGGGACTTCAGCATTGAGCACCTGCCCTGCCTTTCTGCCCTTTTTTTTTTTCCAGATTTGGTGATTGCTATTCTCAGTGGACTTATGCCTTGGCATCACTAACCATGTTGATCAAGGTAGTTATTCATTGCAAACTGTATTCGTTGGATGTTTGCTGAAGGAATGGTTTCTAACTTCTTCAAACTTCTTACTTTTAACTACATGGTCTAATTTAGCAGTGCCTCAGTTTTGCAGCGCGCTCTCCTTTGGTAGTATGTCTCAGTGTATGGATACCGGTATAATGCACAAATGTGGGGTATTACCGTAGTTGCAGGCAAGAAATTTGTGGTGGGTTTGGGGGATTTATGTGTCCACTGTATGAATTATTGAGACTGGAGTTGTGCAGGGGGGGTCAGTGGGTGGGTGGCTGCAGGTCTGTTCATGTTGACAACGCAGCGATGAAGGGTGGCACATGGCATTTTGACTGTCATTGTTGAAGGTGATTTTCTGAGGATCTGAAACCTGGAACCTGTGCATCAGCAACCTTAACCCTTGAAAGGCCTTGGGGTCCCTCTATACAACCTGTATTTAGCCTTATAACACTTCAATTGTGATTTCCTATATGAATTGTGATACATTGTTATTTATAAACTACCATGATCATTAATTTACTTTGTACTAAGCAATATTTGATCAATGTTTTTTGGGTCAAATACCACCATATTCATAATACAGTAAAAATCCTCTTAGTGCATCCTCTTTTAGTACATGATATTGCATGATATGCATTGATGGAGGTTAGTACATGGGCCCAATTTTGAAGATATTTTCTCAACAATAGTTTAGTTAGAGACCTCATTAGTTACTAGCCATTATTACACCTTTGTAAATGCATAAACCTCTCTTCATGCATAGTCCCAATACCATGCACTAAGAGAGGTTCTATTGTATACTATATGGCTACAAAAGGCTTCTAGGCCCTTCTAGGGTTAATCCCCAAGTATTTTGAAGTCTGTATTTTGAACAATGAACATAACTTAGAGCTTCGCAATGGTGTCTTGTTCAAAATACCCTATGATCTTTCATACTACCAAGCAATGCTCAATAAATAATGTTATAGTATGAAGGATCACAATTTTTTTGGTTTGAACTATAGGGGAGAGGCTTTGCATCAATAAGAAGCTACCTTGAGGAGGTTTGAATAATCTATCCCATTTTAAGGTAGAATGCTCTAAAAACAACCATTTAAGGATTGGTTTGCCTTTTTTTTTTTTTTTTTATAGATTTCCGTGGATAGAAATATTTTTAAATCAATTTTTAGAGAAAGAAAAATAGATGTGGAACTTAACACAAGTTTTGTATTTATCCAAGCATTTTTGAATTACTTATAAATTTTCAAGTCAAAGATTCAAGGCATAGGCAACTATTTTTGACCATAGGTCTCCCAAAATCTGTCTACTTGCAACTTAGAAAGAGATGTGCAGAAATCAAAGACAATGATTGGCTCTTGCAATTAAAAAAACAATTTTTTCTCTATTCATTCAATTGCTAAAGTGGTCCATTTAAGGATCACTTCATCTCCATTCTTCAGCTAAAAATACAAGTGATTTGAAGGAGATGGATAGTTTTCAAGTAAACTACCTTATTAAAAAAAGTGAGTCAATGTTGCAAGGACCCAACTTCTCATAATGTAGGTGTGTAGATTCTTGTTTATGACTAATTTGATGAAATTGAAGTAAATGATTTTCTTAAATAATATATGCAAATAAATGTAAAAAGATTTGGACATTGAAGGATTTTGTTGCATTTTGAAGCAAAGAGTTTGTTTGACCCTAGAAATGTTGTAGAGGACATAAAGTGTGATAAATGACTTTTAAAATTACTATGAAATAAAGAATATGCCTATTTATCTAGGTATCTCATAATTTTTTAGCTAACTACATCAACAATGGATGATTTTGTCTATTTATTGGTACATCTTTTAATTGTAAAGCTTCTTAAATTTTATATTTCACACTATGTAGATATAGAAATAACCATTTTTGGCTATTTGGACACTTAGAAAGGTTAAGCTTTAAGAACTCTAGTGTCCAATTTCTAAACAATGAACAAATTCATATTCTCTTTTCTTTCTCGTTGTTGCTTGGATGAAAGTCATTCTAATTTGTAGAAATACTTTATCAAGTTCTTATCCTATCTATCAATTAGATTTGGTGTAACTAGAGCACATATTTTTCTAAAATTACAAATGTGGAAGTATGTCAAGTATTTGACCAAGCCAAAATTGCATTGATTGTAGTTCAAAACTGGATTTGCAAAAATGAGATCATAGATTTAAAGAACACAATTTTTTTTTTAAATCACTATGCTAAGATAGTCTCCTTTGAAATCCATTCCAACAAGTTTTTACTCCGAAATTAATAATATTTTACTAGTAATCAAAATTTGAAGGAATTTTAAAATTTCCCTTTTAAAATTCATAAAAAAATATTGGTGATAGCATTGGTGAATCTAACCGTACTGCTAGAATCTAAAATTCAAAATCTTAAAATTTCATTTGTATATCAATTCCAAAATATTCTTTCAAATAGTACCCCATAACAATTTTTTCCAAATTATCAATTCTAGAGAAAACTCTGGATGTTTAGGAATTAAATAGGTTTTTATGCTATTGCAACTCTAAAGAATTATATGTACAAATTTCACAAAAGAAGTGCCCTTATGGATTGAACTTCAAGTGACCATTGTACTTTATTGGTTTCCTAGTTTCTTTCCTAACTATTCATTAAGTGAAACTTCTGAAACTCTTGAGTTTTTGGAGCTTCTCTAGTTCATTTCTTCCTACAAAAATAAACAAGTTATTTTTCATAGGTTACTATTTGCATCCTCTCAATCAAAAACATATTGTTTTGCTTCTTGCAATATCATTTTCTCACTGGTCAATTTCTTCCAAATTGAAATTGGCATGGGCTAAATTGCTAGATTCCTCTAAAGTAAAAACAAAACAATTCCAAATAAAAAATACTAATTAATATTGCATCTTTGGCATGAATTGAACTCAGCATAGCCCTTCACCATTTGAAGGCCAAAGATCCTCTTAAATCATCCAAGATTACATCTTCTACTAGGCTTTGAATGTCATCCAAAACACTACCAGTAGTAGAAATGTGAAGTCTTTTGCAACAACACAAACAATTCATTTTGTCTCAAAACAACTTGTTTTGTAAAAAACAAGTCATTTTGGACAAGTTATTCCAAGCATTATCCTTATACAACTCATTTTTATTTGTTATAAACAAATTATGAGTGGTTATGAACAAGTTATTAATATACACAAACTTTGACAACATACATAATGGTTTTTAATTTATTCAAATTATTTAATAATTATAATATGTTAAGAAGAATGCTTTGTTTTATAAAAAAATTCATTAAATAATTACAATTGTAAAGCAAAAATGATACTTTTGAAATCACTGAAGAGGCTTCAAATCTAAAAATATGTACATTGAATTTTATAAAATATTTGGCCATCAATTTTGGCAAATATATTGATTTTGAAAACATTGAATTACTAATTATTAAAAAAAAACATTTATTCATGAAATCAAAATTGAGAACCAATTGGATATACAATTGTATATTCTTTTATGTATTGAATTTGTAAAAAAATTATTAAATTGATAATTCTAAAATTCAATGGAGTGTTTGTGATTCTATAGAAAAAAATTACATTGAAAATATGAATTCATTGAAGATTACTCAAGATTTGGATATATAAGTAGAAGATGCAAGAATTTGAAAATATTTTTATTATAGAATTTATAGATATTAGAAAAAATAGCCAATAAATGATATTGAAATACCAATTGGAATACTATAATTTGTAAATAGAATTTAATCACGAATTTAAAATAAAGTAAAAACACGTTTTTAGAGTCTATCTAATTAGAATTAGAATTTTTTGACCATAAGATTGAGGAAATTTTTCTTGATTTAATTTAAAGGTTCATTATAGAATTAAGTAAACTCATTCACATATTTGATTGATTGAAACATTGCAAGCATGAAAAATTGACTATAAAAGTCATTTATCCTAAAAATCTATTAAAAAAATTAATTTTGCTAATTAATAGAAAAGATTTTTCACAAAGTAAATTATTGTAATTGTGGCAACCTAAAGTGGTGACTATACAATGTACACCAATTTATACATTTAAACTCCTATTATATTGTTTTGATGCGATTGTTTAGAATTGGGCTATATGTCTGTAATTATAGGAACCTTGAAGGTGTCAAATTTTTGACACCTAAGATATAAAGTGTCAAACTTATTTTTGTCAATAAAAGTTAATGTTGTAAGGAATTTGAGTGTGAAGGTATTTAACCATCTTGGAGAATAAATAGTCATTTATTTCTTGCTCACTTCTTGAAAGTTGATTTTTTTCTTAACAAATTCTCAACCATGGGGGGAATACTTATTATTGCATGAGTAATATGTTAAACTCATTTTAGACCCACAAGGTTCAAATTTATACCCTACCTTTTCATCACTCTTGGTGCAAATGTTCCTTCATAAATTGTTTACAATAAGGCTATACAAAGTAACAATAGAATTCAATTCACGCTCTAAAGATAATTTTTTAGTCACATTCAACAAAGTAGGTTTAAAACATTCATATAATAGAACTTTGCATGCTTTAGTTAAAATTCTTGGAAAAGACCATAGGTGAGGCCTAGTTCAATGCAAGAAAATAAATTACTTGTTGATTTTGTGCCAAATGTAAAACTTAAAATGCTTTGAGCTTTTGCAGAGAAAGTTGTATAAATATATAACATTAGTGTTACCATATACAAAAATTATACATTTCAAAAAGTTTTTTATTGAAAATAAATCTTAAAAAAAAGAAAAAAAAGATATTAATTTTTTTTAAAGAAATAGATTATTTGATTTTGGTAATTTTAGATAATAGTAAAAAAATCAAGAACACTAAAATAAAATAATTGTGGTAGACATGTAACCCTAATTTGAAGGTTTTGTACTTTATAAAAGTTCTAATTTTAAAAATTCAATTTTTTTCTGTCATATGTTCCCACATCTTTTATATTGCAACAACATTTGCGAAGTTTGGTAGCTCTACATAAAAATGTCATAAAGATACATATGCATTGAATGTTTTAGATTTTATAGATGGTAGTGCATCCAAGGGTAGAGAGACTTCAGAGTCGTCATCATCTATGACTAAGGGTTTTGCGACCGATTCTACTACTACTTAGACTCTGAGATTGACACATCTCATGAGTCAAACTATTATGTTTAGATTTTTATTATTATTGGATTTGTGTGTTTTATGGCTACATCTTGGGCATTTGTTATTTCCGTTTGCATTTTGTATATCATGATGTCTATCAAGAATGATTGCATTTGTTTGTTGTAAAGTACAACTTCAAAATACATTTGCAAGTGTGTCAAATTTCATTTAAATGACTTCACATTTATTAAAAAATTTAATGTAATAAACCCATAGTCAAAGGTTCCTCACTTGTTTTTTTTCCAAAAAAAATTTCCACTCACAAGCTCTCATAGGCTCACATGCTAACAATCCTATTATTTGAAGCAATGAATTTTGAGCACATGCATAAGATAAAGTTTTTATTATTTTTAAAAGGTCTTTTTGCAAATTTTACAATTCTAGTAGATGGCATCCATCTTAATATTAAGCTTTGCATTTGTTTTTTGGACTTTAAATATTAAACAATACTATAACCTAAAAATGTCATAAATAGACATTTTATAGAGGAATATTTATAAATAATACAGTATTTTTGAAAAATACCAAAATGTCATGCATGCAAAGTGCAGAATTGGCTCATGTATCTTATTTTGTATCAAGGATCTTTTGGAAGTATAATGAAAAGTTTATGGCAAAAAAATACCATTTATAAGGACTAAAAACTGGAAATAAGACAAATTTCTATTGCAATCACCATTCTATTTATTTTTAAGCATCCATCTTCGAGTGCTAAGTTTAAAAATTCATAGGAGTGTATATATATTCCATTCTATGTATATTTCTATTTGACTACAAACAAAATCTAACCTATAATATTAATTTTGACAATACATGTTAATCAACTTAATTTGTTAAAAATCAAGCAAATTTCAAAATAATAAATGAATATTAACTTATTCCATATATGAAAAATATTTTCATCCATCCAAATATATCACAAAATTATAGTATATATACTTTAATATTTTTGAGGTGTAGATTTTCAATAATCTTCTCTCCAAACCTTCTCTTCTATTAACCCCTAAAGGACCATTGTCCCTTTGGGAGACAACTAAGATTTCAAATAGGATACCTATGGGCTGAATTTTTGTCATGATTTTTAAAAAAAATTTGAAGATAGAAAAACTCATTAATTTCATAAGAATTAATTTTTTTTTTCAATTGGTGATTAGGAACAAAAACTATGCCCACATAAGCTAAAAAAGGAAGAGGGAGCAACAAAAAAATTTTGAATTTTTTTCCTCATAGATTATATTTTTGTCTACATGAGAAACTTTGATTCATTCCATTTGGATTTGTTATGAGAAAAATATGGACAATATTATTTTTTGGACAATTAGAGCATCTTCTTAAAAAAATAACTTGTAGGATTCATTTCTAAATGCAATTTTTACAATTTTTCAAAAAAAAATTTCCACATAGTTTGGTTTGTTTCCTAGAAAAATCACACCATTGGGATTAGTGCATTTTAATTCCATTTTAGAGATATTAATAATTTAGATTTTCCTTCTATCCCATACCTACATCTAATTAACAATTTTCTTAAGAATGAAAATTATGTTTTCTTGAAATTCTTCTTTTCCCTAGACTCTCAACTCAATTCTTCACTATAAATATTTGAATCTCAAAACTTTGTAGTGCCAAAAATTTAAGTTATGAAGGTTCAAAGTCAAAAAATCTAATCCCACAATGTGTTGAAAATTTTATTTTTTTCACTTTAAATGTATATATCTTGCAGTTTGTGTAGTAAAAATTTCAGAAATTTTTTCCACACATTCTCATACTAGTTAGATGTAAGATCCTATGGTTAGATGTATATAAAAAATAATTTTCAAATTTTTTTACTCTTTACTATAGAAATGGCAATTTTGAGTGTTTTTTGGTAAAAAAAAGGCCTTGGTCCTTTAGGGGTTAATAGGTCAAATGTTGCAAGCATGTTTTATATTAAAAATTATATTTTCCAAGTGTTAAAATGGCCATGTAAAACTAACTTGGTAAACAATTGTGTGCAATTTTTTTTTAAATCATCTTCATTAGAACATGACATTCTAGACTTAAAAATTATTGTAAAAATTGCTAATATTCAATCCATAATCAATCCTAAAAGTAGCTTTCCATTTTTTATTTCAAAATTTACTGATAAATATTATTAATGCAATTTTAGATTGAACTATGTGGATGTAATCTATAAGTCATAGTTTACATTTTTGTTTGAATTCATCTTCAAATTATTTTTCTAAGTTAAATTTCTTACAATATGTTCACACTTTTGGAAATTGGGACAAAGTCTTTGTATTTTAACCCCTAAAAAACAAAGAGTAGTCCAAATTTCAAAAGTATGAGATGCTAATGCAACTTAGGAGAATATTTTTGTTTGTGAATTTCAAACAAAATTATTAAAATATAATCTAAATATAACATCTATATATCGTGGCAAGATCTCTCACTACTCTAACTAATATTAATCACTAAAAACTTTAACCAAAAAATAAAATTTTCTTATAAAATTAATTGTAGATCACATATTCTTAATTGTGAGAATTTATTTTTCTTCTAAGTTTGAAATATTGTATTTCAAGTTATGTCAAAATAAAAGTAAAAGTAATTTTTTAATTTTTTAGTTCATAAAAATTTCAAAAATCAATAATTTTTTTACCATAGGTTCAAACACCATGAAATTGAGCCTGTGCACCCCTCCTCGCCGAGAGCTTTCTGATGGTACCAAGCATGCAACTGAGGGAACGCATCATCTGGGACATCTCAACCTAACAAACAAAACAAACAAATTTAAGGTATAGATATTTTGAACCAGAAAAAATGTATTTACTAATGAAATTGTACACTTTGTATACTTTGTACTATGACTTTTTTGTTGGCATTCTAGTAATAGATTACACCAAGAAAAAAAATAAAGGCTTAAAATGGCAACAAACAATGAAGTTTTTTGGCAAAAAAATTTCAATTTCAATAAAAAATCTTGGATGAAATTGCCAAATTGTGTATGAAAATAAAATTATGGACATGTAATATGTATTATTGTGATATTTTCTATCTAATAAGTGGATGAATGTTGAAATTTGGAGTACCACTATAACATTATACATGACCACTTTGGCACTTTATAAAAAATGAAGAACAATTAGATGGAAGAAAAGTTGATAAGATTTTGTATGTTTAGGACATGTTTGCATTAAGTAATATTTAAAATCCTTTAGAGGTCAATATATTAAAGTGATAGTCTCAAGGTGATACACTTTAATTGAGAATTTTTTTACAAGTTAACTCAATTAGTATGTCGTATTGTAATTACACTACCTCAGATTAATTTGGGATTAACTAATATTTTTAAGGCTTGATAATATTATAGTTTACATTTTTTTTTGAGATAAAATCAATATACCATGGTCTATTTTCACATTATTCTCATACCATTTCAATTAGTATAACTGTCATCTCATTCTCATATGAGTAATCCCATTTTCACTTAACCCATTAAGGACCGTGGTTGATTTTTGGGGTGGACAAGACCTTTTTTGATTTTAAGGGCAACATGATAAAAATTATCAAACCGCAATGAATTTGGGAGATTTGCCCATACCAATTGAAATCTATGTGAATGCTTGGGACTTCACAATAAATTTTGTGGCATTTGAACATCCCGATTTAGATATTATAATGCATCTTTGTGTATTTTCAGCTCATATGTCGTTGATTTTTTCAACCCCTAAAGTGTATGCTAGCACATAATTTCCTGATTTTTGTACCAATACATTCATTTTGAAATTCCCTACATCCATCCCCTTTTATCCAACCCCAAATTCTTTATCAAATGCTGGCTAAAAAGGAAAAAAGTGTCAATTTCAACTAGAAAGTGGTCGACCAGACCTTAATGGGTTAATTGAAAAATCATCTAAACATTCATTCTAATGAGACCGACCACATTCATCGAACATCCATCCAAATTTATGTGAGGAAATCTCATCCCTTGAGAGGAATAGAGCGATGCCTTGGGAAAGGGGTTAGGGTTTCGGCATCACAAGCTTGGTCCTCGCACAACGAGCTCGTTTCTTTCATGTCCACCATCGCCATTTTGACGGAGCTCCCGCAGTGAGAAACCGACGCAATTCCACTCTAGCAACTATCGCTCTTCGCCTTCTGAATCACGATGAGTCGTGGATCGGGAGCAGGATATGACCGGCACATCACCATTTTCTCGCCGGAAGGCCGTCTCTACCAAGTCGGTGAGTAGGAACATCTTCTTAGTTTTCTTTTCTTTGTATCAATTGATCGATGCTTCGGGAGTTTCTTTCAACTCTTTCTGGTGTTGAATTCTTTAACGCTCGAGCGCTAATTTGGTACGATGGGACGTATGCTGGTGATGGCAATGTTCGATTTGATTCGATTTCATTTGTGGTTGGTTTTGTAGAGTATGCATTCAAAGCCGTGAAGGCTGCTGGAATTACGTCCATCGGCGTTCGCGGCAAGGACTCTGTGTGCTTCGTCACGCAGAAGAAAGTGCCCGTGAGTTGGAAGACATTTGTCGATTAGGGTTTGGTGGTGTCTTAGGAACAATCCCTAATTTCTAGTTCAGTAACAATTTGAATGCCTTTTTAATGTTTATCAATATGTGTGTGTGTAATTACATCTGGAATAGAGTCGTTTTAAAGGTAATGGGAAAAGTCGCAGTTAAGGCGAGGAAAATGCCATTTGAAAATGGATTTAATTTGGATGATTTCGTTTTCCGGAAACGCTGGCTAAGGTTTGATGGCCGTTTTTTGACTGGAGTGGACGAACCAGTCCATGGCAATGATTCTGGATATTGCGTGATCTGGTTTGCAGGACAAATTGCTCGATCAGACGAGTGTGACACATCTTTTTACTATCACCAAGTACATTGGTCTTCTTGCTACTGGCATGACTGGTGAGTCGTGCTCTCTATTTGAACCTCAGGAGGATACGAGCAATGCAGAGTGTGCGTTCTAGGGTGAAAAGTCTGCTTATGGCTTCTTAGGTTATCTTAGAGGTTTCTCAGAAGGATGAGTTGGTTACCTTACGTTATCTCATGCCTCCAGTTTTCATTAAAAAACTAATTGTAGATTGCAGTACCTTTCAAAGCAAATTTCTATCGGTCAATAATGCAGAGAATGTTTTTTTATTTGGAATTTATTGGGACAGTTTGTTACGTTGCTTTGTGATTCATTTCAACTCCTGTAGAAATGGAAGCGTCCACTTTTGGTCACTTTTGGCGATCTGGGCGACGTATGGATAATAACTCTTTGGGGTTTTCTGGTGTGGAATTCTCCAGCTGATGCGAAATCATTGGTAACTGATGCTCGAAATATGGCAGCTGAGTTCAAATTTAATTTGGGTTATGAGATGCCTGTCGACTACCTTGCAAAGAGGTACAATCCGAATCCGCTCGGAGGGTGTGTGCAACATGTTCGACATGTTTTACAACTCGCACCAATTCGCATTTCTTCATCCTCGTTTTAGTGCTTTTTCTTAGGAAGTGGTGATGAAAAAGGAACATTCATGACTTAGTCTTGGAATGGCATGTGTTCGAGATTTGTGTGATCCACTAAGATAATTACAAGTCTAAATCGTTTTTGGGTAATAATTTTCCTGTGAAGAAGTTGCATCTGATACAATCTCAGGCTTGATGTAGTATGTCTCTCTATTTAGTGCATACTACATGCCTGCTCTAACATTCCCATGCTGAGTGTGCATCTTTATTCTTGGTCTACAATATAAGCTTCTTCTATTTGTAACTTCCTGCTTTTTAATATATTCTTGCAGTAATGTGAAATCTGTTGGATTGTCTTTGAGAACAGGATTGCTGACAAGTCACAAATTTATACCCAGCATGCATACATGCGACCACTTGGTGTTTGTAAGCATCCTATTTTCTTGTGTGGTGTATTTCTTTTGATTGTATGATAGTGTAGCAAATGAAGGTACCATGGCAGACGGTTTTCTTCTTTTAGAGGAGTCTGGCCGTGTAGGATGCTTTCCAGCACCCTAAATATGGAAGTTTGAGTGAGTTGGGGTCATCAACTTTTAACTCTTGTCAAAGTCATTAGTCTTGTCAGTAATGAGCTCTACCTGTTGATTAAGTATTGACAATTGTCAAATTTATTGTGAGTGAGGGAGAGTGTTGGCTTGGGCAGGTTTACTCTAGACATCTCAGTATCTTTTTGTTTTCTGTTCCAATTCGTTGATTATGCTCTTCTCTGGCGCCTTGCAGCTGCTATGCTTATTGGCATTGATGATGAGCGAGGTCCACAATTGTTTAAATGTGACCCGGCTGGTCATTACTTCGGCTTCAAGGTATGGGTCTACTTGATGATTATATTGTTCAACTCTCTGTATACAGATCCTGTCCACTCAAATTTCTTGAATTAACTGCTTCGATGTTATTTAGCCTTGTATCATTCTTTGTTGTCTGTTGCTGATAAGTATCTTCTTAAATTATATTGCGTTCACGGTGGCAGGAGCTATAGGTGACCCTCGTCTTCCTCGAGCTTGATTGTCAGGATTCTGTTATTAGTTCCTCACTAACTTTGTATTTGCAATGAGCACAGGCAACCAGCTCTGGCTCCAAGGAGCAAGAAGCCGTAAATTTCTTGGAAAAGAAGATCAAGAACAATCCACAACTTTCCTACGAGGAAACTGTGCAAGTATGTCTCTAGCTTTTACCTTCGGTTTCTACACCTTGGTTTTGATCTTGGTAGATTTTTGGCAACCTTTTTTTAGGTTAATTCTTTGATGTTGACATTTTGCTTGTATATGTGGGGATCAACAGACTGCCATTTCTGCCTTGCAATCGATTCTTTTGGAGGACTTCAAGCCCACTGAAATAGAGGTACCTATTTTCCGTTACTTGTAGTAATATGTTGGGTTTGAGCAACAGATATTCTTAAAGCCACCATATCTGAAATTTTAATAATGCAGTCACAATTTTTGGAATACCTGGCGGTTTATGAATAAGTATCCAAGCCAATTATAATTTAACCTTACAATTGGTCTCAACAGTTGTGCAGTAACGAACCATATGTTTTACATTTGCGTATAAAGTAATAGTTTGGTTTAAAACATACCTATACAAATAGATGACAATAATACTGGTAAGTGCAATTGAAACCAAACTACTAAACAACTTGAATTTGGAGGGCTGATTGCCTCCAGATTTACTGAGGCTGAGGATGGATTTTAAAGATTGCCGAGTATGAATGAATGAATGGTTGTGAGATCAACAAATGGATCAATGATGCTGAATCGCCTGTCCATACGTCTTCCACTAGTGCAGCTTTGGAATGAATTTGGTAGTGTTTCAAACTTTTGTATCTCTCTTCTAGTCGTTTATATGGCTTAGCCTATTGCACACTTTGGAGTGCTAATTCCGTATTTGTAATTCATTTTCAGGTTGGAGTAGTTAGTGCTGGCAAACCAGAATTCCGTGTTTTAACAACAGAAGAGATCGACGAGCACCTGACAGCCATCAGCGAGCGCGATTAGAAACTGAGGTATTGACTATGGGACCTGAGGTTGCGCTGGAATTCAACATTGATGAGTATCCTACTAGGTCTGAAGTGGTTGGTCACACTCTAGATGGTTGGTACATACATCTAGGAAGTAAATGTTCATTGTGAGATTACTGTCAACAGCTTTGAATTCTGCCCTCAGGTTTAACAAGGGTTTCATTTTCAGAGTATGAAGCTTAGATCATCTTCACTACATTCAGGGTCTACAAGTGGGGTGAGACTGCATTTTGCCTGTTAATAAGTGATTATACAGATCTAGGATTCCGAAGGTTGATATGGTTCCGAAGGTTGATATGTTTTTGGTCTTGTGGATGTTTTCAAATCTACTTGCAAGGTTCAAACAGCCGTTCTCTTGAGATGAAGTAGATGCCTCTTGATGTAGCTTCTTCATTATTTTCAATGACTTTCTCTTCTAATTGATTCCATGTGAGAAAATTATAGAGACTGGAATCGTCAAGCTATTTTGGGTGTCGTGGATTAACCACGGGGTGCACACTTTCATCAATCACCAATAAGGACAAATTTCACTAAGCAATAAGGTAACCACGCCAAAAATCGACCTGTCCTGAATGTTGACCCGTACTTCGAAGGGAAACTGAACAGGGAGGATACCCCAAAAAGTTGAGCATTGGAAGGAAAAGTGTAAGGTGGAGTTTGGGGGTCATTTTGGGTAGTGAATGGCTGTATTTATATTATTGGAGGTGGTGATTTTACAAGTGGTTGATGGTGACTTTCCAAGTGGTTAAAATATGACACTAATCATATAAAAACTTCTCAAAGAGAAGAAGTTAAAACCAAAGGAGTGTTATGACTCTATTTATAGTATTGTGGAGGATTGTGGTTATTTTTATAACCACTTCTCTATGAGATTTTTTGATATGATTCATTATACACATTATGCACATTGATGGACATTTTTAATGTGCATCAAATGGATTTTGGCATCACTTGTATGACATTATAACTTCTTGCACTTTGCACCTTTGTAATTTTTTAATTAATTCACAATGCCTCTATAAATTATGGAACCATTTGTATTTTGATTCATAGTCCTTCACTAATGTGTAAAAGTTGTTTTTCATTTTTTAAAGCATATTGGTTATGCTACATAAGGGATAGTCGTATCTTCTTCACACCAGAGTTGAAGAAAGGAGAACACAGATGTGGCGCATTGGGGTTTGGTTGATGTTGTCCTTTTGTAATAGAATATAACTTAAGTACATGTACTTAACCACAGAGGTGAAGATTGGAAGTGCGGAAAATATATGCACTTAAGTTTATTCTTTTATGCTCTCTTTTTTCCTTTTTCAAGTGGCACTTTCCCCATTTATTTATTCTTCACCCTAAACACATTTTTTAGGGGTGTCACACCTTCACCTTCCGCGGCTTTTCATTGGATCCTCCAAACCCTCACCAACTTCTCATTCTCCATTCTTCAAGTGCCAAGTGAAGAAGGTGTGACTACCCCTATAGTTTATTTAGATGATTTTAGGTGTATCTTGTAATTATTTGTGAAAGTGGGCTCAAAGTTCCATGTAGAATTTGAAGAATGTCAAGGTTAATGAATGTTTGATGGATGGCTTTCTTTGTTCTTGTAGAAATACAAAATGCACCTATGGGTTCACAAAATGAATAATTTTTTTTAGTATTGCATATCTAAGTTCATCCATTGTTTCTTTTGCCTCACCTTTTGTTTATTTGTATTATTAAGCAACAAAAAAATTGGTGATGTACAAAAGATGACCCATTTGAAGAAGTATTTAGAGAGGAGTTTTTTCTTAATTTTTCTATAGTAAATGTAATAGTTAAAAAGGACTTTACCCTCCAATTGAGGCTTGAAAGGTTTCAAGTTCCACTTTGACTTTGCCTAGGTTTTATTCATGTAAGGCCTAAGTGTGTTAATTTAAGCTATTTTAATGAATTTTTATCAAGTCAAGTTTCCTTTACAAAATCATTCACAGCAATTTGTTGAAATTTAAATTTCTACTTGTTTTGTTGTACTTGTAGTGTTTCAACTTAATTTGTATTGAAGCTTACAATTGAAAGTGATTTGGGTGTTTCAAATAATAGATAGTTATTCTATGCATTTTGTATAAAACTAAATACTAAGCTTGTAGGATATTTTTAGAGTATTTCTATTAAATGCTTTACTATAAATTTTTAAAATTCTAAACGTGAAGTTATTATATATTTTAGATTTTGTTTATTCATAGGACACGCACAACTTCATTTAATTATTAAAGAGATTGAAAATTATATAACAGTTTCAAATGCTAAGTTGCATTGTGAAATGAGTTTTTAAAATATTAAAGGTAAGACCTTCAAAGGTCATCCAATAAGTAAATTTTGTATTCAAGGGCATTTAATGAAACAAAGTTTAAATTACATTAATTAAGGGCTTTGTTGTTAGTTTCACGGTTACCAATTACACTTAATTGAAAGTTTTGGAGTATCATTTTTAGGCTAGGCAACCTTGGCAACAAGAATTTTTACACAAATACTTGATGCCAAAAAACATTAGATTCTTTATATTGAAAATATTACATTTTCATTGATATTCTTTGGCTATTCATTTGTATATTACTTAAAATATAGTGCACATTTGAAATATTGATTGCCAATTTGAAAAAACAAATCTCAAATCAAACTGCCTCATCTTACACTAGTTGTTTGTTTTCCATCTCATTAGTTGCTCCTAAATCTTGATGTTTATCTTTATTAGTAGAAATATCAGCTAAAATAGTTTAGACCTAAAAGTTGTCACTAATTGAAAGATTCTTAATTCTCTTTGGGCTTCAAGTTTAGTGTTGATTCTCTCCTTGCTTCTAATCCTGCAAAGACTAGGTGATCCAAGTTCAACAGTGCACCAGTGTCCTGATTATTACCAATCTTAAGAATCATCTTCTAACCTCGGTACAATTTCTTTTGAGTTTGACAAAATTGGCTGGAGCTTGTTACCAATTCTTAATAGATGAATTAAAAACCAGTCTTCATTAGTTCTAGAGAGGAACAAACCAATTTAACGAAGAATCAGTTGCAATTTTGCAACTGCAGTGGCAGCTAAATATGTTGCTTTGAGGTTGAGTTAGTGGCAGCAACTTCAAATGTTGCAATCCTTGCTTTTCATGGCTTCAATGGTGCAATGGCTATTCTTTTTGCTTCTTGCTCTTGAATGCAATCAAATGATCATGCCACATTAATATACAGAGACAATGCACAGGTTGAAGATGAGGCTAAATGGAAGCACAAGTGCAAGTAATGATAATAATAATATCACATTTACAAGGTACATTACTTGAGAAGAATTGGAGTAGTATGTATGTAACATGATGTAATTCATTTGGACACAATTTAACCTCCAACTCTTTGTTCATTGTAGTCCAAATGATTGTCTTAAGTTTCATTTCCTTGTTGTGTAGATACATTTTTCACCTACACTTGATGCCATGAATCTTAATTTGTGTCACTTCAACCATAATTTTATTTCATACCTCCAAGAGAGGACAAAAAGCTGAACAAGTCAAGCGAAATGGATAGAGCAAGAAAATGGGTTAATAACATATAATTGAAGGATTTGTTCTTATTCCTTATTGATGTCACGTTCTTCAATCCCTCCTTGAGCCATTTCCTTGCATCTGTTACAAATCCTTTGTTACAAATTTGTAACTTTAAATCACATAACAAATTCTAAATACAAACACAAAATATACTTATTACGTTGACAATAGGGGGAGCGTATTCAGCTCATTTTTAGCTTGATTAATTTGCAAAATCGCCATCTTATAAGTGCTTGCTGATTATGCCCTAGAAAATTGGCCTTCTTAGCTAATTCTAGCATACTCACACATTCTAAATTGGATATTTTTATACTATATATAGTTCTAGATATATATGCATAGAAAATTGTGTATGTTTTTCTGGATGTTGTTGGTGTTCTTGGTTGGAAGAATAAACTAAAATTGTATGATTTACACAAAATCAAGATCCTGAAAATGAGCTAAGAAGAGAAAATGAATCTTTACAATGAATCTTTATTGTTCTAAAATTGCAAAGAAACTGCGTAAATGACTTAAAGAATTGTGAAGTGAAATGAATTCAACTATCATGAATCTAAATGAAATTCAACTACTCTATCCCTAATTTTAATTCTATCACGCATTGCTACTTGGGCTAGCCATATTCTTGAGAATTGTGGAAGCTAAAATGGCATTTGCAACATTGAAATGAATTGTGCAGTTGCTTAGATTTCCATGAAACACAGTACTTCCAATATTGTTGACCACACAAGATATCTCCAAGGCCTGTTTCTTGTAAGAGAGTACTTGACAATCAAGTTCCTCAACAATATCAGGGTTTGACCACCAATTGAATCTGGAAAAGATTGCTGTTGAAGAATTGCATTATCTGAACTTGAAGATACTGGCCTCTTCAAATGGGCATCCAGGGTTGTTTCTTTTAAAGGTACAACATCAGTAGATGGAGATGGTGATCTTTCTAAAGAGGGAGGTTTTGATAATATTTGCTTCCTATTAAAAATTTCTTCATACCATTGTTGTTTGTATTGCAATGTGGCACCCCATAAAATATCACCGCCAGTACCACGAACAACACTTGCAATGTTTTGCAAGGCCCACATTTCTATGCCTTTAGCATCAATATCATACCTCATATAACCTTTACGTGAAGTATGAGTGGTGAGCTTCATACCAATCTTGGTTGAAACCTCCATAGCATTAAATCGCTTAATAATCGTGATTCTAGCACTTTTGTTCATTATGCTGCTTACATCACAACCAGGAATGTCTTGTACCATGAATTTTAGCCATTTTGCAATGCACTTCAGTCCCACTCAACTCTTGAAATACCATTGGAACAAAAAAGTAAACAAAAAGGTTAAACTAACATGCCAAATGAGATTGATACAATAGGAGTAGTTCGATACCACAATTAGAAGTTATATTCAACGATTCACAATTCCATAAGTAGTTTGAGAGGAGTTACATTCAGCAATTCATAAGTAGTTCAATACCACAAGTAGTTAGTTTGATTCTACAAGTAGTACAACAAGAGTTACATTCAACGATTCACAATTCCAACAAACAAAGAAGATGAAGCTTAATTGATAAGTTCCTAGGAGGGACAATACAAGTATAATGACTACAGTTCTATATTTACCACTAAACAAATTGATATACACTACAAGCAGATCGATACTATACATTCATGTTGAAAAAGCACATCAATATCATAATCAATCATTAACTAGCAGATTTTACTTATAAATAAGAAATTTGATACTTCAATAAAAAAGCAGATCGATACTACAAATGAACAAAGCAGATTGATACCATAATCAATTATAAATTGGGCATGCTCTTGCACAAAGCTAGTGCCAATTTCAAGAAAAGATCCCTTGTTTCTACAGACCAAAACATTCTGCATTTTTCAGGTCAGAGCATGTACTTCCTATCAAAAATCTATGCTAAATGTGCAAACATCAACTCTGCATTATCATCCAACAACTTGTACACATTTGAAAAAGCTTGCAACTTATAATTGGTAGATCTAATGATGACTTTGTAACAAAATGGAATCAACCGATAGATCTAACTCCAAAACCAACTCATCTGACCCCGAAACTAATACATCTGACTTTGAAACCGCAACCGATAGATTTGACTCCAAAACGAGCAGATTAGTAAGAAAATTATGAAGAAATGGACAAAACAAATGGCCTTAATCAACATCACAAGTGAGATCTTCTGGAAGGCACTTACGACACCAGGATCTCTCAAGATTCCATCAATCGCTCTATGAAACAAGGGACGAATTCTTTTTTCCATGTCTTCAAGACTCTGTTTTGGTTGGTGAACAAAATATGTCTCGAATGTGGCAACGACATTAGGATGGTAGCACGTCACAAGACAGTGTAATTTTTCTAGTTGACAATGTTTGAAACATGGTTGTCATACTGAACAAGTTACTATTCATTTTTCGTCTTATAAGACGAGTTACTATTCATCAAATGTACTTGAGAGGTACATTTGATGAATAGTAACTCGTCCTACAGGACAAAAAATGAATAGTAACTTGTCCAGTATGACAACCATGGTTTGAAATCAACCTTGTGATTTTTTAAGGAGCATTCATCAAATCTAACAAACTTTTCAAATGCATCAAAAGAAATCTCAAAATCCGAAACGCTTAAATTATATAACTCTTGTTGAGCACAAACACAGAAACTGTGAACAACAAAAAATGCCAAGCACATTTGATAGACCCGCCTATCATTTAGACTCATAAAACCTTGAGCAAGGATGGTATTAATCTCATGTGGAGTAAAGCCAATGGTAATCTTTCTCTTCGTACCGATTCCAGCCTTGGTAGAGCATTGCATTGAGATTAAACATGATGTGCAAGGTTTTTTGAAATGCAGATTGTCAAAAATGTAAAACTTATCCATCTTTACACTCGTCTCTATTCTCTTTATCTCACAATGGCCATGTATTATGTGATCTAAAGCACGCAGAAGTCCAACTAAGGTTTCAACGAGGTAATTTTTACCATATCTTCACAAAACTTGAAGAAAAAATGTAGAGAATAGCTCATTGAGCTTTGCCAAAATTATCTCATACAACTCTTCAATCTCCAAATTGCAAGAGGTGCTACTAACTTTCCGCAAGGCATTGAATCTATTTTGTACCCATTGTTCTAAGTACAGAGACTTCTGATTGCCACCTTGTTTTACAAGATCCACCTCTTCTTTGTCGAGTTGCATGAACCCCTTCTTAAGGTACTCGATTCCATCATCACTTTGCGGATCAGGAACAGGCATGATGGTAGGAGCATCATCATCATTGTCATTTCTATGAAGATGAAAAACATCTTTCTTGCCAGGTTCAATTACGCCAAGTTTTTTGGCGTCAACTAGCCAGCAAAGATCTTTGACATTGGACACTTCACCTGATCGCATAACAAAGCAATCAATCTAAGTGTTATCAATCGTGGTAGCAAGAGCGTTATCAAATTTTGGCAACCTTAAGAGCATTGCTAATCCCAGAGCAATAGATCTCAGCAACCCTGGGAGCATCACCAATCGCAGGAGATGCAAGATTGGATACAACAACTTTATCATCAGAAGGGCACAATTCAGATTTAAACTCGACATCGAAGGCCTCATAGACGTAGCTAGATGACTCTACAAGTTTGCTCTGCATGGCAAAGTTTGTAATGTCTTGCAATGCAATCCAAGCGCTCCGAGTTCCATTGTTATAGTACCGGAGGGTGAGCAGAAACAACACGCATAGTAGGAAACAGGCTATCAACAAGCTGACAACAAAAACAAGAACAAATAATATGACGACGAAGTAGGAAAATGACATCATGTAGAATACGGTGTAGAATACAACATAGGTCGCCAAATACACTCCCCTTATTGTTAATGCGAGAAAGCGGGTAGGGCCCTACTAATTTATAGAATCAATAGAGCTCTTCTCGCTTTCTAGTACATGAACATTTTACAAGGAGCTCAAACCACCTAATTGATCAATTTCCAAAGAGAATCTTGTTACCTCCAAGCTCCATTTTGTATAATAGAGACTATTAGTAAAGACTATTAGGCTTTAAGATAGACTAGGACTAATTTTTTACCTTTAATTTTCTATCCTTGGTTCTATTAAGAACCATCCACTAAAGTAAAAGTCCTAGTTATACTTCTCTAAATTATATTTTATTTAAAACATGTCTTATCAAAATCTTGATCTTCTATTTGGAGTTATCCAACTCTAAGTTCCAATACAATTGTATTTATTTAGAAGATGTTTAACTCTAGTACATAAATCCATTGCTTGGAATTATCTATCTCCATGCATTCCAATGCCCTTGTCATCCAAGTCGATTGTCCAACCCCAATATACAAATTCACCATCCACAAATATCTATCCCCAAGAAATTTTTGCTTATCTACTAGTGCACATTTCATCATGAATTAATTCTTTCATCTTTCAACTATCAATGCATTCATCCATCAAAAGTTGTAACAAAGATCATGGCATCCTCTTTTGAGAAGGAGGAGATATAATTGCAAGTAGATGAATGCCAAAACAATTTGAACTTACAATTTCTCCTCTTCTCTGGTCTTTGGAATAGCTTCTTTGATAGGACTTAATAGTAGTGGGATTGTCAATTCTTTCTCAAAGCACCACAACTTTCTCAAACATCTCCTTCGTTTTAGTTTCTTCCAATATCTTCTTCTTACATTGTTTAAAAGTCAATAGATGAGAGTTGCCTTGCTTCCTTCCTAAAACTTTGATAAACTACATAGTTTGTACGTGTAATTCTTCTAAGCAATAGAAAACATCATAAATGACAAATTTAAGACAAAAATCATTCAAATACATATTGTAATGAGTTGATGGTTAGGCCTCTTTATTCCTGGAGCGCTCCGACGTCCATTTCTTGGACGATGAACAGATTGAAGTTTTTGTTTCTGTCTCGTTCCTGTTTGGATGAAAGTCATCCTAATTTTGGGTGATACTTTATCAAGTTCTTGTCTTATCTAATGTTTGAATTTGGTGTTTCTAGAATACAAATTTTTCTAAAATTACAAATGTGGAAGTGTGCCAAGTGGTCAAATTGCATTGACTCTAGTTCAAAACTAGATTTGCAAAAATGAGGTCATAGATGTAAAGAACACAAAAATTTCAAAAAATCATCATGTGAAGAGAACCTCATTTCAAATACATTCCAACAAATTTTACTCAAAAAATGATAATATTTTGCTTGTAATCAAATTTTGAAGGAATTTTGAAATTTCCCTATCAAAATTTATAGAAAACTATTGGTGATTGTGTTGGTGAATCTAACTGTACAGATGGAATGTAAATTTCAAAATCTACAACTTTCCTTTGTATATCACTTCTAAAATATTCTTCCAAATAGCACTTTATAATAATTTTCTCCAAATCGTCAATTCAGGAGAAGAGTCTAGACACTCCAAGATTAAAAGCATTAATGGCATTTTCACATAGCTCCATCCAAGCAAGAGACACAAAAAGTGTGAAATATTGGTGTATGGTCCTCGGTATGGTCTCATTATAAGCCAGTTTTTTTTTCTGGTGTTTAAACGCCAGTTTTGACATAAAATAATGAATACCCTGATGTCCCTCCAAATATAATGCAATGGCATGCTGCCCAGGAACACAAGTTCTACAATTAAAAAAGAAATGTTGATTATAAGAGGAACTTAACCTTTCACTTGTAAGGGAGAAGCAACTATGGCACTAAAAGATTTTCAACATTAAGCCATTTTCCTTTGACCTTTTTCACGAACAAACATTGTCTTCTACATCCTAAGAAGCACTAGTTAATATTGCATTGATTATGAATGAAATGTAAATAGTTATTTTTTGATTCAAAGTTTATTAGGATGGCCATGTAGTGTTTTCAATAGTTATATTAGCATGGTCAAGTAGAAGCCTATGTATGATTATGCAGAAAAAATCCACAACGGATCTAAGACACTGCTTCTAAATGTAGAACTCAACCAAAGCTTGTATGTGTACATTTTCTTTTCGTCTTTGAGATTATTGAATGTATAGGTAATTATAAATATAATGAAATGTTATTTTTTTTTAAATGAAAAATCCAGAGCCTTCAAAACAATGTACTATTATACACCAAAAAAATCAAAGAATTTCATCATTCTAGTACTACCTACAAAGTTTTGTATACAAAACTAAACCTCATATACCAAAAAAGAAAGTGTTAATAATGTGGAACCGTTAGGATTTAGCCCTTAAACAATAGGCTTGTGGTCATGGAAATCATCCGTTTTGGCATTGTGTGAATCCTAAAGCACTCATTAGAAGTCAAACCCCTTTTCATGCAAAATTCTGAGGATGAATATATGCACTTCTATCCTACACTCAAAGATTCTCTATCATTCATCAACTAGAAAATGGATACAATGTCATTTATGGGTTAAGAGAAAATTCAAAGGTTGAGATACCCTTTGGATATGTAGTAGTTTTGAATGTAGATAGGAATTTATTGTAACTATCAGTGTAAAAAAATTGGAAGAATTGTATTTACAACTAATCATGTGACAAGGTAAAAAAAAGTTTTGTTTTTAACAACCAATGGAAATTAAAATTTAGTCTCAATTAAAATTTTGGTAAGTTTCATCAAATTTTATTAAATTGTAATTGTATGAATTGAAACTAAATATATTGTGGTTTATATAAAAAAAAAGAGAAGACAACAATTTCATTTGCAAATTGAAAGATTATGATGTTTGATTATGAGGGTGTTAAGATTGTAAAAGTAATTTGAATTGTATAAATCCTTTTTTTACTTGTCAAATTCAAAATTAAGGTCATAAAAAAAATAAGAGGATCATGTATATATTAAATATAATTTATGGCTTTTCAAAACCTACTTTGCAATTTTGTAAAATGGATTCCTAAATGTGAATTTTAAGTAAGATCTAGTATATTTGAAACTCGTTTCCAAGTGCCTTTAACACTAGAAAATCAAAATTTGGAATGGGTAATTTCACACAAAATCTTGAATATGAAAACTATAAACATTCATTTTCAAAATCAAAATTTGATGTTCAAAATAATCTTTAAAGGTTTTCACTTAAAACAAATTAGTACATATAATGAATTGGTAAGATTTTATTTCATTTTAAAGTTTTGTCAACACTAATGTGTATCCTTTAACTCAATTTTTAATATTTAAGGGTTAAGTTTCTTGACCATGTTTTCACAAAAGCACTCCAAATTGTCATTTCTAGTACAAGTGCCAAATTTTAGGAAATAAATAAATTTTTAAACACATAGTTTGAGAAGATGTAGAAAACTAGTACATATAACAGTTTGAGAAGATATAGAAAAAATTCCAAAAATTTCCATTGTGTGGATTGCAAAATATTAGCATTTGAATGGATAAAAATCTTTTGGGGGGCCATATATAAATTAAGGCAACTATGCTTCCCAAAACCACATTTGTATGAAAAAATGTCCATGTTGGTGGAATTTCTTTGGATTCATTCTTAAAAGAAAGTTGAATGCATGCTTGAAAAATTTCAGATCATTTAGAATTGTACAACATATAGGAAAAAATATGAAGTAGAAAGAAATAGAGAATGATTCAAAACACTAAATTGTTAAGAATTTTGTTATAGAATTGAAAATGCCAATCCCAATGTTTGTAATTTTGTAATAAACAATCTACATCTTATGATTTTTTTTTAAATATTAAAAATTGAGTTAAAAAAACCCTTCAAAGTTTATAACTACCCGCAAACTAAAACTCCTCATAAATTTCAACTCATTAATCAAAATGGAATGATTCAAAGCTTTCCACGTGTATATAAATCTAGATAACCATTTTTAAATTTTTATTTTTAAAATAAGTAATTTTTAAAGAATTTTTTTGAGCTACTTAGACTACCTACTAAGCAATAAAAAAAGGTATTGTAGGTACCTACCATACTATACAATACCTTTTTAACCATGTCATCAAAAATTATGAAAATTATTGGGCTTTAAAGAAAAACCTTGTCTATATGTTGCATGAAATTTCAAAGGAAAAAAACTAAAAAATTTCATTGGTAGTAAGTTGACCCAAATTGTTATGTTGCCAAAAAAACATAGTTTGGTCCTTTAGGGGTTAAATGAATTATGAATGAGTAGTTGCAAGTAAGTACATAAGTACCAAGTACCAACTTTTACCTATTTCAATTGTAATATTGCCTAGTTTTTGGTCTCCATACAAAACACATCAAGAAAGAAGCTTTGTAATTATTGTATGTATGCACATCATATATAAATTGGTTTAAGATTGTAAATGAACTACTACTAATTGTGACCCTTATAAAAAACTAACCCTAAGATATTCTTGTTTTAAAAAGAAGAAAATAGTACAATCCTTGGAGGAAAAAATTGCAAGGGGACAAGGGTATTACAAATTCTAGTAGGAATTAAACCATAAATTTCATGGGCACAAATAATTAATTTGTTTTAAACATAAAATCCATTCACCTTTGATTATTTTGTAGAACACTTTGTTTCCATAGTTGATTTTATTAAGGAATAAATTTTCCCATAACCTTAGAACCTATCAACATTTAGATGAGCTTGTACTGCAATGAGCTTGTACTGCAATGCCTTCTACAACGAGCTTGGTTGTCACAACATCACAACACCTGAAGCTTACAAATGGCAATCATTTGCTAAATTTCAATCATTCTTGACCAACACTTAAATTGACACTACTAGAAAATTCAAATTTTTTTGTTGATTTGGAAGTGTTGATCATCAATATTTTTCTGTTGATTTCTGTCCAAATCAACATATTACTATTCAAATCAACAGAAAAGTGTTGATGATCAACACGTGCAAATCAACAAAAAATCTGAATTTTCTAGTAGTGTGAGTTTACCATCAGAAATTGAGCATTTAAAGAATTTCAGATTGTCTTGCTACAATGACTTGTGGGTTTAGTTGTAACAGATACATCACAAAGGATTTGCAAGTTCCAGTTTAGGTTTGAAGATCAGGTAAGCAATTAATAATCTTTAGGCAAATTCTGACTTCATTTTGCTCCACTTAGAGTTTATAGTAACTAATAAGTGGCAATGACTTTTAGTTTTTATCCTTCTTGATCAAAACTCAAACCATATTTACCTTTGGAAGTTGAGCATTTAAAGAATTTTAGATTGTCTTTCACATTGGCTTGTGGGTTCACTTGTAGTAGATAAATCACTAAGAGTTCACAAGTTCATCACTAAGGGTTCACAAGTTCCAATTTGAAGATCAAATAAGCAATTGATAATCTTTTGGCAAATTTTAATTTCATTTTCCTTCGGCTTAGAGTTTATAGTACTAAGCAAAAATGGCTCTTAGGTTCCAATCTTCCTTGATCAACACTTGAATCGATTTTACCTTCAAAATTTGTGCATAAAAAAAATTTGGATTGTCTTTCACATTAGTTTGTGGGCTCAATTGCAACAATTACATCGGTAAGAATTAGCAAGTTCAAATGTAGGTTTAAAGCTCAAGTAAACAATTGATAATCTTTTGGCAAATTCTAATTTAATTTTTCTCTAGCTTAGAATTCATAAAAAAAAACAATGGCTCTTAAGCCCAATATTGTTTAAATTGATGTTCAAGGTATTAAGTCAATGAATTAATACTAGAATCTTTGAACTTCAACCTTCACTAGTAGAAAAACAATGACCACCATAACAAAAAATTAACAGAAAAGTGTTGATGTTGTTTGTATCCTTGGTCACATTGTCTTGAACAATACCTAACAAAAAATTATTGTTCATTTTGTTACAGTGGTCAAGTCAAAAATAATAATATTATTAATCCATTTATAAATTTGCTAAATGAATGGCCACCACTTGGCAAGCCAAAAACCGACCCAGTATAAATTGCCACATAGGCAAAAAATGACACATAGATAGGACTATAAAATTAAACTTTATAATTTAATTAGAAAATAGCTAAACTTTATAATTTATTAAAAAGAAAGATCATTTCCTCATAACTTAGAGATAGGTGATAGAAGTGAGGTGACTTTGGTGATAGATGAAAAGAGAAAACAAGTTCTTTATATAAATGGGATGGTAGAAGATAGAGCAAACCATATAGGATATGTGAATTAAGATTATGAGTGATTTACATATCCCATATGGTTTGTTTAATCTTTTATGACCCCATTTGTGTAAAGAGCTTATCTTCTCTTCTCTTACATCACCAAAGTCACCTTTCTTTTATCACCAACGAGTGAGGGATATGTCTTCTTCCTCCTAATTAAATTGATTTTTTGGCATGAGATTCCATCCATGGTGATTTAAATATTTCCCAAATAATGAAAATTTATTTGAAACTTTTGAAATTTAGAATTAACAAAAAAGTGTTAACTTTTTTGTTGATTTGGACGTTGTACTATCTGAATCAACAAAAATTCAGTGACCATTTTATTAGCTTGTACCAAATCAACAAAAAATTGTTAAAAGGTTTAATACAATATCCTAATCAACAAAAAATTGACTTGGATACCATTTTCTAGTAGTACCAATTGCCTTTGCATAATATACATCAAATATGAAAAAGTGTCATCAAGAAGTGTCTAAAAAATATCAAATTTCAAAATCACTTGAAAGTATGGAATACCTAATTGTGCAACCATTCAATTTGAATCAAGGTACGGATGAGAATAGGCTTGTCTTGATCTCCATGTCCTTTCTTAGTTGCATATAGCCAACACAAGTAGTATCTTGATCACTCAATATAGCCAAGATAAGTAGTATCTTGATCACTCAATAGATACTATAGACTCCGCAACCAAGTGTTGTGAGGAGATTTACATGTGTAAGAAGAAAAATTCAGTGCTTCAGATGAATTGAGATAATACACATTGTTGGAATTAATGTGAACCTAAAGTACGTTTGTCTCAAAGAAGATGATACCTCTGCATGCAAATTGTTTGCCTAGCAAAAAACTCTATTCATAATAACCATATCCATGACTCCAACCAAACACAACAATTAACATTCTTTGACCAAATTCAAAGAACGTCGATTGTGCATGTTCAAGAAAGGTCATGTAATGACCTTACAAGTCAAATCAAACTAAAAAATATAATCTCTATGTGCATCTATTCCATAATTCTAGTCATAGAACTGTCCACAAATTTCACTCTCTTATTACAATATGATTCAAACAACTAAAGCTTGTTCATTTCATTTTCAAGGTGAATGTCAACACATTCTTCTAATACCAAGTAAGTCATTAGATGGGGTTTGAAGCCTTTAGAAGGCCGTGAGTTATCATGGCGGGGAACGCATTGCAATAGCCACAGAGTAGTGACAGCACAGTAGGCTGACATGGCCGAGACTTGGCCACATCATTTTTAGAATTTTTTTAAAAATTTCAACTTTTTTTTGCATTCTAAGAATTTTTTAAAACTATTTTTTTCCTGTCAGCTAGCCATTCCCTCGCTGTGGAAGGAACAATGAGGGAACAGGCCTAAAATGGCCCTCTATAGGCCTCAAATCCCATATAATGTTCCTATCTCTACATTTCCTCCCAAAAATTGATTCATATCACAAGAATTCTAATCTTCTTCCTTCAATAGAATTCCACATATAGTGATGGCTAACTGCACAACAATTGCATCCAATTCTAATAAACGAAAAGTGCACATACTAAAAAATACAATACCAATACACTTGAAAACAAATTTTATTGTTAGCCTATGCATTATTCAATTAATTTTATACATAATTAATTTCACAATTCACTACCTCCACATACAACACAACCCAATCCTTTAAGAATTACAACCATTGCAATTGATCCCCAACAATAAAAGAAGAAATCTACAATTTAGAATGTAACAACCCTTCTTCATATTCCAATAGATGATTCTATATACTGTATATTTCCATTCATTCTTCAGTTACCCCTAAATGACGAGCTGGTCACTGTGAAAATCATCTATTTAGGTACCATGTGAATTGTTGACTTAAAAAATTGAAAAAGCACTCATTGGGAGACAAGCTACTGTAGAAGATGTTCCCTTTTCCCCACAAAATTTGGAGGATGAATAGTTGTACTTTTGTTCAACATGGAGAAATTCTTTGCCATTCATTGGCTTAAAAATGTCCTTGGTGTCATTTAAGGGTTAAAACTGAACTGAATATACACACCATCCATTCCTTTCCTACAAATTCTATTTCAAAACAATTGCAAGGAAAATGTATCGGCAAATGAAATTAGAAGCCATTGCAACACTAGAAGAAACCCATGTTTTTTATAATGAATTTTTGGTGACGTCAACTTGTTTTATGTTAACAATGACATCAAATGTAATGTCAAGATGTTAGTTGTAACATCAAATATGACATAAAACAAGTTGACATCACAAAAAATTCGTTATAAAAAACACGGGTTTCTTATAGTGCAAGGTTGTTAGTCCGTCTTATAAATTGATTCTACACTAAGATTGGATGGTTTTTTGAAGATTGGATGGTTTGGTGTGTGCAAAGCAATAGAAGGTGTTTAGGTAGGGGTGGATAGGTGGCTATAGCTAGTTGGCTAGGAAGGGGGAGTAGATATATGTTTTGGAAGGAAATGAAATAGCGGGGTCTTTAGTTTGCAACTTAATTTGCAATTCACGCATTGGAAAGGGGAGAACACTATATTTCATGTACATTGATGGATGTAAATAGCTTCACCATCCACTATTAGGTTGATTTTGGAATGATTGGAAGTAGAAGAAAGAACTTAAAATGCTCAAAAAGTTATTCCCCCCAATTTTTAAATTTTTTTTTTCTTTGTGGTAGTAATTGAATGGAAAGACAGAATTTCAACTTCTATGTAGTTGTTCATATTTGTGGTACCAGTAGAAGAGTTTTATACTTAGTACTTCAAAAATCTTGAGATTTGAGTGATTTTTTAAGAAGATATAGGGGTTTTAGTTGAAATTTCAAAAGTTCTAGTCAAATTCCTAGATTTTAGGAAACAAACACTATGAGCTAGAGATTCAACCAAAAAATGGGAGAAAACAAAAATCCCTATTTTTTCTTCAATTATCACTCAAGTCTCACAATTTTCAAAAAAAAAAAGTTTGTACACAACTCTTCTACTAGTATTACAAACATGAGCAACTAAATAGAAGTTGAATTTTTGTCCTTCCACTCAAAATTGTTATCTCAAAGAAGAAAAATGAAAATTTTGAGGATAACTTTTGGAGCTTTGTAAATTTTCTCCTCTACTTCCAATCACTCTAAAAACAATCTAAACTTGCTAGAAAACATTTAAGAATTCTTACAAGTCTAAGGAACACTCAAGAAATCAAATTAGCTTCAACTCTAAAATTTATTATATTACAAATCTTGAAGAAGAGGACTTGTCAAATGAAAAACCAAGGATCTACACACAAGAAGTCAAATGTCTCACTTCATAAAAGAGGAATCCAAGAGTACAAGTGTGAGACAAGAATTGAAGACTTTACTAAATAATAAACCACCATCTCTAAGGAAAACTAGACACATAACTCTTTCTAAAAACATTCACAAAACTTGACTTGACAAGAATTTCAAGTCAAGGAGTTCTCTCTACTTAAACACTCAAATTCTAAATTGGATTAACTTTAAAATTTGGATGAAACTCATCTTAAACTAAGATGAACTCCCATGGAAGTCCATTTAATACTCTAATTTGACATGGGGTGGCCGATGCCACTTCATGTGAAAACATGCATGCTGAGGGGGTGCACTCCCCATTTTTTTGATATTAGCCTGCGAACAAAACTTTAGACCCCTATATACTTTTTGGATTTTAAGTAAAATTAAATTAAAAAAAATATGAATAGATTTTTCTACTTTGAAAGTTTATGTTTTGAATTATTCATATTTTTATTTGTTAATAATAATTAGTTACAAATTTTTGAAGTAAAAAAGATACACTGTAGAACTAAAAAATAACTTTCACACCCCTATATTATATATAAAAAATTGTCTAAAAAATGAACAAAAAATTCCTAAAAATAACTTTCCATTGAAAGTTCATTTTGAGTTGGATATTGATGCAATGATCATCTAAATGTGTTCTCTAAAAATATTTGAGTTAAAAAAAACATGCCATTTTAGTGCATTCTTAACCTCTTTTAGAAATCATTCCATATTTTATTTGAGTTTGAAACTTTGGGAGTAGAATCCTACAGTTATTAGTAAACAATGCTCAAAATTTGAAGTTAAAATTATAGTTTATTAGAAACCACTTGTTTGCACATGGTTTATTGTAGTAGAACTAAGTGCACCCCCAGGCATGCATGTATGGTCTTAATTCTCAAATAACCACCATGCATGCATTTGAGCCATTTGAAAATTTGTATTGATTTTCAAACCCTCTACCTTGGTTAGTTCATTGAATTAGAAATGATGGAAACTTTTTATTTTGGAACCCAAAGAACCTTAGGTTTAAGTGCTTGGTTGGGTAGAAGACAAAACAACAAGCTACACCAATGAAACAAATACTAAATTCTTACAACAACAAAATGTCTTTGTATTTTTTTGAGATGAGCTTTCCTAGGACTATTAGCAATGCTCAGTATGTCATTGCTAAGCATAATTTTGTTCAACTGAATTCTACAAGTTCATTTCAAATCAAATAATCTAAGAACGTACGTGATCTCTTTATCACATAGTATAAAAATAAGGAGAGATCATGCTCATGCCTAGATTCTTAGTTTAAAATGAATGCAAGGGCAAAATAAGATTGAGATATTACTGTATTTCTACAAACCAAGGTGTAGTCAACCATAAAACACTTTTTGTCCTTAGGTTCTATGAAAGTTATTCATACTTGTCTTCCATAGCATTACAATTTTATCACTAAATGGCTTGTGGGATGATGAATGTTTTGGAAAAAAATAGTCTAATTAATATTTATTGGAAAATTGAATCTTCAAGAAAAATTATATAAAACATCAATAAAAAGAGAAAAAATGCGCTACACTAGTCAACTACATAGGCATTTTAAAGGAATTACAACTATTATAATGGTTGTCTTAATGTTTTAACTTTGAAGAGATGTTGATTTTTTTTATGCAATCACTCAATAGAGGTGAATTACTACCGTATCTAAGGAAATTCAAGAATAAAACACCACGTAGGTTTGTGTGACCTAATTAGTAAAACTTCTTCCAATCAATGCCTTATTTCAATCTGATTCCTTTTTCTCGTTGCCCTTGTCAGGAGAACTACCTCCAACAGACTCTTCATTCACGCTACCCTTAGCGTCAAGATTGTCCTTCCTCTTTTCTTCCTCTTCTTTCTTTTTCTTTTCTTCTTCTTCTTTCTTTTTCTCTTCTTCTAAGAATAAGTCTTCTTCGTCGAATTTGCGGGCCATTAGCAAAGCCTCAAATTTTGCCTCTAACTCCGCACCAATGCCACATTTCTTCACATTCAATTCTTTCATTTTCTTTTGGGCTAAAAGCCCAGTGTAAAGTACTTGCCCTCCTGCTGCACCAATGCCTGGATTGGCTGAAATATCAAGTTGCACAAGCTCAGATTGTGGTAAATGGAGCAATTTTGCTAACGCTTCAACACCTTCGACTGTAAACCCAGTTCCGGACATACTCAATCTCTGCATTCAAAGCCCATTCAACACTTTTTTCCATTGAACATAAGGTAATTTCAACCACTTTGAAAAATCTGCACACCCTGAATTTATGCTTAAAATGTGCTCTCACTATTCATGAGAGTCTATGATCAGGTTTTAAAAACACCTATTGTTTAGCACTTTGAAAATTTGTAGTTTATTCATGCGGTGTCCACAAAATGCACTCAAAGAGAATCTAAAATCCCCCTTTTGACTACCAAAAAGACCCCACAAAAAGATTTACAATAATATAATAATGGGAACCTTCACAAATTGCTTATATGTACAATTTTAAATGTAGTTACCTAAAACCCTAGATAGACGCCACAAACACTAAGTGCCTAATGGATGACAAAGAATCCTTCTATGTAGGACACAAGTGCAAATGTTCATCCTTGAAATTTTGTGTGAAAAAGGGAAGGTCTTGCATAGTGGTTTGACCTCCAACTAGTACTCTTGAGTTTTTCAAGCAAATGATTCACACAATATTGAAAAGAATGATTTCTACGGTGACCAACTCATCCTTCTAGGATTAAAGGATTCCAAAGAAGTTTTAAAAAAAGTAATAAATGAGAGTTTTAATTTATATCTTAACCTGAATGACTTGATTGTCCATCATATAGTCAAATATGCAGTGACCACCATAATCTCCTAAGTCATTTAGCCGTAAATTTAATGACAATAAACTTTTATTGGCTGATAAAGAATATCCTATGGCTCGTGTACCTGCAGAAGCTTCTTTTATTTCAGAAACGTTGTCTTAATTGTTATATATGTGTAACAATTTGATAAATTTTTATCTTTGATGAATTAACTCTCAATTGCATTATCATATCAAAGACATTTGTTATTTTCAAACATTCCTTTAAATTTTCCATATACATTGATAACATTGTTACACACAATGTACATTTCTAAAGTAGTATTTAACCCTTAAAAGACCGAGGGTATTTTTTGGTCAAAATCTGCCTTTTTTTGGTCTATTGACCAAAATTGAAAATAAAAACTTTCTTTTGGACTCCAAAATATGTTAGATTATTTTGGTAGTATGTAAAAAAAAATATTTTAAGCTTGTTTGACCTCAAGGGTTGAAAGATTATGATATTTGAAGTTAGTGAAAAAGTTTATTTTTAATCCATGCCAAATAGGGTTGGCATGCTTCAAGTTGTGTTGGGGTGAGATTTTTGCTCTATTCAAAATTGAGTGTAATGCATCATTGAGTAATACATCTTGTTAAGTGGGGGCACTTGCAAAATTTCAAAAGCAAATAAGGGATCTACCTTACTCTAAATTATCCTACATACAAAAGGACAAGTAATCTAGGGATTTACTAGCCATTTCTTGATGATTTCTTGTACATTGAAGAATTTAGTTTTTTCAAATCTGAACTATAAAAAGATAGAGACAAACATTTAAAATATGTGGAAAATCTTTTAAAATATTTGACAATACAGATTGCAAGATTATAGCATTTGAATCTGAAAGAAATGTTTGTTTGTTTTTCAAAATTGCCTAACATAGTAGCTTACAAAGTTTTATTCCACTTGGAGTATGAGTTTTTAAGCTAAAATTTGTTTGTTTTTTGAAAATCACATACTATGTCATATCATTTACAAAAATCCCAAATTTCATAAGTAGACAAGGAATTTAGTAAAAAATGCTCAAATTATCCCAACTACCTAAATTTTTCTGAGCAAAAAAACTTTTCACCTAGGCACCCAGTCAATTTTTTTTTTCCTTACCTGTAAATTCAATTAGTGTATGCACCAAAATTTCAAAATTTCAAAGATATCTGTTCAAATTGACTTTGTATGAACCTACCCATTCAATTGTTCATTCAATAGGCAATTGTTCTTTATGGATTGACTCAAATTTACATAAGAATCTATGCAATATAAAAAATAGAATAATGATGTAATCAATAAAAAAAGAATGCCACGTAAAAGATTTGAAATTAGATTTTACCAAATTTTCTGATTTGATTGTTGCAAAGGTTGAGGAATAAAAGCACACAATTCTTTGCATCAAGAAGTTTAGCAAGATGTTCACATCCAGCATCACCAATCATGTTGTGTGAAAGGTCCAAATTTACAATTGTAGGATTTTTTGCCATTCCATCCACAAGTGTTTTCACCTGCATAAATTTTTTGTTCAAGGAAAAAATAAGGAATGAATGAAGAATTGGACGGATGAAAATGTGACAAAAATTGTGACCAATGAAATTGTGATACAATTTGCATTTAATTTAACAAGTCCACTATGAACTCCTAAGAAAATAAACAATGGAAAAAAATGATGGCGTACGTGATGGTCATTCAATAAATTGGATGATAAATTAAGTTCAGTGAGTGTATGTGTGACTGAACAAAAATATGTCATTGACACACAATCAGAATTTATCATTCCAAAGTCTTTAATATCATAATTCATGCAAACATTTGGTTTTCCATATTCAATCTTTAATGTACATAAGTTCCTACAATTTATCGTCATTGCCAAGACTAAATTGTAAAATTGAATGAAATAAAAATGACTTTGGTCTTCAAAATGATATATTATAATGAATTTAAAATGTGATGGAAACTAAAAATAATTAAATCACCCTCTATCATCAATGATATGATTTATTATATTGCAATCATATATTAAATTATTTTGTAGTCACAAAACATTGCTCTAATTTTCAAAGTTGATTTTTTGAAATTCAAAAAAATTAATAATATCATTGATTATATTTTTGATAAATTATAGTATCATTAAGTTATGAGAATTGTATTGCTTGAACTCACGATTTAAATTCATCGTTTATGATGAGTAATTGCATATGAGAGGGAAATTTACAAACATGAATAGTATGCACATATGGTGCACTCAACTTCATTAGGTCTCGTAAATCTTCTTCCCAATCTTTGGTTAATTCATAACTAAAATTGCATATCCACATAGACACTTTATATAAACAAATGATTTTCAAGAATACTCAATAAATATATATGCTTGATGTGCCTTGATATCAACTTCAAGTCTTATTGAATATTAAATAGTAGAATACTTCAATAGATATAACAAAGTTTATAATTATAATCATGAAAAAGTTGGAATTTCAAACCTTTCAAGGAAATCATTCAAATTGCGCTCAAAATACAATTGTTTCCATGAATCTCCATGACAAGCAACATCGCAATTCCTCCATCTTGGAAGAGATCTCCGCTTCCAATAGCTCTCTTCTATAATCAACTACATATTAAAACATTAGTTATCAAAATACAAAAAAAATTTAACCAAATTATTATTTTATTATTTTTAAATATCTAGATTAGACAATAAATTATTGAGTCAAAACAAGCACTTGGTGGTAATTTATAACCATCTTTCCTTGAACCTCCATGTAGTGGCACAATTATTATTTTGAACTTCTATGATAGTTCATATTTTATAGAAAAATAGATCATTGTATTGAGTTATTATATGTAAACAAACAATTCTAAAATGTAAATGATTAATAACGATCACCTCACATCGGCAACAAGATCCAACGGTAAATCAATTGGCAACAATCCAACAATGCGTTCTCTGATGTTTAATGGCATGTCACCAAAATAAGGATAATCTTTATAATTTATTGCTTTGATGGGTACAAGCATATCTACTAATGTTGGTTGAAAGTAGAACGGAGGTATTGGTACACCTTCCTTCCATACTTCCTCTTTAGTTGTTGGTAATGGAGGTGGAGGTAGCTTCTGTGGTTCAACTTCTTTCTTTTCTTCTTTGCCTTTTTTCCCTTCTTCATGCTTTGTATTATCCGCCATTATAACAACAATGACCAATTTACATTGTTTGAATAATATAACCTAATATGACTTCAAAGTTAAACTTCACAATATCAATCATCCATTGGATCATTGTTCACAGTATTCATTTAATCAAAAATTGCATTTACAATAACAAGCATTCAAAAAAAATTCTTAGTTTATCAATTTAGCATCACTCTTGTCCATTTCTTTTTAATACAAAAAATAAATAACACAACCTATTAGTATGACAGGTAAATGAGTTATATAATCATAAATAAATATTTAAAAATGGAAGCAATTTTTTGTGAAAGCATGGATGCATGAATGATACTCAAAGTTATAAGAAAATAAATCACCTCTTTTATTTGTTAAATTTTCACTCCAGTAGTTCATATCATTAAGAATCAACTATAAAAATCAAGTTATGAAAATTGAATTGTCATCACAAGGCCTCATAGTTTAGGAGCATGAATTATCTCTAGAGTATATGGTTCAGAAATCAATGCTTAGGTTTAGAAATCAATGTAGAAATCCTATAGGGATAGAAGAAATCTTTTCAAAACCATAAAGAACCAACAAGTGAAGATTGGAAGAAATAGATATGGATGCAATTAGACTATTAACTAGCTAGTTTTTGGATGAAGAATCATCCAAAAATCTCCAAAGAATAAACTTAGGAATTAGATAAAGAAATAACTTAGAGCTCCAAATCAGCTTTAAAATCCAAAACAGGGTGCTATTGACTATGAAATGAATGGATGAGTTTTAAACAAATACAATTCATTCAAAACCTTAGATCCTTTTAATTTTCTCATACAAATATGCATTTTTAAGCATAATACCATTTTGGAATTTAAAATCAATGCCTATTACATTCTTCAATAAAAATCAATGCATGAGTGAACTGAAGTTTGAAGATCAAAGTTTTTACCTTTACAATTAGATCAACCTAAATAGACCTCATTTTTGTAGTTTTAATCCATTTTAAGGAAAACTTGAGATACTTAGGAATTAGAAACCACAAAACTTGTTCATTTCTTAGAAGGCCAATGTGATGACGTTTGGACATCAAAACTTAAGAATTTGCACATAAAACAAACTAGAGTCTGGTTGTGCCCGCTTTATCACAAGGTTGAAGGCAAAACACTCACATCAATGTCAACTTCTAGTGTATTAGTTGACTTGAACATTAATTGAGAAGACATTGATTATAACTTACTTAATATTTTTTAAAACAAACAAAGAAGTGATACATTAAGATTGTCTTATATTAAGTTGAAGCTAGTGAACATCTTTAAATTTTTGATCTATTATTCAATATGACTTGTAGGCTGCATTATACATTCATCAATCAAGTTTTATAGCAAAAGCAAGTGTTTGATTAGCTTTTGGCAATTTCTGCTTTCTTAGCTTGTTTACAAAATATTAAGTAAATTAGAATTAATGATCTTTCAATAGATGTTCAAGTCAACTAATACTAGGATGTGTGAGGTTCAAGCATTCTAAATTGAAGATTCCAATCATCGTCTTAGAGTTCAATCTTTTGAGAACTTTGTCAAAAGAGCTCTTGCACTTTGTATTTGATCATCTTTGTATAGCTCAATCAAATTGTTAAGCTTCGAGTTCTTTTTAAAGAATGGAAGAGGATCAAAGTGATTGTAGACCAAGGTCGTCAACAAGGTCGTCACTGCAACATGTTGGCTTTCATCTTTGTAATAGATGGAGTTGTGTTTTTGAGTAAATTTTGTAATGTGGCTCCTTTGATGAGTATGAGAGTGAAAATCCCAATATTCAGTTGAATGTGGTGCAATTCACTATAGATAGGAAAACAAAACAGTATAAATTCTTTTTGTTGTAGGCTCAATTGCAAATGATGCTAGAGATTTCTTTGCCCAAGTCTATGGCTCCCACATTAAAGAGTGGACCATTGTAGAAGCAACACATGGTCACATCATTGGGTGGGATTATTTAGATTTCAACTGTAATTTTGCATTTCACCACAGCCTCTACATGTGCAACTATCTAGTGAAAAGAGGTGACACACTTGGTTTCAATTCCCCCCCCCCCTCATTGTAAAAAAATGAGAGTCGTTGATCTTAAAAAAATAATTTCCCCTCCGCCCCTTTGACACCATTGATCTTAAAAAAAAATACGGATACTAATACTAATATGGGATATGGGATATGAACATTTTGAGATACTAGATGGATATGAATATAAATACGATACAATACAAATACATAAAAAAAATACGGATACAAAATATATTAGCCATTAACCCATATCGTTTACCCATACAAGTTGGTCTGGAAAATACAAGTATGGTTGGAGGGGGGGCAAGTCGAAGGAGGAGGGGATGTTCATTTGGGAGGGTTGGGGCCTCATTAAATAATTAAATAAAAAATCAACCGAGGGTTTTCGGTTGGTGGGTAATAAAACAAAAACATCAATTGTCTAAAAACTTATGCCTCACTAATGTGTGCATATTTTTGGTATATGTGCGCAAAGTGTCACTAACTGCCTACTACACAAGGTGTGCAACTATGTAGGATATTAAAATTATACCAAACACACTTGAAAAATGAATCATGTGGTGGTAAATCTTGAGCCCAAAAGCTACATAACTGAGGATTGAAGACCATTTGATGAACGTGAGGCTATTTCAGGGTTTTTTCATTGCTATCTGCTAGATGAGCTCCAAGATCTCTTCAAGAGTGGTATGTATTGAACTAGGGTAGGAGCTCCATAAATCACCCATTCAAGAGCTGAAATTGAATTTGGGGGAGGTGAAGCTTCTTGAAATATTTTTCAGTAATTTTTTCTTGAAAGATAGGTGGAATTGGCATCTAACCGAAGTTGTTTCATATTTTTTTTAGCTTTGTGGAATTAGTTATGAAATTTTGAAGTTGAAATGGTTTAGGTCTCTAAAATTGCCCACTCTCCTAAAATGTACACTCTTTGTACATTGATAACAATCCTAGTGTTGAAAGTTTTGTATTCATTGAATAAATCCTAAAAGGACTAGACCTATCATCAACATACTTTGCCAAAAATGATCTAACTATTGGACCAATACAACATACGTGCATTCTCCATTCTTGCATTAAACTTAAAAGTCATCCGTTGGCCACTTCTTGATCTCAACATTCTTCTACAATAGGGTTAAATAATTTTGTACAAGTAGTGGCTATAATCACCTAAATTTAATGAACTTCATGTAGGTTTGTCAATCTTTGGTAGCAAAAGGATTTTCTCATGGTGAAAATACAATTTGGCTTTGAAAATGAATAGAATAGGGATGTCTTCACAAGGAATAGGATTGGGGTGATAAAAAGGTAGAAAAAAGAGTGAGAAGAATTTGCAAGAAGAATATTCACATTTTGGATTTTAATATGTTTTTTAAATAACACTTTGGCTCATCACTTGTATTTGTCAAATCTAAATTGTCAAATACTAATGAAATGTAATTTCTAAGAATTTTGGAACAAATTAAAGAGCCAAGAATAATCTAGGAGGTTTTTAATCCATATAAAAATCTTGAAATTATTTTAGAAGTTTAGTAAAGCAAAGTTGGAGATTGTTTGAATATCAACAAGTCAATGACAATAGATAGGATAATATGACAACAAATAGGATAGTAGAGACCATTAAGATTATTGCAACTATTGTTGTTTTTTCCTTGCTCCTTGGATGGAGATGTGCATAATGCATGTAGTCAAACATTGGAGCTAAACATGAGAAAATCCTTAATTTTCTTAAATTCCTGAATAATAGCTATATTCTTAAATTTATAATGTCTTTTTTTATTTAACTCCTGTAAGTCACTACTAGAAAATGGTGTCCAAGTCAACAAAAATTTAACAATTTTTTGTTGACTGGGATACTGTATTGATCATTTTAACAATTTTTTGTTAATTTGGTACAAGCTAATAAAATGGTCATTGAATTTTTGTTGATTTAAATAGTACATTGTTTAGATTCTTCGTTAATTCTAAATTTCAAAAGTTTCAAATAAGTTTCCATTATTTGAGCAATACTTACATCACCATGGATGAAATCTCATGCCAAAAAATCAATTTAATTAGGAGGAAGAAGACATGCCTCTCACTCATTGGTGATAAAAGAGAGGTGACTCAGGTGACTCTTCACCTCTACTATCACCTGAGTCACCTGAGATTGGTGATAGTAGAGAAGAGTCACCTCTACTATCACCAATCTCTAAGTTATGAGGAATTGGTCTTTTTTCTTCTTAATAAATTATAAAGTTTAACTTTTTCTGATTAAATTATAAAGTTTAATTTATAGTCCTATCTAAGTATCGTTTTTTTGCTTATGTGGTAATTTGTATTGCGTTAGTTTTTGGTTTGTCAAGTGGTGGCCATTCATTGAGCAAATTTATAAGTGAATTAATATTATTATTTTTTTGACCTGACCACCATAACAAAATAAACAACAGTTTTTTATTAGGTATTGTTCAAGACAACGTGACTGAGGATACAAATGACATCAAAACTTTTTTGTTAATTTTTTGTTATGGTGGTCACTGTTTTTCTACTAGTGTGGTCTCCCTCCCTTCACTTTATGGCAATGGGTTTTTATTATATTGAGTATTAAGAATCATGGCTTGTTTTGTTTGATTAGGGTTAGGCATTAGATGATTTCTAAGGATCCGGGAGGGCTGTTTCAGGCCTGTTTCCAATGTTGGTCCCTCCACAAATTTTGGGGAACGGCTATTCCCAATAAAAAAAATTCAAAATTTTTTTTTACAATTTTGAAATGAAGAAAAAAGTTGAAAAAAAAATCTTTTTTTAGACGTGGTAGTCTCTCGACTACGTCAACAAGCTCCTGCAACCCTCTACAGGGCAGTTCTCGTAGTTTGAGAATTGCTAAGAATTGACAACCCTTTAGAGGGCTGAAAATGCATGTAATGACTTGGAGATCATAACATTATAATGGTTAAGATAGTCAAAACAACATTATCAAGGTCAACCAATACCATAATGAAAGTTGTTGCGGGGTTGCAAGATTGGAGAATGAATGCACACAATAAGAAGGAGAAAATGAACTCTACACTTTGTATGCATGATAGTTTTTATCAATTATTGCGAGATTGTTGCCTTGTTGGTGGAGGCTAATGCAGATGTAAATGCTCGTGATTAAAAAATATGCACTCTGGTAGATTGGGTAGTGTCAATACCTCATTGATCTTCGTCTATAGTACGGTAAATTCACTTCCTTCTTGTAATGCCCATTTTGAACTAAAGCATACAATACAAACAAGAAACACATCCAAATAGTTGTTACAATCAAATTAGGGAATCATAAGATTTTCAAGAAGTGAATCTTCAAAGATTTTTTTTTTTTTTTAAAACTATCTTTTTGATTCTTTATAGCTTTACTCTATTGTTGACTCATTGATTCATTTGATAGTTTGGTTTGATTTTCGTTACATGTATACATCACAAAGTTTAGACCCTACGGTTTGTCAACAGTTATCATGTGGTTATCGTTGTTTTATGGGTTTGCACGTTAATTACAATTTATTGCATCATTATGATGCATTAATTTGCATCATTACAATGCATTTGCAAGTAATGCATTGTAATAATGCGATAAATTGTAATTAACGTGCAAACCCATAAAACAACGATAACCACATGATAACTGTTGACAAACCGTAAGGTTTAAACTTTGTGATGTAGGTGTAGATTGTTTTGCTCACGAACGTTCATTTTGGACCTCAATTTGCAATACACAAGAGAAATGCACCCAAGTAGTTGTTATAACAATTACATTAGTAGGCAACAGATCAAAAATTTATCATGAAGAAAATCTCCAAACTTTCTCATAGAGTTGTAGTCTGATTGTACTATCTTTTTGGATTTTTAGCTTAATAATCAAATATTTATTTGGTTCTTGTATTTTATTTAGGTGAAAATGCTTTTGCTTGCAAATAAGTTAGGCTAAAACCTCGAGATTACACCTTGAAATTTTGTGATGAGAGCATTCAAGCACAAGTGAAGTTGAGAGATGAAAATTTGCAAAGAAATATTGTTGAATCCTTTCTATTAGACTTTAACGTGATTATATAGTTGTTGATGGATGCCAAAAGCAAGAGTGTTGACATTCTTGCATTTGCAACTAAGGAGCCTCGATCAACCATTCAAAGAGAACACTTGTCCAAACAATTGAAAACACGACAGTCAAATGCATTTGAGAATGTCCTCACAAGTATAAATTGTTTCATACTAATATCAAATCTTTGAACATTGGATTCATTGGACAATGTATCCAATTGACTTGCACAATTGCTTGATGATCTTGCGTTTAATAGATTGTACTTATGCTCTCAAATATTTGACAAATAGAAAGATCTTTAATTAAGAGTTTCTAGATTAAATTTGAAACTTAATACTTGCTACTCTTTATGTGTCTATGATGGATTTCAAAGCTTTGATATATTAAAATAATATAGATGCTATGGTAAAATTATGATTATTCAATCGTACAAAGTAGGTCCTATTTTCTAAAATGACTAGGAAGAAAGTCTAATTCTGGCGTATCTTGCAGTTACTATAAGAAACTAATGTTTTTTGATGTTTATGTAGATGGATTTTGTGGGACATCCATTGTAACAAACCATATTTTTATGTCAACAATGACATCCAATACAACATGAAGATGTTGTATTGGACGTCATTGTTGGCATAAAACTACGGCTTGTTACATTGGATGTCCTACAAAATCCACTTACTTAGACACGGATTTCTTATAGTAAGTGGCCTATAAAAGTGATGTGGAATATTACTACAAGAAAGTTGGAGTTTTTGTGACTGGCACATACGACTGCGTAGAAGTCGTATTCCAGTCGTGTGACTAATATACGACTGCGGGCCCTGTAGTCATATTAGTTGAGTCGTATAGCAGTCACGGGTGCTATTATATTAGCACCATCCAACAGAGGGCAGACGGAGAAGGGATGACAAAAGGGATGAGACATCCACTGCCCGAAGCTGAGGTGGACAAGGGCGTGTGCCCGGCACACGCGGTTTGAACGTTGACATGGCAAGCGCTGATTCGCTGGAGTTACTTGGAGTGCCAGTCGCGGCGCAGTCACTTTCTAGTCATGGTACGGATTTCGACAGCCAATCGGAACTTGACACGTGGCACACTATAAAGTAGGCGTTTAGGGGTGTTTAACGGTGTCCTGGAAGTGTATTGTGAGTGCCGCTTCAGTCACTTCACAGTCGTGGGTAAGTCGCGAGGAAGTTGCACTGAAGTCGCGAGGCAGTTAGGGGTGGGCAACGGAGACTGGTGAAGTCACGGATCAGTCATTGAGTAGTGATTATGGTGTATTGTTAAAGTTGCTATGCAGTTGCGTTAAATCATCTTATTGTGGAGGATACAGTAGTGACTGCAAATTGCTGGACTGCAGAGTACTAGCGTAGCCTGTGAATCCGTTCTCCATTCAAGCATACTAGTGGGCAATTTCTACATGCTAACACAAACAAAGTAATAACACGGATGACCTGAGTGCCACAGACATGACCAGAACCTCATACTCAGAATTGTTGCTAGAACTTTCATATTATAGTCATTAGATTTCAACAACAGAAAATTGTGATTTGGGAGAGTTGAGAAGGCAAATGTTTTGCTAAGGTATGGATAGACCACCTCCATCCTCCAGGATATACTACAATGTACACAAAGTAAATGTGCCCGCCTCCCTTGCCGGAGAGAGTACAAAGAGGAGGCCTCACGCAACCAACTTCAAGCTCTTTTTCCCCCACATTGCGACTGAACCCTTGACGTCCTCAATCATATATTGATCTCCTTTTTCGTTGGGAAACATCAGAGACACACCCGCCTGCAAAACAAGGCGCACATCTACCCTCCACCCCCCCCTTGGGATATCTTGACCGTGGAATTGGTGTTCACCTGGCACACCACTGATGGTCCCCAACGCCACTTTCTGCTTCACGGCCCTCGGATTCATGAGAAATACTTCGTCGCCGACCTTGAACTGCACAGGAAACCACATGATCGGTTCTTCAGAGTCCCAAGGCATGTCTACCAAAATCCAGCGTTTTCTCTCAAACGCGCCCCCTGTGAATGTGAGTGGCACGTCACTTGCCAAGAACTACACTATGACTTGCTTCTTCTACTCAAAACTGCCGCACGATTGGCACGTGACTGAAATTTCGCTTAGACAATATAAAAACAAGAAAAGCGGATTACCAAGAGATTTTCCAAGTATTAGAGCTTACCCTAAGCGGGTTGGCATCCTTGTTTGCCGCAGACTTCGCCCTCGTGGATGGCTTCCTGACCTGCACACACACACGAAACCCATCAAAAATTCAGCAAAAGGGTAGGTCAGGTAGAGCACACCAGTGGACAGCGGGCATGTGCTATGCCCGCCTCCTCACCTGCGACAACGTCTAGGAAGTCATAGCCAGAGCTAGTTCGTCGTTTGTCCAACATGTGGGCCACAGAGTCGGTGACAATTTCGGGATACTTTGTATGGAAGCTTGGGATGTTGGGGCTGGAAGACAGGGCTTCCAACAAGGGCCACAGGTAGCATTTCAAGTAGTCTTTGTCGTCCGCCAGCAAACGCAGCCACTTCACGTAGAAAGGAACAGTGATGAGAACATTTGTAGAAGGATTGCAAGCTACTCTAGAGACTTTGCTATCTACAATCATGGTATTCAAAGCAGAGAATTCCGGCCACCTGTCGTACACCTTTGACAAGTTCTTTCCCTCCAACACCGGGTTCCCGTCTTCTCCCTCTGGTCCGCCACAATGCTTACCAGCCCAAGAAAACAATGGGACTTCATACGGCCCTGTGAGACCGGCAAGCATAGTGGGGACTACGTCACCCATGTAGGACTCACTGCTGCTACCCCAGAAGGCTACATTGAAATGGAGAAAACATCTAGAGAGAAAGGGTTTCAACCAAGGCCTCATGACCACTCTCCTCACATGCGTCTTTGTGGTCCTACGGATTCTACTATTAGGATTTCGCCCTGCAAGTAGACTGCAGTCCACCAAAGTGCCATGAACATTGAAGACCAATAATTTCTGCCGCTCACAGATCCGACTGTGCACGAGTTCACAAATTGACAAGGAAAGTCTGGCCTCGTTCGACGTGCAATGAAGGACGTCGGAGGGGGCTGTTACCTTGCTTGGAGACTTTGCCGCCTTCCTCCCTTTCTTTTGCACAGGATCAGGCCGGACCAGCGGTACAGAGTCCTTTGGGGAGGAGTCAGCGCCATCCTCACGAACTTCGGAGGGTACATCCGGGGGACCCGGGGACAGCACTGCAGCTTCCGTAGGCTGCTGTTTCGGAGGAGACTTTCCACCTTCCTCAGCGCAAACCTCCTCCTGAGCAAGGGTTCCAGCCACGACAACAGTGGGCGGTCCAGCATGTGCGGCTCCAGCATTTGCGGCTCCAACATCTGCGGCAAGGGTGACTAATTCATAAACCTTGTCATCCACACTGGCATCTTCGACAAGCTTCTCCAATTCCGTTGCAGCATCTTGGGCTACGGACAGTACTGCACAATCACATTTGTCAATAAGCCCTCCTCCACTGGCGGTTGTTACTGTATCAACAAGGGCTGTCTTCACGCGTGGGTGGCGGATTGGTACAACACGCGTGGGTGGCGGATCCTTGAGGGACATCTCAGATTCAGAAGAAAGTGTTACTTCTTCATGCCGGGCGGTCACAGTTTGTTCAATCACTGGTTTAGGTGGTTTACTTCGACCTGCTGAGGCACCGTCCTGCAGCACCAAGTTAGCTTCGGCGCTAGGCAAACCTGTCAAAGCGGCAGGAAGCACCCCCTGAGCGTCGACTCCTTTCTGACCACGAGATGATTGATGCTCCAGCGCGGAGTGAGTTATGGACGGGCTGCCATCGTCCCCCATGTTAGACTTCCGCATGAATTGTTCGAACATGGTCCTCATTTCTTCTGTGGTCGCCATAATTTGCCCGAATTTCCCGTCCACATCCTTCTTCAATTCGTCAATTTGCCGTTGCAGACTAGAATCCTGTGCAACCCCACCCTCGTTATGAAAATAAACGCACCCTAACCTTATGGTCCCCAACTAACGAACTGCAAGTTCCCTCACTGTCGTGATAGAGTCACTAGTCAGCATGCGTTCAGTATTCCGCGAGTACACATAGACTTCTAAGCGACTGAAGCACTACTTCATGACGACTGCGATATGACTACGTCGCGACTTCGTTGCGACTGAGGTGTTACTTCCATGCACCGTGACGCGAGTCCATGCCAATTCTAAGGTACTACTGGATTACTCCCTCATAGGACAACACCTGAATGGTTAAGGTCCACAAAGCAATGCATGTGCCCGACTTACACGTTCCTCATACTGTGTGTCCACTTGTAGTTCACATTGGCTAAACGCAACTAACATGTCCCAAGCTAACCAGAGTAAATCAAGTGACTTAGAGCTGTAGAAGAAGTACATGGGACAGAGTCACACCTAACATAGGTACGGCCAGAACTCATACAGAAATCAGACATACCTCAGGCAAGGAATTGACTCACATTCAAACTCAACCTCCCAGAACTGAAACTTACATTCCATCTCCTTAAACTGAGACTCATCAAACTTGGGGAGGACTGACACTTAATTGACACTCAGACATAATTGAAAGAGAACTCATTGACACAACATATATTACATGTTCACATTCAAAAAAGAATGCGACAACGGGATTACTTCCAAATGACTGACAGACGACTCTACAGCGACAGTGGATTAGTAGCCACCAATAATCCACTGAAATGGTTAATTCCCAATAGTAGTCACGGCATTTCTTTCCTTAAAAAGTTCAGAATGGCTAAACGCACCTACACAATCACTGGAAACCACAGTACAACACATGACTTCAGCAAACAAGGGGATAAGTCGGATTCACCTAACTAACAGTCGAAGGTAATGAGCACTTCAGCATTAGTAATCCAAATACAGAACTTGCATAAGAACCATACAAACTTCCCATAGAAAGGGGCAATTTAACGGAATGAGTAGCATACCACTTTCTGGGTTACAAGATCCACGTTGGTGCTCCGCACGACTTTTGCAATGTCGGTAATTGTTGGGCTGATGGACCGTCTTCTTCTCTGCACACAATCAGAAGAAAACCGCACATTGCTATTGAACATGAGGCAACGAAGACGTCCATTACTAGCGACTACAAGTACATAAACTTCCAGAAAAGGGTAAGCATACATTCATTTCACAATATTCCTCACCAGTGAGGCTTCCACCCCCGCTTTGCCTGTCCTGCCTACCGCACTAAGACCCTTGACGCCTTGACGTGCTACTGCCATCTTCGCAGACTTCTCCTTCTGTGTAGGAGTGTTCCAATACACAATTAGGCGTTTCCATTGCTCGGGGTCAATGTGCACTAGGGTTTCAGCGTGCTCCGGGTCTGGACAGCCACTTAATAGCCACTTGCTTTTCAAACGAGACCTCTCCGACTTCATAAACCTTGTGACAGTCGTCCTGAAGGCAGCCATGCTCAAAGGTGACCCAACATATTCAAATTCATTGTCCAAAAGGTCTCGCAGCTTCTGCAGGGTGTGAGGCTTGTGCTTTGACCAATCCAGGATGCTCATATCCAATACTTTTGGAACAAAATTCCGCACCGACAGGTCCCACGCATTCTTCCCGGAGCAGCCAAGATCCACTTCGCCCCCGTCAAGCACTTCCACAAAGTTTGGTTTAGGGGGACCCTCCGTGATCTCTTCTCTCCCGAACTCATAAGCGGTTCGCTTCTTCTGCCGACTTGAGTGCTCAGATGGCCGGTCCATTGCCTCCCCTCGAACCTGCTGAGAGGATCGTCCATGGGTATTCCATGTAGATTGTCGGGGGGGTGCCGGCTTTGGTAGCCACTGCCCAGGCTGCCACTGCCATCCTGAATCCTCATACTCGTCAACTACTACGGGTGCGCGCGAAGTCAGCTTGCTTGCAGGCAGCTTCCTTGGTAACTTGAAGGTAGGGTTAGGTTTGTGGCGCTTTGCCCTCCTGTCTACCAGGGGCTCCGCTTCCTCCATCTCCTCAGAACTGGAGTCAAACAATGCATCCTCTGCAACGTCGCACAACATAGAATGAGCGATCTTGCAAGACTAGGAATGTCCTAAGTTGCAGAGGCACCCACGTGGGTTATAGTGGAGGCTCAGCTCTCCCACAATTGCCCCCATGCATCCACAGCTGCGCAAAACAAATCAAACCCGGGCTTCCGGTTTATAACGTTAGATTGTGCAGAAAATTACGTATGACCCCCCCGAAAAATATAGGCGGTTGCTGTTCTGGGACTCCCCATTGCGGGAGTGGGCAATTCAGATTGCGCTTCTACCTCCACAACGCCACGCAGAAAAGTGGTCGGGATCAATTCCAAACCCTAATATCCTTCAAAGAAAGTGGGAGACAATTTTTACCTGCTGCAGCGTCTTCCAACTTTGAAAGTCGCTCTACATGTGTACAAGCTATAGCTAAATGCATCATACCTCTTGCGATGGCCTCTTCATTGGACCTAGTCGCCTCTGAGGACGAATTGCGGTCGCTACTCATTCTGGAGTCGTCGGGCGCCGCTCCACGACTACGCTTCCCCCTCCCGCTCCGTCCTCGGAGGCCCCGCTGCCTGCTACTCCTACGCACAACCTATTGACCCTTCTCTCAGCGAATTGAACCCTCACGGTTGCGCTTCTTTCCTGAGTCCTGATCACTTTGCGGCGCAGGTGGCTTAGGGTTCAACAGGCTGTTCAGTACAATGGCCAAATTCAAGAAGCAGGTGCACAAGCACAAAGGAAATCAAAACAAGCCACCTACAAGGAAAAGACTACATCACTTGCAAAAAAGACGAAGCGCTAGGGTTACGCCTGCCTCCCCTATGCGACTGCGCACTTCTTTGGCCACGCTGCCACTAGTTCCACGTGGCCGAATGGTGAGGAATGGGATTTAAGGCAATTCCTCAGTCAGTGCACTGTCACGTTACTTCCCCACGACTCCCTCGTCACTTACACGAAGTGACACAAAAGATACACATCAGACGCTGAGACTTCAACACAACTCCGAGACGACTGCACAGTGTCCAACGCATATAGGCGGCGCATTTTCCAAAGCTCATAAACCGCGAACCCTACTACAGGGTCATCGTCGACTGTGCCAATCCACTTGCTGACTGTCGTGCCACATCAGCACGTTTTCATCACTCCCAACAGTAGTTGCGGATAAAACGTTACCCTTGAAACCGCAGTTCATCTCGCAGTCACGAGCGCGACTGCTCCACGACTCGGCCCTTGTGCAGAAAATGAGCCGGTGCAATTACGGAGGTGCTAGTCGCGCGGTAGTCGCATTTTTCCTGCAGTCACATATTGCAGTCACAAATATGGTACTTTTCTTGTAGTGTATGTAAGCTATAGCTCTCAAGTGGTTCTATAGTAGATTTTTATGGCTCACATGGTTGGACCACAGTCCGAGGAGTTCTGTGGCTAAAACAGTAGATTTCCTACAGAAATTCATCCATCCCAGGTTTTTAAAACTGAGCCTGGAAGTGTGCCGTGAGGTGGCAAAACTTACCGGTCAATTTCCTAGAATTTGAAGTGTGGCCGGTGGCATTGCAGCCATTGTTCATTTTTAATAGGCAAATTTCCTATATTATTTAAACCTAGCCAGTTTAGGACCTTTTTTTAAAAAAAAATTTAGTGTCTTGATTTTTTATTTCATGTATATCCCTAGCAGGATTTGAACTTGGCATTGCCCCTACCGATTTAGGGCCAGGGATGTAGCCTTCCGTAAATGCACAGATCCAAACAGGGTCCATGCATTTTCGGGAGGCTGGTTAGTATCAAAACATCAAACATTTACAAAAATTTATAAGAATCAAAACATCAAACATTTACAAGAATCAAAGATGGTTAGTGTCAAAACATCAAACATTTACAAACATTTACAAACATTTACAAGAATCAAAACATGTGATCAGAGAATGGATACAGTAGGACACAATCGAACATGATCAAGACACGGTGAAAGAAGAAATGACCAACATCATCCTCTACGGTTTTGCTTTTGGGGACTGAACATGATAACATCAGACCACGTCAAAGAAAAAAATGATCAACATCAAGACAGGAAGAACACGCTGAAGGAAAAAACGATGAACAATTGTCAATTATCAACATCAGGATAGAATCCAACATGATCAACATCAGAACACGATGGAGAAAAAAATGGGGAGTAACTAGCAGAACCAAACACGATCAACATCAGAACACGATGGAGAAAAAAATGGGGAGTAACTAGCAGAACCAAACACGATCAACATCAAGAACATGAGCCATGGAAAACGGACAGTAACAAGCACAATCTATCAAGATGCCTCGAGGCCAAATACCGAAGTTGAAGTGCTAACACTAGGTCCCATGGTTGTACCTGAATTGGACAAGTATGCACTTGGGTTAGCATAAAGAAACTTATACTTAGTTTCATGCTTCCACAAGGGTATGGCATTCAACAAAATAGCATCATACTCCTCTTTCGGCCCCTCTAAAGCAACTCTAAGCAAAGCATCCAGGTTCTTACTTCCCAATCTATTCCTTACACGAGTTTTGATCAAATTCTGAATGCTAAAAGCTCTCTCACAAGTAGCAGTGGAAACGCACTGGGCCCTAGCAATTTTAGCAAGAACAAGCAAATTTGGATACCGTATTTGTAGGGTATGATTCTAGGTAATCATACCCCACAAATCTCGGAAGGTTTTGTCCTCCCATTCAGTTGTACATTGTAATTTGAAGGAAAGAAACACACATTTACAAGCCTGTACATCCAAAAGGGGGGAAAGGAAAAACCTGAATGAGACTGATCAATTCCATACAGCTGAAGCAAATTGTCCAACTCGGTTACCTTCCAATTTTGCAGCCCAACTTGCTTAGACAGCATGTTAGAAGGATTCAACACTTTGAAGCAAGAAATGAAATCATTGTCACAAAATCTGGCTTCCAAAGCAGCACACACTACCTCAGCAAACGCTCACTGGAACTGCAAAGCTTCCTCTAGGTCTGTTCCCAACCTAGAACGTTGAATCTCACAACCATGAAACATATTCCCCCTAAGCTCAGATGGGAGCTTCCTTAGCAAGCCCTCAAGAGAACCATACTCAGGAAGGACATGATAGCCTATATCGTCGTTAAATGTGGCTGCGTTCAAATCCGTGTTTTCCACAATGAACAACATGCGAATCTGTGCTATTTCGGAACGCTCAATGCTACCTACAATGGTCACATCCACAAATTTGCATTGAAACACCTTTGACAACATAACCAAACAATGTAAGATGTCCACAAGGAAATACAGGATGTAAATGAACTTGAACTGCCCTAACTTGTGCAAAATTGGAGTGGCTGTACCTGCATCTACACCCTTCAGGCCACGGAAGAATTCCAAAATAGACTCCAAGGACTCACAAAGTGTTGTGATTGCTTGCCACCGACTTAGCCACCGGATTTTGTGGTAACGCTTCATTGTTTTCTTCACATCAAAGAACTCCTCTTGCAGTCTAGTAAGTGCATGCTTGCGCTTACTAGACTTATTAAAAAAACTAGCAATTGAATTGAGGAGAGAGTCCACTTCGGTAGAGATTACCTTGCAATCAAGAGACTTCGCTGCAGCCAATGCCGCCAAGTTCGTCCGATGAGCAACACAGTGGACTACTAAAAGGTAAGGGTTTACTTCTTTTTTGATTCGGGTTGCCACTCCCGTCAAACTCCCCACCATCATACTAGCACCGTCACTGCCAAAACCAACGAATTTGCGCAGGTCAAGCCCACACTTCCGAAGCCTGGAAATCAAAGTTTCATAAATGATAGCGGAGTCCTTCTTCCCCCCTTTGACCTGCAAGAGGCCAAGATACAACGTGACCGGAAAACCCTCCTCGATGATGCTGACAAATACAACGAGATGTCCTGTGACACTAATATCCGTTGATTTGTCAATCATGACACCGTAAAAAGCTGAATTTCGCACATGAGTAATGACTCGCTTCTGAATCACAACTGAAATGCACATCATCAGATCAGCACAGGATTTCTTATCCTGATACATAGATAAGGTCATCGGAACCTTCACAAAGACTAGCAACTTGCACAATGCTGGAAACTTTGAGTAGGGTAAAGAGTTCTTCCCTAAAAAATAAGCAGCTCGAAAGAGAGAAGCGACAACCTCATCGCATGCCTTCTGCCCTTGCAAAATAGCCTTTTCCATGACCTTCTCACCACTTTGTGATGCCCAAGCTAGTCGCCTGTGCTCTCTAGATTGAGCATGGTCTTGAAAAGAACTCACTTTCAAGTTCCTGGTACTATCTTTAGCATATGATGACCGCCCACCTTTATCCCTACAAACTTTATAGAAAACCAGCCCAACATTTGGACAAAAATGTAACCAACTAAATTGAACTCCCCATTGCTCCTTCCACTATGCTTGAGCAATTTGTACCTCAAAAGGAGGACTGAGGTCAGTCCATGAATCAGCGGTTCCAGGAGAAGAACTCTCGAATGTTGAAGACAACATCTCAAATCCATTAGCTTCCCTCGTTTTAGCGAAGTAATGGTCCCTCAAGGACCTTTGTTATTTCGCCATGCACTTTAGAAGAGAATGCTTCCAATCCTTAACAAAGAAGCTAGCAATAAGAAATAATCAACAGCCTTACGAACACCTAATTGCACAACAACAGTTACACCTACACAAGCGCATGCACACTACACAGCCCTCAAAACAAACCCTGCAGCCCTACATCGATCTCGTTGCCATCAAAGAAAAAAACGAACAGGGAATGGAGAAGGGCGACTTAAAATTTGGAAAGATCCGAAGCAAACTTCAACCGGCATTGGAATTACAGAATCGCACGCAAAGTTGCACCTCAAAGCACACCCTAAACCGCAAATCACTAGAATTGCACGCACAGTTGCAGGCGTTGCGGCATCAAAAAATGCAAACAAACTTACCAAAAAATGCACACAAGCTTGCGAGAATGGCACATGAAGTCACGGTTCCAGAAATCGCATACGGAGTTGCTTGAGTCGCGCACACACTTCTCCAAATCGTACGCAAATTTGCAAACTTCCAGCTTGACAAATTACACAATCTCGAGAGCTCGAGTAAACCTTGAACGACTAAACAATGGTGAACGAATGTGAATTACATTCCGCAATCCTCCTCTCACAAAGCTATACCAAATTGTCAAGTGACGGACGCAAAGAGACCACAGGAATTGTGTGGAGACAATGTGAAAAAACTGAGTGTGTGTCTGTGTGACATGAGCCTGCATCTCTATGAGCTGCATGAGGAGACAGCGTGACTACGTAAGCGAGGGAAGAGACTGATGCGAGATTGTGAGTGGCGAGTGGCAACTGCACGCCCAACGGCTCGGATTGAACAACACTTGATCGACGGCTATACTCAAACCGCAAGCCGGTGGGAAAAAAATTATAATTAGGCAGGTAAACCTAATTAACCTACTCACTAAAGTGACTAAACTCATTTATTAACTGTTGCAGACTTACAGTGACTTAGTCACTAAGTGACTTACATGCATTAAAAAAAATTCCTATAAATTATAAGATTGGTCGGCTGTCCGCCTATAAAAAAAAATTTGAATAGGTAATTTTCCTACATATTTTGGGAATGGACGGAAAAATGCCTACACATTATTTTTTGAATCGGCCCATTTCCTAAACTTCTCTTTTTCATTCGGAACCTTAGTCTAAACTTCCCTATTTCATTCGGAAATTCTCAAATTCTACCGGCTAGGTCGTAACTAAATGGCGGTACTCCTCGTTCATTGGATTGGACACCCTTTCTAGTTGCAATTGATGGTGGATTTTCAAAGTAAGTGATATTTTATTCTAACACCAAGTCAAGTTTTTTAACAATTCTTGTTTATAATTTCATGCTTAATAAATACTTCATGGTAGAATCCTTCTTTTGCTAATTGATGTAGTAATTTTGAAGAATCAATGACTTTAAAGACATTCTATAAAATCTATGTATAAAGACACTGAGGTGGATTATCATAGTTGTATCTAGTTGTTACTTGACTACAAAGCTAATCTAAATGTAGTAATAAAAAATATCAGTATGACAACATTGATTGGTGTTGTGAGTAATCTTTGACATTGTATCCTTAGCAAATCACATGGGTTCTACAAGGAGAAACGAATGCAAGACATGATAATCACAACCTAGGACCTAAATCTATGTGATTTGTTTAAGACAAAGTGACAAAGAAATAAGGTTCATGTTTTTTACTAGTATGCTTGAATTGATGCAAAATCCATTATTTGGTTATTTTTTCATAGAATAATGTTGTCATAAGATGACCTTGATTAGTATTTAGTATTCAAAAGTCATTGTCAAAAACTTCATTTGCATTTAAACAATGTTTTCTATCAATAATTTGCTTATTGTTTATTTTACTTTTTTATTCACGGTGGCTAGGCATAAAAGAGGCACTTTGAGTTTATGAGAGTTTTTTGAATCATGTTGCTTCAATAAATGAAATAACTAAAGGGGATATTATATCCTTCATTGCCATTGCAAAAGATTGTAGTAGGGGCTACATTCAAGCCCTTCTTTAGGTATATCTTCACTTTAGCTTTTCTTTTTATGTTTTCTATGTTGTATTGATGAGGGTATTTGTTTCCTATTTTTTGTTTGGTAGATGTAGCAAATTATGTACTAATATGCTACTTGGTAGCATAAAGTGTCCCTAGCCCAATGGAGCCCCCCGGAACCCACTTTTTGGTTATATAGTACGTTATAACCAATTGCTATGTTTGTTTTTATAAGTTGAAATTTTCATGCTTGATATTGGTTTTGCATCATGCTAATTGTAGACTTTAGGGTTTCCAAAGTCACATCACATTTGAATGTTAGGATGACCAACGGAATGTCATGATGACTGACAGAAAGCTACAATGACCAACAAAATGTCGAGATATAATCCTAATGTCCGTCAAGATGATGAAAAAAATTGGGATTGCCTAGACAACCCATCCATCAAGCACGTATGTTTGTCGAGTAGGCCTGTACAACCCATCCATCAAGCACGTATGTTTGTCGAGTAGGCTTGTACAACCCATCCATCAAGCACGTATGTTTGTCGAGTAGGCATGTACAACCCATCCATCAAGCACGTATGTTTGTCGAGTGGGCATGTACAACCCATCCATCAAGCACGTATGTTTGTCGAGTAGGCTTGTACAACCCATCCATCAAGCACGTATGTTTGTCGAGTAGGCCTGTTTGTCTAGATTGACGGACAAGTTATCCAAGCCATCCAAAAAAATTCTTTTTTTGGTTGATGTGAGTCTTGACATATCAGGACGAGTATTTATTGATGATGACAAACATCTTCACATCATTCAATGTAGTCCTATCACCTTAAAGTTCTCTAGAATATATACACTTGAAAACAAGTTGTCTCAACATGATAAATGAAAACCAAGGAGTCTCCAATTTTTCATTCTTAAGACGATTCTCAACAACAAAAGTATTTCATCCACAAAAAATTTGTACTTGAGGTGATCAATGGGGCTTTTTGAAGAAACAAAAACGTACCTTCCATATTTGGATAGAAGACTAAGTTTCAAGATTGACTAATTCTTTTAGTTTATAACCAAGTTGTGCATAAAAAAGGTTTATGATTATTATTAGTTGGCCATTTCAATCTCAAGGTTGTTGGAAACTCAACCTTGAGATTTTGACTTCTAATGAATTGAACCCAGACATTTTTACCTTGGCTTTCCCTTTGGATGTGCATGTGTGATCCTAGAATTAATTACGTTTTTAATGTTCATTCTTCAACTAATCCTATGTATTTTTGTAAGTACATTCAATAGATGGTGATGACAATGAAATTTGTTTGTTTGTTATAGCAAATGAAGTAATTTGAATTCTTGAAAAAGGCCAATATAGTATGAGTGTTGAAAATGATGCAATCCTCATCAAGAGCCCATTACCAAGAGGAGACCACTAAGACAGAGACGTAGTTCTACATTCACCATTTGGAAGCAGTTGTAGCATCTCAAACTTAAACACTTGAAATTTCATAAGCACTAAAATAAGTAGTGTCCCATAAATATAGGTAGTGAAAACAGTTTAAAGAACTATATCTAGTGTCACTCCTTTCTTTCATTGTGGATTTTTAGCATTATGTCATGAATGTCTAAATAGACAGATGACTTATGTGAACCACCGAATTGGTTCACTTCTAAAAAAATAGAAAATATATTCATTTTGCTAGAATTTAGAAGTTCAAAAGTATTAATATTCTGGATTAAACTATATCTATGAAGTAGGAAGTTTTTTATTTGATAGTAATAGGACTTTTGGAAAATTAGGATGAAAGCCTAGAAAAGGCAATTAGGAGAAAACACAGGGAGAAAACCTAGATAAAAATGAAAATTTTTAACTAAAAAGACTTTAGGCAAGATTTGGTAAAGTAATCTAACTAGGCTAATGGTTAAAATTGACATTAGGAAAAAAATTTAAAAAACAAAAAGACATGGCAAACATTAAAAACATAAAAGTAAAAACCAAAAAGATAAAAAATAAAAAAATAAAAGATAAAACAAAAAAATTGAAGATCAAAAATCTAAAAATGTTAAAATCAAAACTAAAACCAAATTAGAAAGAAGTTAAAACTACAAAAAAGAAATATAAAAAACACAAAAGAAATTAGCAAAGAGTTAAAAACTAGTCCAAGGGTGAGTGCAAGAAAGACTAGTCCTTTTTTGTGTCACACTTTGAGTAATAGAGTTGTCATTGGCCACAACTTTTGGAGGTTCAAGAAAATGAAGTTGAAATTTTTTTGGGAGGTGGAGAACTCCATAGCCACGAGAGGCCATATTTTCTAAGAATTAAAAAAAATCAAATTCTAATTAATTTCTAATTTAGCTAATTTGTCACACTTTGTAGTTTAGGGGTTTTTAGTACTGGGGAGTATTCAATTTTGATCATTTTGAGCTGAAATTTTTATGGGCTCTTCCTATAATGTATTTGCATGATCCTACCAAAGGATTTGAAAGAAAACTCAATTTCAAGTGTGTCACGAGCGCTCGAATAAAGGTCACTTGCGCGCGCCATTTTGAACAATGTAGATGATTTTTTTTTTGGGGGGGGGGTGAAATGTAATGAGGACAAAGTCTATCAAAATGGCCATTTTTTATTTTTAAAAATAATGGTTCTCTTTTTTTTCTAAAAATTTAAAAGTGGACTTCACTATTTTCAATGAGAAACTGGAACCCCAGGCTACAACAGTACTATAAGACAACATCTAGTATTTGGTAATACTCCTATAGCTACCCGCCTTCATCAAGTTCTGCCCAAGTGTACAGTAGCTAGACACTTGTCAATTGTAACCTCAATCTGTAGTTTTATCAACGGTCCATGTAATGCTTTCCAATTCTGCAGTATAGTACAGTAGTACTCATAGTACTGAGTCGCTGAAACTAGGTACTAAGCAAAACGCTACGAAAACTGGTGAGTCTTTCTTGCACTCACCCCCAAGAACATTAGAAAAGTAGGCAAAAGCTAAAATATTGAAGGAAACATGAAAAGTGGAAGCCTACACGAAAATAGAGGGCAAAAAACACTAGTTTAGAGAGTCCCGCACCAGTTTAGCGTAGTCCCCGCTAAATTGGCACAGTCCCACCAAAGTAGCACAGTTTGCAATAAATTAGTGCAATTTTAGCACCAAATTAGAGTGGATGAATACTAATTAAGTAGTTAATCCGTTGGGTCATTGGTTTAGGAGGTTTAGGGTTTGGGTCTCAATTCCTCTCCTCTCTTTTTGCAACTGTGTGTGGAGGGGTATGTTTTGTGAATAACTTTTGTGATTATGAATTTTGAAGCATGATTAGTTAGAGTTGAGGAAAAGGAACCATGTAGGACAATTTGTTGAGTAGTTTCACTCCTTTGGGGGAAAATGAGCGAAGAAGAAGGAATTTATTTAGGTTAGATGGGAAATTGGGTGAAAGAGTGGAAGTGAATTAGGATTTCCTGAAAATGGAAGGGAACCACCAACTTTGGCAAGTCATATTGGGAGAATGTAAATTGGGATGGAGTTGATTTTTAGAGAGTAGCTGCGCCTTCAAGTCATCTTTCAATCAAGACCAATCTTGCCCAATTTGGAGCTTGGACATGGCAGTGGTGGTGGATTTTGTGGTGGAAGGTCTGGTACTGCAGGATTTTGGAGCTGAGACTTTGGACAACGATTGCGGCAAATTGGTGAAGCGCAATGAGCTAAAATTTTTGAAGGAATTGCGTCTTCAAGCCAACTTCCCATAGAGACCAAGCTCATCCAATTTGGAGTAGCAACAATGAAATGGTGGCCATTTTGGTGGAAGGAGGTCAGTTGCCGCCTTCAAATGGAGCTGCAACTTTGGAGGGCAATCGCGGAAGAATGGCAAAGCAGATTGGGCTGAAATTTAGAGAATAGAGGGATTGCAAAGTTATCTTTTCAAAAATCTAAAACTTGAATGCTTTGGAGCAAGAATGAAGAAATGGCAGCTTGTTTTTTAGAGAGAGCCTAGCTGCCTCATTGGCGGCAAATCAAGTTATGTTTCTTCTTGTTTTTGTGACTTTAGCCAAGTTTAAATGTAATGATGATCACAACTTGTATTGGGTCTTGCATGTTTGTGCATATTCTACGGTCTTGCATGATTTGGATTCTTGAAAATTTTGCATAATTAGTAAAGTTGCATTTATGGGGTTTTAGGACACATGAGGAAGTGCTACCCAAATTGGATCAAAAGTAAGGTTGGAGTGTTTGAATAATAAGATGGGAGTAAAAAGTAAGTGTCTAAAATGTTTGGTACATGTGTTAGAATTGGATCTATGGACTTTGAGGAGGTCTATGGGTTGATGCATGGTTGAATTTAGGATTTGGCTTAAGAGAAGTTTTTTAGGGCCCAATTTAGCTCATTTAGGATTCAAATTAGGTAACTCTATTGAGATTTTGGTGTAATAAGAAACCCTAACCTCCCCAAATCACTACAAGAGAAACGTGTCCTAAATGACAAAAATCAGCCCCTCCTAAATGACAGAAATTTGACAAGTTTCTGTCAATTAGGACAAAAAACTGTCCAAATTGACAGAAAATTGTCCAAATTGACAAAAAACTGTCAATTTTCAGTCAATTAGGAGGGGCTGATTTCTGTCATTTAGGACCAATTTCTGTCATTTCGGACATGTTTTCTTGTAGTGAATATAAACTAGAATGATGTTGTGACTTTTAGACACATATTGGGATTATTTTAAGGTGGCTGCCCCTCTCTTAGTAAAAGTCAATTGAATAAAAACTACTAAAAAGAACATTGTGGAGTCCATTGCTTAGAGGCGTCTTAGGTAGGAGCCAACAAGATAAGCCAATGTCATGTCAAGATAGAAAACCATACCTTCATCACTTTATGTATAATTAATAGCAATCATGTGATAGAAGATTCATGTGTGCTATTTGATTTGATTCATTGATTCAACCATGCTTAGGTCAAAAATGTTCAATTGAAGCTACAATCCCAGCAAAGAGAAGTTTGCAAGCCTTTAGTCTAGCTAAATTGGGGTCAAGCATAATTTTATTAGCTAATGAAAACTTGTTGTATTCCATAAGATGTGGAATAGGGTTACAATCTCCACTTGATCATTTGTTGTTTATTTTTTGAAAATAAATACAAAGAACTCATATCAAGACTCGTTTAGCCTCGTGCCTAACCCATGTTTGGATTAATTAATTAAGTAATACAACCAATTTCTTTGCCAACAATAGTATGTGGAAATTCATCGTGTGTTACTATCATTTTCTTATCTCCTTCGAAACTCATAATGATTTGTTTTTATAAAGATGTCCATCGATGCCAACAATAGAAGAGAATGCCATGATCTAAAATAAATTCATTTGTGAATGTACTCAAATGTACTTATGTTGGCAATTCAATAGGATTCCTGGCCAATTGTAAAAGGCTTGTTTATATCTTAGTTACTTTGGAGTGATTGTGGCTGAATATGAGGATTGCTGTAAGAAACACTTGTCTTGTTTGGCTCAAAATGGTCTTTTTTAGTCAATACTATGATTTTTGAAATAAATTTTTTGAAATGAAATAAAATTTGGATAATTTTTTAAGCATTGAAAATAGTATGTTCCTAAAAATTCAAATTTAGAAAATTTCATCTCTAAAAGTTATGCACAAAAAGGCACAATGGAAAATACCAAGAAACTAAACACTTTGATGTTTGTTTTTTTTAAAATAGTAAAAAAATTAAAATAAAAAACAAAACAAACAAACAATTTTTCCTAACTTGAAGATACTCTTTTTCAACCATTTTCATCTCCAAATAAAAAATTATGTTTTGTACACTTGAGCAAAGGTAGTGCACTTCTAAAAGGTATACAATTTACTATTTTTAAAAAATCTCTTTGTAGACGTGTGTAAATTTAGTAGAAGTCCTTGTATCCCAATTTTGAACTTCAAATTTGCATTTTTGGGTCAAAAATAGTACTATTAGCTACCTTGACTCAATGTCTAAAACTACCACATGTACCTTCATTTCAAATTTCACGAAAAACTAACATACGGCACAAAAGTTATGAGCAAAGAACCACATGTCTGAAGCAAAGTGGACAAAAAGATACAACACTGAGTGTCCCTTGCATGAGAGCAGTTCTTACTCTAATGAAACCCAAAACCCGCAAAGTGATTCCATGTTGGTAGCACAAAATAGATTGAATTCAAAATGCAATGCTCATTTGTTGGGTCATCAAATGAAGGATCACAATAAGTATGCTTCATGCTGAATATATCTAGAGATTTGGAAGGGGTTTTTATCCACGAGGAGAACATTACCCCTAGGGTATTATATTTCAACATGAAGCTTTACTCCCCCAAACTTTCTATTTTAAGAAAGTTTTTTGGGGGTTAAAGCTTCATAATACCATGAAATATAATACCCTAGGGGTAACGCCTGCCGGTCTCCCTGTATTGGACGAACTGGGAGCACATTCCACACTGGCTGCAGTGTTGGACGAGAATTTAGTTCTTGCCTTGAACTGCAGGAACAGGTCATGATATGCACTGTCCACTTCTCCTTGAGCTTGTCGATTCAGAAGGTGTTTGTGCTTAATTTGTGCTGTCACGAATTGAAGGGAAGCCTTGCTGAGCACCAGGAACATGCATGCACGGCCGTTACCTGTAACTATGTGTAATGTGAAAGGAATGTAAACCAGTTGGATGGTCTGAGAGGAAGAACTCCATGAAATAATTCACCAGACAGTGTCGTAATGCATGCATGGAGGGCCTGCAAAAAAAAGGGATTACATGCCACGCTTGCCCGTTCTTCAATTCTCTATTGCAAGTCCTCAGTCTGCAAAGTAGTCAACCTTTTCTCCGGATGCCATGGAGCTGGGAGTGCTCTCAGGTCTCCCCTGGGAAGAGGCTGGCGACTTCTTCCGAAACTTGGGTGGACACACTCGCATCGTGTATTGGTAGGCCTGCAACCATCACGTACCACACGGAATTTGAGGTCAACCTTGCATACATGCATAGTTTGAGCACTGTATCTATCTTGCATATACATATTTTGAGTATCTGTCTTGCAAACCTCTAGCTCCAATTTGATGACCAAGGATCACACAGATCCTTACGTGATTTCGTGTAGGATTATTTAGCATGTAGTTCCTGATTGTCATCGCTATGAATCATGGTGGGTACAGATGGGGAGAAGTGAATCATTCTGACCTCCTTGGAACGCATGAAGAGATTTTCTCGAATCATGGTGAGAAAGCGCTTGGTTTGGCCCTGGTCGATCAGCTTGTCGAATTGCCTCATGGCACAGCACTTGTTCACTACGGCTAGCGCATTCTCTAACTCCGCTTTCAGGGCATCAAATACCTCCCTGCCTATCCACACCCCAAGTCATGACTTTAATTAATCTCACCAGTCTTGATCTTGCAAATGAATCATATGCAACCCTGCAGTCCTATTTGGTCTTGGCCCATTTTGTTTTCACAGACCTGATCGATGAGAGGTAAGGACAGCCTAGTGCATGCAACAAGGCTTTGGAGGGTGTGAAAAACTCTGCAAAATTTCTGTTTGTTCTGCGTGGGCTTCCTTGCATGAACCCCCTCCCTTGGGAGTGAAGTTGTGGAACAGTAATAAGTCTGAAGGCAGATCGTCGATCTTGACCTAATCACATGTATGCGCTTTTCAGCAACTGAAGAGATAAATTAGACCTAATTAGCTGTGAAGGATACTGATTATGGTAAGCTTTTATTATGATTCTGAAAATCGTCTTGATTTTTCAGGAACCAATTCAGGGATCCATTTGGGAAGCCTGTGTGGCTGTGAAAAAATGGAATGGAATGCATGCGAACTCAGGTAAAGTATACTCCAGTCATATGGGGATCGAGTTGGAGAAGAAGCCCAGTTCAATCGTACTCTGCTCCCGGCTCTTCACACAGATTAGGGTTCCGTCGCTGCAGCGCTTCCACCAGCGTGGGCCACAACTTGCACACCACGAGCGTGATGTCGTGGCAGTGCGTGCGGTAGGCGCGAGTCTGCAACTGCGACCAGTAGATGGACTCCATCAGATTCACGCACTTCTGCACCACGTCCACGACCTCCATCTCGGCACTTATACACACACCAGGAATCAAAGCTCCTTCGGACGAAAAAACACGAGTTGCTGCTACTGCAACCTGCAACTTACCATGAACTCAAACACAAATTTTCTGTCTTCAAAAGTCACGCCTCCGGATCGGAGGTGGAATGGTAGCTAGCTAGTTGGGTACACCACTTCGAGAGGACCTGAAGAGTCTCCATTGTTAATTTGACCGTGTTTGAAGAGGTTTCATGTTTCAAGAATTCTTGGGCCGAAGAATTCGTTGAGCGTGCTTGAAGAGGTTCCAGGTTTGAAGAATTTTGGGGCAGTTATGGGTTGCTTGCTTGCTCGTGTTTGAAGAGGTTCCATGTTTGCGGAAATCTTGGGCAGTTATGGGTGCTTGCTTGCCGCTCGGACGACTCGATTTTCGTTGAGGAAGACATTCATTAAGTGGTGAAAAGGGAGGAGATGAACTTTTAGTGTTGTGTGTATTTTTTGCATGTGTTAGTGTAAATGGCTTCATCATTGGGAGTAAGCTTAAGGTGGCTTAAATACACAAGAACAAAATAGAGGGTCGATTCACACTATGGATCCTATGCTCACGTGAAAGTGCAGGTAGGAAAAATTCATAAAATTGTTTTCTCCGACATTGAGCACGTACAGAATCCTTAAATAAAGAGCATTATCAAATTTGGTAACCTGGAAGTAAGAAGTGCAAGGTCAGATAAACGTAAAATAACAAGCTTTGGAGGTCATACGAGGCTCACAAAGTTTACACGTAGTTGACATTCAAAACCTGACAACGGCACATCAATTCGATGGATCTGTTGGAGGGCAGTGAAAAATTTATTTGAATAATGACACAGTAAGTTCAGTAGGTTGTCTGAGGTGGAATTGAATGCCCCATCCATTGCAGACCGATAACTATAATGTGTGTAGGGAGCATATCATCACTCTCACAGGGGATGCTGGCCTTATGAATTATGGTGTTCTCAAGTTGTGCCAAGTTAGACTCTTGTTAGCAGTAGGAAAATGATCACTATCGAAAATGGTACATGTCTAACAACTAACTATACATAGACTAGATCAAAAATTTCACATTTGTGAATCCACACGCGTCTTAATAGGCTTCAGTTTCAGTCCAAGGCTTTCTGGGGACAGAAGTTCAGCAGCCATACACAGTGGACTCAAAGGGCTCTTGGGGCTGGACGTCAAAGAGATGGTTGGCCGTTGGTAGAACGCGTAGCCGGTGAGGAACAGCTCAATTGGCACTAGCATAGATTGCGGTCTCTCTTCTGTTACTAGAGACCCACCTCCTTCAACCTGCAAAGCATTGTTGAGAATATTGTTAGGGTACTGACTTCTGCAACCTGGCTACCAATGGTCCCCAAAATGATTACGGCATAGTTTGAATCATGTGTGTTAGGTTACCCTCAATGATAATGTGACCAGGTCATATTAGATTTCTGAGTATATTGCAACAAAAAGAAATGAAAGAAATGAAAGAAGATGCAGTCTATTCTGGAGCCACAAGTGGCATGGCATGGCATGGGGCGGCATTCTCACCTCTATCAACGCGTTGTATCGTCGGTTCATAGCATCGCTTACGTGCAGAGCATCCCGGTGGAAAGGTGACTGATCACCGACGAGTATCAATGTTCGGCACTTCAGTTTCTTCAAGCTCTCTGTCAAATCCCGCCGTTGGTGAATCGCTCGCAGGTAATGCATTACATTTCTGCTGCGTCTCTCATCCATGGACTGCACAATTGAGCAAGGACACTCAAACATGAGTACCAAAGAAAGCCAACACTTTCAACACTGACAAACAATTCATCCTTGCAAATTCATATCTTAACGTCCACTGTGGTGTACAGTACATTGGGTTGATATAAATTTCCTCTCATGTGAAATTTGTTTATTGTCTCTACCACAGGCTGAGCAAGGCTTCAAAAGTGTACTGTACAAAGCTTTGTTGCCAAATTGAGACATGTGAAAAAGCAATTGTATCACGTTAGGGCCGTATGTCTAAGAACAGTGAATTCAAAGAATAGACAAATAGGGCTTTGAAAATTTCAACCATAACTTCGACTGGGAGGCTTATATTGTGGATTGAGGATATATAAGAAAGGGATATTATGAAAATTTATCGGGGATTGAGACACCGGCAATTAACTAAATTTACATTATGTTAAAGGCATACTTACTTGGCGAATGGGCGTAAGCACTTCTGTTCCCCCAACTGAAGCTCCTGCATTACGAACTTCCTGAAAAAAGTAAAAAAATTTCGAATCATGTTACTTCCTTGAAGAAAATGGTCCTCATCTACTAATCGGAGATCAGATTAATCAAACCAAGTTGGATACTCACCAAGCTGAAATATCGTTGGAGCAACATCTCCTTGACAAACCCAGTCATGCCGCAGAAATAAAGAAGGTTCATCAGGGCCTGTAATAATAATAACCACCCATTGCCACAAAGTGAGTGGAGGGAGAGCAGCTGCCCCTACATAGAATACGTTAAACATGAAATTGTTTTGAAATGCATCAAAAAAGTATCAAACTCAAAACCACTGGAATGTGATTAATGGACCTGATTGTGCAGCCATTCAGTCCACGATGGGCTTCGCGCAATAGGTGACACCAAGATCAGCCCCAATGCACGGTCCGTGTGCTTGCACTGCACACCACCAATGAAAAAGGTTTCTTTATCAGTCTTCAGTCTTTAATCTCTTGTTGAAAATAACGATGCTCATACTCATATTCAGTTGCCAAAAATTTTAGGCCACGGGGTTACTTTACTACCTTCCAAAACTGGGACAGGTATAGTTCTATGTTTTGTGCACATGCTAAAAAGCTTTGCCAAAATCATAGAAAGTTACAGTTAAAATGAATATTCTGTAAACAGTACTAATAGCTGTACTTGTCAGGGTGGGTTTGGACTTCCCAGACAAGACGAGGCTATTTGGAGTCCAAGGAGATAGACATTAAAAAACAAGTAGGCTAAGTTAGACTAAAATATCTAGTCCTACATCTAGTCAATCATTTTATGGTCAATAACTATTCATTTGGAGCATTCCTAGCATGTTCAACTCCACAAAAAATATAAAATCTGCTACCGTGGACGTGACCGTGCCATGTTTCCAATTAATGCAAAATTTCTCGTGCCACGGTCCAAGGGACAAAGTGAAAAGACAAAAAAAGACTAACTTTCAACTTTTGATCAATCACATTACCGAATTTCCCAAAATATGATTGAATTGTTTGGGTAAATGGAAACCCAGTTCTCATGTTCTAAACCATTGCAGACAATTATATATGTGAACGAAGCAAGTACCGCAAATAGACTGAGGATGTAGGCTCCACCAGAGACTCCCAAGCCGATCACCTCATCGAGTCTGCAATTCACGGAAGGACCACAATCAAAACCTCAAATCCAACAGCTACTGAATGATTCTTCTTCCGCTCCTGATGCACAGAGGGAATGAAAGTACCCATAACGCTCATTTCTTGAAATCAGAGCATTTGAGTCATGTTGTATTCAAATCTGATTGGACATTTTCCACATAATTAAGTTTCAAGTTGTGAACACATGTTTGGAAACCCATTTCGTGCCCCCGAGGACTTGAAGTGTAGAGATAAAAGGAAGCGGAATGTGATTACCGGAAGTAATCCAGGACCTCCGCCACTTGATCCGCTAAGTCATCAACGGACAAGGTAGCTTGCTCAGGAGGGAGATCAGGAGCTCCAATCTGATCCATGAAAGGGACTCCATTAATTATCAGAATATAGTTAAAAGATTCACAGAAGTTTCAAAGACTGAAACATGCCTCACAGAAAATCTCAAGTGGCAATTGCTTCCTGGAGTGAAAAACACAACAGCCTAGTCTAAAAAACCCAAAGTGAAGAGATTGGGTGACCCCTCACCCCGTGGCCAGGGGGCTGGATATGGAAAATGCAAAAATTGTGGAAGAGCACTGAGGAAGCGTCGGGGCAAGAAAGCAATCCCTCAAAGCAAGAGAACGCTGTCCATGCAGACAAACGATAGAGTCAGATCTCAAACTCTAGGCAACTATGCGACGAGAGGCTGTCCATGGAGCACTCGCTCTCGCTTTTCACTCAAACTAAAGTTCTACTTAAACTTCCTCACATTCACTGTAGATTTTGTCAATCCAAAGTCACCTCCCTTCAGACCCAATAAAGGACAGGCTCTCAGTTATTGGAGTGCAAGACTAGCATTCTGCAATAAGAGGTCAATCACAAACAAGACTTTCAATGTAGTCGGGGATGTCACAATTCCAGATTTTAGTCATGATCCAAATCCAGCCAAGCAAAAATTCTGAGAATTTCAAGACCCACAATCAGTGATTATTATATTGGTTTCAATTGGTTTGCAATCTTACAATCGAGTCCAACGTCAGGGTATGTGACAAGGGCAGGCTTGTCTTGATCTCCACACACCGTAACTGAAATGTGACCGAATGAGGTCGGCACCCAAAACTCCTGCATGCCCACAACACAAACAAACTCATCAGGGAAAACCTCTAAATCCAGTGAGCATCACTAACACCTCTAGGTACATTATCTCCATAGAACATGCACTCCACCCATCACAGCAATCCGTGGACTCCAGATGCACAGAGCCAGCTACAAAGATCGAAAGCCGTCTATAGTTCATACCAGTGGTCCCAAAGGTGATTTCAGAAATACATGAAGCTGCTGGTAATTTCAATGTTTTCACACAGGTATTCACATTCTTGCAGAGCTCTATAAACAAGAAATCGGGTTGCTAAACTTAGAAATTACTGCTGTGTACATACCTGGCCACCCCACGGCGCAATGTCCATCTCCAAAGCAATAGAATCACACCCCTCCTCCATTAGTAGTCTCCTTGCAAACACTCCCTTCGTCCACTACATCACGTCCTGCACTATTAAATCTTCACCTCCGTTTCGCTTTTCTCAATCTATTGCTCGATCGAATTGGACGCTCAAACCCAAAGCCAGTCCTGGCGATGTAATTCTCTGTTGCGAATCAAATTGATAATGAAAGTTTTGAGAGAAAGCGTTTCAGGATGGCGACTAAATGATAAGAAACGATAAATTGGAAGAGCGAGAGTGCGAGAGTGCGTAATTGCAAAACTACAACAACGAACGGCTAGTGCGAGTGTTGTCTAGATCGAGCTCTGTTTCTGAAGAAACTTTTCCGTGCTTGGAGGAGCACAGTATGGATCGCAATTGAACAATGGGAACGAGGATTTGGAGTGCGAGAGTGCAAAACTTCGAAATTGCAATTCTACAACAACGAACGGCGAATGCAATTAATGTGTCTACCGTGCTCAGTTTCAAATGAAAAATTTAGTTCTTTGAGAGACTCCTTTTGCGATCGCAATTGTAGTGCGAAACTGCGAAACTGCAAAACTACAACAACAAACGGCAATTGCCAGTGTCGGGTCTACCGCGCTCTATTTCTAAAGAAAATCTTCCGCTCTTCAAAAGAATCGTTCTGCGATCGCAATTGACTGATGAGAAACAAGAATTCAGAGGTGCGAAACTGCGAAACTGCAATATTCCTACAACGAACAACGATTGCCGGTTGTTAAGTCTACCGTGCTCTGTTTTAAATGAAATTTTCTTTTTCTTTCAGAAACTCGTTTGGCGATCACAATTGACTGGTTGGAAAAAACATTTGGATTGCGGAAGTGCGAACCCGAAAGCTCCAACAACGAACCTACAAAACTACGATCGCTTCCCTCCCTAGTGGCGCCGACAGTGCTCTGTTTCTAATGATATTTTTCTACCACGGACGCGTTTTCGAATTGAAGCCGACTCCGCAGCGGGAAACAAAAAAAATATGCTGAAGCGGCACAAATTGACAACACGCAGATGCAACGGGCGAATTATAGGAACGCAAGCGGAGTCGGCTCCGTGTGAAGGTATTTTCCGCGAGAGTGGGAGGTGGGAGGTTGGTCCCTAGTTTCCGACCTTGCGACTTTCCAACCTCCCACATGATTGCGACCGAATACGGGATCTTCCGCCTTACTGCCTTGGCGCTGGTTGGTCTCGGAGTTTGCGACCTCGTGTAATTTGCGACCTTCCACGTGAGAACGACCATGCGGTCGTTGAGGTGCTACAGCGGCTCGTGCTTTTAGGTTCAAGAACTGAACGGGACTGTACGGACGAATATCCGTGCGAATCGAGTGAATAGTTAAAAAATAAAATAATGGGGGGCGGAGTTGGTAGGGGTGAAAATGATTGGGAGTTATGAGGGGGGGGCTAGGAATTTTTCTTTTTTTTCATTTAATGTGTTCACCCCCACAATATGAATATCGAATTTTATTGTTCCAGTCTTTTCACATTTTTGGTTTTCTACTTTTGGGTTTAATGTTTTTCTCTAGGTGGCTCGAAAAAATTGGATTTTAAAGTACTCAAATTAATTTGCTGCTTGAATTTTGGGTTGAGTACTTTTAATCCAAGTAGCGGTTTCAATAACAACACTAAGTTGTAGTAACTTTGGAATTATGCAAATTTGCTAGGCACGCTAATATGGAAATTCAATCTCAGTATTTTAGATTAAATTAATAAATTGTGGTTGACATTTATTAATATTATCTCAAGTAGTGTGATTGCCATCCAACTTTCAATTTTGTATTTTTAAATTGTATTTGAGTTTTTATTTTGTATTTTTGTTACATGACTGTGTATTTAGCATAAAATCTCTATTGGTTGTTAAATAAATTGTGGTTGGTATGATTTTTTCAATAATGATTGGAAAAAAATTATATATAATATACAAATTTCAAGTAATTTGAAATTTCTGAGAGGTACAAGTAGCAATGAAAAATAGGGTGAAAAAATTTCAAGTAATAATTTCATTTTTTACACTTACAATACCATCGGCAATGAACTTCAAACCAACTATAATTTTTAAACTAAATTTAGACTTATATAATTAATTAATGAAATTTTGATCATTCAAGTACAAATTTTTTCTCTATAGATGTTGATCTTTTCACATTTAGTGAAAAATTAAATTAATGTGATTTTCTAAAGTGCAAGTTGTACATATAATTATATCATGTAAAATAAACAGTAAAGTAATATGGAATTTTGATCCTAAATGAAGGCTAAAATGAAAAAAAAACGTTTTGTTACTTAAATTTAAATATCATTTTTAAAGAAGAAAATATTAAAATGATACATACACAAATTAAACACAAGGTGCTTTCAATTGCAATAACTCATTAGAATTGTGGATTTTTTTCAATGCTTTAAATAGGAGTTCAATGCCTTGGCCTTGATCTTCAATTATATATTTAAATTAGGTATCGTTACCTTAATACCCTTGACTTAAGGCATGTGCACTCAAATCATCATGTTGTTGAGCTTTCTTTCCAACCAAAGTAGAGATGAGAACAAGATGAGGTGACTATGAGTGATTCACACAAGGGATTATTCCATTCTACAAGGCTATATTCTAGTGGTTTTTTGCAATGATTTATAGACGCCACATCACTTCTTTAAAATGTTATGAAAATACATGTTAACAATGCATGTCAACCTCTAACAATATCCACCAAAAACTTAGACAATTTAATACTCCCTCCCTCCCCCCCCCCCCCAAATGATCTTGTCATTCCCATTTATTCTTTTCTTCCAAAATGTTCTTCCAATTACACTCTGTAACGTTGGAGGAAGGAAACTGGCAGTAGTTCTGGTAGTGACTACAACGGTAGCCCAAAAATAATCTTGTGGTTCCCATTTATTCTTTTTTCCCAAAATGTTCTTCTAGTTATCCTTTGTAATTAATGTTAGAGGAAAGGAATAGGTAGTAGTTCTGGTAGCAACTACAATGGTAATAAATGAAGTAGGCATAGATTCAAGGCCAAGTAGAGATTCAAACTCTTGAAAGATCATTTTGGAACACAAGCTGTGCTCAATTACTTATTTGGTTGGTTTTAGGCGGCAATTACCTTCATAACCTTCGTCGGAAGGAACTTGAATTGTTGCAAATTTATTGTCTTCCATCCTCTCACCGCAAGAAAAATGAATGCAACACAACAATACCACACTGTGCTCGTGTGAAACGGGCCATGGCCCACTATGAGGGAAGTGATGGTGGTGACGATGATGGAGGAGGTCGTCCCAGTAAGTTCGTCCAGTACACTGAGGCTTCCCTTTTTTTTCCTGGCAGACTCAGGCCTGTGTGCACATGCCTCCCACACAGCTCTGCCAAACTAGGCTAACTTATCAGCAACTCACTTCGCTCGTACTGCACTCACTTGCAGGTGACTTAGTTGCAGCAGAATCCAATGGATATGGCAAGAAGCTAAACCTCCTGCCTATGATAGGCAGATGGAGTGTTGGCTTCTGTTGCCATTAGCGCAAAAAAAAATCAGTTTTTTTTTCCACATACAAAGACAAAGGTGAGAAATGTTTCATAATTGGCCAACGCAAAATCCGGACCCATCATTGTGAACACATTCATGGAAACTCACTTGTCAGCATTGGATTCACTTGTGCCTTAGTTTTAGGACTTATTCTAGGTGTAGATAAATGATTCCTATTACATTTGGGTACATGTATCTTACTGTAGCGACAATGTAGGGGTTTTTTCCCAAAGTAAAATATGAGAAAGAAACTTGTAGCATGGATTGATCATAATGTTCGAAAATATTATAATTTGAGTATGTACAATCTTTGAGCATAAGTTACAATACATTTGGGTTGATCACTAGAAGGAATATATATAGGAGAAAGCCTTGAGGGGAGGGGGTTCTTGCATTTAAGGGTACTAGACTGAGGGCGTTAGCTCGAAAATGCAAGGACACCCAACTTGAGAGGGCTTCCCTTGCATAATGTGCGGGAAAGATTTCTTTCCAACTCCGTTTGGTTCTTGTTCTTTTTGTTTTTTCCTCTTATGTGCGAGGGTGTGTCAAAGCATCATGATGTCTTCTCTTAGGATTTGGAGTGGATAAAGATAAAGAAATTTCTATGGTGCATTCCATCATGTTGAACAATGCATTCCACCAGTGTTAACGCCCTCCCTCGTCAATGGTGAGATTTTGCTACAAGAGGAGCAAATATTAATAAAGAGAAATCTTTCCTAGTGCATTATGGTCTAAGTAGACTACAAAAATTTCCACAAGAAGAAACCACACAACGGTAGTCAACAAATGTAAGTTTTCTTGTGGTCAATTCTTTAGTCTAGGAAAAACATTGTTTTCACTAATGAATGGTCACAAATTTTACCTGAGATATATTGAAATGAATAGTCTGATAGTTGAGAGGGGCCCATTCAAAATCAAAATCTCTTTTATAAATTTTATGAATTAAGCCCCATGGAGCTCATATATAATAAAACTAGTTACATAGAATTATTTTTACATTGATAAAAATATTTTTGAACTATTCTTAATGCATATCATATTCTCAAATTTTAATTGATTTGAATTTTAATTAATTCTTCTTTTGGAAGATAACAAAGATGCTATGTCGCTATGGTAATGTATTTGTGAATGGGTAGTAATGGAGAAATAGTCATTTTCAAGCAATTTCACTAACAACCATGGTGTAGAAAGAATGCAATTTAGTGGGGATTTTTGCAATGTGCATTTCTAATTTTGAAGTGATAGTTCTAGTCTTTTAGCCTATTGGATGTGAATAGGAATGCTAATTTGGTGTTATTGTTAGCTTAGTTGGACTTATGTTTGGTGGAAGAAAGTTAGATTACTAAGTTAGGATTGTCACGTGGAATGGGGTGTAAAGAGTTGCATGGTTTCCTAGTATTGAGAAGTTGCATTGGGAGTTGGAACAGTGAAGAGGGAATGGTATTTTGGCTTCTTCCAATTTGGTATTGTCATCCACTTCGAGAGAGCCAAGTGCGTGTTCCAACCAAGTAGACTATGTAATTTCTTTTGTTTTGGGGAGTTTATGAGATGATGGAGTGTGAATTATGGGAATGGTGTCGAGAAATTTAACATGTTAGTGAAATAAGTATGATGGGAAGTTGAACTTGTAAATTAAGCAAATTGTAATTTTTTATCCGTGATGTGCTCACCAATTTGGATTAATATAAAAATCTTCACAACCAAATTGGTCTCTTTGTGATGTGTATGGATGTCTATGATTGTAGAAACTAATTGAATTTGTGAAGGAATGATTTGTGAGCCTAATTGGAGGTTATGTATATATGTTGGTTGTGTAAGTGGCTTAATGTGATAAGTAAGTGCAAATTGTGGTTTTAGTGTATGAGTGCAATGTTCTTGTAGTAATGTTTTGGCTATAAAAATTCAAGTTGGATTATTGAATTTAAGTTGAGATATTTTTTATTTTAAAGATTGAACCTATTAGCATATATTTTCTACTTGATTGTCTTCCTTGGAATGAACTTATTATACTAAAAGGCTAATTTCCAAATAGGTCATTATTCTCCTTCAACACATGGGCACGTGCAAAGAAGGTTTTGATTTTAGATCACAAATAAGAACATATGGAAAGTAAAAATGAATATAGAAGTCTATCCCCAAATATTTTAATATTTAATGCAAAAGTTATAGAATCCAAAATTTAATTGACAATTTTTTTAAATCTAGGCCCTAATTTTGATCTTCTAAAGTTGTAGATTCTACAATGATTAATTGCTTTTTCTCTAGAGCTATTTGAAAAACACTTTGGAATGACTATTGTTTGTAAAATAATACTTCTTTTGCCATTTTGGCTTCTAAAGCTTGATTGTTGGGGCCGGGGTGAACCAACCCCTTGTTCATTTTATACTTAGGAAAAACACTAGAATTTTTTATTTGCCACCCATGATGAAATTTGAAATTTTAAAATTCATATTGACAATGAAAGGCCCCAAATTAGCTAAGGGTTTTCTGGAAGATAAATTAATCAAGTACAAAATAATGGGGTCCATTGACGCTAGCCTTTGTTGGTATCTCACAGATTAAATAGAGTGTGTGACTTGTAATTTTAGCGCGTATCTTCTTCAATTCTACTTTCCATGACAATAAATTCATTTAGTCAATTGAATTTGTTAGAATGGCTAAATTAGAGTTGGTTGTAAAGCGTGTGCAATGAAGGATAAGTCTGAGTTTGAAAAAAATACAGAATGAAAATCCTTGAAACACCCAATTTTTAAGTTGCCAATTTAAGAAGCCCTCTTAAATTTTTTTTTAAGAAGAATCGTCAAAAGCTTTAATGTCCAATTTTTAAGAGAAATTGTCAAAATTGCCATTCCAGATTAAGGTATATCTATAGATGAGCTGCAAATAGGTGAATAGTCCTCAAAGTGTTTGTAGTGGATATTTTTTACCTTATGCAACATGCAAGTGGTTGCATAAAATTTTGGATGTAAAGTGAAATAATTATAAATTTTCAAAGCTGAAAGTTCTAATAGTCTATTAGTGTAATCTAGATATGAATCCAAAATCCCTTTCAGAAGAAAACTTATTAATATTATCAAAATGTTGCTCCAACCTTGAATGTGAGGTTGAAGAAAAATGACCCAAAATTGCCCTCTTAGAAAGTCACTACCTCTAAATGATTATAAATGAATCCATTTAGTATCCAAAATATTGATCCCAACTTCATCTTATTTTTATTCTTCATCTACTTACCATTTTGAATATTTTTCTTGTTTGTTTTCCATCCTAAAGGAGAAGTTGACTTCCACAAGGTCAATTTAAGGTGTAATTACCTTATTCGGGTCCTTCCATCCATTGACCTTTACAATTTGAAAGAAATCAAAACTCAAAAGTTTGAATAGTCATCACTCTTTATTATGTCCCTAGTATTTGGGATATTTTTTTAAAATTTTACCAACTATTTTCTTTTAATTCCCATATTGAATCATTTTTTCAAGTACCAAATCCATTTTTTTGCTATTTTTTACTCCAAATATAATTTTTTTAGATTCTTTTACCTTTTTTTCAGATATTTGCAAGCAATTTTTCCCCAACTAAAATGCCCTTCAAGATATGTAGCGGACAGACAACATGTTACTAACCAGTACTTGCTTCCATTTTATTTGAAAAATTAATTCCTAATGCAGGTTAGAGCTTGACATGTGGGGAGACCATACAAACAAGACTCAATGAAAAAACATTGATATAGTAGTCCACTTTCATGTTCTTTCTTGCATTAGGAGTTAAGAAACAAAACCTTTACATTTTTGTTGTTATATTCACCAACTCGCCAACATGTCATAGTTGCATCAAACTTCCTTAAATACTATGCAATGGGTCTATCACTTTGGGGTGTTTTTGTATCCACTTTTGTAGTAGTCTATTGTCAACATTAGGTGAATTTATGCACTTGTTTTCACAAACTTGTATTATATTCATACAAGCTCAAAAAAATACAAAACTAATTTTGTTGGTTTTCTAAATCATTTTCTAACAAGTGCACACCATTTTATTCTATCCCTATCCTCAAGATCTATAAATCTTGAATAAGCATTACATTTAGATGCTTCTACTTTATCTCCTATTCAAGAGCATTGTACTTGTTAAGGTGCTATCAAAGAAAAAGCTAACTTATTTCCTCCTTGATATTTGACTGATAAGTTTTCAAAACCAAACTAACTTGTTTCCTCCTTGACATTTGACCGATAAGTTTCAAAACCAAGCTAACTTGTTTCCTCCTTGACATTTGACTGATAAATTTCAAACCCAAACTAACTTGTTTCCTCCTTGACGTTGACCAATAAGTTTTCAAAACCAAACTAACTTGTTTCCTCATTGACGTTTTGACCGCTTGTTTCCTCCTTGATGTTGACCAATAAGTTTTCAAAACCAAACTAACTTGTTTCCTCATTGACGTTTTGACCGCTTGTTTCCTCCTTGACGTTGACCAATAAGTTTCAAACCAAGCTAACTTGTTTCCTCATTGACATTTTGACGTTTGAACGATGAGTTCTCAAAACCAAGTTAATGCCTTTACTCATTGATGTTCAACAAAAAGAAGTTGTTTTTCTAGAAACACAAAGAAAAATTCCATTGATAGAGGAGTTGAACGATAAGTTTCAACACCACGTTAATCCGAGGTCTTCACCTACAGCACCCAGTCATAAAGAAAACTGATCCCATTCTCTCTCTCTCTTTCAGTTGTTGGATGGTTTCAATCTATGCTTGTATAATAACTTACTCTTCTTTGACTGCATCCCAACTGTCAGACTCTTCAAAGTTTTGGGTCCTCTCTCATGGGCCAGGGTGAACTGACCCCCTCATTGCCCCATTTTACCCCTGGAGAAAACGCTGTGGAATTTTTTATTTCAGTTGAATTTTTTGCAAATTCTGAATTCATATTTGCAATCAACGGCCCCAAATTAGCTGGGGACGGAGTAGACATATAAAAAATCATGGCCAAAAAAAATAGGGGCTTTTTTTCACAGTGGCCAGGGAGCAGGACGTTAAATCGTGCCATCGAAGGTGGGCCAAGCAGGGTAAAATTTGTGTTGTAGGGATAAAAGTAAAAAAGAAGCCCCCTATTTTGAGCCATGTCTAGAGTACGTTGTAGACTTCACCTAGCTAAATTGGGGTCTCTGGTTGCAAATATGAATTCAGAATTTGCAAAAAAAAATCATATGTGTCAATTAAAAAATTCCTGCATTTTCCCGGGTTAAATCCACCTCACTAGGCCCACCTTCGATGGCACGATTTAACGTCCTGCGGCCAGGGCAATGAGGGGGTCAGTTCTCCCTGGCCCTCTCTCTCTCTCTCTCATGTAGTAAACATTCTATTAAGTTAAGCTTGTTTTATATCTGCCTGCACACGCAAGCTTGTAACATCCACATCAAAGTTATTATTACAGTTACAGTAACAGTAGCAGGCACCATCTAAGTTATTAAGTTACAGTAACAGGCCACCATCCAAAACACCCCAATTGTAAAGGAAGGGCCAAGTTTGTGAATCCATCCAAAGCAGGCAGGTACCGCACAGTAACAGTAAGCAATGAAGCTCCACCATCGCTGCCTTGTATTAATCTCATGTCTGGTGAAATGTCCACAGCTTTCAGCACCTTCATTGACCACATGCTGTGGCCTGCGTAAAGTGGACAGGTTCCTAACTGGACGGATTCACACCACCTTGGCACCTCCAACACAGGCACCCGGAACTTGCAGTGGGAAATAATATTGGTTTTTAACCTGTTAAAGGACCGAGGCACATTTTGGGCAGACATTGTCAAAAAACAACAAAATATCGTTTTATAAGGCAATGAGGGAAAAAAATGTGTGTTTTTTGGTGTTTTTAAAAAAAAAAAAATTCAGCTGTAGCGAAAATTTGTATGAGATTACAATGGGAATGTGTGGAAAAAAAACTTTAGGAACTTGGATGGCAAAGATTGAAAGGTTAGCCTAAATGAGCTTTAGCAAAAGTTGACGAACGAGTGCAAGAGTGTTGTTGTGAGACTGAGATGGAGTTATAGAGTGGCGCTAATGATTGGGCTTAGCTTGCTATGATTGGTTAAGTTGTATTTGAGTTTGGGCAATAGATAGTTTTCAATGTTCGTAGTCTTATGTAGGAGTAAAGCCTTAGAGTTGAAACTTGTAATGTATGCTTAGTGAGGACAATGGAAATAAAGGTAGGCTCTTTTGTGTTTATATTATGGTGTAGAACATCATGGTGGAAACCAAATTTCCTTATCATGTTGTAATTAAAGAAATTAGTAGAATGTAGTAATATTAGGCCCAAAGTTCAAGTGGCTATACAATACTCAATTTTAGGAATTTAACAAAATTTCAAATTGGAGTAGAAAGAATAGTCAATAGTATTTGTTTTATTAGTTGAACTCAAATCTAAAAATATCATTTTAAAAGGCGCTGGAATTTAGATTAAGAATAAAAGAGGTAGGCACTACCAAATACACTAGAAAATCATCTTTTTGTGATCCATGGATTTAGCATCTTCTTCTCCATAAAATTTTGTAGTTCCTCAATGAGGGTCTTTCCACCACCAAGTGTTGGATAAATAGTCAAAGAAATCTCAAAAAAAAATTGGATGAAATTCATTTGTTTTTTTAGTGATATCAAGATCTATTTTACCATTCATTAGATACTTTATGATTGCATTAGCATTTTAGGGTTAAACTAATGTAACAAAGGTATGTAGTTTTGGTATCACTTTCCATTAACCCTAGGTACACAAGGTGGGATCCTAATTTAATAGACCTTTATTTATCCCAACCTAATCAAATGGTTATTTCTATCTCTTAATCTCATTAATGCTTCACTTTTGTTTTCATACATTCATCAAAAGTGACAAAAAATAGAGTGAGTTGCAATTAGCCTTGCATCAAGTGGATTTTGGTATAAATCTTTACCACATGAAATTTTACTTGGTTTCAAAAAGAGATTGAAACTTTTCTTCATAAATTGTTGCTATCTTCTAATGTTCCACTATTGCACTTGCTATGTGTAGGTACATGGCATAGATAGTTGAACTAACTTGAAAAAAATTCTTCATTCATATTGGTATTTGGAACAAATTTACGAAAGTTAGTTTTTTCTTCCTTTGTGTAAGAATGGATAAGAATCTTTAATGTCAATTTTGGTAATACATTGGTAGTACTTCATACCTCATTTGACATTTACAATAGCTTGTTGTACCCATAAATATACATAACTAATATGCAAATAGCATTTCATCTACAACATTATGCATCACTAAGCTAAAATTTTCACTCATCCCTTTCTAAATCATTTCATCTCCTTCCTTCCTTTGTAGAGGGTTTACCATGCCATTTAAATAAACCCTAAATGGTTCTTCCATATTAAGAGACCAAAACTTGATTCAAAATACTCATATCCAAAGAAAGGTTGAAATCTTCATCTATATTAATTATTTAACAAATCCAACCAAAAAATCCTTTGATTAATTTGTTCAAGTAAATATTTCCAAAATTTTAGAATGAATATCACAATTGATTGCAAGTTCAATGTAGACTTTTGTAGCCCTTCATAATGGTGAAGTTTTTGTCTTTCAATATTTTAGAAAAAAAAAGTATGTCCTACAACTTGTATATTTTAGTCAATATATTGGAATTTTTTTGGCAATGTATGTTAAAAAATTTAACCAAAAAAAACTTTTACATCCATCTTTTATAAAGTAATAAAGTAAAAGGTGGTGCTCAATGATTTTTTTTTTAAAATTGCTAATAAATTTTACAAAAAATGAAAAAATTGTTAATTCCAATGGTGGAAATATTCTAACAAACAATTGATATCCTTTTTTTTGGTTTTTATTTAAAAACTTTCAGAATTGAGTGCAAAAGATGGCTTTAATTATATTTTTTTTACATTCATTGCCTGCAAAATAGAATTCCTCATAAATTTCACCTTGTTATTTAAAATAGAAGGGTTCTAATGTTTTTGAGTAGGTATCAATTTGCACAATCTCCAAAAATTAGTTTAATCTTGTGGCTCAGAATATAGTATTGTCTTGCCTATTTTAACATTGAAATAAAAAAATTCCTTATAATTTTTGCAATATTTATTGAAACATCCTTAAACAAAGCTTCACATGTAGATAAGGACAATTAACATTCTATTTAAAACTTTCATACAAAACTTCTAAGTTACGAACTCTAAAAACTTGCCCAAGTTCTCAAAATAACCCAAAGTGGATTCCTTTAGTGAGTCTTCCACGGGTTTACTTAATTGAATCTTCCAATTTAGAAGAATTGACTTTCTTACAAAGAACATATTTCTTGATTCACAATGGTTGGTGTTAGTTTGTGTTGATGTTCAACTTCATGAAAAAGTTAGCTAAGGTGAAGGCACCCATTTCTAACCGACACCCCATCAGCAATCAAACAGGGTGTAGTATTTCTAACTAAGGTTGGAATAGATTTCCAAATAAAGCTTGGAATGTGTTTTTTTCTTCTTTTCAAGGTTTGGACTCTTAAATTCATGACACATGTCTCAAAGTAGTGAGCAAGAATGTAAGAAACAATAAACAGGAAAGTAGTTCTCCAATGATTGGAATTAAAAAAGTCTAGACATTGGCTATGGATACTTTTTGCCTCCCAAAATTCATAGTACTTTCAGTTCAAGAAATAAAATTACTAAATTTTTTGCAATCCTCATCCTTTCTATCTACGCAACTCGAAAAATATTTGCTTTGCCTTATACTACTCCAGATCATGTTTAGAATTGCTTATTTGATCGGTTATAGGTGCCCCTTCACCTTTAAATAACGAAATCAAGTTGTCCCTCACCAATTTCTCAACATTCAACACCATATAAATATTTACTGTTCCCGCCTACACAAGAACACGCTACTTCAGAATTAGATATTGTTGTAATTGGGGGACTCATGAACCTCCATGCCATCATGCACACTACAAATGGAAATATCTATGGAAATATCTGTTGACTTGGATGGCTTGTAATGGAACTTTCTCAAGTTTCTTTCTTCTAAAGCCACCCAATTATTCAAGCAACCTAATTCCACTATTTAGTATGGTGTTCCTTCACTTTCTGTTTCCATGTCCGCAAGCAAGTACTACTACCGCCTCTTTAACTACCTTTTCTTTGGATGCAGTTCACCCATGCTTTGGGAATGCACAATGAGTGGACCGATCCTTAGCTTTTTCTTTTTCTTTTTTCTTTTTTTTCTTTTTCTTTTTTCTCCCTTCTTTTTTTTTCTTTTTTTTGGGAGGGTGGTGTACAAGTACATGAATCATTCAAGCAATTTGGACGCATGTGCCTGAAATGTAGTGTTGCATACGTGCAAGGCCATTATCATTGGCCACTATATGATTGTTTTTAAAGGGAACCGCACGCTGCAACAACGTTGCATACAAGTGTAACTGTCCTTCACAAAGATCCATACCTACAGAACCAACATACAGAAGTTTTATAGTTGATGCTTTTCTTAAGTACACCCGTGCACACACACACACACCCACCTGGAAGGACGCTGAATGAGTACCTGTGATTTGTGTCCTTTAATTTGGGTGGTCAACCACCGGGCTTTGTGCATATTGAAGAATGGATGATTTTCATCCAATTTGGATGTGCAAGTGTAGTGAGGTGGGTACCCCCAAACTGATACTTTTTGCTTTTGTGCCTAGTTGTTATTATGAGATTGGTCAATTTTTTTATTGACACTTGTCTAAAAGGAGTTTCCAAAGAACCAAAGAACATGACATGTGGATCCTATATGCAAAAGTTATGAAGGAACAAAGTTTGGCTCTGAAATAGTTTCTTCTACATAGGTACTTAATTGATTTGAGAGGTGTTCACATAGTGAAGATGGTAGTTTAAGGTTAATAGCGCATTTTGGGGGGCACCTTATATCTAAGTCATAGGATTGAGTTCAAGATATTTGAGAAGGTTTTTGATTTTATATAAGGTAGATTATTAAAAAAAGATGGTTCACTATGATCTAGTATATTCCCAGAGTGTATTTCAATACTTGGAGCTTTTCCCCCCTTCAAATTTGATTTATGATATTCAAAACAATTTCTTTTGCTTTTGAGCAAAATGAACAAAATGAAGCTTTCGAAGTACAGTTTCTTCTCCATTTGAAAATTTTGAAAAAAATAATCCTGAAAATAAATATTTTAGGAGAAGTTTGAAGTTGAGGACCTATAATTATATTTCTAAATATGGAACAGCAAGGAAATTCTCATTATAATTACCACAATGTTTTGCTCTATGATGTACTTCTATTTTAAAAAATTCAGATTTTTTAAGCATATTTTGTATTTGAAATGAATTTTCTTCATTTTTTCTTCATTTGAAAATTTTATGATATATACAAGACATGCGATTTCATCTTTGAAAAATGAAAAGCAAAAAGAATCACTCATATATAGAAAAAAAATGGAGGATACAATGAGTGTACTTTCAAATTTGACTACATGGTCATGAGCTCCATCCTTTAGAGGTTTTAACCCCTAAAGGACCGAGGTGATTTTAGCATAGCTCATGTTTTCTTGACTAGTTCTTATACTATAAGCATAATTCCTTACTTGTGTGGAATCACACATTTTTTGAGAAAATGTCACCATTGACAAGATGGATGAAAGATATTATATTACATTGTATGTATGATGAAATCAAATTGATCTAAAGAGTTCCATCTTGATTCTGATATGTAATTTTTTTGAAATCATTGTAAGGTGTGGAAAAAAATATGAAGATATGAAGTGATGGCCCATAGCACCTTCTCCATCATCCAAGAATTATACAGTTGATCATTTTGTGATTAGATTGCACCAATAAATTTAGCTCCAAAAATCGTCTAGGGTCTCATTGTTGTTCATGGATTATTAATGAGGTTTACATTTTGAAATTTCTAGAAATGTAGTTGCAAGAATCCACTTGGTGGCATTGTGTTATTATGGGATTAATCCCTAAAGGACCAACTTGCTAAATTTGGCTCCATACCTTCTATTAAAGTTTGAGCCAAAAATATGGGAATCTCTAGTCACACATATTCATCCAAAGCTTATATGGAAAAGGAATATTTTTCATGTGCACTAAAATTCAAGACATTTAGAAATATGAGTCAAAAGTTATGGCCTAATATACTATTTTTTTGTAAATGGATAGTTCAAGTAGATCAAGAAAAATCACTTTTGGGAAAAAAATTTGAAATTGTCTTTTTAGATTTATATATACATGGAAAGCTTTGAATCATTCCATTTTGATCAATGAGTCAAAAGTTATGAAGAGTTTTAGTTTGCAGACAATTATGGAATCTCTACTCTAAAATAAACTTTGAAGTCCTTTATTTTATTCAATTTTCAATATTTTTGGAAAAAATAAAATTATAGGATGTAGATTGTTTATTACAACATTACAACCATTGGAATTGGCATTTTTCAATTCCGTAAATAAACTCTTATAAATCTAATTTTTAGAATCATTTTCTACTTTTCACTACTCACTATTTTTTCCCTATGTGTTGTACAATTCCAAATGATCTAAAATTTTTCAAGCATACAACTAACTTGCCTTGAAGAACGAATCCAAAGAAGCACCACTATTTTGGACATTTTATCATACAAATGTGAGCTTGTGAAGTGCAACTACTTGATTTTTTGCAAGGCAAAAACAAAGAATTTTTGTGAATTTGAAAGTTGATATCTTGCAATCCACATAGTGGAAATTTTGGGATATTTTTTCAACGTCTTTTTAAACTAGTATAATACATGATTCTATGGTTACATGTGTGTAGGAATGTTATTTTTGTAAATTTGGCATTTGTACTAGAAATGATAGTTTTGGAGCGTTTTTTGAGAAAACATTGTCAAAAACCTTCAGAGGTTAACTCCAAAAGTCCCATGACCTTTTCCAATTAAAAATCATTTCAAATCTATCTTTCCATTGCAAAAAGTAAAAGAATTTTTAAATGATTTTTTGGCATATATAATTGTAGGATCTTGCACTAGGTTAGTGTAAGAATGTGTAGAAGAAGTTAAAAACTTTGACCATATAGATTGCAAGATATTTGCATTTGAACTGAAGAAAATTGGATTTTGGGTACCTTGCCTACCTAAATTTTAAGGCTTTGAGTCTTTTTAGTTTAAAACTTTTGTACTACTAGTTTTGAATTTCTAATTTTTTTGTTTTGAAGAATTGAATTGAGGATCTAGGAAAAAATTAAAACACACACACACAATTTTCACATATCAAAAAATTGTTAAGTAGAAGTAGGTTCAAGATTGAAGGGAAAACTAAACTGTTAATATCTCTAAGATGGAATCAAAATACACAAAAATCAATGGTGAGATTGTTCTAGTAAGAGATTTGAATCTTGTAAATTTATTTATTTTAATTGTGAAAATTGAGTTCAAAAATGAATCCTACAAGTTATTTTCTCAAGAAGATGCTCTCCTAATCCGAAAAAACAAGATTGTCCATAACATTCACATAATAAATACAAATGGAATGAAACAAAGTTTTCCATGCAAATAAAAATACAATCTATAAGGAAAAAAATTAATTTTTTAATTTGAAGTTTTTGTGGGATTTTTCGTACCTGCCAAACTAAAATTTGGATTTATTGTGCCATAACTTTTGCTCCTAGGCATTGATAGAAATAAATTTCCTACAAAGATAATGATTTTTAATCTTCACAAAAAGCTTCAAAAAGTTACATTAATTAATGAGGTTGTGGGATTTTGCTCCAAAATTCATTTTTCCTAGTATGGACAATGAAACTTTAGAATTTAGACTAAGTTAAGGTCAAATTTTCTTGAAATCATCATCAAAGCTAGATCTATATTGAAACATTATGTAGTCTACACTTAATAAAATGAAATACTTCCAACAATTCATTTTAAAATTTAATCCTCATGAAAATTCTAAAATCAACTTGAATTGTTGTTACTTACGCATATAATAATCTTGCATCTATCATTAAAATTTGCAATTGAAAATTTGAATGTTTTGATATCTATAGATATATTGCTTTTTTAGAATTGAAATTTTAGTATTTATAGTATAAGGTCCTATTCCAAAGACCACCTCTTCCTAATAACATGGGGTCTATAAATCCAAAGATATTCATTTTGTTTTTATAAAAATGATTTGATTTGTAGAGTCAAATAAATTTTTTAACTCTCTCTCTCTCACTCACTTTTCATATTTCTATGTACATTTCTTATTGTACCTATCAACAACATGATTTACTTGAAATTTTGAATTTATATTAGTGTAGGTATTATAGTCCATTGAATTAAAAAAAACACTTCACCATTGTATTTTTTAAAGGTAAAAAAAAGGAAATTTTAGATGAGACTTCCTAAATAACTCCATTGCAAGTGACTATTTGCAAAGTTTAATGGCTAATCATTCAAATTTGTTAATAAAGCACACCAATAAATCATAGACTTCACATTTGTATGACCTCTAGTTTTAACTTTAAACTAGCAGTTGGTGGTTGCTATGCTACACATTCACCATTAGAATTTCATTAGAATTTTTATGTATTAGATAGAATGCAAAGTAAGAATTTCAAAAAATCTTCTATAATTTTTTTAATAAATAAGCATATATTGAAATAAACAATAGAAATTTAATGAATGATGAATGAAATACATGCAATGATGAATACAATAAAAGATACACATACATTAGAATGCATTAGAAATTTGATTCAATTGTTACAAACAATGGCAACCTGAATAGAAGAATTTAAAGGAGAAACTTATAAATCTCAAAAGCTTCGTGAACAATTTAATTGTTATGAAATCCAAAATCGGTTCAATCTAATAAATTTCTCAAATCATTTGGTAGTAGCAATAGAAAATTGAAATTATAAGCTCAAAGTTCACAAAAGTATAAAATCATAGAAATGCAAAAGAAGTATAAAGCCAAGAAAAGCAATGGAATTGCTACCTTTATAATATCACCATATTGATCCTTTTTAATATCACTTCAATTGCAACAACTATATTATTTCTATAATATCACCTTTTGTAAAAAGTGATATTACAGAGGTGATTGTGAAATGCTACTCTATTTCAATAATATCACATTGTGTGAAAATATGATTTCTATGTATGCATGATTGGAAATATTTCTAAAAAATAATTAAAATAATTATTTTAAAGATTTATTGAAATCATTATCATGCATTTTATTCAAATATATCAAATTTTTACTAATATGTGATACAATGAATGCGTAGCATAGCAAGCATGAGCCCCTAGTATTAAAGGTAGCATTTGTGATATTACAAAGGGACTTATGATTTTAGTAGTATGATAGTACAAAAAGACTTTTGATAGAACTTTGGACCTTTAGAATCTATGTTTCCAATTCATTTGTTAGCTTAGAAACCCCAAGGTAAGCTAAAACAATGGCCATGCATATTGTGTAACAATAACATCTGAGGTTTATCAACATGGCACATGTCAAGAATATTTTGATTCCACATGGTATCTTTGTGTATACAATAAATATAAGTTGAAAACAAGATGGGAATTGAAAGAATAAAAATAAATGCAAAATATTTTCTAATACAAATAACTTGTTATGGCCAATTGCCACATAGATAATAGAAGCGACAAGCAATTTTGTTGAGACAAGGGAAGCATCCATAGATAAGGTGCTTTTAGATATACTTAATTTAGAACATTTATAATTCAATCGCTATTTGAGTACAATAATTGTTATAGGACCTTTGAAAATGAAGTTATGTGTGCTTTCATCACTACCTTTACTTCCTTGAATCTTGTAGCCTCTATATTTGTCCTTCTTGGTGATACTTTGATAGGATACAAATAACCCATGACTTGCTTTTTACATGGAAGATTCTTTGAACAAGACCTTTGGAATAATTGTCCATTATTCATAAAAGAAACTCTTCACCCCCCTTCTTGCATAAATTGTGAATGGATAGGAGTGCCAAAAGGAAGTTTAAGATTCAAATGAATTGGTAAATGAACTCCATCCTTCCTTATGAAGTCCTATCCAAAAATTTGCTTTTCAAAATACAATTCTAACATATAAGCTTTGTCCTTTTTAAGGTGAAAGGCATCTATCAACAATTTTTGCCCTTCCACTTTCTATCATACTACTAAAATCATAACTCCCTCTGTAATATCACAAATGCTACCATTAATACTAGGGGCTCGTGCTTGCTATGCTACGCATTCATTGTATCACATATTACTAAAATTTTGATATATTTGAATAGAATGCATAATAATGATTTTAATAAGTCTTTAAAATAATTATTTTGAATATTTTGTAAAAATATTTTCAATCATGCATACATTGAAATCGTATTTTTACACAATGTGATATTACAAAATAGAGTAGCAGTTCACAAACTCCTCTATAATATCACTTTTTACAAAAGGTGATATTATAAAAATAATAGAGTTGTTGCAATGAAGGTGATATTAAAGAGGATCCATAGGATGATATTATAGAGGTAGCAAATCCATTGCTTCTCTTGGCTTTACACTTCTTTGCACTTCTATGCTTTTGTGCTTTTGTGAGCTTTTTGAGCTTTCATGATTTTGAGAAATTGATTCAATTGAAGCGATTTTGGATTCCACAACAATGAAGTTGTTTACAAAGTTTTTGAAATTTATAAGTTTTTCTTTTCAATTCTTTAATTTGCGTTGCCATTTTTTGTAACAATGGAGTCAAATTTCTAATCCATTCTAATGTATGTATCCTTTATAGTATTTACCATTGCATATGTTTCATTCATCATTCAATAAATTTCTATTGTACATTTCAATATATGCTTACTTATTAAAAAATTATACAAAGATTTTAGTCATTTTGATTTGAAGATTTATGAAATTTTTTGTTCTGCATTCTATCTCATACATAAAAATTCTTATAAAATTCAAATGATGAATGCGTAGCATAGCAAGCGCCAACCGCTAGTTAATCCTAAAAAGAGAGGCCAATGATCATTTTCATGATGTGACTGTTTGTTCTTGAAATCTTTTATTTTATTTTTCAAAGATGTAATCACAATCTCTCCAATTGTGACAAAAATATCTTGCCCTACATCTTATACAAACACATTCAAAGACCTCTTCAAAAAACTGGGAGGTAATATATTGTTCTTCATCCTGTTTTGTTGTCTATAAGTTGTAAACTTGGATAATTTTCATCCAATTTTTTAATGTAAAACTTTATTGATGCTAAATCCATGTCATTGAGTTAAGCTTAAGTCATATTATTTGTTACTTGATTGTACTAATAGAGTAATTTGTCAAAAAAAATCTGTATACCCATGCACAATTTATTTCAACATGCGATCTTTTTTTGCTAATCTTAAAACTTGATTTTGAATCAAAATAACTTTTCAGTTTTTGAGCAACAATTAAAATAAAAATCAATGCTTCTATTTTTCTACTTTGCTCAAATTCTTTTAGGAAAACTATTGGAGTTAAGCATTTTATCGAAGTTTGAAGTTGTGGATCTATTACCACATATCTACATATAGAGTAATATGGGATCTTTTTTTGTACTACAATGTACTTCTATTCTAAAATGTTCAAAAATTTTAAGCACATTTTATGTATAGGATATAAATTTCCTTCACTTTTTCTTCAAAAATTCATGTTCATTTGAAAGTTTCACCATAAATATGAAAAAATTTATGATATAGAAAAGAAACATGTGATTTCATCTCCGGAAAAGAAAACAAAATAATTTCATTCACAAATTGCAACAAAATGAAGGATTCAACGTCCGTCCCCCTCCACGAGGTTGCATCCATTCCCTTCGTCTTTGCTTTGCATCCATCCGTTTTTATTGAAGTGGAATAATTCCAACGGTCATTTCGTCCTCGCCAAATTCGACTTGTAGGGAGGACGTAAAAATGTGTAAATGGCGCACCCACGGAGACCATGATCGAAAGTGTCATCAGCTGGGTATACAATGATTTGACGATTGCTGGATTTTACTTTTAGGGTTTTGCTGCTTTGCTGCGATGATCAGTTGTTGTTGGCTTTTGATTCAAGATAGAGTACATGTTCACTTGTTACCAGTGAACCCAAAACTAGTTTCTGGAATTTTGTGCAACATGCTACCTTCAAGAATCGACTTTGGCTACTTTGAGAGTGAGTAGTATTAAAAAAACTAGGAAAGAAAGGATTTTGCAAGTTGTGAAGGATCATTGGGAGTATACCACAAAACGGACTAAATAGATGCTAATTCCAATGTGGAGGAAGTTGCAAATTGGCTATCGAATTCTATTGTTTGTTGCAATTTTGGCTAAAATCTAAATTTTCCAAGGATTTTCTACAATGCACATTCAGCTACTGAAAATTTTAAGTAGCAATGGACCGAATTTTAGCCAGTTCTCTAAACGCTGCTTGTTACATATTGGGTTGTTTAATGGTACGTAGCAAAGAAGGAAACGGAAATGGAGATTCTTTTTTGTTCCGTTGTGGTGCTCAATCAAAAATGGATCCCAACCACGACCCATGGCTGCAGGAAGACTCTCAAAGCGGTAATAATGAGCACCAAATTGCCTCTGTTAACTCTACCATAGGTGTGATCTATCGAGGTTACTTCAATTCGCGCGCATGCTGTATGTGTTTGAACGGGCTTCGTTGCTCAAATTCGTCCTGATGTTTTAATTTAGCGTCAACAGGGTCACACCTGTTTACATTGTCTTTTATAATTTCACGACATCAATCGACATGCAGTTCTAGCAAGGCGAGTCCTGAAAGGAGAGGTTGTGTTCTTGGTTTGCTTGTGACCTTGACTAAATCTTTTGTTTCTAGGTTGAGCTACAGCTAGTAGGTATGGTGTGCACTGTAGCTTTGAGCTTGGTCCCCAGGTTTAGAATTGGCCTAACAATCACTACTAGCTAGCGATAGCAACGTTTGTTGAAAATTGTTCATAACACTAGAGCGTGATTCCAAAGTTGACATTCAACGTTGCTAGTAAGTGAACAATGATTTCAAACATGTTCGATTTGTCGAAAAACGTTGCATGTTTGATTGTTGGCTGAAGGGAGCGTGTTCCAAAATATTCATGCATGTTTTCTGAAAAAAGTTGCTGAAGCATCTTTGAAAACCATGTTCCGAATATTGTATGTACTGGCTAGAAATCGTTGCTAAACCCTCCAAGTTGTAGTGGTGATTTTTGAATACATTGAATCTATAATGCAGGTGCCTATTCCAGTGAAGACCGGCTTGTTGGGACAGCTCACATGCCAATGTCAGACTTATCTTGTCCAACTAGGTGAAGGAATTCTTCTCCTACCAAGTGATTTCAATTCCAATGTGTGTGTTTTCATGGTTTCTCCGTATCTATGTTGGATTGCCAACCAATACTTGGATCCTGTTGGTTTAAATTTTGATTCATTTATGGATCATTGGACAGTTAGTTAATTTGGTGTAGGTACCGTTTTCAGGACAATTTCAGGGAATTGCCCACGTTTTGGTAATGGTTCAAATGGCACATCCCTCTACCGATGAGCCATGGAAAACATATAAATCATGCTGCTTAGAATTCCTCTGTCAAGGGATGTAGTCAGATACAAACATTCGGAATGATTATGAATGGTGGATCATTCTATCTAGTCGAAGAGGATTATGACACACTTCTATCGGTATTATTGATCGCCAGTCTATCAAATATTGTTTGAGGGCAACTGCAGTAGATGCTGTTGATTGATCTTGTGGTCTGTGAGCATTCTAGACATGTAGGCCATTGCAGATTAATTTGCAGATTGATTTTGCACTGTAATCAGATACAGCAAGCAGCTAGTGTTTGAACGTTTGAACATTTATGAACGTACCCGGTGACGTAGCTTAGTTTCTGGATAGGTGTTGTTTAATCTTTAGCAAGTTAAAGCTGGTGTATGACGTTTTAGTTTCCCGTATACATGAAGTGAATATGAAGTACTCTCGAGTTTCTACAGTGCCACTATGTTTTCGATAAACTAGCTTGCACTCTGATGAGTACTTGGTGTAAGTTACTCCTGATATTAGAAATATCCATCTGTTAAGCCCTGCAAACAGAGGATGACAAGGGTATGAGTCTATGAGATTCCAAACTCTGTATAAGTTGCACCAAAATATTGCTCGCAGCCCACAATTGTTGATCAAAAAACTCCATAGGAAACTCCGTGGCCCATGAAATCGATTGAGTACTTCACGGATATCTATATTGGACTGACTTTCTTCATCAAAGCCCTTCAATTTGATATCCAACTTATTTTCACAAAGTAGAATGCCTGTGCTGTTGGCCAAATTTCTTGCAATTAACACCGGAACTAGCAAGCAGCTGTGCAGAGGAGACGAGGATTTCTAAAATGTAGCTTTAGGGTATGTTCACACTGCGTGATGTTTGCAATGTGAATCCGGTTCAGAAGTACGTCTAAATTCGTTCCTAAGACCGCAGTAGGAACACTCTTTAACACCAAGTGAGAACAGACCTTTATATGTGATCAAGAGGCTTTGAAGCTTATTTCATGGAGATGCTAAGCTACTGATATAGCTCGTCTCTTGGAGTTTACTCTAAACTAAACAAAAAGTTGTTTTGAAGTTTACATAAATTTTATCTAGTTTTTTAAAATTGTAACTGTACAATCTAAAACTAGACTTGTTGTAGTATAGACTAGTGTACCCTGTGTTGTTGCCATAGTCAAAACAAAAGTAAAAGTGATTTCCTAATTTTTTTAAAACCAAAAACAACTAAAAAGTCGGAAGGCCACGAAACCAAGCTAATGCACCCTTCCTCATTGAGGGCTTTCCGACGGTATCAAGCACGCGACTAGGGGACGCACGGTCCACGATATCTCAACGTGACTAACAAACAAACAAATAAAACAAAACAAAACAAAATAAAACAAACCTTTTTTGGAACATCTCTTGTAGAGTACTTATCTAACTTTTTCAGTCCCATCACAATGTAGTTTTTCTAAAAGTTACTAGTTATAGAAAGCTACCTTTAGAAAAATAATCAGTCCAACTTTTAAGGCTTAATATTTCATAGAGGCAAACTTGATGCATAAGTTTTGCAAGGAACTATGCATATGAGTATACCATATCACAAAAATTTGATTTCTGTCACTAATACTCCCACATCAACTATAAGCAATAACATAATTAACTTTGAGAAGATAGGAATAATCCATGTAAAACCATAATGCTCCAAGTAAATTTCGAGAGGAAGTGGTCCTCACCTGTACCCATCCCAAAGACAAATCACACAAAAATGAAGTCAGTGAGGTTGTACCAGGTGTCTTCAGACCACTTCACTTGCTATCGTTTTCACTTGAAAAGAACTTGGAATAAAGCATGTAACTTAAAGTCTGAATAATCACAACATGAATTTGTTCAAAGCACAAACATAATCATAAACATAAACATAAAATTAAACTTAAATATACACAAAGTCTGGACCTAATTGTTGGCTAAAGACTATGAAGAAGCCATTTGAACAGAATCCCTTGTTTTGCAGCTCAAAAATAGACAAGTCAGGAGTAAACCAACAGTCGTTCAACAGTTCTTTGCTATGAAGGTAGTTCCTTTTTGGAGATTATGCTTATAAATAACTCAAGTCCGGTTTAGATGACAACCCATTGATGTGATTGATCATCCCATTTTGAATTGGAACTATGGTCATTTGTACCAGTGCATTGCTTCGTTAACAAGAACAGTATAGTAAATGTAGTGTTTAGATTGGAAGCTAATTACATCACCATCAGTTTGATGGTGGTTACTGGTACCCTTCTTCTATGACATAGGTTGCTTAATAGCTTGGCTAGTTATAATTCTTTTCAAGCCAGGATCTTTTTTGGTGTCTTAATAAAAACTAATCATTAATTTGTTAGTATTTTATTAAGTAGTCTACATAAATATTTAGCTACTTTAAAGATCAGCATAAACATTTTGATGGTTATAAATCCCATATATCCAAGGTTTAGGATTTGATTTCATAAGTGAAATTTCAAATCATAATTTTAGTCTAACATCATATCCTAAGATATGTGCACATTACTAATAATTTTGAAAAGAGTAAAGAACAAAAAAAGAATGCAGTAAGAAATATCACATCCTAATGGAATGTTTATCAAGTCTTCTAAGTCATGGTCATTCCTATGTATGTTTTAGTCTACATTTATCCTTTTTTGTTTTAAAATTTAGCAACTCTAACTTTTGAAAGTTTTTAGAGTTTCTTTTATCTCACAACACATGGCATAGCACATGTGTTGTCACCAGATGATGAGCCTTTATCTAGGTAATAGGCTAGAATCTAAAATTTGGAAAAATAAAACAAAATAAAACAAACATCTTGTCTTAATAGAAGAGATCATTTAGAGAACACAAAAATACCACACATACATTGAAAGATTATAATCTTTGATCATGAGGGGGATAAATGCTTAAAAGTAACTTGAAGTCTTTCAATCCTCTTTTTACATGTCTAATTAAAATTGTGGTCATGAAAACAATATGAGGTTAAAGAATGTAACATGTACATAAAATATCAATTTCATGAAATTAGTGATACTCAACTAATCAAAAATTGTTACATATATCTTCATAAAGGCCTTCACAAAGGTCTATTTGAGGCCATAAATTATGACATGTATAGATTTGTGTTTTAGGATGGAATATTTTGTTAAATTGACAATATTGACAATTTGACAAAATTGACATTATAACCATAATCAATCAATGATTTTTGAAACCTCCCCTATAATTTTTGAAAATGCCAAAGTAATGGATTATCTTCAGTTTTTTAAAATCCCAAAATCTAAAAGATAATTTTATAATGAATTTCCAATATGATTTTTTACCAAAGATTTAGTGTATGTGAAACTCATTTTTAAGAATTATGAACATTAGAAAAAAAAAACTTAAGAATTTAAGGATTAAACAAAATGATATAAAAAAATCATTCATTATTAAATAGATTTTGAGATAGCAAAAAATCAACTTCATTGTACTAATATCTATTTGACAATTAATTATTTTTTCAAAAAAAAACACTAGAAGCTAATGAATAAAGTGTATTCCAAAGTATTTACTACTCGATTACCTCCCATATCTACATCCATTCAAGATTTCTAAAATTAAATTGTTATAATTGTCTAGATAAAAGATACAAATAGATAAGGGATGTTTTCAAGCATGCTTATTGTATATTAGAATAATCAAAGTACGAAGAATACCAAAGATTGGTAGCTTATTCACTTTAAATCACTTTAAAAATAATTATTTAAGAGATATCATTTCGCCATAATAATTTTATTGATATGATTAAAAATAAAATATTTATGAATATCTTCCTAATTTTGCATTTTCAAATTGTGTTTTTTAGAAATTTAAAAAAAAAATTAGCAAAAAAAATTAGAATTTGCTTATCATACTAAAATTATAATTAGTGTTACCCATAATAATTGATTTTGAATTTTAGATTCCATCTGTATGGTTAGATTCACCAATGCTATCACCAATATTTTTCTATAATTTTGGAAAGGAAAATTTCAATATTCCTTCAAAATTTGATTACAAGCAAAATATTATCATTTTTTGAGCAAAACTTATTGGAATGGATTCAAAATGAGGTTCTCTTGACATGGTGATTTTTTGAAATTTTTGTGTTTTTTACATCTATGACCTCATTTTTGCAAATCTAGTTTTGAACCAGAGTCAATGCAATTTGACCACTTGACACACTTCCGCATTTGTAATTTTAGAAAAATTTGTATTCTAGTAACACCAAATTCAACCATTAAATAAGACAAGAACTTGCTAAAGTATCACAAAAAATTAGGATGACTTTCATCCAAGCAGGACTGAGACAAAAACAAGAACTTCAATCTATTCATCATCCAAAAAATAGACGTCGGAGCGCTCCAAGGTTAATGAAGTTGACCATCAATGTTTATAAAATTCCTCCTTTTTGAATAATATTGATATCCATGGTCTTGATAAAAATATTCATCTATTGTAAAAAAATTACAGCCTTAAGTTAAGTAGTTAGTATGGGTGACACCAAAGACAATTCTTAGTGTAGCAGATAGACTCTCCACACGAAATCATACAAAATTGAAGGGGTGGTTTGCGGGGTCGAGTGGAGATGGCTATGGCCACAAGCCCACGCTGCAGCCGTCAAACTGTGAAGGAGACGGTTAGGGTTTCGCAAAGATAGTAACGAGAAGAGCGATTAGGGTTTCGCATTGTGTTCAGAATCCAGACCTTCAAATTGCAGAGAAGTTGCACCCTTCCGTTGTATCTGCAGCTCCTCCACCTCCATGCACCCGCTTCGCTTCACGCATGTAAGGTTCCTCAGTGTTACAGGCAAATGTCTCCTCATGCGCGAGCATTCTGATGGCCTGGTGTAGGTTATCCCGGTAGAGGAGACGGCTAGTGGTACGCGGTCCTTTTATCGAACATGCGCATCTTGGCATTGTGTTCATGTATGAAGGAGATTCGCCGGTGATGACCGTGCAAGTGTTTCAAATGACCACTTGACACACTTTCGCGATTTGCGGCGGCTATATCCAGGACGGCGCCGTTGGGATGCCTAGGGGCTGAGTTCTTACGTGTTACTTATGAATGTTGTCTTTGTATTGCATTTTCGTTCTACTGCTATTTTGAATAGGTGTTTGGGTCGTGCTCGGAATGACGCAATGTTTTCTTGAGATGTTTGATATTTCTTGAGGATTTCTTTTTTTGATCTTTTTTCTGAAGCAAGTCCTATTTCGTCTAGGCTGTTTCTGATTGAGTAACTTTTTCCTGTACCTGGTTCTCTGGCTTGAGAGGTTACAGAGCTGAATGCTGACTACTTTTATGGTGTGACTGGAGCGCTAGATGAGGGGCCTAATTACCTAAAACGTACACAATTAAGCCGGCATGCCAGCAGGAGGCTCTTGGGCTGTGGTGGCTGGCATGCGACTATGTGATACGAAGATTGAGTGGTAGATGCTGTCTGCTCGACCTGAATTGGCCTGCGGGTCATGAGGGATCGGGCCTGGTTATTCTGCACATAACATATCAAATTTTGTGAGGATGATAAGTTGTGTCAAGATTTATACATCAAGAATTGTGGTAGTTTGTAGTTCTGAAAATCTCCTTGATGTTTGACTATCTGTATGCGTACACAATTAAGCCGGCATGCCAGCAGGAGGCTCTCGAGCTATGGTGGCTGGCATGCGACTATGTGATACGAAGATTGAGTGGTAGATGCTGTCTGCTCGACCTGAACGGCTTGTGGGCCATGAAGGATCGGGCCTGGTTATTCTGCATATTGTACATCTGTGTCTTGATGGAATGACTGTATTCGTTCACAATCTAGCCTGCAGGCCAGTAAGATGTGGTGACTGGCATGCGACTATGTGCAACGAAGATTAAGTGGTAGATGCTTTGTGCTCGACCTGAATGGCTTGTGGGCCATGAAGGAGCGGGCCTGGTTATTCTATACAGTTTTAGATGAGCTCAACATGAGTTTGATCGACGTTTAATGTCTGCTCTGCGATTAGCACTATTTTTTAGTACAGTGCCTCCTCCGAAAGACTACTTCTTCGTGGGAGAAGGGGAACGGGTAGCAGTCTTTTCGCGAGGTAAACACTGTGAACTACCTACATAATTCACATATCGAGCCCGCAAATCTCTAAGAAGCTCAAGCTTGATTTATTATTTTTATGATTTGAGCATAGAACTCACTTTGATGTCACGATATGATCCAAGACCACGAATCCGTGACCTTTTGGGGGCTAGTCCCATCATATTTGGAGGTTTTAGGGTTCAGGTGAGCCCTATAACCCAAGTCTTACCTGAGTAACTGAAATTCCACTAAATATACATTGCTGTTGTGTAATGCGGTGGATTTCCGTTTGCCAACGGTGGCAGTGAAATGCTTTCAACGGTCGATCACTGACCAAAACTCTCACGGACAGTGTTCAACATTAATTTGTAAGCTAGAGCAATCCGTTCTGCTGCATCTCTTTTGGGTCTTGATTCCTGAGAGGCTCCTGCATTTGCAGCCGTACACTCGCTAACACAGCATGCCTTCTCATGTGATGGGTTTCTTAGGTGTGAATGCCGTAGCTTTGTCTGGATTGAAGAGCACCAAGTAGCCCCCTCTTGGCCGGAGTAATGGCTTCGAGGGAAAATCGAGAGGGTAACCAGGTGCGACATGAATATGGGACCATTGTTGAAACCTCACTACAACTCACGGAGTTTGGGAGCTGTAGACTAATGCCCTGGACATTCAGAAACATCGATGTAATATATGCATCATCACGATAGTCTGGCCTTCGTCTGAAACTGTTGACAACTTAATGGAAGTTGTCCATGTGTTTCAAGAAAAAAAAAAATTAACAACTGTGCACTATATGTTGTATAGTTGTGTGGCAGGTAAATAATGAAGCCTTTCTTTACAAATGATGGTGGATACATTCCCTCGCTGCCGTTCGTGTCCCATCTGTTGTGTAGGAGTTTATAAATCTGTTAATTTCAACTTCGTTAGCATCGAGCGAGTCCAGTTTGGGCGCCTTTCCATGGGTGTCCAGCTGGGTAAGCGCACAGTCGTTGTAGTATAGTGGTAAGTATTCCCGCCTGTCACGCGGGTGACCCGGGTTCGATCCCCGGCAGCGGCGACCTTGGAGTCCTTCCGGCTTGTCCGGATAACTCCGCACGTGCACCGGTGGTCTAGTGGTAGAATAGTACCCTGCCACGGTACAGACCCGGGTTCGATTCCCGGCCGGTGCACTGTTCTTTTGCTTCTTTTTATCGATTTTTTTTACATATTTTTGTTTTGTGAATCAGAGTCGATTCGCACTCACCAGAGAATGCGGGATTTTGATGTTTTATTCACACCCATGTGTTCTTAAGAATCAGAGTTTTGCCGGTAGATTTTGTTAAACTCTTTCTTTGCCAGTAGGGTGAATGTATCAGAGGTGTACACCAGATAATCATCTGGTGAATGTATCAGAAATCCTTGTGCTTCCCCGTATCAATGGAAATTGCCCATGTATTGCAAGGAAAAAGAAAGAAAAATAGGAAAATTCTTTGTGTTCGTTCATTCGGGACTTTTTTAATGAACAATTGAGTTGGAATGAGAGTGGACTTGATCGGTATCTGCTGACGATGTGAAGTCCACTTTTGTGTGATGTGGACTAGTTCTTGTTCTCGTCGCAGGTTAGCGAAAAGTGGCAGACTATTCTTGAAAGTAGAGGAACCAAGTGAGGCAGCGTGAATCAGTGCAGCTGCAAGAGCTCCTTCAACAGTACGTGGTTTATCTTGTGGATTGAATTTTAGCATTTCCCTAGAGCAACAGTAAATTTGGACCATTTAATGTGCACTGTTGACCACTAAGGTATCCTGTTTTCGCTCGGCAATATGTTTGGTCATATGGTGGACATGGACGGAGTGTTACTGAGTTGTGTAACTCGCGAAAGCTGCAGAGAGAACAACTCAAGTTAAGGCCAATAAGATCGGGGAATTTTCTGTTACTATCTGTTCCCGATCAAATCAAGTGGAAAGATCTCTCTACGAATCCATAGAGAGTTCTTCCAGCTTAAGCCACATGGACCTGGATTGCGAGGATTGTGAGAACTCTAGAAGATCATAATCTTGGGAGTATCCAGCTTTTAGGGAATGAGGCAAGTCACGGGTACACGATGATTACCTTTTGTTTTTATGCCAAGATCTCCATTTTAGAGGAAAAGTTTGTTCCAGCTGTGGAATAAGAATTAGTGTTTTAAGAGTTTGAGCTCATTACGTGTTGCAAATGGCTATGTCACAAGTATTAAGGACGCAACTACTGGCAAGGACTTCCTGTCCCCGCACCTCTCGAATCGCTCCCCCCAAATTCGAAAATGCGGAAGAATTTGCTCTCACCTACTCTGAGAGGCCGGCTATGTCAAATTGTCAAACTTCAGCAGAAGCGTGGACCCATTCTAACTTGGTGCCTGGCCTCACCACTTCCCATCCCGAGTTTCAGTTGCTTCCAGTGCATGTTTGGGTTGGCACAGCGGATATTAAGCTTACCTGCACCCTCATTCCAATGGAAGAGACTGACTGACTGAATGGGTAGTCGAGCAGAATCATACTGGGTTCCTTGAAACTGGATGTGACCGAATTTTACGACATCCTTTCTGGCATTATTGTTCTGGTGGTGTAGTTAGTTTGACCAGGCCATCATGTGATTCTGGAGGAGTGTGCAGTACTTGATAGCAATATTGCATTATTGTTACTCTCGGTATTGAAATCCGAGTCTTCGTGTTGCTCGGCCAGACTTTATATTCATGAGATGTGAAATTGCAGTCATATATATCTGCACCACAATGATATGTAATAATGACATGTAGTGTTACGTACACAAATCAATATTCAAAAGTTATAAATAGCCTACTCTTAACAATAGTAAAGGGTGGTAACCCTTATCAGTGATCAGCCCCCATCAGTGGTTCCAGAACTTCCAGAACTACAGTAGTTTATGGGATTTATTGCAACATGCGAAAGCGACCTTCAAGACAGTCTTGTGGAGGCTTGTGGAGGAAGTTGCAAATTGGCTATCAAATGTTATTTTATGTTGTACACTTGGCTAAAATCTAATATTTTTCAAGAATTTTTTTGAATTTACATTTTGTTATTGGAAATTTTAAGTAGCAATGCATTCGATTGTAGTTAGAAGATTCTCAATATTGCACCCCGCCCTTGGTTAAAAAGAGGAAGGTCTATATGACCGGTCAAATAAAGTCTTCAGCTGAACTATCTCTGTCCCCAAATGATCTTGTTGGACAAAATGTTTTAGATTAAATGTTTTGCACTATAAGTACAGATTGGTGCAACTTTGGGCTTCAGAGACCTTTTCAAAGTGTAGTTGTGGAGTATTGTAAAGTGAAATTCTTGGAGCATTTTCAAAGAGCACCAATGGATATTTTATGAGGTTTTCATTTTATGGACATTTAGTACATGCCCAAGAATATGTTTAAACCTCTATTTCACCTTCCAAAGCTTCATCTCCTTCAATTAAGAAATACTTAAAGAGATGCAAAAAATAAGAACGAACAATGATGATTGATCCTTCCAATCATTTCATTTGTCTTTTGATGCAGGGATGGAAGGAAAGTTGTTTTGTTAATCCCCAAAAAGCAATCAAAAGTCAAATTTGACCTATTTCAATGTTAGAAAGTGCAACAAGATCATTTGGGGACAAAAAATTAAGGCCAACATAAAGATTATTATGAGAGGAAAAGAGTAGTAATTATGTTTTGAGAAATAAAATTTAGAAAATTATGGAAACCATCAAAACTCTACACATGGGAAAAAAAATCCACTAAAGAAACTTGCCATGCATATACTTAAGTGGTTAGAATAGGTTGCCTTCCTAATTCTTAGTTTAGGGAGAATTTGGGTAGACAAGATAGGTTAACCCTTAAACAACAGACCATAGAAATCATCCATTTTGATACCATAGGAATCATTGGTCTAAAATAACCTAAAATCACTTGTTGGAAGACAAAATATTATAGAAGATCATGTTTATACAAAATGCCAAGGATGAATAGTTGCACTTTTGTCCTACACTAAGAGATTTTTTGTCATCCATTGGACACTGAATGTCTACCTCAACATTTAAAGATTAAAATATTCATCATGAGTGTACTTACAATGTTTTTAAATTGATACCAGATATAAATATAAGTGTACTAATATTTTATGTCCATGTGGACTTGGGGGCATCAAGCTTTGATAGAATACCTTGATGCTCACTAACCTCCCTTCCACTACACAAGATAATGAAATTAGTATAATAGTTTAAATAGTGGAAGATTCCCTTGCAATTTAGATTATTTTGGATGAATGAGATTGAGTTATTGCAAATCTTTAGATGAAAACCAAAAAATGGAAATAAATAGATGAAAATACATTTTAAAACTTAGTATTAAAATAACACTATATTGAATTTCTATTGTTTTGATTACTATAGATGCCAATTTTAAATTGATTGGATTAGTGTAATTAAGAAGCATCTTCTTTGTCTAAAAGTCATTAAAATTTTGAAAGTCATTTTTTTCAAAATGAAGTGTAATATAAATCAATTGTTTAATTGGTTTGCCTTGCACTACTTGAATTAACTCTCATTTTTACTAATGGTATCTATCACCTTTTGTGCAATGAGTTTTAATAAAATTTGTACTTTCTTTGCCTCAAAATTTTTTTATGGTACTTCTACACTTTTCCACTACAAAAACACGGATTTCTTTTGAGACAAATGAAGTGTGTTATATGAAACATGTGGACAATTTCCATTAGTTGAGGAAACAATCCACTAGACTAGGAGAACAAGTCTCCAGTATAATTTTTTATATTATTAGAAGACAACATCTCTAAATGATCCATTTATGGTAGAAGTACCTATTTTGGACAAACCCCTATCGTGATTTTTTAAGTTGACCAATTGTAGACAATAATTGGATGTAGTATTCATCGAGAAAGATTCTTTGTTTGTACCTTCTTGGCTACTCGTCTCTCTTTCTTTTTTGCATGGGGAAAAGTACCAAAGCTAATTGGAATAAGTGAGTTTATAAAACCAGAATGGATCAAACTAAAAGATCCACATTTATGTTGAATAAAATATTCATTCTTGTAGAAAAGAATTTTTTCTTTTTGCATTCTTCCTCAATTTTATGTTTGCACACACATTCAAGCTCAATTTCTCAACAAATTTCCCATATTGCACACTTTGACATGCTTAATTTTTATAAGACAATGGGGTGACCTTGGAAATCATCAGTTTTCATGATTGTGTGAATCATTGGCTTAAAAAATCACAAAAGTAGTCATTGGAAGTCAAAGTGTTGTAGAAGATCTCTCATTTCCATACAAAATTTCAAAGACGAATAGTTGCACTTCTGTCCTACGTGGATAGATTCTTTGTCATCCATGAGATGCCAAACTTCTACCTCGTCGTTCAAGGGATTAAGTTATTAAGAATAGTTACTTCTATGTGGAAATCTATACCTTAAATCAAGTTGTTTGTTTTGTTTTGTTTGCTTGTTTATCACGTTGAGATCTCCCAAACCGTGCATCCCCCGCTCACGTGTTTAGTACCATTGGAAAGCCCTCGGCAAGGAGGAGCGCACCGGCTTGGTTTTGTGGTGTTCAAACATACGGTGTGAAAGCTACGCATTTTTGAGTTGTTTTTGGTTCTAAAAAATTAGAAAATTACTTTTACTTATATTTTGGTCACAATCTTGGTAATGTCAAAAAGCTTTTGGCAAGGAGAGGTGCACGAGCTTTGTTTCGTGGCATTCCAACTCACAGTGAGAAAGTTATGCATTTTTTAGTTGTTTTTGGTTCTGAAAAATTAGAAAATTACTTTTACTTATATATTGGTCACAATCTTGGTACCATTGGAAAGCTCTTAGCAAGGAGGGGTGCACATGCTTGGTTTAATGGCGTTCGAACATACGGTGTGAAAGTTATACATTTTCAAGTTAGTTTTTGTTCTTAAAAAATTAGAAAATTGCTTTTACTTTTTGTTTTGACTATGGCAACAACACAGGGCACACTAAGGTGTAAAAGTTATTGAATTTTGAAATTTTTATGAACTAAAAAATTAGAAAATTACTTTTACTTTTGCTTTGACTGTGGCAATGACACAAGGCACACTAGTAAGAGTTGAAATGAACCAAAATACATAAATGAAATAAAATAATGAGAATTAATGTGGGTGATGAAATTGCAGTGTGTCTGGTGCCGTGCAATAAACGAGGCTTGGCTTTGCAAGGAAGTTATAAGGAAGTTGTAGCAGACAAGAGCATTCCGACGAGCATGAATTACTTTGCTGACTGCCACATAATCAGAACAGCTGGCGACAATGATAGCTGAGGTGGACTGACAGCGTCATTGGCTTACACAGCTGTGCGAGTACTCACCCCTCATTGTGTTTTTTTGGGGGGGTACTCTGGCGAAAACACATAAACTTATTATTTATAAGTGATAAATTTTGAAATTTTGAAACAATATGTGGAATCCAGTTAGTTGGGGTGTTTTTTTTTCATTTTTTTATGAAGTGTCAAAGTGGTGATATAAATTTTTATGGTGGTGCTCCAAATTTCAGCATTCATGCATATATTGCATGGAAAATATCACATTCATGCATCAAGAAAGTATCCCCCATTGCAACAATACTATTGCAATATTGTTTCAGTGGTTGAACAATAGAGTATTAAAAGCATAATGTTGCAATACTGCAATAGTATACTTTCAATGGATAGAGTACATCCCCCGTTGAAATTGTATTGTTGCAGTAGTGCAACAATATGCTTTTAATACTCTATTGTTCAACCATTGAAACAATATTACAACAATACAATTGCAATGGGGGGGCTTTTTCCTGACATGAATGTATATCACATGTCTCTAATTATATTTTCATTCACAATTTGGCGATTTCATCCAAGATATTTTTTAATTTGAATTTTTTTGGTGAAAAACTTCATGATTTTTTGCTATTTTTTAGCCAAACTATTTTTTTGTAGTACTCGAAAGCCCCTCCAAATTGGTAAAATCAAAGACCTAAGTTTTTTCTTGGGGTGCTTAAGAAATACAAAATTAACCATGGGACGTTGAGTTAGTCATTGTAAAAATCATCCTTTGGGGTACTAAGTGAATTATCCTTTGCTTTAAAAAAACAAGAGCACTTATTGGAGGTCAAACTATTGTGCAAATTCTCCCTTTTTCACACAAAATATCAAAGATGAATATTTGCAGTTTTATCTTACATAGAAAGATTCAATGCAATCCATCAAATACTTAGTGTTTGCAGCATCATTTTAGGGTTAAGGAAGATGTTCATCTTTGGAATTTTTTTCGTGAGGTAGAAATAGCAATGGAAATTGGTGTGAAGAGATATCAATTAGTTATTATATATTTTACACCAAAACACCCTTACTGACGACCTTGAAACCAAATGTCAATATTAATCTAAATTTATCCTTTATATAGTTTACATAATATTATTTTATATTTTTCACTTATGAAATTTTTTTTTTCTACACCTGTTGATTTTTTCATAAATTTTTATTGAATAAATTATTATTATTATTAATAAAATGAATTCAATTATAATATATGTAAGAAAAAACTTGAATTAAATATTGATGTGTCATTCATAGTCTATATATTTTTATAAATGTAAATATCTACCCCTTTGTCCTAAAATAAATTTTGGTTTTTTTAGAAATGGATAGATTAATTCAATAGTTGCTCCTATTTTTAGGAGATTACATAAATAATAGTCAACTTTTAGTCAACTCCAATTAGTGTAAAAGAATGGAAGTCAACAATAAAGCAATGCATATTGAATGCAAGCATCCAAATTGACAAATTTTCTCCTTTTGGGAATTACTCTAGTGTTATTAATTTGGATAATTCTAAGAGCAACATTAGTGCAATGGAGTTTGGTGATGGCCTGTGTATTTAATTTTGACAATGTCCTCAATAGGAAGAAATTGAACCCCATGAAGAGACCACTTCATAATGCAAAAGTTTGAGTGGAAAAGTGTCTTCTCAACACATTGATTGGGCCAAAAATTGCATGATGGGTTACTTTAATGTTCCTACGTGGTAGTATTAATGATGATGTGGACACCCTCATATTCACCTTAATTAGTACTAAATTTATAAGAAAACTCAAAGCCTCTTAATGGGTTTTTAATGGTGATTCAACTCTAAGAATTTCTTAATAAAAGATTTGTTTTGTGCAATTGTGGGATGAATGCATCACCTTTAATTGGTTAGAGGTTGCATTTCGATTTCCTTTGTAGGGATGGATTGCTATATATTCTTTGAAGTGTGGTATTTGTGAATTATTTTTGCTTCATGGTGTTCAAACTAGCTATAATGGGTCTAAAAAGTAAGCCACAAAGTAGGTCTATAATGTGCTTAGGTTCTAAAAGTACCATCTAAAAGCTTAGGTTCTAACACATAGGTATAAATTAAAGTATTGAATGTACCAACAACAAATATAACACTAAGAGCCCTACACCAATTTAACTAATTCTACCAAGGTCCAAGACACAGATGAAACATCTTTAAATAGATGCTAGTTCTATTTGAAGGAAAAATTATAAAAAAATATATCAAGGATTTTTTTTTTTAAACAAATGGGAGCCCCATTGCATTAAAAAAAATCCAATACAAAACAACCAAAACCGAAGGTTGGACAAATGAAGAGAGAGCGAGGACACACAAAAAAGAGAAAAGAGCACGAGAGAGTTAATAGAACTAACAAACAAGAGGACCACTAACAGTCCATCTAATGTAATCCCCATCCCGAGTATTTCAAGGTAAGCAAAACTAGTTGTGATGCTTCTTTTATTCTAGCTTTTAAAAAATAAGCTTGAATGAACATTTTAATGATTCAAAAGCACAACATTTCTTTAAAAGCAATCAATGAGGATTCCGATGCAAATGAACTTTGAAGTTCAATTTCAAAAAATGGCATGTTTTTTAAAGAAGAAGATTGTAATCTTTGTGAATTTTGAAGCTGAAGGAAAGTAGATGAAGAAAAATTTGATACTAAAGGAAGTGACCCGAGAGATCATTTGATAAAGAAAGGACCATCGTTCACATAACTAGCTAAAATTCGCTCCATTGCTACTCAAAAATTTTCAGTAGCTCAATATACTTTGAATAAAATCCTTGAGAAAAAATTAGATTTCATCTAGGACTGCAACAAACAATAGAATTTGATGGCCAATCTACAACTTCCCCCACATTGGAATTAGCATCTTTTTAGTCAATTTTGTATCATAGTACTCCCAATAATCCTTTACAACTTCCAAAACCTTTTCTTTTTTAATTTTTTTTCCATACTATTCACTCTCAAGGTAACCAAAATTGATGCCTATTTGTCTTGTCTTGAAGGTGACATTGATTGCACTAAATTCCATAAACTAGTTTCTGGGATCACTGGAGAGGACGCAAAATTGGAGGTGCCCTTAAAAATTAAAAAAACTAAATTTTTAACGAGGAGGGGGCAAATTCGGTACCGGGGCAACTCCCAAAACTTCCCCAACCCCGTTATTTTTAAATTAAAAACTCTATTGAACTAATCATGGAGACTCGTGTAAACAACCCCAATCAGGGAAAAAAAACATATCAGGTGCAGACCCTGATTAGGGTCAGTCTCATTAATTAATTAATTTTTTATTTACTTAATTATTTAGTCAATTATTTTTAACTTTTTAAAAATTATCACCCCCTTATACCCTTATGATCATTGATTGAGGGTCCTCCGGTTCCACCTCGTTTCTCTCATCACCGCATGAGAAGGCCTCGCCTCGGTTGCAGCACCACTTCGGACTTTAGGAGCCAATTGAGCCGCCCACCCTAGTTAATAGACCCCTAAACCCATGACCAAGGAATAACTTAACATGGGAAGGGTTTGGTTTTTTTTTAAAGGTTTGAATTGGCAAGCTAAAATAATTTAAACCCCAAAAGGAAAAACCAGCCCCCCCTCCAAAACTCTGGTTCTTTCTTGGGACTTGGGAGGAGTCCCTTTTTTTATGCTTCTATTTAATGAGTTGGAACTTAATGGCAAAAAATCTCAGTTACACACACAATGGCAATAAAGTACATGTCGACTTTAATTTCTGCCCCAACAAAAAGTAGTAGTAGTAGTATAAATAAATGGGAACTCAACTGCCGTGAGGGTCCCCGGTAGCATGATATTTCTTTTGCAAAGGATTATTTTTTTTTGAGGGGGGGCGGGGGCATATCTAAATTAGATGATACCTAAGTGAAATTTGGGCTGTGGGTCTTAAAATACAGCAGTAATCTAACTATTTTGATCGGAAAAAATTGAAAAAAAAGATTTTTTTTTTACAAAAAGTAGCCAACATCGTCTTTTGGATGTAGTCAATTGGTGGAAAACCGTGCTGATAAAAAATAAATAACAAGTTGGGCGGAAGGGGAAGTGGAATTTAATGAGGGGTGTGTACATTCTGGACCCAGCTGTATTTCGTTAAGATTTGGGAATGGCCAGCTCATAATTTAAGTTACTGTACGTTTGGATGGGAACCCAATCAACTGTGGATTTTAACCACTTTGGGGGACCTTTATTCTTGCTGCTGTTCACACTTTCCGCTTGCCTGCCTGGGGGGCTGGGCCTGGATGACCCCTCGAAAAATTGCACAGGCTTCAAGAAAAAAATATATATAATATAGTAAAATGATAAGGTAATAAAGTAATGAAGTAATAAAATTAAAAAAGGTAACTCTGGTGAAAGACCAGCGTGAACAAAGTGTGTGTTGGGAATGGCTCAACTATCTAAGTCTCATGGATTTAGGTGGTAAATGAATTTCATCCTTGATGCCTCGGTTAGGAGGTAGACCCTGTAATAACCCCTACAGATTTTTTTACTATGTTTTCACCAAAAAATGCTTCAAAACTATCATTTTTAGTATAAGTATCAAATTGAAAACAAAAAACAAAAAACAAAAAAACAAGTTTAGACACATGTCATTGTGGGATCTTGTAATACGTTCGTTTGAAAAGATATAGAAAAAATTTCAGAAATTTCTATGGTGTAGGTTGCAAGATACCAACATCTAAATTGACAAAAATCCTTTTGAGGGGGCCTTTTGTAAAACCAGATAGCTGCACTTCACAAGGTCACATTTGTATGAAAAAAATGTCCATGTTGGTGGTGTTTCTTTGGATTCATTCTTCAAGGCAAGTTGGTTACATGCTTGAAAACTTTCAGATCATTTGGAATTGGACAATATATAGGAAAAAAATAGTAAGTAGAAAGAAGTAGAAAATGAGTCATATTACTAAACATATGTCAAGAAGTTAGTTGTAGACTTGAAAAATGCCAATCCCAATGGTTGCAATCTTTTTTAATTTTTTTAACTTTTATTTTCCCAATAACCCAATCACTGTTCCATGGATATAACTACGTGCATTCAATGACAGGGTACTACAGTGAGTACTGATAATGTGAATATTGACTAAGTAAGTACTTGATCAGTCAATCCTTGACCCAGAAAAAATAAAAAGTCAAATGAAATTTCCCCCCTCAAATACCAAGTCTTAGTGTGCCTTTTGGGGCTCAAAATCAGAGCAACCGGGTCTTACTCTGGCCTCTTGATATATTGATACCACTATTGATACCCCTGCTGATACCAGTCTTTTCCCATTCTTGACCATGTTCAAAATTAAAATCCCAATTGAAATTCCTATTCGGTGGACATTATTTAGAAATGAGTGGAGTGTCATAAATTACTCATCCCACTTCCCTAGAAACAGTTGTTATTAAGTTGCCGTCTCCACACTTCTTCTTTTTTTCTTTTCATTTTAAGAAAAATATCATGATTGTAATCATAACTAATTTCATAGCCAACTACAGTAGTAGTATGCCCTGCGGCACAATGTGGTAAGATGAAAAAGTAAAAGTAAAAGTAACTTTCTAGTGAATTTTTATTTCACAAACACTTCTGAACTCAATATCTTTCCTGTTGTGAGTGAAAACACCGTGAAATAAAGTCCGTGAAACCCTCCTCACAAACAGTTGTCTAAAGCAATTGAGAGAAGCACGGTTTTGAAGATCTCACTGTAACAAACAAACAAACTCATTTAATGTATAGGTTGTCACATGGCCTTGTGTATTAAAAGTCAAATGTATGGCATATATATATATATATGATATTTAAAAAGTTAGATACAATACCATTTATATGCTTCCCCACAAACCTTTAAAGGTAAAACAAAACCCCAAATAAGGTACAAGTACCAATGTGGTATTGACATTATTTGATGGAATCAATCATAAAGTTCAAAAGATGAAACCTTGAATTCAATTGGAATTGAATGAAGTTCTCTTCAATTCTTCACTAAATTTAGAGGCAATTAAGTCTTCTTTCAATCCTACTAAGTTAGTCAAACCCTATCAAATTAGCTATATACACTAGTTTAGGGTTTTATTCCCTTAATGCTTTGACTTTCAAATTTTGGACAATAAACAAAGAGTTTCTAGGGGCTTTTGTGACCACAGAACTTTTCATTCATCTAAAGCAATGCTTGAATTTTTTTAAACTATACTTTTTGTATGAAATTGAGGTGAATAATGTATATTTATAAAGTTATAAGCAAAAATATGTAGAAATTCAAAGAAATGAGTCAAGCACTAGAGAATTAATTCCATGTTTGGGAAATGTAGATTGAAGTGATTTTCACTAGAGTGCTCAAAATATTTGCATTCTTGAGCTTGGATGAAAGATGTAAAATATGAATGATAACAAACTTATTAATTCAAATTTCCATTATTCATCCTCCAAAGGTATACCATTTCATGATTTATCATTCATTTTTAAAATTCATTCATTGAGTGATTATTGCCAAATATTCTTTCAAATTTTATTTTTACTATTGAATTAATTTTCATTCAAGAAAAAACTTTGTCCAAATACAATGTGGCTCTTGCATAGTGTTTAGGCCAATGTTGTCTTTTTCATTAATCTGGCAAGTACAAAAAAAAATATCCAATGCAATGGTGAAGTAATTTACATCTATAGACATGAATGAAATATATACAATATGGATGAAAATACATATATGCATCCAAAAGTGTATATTAAGTCCATCTATGATAGAATGAAATCGTTCCCAAACTTTATAGCAATTGAATGATTTCCCCATAGAAAATAAAATAATCTACTGTCAAATATTCCTTAAAAGAAAATTGTATAGCGTTTGAGTGACAAATCACTATCCCAAAATATTGGTTTAAACAATGAGTGAAGGGATGCCTATGTGATAGATTTAGTGGCTAAAAGCTCATCTTTTATGTATAGTTGGTGAGTCTTCCTATCCACAAGGGAATCCCTCCAAGCCTTAATTGTCAATTAAATGTAGTATCTCTACATTGTATTCAAAAATTTGAGTGGCATTTGGGATCACTTGAAAGTAATTGAACAGAGAAATTGCTAAAGAAGTCATATTTTAGATTTGTTAGCCCTAATGTAGAGTTTTTAAATTAAAAATTTTGACCCTTAATATTTGTAATTTACAAATCTTCCAATCATCCATTTCCAATATTACCCTAAGGTAGTTATGGCCAAAAAATACGTTATTTGAAATGTTGAATCCAATTTTAAGTAGGATTGTACATTTTCCATAACTTCTAATAATGAAAGATATTTCTAATGAGAACCACACAATCCATTTTGAGTCATATATTTTGAACTCTAAATTGGAATGACAAATTGTTGTAAAAGCACCAAATTTATGAAATCCTCACCATTGGTACATCAAAAATGCAATATCTATTCATATGTTAACCCCAAATGAACACAAAGACCATTTTATGGTTATTACTCAACTTTGAATAACATTCTTGTGTAGATAATGCACTTTAATCTAATTTCTTTCACATATTAAATCAAGTTATCTTTCTATATGAATGTTCCAAATTAAAATTACAAAAATCAATATTTTTTTAAGTAGGAAATGGACGCAAGTCTTGCATAGAAAGTTTGTATTAAAAAATAACATTCAAGGTAAGTAACAAGGTTTTAAACATCAAATTTTTTCTATTTTCTACTAAACAATTTAAAATAGGATCTTAGTCAATCATTCAATAATTCAATTTCTAAATCTTATTTTCTATTTGGATTAATTTCAATAGTTAATGTCTTTCAATTGATTTGATGAAGATCCACAAATGATTTTTAAAAAATTTGCGCTAATAGATAATATCTACATTATGCCAAATATCTTATCAGTTTATGCAAATTTCAAAAAAATTTAACAAGACATGTTTTTATAACACATCCAAACTTTTTTTTTTAATTTGGGAGTCATGCAAAACAATCAAAGGGATTTTTTAAGCATGGGAACCTTATAAAACTCTATTTTAGTACATCCATCCAATATTTAGATTGTTAATGAAATAGTCTTGTTATATATCTCAAGATGTTGTACACAACCTTGGTAACTCTTATTGGTAGAAGTAGCTACCTAATAATATAAATCCATAATAGATTGTGGTGTTTTGAGGTTCAAACAATTTCAAAATATTTGTATTCAAAGCAAGGCTAAATTCATCATCTATATGTATTTTTTAACAAATTCAATTGTAGGATCCTTTACTTAACTTGTTCAAACTCATCCTCCTAAAATTTTTAGAATGAAAATACCCACCCATTGCAAGTTCAATGTGATTAAACTAAAAAACTAAAAACTAAAAAAATTCAAAAATGAAGTTTGTCTTTTAACAATTTTAGAAATTAACATTTGTATCCTGTAATTTGTCCGTTTTATTCAATATGTTAAAAAATGGATTGAAAATATGTGAAAAATATTAATCCATTTTTTATCTTTAAAAAAATCACATTAAAGAAGTTCATATTTAACTAAAAAAAACACTAAACTACTTGACAAAAAATTTAAAAGTATAAATTCCAATGGTAAAAATGTTCCAATAAGCAGTGCATATTCAAATTTTCTGTTTTTATATGAAAAATTTTAAAATTCAAATTCAAAAAATGACTTATATATGTATTTTTATTTAATCTCTTGTAAAATAAAACTCTTCATAACCTTTATTTCATTATCCAAAATTAAATGGTTCAAATGTTTGTATGTAGATATAAATCTAAGCAAGTTTAAATTTGATAAGCTACCAATGATTGATTTTGAAATGCTAGCTACAATTGAATTCAAATGCTAGTGACCAAACACATCATAGATAAAGGAGACTCACATAAAAATGCACATAGCTTAAGACAATTATAGTGGCTTTAATCTTAGGCCTCCTTTACACCATGGTTAGACCAAAGGCCCTCTTGAATTATCAATGTAGGGATTGGTGGAGAGATAGGCGTGGTCCAAATTGTATTTGCACTTTGGCCAAGGTCCATGCCATTGTTTCAGAGTGTCCTTTTCCCATATTTATTTAGTCCTTAAATGTTTTTTAACTCCAAAAATACTGTCTTTTCACACTTGGTTGTGGTTCCCTATCAAACATGGTTGTGGATTCCTTTCACACTTGGTCGTGGCTCCCTTTCAAACATGATCATGGTACGTGGTCATGGATTCCTTTTACACTTGGTCGTGGCTCCCTATCAAATGTGGTTGTGAATTCCTTTCACCCTTGGGTTTGGTTCCTTCTCAAATGTGGCTGTGGTTCCCTATCAAACTTGGACATGATTAGTCTTTCAATCTCAATCATAGCTAGTCTTTCACACCTGTTGTCATTTCCTTATCAAACTTGGTTGTAGTTAGTCTTTCAATCTCAATCACATTTCAAAGTCAATTGCAGCTGTCCTTTCATATCCGGTCGTGGCTCCCTATCAAATTTGGTCGTAGCTCTCTATCAAACGTGGTCATGGCTCCCTATCAAACGTGATTGTGACTCCCTATCAAACGTGGTCGTGGTTCCCTATCAAACGTGGTCGTGGTTCCCTATCAAACGTGATCGTGACTCCCTATCAAACGTGGTCGTGGTTCCCTATCAAATGTGGTCATGGCTCCCTATCAAACGTGATTGTGACTCCCTATCAAACGTGGTCGTGGTTCCCTATCAAACGTGATCGTGGTTCCCTATCAAACATGGTCGTGGTTCCCTATCAAACGTGGTCGTGGTTCCCTATCAAACGTGGTCGTGGTTCCCTATCAAACGTGGTCGTGGTTCCCTATCAAACGTGGTCGTGGTTCCCTATCAAACTTAAGCATGATTAGCCTTTCAAACTCAATCATAGCTAGCATTTCAAAGTCAGTCATTGCTAGCTTGTCAAATCGTAAGTGCTAGCTTTTCAAACTTTGTCATTGCTTCCATGTCAAACTTGGTCAAGGTTATCCTTTTCAAATGCAATCACTAAATTAGCCTTTCAAATTAGATAATTTTGTCAAAGATGCGTTAGGTTTCTAATCGAATGGACATCCATTTTTCAAAATTGTTTCTTATTATTTTTTGGAACCACTCAAATGTAGATAAGAAAACTTGATTTTAAATGAAAGAAATATGATTCCAAACAACCAAGGCATGGCAAGCCAAGAAATGTATTCCAAATTATTGTTTTTTCTTGTGTGACCAAGCTACCTACATACCAATCATAATTCCAAAAATACTAGTCTTCAACTATAACTTCTCAAATTTGGTATTCCGCATGTTGATGGTACTTTTTGCATAGATAAGTGATTTGGAGTCATGCCAACTTAGAATTTACATCCAAAATAAGTTATTAGACTTTTTATTGGTGGCCATTCATCCTTTGAAAAATTCAATGGTTTTATTTAGCCAAGGGATGAAGATTTGAACTTTCAATATATTCAAATATGAAATATCTTCAATTCATTGATAGTGCAAAGAGAAGACAAACCCTACTCTTATATGCTTCATAATTCAAGGTTGCTATTTAATGAAGAAACCATGAGTTGAATATATCCCTTGTAAAATCATTCATAACTTGAGTCATTTTTTTGGTGTTGAATTGGTTAAGAAAGTGTCAATTCTACTACATAGAATTTCAAAAGTTGAATGATACGCACAAACAAACTCTTAAATTATGCTAACCTCAAATAAGGCTTAAATCCTTTTTCATTCTTTCTAGTCACATACCTTATTAAAATCCCATACAATACATCATTCTAAAACGTTTTAGTTTTTATTTAATTGAGTCCTTCTATGCCTCTTTTCCGAAGTAGACTCAATATGAAGTAGTAACAAAATAGCAAGGTTCACCAGAGTCGTGGAAAATTATTATTATTATTTTTTAAATTTGAAGAAAAATTCAAAAAATTCAAAAAAATTTATCAACCCTACGTAAGCTTCTGATATGTTTTTTTTTCCTCAAAAATACATACCCAAATAGGATTTTTTTTGCTAAAGTGCTCAACTGACTTTTATCTCATTTCAGAAACGCACATATTTTATTTCTAAACTCTTAGAAAATAGGAAGCCCAGTATGTTTCAGATTTCCAAGTCTGGAATTTCAATTAGAAGACCCCAATTTATTGAAATTCCACTGCCATTTAAACAGATACCATCCACACCACGTGAAAAATTATTGTGATTATGCTAGTCCAGAAAACTGAAATAAATCACTTTATTTCCAGTTATGCCAAAAAAACAAAAAAAACAAAGGCAACATTCACTTTAGCAGCTTGACATAAGGATAACAATAAAATTAGAGGCAAGTTAGAGCCAAATTAGTGAATTCAAATGAAGTTACTAGTACCATTCTTTTGTACGGCGGCGCTTCATTTCGTAACTCACTACCTCCCCTCCGTCTGCCCGCCTTGCCCGCGGGCACCTCCTCCAAAAAAACTCCAACGTGGTGGATGTCTCCGTCATCCTCTGGGGCAGAGCGCGGGCCGCCGGCAGGAGGCACGGGCACGGGCACGGGCGCGGGTGCTCGCCAGAGGCCGGCCGTGCGGCTCGGACACATCGACCCGGCCCGCGATTCCGCAGAGAGCATCCATCATGTGCCTGATAAACGCCAGCACTCCGTCTCACACTTGAGCTTGAACTGGAGCTTGCAGCTTTGGATGCCTTCCTTTCTTTCCTCTCGCAGTTGAAATTTTCTCCTTGAATTCCTGCTCCTCCTTCCGTCTCCACTGTCGTCGTGCAATTTAGAATTGGGGTTTACGACAGTTGCGCGACATTGGCTTCACAAAACTTGCAGTAGAATTCTCGTAGAAATAAGGTAGCGATTTGGCTTTCCAAGAGTTTTTCGAGTTGCGGTAAGTTACAGCACTTGCGCAGTTGGTGCTGTGATTGCAGCCATGGCGCCCACAATGTTGCAGTCTAAGAAATCGGAGGAGCCCTTGGGGAGGAAGCGATCAAGGACTGCGAGTGATTCTCTTGATACATGGCTGTGTGAGCCTACAACAATAGAGTCTAAGGAGGTTCAGCGTCCAGCAAGTAGCACCTCCTCGTTCAGTTCTTGCACGACGCAGAAGGATTCGAAGACTCTGTCATTGGGGGTCTTGAAGAACAAAGAAGGTGATGAAGAAGAAGAGGAAGAAGAGGTTCTTTCACGGGAGTCTGTGTGTGTGACGCCGAAAGCCAAGAAGTATAGAATCCCAGTGGTGGATGTCGACCTTTGTCCTCCAGCTCCGAAGAAGGCACGGCGATTGACGGTGGCGTGCTCGCGGGGGCGAGAACGGTCCAAATTTCTACAGAAATTGAGCTTCTCAGCCAGTTCTTGTTTGAGCAGCGAAATTGCTAAGTAGAGGGGATAGGACTTTGACAGAGATTATTCGGTATTGAAGACGCTAGGGTTGAATTGAGTTGGTAGCGCTTCTCTCCTTCGAGGAATTGGTTGTCTCTCATCCTAGAGTAATAGTTTACACAGAAGGAGGAGTATGGAGTGTGTCTGCATCTCGAGTTTCTGTTAATTGGAGTTTCGATGCTGCTCTTGGCGTTGGAAGAGTTTTGGCAATGCCGTCCAGATGGCCAGAAACGGAGTCGATCACATAATCAAGGTAATTGTCTCAAGCTTTTTAGTGTAATTATTTTGGTTGTTCTTATTGCAGACGAAGGATTTCATTGCAGAGAGAATTACAGTACACTGTGATTATCTTCGTTTTTAGGTCTAGTAGGAGGAATCTAGTTCTGCAAGTTTGTTCTGCTCCTTCACGTTTCAATTATTTGCTTTTCTGGCAGGTCTGTCAGTGGGGGTCGTGCAATCAGTTAGCATTGTGATAGCGTCGACAGTGAAACTGTGCCTTTTGTTTAGTTTCGCTATCATTGATGTTGAATCCTATCTACGGTATGTGATCATCACTGATTTACATTATTGTGGCAGGCATGAGTAGCTTCTTCAGCAAGAAGGACCAAGTCAGGAGTGACGAATTCCAGCCAATTTGCATGAACTCCCTGACTAGAAGAGCAGGACATGATTTCGACTAGTGGTTGGACAGTCGACAGATGTGAAGCTTCTTTTGTATCATTCCATGAACTACACAGAAAGCAAAGGGAGTCAGAAGGTTACGCTATCATGGGCACATACTATTAGCAGTTGGTCGGTTCCTTAATTTTACTTAGCGTTCTGGATAATTGTTGTTGAGGCACGACCAGCCTTTGTAAATAGGGTTAACAAGCTGTGAATATGAAAGAAAGTACTCTGATTTTCTATACCACCAATGTTACTGCGTTTCACGAATTTGAATTGTCCTGACTGTTCATGGCCCTTCTGATCTGAACTACAGTTTAGACATTTCATTGTTGTGTTTATACAAAGTGATATGAAATTGTACTCCGTATCAGTTGGAATGTTGTGCAGAATTGCGTTGTGTTTTTTTTGTGTATTTTTAAGGTTTCTCTGGTTGGGCTGACACCTCAACATTGGTCTGGAGCAATTATTAGTGTGTATAGGAATTCGATGCAATGCAAAGGTGCAATTGCAGCAATCAGTGACTGGAGCCTTTCCTGCTTACTCCAATCAACCACTGAAAAGGGGTAAGTACGCCTGCAGTCGAGATGCTTTCCGACCTCTCGGGTCTCGCAATCCGAGGCAAGCAGGTTTCAGTTTCTTGGTAACAAGGAATAACAACCTTTGCATTAACTTAAACTTACCGCAGCTTTTGTTGACCTAGTGGCATTGAGGACTTTGAAGGGAGAGTAAGGATCAAGCTCCATGTTGCTCTCTTCTACGTGAAGGCAGCACCAGTTTCTTAACCCTTAAAAAGATGGACTGGTGACAGTGGAAATCATCCCTTTGGTTAGCGTGTGAATCATTCGCTTATAAAATTGCAAAAGCACTCATTGGAAGTCAAAGTATTATAGAAGACCTCCCCTTTTCACAACAAAGTTCTGAGGATAAATAGTTGCAACTCAATCCTATTTGAAAGGATTCTATGTCATCCATCAGATGCCAAACATCCTCGGCAACGTTTAAGGGTTAAACCCTCTTAGATCCTAGAGGAGTCAAAAGCAGTCACTCAATGTTTATAATTTGAATAATGTAAAAATTTGTCAAGATCTATAATTAGGAACAAACTAAATGGATGTTAAAAATCTTGCACCAAAGTCACATGTACAAAGTCATTGCATTCCAAACTATGAAGGATCTTGAAATACTACAATTTACACTAATTATATATTAATATGACACTGATATACCACAATGTATGGCAATATATGCTAATATATTATTGCGTAATAACAATGTATGCAAATGCAATCTACACGTTTTGTTTCCAGAAGAACATGAAGTTGTTGTTTAGGTGTGAATAAGCCTACCATATAAACCATAAATAGATTACATCTTTTCACTTTTGAAATTCATTAGAATTTTGAAAATAATTTGTTTGATAGAGTGCAATGTATTGTTGGAAAGGCTAGAATGTCTAATTTCATATCTTTGTTTGCTTGTTGGGGATAAAAAAGTTGTGGTTTCTATACAGTTGTGAACATGACAAGGTCATAAAATAATGCACAAACCATCCAATCATATGCCTTGCAATACAAAAAAATCTATTGCAAAAATGCACCATTGAATTTGCACCAAAATTAACTTTGTAACCCCACCAAATGCACTTGTATTTTCTATAGTTGGACTTTATGAATGCACTTCCATGTTTCTATAAAGAACAATGTTTTGTAAATAGGCATTGAAAACCATATTTTTCAAAAAAATTGTATGGGTTAAAAAGGACTAGCCCTATAAGAACAAGGCCCTATCACCAATGTAGCCATAATTTATAAAAAAATTGGACGAATAGGTGTATTTTTCCATAAAAATCATTTGTTGGACACTTTTTGTCGTCAACAACATTTGGAGGTTAACTTTTATAAGTTTCAAGAAGCCCAATTGTAGTTGCAACAAGGTATACTTTTGGATTCAGTATAAGAGGTGGATGCATTGAGGTACATAGCAATGACAAAATTTTGTCATCATGTTGAGCAAAATCCAATGATGCATAATACTTGGAATTTGGATATTTATTGTAACTACTATCACTATTACATCATTATAATGTGTGAGAAGCTTCAAAATGGTGTCATATTCTACATAATTGGTGTTGTATTTGAACAAAATAAGGTTTAGATGTTGGTTATTGAATTGTCAATTCAATAGTTTATGTCCTGCCCAATTTTAGTACATAATTTGTATTCTAGAAGTAAAATAAGATATATGTAGTTCTCTACAATATTAAAGGCAATTTTGGGTCCATATGAATATATGGAATATATAAACTCTCCTATACAAATTCAAATACAATTGTGTATTTTAATTTATTGTATGCTTTGATTTTTGTTTGTATGTAACCATTTAGAAAGCCTTATATAAGAAGAATTGTAGACTTAGAGTTTTTGAGGTAAAATAAACTTATAGTTTCAAAAAAATTCAAACATAAGATCTTATTAGAAAGTTTTTCTTTTCCTTCTCAACTTTAAACGAATCTATAAATTCATACTTCAAGTCTCTCTATTTATATATAATCATTTGGAGTTGGTAGAATTCAATTCAAGTTTCACTTTGACTCATGTACACAAGTAGAAAGTACCAATAGTGTAAGAACTTGACACTAAAAGAGTTCCTTTTCTACTAATGTTGAATAAATGAATTACTAACCTCAAGCCTTGGATCATCAAATCAATTGAACTACATTGATTTTCCCAATTCCCTCATAGAATTATAGGTCACATGGACCAATGGAACTTGCCCTAGAAGACCTACAATTCCTCTCAGCTTGGTTGTTGTGTTTTTTGTCATTTTGCAAGTGGTTCTCTATTATTTTAGTTTTTTTTTAAACAAATAAAACCTAGTCAAGTTTGACATGTGGGGTCTTCTCTTGGGGTTGCATGAAAGATATTCTCGTGGGGTTTTCTCTTTGCTCTCCACAACCCATGTTTCTACTAGTGTATTAGTGAGGGTACAAAAATAGTGTTATTTGCAAAACTTTTGTTACTATTTTTTATTATTATTTTCTGAAATTATTTGAAATACAATTGAATTATAGTATGGACTAGTTTCCATTGGTGGGACTTCAGTAAATTATTAGTGTAATGCGCACTAAGGTAGGTACACGCCGTGCCTTACACTGCCCTCCTAGAATTAGTTGGAGAATGGTGTGAATACATTAATGCGGTTTTGGGAAGAGGCTTTGGCAATTTAGGTACATGTCAGAGGCTTCAAAGCTCACACGACCGAGCACTCACATCTCTCATGAGCTTTGGCAATTTAGGTACATGGCAAAGGCTTCAAAGCTCACACGATCGAGCACTCACATCTCTCATGAGCTTTGGCAATTTAGGTACATGGCAGAGGCTTCAAAGCTCACACGACCAAGCACTCACATCTCTCGTGAACTATCGCTTGTTGGTTTACGAGCTCATTTATTTCTCTCCATAATAATAGTGTGATTTCGCCTCCACTTCTTTCAATTCTGACACCTTGGGAAGGAGAGTTTATGAATGCAACCGCTTCCTTTCCAGGTGGCCTATGTGATGTTTTAAGTACTCTAGTTTCAAAATTTTGTACCCGTAATGTAGTCTCAGTTTAACCAAAATCCGAAAATTGATTGTCCACCTCTTTGTTTTCTACACATATCTTCATTGTCTTTGTATTCACTATTTACTACTTACACTTTCAATTACCCACAACCCAATTTGTGGCAGTTTTGGGTGTACCTACCTTCCTAGTAGGATTGGACATATTGTAAGCTAAAAATTGGGCAAAAAATAATAATCATCGTCCCTTCCATCCATGCTCCTCCCCAGCAGCAGTCCAGGTTCAGTTCATTAAATGAAACTCTAGGTGGGCACTTCCTTCCAGTATGACAGTCAGTAGTCTCCCTGCCACTTCCAGAAATGACATGTCAGCAGAATCTACACCCAACCCACACTAATTGCTGCGAAATACACTTTTAAATTCGAAGGGACATGTGCACTCCCTGTGTGTGAAATTCCACCAGACTGGAAGATTGAAAGATTGGCACTGCGTTTATTATTTTAATCTAACCCTCGGGCCTGGCACCGTAGAAAGAAAATCATCCCTTGGGGGGTACCTGACCGTGTGAAATCATGTGCTCCAAAAATAAATAAACAAATCATCTAAACACTCACTGCACTCATGGGACTCGCAGTGGTTTTGGAGTCTGGCAAAATTGCACCAAATTTTTTGGCCGGGCATCACATTCATAGAAGAAAAAAAATGAAACCCCCTTGTGAATCATCAGAAAACTTCAAATTTAAAAAAAAAAATTAGGATGAAATTACCAAATTGTGGATGAAAATAGAATTAAAGATATGTGATATGTGCTAATGTGATGTTTTCTATTCATTATGTGAATGAATGTTGAAATTTGAAGCACCACTATTACATTTAATATCACCACTATGGCACTTCATAGAAAATGAAAAAAAAAACAAAAAAAAACTACATTGGAGGTCAAACTATTGTGCAAGACCTTCCCTTTTCACACAAATTCTAAGGGTGAACTTCTACACTTTTGTTTTATATATAGTCAAACTTCCCTTACTGTATGGGAATGGTGGAAAGGAGTTATTAGCAATATGCACATAAGGTGAAGGTACCCATAATCGATCAAATAAGCAATTTTGGACATGGTCTGGAATGTGGTGAGGGAATGCAAATATTTTCAAAGGTGTATTGATAGAAATGATGGGGATTGCAAAAAAATTGGTAATTTTATTGCTTGAGCTGAAATTACTATGAATTTTGGAAGGCAAAAAGTGCTTCAAACCTATAGACACTCACTAAAGGCTTCTAATTCCAATCTTAGCCAAACTACTTTCTTGCTCACTATTTATTGCTTTTATGCTCACCACTTTGAGACATGTTTCATAACCTTATTAGTTGGAACACATTCCAAGGCTTGGTTGGAAATTGAACCTAACCTTGGTGAGAAATAGAGCACCCTATAAGTTGTACATGGATATGAGATCAGAAATGGATACCTTAGAAAAGCTCAAGTACCAAAGTCCAATTACTTAAACATACTCATGTTGTACTATAATTGTATTTGATTGGCTACTCATCTTAGAAAATCAGTGATGTCTGACATAATTAGCTCCATTGATGGTTTTATGTAGTGGACTTTACGCATGTAAGGAGTATGCAAATAAAGAACTACAATTAATTATGCAAATAGGAAATTTGCATTATGAGAGGTTTCCCTATGGAAGGATTCTCTATCATCCATTAGTCTAAGGATAAAGCCTAAAATGCATCCCTTAGTCATTTATGGATCCCCTTTGTGGTCACATATTTTTGCTTATATATTTATGTATTATATTATGATACTATCACATTTAACTACATTGACATATTCAAACTGTAAACATACAATTATCATGTAGGTGGATGATGAAAGTTTCCAAGGGCTTATTGCAAGAGCTATACAAAACTAATGAAGTACATCCAAGTATATTAAAAGGCCATAATTTTTGTCTATTCTTCAACAATGTTATTAGTGTGGTCATTCAAAGCTTCATGGTTTTTGTTCCAAGTTATATATATGTGTCTTCTATTTATTATAAATATCTAGATTTTTCTTAAGAAGATTTGAAATTACCACAAGTTTTTGAAAAAAATTGTAAAGATAAATCATATCGGTAATATAAAACATCCTTAACCCCTAAAGTCCCAAGGCCTTTTTTCAGCAAAAATCACTCAAAACTATTATTTCTATAGCAAAGAGAGAAAAAAAATTAATATTTTTTTTGCATACCTAACCATAGGATCTTGTACTAGACTAATGTAAGAGTGTGTGGAAGACATTTCATAAACTTTGACCATGAAGATTGCAAGATAATTGCATTTAAAGTAAAGAAAATAAAATTTTTGTACCTTGATTGACTGCATTTTTTGGCTTTGAACCTTCTCAACTTAAAATTTTTGCTCTATGATTTCTAATTTCTAATTTTATATCATGAGTAATTGAGTTGAGAGCCTAGGAGAAAAAATTCAAAAAAAATAGTCTTAGTTTTCATTCATAAAAAAATTATTAAGTAGAAGTAGGTTCAAGATTGAAGGGAAAATTAAACCATTAATAGCTCTAAGATAGAATTGAAATACATTAATCTCAATGGTGAGATTGTTCTAGAAAAAGATCTTAACCTTGTGAAACTTTTTTTTAAAATTGTGAAAATTGAATCTAGAAATGAATCCTACAAATTATTTTTTTCAAGAAGATGCTTTAATTTCCACCAAAAGAAGATTGTCTATTACTTTTGCATAACAAATTCAAATGGAATGAACCAAAACTTCCAATGTAGATTATCCACTAAATTACATTTGAAAATTAAATGTACATTTTAAAAATTCATTTTGTCCCTCGAGGAAACAATGGGACTTTAGGGGGTAACTCCTTAAGGACTAAGGAGACTACTTAGGTTTTTTGAAATTTCACATTGACTTCATAATTTAGAATTTTTAGCTAATCATCCTAACCGATATATAAAGCTTTGCTTTATGTCATTTTGATAACTACTGCAAAAGTTATAAGTTTAAAAAAAAATTCAATGTCAAACTCAGTAGCTAAAACCATATTTTGAAAAATATTATTTTATTTTATAGATTGATACCTAGACAAAAATATTTGAACCATTCTATTTGAAAAAATGATATGAAAGTTATGAGGGGTTTAATTCTAGAGGCAATGTAGGTAGAAAAAAAATGTATAAAGTCCTTTCTTGAACTCAATTTTGGAAATTTTTATAAAAAAGGAAGAAGATGTTTATTGTTTATTATAAATTTCTCACCATTGGAATTCATAATTATAAATTTTTTAATATAAATTATTTGTAATTTAGTTTTTTTTCCATCGAGTACGAATTCCTACTTTATCATTTTTAAAGGTGAATATGAAAAGGATTTTTTAAATTAAAAAATTCATATATTATCAACACATAAGTTATGCACTGACATATATTTATTTATTTTAAAATGTTGCAAGACAAAAATCCACCTTTTGGAAGGACTAGAAAAAACTAATTTTTTAAAGTTTAGTCACATCAAATGGGGAATACAGCTCTAGATATGCAATGCAAATGGTCCTCCTATTTTGGGCAATGAATAGATATTCGGCTTTCATGGCCAATTCCAATCCTTGTACACCTACACACACTTGAAATGTATATACTTACAAAAGGCAACCTCACATTGAATTTTCAATTGATGGGTAGTTTCATTCTAAATTTTTGGAAATATGTAATTGAACAAGTTAACTAAAGAATTAACCTTGGAAATAGAATCCACACAGAAATTGCAATTTGTATCTTACATTGAAGGATTCTTTGCCATCCAACAAACACAAAATATCCACGACCCTTGATTTGCTTATGTTTTGTTCTTTAACGCAAGCGTATTGAACAACACACTGCAAGGATTTCCCATCGAGTAGAAAGGTTGATTTCACCCGAGATAAACCACATGTCACCACCAGGTATCAAATCCGCAACCACACCATTTAGTTTGAAACTTTGAATACCTTACCACCATTTCCACCATGCATTAAGGCCGCAACCACACCATTCAGTTTGAAACTTTGGATACCTTACCACCATTTCCGTTAGGTAGACAAGCTGATTCCACGCTAGATAAATCACATGTCACCACCAGGTATCAAACCATTTAGTTTGAAACTTTAGATACCTTACCACCATCATCTAATACTTTAGAATCATTTTGGACCATAAAACCTTATATGTTTTCTGTTTTTTTTGTCTTTCTTTTAAAACATGCACAATTTCCATTGATAAAATGAAAAAGCATAGAAACCGAAGGGCAAGCCCTTGGCGGAAATATTTTTTAAAAACCTTATGTTTGGATGGCTGACAAGCAACCCTCACCCAATTGGTGATTTTTTTTTTCCCTCTTAGGAAACAAGGAGAAAATTACGAGGACCTCACACAGTAAGTAACAAAGTGACGACGTGGAAGTTTCCCAGTCATTGCAGGGAAACTCGAGTCCCGAGGACATTTCCCAGAAATTACCTTGGCGGGGATTTGGAGGGTCCCTCTGCAATCCCGCTAAATTTCGAGACTCCGCTAAACTAGACGACGAGAGGAACATGGAATTTGTCCCGGAAAGCTTGTCTGAAGCCCTCACTGGCCAAGGTCGGCCAAAGTGGGGGCTCAAATGGACCGAAAGACTAGGGCACCCCTGATTGAGGAGACGAGGGGGGACCCTTGGGGCCACCCCCAAGTCTAGACCCCTAGATTAAGGCTTGCCTCTTTTGGAGACCCCCTTTTTCCCTGAGATGGGATTAATTTGGCATTGGGAGCTTTGGATTTTTTCGGAAAATGATCAAACAATGTGGGAAGGGTTTTTAAGTTTGAATTGAATTGAATGTAAGGTTTGAATTGGGTGGGGATTCGTGCCCACCGTTCCCCCTTCAAATGGCCTTCTTTTTCTGACTTGGTAGTTGGGGAATCAGCATCTGTGATAGCACCGAATGTTTGTTGGTTGGTTGGGAAGCTTTTGCCATTGAAGAAGAAAGAAAGGAAGAAAGAAGGGGCTGGTTTTATGAGAGGACCTGGCCCCTGGGGGTGCGAAATTGGTGTGAGTGCGAAATTAGTGTTGCTACAAAAAGAACTGAATTGGAAATTGTCCATGTGTTTAAATAAATTTAGAAAAATAATGAATTGGGATTAATGCGTGTAATATTGTCAAATATGTGGGTAATAAAATTGGAGCTTGCACTAATGTGTGTAATATTGCCAAATATGTGCTCTAATGATATTGGAGCTTGCACTAAATAGTGTTTGGGAAAAGACGGTGGCTAGTTCAAAGTTAGTTGGGTTGCAATTTGAAAACATTGGCAAAAAAACGGTGACAAAATCTATAAATTTTTTGTTTTGAGTAAAAAAATAGAGAAAATAACCGGACTTAGTTCTTCAAATAATGGTTCAATACGAGAACTAAAGGAAATTAACTAGTAAAACTCAAAAAGTTTTCCGAATAGTGGCACTAATGTGTGTAATATTGCCAAATATGTGCTATAATAATACTGGAGCTTGCACTAATGTCTAATGTGTGTAATATTGTCAAATATGTGATATAATAATATTGGAGCTTGCACTAATGTGTGTAATATTGCCAAATATGTGCTATAATAATATTCAATTTGCATTAATTTAAATATATTACAAGTAAGAGTGTGATTTTGGTAAATTAGTGTTATATAAAGGAATAAAATAAATTAGTGTACTTTTTGGCCTTTTGAATGGGTCAAGGGATACTATTTACCAAATTTTATAATTGGTAAGATGTTATCTTTTGTAAGGCTCTTGATAGTTTGTTTATTTATGAGGTATTTGTAGAACCATTGTTAACTTCTAAAGGTAAAGTTCATGACTATTTTCACCAAAGACCACTTCAAAAAAACTATCATATCTAGTACAAAGAGTTAAAAGAAAAGGAAATGATTTGTTTGCATAACCAAATGTAGGAGCTTGCATTAGACTTGTATGAGAATGGGTGGAGAATGTTTCAAGACACTTTGACCATTTAAGATGCCTTCCTCTCCAAATGAAAAATTGAGATCCCAAATCTCCAATGTGAGTCAAAATTTCAAACTATTAAATATTAGTGTTGAAAGTGAAAATAAAAGATTGTTTTATAAATTGTTTTAGTAGATTTTAGACTTTGAATCCCTTTTAATTTAAATTTTTCGCACTCTATTGTTTGTTTGTTTGTTTGTTTGTTTTAAATTGTGAGAATTTAGTTTTTAAACTCATCATGTACATTATTTTCTTAAAATATGCTTGCATTGACCTCAAAAGAAGACTATTTTGTAACTTTCACATCACCAATCCACAGTTGGAATTAATAAAAAAAAATCTCATGAACATAAATATATTTGATGAATTAAAAATTAATTAATTGATTTTTAAGTTTCTTTTGAGTTTTTTGCTGCATGGACTCAAGCATTTTGTACTTGGGATGGCATAACTTGTCCTCTCAAACACCAAATGGAATAAAATTATATTCCCAATAATCTTGTACATTTTCCTTACCTTTGAGAAAAGAAAAACAAAATATAATTTGACATAAGAGGAACATGTCCAAAAGTATTTTAAATCCACTCCAAGACTTTGAATTGTTTGGAGATGAGAAAAGATTTTTTCATTTTGAGCAATACCTACATTATTTTCAATTGAAAATTGTATCCTACAAAATTAAAAAAACTATTCATTTGCAATGGTCTTAGGGACAACTTCTATGGGCAGTAGGATTGATGGAAGGGGAAATCTAGAGACAAAAATATTTGTACGGAAAGGTAAAACTTGGTAACCCAATGTCTTCTCCAAATCACTAAGTATAAGAAAATTAATTGCTTCATCGTCAATGATTGGTACACACTCTCACATTCACTAATACAAATTTGCATCAATAAAACCAATGTCTGAAATGTTTTGTACTAAATTTGAGGTAAAATTAGCATAATTTCTTTAAAATAATACAAATTTAAATTAAATTCATGAGATTCATGGGATGTCTTTGAAGAATTACAAAGCTCAAATGAATGTACATTTATTTGTTTGATTAGAGTTTGAGACATTCATTTATCAAAGTTACACTACTTTAAATTAGTGCATGATTGAATATTACTTTTGTGACCCATTATCTCTTACCTCTTGCCTTTCTAATGTAGATTCACAATATTGAAAATCAAATCTTTTCAATATTTTATTGTGTTGACCAATATGGACATGAATATAGTCAATTGAGACTACTTTGGACCTTTGTTCTTTTTTCACATACATACTAGCGGTTGGCGCTTGCTATGCTATGCATTCACCATTAGAATTTCATTAGAATTTTTATGTATTAGATAGAATGCAAAAAAAAGAATTTCAATAAATCTTTAGATAAAAATTAGTAAAATCTTCATATAATTTTTTAAATAAATAAGCATATATTGAAATAAACAATAGAAATTTAATGAATGATGAATGAAATACATGCAATGATGATTATGATAAAAGACACACATACATTAGAATGCACTAGAAATTTGACTAAATTGTTACAAACAATAACAACCCAAATAGAAGAATTTCAAGGAAAAACTTGTAAATTTCAAAAGCTTCGTGAACAATTTAATTGTTGTGAAATCCAAAATCGGTTCAATCTAATAAATTTCTCAAATCATTTGGTAGTAGCAATAGAAAATTGGATTTCAGAAGCTCAAAGCTCACAGAAGCACAAAATCATAGAAATGCAAAAGAAGTATAAAGCCAAGAAAAGCAATGGAATTGCTACCTTTATAATATCAATATATTGATCCTCTTTAATATTACCTCAATTGCAAAGACTATATTATTTTTATAATATCACCCTTTGTAAAAAGTGATATTACAAAGGTGATTGTGAACTGCTACTCTATTTCAGTAATATCACATTGTCTGAAAATATGATTTCTATGTATGCATGATTAGAAATATTTTTATAAAATAATTAAAATAATTATTTTAAAGACTTATTGAAATCATATCATGCATTCTATTCAAATATATCAAAATTCTACTAATATGTGATACAATGAATGCGTAGCATAGCAAGCACGAGCCCCTAGTATTAATGGTAGCATTTGTGATATTACAGAGGGACTTATAATTTTAGTAGTATGATATAATATATTCAAGGCCCACATAACAATGCTTAGAACAATTCCAACATACTTTTTGCAATCCTATGATGCTGAGTTCCAAGGGCTATAAAGGCGAGTATAAAGGAAAACGGCAAGTGAATTTTTTTTTAAATGCGGTTTTAGCTACCTACACTTATAATGTATCAAAAAAATCATCACAATCAAAGAATTTTAAGAATTTTTAATGGATATTTTAATTAAAAAAATAAGTTTTGTTCAGTGCACCTAAAATCCTCAAAAATAGGCATTTGGAATATCAAATAATTTTATTTTAATATCATTTTTGGATATGACTTACATTAAGTGGTCCAATACATAAAATAATTTATTTTATTAACAAAAAATTAATAAATTGTGCACTATGATGCCTACAAATCTCAAAATTCAGCATTTTTTTTCTCACTTCTATGAAAAGATCCAAAAATTAAAGTTAAAAAAAAACTTATTAGGAATACATCTTGATCCCATTGAGGTGCAGGAATTTAAAAAAAAATTAGGGTCTTACTTGATCAAAACGAACAAATTAGTCAAACTTTGGAGGTTTTAAACAAAAATAAGGTAAATAGTGTGTCCAAAAAGTGATACCCCAAGCCGACCATTGCCCTATATTGGAATTTCGATTAATTATAATAATCTACTTTTTATTCCTTAAAAAAAATTTAAAAAATTTAAAAATTGTAAGTTTTATAACATTTTGAAGGTAACATCTTGGAAGCTTAAACTACACTTTTTTGGAACTTTTCAATCAAATTTTCTCTTGTACACCAATTATACCATGTATTTATCACTATCATCTCTAATTTTTTTTAAATTTTCATATTATTTTAAGTTTTTTTGTAATTACTATGATTTTATTAAAAAAATTAATTTATATATTTTAAAAATGAAGATAAAATTTTAAATGTTGCATCTCTTGGTGCATTGATACCTCCTTTCACTTGCCAACAAGAAAATATGAAATTTGACCACTCTAATAATATAGTAAGTAGGGACAATAACAAAAAGTGGCATTTTGTAGAGTACCCACCTTAGGAGATGGTCTAATTACTTTAAAATTGAGAATGATAGGGGATGTTCTAATTGCTTCATGTCGAGCAAGGCATGCTCTTCCAAGAAATGGATGTTCTACATTTTTTCTTTTTAAAAGTCTATATTTTCTATCTTTTTGTGAGATTATGCTCTTGGAATCTTAAATTCTTCATGTCTAGGGGTGGCTTCCATGTAAAGTTGATGAATGGTGGGATTAGGACTTAAAAAAAACCTTCCATTCTACCAATTATGAGTAAGCTTCACCATCGCCTTAAGGTACGTACACCCAAATGTAACAGGAATCGATTGTCAACACTTAAAACAAGCCCTAAACTAAAGCACATGTGGATCCAATGTTGACAAGTGAATTTCTATGAATGTGTCACAATAATGGGGTTGAGTTTTGCAGTGGCCAATAAAATGACCATGATACAAACATAGGGTTTGTCGTTTTTGGTGTTTATGTGTCCACTCTTGTAAAAGTCTATTGTCTATAGTAGGTGCATCTACGCACTTGTTTTCACAAATTTTCATTATATTCATACAAGCTTAGAAAAATACAAAACCAATTATGTTGGTTTTTTTAAAACATTTTCTAATAAGCGCACATCATTTTACTTTGTCCCTACCTTCAAGATCTGCAAATCTTGAATAAGTGTCACATTTAGGTGCTTCTACCTTACTACACGTGGAAGCCAGTTCTTAACCTCTAAAGGACCATTTGTCCATTTGGGGACATAAGTGGGATTTTGGACAGGTACCTATGGTCTCATTCCCCCCCCCCCTAGATTTTGATACTTTTTCTAAAGATAGAAAAACTTGATTGGATTTGTAGAAATATATATTTTTTTCAATTGGCGCCCGAGAACAAAAGTTATGCTTAAAACAGTGGAGAGGGAAGAGAGGAGAGAAGTAGCAAAAATAAATTTCAAGAATTTGAATTAAATTTTATTGTTTATTCATTCCATTTGCATTTGTTATGAGAAAGTTATGAACAATCTTGTCTTTTGGGCAATCTAATTATCTCTTTGAAAAAATAACTTGCAGGATTCATTTCTAAATGCAAAAAATTATTAAGTAGAAGTAATGTATTAAAAAAACTTTTGCTTGCTAGAATAATCTTACCATTCGGATTAGTACATTTTAATTCCATTTTAAAGATGTTAATAATTTAGATTTTCTCCCTATCTCGCATCTACATCTACTTAATAATTCTTTAAGAATGAAAACTAGTTAAATTTTTTTTTCCTAGATACTCAACTCAATTCCCCACCATAAATATTTAAAACTCAAAACTTTTTAGTGCAAAAAGTTAAGAAGGTTCAAAGTCAAAAAATCTAATCCCACAATGTGTTCTGAAAAACTTTTTTCTTCTACTTTAAACATAGATATCTTACAATCTATGTTGTCAAAATTTCTGAATTTTTTTTCACACATTCTCATACTAGTTAGGTGTAAGATCCTACAATTAAATGTACAAAAGAAGAAAACAAATTTCAATTTTTTTTACGCTTTGCTATAAAAATAGCAGTTTTGAGTGTTTTGGGCAGAAAAAAAAGGGTCTTGGTCCTTAGACGTTAATGCTTTTATTTGCAAAATCTAAGCTCATCCACAGATCAATCATATAGATTGCTCATGAATTTTGACCAAGTGTGCAGTCCAGGCAATTCTTGACTGCCCCCCCCCCCCCCCCCCAAAATAAAAAAATGAAAAAAAAATGAAAATGCAATTTTCCCTCTCAAATGCTGAAGTCATGTTCAACTTTTATGGTAGTGCTCAAAATCAGAGCCACTTGGGATTTTCAGTCAACTTAAATTGGCAATTTTTTTTGGTACAGTAAAATCAACCAGCAGACATTTCTCTTTTTCTATTTCCTGACCATTTTCAAATTAAATTGGAATGGGGGAGAGATTGACATTGGACGGAAATGGCATAGGTCACACTATATGGCATTTCTTGAAAAGAGGAAAAATTCATTTTAAATGATTCCTTTCCTTTTGTGTGAAAATTATCCTACAGTGTACTGTTTTCTTTTAGCAGTGGAAACTGTCCATATGTTTTAAAAAAAAATTAATCCTACAAAAAGCATAAATTGTGCAATTCACTTGGGTGTATAAAATTCAATAATCCTTGAAGAGAACACAATACAATTGCCTTATTGTTGTAAATTGCATGTATTTATCCAAAATGCTTGATGACCTCTTATGGGAAAATCATATTTTGCCTTTTTCTATTTTTTTCTGTAACATTATTAACCCTTTAGTCCTAAATGGCAAAGGAATTTTTTTTCCCCGAATGAACATGTCAAAAATTGCCATTTTTGGGTGCGTTGGCTAAAATTAAAAAGGAATTATTATTTTTTTAAACTTCAACCATAACAATCTTGAAATTCAAGAGAAGGTGCTCTTTGCTTTTTATGAACCAAGATTCCTTTTAATGTAGAAAATCTTGAGCTTAGTAAGTTTTCCAATGAATTGTAGGTCATGATGACATGAAAATATTTTTTTATTATAGTGATGTTGTAGAAGGATTCACTACCTCCTTATTCAAGAACATTATGACCTTACAAAGTTTATTAGGTTATTAGACTTGAGAAATACAAACCAAATTGCCCAAGGAGATTGAGTTTTTTGGAGCATTACAAATTTTCATTCTAGGAAGTGATTAGATTTGTCCCAAGTGTAAAACTCTTGATTTTTTCATCCATCAACATGCTTGCAAATTCGTATATTAATTCTCTTGCATTTGCATAATATAGATTTAATTTTGTTCTTAATAAATATTCTATAGTTCAAGGGGTGTAGGTATATTTGACCCCTAGAAAGTAACTTTTCTAAATTTAGGACTGACCCTTTAAAAATAACTTTGATTATAAATCCTAAATTTAGAAAAGTTACAATTTAGATTGTTAATTTATTAATTTTAATTTGTTTAATTTGTTAATTTAATTCTAAAAATCACCTTGATTATAATTTAACATTCTAAACACAAAGAACAAAAGAAAAATTAATTATACATATTCAATATATTATCAATTTTTGGTTTCAAATTTGATTGAAAACTATTCTTCAACGTAGTAGTTGCTCTGGTTGTATGGATATGGTCCATGAGTCAAATTTTTCAACTTTTGTGTAAAATTCATCTTTTTGATCTTGGAAATTTCCTTAGAGGTTTAAGGCTTCTAGCTCATGCAATCATACTTCTAGGCTCACATAATGGCAATCATTTTTTTAATTTATTTTTAGCATAAACCATGTGAACTTTGATATATTTGTTTCTAACTTTGAATCCAAAACGTCAAAATTTTGAAAAACAATTATACAATTTTTGGTAGTAGTTCAATATGATTTTGTATAATTAATTAATTAATTAATTTTTTACTTTTGGATACTTTACATTCACTCTAGTCAAATTCTTCTAAGACTTGATTTATTCCTTATGGTCCAAATTGAATCTTCTTGAATTAACCCTCGACACTCATCAATCTATATTTTGGATGACAGAAAAGATGCTTTAAAACGATATTTCGTTCAAACAACTTCCCATTCATCCCCCAAAAAGAACGCTTTCAAACTTCACCACACCAATAGGTTACCAATTCGGTGAAATTGAGGTACTAACAGTCCCAAGGTAATTAATCAATGAATGAATGAATTTTTTTTTAAAAGGGTCCGGGTATCAACCGAAACTACCGAGAAGCTTCCCGACCGAAAAAGGGGTTCATAACTTTAATTGCAACCGCTACTTTGGAAGGGGCCTGGGATTGCTTGGCTTAGCTTGGAGCATTCAAAGCCTTCCTTCTAGAAACTTCAGTGAATTTGAACTGGAGAGGCCTGGGCATTGGGTGTTCGTTCTGTCGAGGAGGAAGTATCTAGGCCACGTGTTTGCAGACCAGCCTCAAACCCGAGGTTAAGAAACTTGACTCAAAATTAGAAACGCCGAAGGGAAGGTAATATCCTGAACAGCTGTTGGAATGCAGTCTGATCAGCTTGTGTGGTGGGGGCGGACTCATCAACTTAACTCGAGTTAAAGTTTGAGTTAACTCGAGTTAAGGGTAGCTGACGTAGCACTTGGCTGGGACCGACTTAAGAAGTTTGAAAAAAAAGAAGAAATTTGTTGGATATTGCACACAAATTACAATTAAAGTGTCTGTTCATGAAATTAGTTGAGCCACACACTTGTCCCAATTTGGGATGGGGCTGGGTCTCAATTGGGCACCTGGCCAAAATGGCGGACAGGGCTTTAATAAATAGATATTATAGGGAAATTAGGTTGCCCCCTCAGTAATTTCTTGACATTTTACGCTATGTAAATATTTATGGTTAAGGTGGAGCCACCCATAATGGATTACTTAAAGTCATAGCAAACATGATTTGTAACAATATTTGGTGAAGCAAATATTTACAAAAGTGCAAGGATAGAAATGGTCTGGATAGCAAAAAATTTGGTGGATTTACAGCTTGAACTGAAATGACTATGAATTATTAAAGCCTAAAGTTGGACCTGATCCATGTCCAATGTCTAGAGTCCTACAAAATTGATCAATGGAAGAGAACTTGTAGGTAACTCTAACACATAGTTATCTACAATTACCTATGGTTCACTAATTTCTTGACATTTTATGTTATATAAATATTCATGGTTAAGGTGGAGCCACCCATAATCGATTACTTCAAGTCATAGCCAACACGATCTGCAATAGTATTTGGTGAAGCAAATATTTACAAAAGTGCAAGGATAGAAATGGCACGGATAGCAAAAAAATTGGTGGATTTACAGCTTGAACTAAAATGACTATGAATTATGAAAGCCTAAAGTTGGGCTCGATCCATGTCCAATGTCTAGAGTCTTACAAAATTGGTTAATGGAAGAGAACTTTTAGGTAATTGTGGCACACAAAAGCAGGTGCAAGTTTTGTAGTATTGTGAGGACCACATTGGTTACAGAACCAATACAAATTGATGCAAATGAGTCCCACCCTCTCATGGATTTGATAAACACCCTATTGATTGCCTACGAGGCAATGGTTGGTAATGGGTGGCTCCACCTTCTTGTCCCCAAATAAAATGTTATCTTTCTAGTGGTAGTTGGTAATGGGTGAGTGGATACAGTAATATCAAGTGTAAACTCAAAGAATCACTTGTACCTCCATGTGTACAAGCAGTCAATAATGAAGTGATTTTTTAGGGCAATACAAGCTGATTGTTAAGGCAACCTAATTTCACTACAATTTTGTGTAGATAACATTTGGACTTGTAGACCCAACACCCAAAACATCCCCGTGGAAAATTATAGGAACTTATTACTTACCGTGGATGATAAAATTTGGAAGATTTGGATTTATGTTAGGAATAATGAACTTTATAATTAGATGCGAGAAGTCAAAAAATTCAAAAAGTAACCAACAACCAAAAAAAGGGGCTAATGTTTATATTTATTAGTCAAAGTGAAAATGTTTTTGGATTTTTTGTTGAGTTCACAAAGTTCACACACGTTCAAACCGTTAGGGGGAAGAGGGAGATTTTGTGACCTTGCCTATTTCTAATTTGCTTAATGGATTTTTTTCCTATTGTAGAATGAATTTTGATTAATCCATTATGTTTGATGGGATTGAAGAAGGGATAGTAGATTCTCCCAATAAACATTTTGGAACATCTAATGAACAAACTATGATGGAACATTTTGGAACATCTAATGAACAAACTATGATGGAACATTTTGGAACATCTAATGAACAAACAATCATGAAAAATAGTTGTATCCATAATCAAACTTGTAATTTTATGAATAAAATATGTACATCTTGAGTGAAAATTTCTATGGTTTAATTTGTAGAAAACATGTTACAATGTAGTGTTTTACCTTACATAATTTGAGTGAATTCTACAGAGGGAGAAAAGATACCATAAAGAAGGAAGTGAGGTTACATCATGATGAAAGAGTGATAAGAATGATGTTTGGTGCAATGAATCACCAACAATGTTCATGAAGTTAGAAGGTTTCATTGAAAAACAAAGAACCATCTACTAATCTTGAGAATATCCCTACTTATAAAGCAAAGCCTCATCACATCAAGTAGGCAAGAGACTTTTTTAGAGGTTGAAACACTTGTGACCTCCATTTGTAAAACTTATTTCTATTAACTTCAACCAATTAGAATTCCTTTAATTTATCCTAAGCAATAAAAATCTTAATAATTTATAATGCCAATGTCTAGAATTTTGTATACTCTTATTTTCAACTCTTCAAGCATCCATGATTTATTCATATAATATCCAAAAAATACATGCAAATTAAGACAATTTCAAATCTCTTTTTGATTCCTCCAAAAATCCAACAAAAGGTTAAACAATTCAATAAAGGGTTTAGTGTTTATTTGGACAATTTTGGGTGTTGTTAATTACTTTAAAGGCAATGCCACATAATGCCAATTATTCATTTTTTTTCTTTTTCTTTTTACTAAAAATTTCATTGAAACTATAAGATCTGAGAAATTTTAATTTATTTTTGTTATTTAGGAAAGTACAATTGAAATTTGACCATCTACAAATTTTCAACAAATTGCTTCAAAAGTAGACTAAATAATCACATTTCCTTCTTTAAATTTTCTACGTGCTTATAGCTAGCTATAGTATTTCTAAAATTGGAAATATATAGCCTCTCGAAAGAATGGTTGCGCAACAGTCCACGTAAGGTATCTTCATTGTAAACAACCCCCCCTTTTTTTTTTTCAAACAAGCAACTATTAACACAATTTGGAAAATTATCATCTTGTAATGTTAATACATAAAGGCAATAGCAAATGCAATTGATTTGAGAATTTTTAGAATTTGTGTGTAAATATATTACAAATTTTCAAATTAAGGTCACAAAAAAGTTAGAAACACTTGTTATTGACATTGAACTATCTTTACTTGAACGTCCTTGAAGTACACAATGCTTCAATTTTCACTAGTTGCTTCAAATAACTCTTTCAATTTCCTCTAGTTCCTTTTGAAAACTAGTGTTGAATTTGAGCAAATGCTTTATCACATTTGGATCCATGAGAGGCTATGAATAATTTAATTCTTTTTGACATTAAACAACCTGTGTTGCAAAAGGGTGAGATACCTTATTTTTTTATAAGCTACATACAGATTTATGTAATGATAAGTTATTCAAATAGTTTGCAATATTGCACTTTGGCGGTTCAGTTTTTATCAATAAGTTATTTGGCAATTATGAACTATTAATAGGGATTTTTAGTTTTCAAACAACCCTTCAATTAATCTTGAACAGTTTTCTTTATTGCATGAGAAAATGGCAATTACGGCTTTCGTCGAACTCATTACTTTTTCAAAGTGTCCGTGCTTTGCTATAAAGTTAAAGGAATGAATTTGGATGTTATGGGACCAAGTTGTACATGTAACGGCCTTTTCTAACATCTTCACTTTTTACATGTTTAATTTTCCTTGGATTTGGAGAAGTGGATCATGATTATGCAAAACCATTTGGATTCAAGCTATTGCAATTTTTTAATTTTTAAAACTCCGGAGATTGTGAATTTTAAAAAAAAAAATTCTTTAACAAATGGGAGACCGACTGCATTTTAAAAAAAAATCATTTTTTTCAATTTTCGAAATAAATTTTAAAAAAGGGAAAAAAGAAGACATTAATTAATGAATTAATTAGTAAGTAACTAGTGGGTAGCCAAGGCCCCACAAGAGTTTGAGTGGATGAAATTAGTAACCCAAATCATCATTCTCCTGACTGACCGTCATCGCGACGGCGCTCCCACGTTCTCCACTTCCTGCCCCCCCTGCCCGCGGTCACCTCCGCCGGAAATATCCAACGTGGCAACCCACTCCGTGAGGACCGTGGGGACGCCGGCAAGTGGCTGTGTTCCGGGCCGGGCGCGGTCCCATCGGGAGTCGCATTGGAACCCGACCCGCGATGCGAGCGGGACGAGCTCACACCATGTGCTCGAGTCCGTCATAAACCCAAGCACGACGCTAACCTTCTTAAGCCTGCACACCTTCACCGCTCTTCGTCCTTGAGCCTTCAATCTCTCTCACACTTGAGTTTCTTGAGATTGCTTTGATCTTCCTTGAGCTGTCTTGAGCTGTCACTCAAAATATCAAATCTGTGATCGATCCTAAGTTGGTAGAACCATCGCTCTCCCAGCTCAGCTGCCACCACTTTGAAACCGCGTGCACTGCTGTCGTTGCTTCGGATTTTTTCCTCTTAGAGTTCCATTCGTGTCCTCTCTTCAGTGCGAGATTGTTTGAGTAATTTAGCGATTTGGGTTCTCAGGATTTGTGCAATGGCACCCACAGTAGCAATCTGTCGCTCGAGTTTGGGGACGCAATCTCGTGAGACGATGGGGTACGCGAAACGAAATGTGGCTTCTGGCATTTGGATTCGTCAGCCTACTGCCGTGCCGCCCATGAGCGGTGCCTTGAGTGCTTGCGCGACGCGGAAGAAGGGCTCTTTTCATGCGAAGTCTGCTGCGACATTGGACGCATCTCTCAAGGAAGAAGAACGAGAGGCTGCTGCTTCGGCAGTGTCTGTTTGTGAGACGCCGAAAGCCAAGAAGCATCGAATCCCGGTGGTGGACATCGACCTTTGTCCTCCAGCTCCGAAGAAGGCCCGTCGTGATCACAGCCGATTGTTGCCTGGCGCTTGCTCCAGCGAACGGGAGCGCTCGAATTTTCTCCAGAAATTGAACTTCTCACGGAGTTATTTGTTTTGAGCACCGGAATCTCGACGTCTACACCTCGTAGATTTGGTTGGTGCCTCTTGCAGCATCGCGATTCGAGACGCTATGGCTGAATTGGTAGCCACAGAGAGTGAGAGCTGGACTCTCTTTCAGGAATTGGGGATGGATCGTCGTTACCCTTCTGCGTTCCTAGAGTTCGTTTTCAAGGAGAGTGTCGACTGTGTCTACATCTCGTAGATTGACTGAGTTTCGGTTGGAGTTCCGCCGCCGCTGCTGCTGCTGCTGTGTTGCTTTGGAAGAATTTGAGGTGGTGCAACTCTGCGCCAAATGCAATGCCATGAATGTGATCGTCTGATTACCATTAACGGAGTCGGTTACATGATCAAGGTAATGCTCTTCTTCTGTGTCTGTTTATCCCATGACAAAGGGATGTAAATGAGTTGTGTATAACATATCTGGGAGTGTGATTTTTATGAGATCGCCACATGGATGTGTGGAGGGATCAGTTTGGCAAAGTGGGAGGTTGTAGACCACTATGAGTGGTAGTAGACAGACTCGTTTCATTCTAAGAGCAGTGGGCACTTAGCCAAGGCATGCTTACACTACATTTTTTTTTTGATAGCCAACAGTTGGTAACGATCCTGTCTTTTACGGTTTTAGTGTCCTTCCAAGTGGGCGGTGGATCCAGTTAGTTACTACATACATGAAATTCACAGCCCTCTCTGATTGATGCTGACTCTTCCGTATCAAATTCTTGGTTCAGGTATGAGGAGCTTTGTGGACCATTCAAAGCTAATTGCGCAGAGGAAGCCGAGTCTCAAGGATTCTCCCAGTGCATGGCGAGAAGAAGGAACTACTGCTACATAATGGCAAGTCTGGTGTTCAAGGCAGCTTTTTCACCATCTCATTGGTTTTCTATCTCATTGGTTTGCCACAAGAGGATTATAACACATATTCCATTTCCTCATTCAAGGAGTACAAATCTAGATGTCATGACTTGTGCATTACCGAGTCTACTTCACAAGCCATTTCTGATTGCATGACGATGAGAAATGTAATGGCGTTTATGAGCTTGGATATGAGACGGATGTGATCTTCTCATGGATTTCTGATGTAGTGCTGACAGTTACGATACTTTCTTGAGTGATTCAGCTACAATATCATCGGTCACTAGTTTTATCAGATATTGTTTGAGGGTAGCTGCAGTGGAGGTCGTTGATCGATCGATCGGTTTTGTGGTTTGTGCAAGTTCTAGCCGTGTTGCCTATTACAAGTGCAGAGATAGCATTTAGCTGGTGGTTGGTTTCTGAACATATCTCCCTGGATAGATGTTTCAGCAAGCTGGTGTGTGACGTCCTGGTTTCCTATGAACATGAATTGAATATGAAATTACACCTCCGTGTTTCCGATGTACCGTATGCTTGATGCTCTATGTTATCTAATACATTCTGCATATTGGATTGAGATTCTGTATCAAATCCTTCTGATCTGCAACATGGGATCAATAAGCAGTGAATTTTGAAGTACTTCTAAATTTCTGCATCACGATGTTTCTGATATACTTTGAATTCCGACATGTACCATTATGTTTTCTGTGTATTGGATCGAGTTTCTCCGTCGAGCCCTTCTAAATGGAACTTGTCGTTTACAAACGAGAATGTCTTTGCTGTTGACCAAATCTCTAAGTTCCAGTTGTATGAAACAACCAGCAGCTATGCTATGAGTCGAGGGTTTTCAACATGCAGCTCATCTGTGAGACAAGAGGTGTTGTTTTTGCAGATTTGGTGATGACGCTAAAGTTGATTATCCTTATGCCAATTCGGTCGACTGGTGGCGTGGCGGGCAAATCAATGTTTAATAGTGTGTTGTTTTGTTACGTATATTTCTTTTTGAAGGGTTCTGTTAAATGGTTAGTTTTCATTTCCATTTTTAATTTTTTTTGGATAAATAACCTCCAATGTTTAATGTTTACTCTGTTTCTTAATAAGTTCCTATGTTAGTAGAATCCATGTAGATTAGTTAGAGCAGTTGTTGTTTATACATTAGATTTTCATTGATGTTACTGATTTTAGGTTTTATTATCTTTTATCTTAAAGCATTTTTGCTAATGTGTGTCAAGAAGACCATGAAGGTTGTGTCGATTGAATTTCAAATTGAACTTAAGATTGACAAGTAGAAACTTGAGAAATAACCCTAAAACAATAGGTGTATCTTTGTGATCATCAATCCTATATTATACCAATAGGAATAAGGATATTCTTTATTTCTATATGAATTTTGACAAATATTTATTGGATATTTGGGAGTCTTTTGTGGAATTATAGGCTTATATCTTGAATAAAAGTTGGAAATTTTTCACATTTATTTTTGAAACTTTCATTTTGCAAATTCTAGACTATTCTTTATTTGCTCAATTAGAATTGATTATGTTTTGGAAAAAAAATTCCTATTGATGAAGGTGTGGACAAGGTTCTACAATTAGAGTTTGATTTCATGTCCTCTTTGGGTTTATGCTAAAAAACTTTTACTTGGGAGAAATTACTTGAATGAACTTTTGAAGAGGGATATACAATTTCATTGGACTGACGAACAATATTGGGTGTACATACCTTACACCAATTATTTTGTTGACTCTAGAAAAAAGGGGAGGAGGTTTTGCATTAAGAGCTACATCCAACATGTGGATGTATTTCAATGTGAGAAATATCGAGTAGGTTGCTACTCGAAAAGCAAACTAATATTATAGTGGAATAGAGTTTGGGAAATATTCATGAACACATTGGATGGAGAGAGCTTGTACTCAACAACACCTTGTCTGCTATAATCTTCCTCTCATTTGACTATGAACAACAATGGGTAACTATACCATACTTCCATTAACAAACAATAAGTACCCAAGACTAAAGAACTACCCATGTGCATCCAAAAACAAGTTTATATACAAAAGGCAACATTTTGTAAAGAAATGATCACTATCCAATATACTAAGAATGGCATTAGAAGATATTTGAGGACAAAATAAGACTATGGGTTCCCATGAGTTCTTGAACTACGGAGAACTTTGCCGAATCAAACACTCTGATGTGGCTGCAATCGTGCCATATAAGATAATATTAATTAGTTAATTATATTTTGAAAAAAAGTTTTTTATTTTTAATTTAATTTTATTATTATTTAAATATTTTGACACGTTTCCATTTTGGGGATAGGCCTAAAATGGCCCTCCCAAGCCCTCAAATCCCTTCTAATGTATTTAGTGTTTGTAATACAAATTATAAATCCTATTGTAATACTAAATGTCAAGAACACTATTAGTGTAACCAACACTAAGTGACAACATAAATACTATCTATCAACTAAATGTGAGTCAAGTAAGAGGATGAATAATACTAAATATCATTTCTAGTGTACCAAAGTTTCAAACAAGGCAAGAGTGATAGGTAGATAGTAATTCATTTTGTTGTTTCATTGAAATCTTGGCCATATAAATAATCTAAATGTCTTTTATGAGCTAATTAAACATTGGCACTTTGACAAATTTGTCATACCTTATTTACTTAAAAAACGACAATTTAAAGACTCAAAGTCATCCATCACATAGTTTTGGTATGTGGCATCATTCTAGGGTTAATCTTCAAGATGGATTTAAACATCTCATTTTTAATTTGTAGGCATTGAGTTTCTTAGAGCATTTGTTTCCAATTTACTATCTATAGTAAAGGATGCAAAAGTTGTTAGGGATTGACTTGATCCCATCTTCTATACTAATTCTTTAACATAAAAAATACATTTCAAAAGAACTTGCTTCAAATGTAATACTAAACAAAAGAAATATTATACTAAGTTGTAAAGGTTAGCAAAAATATTTCTAAATAGAGATGTCAAGATTTAGAAAAATTACTTGTCTAATTTTTTTGGTATGAAAAAAATATTTTTCTATCTTTAATTTCCAAATTACATTTTTCAGCTTTAACTAATTATATGTTGAATTGAACCTTTTGAGTACAATAATATAAATCCTTTATGATAAAAGCATCTTGTTCAAATAACTGAAGTTAAATTCAAAACTTTACAACCATATATTGTAAAGAATATTAAAGGATGGCAAAACAATTCAGCTAAAATGTAAATGAATCCTTGCAATACATGCATTATTATAAGTTGCTTCTAGCATTGTTGTTTACGTGGAAATATTAAAATATTTGAAATTGTCATTTTTTAAATAAATATTTATTTATAAATATCAAATGAAAGAGATTGAACAAAACACATCATGAAAATTTAAATAGAATGAAATCTTATCGAGTTTCTTAGTCTATTTTTGTTTAATCTTCCTCTTAGGTCATAAAATTTATTAGGAAAAATTCCAATCCATCTAGAGGGCTCTACAGGGTGATTGCAAGAAACACTTGTACTATTTTCTGTCACACGTTGCGGGCTAAGTTGTTTTTTGGCCATAACTTTTGTGTTTTAACTCCAAATGACTTAAGATTTACAAGAAAGGTATTCATGACTATCCTACAACTTCCTTGATTTTTGGGTAATTTTCAAAAATAATTTACTATCCAAAAATAGGCCCGAAATAAATGTCACACTTGCTAATTTGGAGGTTTTTAGTACTTTTGAGTACCTTTTTCATATACCCTACATCAAGAAAATTATATGGAGTTCTTCCTTACATATAAATACAACTTTTTACCGAAAGGTTTTTAAAAATAATTAATTTTGTGTGGTGTGGAAGTCTATGAAGAGAGCTTCCTTCTGCTTGCATTTTGAAACATATAAAATATTATTTTTGTAAGTTTTTTGGTGAATGACCATCTTCATAAAGTTCTTAAAATGGACACTTTTTATTTTTTGTATTTACTTTTTTTACTATTTTAAACTAATTTTTGAATCAAAGGTCCTATTTTCTTGAGATTTGGCACTTTTCAAGTTCTCCTACTTAGAGAATTTTCCTACACATTTCCTTTGGTGAAAACCTTCATTTTAGAGGTATATACATAAATCATATTTTTAAGATTTAAAAAAAATTAGTTTTCTAATTTTAAAGTACTCCTAAAAAATTTAATGAGTACTATGAAAAACGCAACAAATAGTACAAGTGTTTCTTGCAATCACCCTACAATCAAATGTTCATTTAAATTTGTAAAATTACAACTCATCAAATGGGATAAATTTCACTTTTTTTCTCATGCAACCTTTAAAGTTGTATGAACTTATTATCAATTTTGAATCCCTATATCTCTTAATAAATACATGTAATGCTTGAATTGATTTGAAAATGTGAGTCCATAGGGGTGCAATGAGTTTAGAATGGTAGGATGTACTTTTGAGAAGGCATTGTGCAAAAGTCTTAAAACACAAGAGTGTGATGGCAAGGATTCAATAATTCCAATATGTATAAATAATGGACTACTTATTTAAAGACTAATAGTTTGAAAGTACTCTCCATTTATATGATATATGTGAAGTGTACAAATATTAAAATCCATTGTTTATTATTGAGGCATAGAACTATCTTAGAAATAATATAGGATTTAGGATAAGGATCTCAAGTGATTACTATTGGATATATTTTTGCACTTGCACAAGGTCTTAGAATTCAAACATCCAAGTATGAGCACTATTTGGAATATATTGCCAACTTCGAATAGATTTATTGCATATGGAACATTATAACTAGAGTTCAACTCATTTTTTGGTTTCTATGTCATTGTATCAAACATATTTTTGTCTGCAATATCTTCCTTTATGTTGCTTCTCATGTTGTTTTGAAGTTTGTCATGAAATGGAAGCTTGTTGTGTGTGCATCCAAGGATTTGGGTGGATTTTCCACTTCACTCCATTTTTGTTTTTTTTATTCTTTTGTTTTTAAGTTGCTTCTAATGGTCATTATACATTTCGACATATTATCTATTTAGGGATAGTCTTATTGTTTAGAATATATGCTACAATTAAAAGAATCTACTTTGGATTGGAAAACCATTTGAAGGTAAGTTTTGGAGGTGTTATATTAGATTTGATTTGGATAGGATTTGTGGTGTAGTCATATCTGAAAGAGTCTACTTCATTTTTAAAATGTGACGGTGTTGAGACAATTGAATAGAGTTCAGTTTATTTGTTGGGATGGGAGTTTTATGTTTATGAAATAGAATAGAATAAAAAGACAAGTTTAGGAAGGTTGGATTGGTATATATATTGCAAGTTTTTATTGAATGCATTAGGTGTATATTAATGCTATTGAATGTTGAATAGATCTTTTGTTGACAAGCCATTTGAAAATTTCCTTCTCACTTGCAATCGAATGAGGTTGACATTTGAACAAAAAAATAAAGATAAAAAATCAAAGTACTAAAGGGGATAGTTAAAGCAATTTACACTTATGAGTAGGAGGTCAAAGAAAGAATACAACACAAATCTCTAATAATTACCACTTAAACGTATCTTGAAATAATGAGAAACATAGCACAATGCATACTTAACTAAAATCATTAATATGACACCTATTTTCATCTTTTAATAGAAGTTCTAAATATGATTTTATATATGAATAGTAAATCATTTTGGTGAAAATATGCTTGTTGGAATGTACTCATAACTTTTAATCAAAGTATTCTTTGAGAATAGTCCCCCTTTTGGGAGGACCGCTCATCTACCAATATTTTGATGGGAATGTCACTCCTTCAAAGTAAAGGCACAAGAGTGGCTCTCTATAGAGGGGAATCTCGGGTAAAAATTACTCCAAACTACTTTGTACTTCATTATTATTAAATTTATAGTTTAATTGTATTCTTTGCACATTCCATCTTCTACCTATTTGCTTGTATATTTGCATTCATAATAATAAGTCTAACATGAATGAAGCATTTTTGAAAATCCGATCATTTTTTTCTTCTAGAAACACTTAAATACAAGCTACCCAATGATTTTTTTACATTGGATTCTTCTCGATGATTTCACTTAAGAACTAATAACTTTTCTTCTAAGTTGTTGGTTGTAAGTAAAAACAAATTGATTAATCAAATTTAAAAAATTGAACAAAATGTAAACAAAATATATTATAATAATTCAATTTAAAAATTATTCTTGAATTTTTTATGAACATTGAAAATAATTAAATGTGTAAGTTATATATATATGTATATAATTCTCATCTTTGCATTAAAAGTTTAATAAGTTTATATGTTTATAATTTCTACATAATTTTTGGTTTCATTCATTTAAATTTATTTATTTTAATCTTAATTTGAAAATTGTATAAGTTGGCATTTCTTGTAATGATACAAATGCCTTTAGCAATTTCTAAGTAAATGAATTATGTTTGTAGACCTATGACTAATGATTGAATATAATAGTTACTAGTTTAATTTAAAAAATAACTATCGTGACATAATTGTGTTGAAAACTATAATGGTACTACAATATACTATCATCAAGCCTTGGGGGGTGCACTACAAAGGAAGTTCATGGGTGAGGAGTGACCAAATTTTAGACCCCCTATATCATATCCTAAAATTTTATTTTTTTCCTAAAAAAAAATATGAATCGATTTTCCTACTTTGAAAGTTTGTGTTTTGAATTATTGGTATTTTTATGTTAATAATAATTAGTTATAAATTTTAGAAGAAAAAAAATACACTGTAAAGCTAAAAATAACTTTCACACCCCTATATTATATAAGAAAAAAATTTGAAAAATGAAAAAAAATTCTATAAAATAGCTTTCTTCTGAAAGTTTATTTTGGCTAAATATTGATACAATAGCCATCTTCATGTGATCTCTATAAATATTTTAGTTGAAAAACATGCCATTTTAATTCATTTTTCAATCCTTTCCAGACAATATATCACACGTTATTTAAGATTGAAATTTTTGGCAATAGAAACCTATAGACATTGTTGAACAAAGCTCAAAATTGTAGGTTGAAATTATAGTTTATTAGAAAGTAATTAGAAAAAGTAGAAATGGGTAGTTAGGGTTTGGTCACTCCTCACCCATGAACTTCCTTTGTAGTGCACCCCTCGGGCATCAAGCTTATATAAAAATAGGCAATCGTCAAGTTTATTCAAAATTATACTCCATACTATAATTTAAATAAACCAACAAACTTGAATTATAGCTCAACAGTCCATTGATCTTCAATTCAATCTATAAAGATGGAAAATGACTATTGTACCAAAGTCACTTTCAAATCCCTTTAAAAATGTAGGATTTATGAATATGCAAAATTCGGACTCTAAAGTGAATATAGCTCCAATTAAATATGTGCGGGTATGGATATAGATTGATTATCATATATTCTTTACATCATAGTCTTTAATTCATCTCTATTGGTTCCAACTACTCCTTCATAAAAAATGAATGAAGTATCATGAGATATTGCATCTATTTCATAAAGTATCTAACTTCAATGACCAACATAAACATGACCTAAGTATATAGTCATTTTTTGGGGGGTAAATTTTTTTAGATCTCAACAAAAAAATTTTGTCTTATTGCAAGTTAATAGGAAATTTAAAATAAAAAAGGTAATATGGTGTTCAAAATGGAAAAAACATTTGATGTGCCCTCCCAAATAGGGCCAACAAACTTTGAGTCTTTTTGAATCCAATTTTTTACAAGATTTTATAAGAAAGGATGTTTTTCATCACACTATAAAATGGAATTCAAAATTGATTGAAAAAATTCTTTTAAAGAAAGTTTTATTTAAAAGGAAAGATTAAATTACTAATAATTCTAATATAAAATTAAAAAAACATGAACTAGACCATCTACTAACTAAGGTGAAAACACCCTAAAGAGTCGTATATCAATTTTTGACAAGTAGACTTCTACTAAAGTATTCTCCAAAGTGCAATTAAACCATTTTTATATTGTGATTAGTTGATAGTTGCTTCTTTAAATTTGATTTTATGACCAATCTATGTGACAATTTCAATGGCCTAGGGAATTCCACTATGAAAAACATAGTAATTACTTGTCATATTCAAAAATGAATGTTTTTTTATAATTCATGATATTCAATTGCTAGTATTATAAATATGTTTTTATCTCCAATTATTGCTTATCTTTAAGGTTTGGGGCATTTTTGCCTTAATGCAAGAGAGGAAATAAAATATAGCTTGATGATGAGAAAACAAATAAAGGGCAAAGGCATAAGGAATACTATATAAAGTTATTATCTCGGTTACTTTTTTTGCACATTGCACAAATACTATTGCCATATTATGTCCATGATTGAACTTTTACTATAGTAGAAATACTATTTCAAATAGCCCCCTTGTGATGGTTTTATAGGATGATATATTGTAGACAATAGTTAGATGCATTATTCACTAAAAATGATTCTTTATTTGAACCTTCTCATCCACTCATCTCTCTTCCCTTTTTGCTTAGGGAGAAGTCCCAAAGCTAACCACAATATGACAATAGGTGAGTCTATGAAATTGGAATGGGTCCAAATGAAAAATCCACATTTATATTGAATAAAATATTCATTCTTGAGAGTTTTTAATTTTTTTTGCATTCTTCCTCATCCTTATGTTTGCACACATTGAGCTCAATTTCTCAATGAATTTCCTATATTCTATAGGTTGAAATGCTTAAATTATCACAAATAGGTACCTACCTTAATCCTTAAAGTTCTATTGTCCCTATAGGGGACAAAATGGATTTTGGGTAGACTCCTATGATCTCAATATTTACTGAATTTTTTTGAAACTTTCTCATAAGATAGAAAAACTTGTGAGCTTTCTAGAAATATAATATTTTTTTTCAATTAGTGCCCAAGAGTAAAAGTTATGCCACAATAACTTCAAAATGGGGGAGATCGAGCAACAAAAAAAATCCACAAAAAATTTAAATAAAAATTTAAATATTTTTTTCTTGTAGATTATGTTTTTTTGTAAATGGGAAGCTTCGATTCATTCCATTTGGATTAGAGCTATGAAAGTTTGGGAGCTTCTTGTTTTGCGAGCAATCATAGCAACTTCTTGAAAGAAATGTTTTTCTCACTTTGAATGCTAATATCTTTCAATCTATATAGTCAAAAATCACAAAAAATTTATCACGTGATCTACAACAAGTGTAGAACAAGATCCTACAGTTATATTCTAAACAATATTTTTTATAATTTATTTTGTAGGTGAACGTAGCAGAAGTGGTAATTTAAAGTGGTTTTAGCATAAAAGTGGCCTTGGGACTTTAGGGGTTAATTCCCAAAGGACCATCATGTTTAGAGGCCCAAAATTGCTTCAAAGTATTTGTCTGCAAAGTAAGGTTGAAATCTTCTTCAATATTCATTTTTTAACCCCTAATTCATTTTTTGGCAACATAGAATTTCAAATAACTCACTATGAATGAATTTTTAAAATTTTTAATTAAAATTTTTCACACAACATGGGGTTGAGTTTTTTCTTTCATAACTTTCGGCTTCATGGTTCAAAAGTTATTGTATGATATGTAGTTTTTTTTCTCGGATGAGCAGTTCATGCAAATTCCTCAAAATCACTTTTTTAGAAAAAAATTTGAAATTGGTTCTCTGGGTTTATATATACATGGAAAGCTATGAATCATTCCATTTTAATTAATGAGATGAAAGTTATATGGAGTTTTAGTTTGTCAACAGTCATGGATTTTCTAGTCTAAATTTAATTCAATTTTCAATATTTTTTGAAAAAAATAAAATCATAGGATGTAGATTCTTTATTACAACATTTCAACAAGTGGGATTGGCATTTTTCAATTCCATAATTAAATTCTCAACAATTTAGTATTTTGAATCGTTTTCTATTTCTTTCTACTTACTATTTTTTTCCTATATATTGAATGATCTAAAAATTTTCAAGCATGTAGCCAATTTGTCTTGAAGAATGAAATTAAAGAAGTACCAACATTTTGGACATTTTTTCATACAAATGTGTCCTTGTAAAGTACAACAAACCAATTTTTTGTAGGATTAAAATATGAATTTTTGTCATTTCAAATGTTAATATCTTGCAATCCACTCGGTTAAAATTTCTGAATTTTTTTCACAAGTTCTCAAACCAACGCACTACAAGATCCTACTGTTACATGTATCCAAAAATGTGTTTTTTTTCAAAAATTTGCACTTGTATTAGAAATGATAGTTTTTGAGCATTTTTGGTGAAAACATAGTGAAAGAACTTTAGGAGTTAACGGAACCAATCATACAATGTTTTTGTTAACTTGTCCAAAATACATTGTCCCAAAAATTTAGAGTGAATATCCCCATCGATTGCAAGTTCAATGTGCCTAAACTTCAAAAAATGTAGGTTTTTCTAGTCTTTCTAAAAGGCGAACATTATTAAGGAAAAAATATGTATGTCCTATAACTTGTGCATTTAGTCAATAAGTTGGAAAATAGGTTGAAAATATATATTAAAAAAATTAATCAAAAAGAAACTTTCATATTCATTTTAAACAAAATTGTAAAGTCGAAGGTATTGTTGAATGAAAGATATAACTAATACGCTAATAACTTTTGAAAGAATTTTAGAATTATTAATCTCAATGCTGAGAATGTTTTAATAAACAATTACCCCATAAACGACACTAAAGACATGTTTCAATCATTGAATTACAAAATATCTCCATGCAAGACAAAAGTGCAACTATTCGTCCTCCTAATTTTGTGTGAAAAAGGAAAGCCTTCTACAATAGTTTAAATTCTAATGAGTGCTTTTGCATTTTTTTAAACCAACAATTCACATAATACCAAAAAAATGATTTCCACCATGATTACTTTTAAAGGTTAATATCTTTTATTTTAAATTTTATTTTAAATTTTTTAAAATTAAAAGCCAAAGACAACTTAATATGTTCATTCTACCTTTATTGCCTACAAAATAAAATCCTCATAGCTCTCACTTCATTATTTGGAATTCAACAGTTCAATTTTTTTTCCAATATGAATGAGTCTATAATATTTCAGAAAAATAATTTTTTCTGCCCAATTTGACATTGAAAAAACCTTTATAACTTTTGCAATATTTATTGGAATGACATGAAACAAAGCTTCGCACGTAGATTATGATGAGAAGCATCCATCCAAAAAAAATCGTGCAAAAATTCCAAATTCTGAAGTCAATAGAGTATGCCCGAGTTCTCAAAAGCCCAAAGAAAGCTCCTCTCGTTCCTTTACGGGTTCAAATGGAGACTACAGTACTGAGAAAAGCTTTCTCCGAAAGCTGCAGACATCAACTGTTGTGCGATTCTGACCGTATACTGATCGACCCCTGTCAGACGGCTCTGGACTATGGAATCTCCCAAAGCCGGCGTATGACAAGAAGAGTCAGACACTGAAAACAGAATTGAATTTCCTTTTCATGACAAATCACAAATAAACTTTTTTTTCATTATTAAAGTGACAAATTGCTCCACAGGAATATCCTGTCCAGTCAAAACCCGCTCTCGACATTACATTACAATACAATACAATGCCAGAGTGCAACTCTAACTACGTAAATCAAGAGCCACAGTAGTTCCTTTATTTGGACACAAAAAGGAAACCTTTCCGTTTCCTATGCAACAAAATTGTCCACATAACATGCTTGAGCAAGGCTTGCTCCACCTGATCAGGAACCACACAAAACAGTACCAGCAAGGCTAAATAGTAACTTCGAAGGTACTACCCCCTGCAATAAACCACACAAAATAGCACCAGCAAGGCTAGATATTAACTTCAAAGGAACTAATCCCTGCCATTAACCACACACAACAGCACCAGCAAGGCTAAATAGTGACCTCAACGGTACTAAAACCTCTGCAATGAACCACCCATCCTCCCCACAAGAAAATGCCTTGAATAAAAGCCTCCAATTCAACAGACACTGTTCCCCCACTGATACAAATTCTTTGTTGATTTGTGAGGAAAGTAAAGTCTCACACTGAATTCTTCATTGAGAACTCAGAAATGGTAGACTCCTCTTCTAACATGGGTATGTAACCTTGGTCGACAGAGTCTCTCCTAACAGAGAATATCAAACTCGTCCTCCTCCTTGTGCCTGACAAGGGACTCAAGGTGAACAAGACTCGTAATCACTTCTCTCTTCTCTTCTCTTAAAAGGTGAATTATTACAAAACAGACTCTGAATTATTACAAAACAAGCCTCGGTTTGAACCTCTGTAGGCAGCTGTACAGCTACGGAGCCCAATTCTAACGGTATTCTCACAGTCTGCATAGCAGACCAAAAGATTTTCCTCCCGAAACCAACCCCACATGTACTGTACATTGTTCGGCAAAGTCTACCCCACAGGCAGACAAAATGCAGGGTGACTGTCCTCTATACAACGAAGGCTGGGATGATGATGATCAGTGCGCACATGACCTCCAGCTCCATCCGCCCGTAAAACCCTAATTAAGCACTTGCCTCCATTCATAAATCAAATCTCCCGTCAGCACAAAATTTGTCGAAGCCACAGTATGTCCTTCAGAAATGGCAAGTCCTCCAGAATTGATGGGTCCTTGAGACATGGCAGAAATGGCGAGTTCTTCAGAATTGGCGAGTTCAATTCACGCTTGTTGGAGTCTGAAACTCGGGTTCCCGCTCAGCCAGGTTCCGTTGCGAGCTGAAATACTCGTCATCATCATCGTCCTCTTCGAGATCCTCCAGCGACAATTCGACTCGCTTCCCATTCTCGTCGTAGAGAATCATCCCTGAAAACGAGAGCGGCTTGCAACGTCTACCCTTGGGAATGGTTCGCTGCCACACGGGAGAAGAAGAATCAAGCTCCAGCGATGAAGTAGCACTCCCATAGCCACTGCTGCTGCTGCTACTGGCACTGCTAATCGTGCTCCGAGGAGAAAGCTCTCCATCTTCGGGCTCCTCATGGAGCACCACCGGTCCTTTAATCGCACAGATCCCCATTGCTGCAACACCACTGCTGCAACACAAGCTCAAAATCAAAGAAAACAACCTCACGAGGGTTAAGAACCGAGGCGGCGGCAGCACTTCCAAGACAAGACCAAATAAATGGCTTCTCTCCCGAGCGGCGAAACCTCCAAGACAGACACTCAATCCAAATTGGTTTGTCTCTCGATAATTCCAGAAAGGTGTGCGCCCCCACTGAAGCTCAAATTAGCAAAAGCGAACTGAAGTGGACAGGACTGAAGGATGGGCGGGTGGCGATATGATATGGTATGATACTGCAGAGGCTTGAGTTTCTAAAAGAGGTATGTGAGTGTTCAATTCATGGGATATTGTTGGAAATTGCGGACGGAATGAAGAGCCGAAAGTGGTAGCCCATGCCCACCATGCTCATGATCTGCACCGACTTGGCAAGCGGAGGCGCAAGACGACAGCGCCCACAAGAAGTAGGTGTGTGCGGCAACAGTTACAACGGTGAGTGCATCCGAAGTCCGCTGCAAAGCGCGTGCAACTGTTTGGGAAACTTCCGAGCTGCGATCGATGTTGTGTTTGCGATGCTGGCTGATGAGCATCAGTGCATCACCTGTGACACAGTGGCAGTCTGGCAGTTGGGGAGGAAATAATGGAAAAGTCGAGGAATTGATTTTTCCAGGGGGGTGCCACTTCATCAATCGATTGTAGGCTGCTGCGAGTGCTGATGCTGCTGACGCTGCACCCGTCCGCCACGGCGGGGGCCACGCGGACACTTTGTTTCCTGTTCGGGAGGAGAATGGGGCTCGCAACGCCAGCTGCTGGAAGGTGGGGCGCCATCGCGACGGGGACGAAGAGAGCTTTCGACAAACCCATCACCAGCACGTTTCGAATGAAATGTTCCCGCAGAATTAGGGTTTGGTGCTCCTCCCACAATTAGAGCTTAGAGCCCCCCCAACAATTAGGATTTAGTGCTCATCAAGAATTAAAGGTTTGGTGTTCCTCCCAAAATTAGGGTTTGATGCTTTGATTCTAAGTCTTTTCTCAATAAAAAAAGAAAGCACTTTTGGAACCACATGAGATCGACATTTAAAACTTGTTGATGCATTTCTTTCCATTCATTTACATACAAATTCTATGATTTTTATGAATTTGATTCTTTTAAATTTCAGCACAATTGTATTTTGTAAGCGAGTGTTTACTTAAAAAACATTGTATGAATTTAATATTATGATGAATCCCAAATTTTCCAAACATTGACAACTTATTAGTGTAGTGCTTCCCATATACTTGGTACAAATTGTATGACTTTTGTGAATTTGGTTATTTAAAGTATACTGCAACCAATAGTCATTTTTAATTTAGGCTATACAATTACATGAAAATGACATATATAGAATATATACACTCAAGAAACATGGGCTATGAAATGATGCTACTATGATGCATTTTTTGTCAACAGCTATTGGAAGGCCTATTATAATGTATGATATTGAGGGATTTACATTAGAAGTAGATACAAGAAGTCACATAGATACAACAAGATTTTTTTTAGCATTGGTTGTTCTAATAGTTATTGCATTGAATAGAAGTGATAATTTCCCAATGTAACAACAACTAAAGCAATTATTGTTGGAAAAATCTTGTTACATCTATATGTCTCCTTGTATCTACTTCTAATATGAATCCCCAATATTATACATTATAATAGGCCTCCCACTAGTTGTTGACAAAAATCACATCATAATAGCATCGTTTCATAGTCTATATTTGTGTACTAACTTAGACAATCAAATGTGGGTATAAAGATGGATATCAAAATTAAACAAGCATCAACAATTGGAAAAATGATATAGAAGTCTTAATATAATATACTACATACAAATATATAAATGAATATGTATAATAATTTATACGCTTTTTTATACACCTTCAAGTAAAAGGTTTATGAAGTGAAAGAGTAAAAGATGAAGAGTAGAAGTACAAAGTACAAGTTAACCCCTAAAGTTCTTTGTCTATGTTTTCACCAAAAACGCTCCAAAATTGCCATTTCTAGTATAAGTACCAAATTTTTTTTTAAAAACATTTTTTAAGATTTATAACCATAGGATATTGTAGTACAATGGTTTCACAAGGTGTGGAAAAAATTTCAGAAATTTTCATTGTGTAGATTGCAAGATATAAGCATTTGAAGAGACAAAAATCCTTTTTTTTGACCCACAAAAAATCTAGTAGCTAGTTGCACTTCACAAGGTCACATTTGTATGAAAAAATGTCCAAAATAGTGTTGCTTTCAGGGATTCATTTTGTGAGGCAAGTTGGCTACATGCTTGAAAATTTTCAAATCATTTGAAATTGTAGTAGAAGATGTAGTAGAAGATGTAGTGGAAGATGTAGTAGAAGATGTAGTAGAAGATGTAGTAGAAGAATAAAATTGTAGGATGTAGTAGAAGAAGTAGAGAATGATTCAAAATACTAAATTGTTAAGAATTTAGTTATGGAATTGAAAAATGCCAATCCCAATGGTTGTAATGTTTTAATAAACAAACTACATCCTACGATTTTATTTTATTTTCAAAAATATTGACGCTTGAGTTAAAATAAAGGAATTTAAAGGTTATTTTAGAGTGGAGATTCCATAACTACCTACAAACTAAAACTCCTTGTAATTTTCATCTCATTAATTAAAATAGAATGATTCAAAGCTTTTGACGTATACATAAATTTAAAAAATAAATTTTAAATTTTTGTTTATGAAAAAAGTGATTTTTTTTCAAATATGCTTGAATTTGCTCAACTAGAGAAAAAAAACTACATATATGCAATAATTTTTAACCAGATGGCCAAAAGTAATGAAAGTTGTTGGGTCTTAAAGCTACTCCTTCTAGGGCTTATGTTCTGTGAAAATTTCAAAGAAAGAAAATAAAAACTCCATTTGTAGTAAGCTGCTAAAAATTGCTATGTTGCCAAAAAAACAAAGTTTGGTTCTTTAGGGATTAAGTTCCAAAACAATATCAAGGGTCTTTGTAAGAAACACTTGCCATTTAGGACTCAACATGGCTTATTTTAGTGAGTATTTTAACTTTTGGAATATTTTTTTAAAATAAAATAAAATATGGATAATTTATAAAGCATTGAAAATAATATGTCTCTAAAAATTAAGACCTAGAAAAATTTCTCTCTAAAAGTTATGGACAAAAAGCATGATAGAAAATACTAAAATCATGGACACTTTGAGGTTTGATTTTTAGAAAATAATAAAAGAACTCAAAAGTAACAAAATTCAAAAAACTATTTTTTCTAACTTGAAGGTCTCCTTCTAAACCATTTTCATCTTTGGGAAAGAAAATTATGTTCTCTCTACTTGCACAAAAGTAGTGCATTTTGAGCACATGTGAAAAGTAGATGGAGGACTTTGTTAAAGTGGTAGTATTCTTTGTGTCATTTTTAGATTGCTACTTTGAACCATAAAAATGCTATTTAGGGCAAGTATAGATTTCAAAAATCTTGGACCAAAATAGATTTAAGAAATCCATAATTGGAATAGAATTAAGACCGTGCGGTATGAACTGCAAAAATTGCCAAAGTAGCGGAATGGTGCCATTTTAACGAAATTGTCCATATTGACAAATTATTATTTAAAAAAATCTCATTTTAGGATTGTGTAACTTTAATAGGAGTTCTTATATTCCAATTTTGAGCTTCAAATTTGCATTTTTGGGTTCAAAATAGTACTACCTCCTCTCTAATGGCCAACGTAGACATTCAATCAAGGATTGTTTGAAAATAGTAAAATAATTTGTTAAAATAGCAATATTCCATGTGCCATATTCAAATTGCCTAGTCTTAACCATAAAAGTGACATTTAGTATAAATATAGATTTCAAAAATCTTGAATTGGTGTAGATTTCAAACCTCACATTTTGAACTGTAAAAGTGTCATCTATGACACATGTTTTTTTTATCATCTATGATGATATAAATTTAACAAATTTAGAATATTTGTACATTTCAAACCACCCTATAAAAACTTCTAAATTGTGGAATTTTTCCATTTTAACAAAATTGCCCATATTTTTTTTTAAATTCTAAAAATCACTCAATATCTACAACTACTACATGTACCATTATTTCAAATTTCATATAAAACTGACATATGTTATAAAAATTTTGAGCAAAAAAACACTCATCCAAAGTTAAAGGGACAAACAACAAGAGTAATGTTTCTTGCAATCATCCTCAAACATTAAAAGAGATTTGAGGGCTCAGGAGGGCCATTTCAATCATGTTCTGTAGGCTGAGAACACATCACAATATTAAAAAGTAAATAAATATTAATATTTTAAAAATTAAAAATTAATTATTATTTGACATGGCATGATCTTGGCCATGTTAGATTGCTGATTTGGCAAAGTTTCCAAAGTTCCGTGCAGTATAGGAACTCATGGGAACCCGTAGTCTTTTATTGCCCTCAAATATCTTCTAATGCAAATTGTTCCACGATGTAAAGTAAGATGACCTATTGTCATCCCTTTGGTTGTTGCACATATGTAGATGGATTGGATTTATAGTTCTTTTAGAATAGAATAGTAAAATAGATGATTTTTTATATGTATTTTATTTCACTAATTTTTGAGTTAAAAAGAAACATTAGAAGCAAAATCATGTAGCTTCCCATTGTTGTTTCTAGGAAGGGTACTACACTTTTTCATTTGAATTCTAATGTAGTTCTTTATGTCTATATTCATTGAATTCTTAAAATGATAACCAATTCCAATTCTAAGTTCTACATTGAAGGTGTCATAGTGCCCAATTTGTTACAATTTTTTCTACATTAGGATGCACCAAGGTACAATTGAGTTACAAGTGGCACTAGTAGAATGGTGGTTTGTATAGAGTCACTCATTAATCCCTAAATGCCTCATATGGTTTAAGTTCAATTTAAAGTATTGTAACTTTTGCATCCAATGTCCAAATTCAATCAAACTTAAATTGAAAAATTTACGCTCTTTATTCTAGTTTGTGTGGTAAAAAATTCAAATCAATTCAAGATGTATTGATTTTTGGTAAGCCAATCAAAGTTCGGAGGTTCAATTTGATTTTACCAAATTGCATTTGATGGCTGCAACTGTAGGGGCTTGTATTTCCTTTATCCAATGTTTTTTTCCAATAAAATTTGTTGAATTATGTTCCCCTTGAAGTCTTGTTATTGTGTTAAAATTTTCATGTCAATCAAAGTTGTTTTGAATGTTTGGGAGCAATTTGAAGTTCAAATTCTCGACAATTTTGGATTACAATTAACTTCAATGGCTTGTTTCTTCTTCATGAATTTAGTGTTTGTTTCTAGTAATTTTTTTGGAAAAGTTGCACACACTAGTCTTATTTATGTGGCTAAAATTTCATATCAATCTAAGAAGTTATAAGTGACTAAGAAGCATTTTAGTAGGAGGTTTAGCTTAGATATGTTTTTTGTTGCTATTTTTTGACATTTCAAAGCCAATTTGCAGACACAATGAGTTAATTGAATGATATTTCAATTCACCAATGTCTTTGTATGGTGGATTTGAATCACATTGTAGTTTAAAGTTTTTTCATTTGAGTAGATTTAGAAATCTAATTTCACCTCCAAATGTGGTACTAAGAAAATTTCAGCATCCTTTCTCAATACTAAAACATTTAGATCTTGCAATCTATATGGCTAAATGACTCTAAATTTAAATCACATCATCTAAAACATGTACACTATAGGATTGTATAGTTGAGATGTGTATAACTTAATGACATTTAGATCTATAACACTTCGTGATGTTTTGAACCTAAAAAGGCCTTGGGCTTTTAGGAGTTAACTAGGCAAACAATACCACATGAGTTTTGACACGTAGGTTTTGTGCGTAAAATTTTCTAGTCAAATCTAGCCACGGTTGTCATATCAGACAGAATTTTACTATTCACGGACGAATCGGGTGAATCAGGGTTGATTGGCTACAAACTTTGGAGGCCAATAACTTTTTTTAAAACTATCCAAATTATAAAACCTAAAACCCTAAACCCTAAATCCTAAACCCTAAACCGTCTTTTTAAAAGATAAACTACATACCTAAAAAGAAACGCAAAGTAAAAGACAACACAACTAGAACTATAGGTTCTTTTTTAAAGATAGATTACGTACCTAAAAATAGACGCAAAGTAAAAGACAACATGACTAGATAAATAGGTTCTTTTTTAAAAATAGATTATGTACCTAAAAATAGACGCAAACCTTAAAAAATGAGTATATAAACACAACCTCATGTTCATTTTTTATTTGTTGGTCTTTTGCGGGATCTCAACTTCGTTGGAGCAGAGGTACGTTCTTTTTTGTTTTGTTTTGTTTTTTGTTCATTTTTTGTAATCGTTTTCGGTTGAAGTGTTGCACAATTTTCATATTCGAAGAGTCTATGTTTAGGGTTTTTGAATGAGGCCTTCATTTTTATGTTTAGGGTTTCATGGGTTTCATTGAATCGAGTTATTTAATTTTTAAACCCTCACCTTAGATTGTTGTTGATGATTGTAGGGAGCATTTTGGTCATCATTTTTTTCGATTTGAGTGTTAAGAGAGTCTTCTAGAGGATTTAGATCTTTAAATATGGTAGATGTTATCGATCTTAGTAGTACGGACGATGAGGCACCAGCCTCTCTAGTGAGGCCAAGAGTTCCACCTGTACCACGCACAGTTTTAGATGTTATACGTAGTCGACGCTCAGGCTTTAGGGTACCAACTCGTGCTAGAGTAGCAGGTCCCACTCGCCTTTTGACAGATGGCGAAATTAATAAATTCAAACATGAATTTATGCGATTTTTAAAGTTGGACCTTATAACAACATACCCAACTAGAATCGGAGACTGTCTCTTTGATGCACTTGTATATGGAATGCACCGTGCGCATGGAGAGGCCATCAACATTCTATGCGCACGGTGCATTCCATATACAAGTGCATCAAAGAGACAGTCTCCGATTCTAGTTGGGTATATTGTTATAAGGTCCAACTTTAAAAATCGCATAAATTCATGTTTGAATTTATTAATTTCGCCATCTGTCAAAAGGCGAGTGGGACCTGCTACTCTAGCACGAGTTGGTACCCTAAAGCCTGAGCGTCGACTACGTATAACATCTAAAACTGTGCGTGGTACAGGTGGAACTCTTGGCCTCACTAGAGAGGCTGGTGCCTCATCGTCCGTACTACTAAGATCGATAACATCTACCATATTTAAAGATCTAAATCCTCTAGAAGACTCTCTTAACACTCAAATCGAAAAAAATGATGACCAAAATGCTCCCTACAATCATCAACAACAATCTAAGGTGAGGGTTTAAAAATTAAATAACTCGATTCAATGAAACCCATGAAACCCTAAACATAAAAATGAAGGCCTCATTCAAAAACCCTAAACATAGACTCTTCGAACATGAAAATTGTGCAACACTTCAACCGAAAACGATTACAAAAAATGAACAAAAAACAAAACAAAACAAAAAAGAACGTACCTCTGCTCCAACGAAGTTGAGATCCCGCAAAAGACCAACAAATAAAAAAATGAACATGAGGTTGTGTTTATATACTCATTTTTTAAGGTTTGCGTCTATTTTTAGGTACATAATCTATTTTTAAAAAAGAACCTATTTATCTAGTCATGTTGTCTTTTACTTTGCGTCTATTTTTAGGTACGTAGTCTATCTTTAAAAAAGAACCTATAGTTCTAGTTGTGTTGTCTTTTACTTTGCGTTTCTTTTTAGGTATGTAGTTTATCTTTTAAAAAGACGGTTTAGGGTTTAGGATTTAGGGTTTAGGGTTTTAGGTTTTATAATTTGGACAGTTTTAAAAAAAGTTATTGGCCTCCAAAGTTTGTAGCCAATCAACCCTGATTCACCCGATTCGTCCGTGAATAGTAAGATTCTGTCCGATATGACAACCATGCTTAAGAGTTGGTATCACTAAGAGCCTTAGATAAACAACGAGTTGAAATGTTTTCAAATTGCCATGGTCAACAATGGCTTGCATGCAATGCGTGCAATAGACCCCCACATTCATCCAATGACAAAGTTGTGGCGTAATTTGTTGTCTTCAATGCTACTTGGGGGTTTTCCAAAATATTTCAAGCTTGCTGAAATAGCTATGATTATGGTATAAATCAGCCATATTCTCCCTTTCATTTCATTTGTATTATGTTTTTTGTTTTGTTTTGTTTTATTATGGTTTTTGTTTTGTTTTTCCACAATTTTACTTTAGTAACATCTTTACCTTCACTTTTGATTATATTAAGTTTTACCATTTTGGAGTTATATTGCAATTTGCTTTATAATGCAAGATCTATATTTGACTAATATACATGTTTGAGCTTGGCTTCTACATTGTTAGTTTCAATTGGTAAATTTCTTCTTTTTGTCATTTTAAAATTTTCATTGCATTTTTAAAAACCTAACATGTTGTCTCTTTACTTGATGATGCAGATCTTAGGAAGTGTGCGAAGAGACCATTTGTCTTTGTGTATAACCATATTTGTCCAAAAACATTTCACAATTCAAACCATGCTATATAAGGAAGCAATTGAAGATTGGAGACTTGCTAAGTCCAAGTGGAGGAGATACCAGGAAAACCTTTGAAGGTTGTGACTAACATGAACTCATCACTCTTTTTAGGCAAAGTTCCTTTTATTTTGGTATTGTTCAATTTTTTTGGGTTGTAGTATGGATTATATGATGCAAACATTGAACATCTAGTAGGTTTTATAATCTTCTTGCTATAGTGTTTGATAAACACTTGAACATTTTGTATGCACAATTTTGAATTTGCTCTTTGTATGACTTGACAATTTGGTATGCATTGGTCCAAGGTTTGGCTTCTATAATTTTGTCATTATCCTTGTAAAAATGGATAGCATATCTTTGCCAAATTTTGTGCACTAAATTTACTTGAAAGCTTTATTTTCATTTCTTAAGTTGGTTATAGCTCATTACATGCTTGAATTTTGGTGAGTTTGATTCTGTATGGGGTTGAAAAATTGATGGATTGCTATTTAGCATGTATAAATTTATCTTGCATGGCAAATTCAAGCTGGCTTCTGAACTCCTCAATTACAAAAAGAACTTATAGTTTATATAAATAAATTGTTGTTGAGCAGCCCCCCAAAATGTGAACAGTATTGACAGCTACAAGTATGAACATATATACTTGTCGATTGAGCGATTTTGAATTAAAGAAAATCGAATTTGGTGCATCCTAAAAAAATATGAAAAAAAAACAAGCCCTACTTATTTCGAGGAATATATTTTGTTGGTCACACCTGAAAGCAAAATTTTTTTGTCTTCCGTAAGCTCAAAGGTTTTGAAAATGCAACCCTGTCCTGCTACTGTCTGGATCGGTTCCCACAAAAGTTTCGTTGTGAGGAAGAGCGTTGTGTAGGCCACCAAGTTGTAGCTAGGCCGAAGGGATCCCACAATGTAGGTAAACTAAACATTCTCCCCACTGTACACTTTTCGCAGTGATTTATACTTGAATTCTGTTGCAGTCTCGAGGTGAGCTTTTCAGTCATTGTTGGGATTCCATCTGCTTTAACTTGCTGTATCAACGGTTCCTTCAGCTTTTCTCCTTCGAATCGACTTGCTTTGCAGTTCATAACTTTGTTCACCACCTCTTTGTGTTCTCAAGGATATTCTGTACAGTGATTCACGACTTTCGCCACAATTGTCGACCCGCTTCTTTTATTTGTACTCATCGGTGCGTAGATCAATAATCGTGGAGAACCGCATTGCTACACGATCCTGTGGGACGATTCCTTGCTAGTCCCATGCATTCGATCTGCCGTTGATCAATGGTATCTGCCAACTCCAATTTCCTCATGTCAAATTTCGGTAGAAACTTTCCCTCTCAATCCATACAGATGCCACTGTGATGCAAAAGTGAGTTAGCCCTTTTTGGCTTTTTGCTAGCTACCATTATTTGCGGTACAGTAAAGATTCCTTCGCAGTTGAATGAAAACAAGACTTGGTTGATATTCAATCTCCATTTTCTTGGCCAGGTATGTTCAATCTTCTCCCTGCTTTTCGTGTTTTGTTCCTGCATATCACAAGAATGCCACTATGAATTGAAGCTTCAGTTACTGTTCAGTCATTGAGAAAAGTGCGTATCAGTTATTGAGATACGTATGTGCAGGTGGTATTATACTTGCCAACTTGCAGTTGAATAATTCACCCACTGGCAGTCGAGCAGCTCGTAGAAAGCGTCCAAATCCTCCCGCTCCCACATCTGCATGATCATGCACTAGACAACATAAAGAACAGCAACCCAATTGTCTTCCCGAAGAGAGGTCCGCTCTCATAGGTACGGTGCAAAGCAGGAATTTAATTTTCATGGAAGAATTGGATGCCCTAGATGGACGAAATGCAATTCAAGCAAGTGGTTTTGTGTTTCTCAACACGAAATGCAAGCCGGACACAGTCCTTGTATGCGTGCGTGCGTGACGGTCCGACATGTAATTAAGACGAAGAGCTAGACCAACTGATAGCCGATTTCTAACGGATTGTGAACTTCCGCGCGCTCATGCAATCATGAAGGAGTACACTTGATTAGTGAGAGCTGTATACAGTTGAGCACATCGCTGAAGGTTTGCGGAAGACGTGCACCGGAGAGCGAGCTCTATGACCAGATTGATGAGTGGTACGGTCAACGACCACAAATCAAGCCGCAGCATGTTCGATCGGGACTAATGGGCAGTCAATGATCGATGGCAATACCCCCGGCGTACATGCTCCCAGGCTACATTTGTTGATGAAAGTAACGGTGATAGTCAACCACAAACAGATTATCCATCAATGGTAGAGCTTTGAGATTCACAACAATTTCCATCAACTATGTTCTCTCAGAGACAACCATCACTAGTAACAGAGCAGGAGCTAGAAGTTCACTCCACTCCCACATCATGTCGGGTGTTTGCACGGCTAGGGTACACTAGTTATTTTTGTCACGATGCACTAAAATGTAACTAGTGTTTTCAGAAACTTGATGATGTCATTGCATTGGATTCATAGCTAATCCGAAAGCAACTGACATAGCTTGAGACCATAGCTCAAAGGAGACCAAGCTCAACAGCTGCACAACGAGGTTTGGTTATGAGGACCCCCACATATAAAGCACCAGGATACTACGTTAACAAATGCCAAAAAAGAGCCCACTCGTCTTGAACCTCCATATTTTCTTGCACAGTACATTGCGCCAAATGATTGAACTTCGGTAAGCTGCAGTTTGGGTTTGAAAAAAATTGTCTCCTATTCAAAGACTTCATTGAATCGGAGAACTGCATGCCCAGATGCCGATCGATCAGAAACAAGCCGAAATTTGGATCCAAGCTTCGTTCTACCTCAAGCTTTCGAGCCAAAAAAATTATTGAATGTGAATCAATTCAGAAGTTTGAACATGAAGCTTTGAAATCAGTTTGAAGCCGCAAGTTTGATCAAGTCTCACTGTCAATCCTCAGGTTCAAGTGCACTAGTAATTGAAGTTCTAGACAGAAAGAAATCTGAATCTTCACAATGCCAAACCTCGCTTCCCAATTCCCGATCGCAATCCAATTCAATTTTTGATGGAAATTACGAGAACCTTCAAGCGAACAAATTGAATCATAAATTTTCTTGCGCCATGCATTGTTAACGGAAAACTTAACAATTCATTCAGCTTTGCAAGAGTAGACCCCGGAGAGGAAATGCCTGAGGAGCGGTTGCAAAAAAAAATCCAAAAAAAAATCCGCTTGCAGGTGATACCCCAGAATACAAAAGGTTGATTTAAGTTGACCCCTAAAGTACCAAGAGTCCCATGAGACTTTGAAGGTTTGGAAAGGTACCTATTATCTCAATTTTTGGCAAGATTCTTTGAAAAGTTATTTCAAGATAGTAAAATTGATTAGCTTTTGGAGAATATAGTTTTTATTTCAATCAATGCCCACAAGTAAAAGTTATGACACAATAAGTCCAAAATAGGCAAATGCATGCAACAAAAATAAATTGACTAAAAATTGAAATATTTAAAAAATATATATTTCTTATAAAGTGTACATTTTTTCTGTGTAGAAATATTTGGTTCACTCCACTTGGTAAGTGATGTAAAAGTTATGAAGCTTCTTGTTTTATGGGCCATCTTAGCAATTTTTAATAAAATAATGTATTGGATCCATTTATGAACTCAATTTTATTAATTTAAAAATAAAAAGTTGCACATGGTTTATTTTTTTTATTAGAACAATCTCACCTTTGGTGTTAGCGTATTTCAATTCCATCCTAGAGCTATCAACAATTTAGTTTTTCTTTCTATCTTATACCAACTTTACCTTAACTATTTTTTAAAGAATGAAAATCATGTTAATTTATTTCTTTTCAAATTTTCAAATCCTCAACACAATTCTTCAACATTAAAAATTAAAATTCACAATCTATTGTGCAAAAATTTTAAGCTAAGAGGATTCAAAGCCTTGTGATCTAGTTAGGCTAGAAAAAAAAAAAACTCACTTAAAATGCTTATATCTTGTAATAGATATGGTCAAAGTTTTTGAAATTTCTTCCAAACATGCTCATATTAGTCTAATATAAGATCCTATGGTTGAATGTACAAAAAAAACAAATCTTTAAAAAAAACTATATTTCCTTAAAAATGGTAGTTTTGAGTGTTTTCTGACAAAAAAATGGCCTTGAAACTTTAGAGGTTATTGATAATGTAGCAACAATAAGTAGTGAACATTTGATAATGCCTCCAATCAATGTGATCTCCCTTCATCAAATATAATCTAAGAAATTAAAAATCTAACCTTGTAACACCATTAGTGTGAAAACAATCACCAATACCCTAAAATCATGATTCAAAGGTTTTATCTTAACCTTTAAATTACATTTACTTGCCTAGAGGGTAGTCCCAAGGGGAATAAAAATCTCCTTGAAGCATGGCATGTTTCTTGTTGCTTTGTGTAAAGTATGCAAAAATAAGTAATGCTTTGATTATGCAATCAAAATGTGATGCTTGGCAAGTCATATTCACTATTGTAGTGGATTTAATAGGTTGATAGGTCATTTTCACATTCTAAAAAAATACAATGATTCTCTCAAAACCAAGCCCAAAGAGCTTCGCTTATTGTTTAATTTCTATAGTTTTAGCTAATGTTAGGTGATCACGTAACTAAAACAACTATGCATTGCACCACTAATAGAATCCCAAAATGTAGTTGACAAATTTTCAAACTTTCTAAATTATTGCCAATTATGTCATACTAGTACTCTTCTTGAAGTCTAGGGTTTATAGAAGACCACACTTATCACTTCTCTGGGACACCTTTCACCTAGGTTTGATGGTTCCTAGAATATGCAAATAAAAAACTCTTTATTCCAAAGATTACTTTTAAACCACACAACTTATTAGTTAGTGTCATGTCAACAAGTATCTTTATTAGATTAATTTTTTTTGCTTATATCTATGCTGTAGTTTTAATTAGTTAGTAGCACTATTCCTTAAGATCATTTTTATTCTTATTGTTTTTATTATGATTAGTTAAAATGGTATTTCTATGTGAGTGTTGTGGTATTATAGTATTTGATAGATTAGAAATTATGGAGTCATGAGTGAAATTGGCCATCTCCAAAATCTAGTAAAAATATCCTTATAGTAATTGCTAATAAGTCCAATCACAGGTGTAAATCACATATTACTAGGAGATGCTTGTTTGTCAAAGTGCTCCAAGTTGGAGAATACAAAAACATAAAACCATTAGGGACACCATTAGCATTTAAAGTAAACCGGACATTCATTGTACACATCCAAGAACTACACAACCACATTGCCAATTACCACACAATGACCGCACGATTCAACTATCAATTCAATTGTGATGGGAACAAAATTTTGTATCAACGTCCAATGTCCACACACTGTGTAGTGAAGGGCCGCAAGGAATTTTTTACTAGATTTCAAATGCATTCCCTTTAAATTACACTTTGATACAATTATATTGATTTGTCATTAATTTACCAAAGTCACCTTGTTTGAATTAATGTAGAGTGAAATATTATTGTATTGTAATTCAATTTCCTCAAAATTTTATAATGATACTAATTGTTTTGGTGACTCTAATTTCTCACCCTTAGTAATAGGACAAAGTAGTGTAGGTACTATTTTCATGTTCCTTTGAGCTAGCTTTGTTGAAAAACTTTTGGAGAAGTTTAATTGGAAGGAATGTGCATCCAAAACTCTTTAAAATAGTCATTCCTAAAATTGTCAAGATTCACAATTTGGACAATGTAGACAAGTGACAAAAGAATCACACTTTAATCCTAATAGTGAGATTGTTCTAACAAGCAAAATTTATTGTGTAGAATTTTTATCCATAGAAAAAATGTGAAAATTGAGTTCAAAAATGAATCCACTACATTAATTTTTCAAAAAAACACTTTGATTGCTAACAAAACAAGATGCACCATAACTCTCTCATTACTTATCTAAACAAAACAAAACAAATTTTTCCATATAGATTAAAATACAATATATAACAAAAAAATATTGAATATTTTATTCTAAATTTTTGTCGTTTATTTATATTCCAACCTTGACCTTTTAATCTACGTGACATAACTTTTACTCTTGGGCACTAATGGAAATAAAACATGTATTCTTTAAAAAATTATTTATTGTTTCTATCTTGAATAAAAATTCAAAAAGTTATACCAAATATTGATATTGTGGGAACATTGCCCAAACTTTCAAGTGTCCTTTGGAGGACACTTGGGACTTTGGAGGTTAAGATTAACTTATACACCACAATTAATGTCATGTCTTCTATTTTTTTTAGCAGAATTTTGTTCAAAAGCGATGAATTCTTTTTGCTTTTTAATTGATGAAATCGCTAATTTGTTACCAAATCTTGGAACAATATCATTCTAATTTAGATGAATGTACATTATTTTGGATGAATAAATAAATTTTCATCCATAGATTTCATATTTCATCCATTTTATGGATATAAATAGCTTCATCCTTCTAGTAATTATCACTTTTTGCACTGCCTAAAAGGAAAAAAAAAACTACTTTAAATGATTCTAAGAGTGCTTTTCTCTAGCATCGAACTTACACACAACTTTGATTGCTATGATGTATAATTATGCTTCAATACATCATATCAAAGCTAGCACAACTAATATAAAAGATAATAGCCGAAATTTGCATTTTGCAATCAAGTTGAAGCATGCTCAAATAAACAATCAAATTACATTTCAATTGGGAATTCAAATAGGACCAAGTAGAGTGGAGTGAACTCCTCAAATCAACAACTATCTATGAAGTCAACATCTTTGTAATAGAAATTGAGTCACTCAATTTTGTAGTCTACAAAAATTTTGAATATTTTTTGGGGCGTTCAAATAATATAGTGTAGTAAAAGTAAATTTTTTATGAAAGAAATTAAAGTATAAATCTTATTTCATGGCCTCCTTCATTGCATCCCCTCAATTCTAATGTACAAAAGATAAATTCATTCCAATAGAAATAAATACACAATGGCTTATAAAAATTAAAAGACTCGGTCTTTTTGTAATGTGGGCTAAGTAGTAGTACATGTTAGAGATAAAATAAGATAACATTTATCAATGGAGTACCTTTCACTTTCTTAAGACAAAGTGAAAGATATTATATTTCTAAATTAAAATAAAATATAAAACAATTGGACAATTAAAAATGGTGGTAATGCAAATAAAATGAAACCCAAATAAAGGCTTGTTGGTGATCTTCCTTTATTGTCATTTAACAAGAATATTAAGACTATTAATTTGTTGTCAAAATATGTTTCTATCATTTAGAAGAGATGGAGAACATTTTTGCAAACTAAGCAAGGATAAATCTTGTGCATGAAGTAGTTAAAAGTAGTAGTATTGTTCTAAATTTTTTAGAAAATATATCTTATCTTGAACATTAACTTTGTTATAAGGTTTCAAGGGCTTGTTCAATAATCATGTTTGATGAATGTGTTCAAAATATAAAGCTCAAAAACTTGAAAACAAACCTTATTGATAAAAAGATCTATCAAACAAAAAGATTTATGGGAAATTTCATTGAAATGGCAATATTCCACATGCCATTTACGCAAGAAGGACAATTTTGTCTGTTTTTGAGAGTACATGCAAATCTCTTAGATGTGCCAATTTTGTCCCCACCAAGTCCAAATTGCAACACAACCCCCATGTTTCTTCACCTTTGTGCCATTTTTCTATGAATTTCTTCCATTTTGCAATTCCCCCTTAGTGCCATTTTAAAAAAAAAATCGCCATTTTAATGAAATTTTCCATATTTGTATTTTGTCATTTACTAATTATATTTTGTTCTTAGATTGTTTCAATAAGTGAATCAAAGGTTTTAAGCTAAGATATTTCATATTGGTTGAAATTCTAGTGGTAAAAGGAGTTGTTTGTTTTGGAGGACTTGCATGTATTGCCAATGTTATTTTTGATGATTCAAAATGACAACTTTTGCTATATGAACTACATGTGCAATTTGAATTCTTTTAAAGAATATGGAGTTGTGTGAGTATGTGCCAAATTTCAAACTAATCCAATGACAATAATTTTAGGAGATAGAATCAAGATTAAATGTTGGTTTATTGAACAATCAATTACATGTACCAAGTTGTAGAGAGGTGCTTTGATTGTTACAAAGTGTTTATTTCAACATCTGAGTAGTAAAAACATGACACTCTTTGACCACCTATCGGTCCTACTGACAATTAAAGCCAAACACAAAGACTGTGTGGATATCAAACCCTTCAAGTTCAACCTATCCTTCCTAGAGGACAACTAAATGAAACAATCATCAATACTTGGTCCAAGTAACTACAATCACCTCTAGGGGCCCAAAGATGGTCAAGTAGGATAGCAAAGGCAATTTGCAAGGTTTGGACTCACTACCAAATCAAAAGAATCACAAGAGCAAAGAAATGCCATGAGAAACTTCAACAATTACAAACTACACTAGTATCAGTAAAAAGACTATTATAGCTAAATCCTAACAATCCATTCCTTAAAGTAGTAGAAGACAAGGCAATGCAATAATTGACAAAGAAAGAACTAAAAAAACAAGTGGGATGCTATTAGAACCTTGGCGTAATGGTTTCAAATTAATAGACACATGAAGAAGGATTTTTTCATTAGTGTTTAATAAATCAAATCACCCCCCTAATTACACAACTAATCGGCAAAAATGGAACAAAATACAACACCAATCAAGAGATGGTGGAATTCACCACCTCATATTACCGCAATCTTTTCACAACTCAAGGCAAATCAAAAGAATGTTGATGTGTAAAAAAGAAATACATGTAAGGACACCTTAGGGGAGGACATCGTCAAATTTTGCAAGGAAGTTTTTCACTCAAGTAAGTTACACCTTGAACTCAACATTGGTCTTTTATGCCTAATTCTAAAAGGAAAAACTAAAACAAACATAAAGAATTGGAGGCCAATTACATTATTAGGAATGGTGTACAAAATAATTGCAAAACTATTAACCAAGAGACTACAACCTTTGCTCAATACTTTAATTCATCCAAACCAAACAAACTTCATCACAAGACACAATACTATTGACAATATTTTTCTAGATTTCAAATCTATGGAATGGGCCATTGAGTCTCACCAATTTATGGTCATGCTCCTTCTAGACTTTGAAAAGCGTATAATAGAGTAGAGTGGGGCTTTTTAGAAGGCACCTTGTCTGTTAAAGGCTTTAACCACAAATGGATATGTTGGATTAGAGTACTTTAAATTGACTTGTGGTGCAAAGTAGGCCTAAACAACACACATATCTCCCCATTCAAACTCACGAAATCTATTAGACAAGGTTGACCCTTCTCACCATTCTTTTATTTATTTATCGCCAATAGTCTAGGATACTTATTAAAAAGTCAAGGGATAGAAGGATTCAAACTCCCATAGTCAAAAACTAGTGTCACAAATCAAGAATTTGCCAATGACACCAACCTTTACTTTGCTGGAACCATCAAAAAACTAAATAGAGCTAAAACCACACTAGACACTTGTACCTTAGCTTTAGATTCAAAATCAATTGGTATAAATCTAATGTCATTTGGGTTAATGACTCCCCAAGTCCCTTTGAGTGGGGTGCAGAGGATATCCTTCACTAGCTAGTACCAGGAGAATCCATTATATACCTAGGCTTTCCAATAGGTCTCAATATCTCCACAAAACATAGATTTAGAATTGCCCTCCAAAACCTAAAACAAAAACTTGCATATTTGAGCACAACCAAACTCACACTAGTTAATAGAATCTTTATAGCTAACCAAGTTCTCCTAGAATCCATATGATACCTTACATCATTCTAGGCTCCACACCTTGACACAATCAAGAAAATCAAAAGCCTCATTTACAACTACATTTGGTTGAGTGGAAATGGTGAGAAGCATTGTAGAGCAAAAGTAGAGGGGAATTCCTTCATCCAACCTCAAAGTCAAGGTGGGATCAAGTTAATCGCCCCCATCTTGCAAATCCAAGCCCTCTTCACTACACTCATAGTCAGAGGATTGCTACCTAAAAATGTCCCATTGAGAACATTGATTCAATATCAAATGAAATCCCTCAAGTCCAAGCGAGGTGGTAAGTGGCCAACTCACATTCACTTCATCTTTTATGCAACAAGAGTTTACGGTAATGGATCTAACATTTGGTAGGTAGTGTAGAAAGCATGGTGTAAAGTAAGACAAAGCTTAGTATTTCAACAACCAAATAGTGCAGAAGTAATGGGAAGACAAAATATCTTCTAGAATGGAGAACTTTACGGTGAGCACAATGCCATGCTAGGTGATTCCCCATACACATTTAACAATACATGGATAAAAAAGAAATACAAACTCTGTGATCTATGTCATGAAGTAAATGGTAATTAGAAACAAGTGACAGATCTATGTCCTATCATTGGCAAAAGCTACACTCAAGCAAGACTGAAGGAAATTATCCAAACTATCCCAAATAGTTGGTCCATGTCCCAAGCAACCCCAATTAAGGAGCACAAATGGATGATAACCTACACACCACAATACACCACAATAGACCCTGCACCTCGTCTTGATGCAAAACAACAAAATAAGTAAAAGATTTCACCATCTACACTCTAAATTCTATAGGAGCAAAAATGGAAAGGAGCACTATTCAAATCATTTGGGACAAATGCCGGCCTACAAAATTACAAGCCTTCTTATAGTTGGTCAACTTGGGGGGGATTACCACTACTATATGGAACGCAGTTATAGGCTTTTCCCCCAATTATCAAAAATACCAACAAGACATCCCGGAAACAACTAAGCACGTCTCGTTTTCTTGCAAAATTGCGCACCGTGTATAGAGGCTCTTTAAATACATCAAACACTCACTAGACTACACCGAACTTGCTTCTTAGAAAGAGACCTTGATTGAGATCCCTCTTGGTACTCACAATGCACAAAAAAACTACTCTTTGAACAATGACATCTTCAATATCGCCAAAGACACCCTTCAATTGGCCATTTTGTGGAGACTTTAGTTTGCTCGCAATAGATTTGTTTTCAATAGGGAGTGTACCGCTCCCCCTCTTATTTTCCAAGAATTTTGGAAAGATTCCATCTTCCCTAGCATGGCTTGGAGGAACCATCTCCTCTCCTTTTTAGCCAATGTAATGAGGATAGACAGCGTGCCATTTGCTAGGAGTTCTTAAACTTTTGGTACAAGAACAATGTTTTCTATTATAGTGTTTTTCACCAGCCCAAGTGACACCTTTCTCTTAGTTTGCCTATGAGCTAGACTAATTGTTGTTTTGGCCTTTGGCCCTTTTTTCTTTACTTTACTTTTTTTTTTTAAAAAACATTCATCATGATTCTTCTTCTTGTAAAATATTAATTTATATTATAATTTTTTAAAAAATAATCTAAATTGAAGTCAATGCTAGAAATACCCTAAATTCTTAGGCACCTTAAAGAAAGAATTCTCCCTATCTAATTTGTTTTATCTTGGAAGGCTCATTATAAGACATTTAAAAGAGATTGATTTTCTATTAAAAACACCTTCTAAAGCCCTAGCAATTAGAGTAGGTCCTAACTTCCTTATTAATTTTGACAACTTGGAGTAAATGGAATAGAATCCTTTAGCCTATTTAACTACTCGCTTGTCTAGTAATGGGTGCCCCCATTTTCAAGTCTTTTTGTTGTGGAAAATTTCAATAATGCCTTATTGACTTGAATACAATATATTTTGTCATGCTTTTATTTTAAAAATTCAAAATGTAGTGATTTTTTTCTATTTAAGTTATTCACCACATTCAACTTCAAACATTATTTCAGATTCTATTATCAAACATTGAGAATGAGAATGCCCATTCAAATTTGCAAAATGACAAAGTGGGTTCTTTAAACCCTTTAAGAATGGATTCATTGTGTTATATATATCTAAGGACCTATCCTCCAAACAAGGGACCCAAATTTTTGGCTAATGAAGTTTTTCCACATTAATTGAGATTCTCAAAGACCATTATGAATAAATAATCATAAAATCTTTGTTTGAAGCAAGGTAGAAATCCCCGTTCCAATATTATACTTTAAACCCATCTTAAAAATATGTATATCTAAAATTTTCAAAATGCATAGGCTATTTAAATGAATGAAGAAAATAAATGGTGAGGGGTGTCCATTGAAATCTCACTTTGATAATTCTTTTGGTACTTTAAAGAATTCACTTTTCCTTCTGATACCATTTCTAATTGTATTTTCTTGTAAGCAAAAGTATTCAATTTTGGCTTGTGGTTTTAGACAATATACTCTCTCTTATTTTTTGGGAAATAAGTGTCACTACTGTAGTAAATTGACAACATCTTGTGTATATAGAGAAACAATGTTTGTATTGATGCCTCTTATCATAGATAGTTTTCATGACGTGGACAAACAATACATACATTCCTTTGCACTATACAATGGGTAAAATTTGACTAGTTCCATAACAATAATATTCTAATACCCTCTAAGCTTTTGCAAAATATATCAAGCCTACAAATAGAGATAGTCTTAAAATGAAATAGTTTGAGAAAGGCCCTAATATTATGCATACTTAGTTCCTTGCAACTATCATTAATGTATCATTTTTATTTTTAGCATATTTTAATAAATAATTAAAAATTAAGATACCACTACAACAACTAATTTATGAGCACCTATGGAAGCTTATTTTGTCACAAAGACCTCATTAGAAATCCCCCCCTAGTGCTAGTGTCATGAAAAACAATGGAAGAGGGGATAATTAAAACCCTCACCAGAAACTTGGATGTACTTAGTGAAAAATCAATCTATTCTTAAACCCTACAGGATCAAGAGTCCCTTCAAGGGACTTTTCAAGTTTGATTAGATTCCTATAATCTCAATTTTGGCATGATTTTTTGAAGTCTTTTTTGAAAATAGAAAAAATCATTAACTTTGTGGAATATTATTTTTATTTCAATCTTTGCTTTAGAGAGATAATTATGCCACCCAAAGTTCAAAATGGAGGTTGCTAGGCAACACAAAAAAATTAAAGAAATTTAAAGTAAAAATTTTATATCGTAGAAAAATTTTAGGCAATCAATATATAGGTGGTAAAATTTTTGTTGTAAGTTTTTCATTTTTAGGCAATCAAAATATCTTCTTTAAAAAATAATGTATGGGATCCATTTCCTAATTCAATTTTCTTAATTCTTTCAAAAAAAATTCACATGGTGTAGTTTTTTTACTTGAACATTTTTGTTGTTGGAATTAGTGTTATAAACAATTAAGTTTTTCTTTCCGTCTTTTACCAACTTCAACTTAACAATTTTTCTAACTTCTAAACGCAAGAGTCTTCTTTCTTGTTTGAGGAAGGTATTTTGAACCTTTTTTAGAACATAAGCTATGAGTTTGGTTAAAAAAGCTTAACTAAATTTGTAACCACATGATCATAGACTTCAAGATTTGGAGATGGAGTACCAAAAAAATTGGAAAAATTAGTTGTAAGGATGTAGAGACTTTTAGGACTAAATGCACATGGATAAGCATTAAAAAAATTGTAGCTACCTCAAACTTTAGATGCCACAATAACAAGCTTCATGTTCAAAGTTGGTGAACAATCAATTATGATGTAATTTTTATAATTTTTAGTAGAAATAAACACATTCCCTTTTTTAATTAACTTTAGAAATGAATTTGCATTGCAATTGCCTCGGAGATGTCATTTAATGTAAGGAGATTTTTAATCCCATTTTCTAAAACAATATTTTGAACAAAGAAATTTTCATCAATTTCATAGTGTATAATAAAAGCTTTGTGATTGAAATCAATAATAAAATCCATTTGGACTTTTTTAAATGACAATTTATCATGGATTAGAACCTCGTTGCCCAAGGTAGTTGCTTACAAACCTCGAGAATGGATTCACACAATGTCTTAGTTTCTAATGATGTGGAAATCTTGATGCTAAAAAGGTTTTTATTGGTGGAACTCTAACTAAGTTTGGAACAATGACTTTTGATAGAATAGGTTCATTTATTTCATTGTAGCCCTTGGTTATCAACTTGTTGCCCTTTTGTTTAACGTGGCCAATTCTCATAGGATATTCAGACTCACTTGTCATTGCATAGCAAACAACAATGCTAGCACACGAATACAAAGATGTGAGCTTATGAGCCTTGAACTTAGTTGTGAGTATATACCCTACAACTTTTTGAAGGTGTTTACAACAACTATAAGATAGGTACACTATAATCATAGAAAGTGTCTATAATATAAAAACTCTTAGGCTCATGGGCTCATAGATTCTATACTATTATGCTAGTAATCATGTGTAGCAAACATGTTTGCTATCAAAGTCCATTTAAATTTTTTTGGAAACTAGTATGATGAAGATAGAAATTGATTATAAAAATGGACTTCATACTCCAACTTGTTTAAAAAATTTGTAGAAACACAATTAAAACAATGACTTTAGTATTGGATGAAAGTTTCATAAACACCAAAATTTAGTGCCTTAGGCATTTAGAGGTTAAGTATGAAAATCAAAGTTTTTTCTTATAATTTTTTTTCACAAGACTCAACTTAATTCTTAAAATCTAATTCTAAAGACAAGGTTCAAGAAAAAGAATCCTTTACTTTAAATGCATATACCTTACAATCTATGTGGTGAAAAGTTTTTGAAATTTCTTCCGCACAACCTCATATTAGTTAAAGTACAAAATCCCATGTTTAGATATGCAAAAAAATCTAAATCTATTGCTTTTAGACAATAGCAATGGTTGTTTTTTTGACAAAGGAAGGCATCGTATGATTCACTTGCAATGAGAATACTTACAAATATAAAGATTGGATTTTCCTCTTATCAATGGAAATTATCCATGTGTTTAAAAAATATATAAATTATGCCAAGTAATTTTAAATAATATATTTTCTTTAAAAAGTACTAATTATAATTGAATATTTCTTTCTTTCTTCTTCACAAAAATTGACCATGTGAAGATAAGATATTAGTTTCCAATGTCAAATTTCTATCCGAACCTTTATTTTTCAAATTATCCCCTAAGTAAGTTGTTTGAATATGAACCATAAGAATTACAACAACAATATCTTTTAACTTAATCAAGGTAGAAATAAAATACTATCGTACATTCATGTCAAATTTGGCACTTGGTTGACAAAATAATTTCATTTTGTCAATTGCACAATTTGGTAGCTTAATTACACTTTCTTGACTTTCATCTCATCAATCTTCCTAATTTTTCAAACACTCCTTATCACAATAATGTTTTCTAACTTATCTATTTATGTGTAAATGTATTCCTTTTTTCTAAATCTTCTCAAAAATAATTTTTGAACATTCATAATTGATTAAAAAAAACCCAATGAAATCATCTTGGATCTTTAGAAATACTTGTACAATCTACATATTTCATACATGTTCCAATTTTTCCCCCAAATTATTTACGAAACTGACCTACACGTAGGGGGTACCCTCCCCCATTAAAGGTGTCCCCGCTAGCTAACAGAACGGGCAGGGCAGTCCCAAGGCAGAAAGAAAAAGAAAAAGAAAAAAGAAAAAAGAAAAAGAAAAAAGGGGCCATAAGGGGAAGCCTAGAAACGGGCAGGGAAGAAATCCTCCAGTACAGTCCATGCCAGCACATGATGCCAGCCTGCCATGCACCCCATCATTAATAATAGTATGGCCATGAACGCCCTGCAGAGGATCCTATGCTCCTTTTGGATGATCTTCATCCAACTCCCCGTTTCATCCTTCCTGCCTGCCTGGGGATGAACAGAATCTCCACAGTGGTCACTACTTCTGACACCCATTCCCGTAACTATGTAATGCGTTAATTTTGTTATTGAGGCTTTTATTTGCTCACATGCCATATCATGATTATAGACTCCCCCCTAAATTAATTTATGCTTTATGGGACTTGATATGATCAAACCCCCTTTTGGGGTGAGTGGAAGCCATTTTTAAGAGGGCAGGTGAGTGAGTTTATAATTGGGCGAGGGGAGAACTGAAAACTGCAAAATGGACAGATCAATCTTTTTTTTATTTATGGCCTTAATGGGGGGGGGCTAATTAATGGCGGCGTGAAAATTGCAGAGATGTGATTGGATGGGACTGCCATTTCCCAAACTGAATACTGGAATGGCCTAACGGGCCACTTGTTTCTTTTCCTTTTCTTTGTGCAAAATTCCAAAAAAAATTGAATGGGCCGCTTTCGAAATAGCCAGGGAGTCGGACGGAGATTCCCCAGTTACTTAGACTTGTTTTAGTGACCCCCTTATTGCCGGCCAGGGAGGACTGACCCCTCTATTGCCCCAACCAGGGGTAAATGTAAAAATTGCCCCCTATTTGGGACCATGTAAAATTTGTTTCTCTACACCTCCCTAGACTAATTTGGGGTCTCTGATTGCAAATATGAATTCAAAATTTGCAAATTTTTTCATGGATGGCAAATAAAAAGATTCCAGTGTTTTATCCAGGGGTAGAAAACGGGGCAATAGAGGGGTCAGTCCTCCCTGGCCCTTATTGCCGGCCAGGGTGAACTGACCCTCTCATTGCCCCGTTTTACCCTTGGGGGAAACGGTGTGGAATTTTTTTATTTGCAATCAGATGAATTTTTTTGCAAATTCTGAGTTCAGATTTGCAATCAGCGGCCCCAAATTAGCTAGAGATGATGTAGAAAAATAAAAAATCATGGCAAAAAATAGGGGGCTTTCTTTCACAATTAACCCTGGCCAGCAATGAGGGGGTCAGTTCTCCCTGGCCCCCTTATTGTCCCTATTCAAGGGTAAATGTAAAAATTGCCACCTATTTTGTGCCGCATCAATTTTGTATTTCTTCACAAATCTCTACTAATTCAAGGACTCGGATTGCAAATATGAATTCATGAAATTTTCAAATTTTGTGATGGGCGCGGCAAATAAAAAATTTCAGTGTTTTCTCCAGGGTTAAAACACTGGGCAATAAGGGGGTCAATCCTCCTTGGCCTATTTTAGTCTGGTACATTTATTTTGTGTAAGTTTTATTACCTCTGATTATTTATTTTATTTTTTATTTTTTGGGGGGGGGGCACACTGAAACTGATTGGGAAAAAAAGAACTCAAATCAACCCTTATATGCCTAAGGTCTTTTTTGAGTTTTTTGGAATTTGCTTTAAATTGAACAAAAAAGTAAACATTTTGATAAGTTTATCAATTTAAAAAATATATATATATAACCGTAAAAATTCAAACTAGATATGTTAGAGATCATATGGAAAACACAACAATCCATACGTTTTGTTTTGTTTGTTGTAGTGAGATCTTTTGGACCATGCATCCCCTTGTTGCAATCTTGGTTTCATCAAAAAGTTCTCTCTACAAGGAAGGATGTATGGACTTTGTTTTGTAGAGTTTGAACCTAAGGTGTGAAAGTTATGGATTTTTGAGTTATTTTTTATTTGAAAAAATACAAAACTACTTTTACTTGTAATTTGGCTATGGCAACTGTACAAGGCATACTAATATCACTTTTAGATTGAAAGATTATAATTTCTTACCACATGAGTGTTAAAACCATGGAAGTGATTTGAAATCCTTCAATGCTCTTTTCACATGTCAAAACTAATTAAACATTAGAAAGTCAAGATTTGCAATGGACATCCATGAAGAAAATCTTGGATAGAAAAATCATAACCAATCATTTTCAAAAATCAAATTTTTGATGCGAAAACTAGACTTCAAAAATAAATTTTCAAAAACATAGACTATTCAAAATAGTAATTTCCTAAGGTTTTACTTAACTCCAAAGTATTGTTGACACCAAAGTTTGGTGCCTCATGCATTTAGGGGTTAATTTGGTATTCTAGAGTTTGATGGGTTTTGTTTTTAAATTTTTTTTAAACCAAATGAAATGGAATTTCATTGCAAAAGAGACAAAATAGATCTACCAAACACATTTTTATAGAGTTTGAATAGTGGAAGATCCTTGAGACAAATGGAATTTTTTGGGGATGGATGAATGTGATTTCACTAGAGAGATGGGAGATTTTGGTTGAATGCAGATTAAAACTTGAATGAGCAAAGTGGATGAAAGTGGGATTAAAGGACCAAGGAGCCCACTTTGGACCTTTTTAGGACTCAAGCAAGCACAATTAACTTTTCATGTCGTTTCAATAAATGTTGCAAAAGTTAAAAAAAAATTTGGATTTCAATGTCAAATTGGGCAACAAGAAAAATATTCTAAAAAACAATTAAATATATTTTTGGAATTTTATAGATTTATAATTGCTCAAAAAAATTGAACCATTGAGTTCCAAATAATGAAGTAAAAGTTATGAGGAGTTTTATTTTGCATACTATGAAGGTAGAAAAAACACTTGAAGTTGTCTTTTGCTCTCGATTTTCAAAATTTTCAAATGAAAATAAGAAAAAGGATATTCATTTTTCACTAGAACATCTTTACAATCAAGGATTAGCAATTCTCACATTCTTCCAAAAGTTATTAGCACATTAGTTATATCTTTCATTCACTTTCTATTTTACAATTTTTTAAATGTATTTTTGGTTAAATATTTTAATATTTATTTTCAATTGTTTTCTAGCCTATTGACTAAAATGCACAAAATGTAGGACATATGTGTTTTTCTTTAAAATGTTAAAAGTCAAAACTTCACCTTTTGGAAGGACTAGAAAAGCTTATATTTTAAAGTTTAGATACATTGAGCTTGCAACCATTGGGAATATTCACTCTAAAATTTTGGGACAATATACTCAAACAAGTTAACTAAAGAATCCTACAGTTGGATCTATAAAAAACAAATATTGACGAAGACTTTGACATTGCTTTGGGGACAAGTATTTTGAAGCAGCTCTAGGCCTCTAAACACGATGATCTTTTGGAAGGTAATACACCTTAGATTATATTAAATCTTCTTATCTCTATTTTTGCATTATATATTTTGATTTTAAAAATATAAATATTAAAAAATTGAACTAAAAAGACTCTGAAACAAATTCATTAAAAAAAGCTTTGTTTTTCATCTTTAAATTTTTTTAAAGCCAAAATAGATTAGAGTTGGAAAGAAAAAAATTACTCATTAATAATTCTAATATGGAATTAAAATATGCAAATAATAATGGTAAGAAAGTCTTACGAAATAAATTAAACCATGTGGAAATTTTTCTCTATAGTTTTTTTTAAAACCAAGATTTAAATTAAAACAAAGCCAAATAGAATTTTCTTCTAGAAGACACAATTAATGCTTGCAAAACAAAATGTTCTATAAATTTTTTGTCACTTATCCAAATGGAATAAGATAAAGATTTTCAAATAGAAAAAATATATTACATGAGAAATTTAAAAAAATTATGATTTTCCTACATTTTCTATACTTAATAATTTTTAGATTTTTTTGCATGACTTTTGCTCTCATGTACAAATTGAAATAGAAATTATATTTCTACAAATCTAATTTATTTTTTATATTGATAAAAAGATTTTAAAAACTCACTCCAAAAATTGAAATTTTACAAGACTATAGTAAACTTGCCAATCATTGTGTAGACAAAATTCAAATCCTTCTCCACAAAAATATAGAGACTTGCATGTTTTGAAATTTGGCGTTATTATTAAATGTCATGTTAAAATTCACTTTCAAAAAACAAAATGCAAAAAGATTTCTTCCATCAAATTTTATTGCAATTTAAAGGTGATGATCTTGAAATCTAATAAAAAAATTCCTTGCATCCCTTCACCACATGGTGTGCAATCTCTAGGTGGTGATACAAAAGTTTGTTCCCATTACAATTGAATTGGTAGTTGAATTGTGCGGTTACTATGTGGTAATTGGCATCGGTTGTTGTCCTGTTCTTAGATGTGTACGGTGAATGGTTTATTTACTCTACCCAAACTTGCATCAATTGTCCTTCCAATGGGACTTTGGAACTTTAGAGATTAAGTAAACTCAAAAATGCATGATCAAATCAAAAAACTATTTCAAACATTGAAATTGTACAAGAACCTTCTCTCTATATTCTACAATGTGCACCAAACTTAAACAATGTCTCTAATAAGTTTTTGCATACTTCAAAAATTGCCACAACTAATTGAAAAATTAGTTTTTTTCAACAAAATTTTTACTTGGACCACACCATATCAAACCATGACAAACTTTTTTTAGTAAATGACACTTGAACTACATTAGGTTTAGTTTATAGACACAATCAATGTCTTGGATGCTGGTAACGAAGTAATTAGTAATTGCAACAAGAGCTTCTTCCTTTTGAGTGTAAATAAAGTGACTTTTCTAGGTCTTTAGTTGTGGCCATGTTAGGAAATATTGCAACTCTTTTAGGTGAGTAAGGTGACCATCAAATATTTTTTTGTTGATTTTGGGGTAGTCTAAAGATCCTTTGGGGCCAATTGGGCAATATACTTCTATAATTAATAAAAATTCATACTCTGACCCAAAAAATAAAATATAATTGCTCTTCTTGTTTCTTACATTTGTCTTTATGTGGAAAAAATTGTAAGTTTTTCCACAATGACAATCATTCTACCTACTATAGGTTGGTTTACCTTGTATGCATCCAAAACCAACTTATATAAATCATGTACACTATTCAAATGTGATAATCTGACATTGAAAAAAGAGAAATAACTCCAACCATTCTAAGTAGTTGGTGTACATGAAGAGTTTGCTTCTTTGGGGCCTACATTGGGCTTTGAAAAGCTAGTTGGAGTAACATTTACACTATATATCTTTGTAATTAAGGTTACCTCATACTAATTAATTTAATTTGAAAAGGAAAGGAAAATAGGTTGACAACTGAGTAATTTATTAGAGATGTAAAAAGGGGTGCAACGAGCATGGGGTCAAAGTAGAGACAATGTTTGTTTTAAGGTAATTCATGTATATTGGGAAGTATTTGATTGTTTTCTAAATTTTGTTTGTATAGTAGTATGCAAATGCCATATTTCATGGCAATTATTAATTTAAGAAAGAGTGATTTTTTATTGCCAAAATGGGGATGTCAAAGTGTCAATTAAATGGAGTTGGATTGATGTTTTCTTTTTTCTTTTTAATGGTCGCCTTCTTTTAAAAAAAATGTATCAATAAAATGATTGTATGGATGGAAAATTTGACATTGTATTGTATACCTAGTCCAAAATCTAATGACTTAACTCAATTCTAATTGAGGAGGCTTGTATTTAGTATTTGGAATTTTTTTGAGATGCCATGGTAATTTGCTTTTTCTTTGTAGAAGAAGCTAGGGTGGGATTCCAAGGATACCAATTGCATATGCTCCTTATTAAAATCACCTAGTTCATTCCCTCTGGTACCAAGTTCTCACTAGCCACTTTCCTCAACTTCAAATTTGCAAAAGCTACAATCTTCTTCTTTCAAAGATATAGTTGGTTTTGAAACTAAACTTTATATTTCATCTAGCAAACACAAACAATGGCATAGGGGCTAGTTGCCATGACCAACCCCAAAGTGATACTAGCCCCCACTTCCAACAACCTAAGTATCAACTTTGGATTCCAAATAGCAAGTGGCTAAAATCTCACAATTTCATGAAAGTGGCAGCGACATATCCTCCTTCTATTTTTGCACATTGGTTGAAAGCCAATCCTTTTATTTTTTTTGGGTCTGTTTTGGGATCTTCCATTTTCACACTCCAATCGATTATTTTTTCCAAAGCACCAAAACTAACAATGAACTAACCAGTGATTCTCCCTAAACGTTGCTAACTTGTATTTGTTTCCCTAAAGAGTCTTTCGCACCTGGGGTTTGGTAACAATGCTCATAAATACGTAATCCCTCTGACAAAAATCGAAAGGTACAGGTTGTATAAAAATATTTGTTTTCAGTTGGTTTGGCATAAGTGGGTTATTTTGAAGTTGTCAGCTGTTCAGACTTGGAACATAATCTTCTGTGTTCTGTACATCAACAACCATTGCATTTCCTCTCCACAATCCTCATCCATAAATCCACATCGAGGAGAAGAATATAAGTGTCAACACCAATGGCAATTGACCATTTGCCACAATTGAATAAGTTTAATGGCAAAACGAAGTGAATACTTCATTGACAATTGTGAGAATATAGGATGGGGATGTCATTTTTATAATCAAATCCATTGTCCATCATAAACTTTCTAAAGGTATGGGATATTTTGACAATGAGTACTCAAGCTCTCATCTTCAAATTATCCCATACCTTTAGAAAGTTTATGATTTACACTGGATTTGATTATAAAAATGACATCCCCATCCTATATTCTCACAATTGTCAATGAAGTGTTCACTTCATATTGCCATTATATTCTTCTCCACGATGTGAATGAATTTTTTGGATGAGGATTGTGGAGAGGAAATGCAGTGGTAGTTGATGTACAGAACACAGAAGATTATGCTCCAAGTCCGAACAACTGACAACTTCACAATAACTTGCTTATACCGAACCAATGCCAAACCAACTGAAAACAAATATTTTTTATACAACTTGTACCTTCCGATCTTTGTCAGAGGGATTATGTATTCATGAGCGTTGTTACCAAACCCCAGGTGCCAAAGACCCTTAATGGAAGTCTTCATTTTTGTCAAGAAAAAACTGAAAATTTCAACCCAAGAAAGGAACCACCTTGCAGTTGATATATTAAGTGCACATGGTTCGAAGTGCACCTCTATGATCCTCCTCGGATCACACATTGGATTTCTTTCCAAAAAATAATTTATTTTGGGTTTCATAGCTTGGAATGTCCTTTCCATTTGAATGGGAATCTGAATTGAAGTTTATAGACCATGTGCCCAGCGATTGTTGGTTCCTCACACAAAGATCTCAAGGATTTATTATGAGTCTTATGATTTGCTTGCAAAGATCATTAAGGTAACTAGGCCTTGCCAGGGACAGAGAGAGGAGGGTCAGTATTCTAAAAAGGTTGTGTTGGTAAAATATTAACAAAAATAAGATGTAGATTGCATCTTCTTGTCTCGCCACTATTTTGGCAATAAGGTGGAGCCATGCATAACCGATAACTTAAGCCATAGCAGACATGGTCTGCAACAGTATTTGGCAAAGCAAATCTTTACCGAAGTGCAAAGATAGAAATGGCACAGATAGCAGAAATTTTGGTGGATTTACAACTTGAATTGAAATTACTATGAATTATGAAAGCCCGAAGTTTACTATGAATTATGAAAGCCTGAAGTTTACTATGAATTATGAAAGCCCGAAGTTGGACTTAGCCCGTGTCCAATGTCTAGAGTCTTACAATATTGATCATTGCTTTTGAAATATCCCCCAACTCATATTAGTATTTTCTGAAATCTATTTGGCCTACAAACAATATGGAATATCTAATACCATATGATATCTGTATAACTTGTATCTATATTTCACATGTATCCCACATATAGATGTATTATATTATATGAGATAAGAATACAAATTATCCACATCTCATATGTATTTTGTATGTATTCTTTATATCATATATATTTCACATTTCATATCGTGGAATGTCAACAACCAACATCGTCTCTCACAACAATGATCAACAACAATGTTTTTTCTTTCCTTTTTATTGGAGATCAATAGCATTAAAGAGGGGATTTTCTTAAACCGAGATCAATGGCTTTGGATTTTTAGGGAAAATTGTAGGAACACTTGTTTGCATTTTCTTTTTTTCCTTGAAATAGAACACAAAACCAAAAGACTCAATGTCAAGTGGATTTTTTTTCATTTTCAACAATCATGTTTGCATCTTTGGAGGACATAGTTATCTTTTGGATACACAGTAACAAATTGACAATTTAAAAAATATATATATATGATTTCCAAAAGGGGTGCATGTGGCAATTATCCCATTGGTTGTTAAGTTTGTACAAAATTTCTAAAAAAGGTGCACACGTAATCTTCTCATTGGTTGTAAAAATTTTGAACAAACTTTTGAGCAAATCTCCTTGTTTCAAATGAATTCATAAAGTTAACATGCTAAAACCACCCTGATTACCCATATTTGTATTCATAGGGAACCTGTGGAATTGCAAACCACATGAGATATTTTTGCATTTCTTGTTAGTGTGTACGTATTGCATCCCTTTTGCTTATTGCATCCCTTTACGGAATTACATTGTAACAATGCGAAGTAATGCATTGTAATGATGCAATAAATTATAATTAATGTGCAAATCCATGAAACAACAACAACCACATGATAACTATTGACAAACCGTAGGGTCTAAACTTTGTGATGATATATGTATATCCACATCCAATATTCCATAGTCCAAACTTGTATCCATATTCTGTAATCAAATTTGAATGGCCAAGATCATTTATTCCACACGCATCAACAACATTTAGGGAGGAAGGGAAATTTTTTTCTTGAACTTGGATCCAATGGCTCTTGATTTTTCTAAGGGAAGGGATTGAAACACAAACATCGTGTTTGCATCTTCGGGGGGTACATAGCCGTATAGTCGTAGTTTGTGGCCTTGGGCAGGGTTGGCGGAGTTGGGTCAGTGAGTATTCTAGAAAGGTTGAGTCGTTTTTTCGGTAACCCCATCCCTCCCGTCTGCATTTGTTGCAAATGGTGTGGGTGGTGGAATTAGTAATCATTTGTCTGTCCCTTGCAACAATTGACGGAGGCAGACACATGCACCTCAGTCTGCAATTACAGAATTCCGTCTTCAGTTACCACTTCAATTCAGGAGTGGGAGTGGGAGTGGGGCATCTTTACCTATTCCTGCCACTGTTTGTCAGCACCCCCGGGGGGTAGGGAGTGGGGGTGGGGATTCCAAGAGCGGTGGAATTTGGGCATGGGCCATTTGGGGGGTTACCTAAGCTATTGTGCAGACTGGAACTCAGGCGTTCACATGCATTGAAGTTTCTACGGTATGCAAGACCGCATTCGAGCCTTATTTCGGAGGACGAGGGTAACGCTTGAAGGTATGGGGAGTCTAATTTGAACGTAGCACACGGTGTTTAATAAGTGCGGGGGCTCTAAACCTGACCGTGCTCTAAAAAACATTCTTTAACACAGAGGTACATATTGCATTCAGTAACACATCGTGGATGTACAAGTGGTGTATAGTTTAGGAAGGGGGAGGCTTGGGGGACCACTCTTTTAACCCTAAAAGTCCCAAAGGCCCTATTGGGGGAGTCTTGGGATTCTAGGTAGGCTCGTGTGATCTCAATTTTTGACATGATTTTTAAATTTTTTTTTTGAAGATAGGAAATCAGATTAGCTTTCTGAGAGTATAATTTGTATGTAGCACACGGTGTTTAATAAGCGCGGGGGCTCTAAACTTGACCGTGCTCTAAATGCATTTTTTAACACAAAGGTACATATTGCATTTAGTAACGCATCATCAATGTACAAGTGGTGTACAATTTACGGTGTACAGTTTAGGCTTTGGGGGACCACTCTTTTAACCCTAAAAGTCCCAAAGTCCCTATTGGAGGAATCTTGGGATTCTAGGTAGGCTCGTGTGATCTCAATTTTTGACATGATTTTTTAAAAACTTTAAAAACTTTTTTTTGAAGATAGGAAATCAAATTAGTTTTCTGGGAGTATAATTTTTGTTTCGATTGATGCCCAGAAACAAAAGTTATGCCACCATGAGTCCCAAAAGCAACTTGAGGGGCAACCCCTCCAAAAAAATCACAAAAAGTTGGAATTTTTTTTTTTTTTAATTTTTTTTCTCAAAGATTATATTTTTGTTTCACATGTGAAGCTTTGATTCATTCCATTTGGACTAGTGATGAGATAATTATCAACAATCTTAATTTTTGGGCAATCTAACCATCTTCTTAAAAAAATCTTGAATTCATCACTTTAAATGCAAATATCTTGCAATCTAAAAGGACAAAGTTCTTGAAATTTTTCCCATGCATTCTTATACTAGTGTAGTACAAGATTTTACAGTTAGATGTATAAAAAAATAATTTTAAAAGTTTTTTGCTCTTTGCAATAGAAATGACAGTTTTGGGTGGATTTTGATGGAAAAAAAGGCCTTGGGAGTTTAGGGGTTAATTCAACTTCAAAAATTAGAAAATGATTTTTCCACTTAGATGTCAATATCATTTTTCTTAAAATTTATTGAAAAAACATTTCAAAAAGACAAACTCTTTATAATTGCAAATGGATCCTGAAAGAATTGCTTTAGAAGTAGTCTACCTTATGTTGAATTTGACATAGAAGGTGTATGGATTAATGTATATTGTAATAATGACAAAAGTCTCTACTTGAGGTAGAATAATGGATCATGGGTAAAAATTAGGAATTTGTTCTTATGCCTTTGCTAATTTTTTTTTTTTTTTTTTTTTTTTCTACACAAAGACAAGTGTGAGAAACAACAAGAGCAATTGAATTTTTTTTCTTGATAAAGTATGAATTTTTGAAGTGTGATGTCTAATTTTCCCCAAAGAGTCTTTAGGCTACCCAAAAATCAACAAAAGTATATCTATGATGGTCACCTTACTCATTTAAAGTAGTTACAATATTTCCTAACATGGCAACAATATAAAGGACTAAGAAAATCACTTTCTACAATGAATTTACATTCGAAAGGGATAGGTTCCTATTGTAGTCACTAATCACTCCATTGAATATGGTTAATAATTTAGTGTGGTCCAAATCTCATTTATTGAAAAATGATTGTAATGGGTCCTTTCTAGGTGTCTAAAATGGCTCTTTTGTCCATAATGGATTGTTCTATCTTAGGCTCAAACAAATCCAATGCCAAATTAGATCATGACTCTACAGTCAAGTGGTGTATGTCATCTTGTCATTAATCTTAGAATGTAATTGTGGACATTATGTGTTTGATGGATGATAGAAAATACTTTTATGTAAGACAATAGTATAGATGTTCATCCTTTATATTTTGCATTGAAAAATAAGGTCTTGCACAATAGTTTGACCTCCAATGAGTGCTCTTTGATGTTTTTAACCCATAAAGTCCCAAGGCCTTTTTTCTTTCAAAAACCACTCAAAACTGCCATTATTATTGCAAGGTGCAAAACACTTGAAATTTTCATTTTTTTTGCATATCTAACCATAGGATCTTGCACTAAACTAAATGAGAATTTGTAGTAGAAATTTTAGGAACATTGACCATATAGATTGTAAAACATATGTGTTTAAAGTGAAGAAAACAAGTTTTTTTTTGCACATTTTGTGACTAGATTTCTAGGCTTTGAATCTCCTTATTTAAATTTTTTTTTACACTATTGAGTTTGAGGTTAAAAATTTTAATGTTGAAGATTTGACTTAAGAGTTGGGAAAAAAATTCAAAAAGAAAACACTAAATTTTCATTCATTAAAAAATTGTTAAGTTGAAGTAGCTCCAAGATTCAATAAAAATCTAAATTATTAATAGCTCTAAGATGGAATTGAAACACCATAATCCAAACAATGAGATTGTTCTTCGAAAGAAAACTTAACCGTATCAAAAAATGTTTCTTGAAAAATTATAAAAATTGCATTAAAAAATGAATCCCATAAGTTATTTTTTCAAGAAGATGCTTAGATTGCCCCCAAAATAAGATTGTTCATAACTTTCACATCACTAATCCAAATAGAGTGAATCAAAGCTTCATATGTAGACAAAAATAATATCTAAAAGACTTTTTTAATTTAATTTTATTTCAATTTTTTGTGAATTTCTTTTTTTGCCTAGCCAAGTGAAAATTATGTTTAAGATGGCATAACTTTTGTTCCCAGGTACCAATTGAAATAAAAATCATATTTCTACAAAGCTAATGAGTTTTTCAATCTTTTGAGAAAGTTTTTTTAAAATCACCAAAAATTGAAGTCATAGGAACGTGCCCAAACTCCCAAGTGTCCAAATTTGGAACTTTGGGGGTTAAGCAAATGATTCACACAATACCAAAAGGATAGTTTCCATGGTGACCAACATGGTGTCCTAGGGTTAAGGATGAATTCTTCTTTGGCCACTTAAACTTTAATATTTAATTGTGTGAAACGAAACATAGATGTAAGTTACTATAGTACATGGCTTTTTAAATTTCTTTTTTGAACTTTCTATTAAATGAAGAGTCAAATCTTAAACATTAAACTAAAAATTAAATTAAAAAGAACATTTGCAGATATCTGTCAAATCAATTTAGAAGCTAATAACTTCAATGAGTCACCAAAAATATAATTTCTATTTTTAGAACTCAAATTTTGGTATAAATTTATCAACAAGGCATAATAAAATTATAATTATTATACAATCTATCACATATAGTGATATTTTAACAACAAGAAAATTTGGTTCCTTGTTTGTTCTTATACTTTCATAAGAATACAAATCTATGAAAAATCATCAATTAATTTTGATAGATAATTCCCTTGTGTGTTCAACAAAGTCCATCACCATCTTTCTAGAAGCTTCAAATGTATGAAATTAACTTTGAAGAGAGTGCATGCTATTAATAGGCACATTACAAAACTCCTTATACATTGATTTTCTATAGTTTTAGTTTTTTTTTAGTGTTTCGTATTTTCATATTGAAATGTCATTGTGTTAAATCAAATCAACACCAAATTAGTACATTCCTTATACATTGATAATCTATAGTTTTAATTAGTGTTTTTTTCAATATTTTACAATTTCATACAAAAATGATATTACGTTATACTAAATTACTATTGTGGATAATTTTGCTTTAATATTCATAATATTTTTTATTTAAAATCATTTTGTACTAAGACAATGTTGTTTCAATGGTCATTGGCATTAATTTAGTGCCAAAGAAACTCAAGGGGATTCTACCTCGTAATTTTCATAAAATTCAAATTCAAAGGAAAAAAAACACTTTTTGAAACCCTTGTGAGTCAATCTAGGATTTTGAGCATCAAAAAGTCATTATGAAAAGTGAGAAAATTCCTATAGTAATATAAATATGAAAAATACAATCCTCATATTAGTATTAAAATTTTCAAAAAACTCAATTAATATCTATGAGATTTCTAAATTTAATATGTACAATGCCTTGTCATGAAGTACTCATTTAGTGAATTTTTTTCATTTAGACCATGTAGATTTTTTTTCATTGACTTTTGAATGTAATGAATATGGGTTGACTTGGATTGTGAAAACTTTCTTCTATCCAAAATTCAACGCGCATTCAAAGTTCTTAAAACAATGCATAGTAGTAGACTCACAAGAAAACCTTATTGCAACATAGCTTGCAAATACCCAAATCCATCGCCAAAAAATAAAATAAGAAATCTTGCAATTGTACTTTGGGTGGCATATGCAATTGTGCATACAAGCTTTGGTGTATAATTTCTCAACCTAAACTATGTAAAATGTATTATTTAAACAAGTGATTTTCATTACCTAAAGTAGAACCTTACACTTGCCACTACACTAAAAAATGTATTTAGTGCTACATACATTAACTGATTTTAAAATGCTATTAATTTTTATTATATTTATCTCTTTAGGTTTATTTTATTTTATTTTGTATGACATCATTACTTTCCAAATAAAATAAAATTGAAAGACATCCAAATATATATCCATGTCTAAGTTTTTGAGTATATATACGGAAAAAACAAACAATCTTGCATACTTTAAATAAAGCAATAGTGCTTTTGACAAGGTTTAAGAATTTATTTTAAAATGCTTTGGAAATCCACATCATAACTTGAAGATTTATCATTTAATTACCTTGCAATTTGTGTAATTTAGTTCTATATATTCAAATTGATTGTAGGCTAAAAAAGTCTTTGGCAATATAAAATCTAAAAAAAAGGGCTAAGTAGGGCTACCTCCCCCCATAGTAAAGTAGATGGCATAAAGATAGGAATTGGAAGGAAGTTATTTTGTGAACTTCATTTGTGAACTTGGTCAAGTTTCTTGATGGAAATGAGCGTTGAGCAACCAAAAGTTAGTCAAAGATATAAATCTAATATCAATCCAACAATCTATTGTATAATAAGTGAATTGATTTTATTCTATTATTTGCACAACCAAGATGAAAAGATGACAATCTTGTCATACAAGGCATTGTTAGTCTTCATTGAATATTGAAACTTAAATGGCAATGAACTTGATTTCCTTTTGAATTTGGCTAGCTACAATGAGGATCTATTGGTTCTAAAATTTTCATGGTTCCATATTCATGGATACCCACTATATCCATGTAGACTTTGGAAGGCATTGGAAATGGAAGGCATTGGAAATGGAAGGCATTGGAAATGGAATCTCCATCTCTTTTTTGAAACCCTCAACAAAATTCCAACAAGTATCATTGAAACATCCAATATGTACCCTTATATTAACCCTTTAAATTCCTTGACTATGTTTCCCCCCCAAACACTTGAAAACTGCCATTTTGAGCACAAGTACCAAATTTTGGGGAAAAAAAGAATATGGACACATGTAATCGTAGGATCTTGTAATATGCTGGTTTGAAAAAATGTTGAAAATTTTTCAAAATTTTCCACCATGTGGATTGCAAGATGTTAATGTTTGTATTGACAAAAATTCTTTTTTTGTCCCTGCGAAAAACTGGGCAGTTGTACTTTACAAGGTCACATTTGTATGAAAAAATATCCAAAATGGTGGTGCTTCTTTGGATTCATTTTTTAGGGCAAGTTGGCTACATGCTTGAAAATTTCAGATCATTTGGAATTGTACAACATATAGGAAAAAAATAGTGAGTAGAAAGAAGTAGAGAATGGTTCAAAACACTAAATTATTAAGAAGTTAATTATACAATTGAAAAATGCCAATCTCAATGAAATAAACATCTTCAAAGTTTATTTTAGAGTAGAGAACCCATAACTGCCCACAAATTAAAATTCCTCATAACTTTTGACTCGTTGATTGAAATGGAATGATTCAAAGCTTTCCATTTACACATAAATCTAAAAAACCAATTTCAGATTTTTGCTTTTTGAAAAAGTGATTTTTTCTTCTCTGCCTGGACTGCCCGAGTTGAGAAACAAACAACATATTAGGCTATAACTTTTGACTTGTATTTCCAAATGTCATAAAATTTTGTTCACATGAAAGATATTCCTCGTCCACAACTTCTATTAGAATTTTAAGACTAAAATATGAAAATTTCTAGTCTTAGATACCTGCCCAAAATCTCTATGTTGCTAAAAACAATAGTCTAGTCCTTTAGGGGTTAAAAGACACTCTTATTATCTTGTTATTCATAGATATCCACTATATCCATGTAGACTTTGGAAGGCATGGAAATAGAATCTCCATCTTTTTTTGGAAACCCTCAACAAGATTCCAACAAGTGTCATTGAAACATCCAATATATACCCTTATGTTGAAAGACACTCTTAGCACATCCCACCTTATATTTACTTGTTATTTGTACTCTTTCTTAATAACATTCTTGGCACATAAACATTGTATAACTAGACAATAGTCTTTCATATGATGGGAAGGTATTATATCTCCCCAAATGTCTAGGAGGGATTTATTATTTAATTCAAGGGTTGGAATAGGTTGAAGAGACTTAAGGGACGCTTAACACAACTTATTGTGTGAGGTCCAAAATTCTCATTTGTGATTGGAAAAAAACTTGAAATTTTCACTTGTGATTGGACAAAAGGCTAAAATCCTCATTTGTGATTGGACAAAAGCCTCAAATCCTCACTTGTGATTAGACAAAAGCCTCAAATCCTCACTTGTGATTAGACAAAAGGCTAAAATCCTAACCAGTGATTAAACAAAAGGTTGAAATCCTCACCTGTGATTGGACAAAAGGCTGAAATTTGCACAATCAGTGGCCTAACCTCCATATGCAAAGCATCCCTTACAACACAATTTGCTTCACTGCAGTGGTCCCCTTTTCAAGGATGCAACCCCACCCCACCCGTGCTACCTCATCCCAGGTAAACAAGGTTATGCACATCTCCACCAATTTGATATTCCATCGGATCCTCATCCAATCTCCCAATCCAGCCTGAAAGAGCATCCTCCTACTGTAGGTCTTCGTAAAAGTGGAATGCGCTTCACCCCATGACCTCCAAAAACTGCAAGCCTTGCACTACCTCAAGTTACAAGGTAGAACTACCCATTACCACACAGATTTGCTTTCTAGGTACTTAGGAAGACGCTATTTTCCAGTTTTCACATTTTCCAGAGATTGAATTGTTTGAGAGAAGTCCATCACAAAAAGAATGAAGACATTACATTCCGACAAGAACTGAATTTTTCTGTGATTTTTCGAAGCTGGAAATATAAGATTGTGAGTAGACCCTTGTTGTTGAGGCATGCCCAGACCATTGTTGAAGCGTGGGCTGATGCGTCCGTTGCCCAAGTGCATTGCCACCATGATGAAGGATTGATAAGATTGTGGTAATAGGTGGGTGCACAGTGACGAAAATGGGACAGAACCTGTAGGAGGTGGAATTGGGTAAATGGTGGTATTGCAGTAGTGCCACCTTATCATATACAGTCTTCACAGCAACAGGGATCCATCATTGACTCTTTCTTCTTCTTCTTTAAAAACTTTAAACCTCCTCTTTTTTTTTTTGTGCCAGGATCTCAACCATGAAATGTGGGGGGAGAATTCATTAAACTGCATCTGCCGCCACGGCAATGAACAGCAGAAGCTCCTCCTTCGCTCGCTAACTAACTACCCACCCTTCAATTTCACCTGAAAAGATCCCATTCCCATGCTTGTTGTTCTTCTTGTTGTTTCATTCTCGCGGGCTTTTTCTCCTCAGATTTCAGGCCAGAAATCAGTGGAGCCAGGCAGGCTCCCTGGTGACACCATCCGTGGAGCGCTCGCTTGTTGATGAGGGAGGCATCTTTTGCCAAGCAGGGCGTTGACCCCGTCCAGGCAAAAGTCCAGGCGAGGCAAAACAGGGGCTACAGACAAAGCCCGGAACATGGGTGCGTTAAATAAAAAAATAAAGAGCTCGCTCACTCACAAGTTATATAAGTTATTAGAATATGGTTTTTCCCTGCAGTTGGTTGGCAACCAAATCAATGAAAGAAGCCGATGGGATGGGATGGGATGGGATGGTGTAAGGTAGGGGCTGTAAAAGCAATCAGGTACATTTTGCCTCTAACATGTACTAGAAGTGTACATTTCAGGAGATGGTCGCTTTTTAGAAACCACTGTGTTTTCAACTTCAAAAATTCATAACTAATTCCATGAAGATAAAAAAAAAAATTAAACGACTTGGGTTAGATGCCAATCCCATTTTTCTTACCACAAAAATTTACTGAAAATTATTTTATGCAGTTTAGCTTCCCCAAAATGCAAATCAGCTCTTAACCCTTTACGTACTAAGAATTCACTATTTCAAGTAGTGGACTTTGATTAAATGTTTTGTAGAAAGCATAATCTAAATGGAAAATTTTATTATATAATTATCTTGAGTGAAGAACATTGCATTCATTGGTTTAAATAAATAAAAATCCCCATATAAAATCTCTAAAGTTGCTGAAAAAACATGAGACCCAATTTGGGCTTCTTAGACACTAAAGGGTTAAAGGGTCGCTTTTACAGCCCCCCTACCTTAAGTGGCTCTCACTGCAGAGGGAGAGAGATATGGTTCTAGATGGGGATCCACTTCTCTTACAGTACCTGGTTATTATACACACCGTTAAGTTACTACATACAAGCCCCATCGGTCCGTCCATCCGTGAATTTCAAAGGACACACATGGGTCTTTTCCTTGAATTTTCTGACAGTCGTAACCTCTTAAACCCTTCAAGGTATAAAAACTGCACGGGAGGGGGGCAACATAGTGATTTGGGGCAGTTCACTATAAACAGAATTTTTACTATTTTTTGCTGAAATTTTCACACAACATTTTCTTGAGGAGTAGCTTCAAGGCCCAATGATTTTCATAGCTTTTGACGACATGGTTAAAAAGTTATTGCATGATGTGTCATTTTCATTGCAAAGGACACACATGGGTCTTTTCCTTGAATTTTCTAATAGAGGGTAACCTCTTAAACCCTTCAAGGCAAAAAATGCGGGTTATTTGGGCAACATAGTGATTTGGGGTAGTTCACTATAAATAGAATTTTTACTATTTTTTGATGAATTTTTCACACAACATTTTCCCGAGGAGTAGCTTCAAGGTCCAACGATTTCCATAACTTTTGATGACATGGTTAAAAAGTCATTGCATGATATGTCATTTTCATTGCTTAGTGGACAACCCAAGCAACTCAAAAAACTTTTTAAAAATCCCTTTTAAAAAAAATAAAGATTTGAAATTGGTTCTCCAGATTTGTATACAAGTGAGAAGCTTTGAATCATTCCATTTTGATTAACGAGATGAAAGTTATGAGGAGTTTTTGTTTGCAGGTAGGTATGGAGTCTTTTAAAACTATAACTAATGTATTTATAAATTTCAATTTTACTTTACATAATATATTTTTATTTTATGAGACCTTAATCAAATTATTTATCAATTTTTGGAAGTGTATAGATGTAGTTTTGTATTTAGGTTCATACAAGGTGGGAAAAAAAAATCATTCACCTTGTCTTTGAATGAATCTTGGAAAGCAATTAGAGTTGTAATGAGTTCATTTTCTCAATTTTTTCTTACAATTTCTTAAATCAAGATTTAGACTTTTGCTCAACAATCTAAATTATTTAAGTTAAATGTACTTATTCACAAAGGAGAATGTGAAACCTTCCTTTATTCATTTGGAATGGTTGATGCATGTATTCTATTATGTCCCAACATGTGGTGGGTAATCTCAGAATACTTCACTATCCATATTGAACTTCAACATGATTCATTTCAATGCTCTTTGGCAATGCTTTCAATGTTTTTAAAGGGTATATTAATCTCTAAAGATCCAAGTATCTCCTTAGGGGATAATTAACAATTTTCTCAGTTAAATTCATGTGATTTCAACTCTTGGCATGATTTTTTGAAACTTTTGTCCAAAACATCAAAATAGACAAGATTTTAGAAAATGTGATTTTTATTTCAATTGATGCTCAAGAGCAAAATTTATGCCACACAAAGCTCAAAATAGTTGGGAGAGAGCAATCAACAAAAAATAAATAATTTTTTTAATACAAAATATATTTTTCTTGTATGGAAAGTTTTGGCTCATTCCATTTGGATGAGTGATGAAAAAATTATGGAGCTTCTTGCTTTGCTAGAAATTAGAACATTTAAAAATAAAAAGAATAGTAGATTTTTTAAAATTTAATTTTTATATTCTTTTGAAAAAACCTCCTCAATATAACTACTTCTATTTAATATTTTTTTCTTAAGATAGGAAATTAACATGATTTTTTTTTTAAATTACTAGATTCTAAATTAGATTAATGATTATAAAAGATGAATTAAAAATTTTGAAATGCAAAAATCTTAAGTTAAGTCATAAGAACTAATTTGCCATATTGTGAAAAAAAATGTTTTCTTCACTTTGAATACAAACTCCTTGTAATCTGTAAGGTCAAAATTTCTTTAGTACATCCTAATACTAAATTTTTTGGCAAGATTCTATAGTTAGATATGCCGAAAAAAATTATTTTTAAAAGTTTAAGCTCTTTGCACTAGAAATGACAATTTTGAGTGGTTCTTGACATAATAAAGCCTTGAGACATTACGGATTAAACCTTCTACCTTGCTAAACTTGAAAGCTCTAGGCAATCAAAAATATAGTTGTAGAAATTTTTTAGGGGAGGTGAAAATGCATCCTCCATTAAAGTATAATATATGTTGCTGATATATACTATTTTTAATGTAAAGTTTTTTCATGAAATTGAGTGAAATTTCTTAAAAGTATTTTTAAAAAGTCAGAAAATTGGAAGATATAATCCTTGAAGTTTACTCATACATTTTTGTATATTTATGGTTTTCTAGATTTTTTTTCCTAATTTGATTTATGAAAATAAACATTATATTTATGAACTTTTTTACAAAACAAAATTCTTAAAAAATTCACAAATATTCAACCTGCAATTGAATTTAGAAAAAAAAATTGATTCCAAATTCTAAATATTGAAAAATATTAGTTTATGTACTAGTCGATCTAATTGTATAGATATAATCCATGCATCATATTTTACAACTATTGTTTGAGCCATCATTAAATTATTCTTCTAAGTTGCATTTTATAATACATTTTTATAATTTTGAAAATCTAGACTACCTCATGGTTTTTAAAAAGTTAAACTCTACTCTACAATATTGTAGATGATACATATTTAGAAAATGCCAATTATATTCTATATTACACTAAATTTTTTGAATGCCAGAATAGGCAATTGTGGATAGATTATTATACCCCATTGTACATCTTAGTCTCTGCATACTCATTACATGAAGCAATCTATCCACAATAGGCTTGACTTGTGTTCCAAATGGGCTCCTCAATTTCAATCTCTTAGGATGCAACAAGTGTTTTTTTAAGGCAAAAGTGGCACACAATGAATTAAAAAGCAAGGGGGAGACAATAAGTTTGGCTCACGTGGATGATATAGCCTTAGGGGCAAATTAAGCGATAAGTGCCATTTAGGGTGCTAGAGCAAAAATCTTATTGAAGCACCAAGTGAAGATGCTCTAAGTTAACTACACATACTTGCAACACGTTTGCAAATCCAAACCCTTCAAAATCTTGTCTAAAATGAATAATGTCAATTTATAATGAAAGTTTGCAGTTGATTTTCAAGATATACCTATTTTCTACACTTTGAGATTTAAGAGTTTATTTACAATGTATCCAAAAAATGCACTAAGCTATGCTTATCCAAATAGTGTTCCCATGTTTTTCAATTGATCTAAGTATAATTTCAAATTCAAATATCTATTAAACCATGCAATCAAATACTTTGAATTTCTATTGAGGTGTCAATCTTGATATGAACTATAAGATCTTGTACTTACATTTCTTTCAATCCAAAGAAAAAATTAGCCCCTCCCTTAGACTTTTAAGGCTAATGATACAAAATATTCTAGTAAGAAAGTCTTAAACAATATTTCATTCAAGAATTTTGTTTAATGTCCGTGACTTTCAATTATGTCTCTAATTCTCCAATGGTGAAATAACAATAATCCAGTTTGGAATCAAGTATTTTATTTTGAGCAAAATTTTGTCAAAAAATAATATAAAATAATTATGCTAGAATATTTGACAAGAGATTCTTTGTTTTTCAATGGATGAGATTGTTGAATTGCTACAAATTCTTAGAACAATATTGCTCTTTTGGAGATGAATGTACATGGTTTTTGGTGAATAATTGATCTTCCATATATATTTGTCATGTTTGATCCATGAACCTGAATATATGTGGTTTCACAATACCCTAACCCAATGGAGTATGGGTTCCTTTGTTGAAATACTCAAGAATATAGCTCAAAGGAAGAATCATCGTTCTTGTAAGTCAAGGAAGTGTAGGCACCTCATCTTTCTAAAAACACATTCTCCTCAATGTATGGTTTTCTTATGGTTAACCTTCAAAAGACAAATCCTATGACCATAAAAAGACAATGAAAATTCATTGCTTTATATGCATCATTTTTCCATTTAAAAAAATGTAATCATATGTTCTCTTAAAGTCCTAAAATTTTCAGATTTTTTTGTGAAATATTGAAATTACAATGAATTTTTTGATGAAAAAATGAAGAAAATTCATATCAAATACAAAATGTGCTTGAAAATTTAAATTTTGTTGGCATTGTCATATAATATAGTATAGAACATCATGGTGTAAAACAAAGTTTTGTGTCATTCTAAATTTAGAAAAGCAATAAACTATAGTTATAGATTCAATGTTCAAACTGTAATAAAACGTTGACTTTTATGAATTTTTCAAAATTTCAAGATGGAGTAGAAACTAGGTCAAGTAAACTTCATTTCATTAGTTGAACTCAAATTCAAAAAGATCATTTCCATGCCTAAAATTGAAATCAAGAATAAAGAGGTAGGAATTGCCAAAATACACCAAACAAGCATCTTATATATCCTTGTTTTTTGCATTTTTTTTTGTAGAAAAGTATATAATACTATAATGAGGTAATTTTTGCAGCTGCCTACTAAAAACACATTCAAAGAAATCTCATTGAAAAAAAGAGGATGAAAAAATAGCAATTTTGCATCCTCTACTAGTCATTTGAAATCATCTAGGGTTATTGTGGTCTTTTAATCTTGTAACAACGTGGTGGCCTACAAATATTTGATGCATAATAAAAAAAATCCTTCTATGTAAGACAAAAGTGCAAATGTTCATGTTTGAAATTTTGTGTAAAACTAGGGGACATCTTGCATAGTAGTTTGACCTCTAATGAATGCTCTTGGTTTTTTTGAAGCAAATGATTCACACACTATCAAAAATGATGATTTCCACATTGACAAGTCCCACATTCCAAGGTCAAAGGTTAAGATTGTTGCTTCTCTATTGATTAACCCTTGAACGTTGGTCTAGACACCATTGAAGTCATCCTTTTTAGTGTTGTGTGAATCATTTACTTCAAAAAAATCCAAGAGCACTCATTGGAAGTCAAACTACTGTGTAAGACCTCCCCTAGTTTTACACAAAATTCCAAACATGAAAATTTGCACTTTTATCGCCAAGATTCTTTATTATGCATCGGACACTTGTAGGCCACCATGTTGTTATAAGGTCAAAGGACTCCAATGCCCATCAGTGGTTTCAAACAACTAGTAAATATACGAGATGCATTTTTGGTGTATTTTGACGACTCCTACTTCCTTGTATTGATCTCAATTTTAGGTGTGGAAATGATCTTTTTTTAATTCAACTAATGAAATGAAGCTTAATTGACCTAGTTTCTACTCCATCTTGAAATTTTGAAAAATTCATAAAAGCCAATGTTATATTATAGTTTGAACATTGAATTTATAACCATAGTTTATTGCTTTTCTAAATTTAGAATTACACAAAACTTTGTTTTACACCATGATGTTCTATACTATATTATATGACAATGCCAAAAAAATTTAAATTTTCAAGCACATTTTGTATTTGATATGAATTTTCTTCATTTTTTCATCAAAAAATTCATTGTAATTTCAATATTTTACAAAAAAAATCTGAAAATTTTAGGACAAATGTGGTTATAGACCCGTTTCATTGCTTTTCTAACCACATTTCATTGCTTTTCTAAATTTAGAATAACATGTAACTAAGGCCATATTTGTTATATTGAGACTTTTTGTAGTCTCATTTTTATCTTCGACTCAAAAATAAACCACTTTATCTCTTTATTAGTATTTTTTAATAAATAGGTAACAACACCAACTTTTAGAATTTCATTTCAGAATCACTCTTTGAGCATTATTTATTTTTGGTTTCAATTATTACTTTTGTAAATAAATTTATAATATCTAGCATTCTATCTCAAAAATCTGCAAAAAGTCTCAATATAACAAACATGACCTTAACTTTGTTTCACACCATGATGTTCTATACTATATTATAAAACAATGCTAAAAATCTCAAATGAACGCCTGCACTTTGTCTTTTGTAGAAGCCAACCAAGATTCTTTGTCATCTATTTGGACACTTGAAGGCCATTGCATTGTTCTAGGGTGAAGCCTGTTTTTGTTGATCGAGTCTATAGTAGTGCAACAAGCCTCTTGCAGAAAGTCCAATAAGGGTGAATGTAAAACAAAAGATCCCCTATTTTTTTGTGAAGCAAATTTGTGAAGCAAATAAGAGGTTCCTGCGTTTTCCCCAGGGGTAAAGAAGGCTCGTTGCGCTACCAAAGCCTGGACCTGTTTTGTTCCTGAACCGAATGAAGATCCCTTTCCGCACTCCCTGCCAAACGACATGAAATTGAAAACATCCGTCGCTTTGGCTCAGTCCTACACTCCTACACTCCTACCTCAGTGAAGTTAAGCTTGCATCGCCATTGACAAGTTCAACATTGTACAACCGCAGCAGCAGAGCCCCCATCTGCACAGTGCACACAGGCAGGCACCAATCGTTCTGTATGTCCCGTACCACCCACCCCCCACGAAAACATATTTCTACTTACACCGTATAAACCATCCCAAGTACCGCAGTACCGGCGCTGCAAATGTGCTGGTAAGTTACTCCTGGCATCGTATGCGAGCATGATCATGTGCAGTTATGGGCGCAGAGTCCAGTACACTTATCCATAATGGTGGAAGCAATGCAAAGGCGGCACCAGCGGCACCAGCGGCCGCTTCGCCCCCGGCCTGTCTCAGTGGGCTTCACACAAGCGAGTGTTTGTCAAACCCTCACGGCAGGGTTGCGGGTTCCGACCCAGGCCCATGCATGCATGCACTTGTGCTCTGTCTCTCTGCTCTGTGCGGCTCTGCCTCTGCCCTGCTCTGCTCTGCTCTGGCTGTAAATTAATACAGTAATCTTCCGGACCCTTAAATGAGCCCCAAGCTTGAACCTTCTGAGCATCTGCTTGCTGTCGCAATGTTAATAAGTTAAAAGGGCGAACTGAAAGAAGTTACTACTACAACTACTACTACAACTGAACACAGATTAAGTTTAAGTTACACTCTCTGACTGTCGGGAAGAACACTCTCGACGTATGTTGTTAGTACATTGGGAGTCAAGGCTACTCAGAACAGGAAATTGACTGATGAACTCAGATACACACTCTCTGACGGGAACGACTTACTTACAGAACTCGCGACGTAACGCACTTGGGGAGTCCAGGCTCGGGCTAGGGATATTGATGAAACAGACGAAGGGTGGGTGGGTTACACCCTTCTTTTCTCGCAGCGTTTCATAAATGGACGCCAAAGATGGGATCTTTGTTGTTGTGCCCTTGCTACAGTGTTGTGAAGGGCGGACGCTGCGTAACTGACGACGCTGTTCTCGTAATGAAAGTGGTCGCATACAATAATGGCGCCAAATCGACTTGTCAAAAGGGCTTTCCAAGTGAACACGTAGTGGGTGCGAAAAAAACGAGAAAAGGAGGTGGTTTTCATACGGGAAAACTCGGAAGACAACATGAGAAGATGTGAAATAAGAAGAAAGAAGTGAAGAGTGGGCTGTTGCATGGGAACAAGAAACACCATGAAGAGAAATAAGCAAGAAGGAGCGATTTTTGCATAGGAACAAGAGACCACATGATGATTAACTTGAGAGATGTAAAATACATAAAATCCTGGGTTGCTATATGCCAGGCTAGACCGCAGCAGCACAACCGCGAAGGATGATTGTTGTTTTTTCTGCCTGGGAAGAAGCAGATCTATGAACCTCTTATCATGGCCTACTTTCAGCTTCTTCTTTTGCTTGCCCAATCACTAACTTCCACTTTCAGCTCAAAAAAAGCAAAGTGTTGCTTGTTTGTTTTAACTGCTCTAAACTCAACCATCATGCAATCTCTCACTAGTTCTCTTCCTTGAAGCCGAAAGTCGTCTCGAAGTGCTAGGTAGGAAAAATGTACCAGTACACGGGTTTCCCACTTCAGAGCTACCAAAATTTTCCTTTCCAACTGGGTAGGGACGTAGTTACACACTAACGAACCCAGCCAAGAACAGTTCAACCTAGACTAACTTCCATCACCGCAAGACCAATTTTCTACATTGAGTGCATGAGCCCTTGCACCACCTCCATGTACAAAAGAAAAAAAACAAAGGGAGCAAAAAAAAAAAAAAAAGAGTTTAAAAAACGAACGCTATGGTAACCCATCCAGTGCCGCCTTGTGTGCTCCGCCGCCGAGGCGATGAAGGCTTGAATAGTAGCGTGTTGTGTCCAAGAATAGCATTTTGGTGGCAGTGGTTGAAACTGGCTGTCGCTGCTGTTGTTGCTGTTGCTGTTGTTCTCCACCATGAAGGTCCGCCATTGTTGTGAGGATGGGTTCCCCAATGGATGATGCTGCAACAAGTGTTTGAATGCGCTGAATGGTGGCCAACGACGACGACGACAACAAGGCCTGTACAAGCACTAGTGGTGGGAACCCTAGTAAGTTCAACGAAGAGATCCATGAGTCCACGTTAACTGTCCTTCCTTCCTTCGTTACCTAACTGCTCACTTGCACTTTGTGTTGCGACAGGAAATTCTCGAAGTCCGGCGTATTGAAGAAGCTCGTCGGCTGCACGCGTCGCCGGCGCGCCATGGCGCGGGGTTTCCTCGGTGCGGGCGGGCAAAACGCGACGTCCACATCCGGAATTCGGTGCTCTTTCGACTTCGGAGTTTCGCACTTGACCCCCGCCGCTTCCAACTCGTCCACGCCCACCAACCCCACGTCCAGCGACGGCAACGACGGCAAAGCCTTCCCCTGCTGCAAAAACTCCTTGCTACTACTACAGTCCTTCTGCTGCGTCGTGCAAGAACTTGCAGACGACGACACGGACGCCGTGCTAGTCGAAGTCGTCGTCCGCACTGGGCGAAGAAGGGGCAAGCACACCCAACTGTCGAGAGAGAGACGTCGACGCCCAGATCCCACCACTTCGGGTGGCGGCTCCGACGAGGGCAACATCGGTAAACAACCAGTGCCGGCTGCTGCAGTTGTTGTGGGGGCCATAGCTAGAATGCAACACCCTACTACCCTTCAAAACCTACTACCAACCAAACCCTCAAAACCGTCCAAAGTCACCAATTCGTTCGTCACGCCAACCTCGTCGAGAATTTTCTACCCAGATCGCGCGACCTGAATCCGCTCCGCTCTTGACAGAAAAAAACACACGAAAGGAACGCGCACACAGCACGAAAGGAGTTCCGAAGAGAGAGAGCACAAAACGATCCGACCCCAATGCGAGCGCCGTGACGGGCGCGAGGGAACGAAGGCTAATAAATAAATAAATAAAACGGAATGGGTGTCGGCGAGTGCGACACCCCTAGAAGCTGGGATGCACACGCTTGTTGTTCAAAACCCAAGCAGGAAGACCAATACTCTGTAGTCAGTACCCCTCGCAGACTATGTCAACTCCGTAACTGCAGAGGGATGCAAACACAATGAAGAAAGGGATGCAAGACGTGAGGAGCAGAGAAGAGGAGATGGAGATGAAAGGAGGGAGATGAAGGTGATGAGTGCGGTGGGTGGGTGGGTGAGGTTGAGAATAGAAGGAAGAACAGCCGGCGCCATGTTCATCCCTGGCAACGCGTGACGGATGCGACGGTCGCGACGGACGCTACTACCGGATCCGGGGGGGATCGCGGGCCGGGAAAGGGCCGGGAAGGGGAAGGGTCTTGGCGAGTGAGTGGCGTACTCGCCAAGAGATGGGGCCCGGAGCTTCTGCCCGCGGGCAGATCGGGAAGGAAAAAACGAGCGCCGCCACTCCAGAACTGCCCCTGCCCTTCTTGATGGGGTGCTTGCCCACTCACTCGGCAGTCATAGAAGGGGTTTACTTTACTTTTTTTTTAATTTTAATTTTAATGTTGGGGGCTCAGAGAGGTGTTTTTTTGGTACTTTAAATTTTTCTTTTTCGGTGAGATCTTGCCTTTTTTCAGATGGAAAATTTTAATAATATTTGTGTTGGCTGCCGGTAAGCATGATCATGGCCTGCCAAATGGCTTTTGTTGGGTTGAGGGAGGCTTCTATTTTCTCTGATTTCTAAAGCCATGGGATAAAATTATTTTGGTGAATTGAGCCAAATGGGACTGACTCTAATTTGATTGCAATTTGATTGCAATTGGTGTTTTTTGAAATTAAATGTGGAGGGATGCTATTGATGGGGAGAGAGCAAGTCACCTTTTTCCCAAGGGACAATAAAAATCCCTATTCAGACCTAAAAAAAAATGGAACTAACTTAAGTTACACTAATTTTGGGACGTGGGTACAACTGCATATACATTTATTCAATCAGCCTGCTTTGGTCTGCAAAATGGGGAATCTGTCATAGAGAGTATCTCAGTGGGAAAACAATTGTCTTTTGATGGGAAAACCAAATGGGATCTTCTGGAGCCTTTCCAACCCGTGGGAAGCAAGGGTCTCTTCACCTACACTAATAATAATGAAAATTTAGTGTTTGCAACACTGATTACAAACTCTAACACGTGAAATGGCAACAACGCTAGTAATGTTACCAACACGAAATGGCAGCAATGAACACTAGTTGTCAACTAAATTTTCACCCCAAATAATTAAATTAGAATCAAGGTGGTTCACTTTGCATGAAATTAGTATCCAATATGAACACTAATTGTCAACTCAATTTTCACCAAAAATAAATAAAATTGGAATCGAGATAGTTCACTTTGCACTATATTAGTAGTCAACATGAACCCTAATTGTCAATGAAATGAGAATTAAAAGTGAGTTAAATGATAAGGGGAAACAATACTATAAGTACCATAACATTAAATTTCATTATTAGTGTAGTGATCAATGGATCTAGTCCGGATCATTCTTCTGGTTTCAACAAAATTCTTGAGATATAGATTTGAAAATTTAAGAGGTCCATGAAGCATCTTTTTAAGAGAGAATTTGCAATTTGGAAAGAGGGATCTTGAAATAAAATTCTAGTAAATTTTTTGGGGAACACAAATGGAATTGGCATGTAATCCAAGTTATTTCATGTTTTTTGGACCTTTATGGAAATGTTTGTGAATTTTGAAATTAAAATCACATAAATCCATCTCAAGATATCTTCACTTTTGGAACATTGAAAAATGCACTTGGTACATTGAAGAAAGCAAAATGTATCTTTACATTAGATAATGCTTTTAAAGAGCCCAATCCCTTTATGGATCTTCCACCTTAACCCTTTAGTGACTAAAAAGCCCAAATTGGGTCTCATGTTTTTTTCATCAACTTTAGAAATATTATATGGGGATTTTTATTTAGTTAAATAATTATATATTTAAACCAATGAATGCAATGTCCTTCACTAAAGATAATTATATAATAAAATTTTCCATTTAGATTACACTTTCTACAAAACATTCAATCAAAGTCCACTACTTGAAATAGCAAATTCTTAGTACGCAAAGGGTTAACCACTTTATTCAAAAGCACTATTTGTTTCATATAACATTTTTCAATTAGAAATCATTTATTTTAGTGACTATTGGGAAAAAATCAAAATATCTTTATTACCTTGAAGTCATAAAAACTTGGAATTCATTTTTTAATCCAAAAAAATGATATATAAAAATTAGTGCTTCTCATTCTTAATTATAGAATATTTGATTTTTCAGCCCTAGAAACAGAAAAACATTTTTTGTTGGTTATTTGTCATATTCTTACCAAATACATTGAAATTTTGTAATTTACTCTTAATTTTTACCAGTACTAATATTTTATTAAGTTTCTAAAATACAAAGCTCTTCCTTTTTAAATTTGTAATAATGATCTAGTTGAAACATGAAATGAATTTTCTACCAAATTTTAGTGTATTTTTTGAAAGTGTGGCAAACATTGCTACATTAGGCAAGAGTCTATTTTGTACTCATTTTGCCATCATTTTGAAATCCCCTTATCATTTGCTATAAACCTATATAATAAATTTGATTTGATTGATTTTTGCAATCAAACAATCAAATAATTTTTTAAAAATAAATTAAATAAATCTTATATTTGACTATTAATTACTATAATACAATGTCAAGCAAAGATAAGGTGGGAGACCCTTTTTATGCCATGTGACTATTTGTCTCACTTTTTGGCCATTATATATTAGTAAAGTAAATTTGAAATTTTGAAATGTACACCACTCATTTATAGTGCTACAAATATGTTCTCCTATCTTAGAGCTATTATTGGTGAAAAGAACTCAAGAGGCTACATAAGCATTTTGAGATGTGACCTTTTAGGTTTAGAATCTAGTGTCTTGTATCTCTATAAGTCAACTTCAAAAAAAAGCTTCACAATCTTTTAAACTAGGCAATGGTGTGATAAACTAATGATTGCAAGAAATAATTGCATTATGTTTAGTCACATGTTGAGTTGCAAAATGTTTATCAAGCATAATTTTGGAAGTAATGATCCAATGTAGAATAAATTCATACACATATTGCAAAAAAATTTAATCATAATAAACGAATGTATTAGGATGCTAATCCAATGCTTGATTTGATTGAAATTTTAAATTTGTATAGGTGCAAGTGGTCTAAAAATGTATAATTTAATCAATAAATTTTCAAATGGATTCACTCTTATGAAGTAAGAGTGGAAAGACAACGTGAGATCAAGGATGATCATTTTTCATCTTTTATTTTGGCTCATTAAATTATCAAGCCTACAAGTTTCTATTAGTTGAAAGCTAAAATGTTGCCAAAGTCATGTAAAAAACTTGTACAATTAATAAATATATTACGTAATACATAATCAAGTTTGGAAATTTGGAATTGAAAGTTGGACTCGTCGACTCCAAATTTTCTAGGAGAATGAGAAAATACAAGATTAATCAACTGCAATACATGGTAGGCTTCTACATTTATTTGGCAATGTGAAGAACTTGGAGATGAACTAAGCCTTGTAATAAATGTTAGGGTGTAGTTAATATTAGAAAATATCCTCCACATTGTCACACTTTGACTCATTGCAAATTATTTAGAATTGTTTATTTATAGAGTGTCTACTTTTACTCATTGCAAATCATTAAGAAGAGTTTTTCAGCATTTCAAAAAGTTGCCATTATGCTTGGTAAAATATCCACATCATTGGATGTAACTACACTTGGGATTACATTGTTAGAAAGGATACTTGTATACTGAAAAGATGTTTTACCTAGATTAGGAAATAATCCACAAGAGGATTCATATGTGCAACTAGACCAACAATAAATCTTCCTGTCTACTCATCAAAGACCATGTTTCTACTAAGTAGGGGCACCAAACTATGTTAGATGAATTTAAATTTGACAATGTCTTTTGTTTGGTGAGTTTGCTTTCTATTGACCCCTAATGAATATAATACCTAGAAAGTCTAATTTACTCAATTATATATAAGGTTTGCACACAAGTGGTAAAGAAATCCAAAGACATGTATTTAGAAATATTTACATGGTGTGTAACAAGTCCATGGGAGAGATAAATCTTACATATTCTATTATAATTTAAACCTTTGGATATAAGACAAGATTTAAGATCAAACAATCCAAAATCCTAAGCCCTATAATTTTTGAGACATGCTTAATAAATATGTAGCCACTAGAAGAGACAAATCATCTTGTCTTTTTTTTTTAATTTGTTAAAAGAATCAATTATGTGATATTTCATTGTTGAAAACAACCAAAGAGTATCTTTACTAGGGCACAAAATATTGGTTTGGCAAGGAGTTTGCTATGGCAAGGCTATATTCTTTCTCAATCCCACCAATCAAAGACTTCAATTTTTTTCAACGTAAGCCTTTCCAAATGTTTATCACTACACTTGAAGTTGCAAAGCTCCCCACCATTGACCTCATCACACATTTGATGTGAAAATAGGGTTTTGAATCCACGTTTTCATGTCCCAATTTAGCACTAGCCCCAATTGCTTTGTAGGGAGTTGTTACTACTTCCGGTCTATCCCATTGGCCTTGCTTCTTCCACATCATTCTACAATCAGGGCTAGTTTGCATTGGAATTTGGAATTGTGTTGTCTTCTAGTGGAGGCTTGGTTAAGTATTTGACAACCAATGACTGTACTAACAGTAAATAGGTCATCCTACATAACTGGTTGCACATTTTCTAATCACAACCTTTGATCTTCACGATCCAAGGGTGTAGGAAGCAAGTCGAAGGGAAAGAATGGTATGAGTTGCAACTTGTAATGAAAATGGTGGCAGTTTGCCAATGGGGCGACGCCACATCAATGTTGAAAAGTCAACAACCGGTTGTGTGGTGGGGCCCTAATTAGAACAGGGACACACCAAGTTACCTAGACTGGGGCAGTTATATCGTCTACTATTGGAGATGCTCTACACTAAACAATGAAATTAGGTCGCCTCAACAATTAGGTTGCCTTACTCAAAGAAAGTTACCTCATGACTTGCCACTTGTTTGCGTGGAGGCACATGAGTACATAACTTAAATATTTTTTTTCTCCCCACACATATGTGATTCTTCCATCTACCAGAAAACAAACCATTAACTCCAAAATTCCACTTTCTGGAGGGCAGGGTGCGGGGGGTTTGACTTTCATATCTTCCAATTATTGGCATTTAGGGGTATAGGGGCAAAAAACAACACCCCCAGCAGCTCCCTTCATTGCCCACATCCCTTGATGGAAGGAAGGACCATCGTCCCCAACAACCGCGGGTGCGGGTGCGGGTGATGATAAGCTTTAAAGTTGATGAAGCCTCCATCGAGCCCACCAAATGGGGCTTGTTATTGAAGAGCCAGCGCTTGCTGTCTTCCTTTGATGTGAAGTTCCACCTGTGGAGGACGAGGCAAATCTAAGCACCCACTGGAACACATGTGAGGGGGGTCACACCTGCAGCTCTCGTCCTGCAAGAGATCGACAACGACGAAAGAGAGCATGGAAAAAAAAAAAAAATCCCCACAAATGAGAAGAAGGTCCATAAAATCGCCCTTTTAAGAGATGAAACTGGATTTGGGGGAGGCGAGGCTTCTTGAAATTAATTTTTTTCAGTAAATTGTCCTCAAAAGACAAGTGGAATCGGCATCTAACCCAAGTTGTTTCGTATTTTTTGGAGCTTTGTGGAATTAGTTTTGAAGAGTTGAAGTTGAAATGGTATTAGGGTCCTAATGTTGCCCACCTCCTAAAATGTACATTGTTTGTACATTACTAAATCCATTGGAACACATGTGAGGGGGTCACACCTCCAGCTCTTGTCATGCAAGAGATCGACAACGACAAAAGAGAACATGGAAAAAAAATCCCCGCAAATGAGAAGAAGGTCCATGAAATCGCCCACTTGAGAGGTTTCACCTGAATTTTGGGGAGGCGAGGCTTCTTGAAATTAATTGTTCAGCAAAATTGTCCATGGAAGATAAGTGGAATTGGATATTATCCAAGTCGTTTCGTATTTTTTTTGGAGCTTTGTAGAATTACTTATGAAAATTTGAAGTTGAAATGGCATGAGGGCCCTAATGTCGCCCACCTCCTAAAAATGTACAGTAGGGTCCCAATCAAATTGGCGTTTTCGAAATCGCAGTGAAGAAAATTTCACTGCAGCCAACTTTGAGAGGCTCCCGAGAGCTGAAAAATTGGTATTTTACCACGAAATTTTTACCACAGCTTGATCTTTATGTTAATAACACATGGTCCAAATTTCAAGGCCAAAAGATTCACCATTTAAAAGTTATTCAAAATCTACCAACATGGGTAGTTGTGGAATTTTTTTCACTTCTGCCAACTTTCACAGCCTCCCAAGGATTGGAATTTTTTTTTTTTGCCATGAAATTTTTGGAACAAAAACTAATATATGATTTCAACATATGGTCCAAATTTCAGGTCCAAAAGATTAATACAAAAAAAGATATTCACAATCTACCAACATGTATTGTTTTGAGAAACACTTGTGGAAACCATTTCACTACTACCAACTTTGGCACCCCTCCAAGGGCTAAGAAATTGTCTATTTACCGTGAATTTTTTGTCACACAACCCTTTCTATGTTAATAACATGTATGCCAAATTTCAAGGACAAAAAAATATTACAAAAAAAGATATTTAAAATCTACCAACATGGGCAGCTTTGAGAAACCATTTTTCTATTTCCATCTTTGACACCCTTCCAAGGGCTGATATTTTTTTTTATTTTTCATGAAATTTTTTCTATACAATAATTTCTATGTTAATAACATGTGTGACAAATTTTAAGGTAAAAAAATTTATAATAAAAAAGATATACACAATCTACCAACATGTGTAGTTGTAGGAAACATTGGGAGAAGCCATATCACTACTACCAACTTTGACACCCTCCCAAGGGCTGAGAAATTGTCTATTTACCATGAAATTTTTGGCACAAGATATATTTTATGTTAATAACAAGTGTGCCAAAATTCAAGGTCAAAAAATTTATACAAAAAAAGCACACACAATCTACCAATGTGTATGTCCTCCATTTGCCTCAATCACTGCTTGTAACCTAGAAGGCATAGAATGACATAATTGGAGGAGCTTTGTATCACTAATTAACCTCTACTCTCTTTCAATAATTGTCTTCATGTCATCTAAGTTTCTAGGCCTATTTGGGTAGATTCACTCACTCAGTGACTATAATTCAACCATTGCTTGCCTCAGCACACATCCTACCTCCTGTAATGCTCAATTTTGAAAGCAAGCATTCATATTGAGAGGAAAAGCTTCTTCATGCACATATGATGTTCAAATTTTAAACAAGTGCATTCTTTTAGATGTGACAAGTGCATTCTTTTAGATGTGACAAGTGCACACATCTAGATTTGGGTATCCTTGATTTTGTTGAGAAGCATTTATGTATGGGGATTTGGACATTTGGACAATTTTAGACCAAAAGCATGAGTGTCCATATTCTTACAATATTCTCAATATATTCTAAAACTGTTTCTCACAACTACACATATCGGTAGATTGTGTGCCTTTTTTTGTATAAATTTTTTGACCTTGAATTTTGGCACACTTGTTATTAACATAAAATATATCTTGTGCCAAAAATTTCATGGTAAATAGACAATTTCTCAGCCCTTGGGAGGGTGTCAAAGTTGGTAGTAGTGATATGGCTTCTCCCAATGTTTCCTACAACTACACATGTTGGTAGATTGTGTATATCTTTTTTATTATAAATTTTTTTACCTTAAAATTTGTCACACATGTTATTAACATAGAAATTATTGTATAGAAAAAATTTCATGAAAAATAAAAAAAAATATCAGCCCTTGGAAGGGTGTCAAAGATGGAAATAGAAAAATGGTTTCTCAAAGCTGCCCATGTTGGTAGATTTTAAATATCTTTTTTTGTAATATTTTTTTGTCCTTGAAATTTGGCATACATGTTATTAACATAGAAAGGGTTGTGTGACAAAAAATTCACGGTAAATAGACAATTTCTTAGCCCTTGGAGGGGTGCCAAAGTTGGTAGTAGTGAAATGGTTTCCACAAGTGTTTCTCAAAACAATACATGTTGGTAGATTGTGAATATCTTTTTTTGTATTAATCTTTTGGACCTGAAATTTGGACCATATGTTGAAATCATATATTAGTTTTTGTTCCAAAAATTTCATGGCAAAAAAAAAAATTCCAATCCTTGGGAGGCTGTGAAAGTTGGCAGAAGTGAAAAAAATTCCACAACTACCCATGTTGGTAGATTTTGAATAACTTTTAAATGGTGAATCTTTTGGCCTTGAAATTTGGACCATGTGTTATTAACATAAAGATCAAGCTGTGGTAAAAATTTCGTGGTAAAATACCAATTTTTCAGCTCTCGGGAGCCTCTCAAAGTTGGCTGCAGTGAAATTTTCTTCACTGCGATTTCGAAAACGCCAATTTGATTGGGACCCTACTGTACATTGTTTGTACATTACTAAAGGCTGTGGAAAAGCAACATGTACAAAGAGTATACATTTGAAGAGGTGGACAATTTTAGAGCATGTGTGCTTTTAGAACCTCCTACCTTACATTGCTGGTCATTTGGTATGTTAATGAGCGAAATGTTTGGGAAGAATTGTTGGGTATTTTATGGTTAGTAGGTGGAATTGGAAAAAAAAACAATTGCAATTTGAAAACATTGGAAAAAAATTATGGTTAAAATAATTGCTACTTGGAGTAAGAAAATAGGATAAGAAGTAGACTTGGTATTTCAAAAAATAGTTTAGTATGGGAATGAATGGAAAATAGCAAGTGAAACTCAAAGAGTATCTAGAACGCTAAACCAATGGTTTCTTTTGAGTGATTTATCTTTTAACCCCTAAAGGCTCAAAGTGTTTTTTGGGGCAACATAGAAATTTTTATTTATTTTTTCTTTGAAATTTTACACAACATGTACATGAGGAATAGCTTTATGGCCCAACAATTTTGTAACTTTTGACTATATGGTTAAAAAGTTATTGTATGCTATATAATTTTCTTTGAACCATAAGTAGCCTAGGCATTTCATAAAATTATTAATCACTTTTAAAAAAATAAAAACTTAAAATTTAAAAGTGTTTTTCTAAATTTATATATATGTGGAAAGCTTTGAATCATTCCATTTTGATTAATGAGATGAAAGTTGTAAGGAGTTTTAGTTTGCGTGTAGTTATGGAATCTCTACTCTAAGATAAACTTTGATTGAAGTCCTTTATTTAATTCCATTTTCAATATTTTTTGAAATTCAAAAAAAAAATTGGATGTAGATTGTTTATTACAACATCACAACTATTGGGACTAGCATCTCTCAGGTCTATAACTAAATTCTTATCAATTTGGTACTTTAAATCATTCTCTACTTTGTTCTACTTACTATTTTTTCCTATATGTTGTACAATTCCAAATGATTTGAAAATTTTCAAGCATGTGGCCGAATTTCCTTGAATGAATCCAAAGAAGCATCACCATTTTAGAAAAAATTTCATACAAATGCGACCTTATGAGGTGTAACTACCCAATTTTTTTATAGGGCCCCAAAAAGGATTTTTGTGAATTTAAAAGCTCACATCTTGCAATCCACATGGTGGAAATTTCTGAAAGTTTTTCCACATCTTCTTTAACCATTGTATTACAAAATCCTATGGTTACATGCATCCCCCATGTTTTTTTTCTAAAATTTGTTACTTGTACTAATTTTTTTTTGGGGGGGAATATTTTTTTATCTATATAGGCTTGTATCAATCTTTTGCATAGATAGTTCAGCAAAGGGTTATTCCACCCGAATTCAAATTAATAATTTTTTTAATTTCCCAATCCACCCCCCAAACCAAATTAAATATTCTTTTTAATTCCCCAATCCAATCTCCAACCCAATCCCAACTCCTACCCCACCCAAACCCACCCTAACCCTAATTCTACCTCTAGACAATTTGTAATTTCAGACTTGTTTTTTCACAGCTTGGTCATTTCTGTAATCTCAAGAGATAGTATCCATACATTTGATTGATTGTACTTGATTTTAGAAGGATAGATGTTATTCATCCACATGATATATATTCCATCCATATTTATAGATGTATATGGTAACATACTTCAATAAGGATTGCAACTATTGTATATTGATTTGTTTTATTAGTGAAGGGGAAAAAATTAGTGTCACTAAACACCAATTTTTTTGTGTGGAAATAGATACAATATAGTAATAATTTTACATGCACTAATTCAAAATAGTGAGATTTTGAAAACTTAGTGCTACAATTACTAGTAGAATAAATTAGTGTTTTTGCTATCTTAGAAATTGGAAAAAAATACCATTGATCTTTGTAGTATAACCAATGTTCCAATTGCCCTTTTCACCTATCAAATCTTAAGTATTGAAGTTAAAGATAATTACTTTCATAAAATTATGATAAATAAATGTAATTCTTCTCAAATGTCTATCTTGTTGATTCACATATAATATTATTTTCACTTTCTATTGATAGAATATGTGGATTTTAAATAAATCCTTCTTTGTGAAAGTTAATTGGGTGAAGTATACTTATCAAATCATTTAACATCCACCTTCTAAATGGTTGAGCATTTTAGGGCTAAGGTATTTTTGGGGGAATTACATGAAAATTATAAATATATATTGGGGAAACTTTCATTTACTCCACTTTCAAATAGACATAAATATGGCCCAAACTAGTGAGATCTACTATTTATAATTTTATTATGATACTGAAAAAGATCTTTAGTCAAAGTGAATTCTTTTTTGGCGTGTGTGTGGTAAAATTAGTGTCAAATTGCACTTGAAACAATACCTTAGGAAAGTCCCCTTTGTAAAAATTGAATTAAAACCAAAGATGTCTTTATATCAAATTCTTTACATATGGCTTTCAATTGTGCTTATGAGTACCAAGATTTATTGAATGGAAAATTAAATGTTTGGATACGTTTCTATAGAGATAATTTTGAAAAGATGTTTATAAAATTTAGACACAGGGTACACTCACAATAGCCATGGGAGGGAAGTTGATGTGATGTGTACAAGGATGTGTACTCTAGGTGAATAATTATCTTACCATAAAGAATTCAAGCAAGTTGGGCAAGTGTAGGTAAGTAAAATATTTAAAGTTTGAAGCACTAAGGGAAGGAAGATCCATTGTCTAAAAAGGTGGCAAGCAAGGCTTGTCAAGGTTGTGATATTTGACACTAGGATCTTTGGCAAAGTCTTTATGAAGGAGACATGGAGATGGGTAGGAGGTCTCGAGAGAAAACTTCAAGAAAGAGTTTTGTGGGTGGGGAGGTATTGCAGTGTGGTCTTAGGAGATGACTAGAGAACTTACAAGATAGGGGAGTGAGGGGATGCTCAAATTGTTTGTAGTGTGCAATCCAAAAGTGGCAATGATTGTACGACTTTCCCTCTAGTCCAAAAAACATAGCACGTCCCTCACTTGCTTTTTTTTCCCATAATGAGCAAACATAATTAGAAATATACATTCTTGGAAATTTGAGCATGTGATGTGCATTTGATTTCACACAAGTAAAATGAACTTTTTGTAGAAGAACTACATAGACAAGATATTCATGTGAAGCAAAAAGTCATGAGAGATAACAACTACCAACATTGTTGATGCAATTTACCTTTTAATTGCAGGCTAGAATTAGAAAAATTTAATGTCAATGGCTATAAATCAAACCCAACATTGAGCAATGCAATAATTATGTACAACTAATTTAATACAGAAAGTCCTAAAAACATTTAGAAAATATGTATTCTACTCCAACCTCACCTAGCTCACCCAAAATTTATATCATGCAAAAGTTTGGTGTCCATTGAACATAAATGCATTTTTTTTCTTTTGTTAGTATTTTTTCTTTCACCAATTTATATAAATCCTTTTACTACTTGTAGTAATGGAAAAAACAATAGAGATAGAATCCAAAGACATGAGAGAGGGTATTTTAGTCTTTAAAGAGGTTATTGAATGTATATAACAGCTCAAATTTGAATGTACAGATTTTAAACATTGGAGACACCAATACTACTTATTGAAGTAGGTGTGTAAAGAAGTTGGGCTGCAATAGAAGACTTTGTTGACATTGAGCTAAGGATGAAGGTTAGCCAACTAGATGATTGAAGGAACCAACTAGCCAGTACGCAAAAGGAGGAGATGGGGTTTCAAGCACAAGTAGATGGCCAAGTTGGACAAGTTGTTTGTTGATGTGAGGGCAAGGTGGATGGTTAAGAGGTAGAGGGGATGTAGATTTGGGTGGTTTCTACAATGACAAAAGTGACATGATATAGGATGAAGGGATTGAAGGATCACTAAAAAAAAAGGGGGGAATGAAGCCAATTGGACTAACCAACAAGATAAAAGAAATATTATTTATCAATCCAATAGAAAATATTATAAACTTTTTGTATACAAAGATTTCTACGTCACTTTTGCAAATACTTGTATACATCATGCACATGTTGTTTCAAACCTTGAAAAAGAAAACTGATGCTGCAAAATACATGATGGAATGCAACCATTTATGGTATTCTCAAAGGAAAACATAGAGGGCATAATATTTTAGATTATAATGATGACGAGTATTTTGAAAAGTTTCTCTTGTACTAGCACCTCTATAGTGGAGACAAATGAAAGTCGTTTCTAGCATCTCCATATTACACAATAGGATTAACATTTTTGCTTTGGGATAGGAAAATTCATGGGCAAGGAGGAGGAAGACAATCATGGCGAGTTCATGACTAGTACTATGGGAGATCCTAATGGCATTGAGCATTAGTTTAGAGATGAGACATGGAGTAATAATTATTTATTGTACAAATTGGAGTTGTCTAAGTTCTCGTGAATTACGAGTTAAAATTTTTTTTTGGACTTTTTGCCAAACAACCTAGAGTTGTTTGAAACTCTTTGGCCATTCTATCTTTTGAAAGCTAAAGTCTTGGAGACCAAATGTTATGCTACAACCATTGGTCAAGATGGAAAATGCATGGGTGATAAGGTTTGGAGAAACTTATAGTGCTAGGCTTTTAAGGTCTCTTTCCATTCATTCCCTAAAGTACCAAGGCTTGTTTTTGTCAAAAAAACACTCAAAAATGCCCTTTCTAGAACAAAGAAAAAAATTAAAAATAATATTTTTCATATCTAGCCATGGGATTTTGCAATAGATTAGTATGAAAATGTGTGGTTAAAATTTTAGACACTTTGACCACATAAATTGCAAGATAAATGCATTCAAAGTGAAGAAATCATATTTTGGGGGCACCATGGCAAACTATTTATGAGATTTTGAATCTTCTTACCTTAAAAATTTTGCATTATGGATTTTGAATCAAAAAAATTTTAATCATGAATAATTGAACTCTAATACTATAGAAAAAATGAGATTTAAAAATAACATAATTTCATTCTTTAAAAAATGATTAATTAGAAGAAGGTAAGTAATGGAGGGAAAAATTAAATCATTAATAATCCTAAGATGGAATTAAAATATACTACTCCCAATGGCAAGATTTCCTAACATCAAATTTAACCTTGCAAAACTAAATCAATTTTTTTTTAACTATTTCAAGTTTGGGTAGATTTCTTTTAGCAAGCCGAGTTTAGTTTTGAGCTTATCGTGGTATAACTTTTTCTCTTGGGCACCGACTAAAACAAAAATTATATTCCTCTATAGCTAATAAGATTTTCTATATTATAAAAAAATTCAAATACTTTTACCAAAAATTGTGCTCATAGAAACTTGCCAACATCCATTTTGTTTTCCTAGGGGACAATGGGATTTTAGAGGTTATGGCATACATTAGTATGAGGCAACAAGCTAATTGCAAGTGGTACTAGCTTAAAAAGGGTTTCATATTTTATTTTTTAATTATCTTTAATATCATGACCTAGAAATGGTTTAGGGCATTGACTAGATGTTATTCATTAGGTACCCAATACATTGTGTGTGAGACACAATTTTACTTGATTATGACAAATGAGGCAAGTTGGATGGTTCCCAAATCCAATTAACAACTTGTACAAGGAGGTCTAGCATTTAGAAAAACACACAATGGTAAATGAAATGATGATAAGGTGCAACGGCTCACATTATTCTTGGCAATATATGCCTTAAAAAACTCAAAAGTAGAATGTAAAGATTTGATATCTAGCAAACTTTGTTTGAAAATTGATTTCAAAATTGGGAGTTTATTGTAGAAAAGCCATAGACAAGAATCTATGATGGTGCATAACATGATTTTGAATTTTTTAGTAAGTAATGAAGGAAAAAATGCATCATAATGATGAATAACTATTCTATTTCTATAAACTATTCAAGAGTTTATTGAAAAGAGACATTTATACCAAATAAATTCTACACAAAATTGGATGGACATATCTTTGGTATTGGAAAATACTAAATCTTTTAGAAAGAATACTTAAGGTACTTTTGAAATGGCACATGCTCCATTCAAGATCCATAAGGTGTGTTGTTTGAAAAGGTAATCAATTGATACTTGTATTTTCTATCATTAGATGATTGTAGGAACCAAAACAAGACTGCAAGTTCTTGGGAATTCTCGAACTACAGGAACAATGGAAACTCTACCAAAACAACAATCTGATGTGGCCACAACTATGCCACATTAGATAATGTTATTTAATTAATTATGTAAGATTTTTAAAAACATGTTAATTTTTTAATATTCTAATTAGTTCACAGTTGGGGAAAAAGGCTTGAAATGGCTTGGTCTCCCATGCCTTCAAATCCCCTCTAATGGCATATTTAACTAATCCAATTTTTAGTAGAATTTCCCATAGTTATCGCACCTCAATGGAATGGGACTATGAAAGAAAGAGTCCAAACTTCTCTAATTCACTTGGAATATACAACCCACACATGCGGAGTGGACATGGCGGACCAATTGCACTCTTCATGTTTTTGTCAAAAATCGGTTCCATAAATGGCAATGTCTATGTTTTTAATTTCTATTAGACATGGCAATAGTGAACATGTTCCTCATGTATGTTGAAAAATGAAAAATATTGATCAAGGACCACAAGACACCAATGATACACCTTGAATTTTGTATAGAGTTATGTAAAATCCTTATATGTAATTAGAGAGGATGAAATTGTGAGGAACCAAGTAGAAATTCAACTTTGAATTTGAAAAGAAATTGTGTGGTTTGCAATGATGGTATGACACAGCCATACCTATTTTGCAGAAATTGCTATGAAAACTACATGTGCATCCATAGAGAATCTTTAATTTCAAAACGTACACTTTGTAACAATAATCTTTCAAAATAGAGAGAAGAAGATGTGAGGGTATTCTTCTTATTTTTTCTTGTTCATGTGAAAGACCATGGCGGGAATTGTTTTTTGTAGTGAATTGTAGAATTTTGGAACAAGTGGCAATTTTCTTAGTTACCAAAATCATACTCATATGATAAATCCACTAAACATGTGACTCAAAAATGAAGGAAGGGTGAACAAGATGGCATGTAGAAACAATAGGAAGTCAATCTTGCTTTATTCCTAAAGAAGACTTAAAGAATATGGGCATTGATAAAGTAGTATATGTTTTTGTGTTCTCTCTTTCTTTTGTGGAAAATATCATAATTATAGACAACATCAAGTTTTGTGATTTCATAATTGTTATTTCAAAAAGAAAGTTGTATATGTATGCAATGAATTTTTTAAAATTATCTAATGCGTAGTCATTTTTTAGACCTTTGTATTGTTGGTTGATTTAAAGTAAGTTAGACATCTTATTTGCTCCTAATTTTTGCATGATTGTACCTAATAAAATGTACTAATGTATGATGATAATTTGGATTTTTATTTAAAGCAAAAGATTTAATCCAAGAGGGTTTAAGGTTACCATTCCAATAATGCATGGTCAACTTTATTTTATTTTTAATTTTAAATGTTATAATCTTCCAATCCATGTAATCATGTAGTCAAAAAAAATTCCACACATTAAACTAATGGTCTTCTAAACTTTTGAATGGTTGGAGTTCATAAAAAATTATTTTTTGAATTTTGGTCAATACACTCAAAAGTGGTAGTTTTTGACAATTCCTCTTGAAAAACAACATGTTTCTTCTACATGTTACAGTTTTGCCATTGATTCATGTGCAAGTTTAGAATGTTCATAGTCTCTTATCAATACTAGCAAAAAGAATGGCCTTTGGGCACCAATGATTAGTGCTAAAGTATGGTGTCCAAGGCCCATATTGGCACTAACTTTGTGTCAATATGGACCTCCATCACCACTATACTAACACTATTCATTGGTACCCAAAGACCACCCTACTACTAGAGCAAGATGTGCCATATTTCTTGAGTCCTAAAAGTTTGAATTCTCCAACACAACTTGGTCACAATTTAGAGTTTGATTAGTGAATTGAATTTGCAAAAGTGTACCCAATAATAAATGAAAATAAAAGCCCTAATAAAGGCATGTTTGCACTTAGTGTTACACATGGCACTAGTGAAGTAAATTCAATAAAATGTGTAATTGTACACTACAATATATAGTCCTATTATGTACTTGAGGTGTACAGAAATGCTCAATTTGCACTAGTATGCATCAAAATTTTGATATTTTTATAAAATTCTACACCTATCCAATATATCCACTCCATTTTGCCATAGATAACTCATGACCCTCAACCGAAAATTCAAGACAAATTTGCCCTCAAAATTTATATAAAATATACATTTCAAAAATAAAAATAAAAAGTAAACTTCTATAAGTCTTTAAAAAATCAATCTAAGGTTTTGGACTTCAAAGTCAAATAGTCAAATTGGGAAAATGACTAAAATGGTATGAATATGAAAAATAAAATCTTTGAATTTACAAATATTCATATTGAAAAACTAAGATATTATGTTTTAAATTTAATGGCCAAGAAGGTGGTTATCTTGAAAAGACACCCTATAATTTTCAATGATTTTTTTCTCTAATCTTAAGTATGAAGAAGTAGGATAATGTGTATCTCATGAATATCATCAATAAAATTTATAGGTAGGAAGTGATTCTACTATATATGACACAGACATAAATCAGAAGTGCAACTTTTGATACTTATTGTCAAAGGCAAATTCTATAATAAAGGTAAGTCTTCTTAATTGTGAAGTCTCATATGTGTCTCAACTTAAATAAAATTTACAAATAATTGTTTGCTAAAAGATGACATATTTAACTACTTGTGGACTATCAAGTCAATTTGGACAAAACATTCAAAGATCCTTGCATAATAACATCTAGAGATCTCATGATGTTTGTATAGATCTTTGGATGTTTTGTATTAATCTCCCAATGTTTTATATAGATCTCTTGATGTTGTGTATTATTTCCAAATGAACATTTTTTTCTAATATTAATTTTGAACCCTTCAAAAGTCTAGAAGTAGTTAAACGCAGCATAATGATACTCTTGTTGATTTTAAACAAAGGAAGAGATAACATTGCATCGTTAGATAGTTATAAGATTACATCTATATAGAAGTGAGAAGTTTGAATATATTTTCATACCTGATATTAGTTGCCCAATAAAAAACTAAGTTAAAATTTTCAAACACAAATAAGCTACATCCATTGTGCAAGATCATGACACTAAGAAATGAGCTTCAAAGCCTCTTATAACTTTAAACCTACTTTAAAGAAAAATCATTTTGACATTTCTAAGAATGTTAATTGATGTCCAATCTTAGATATGCTACTTTTTAGAGAAGTGAGCATTGTGGTGTATACATCGTTGCCATTGTAAAAATTTATCTCTCGATTTACCTAGTGACACAATTCATATACATTGTAGCAAATATAGGATAGATAAATTGAATTGGAAATTATTGTCACAACCCTTAAGTGCTTTGACATCCAAATTCTTGACAATGAACAAAGTGCTTCAAGCCAATGTTTTGTCTAAATACCTTTTCGTTCATCCCAAACAATTCTTTGAATCTTTAACAAATAACCTTTTTTATGCCCAATATTGTGAAATGGATGTAAATGGTATATTTTTGTATGAATATAATTTTAAAATGTTCAAAAATCTCAAAAAATTTAAGACATTTGAGGGGGATAATAGCTTAAATTTGCATAATATCAAACTTGTGCCATACTAGTTCATTGCTAGTTTTAGCAACCAACTTTTTAGATGAACTCTCACTAGTCTTCTAGAGCTCAAAACACAAAAGTCATACTATGCTTCTATTAAATTAAAATGTTGTGTTTAGATGTTATATTGACAAATAATGTCACTTTGCAATTGGGAACTTTTTGTAGATTTGTCTTGGTTGATTTATTGCAAAGCAATTTTCATTATGTTCATAAGTACATAAATATAAGCTACATATATAAATATGAATTAAGCATGTAAATGTATGTAAATGAGTTTTAAGGTCTCAAAATTTATGTAAGGGTTGAAACCACTTCAATATCTCATTCATCAATATTTAACAATCCCAACCACTCATACAAAAAATCAAGTCTCTTTGTGTGCTAAAAATATTGTAAAACCTTATATGATCTCATGCCAAAGTATATTATTTAAAAAAAACCTAGTATAGATGTCTCATTTGGACTATTTAACCCTATAAAGATACTATAGACCCAAAAGGTATGATAGTTGACTTTACTAAACGATAGAAACAAAGAATGCACTTGTTGGTCCAAGAATTGGAGTATATTGGTGACGACCTTGGTCATGGTAGGTAGTCCTTCAAAGGTTATATTAAAGTAAACAAACCTAATTCTTCTCCCCTTCCCAATCCCGAGCATTGTTTTTAAACCCATTTTCAATATATTCATGATCCAATTAAAGTGAAGTTTTCTCACCTTTTGAAATATTGATGAATTTTCTTCTCTTACGATTCCTACTACTCTTGAAGAATGGATTTAGATAAGTATTTGGACAATAATAGGTGCATACTACCTTTTCACTTCAAATATTTATAAATTTTTTTAAAACAACATTTTAAGATTAAAAAAAATCAAATGTTATTTTTCCCCAAATTTAATCTATACAAATTATTCAATTTTGACTATTGATAATAGGAGGACAGTTTCTTAATCCCTAAATTTACATTTACAAATTGGATGGGGGATAGGATTAGGGTTTGGTTTGGGTTTGGTTTTGAGGTTGGAATTTTTTAAAATTAATTGGCTTTAAATTTTAAGAGGTAGAGGTGAACCTCTACCTCACCAAGCATTCATAAGACATGTTCAATAAGCTCAGAATGGGGGAAATCGTGCAACAATAAAATCCCTCAAAACTTGAAATAATTTTTTTAAAAATTCCTCGTATATGGATATAGAGAGAGATAAATATGTGAGTCTTTAGAAATTCATTTATTTTGGATTAGTGATGTGAAAGTTATGGAGCTTATTTTACGGGCAATCATAGAAATGTTTTGAGAAAATAATGTATTGAATTCATTGTTGAACTCAATTTTCAAAAAAATTTAATAAGCTCCACAAAGCTTAACCCAAAATGCTTTTTGATGTTTTTAGGCCCAAAATTGCTTCAAAGTACTCAAATTCAAAGCAAGGCCAAAATCTCAATCTGTATTTAATCATTAACAGATCCAACCATAGGATCCTTTAATTAACTTGCTAAGGAACACCCTTCTAAAAAAATTTAGGATAAAAAACCTTACCAATTTTAAGATCAATTCATTTGAGTTTTAAGAAGAAGCATTTTCAACTCTTCCCCAATGGTGAGGTTTCATCTTTCAAACTTTTTACACAAAAATATGTAGATCCTATAACTTGTTGTCTTCTATAATACATTGAAGAAATAATTTGGAAATACCTATAAAATTTTGAAACAAAAATATTCTATATTCAAGCTTCAAAAAAATTGTAAGTAGAAAGAAATAAAGTATTATTCAAAATATGAAATTGTTAAGAATTTGGTTATGGAATTTAGACCTGTCAACCCAAATGATTGTAATGTAATATTTTAATTAACAATCCACACCCAATTTTCAATTATTTTGAGTTAAATAAAAGACAAAATTATTATAAAGTGGAAATTTCATAACTACCCACAAACTAAAACTCCTTGTAGCTTTCATTTCATTAATCAAAATGAAATGATCAGGTTTCCACAAATATATAAATCTTAAAAACCAATTTCAAAATTTTATTTTAAAGAAAGTAATTTTTAAAGAATATTTTGAATTGCCCTAAGTTGCCTACTCAATAACAAAATTTACATATCATACAATAACTTTTTAATTATGAAGCAAGATGCTATGAAAATTGTTGTGCCTTAAAGCTACTCTTCAAGTGTGAAAATTTTGAGGAAAATAAAAATAAATTTTTATTCATAGTGAGTTGCCCCCAATCACTATGTTGTCAAAAATGTTGTTTGGTCCTTAGGGAATTAAGTATGCTTGCTAGAACAATCTTACCATTGGGATTGGTGTGATTCAATTCCTTTTTAGAGCTATTAACAATTTTGTTCAATAGAAGTTGGCACAATTTAGTTCACTTCTATTGAATAATTTTTTAAAGATTAAATATCACCTATTTAAAAAAATGATTCTAAGCTTCCAACTCAAAACATCAACATTAAAGAATATTTAGTATAAAAGTTTTAATTTAAAAAGATTCAAAAGTCAAATAATCTAGTGAAGGATTGTGCTCAAAAATCCACTTTCTTCACTTAAAGCACAAACATCTAACAATCTATGCAATGAAAGTTTGTGAACTTTCTTCTCTACATTCTTTTTCTAGTCCAGTACAAAATTTTGGTATTAGATATGTCCCCCAAAAGACAATTCATAAATTTTATTGTTATTTTGCAATAGAAATGATAGTTTTGAGAGTTCTTGATGAGATAAAGGGCAACTTTGGTTACCTGGAAGGTGCCCTCCCAATGCACCACTGACCTTCACTCTTTATACTAGTGCTTTTTCTCATTGTAGCTCTTGTGTTCTTGGCAGCATGCCATTGCATTAAATTTGGAGGGATGTCAGTTTATTTGCTCCATTTTGTCAGAACGGGCTAAATTGCACCACCACCCTCCCCCAAAAGGCTGCTTTGAGCATCCCCCAATCAATCATGTCCCAATGAGGATGACACTGTTTCAAAACCAAACTTTGTTCCTTCACAACTTTTGCATACAGTATCCAAATGCCACGTTCTTTGGTGGTGCATTGGAGCTTCCCTTCCCTTCCCAACCAGAAAAAAGCAACAAAAAACTTAACCCATCTACATTAGTAGTAATAGCAACCAGGAGCACAGGAGCCCAAAGAGGCAGTTTTGGGGGGTGCCTTGTTTACTGCTATAAATGTTTTTTTTTGTAGCACATGTGTATCCACACCACATCACATCGTAGCACCACGCACATTCTGTTTCCATCCGCAGCCCACTCCAGAGGCTCACACGCAGCAGTATGATCATCGTCGCAGACCCTGGTCAAGTTCCAGTTTGCCCACTCCACTGCTTGGCAGCCTTGCAAGTGTGCACACTCTGCTTCCATTTGTATTTGTGAGCTGATCATTTCCCACTGTAATATAAGTTACACTTCACCCACCTGCCAACTGAAGCCTGCCTTGCCTGCCCGCCTGCCCGCCTGCCCAGAGGTCATGGGAGGCACATGCCAAATCATGGGAGCCTCAATACAATAACTTACCCTCCTCTGATCCCATTTCCACATGTCATTCCACTCAAAACAAGCTATAAGGTAGTACGTCCATAAATTGACCACCACCTAAGAGCTGGAAGTTAAATGGGGGAGGTAAAAGCTTCTTGAAATTAAAATTTTCAGTCAATTTTCCTTGAAGGACAAGTAGAATTGGCATCAAACCCAAGTCGTTTCGTATTTTTTGGAGCTTTGTGGTATTAATTATGAAGTTTTGAAGTTGAACTAGCATTAGGGCTCCCCAAAGTGCCCACCTCTTAAAACCTACATTGTTTGAACATTAGTAGAGGCTACGAAAACTCAAGATGTACAAATAGTGTAGATGTCAAGAGGTGGGCGATTTTACTTTGCATGATTACACCTTCAAACTCATTTTTTTAGAAGGCAACCTTTATTTTTGTGGGAAAAAAAATCCCTCAAAAAACTCCTACTTGTTATTGAAGTTAAGTTAAGGTAGGGAGGTCCATCAATCGCCCACCTCAAAGCCCAAACTACGTTTGGGGGAGGTGAAGCTCCTTGAAATATTCTTAAGTCCATTTTTCTTGAAAGATCTCAAGTGGAATTGGCATCTAATCCCCAAGCCATTTCACACTTTTGAGGAAGAGCTTTGTGAAATTCGTCGTGAAATTCTGAAGTTGAAATGACACAAGGCTCTGAAGTTGCCCACCTCCTATAATGTACATTGTTTGTATATTCCTAAAAGCTATGAAAAAATAACATATACGAATACAAATGGTGTACATTTGAGGAGGTGGGTGATTTTAGAGCATCTGAACTTGACTGTACACTAAATAGTGAAATTAGGTTGTCTGAACAATTAGGTTGCCTTACTCAGGAAAGTTACCTCATAACACACCACCAGATGGAGGCACAAGCAATTCTTTAAACTAAGTCATGAACCAATGCACCAAACCCATCCAACACACATGGTTCCTACATTACTCCATCCCGCTACAATAATTGTACATATTTATATAGTGTAGAATGTCGAGAATTTAGTGTGGGACAACCAAATTTCACTATTTAGTGTAGTGGAGTTGAAAGAGACGCCCCACCCGGGCCTCCCCAAACAAAAGTGCCGGTCCTTGGCCATGAGCCGCAGCAGCAGCATGAAGCTCCACAGGTGGGACAACAGCATCCCTCCAAAACAGGGCCTCTGCGCACACTCGGTCACACTTCTTGATGTGCCTGCGCTCATGTCTGCAGTTGCTCTGCACTGGGCTGTAAGCTTATTATATTACTGGAGGTCACTCAAGCCATGGACCCAAAGCCTATTTGACAATCATGACAACGAAGCTCTCAGTTTTTTTCGTCGTTGGCCTATTGAATGGGAGCTTTGCTCAGGGTTTTTTCTGGGTTTTTTTTTGTATTTAATTTTTTTTAATCAAAAAGAGGGAGGTCAGGGACTCTCTCTCAGCCAACCAGCCAGCCAGCCAGGGTTGGGTTTTAAAACCTGGAAAATTATTGGAAATCTCACTCTCTTCTTTCATCCTTCCTTCATTATGTTGCACTCACTCCCTCGCTCCCAAAAGGGCGGATTGACGGCAGCTTGTTGTCAAACAATCTTCCAAAATCACGCACCCCGGCCTGCTGTACTTTTAACTTGCAGCAAAGGAAGTTAAGAAGTTGAGTTACTGCACTGAGATTTTTCCCCCACCTCCATTAATTAACCACTTTGATTCCGGCCTGCAGTTGCGAGTGAGTGACGTCTGTTTTTTTTATCTTGGCTATGGAGTATTACCATTCTACTTATAGAAATGGTATTAACCCTAGACCGCCCAAGAGGACAAAAAGTGTCCTCACATAGTTTTAAGTTCTATTCAAACCATTGTAACTTCTGCATCCAATGTCCAAATTCAATCAAACTTGTTGGAAAATTTGCGCCTTTTTTTCTAGTTTGTGTGGTAAAATTTTCAAATCAATCCAAAAGGTAATGATTTTCTAGAAGCCAATCGAAATTTACAGGCTCAATTTGATTCACCAAAGTGCACTTCATGGCTGCAACTTCGGGGGCTTGTATCTCCTTCATCCAATGTTCGATTTCAATGAAATTTGTTGGATTATATTCCCCTTGAAGTCTAGTTATTGTGGTGAAATTTTCATGTCAATCCAATTTTTTTTGAATGTTTGGGATCAATTCGAAATTCAAAATCCCGCCATTCTTGGACTACAGTGAACTTCGGCAGCTTGTATCTTCTTCATACATTCTTCGTTTCCAATAAAAAAAATTTGGGAAAGTTGCGCATACTATTCTAGTTTGTGTGGCTAAAATTTCATATCAATCCAAGAAGTTATGAGTTACTGATAAGCGTTTTAGTAGATGGAGGTTTAGCCTCATATGTGTTTTTTGCAACTTTTCTTGCCTATTTTTTGACATTTGCAAGCCATTTTGCAAACACATTGAGTCAATTGAATGATAATTTTTTTCACCAATGTGTTTGTATCCTGGTTTTAAATCACTTTATAGTTTTAAGTTTTTTCATTTGAGTAGGTTTTGGAATCGAATTTCACCTCCAAGTGTGTTGCAACTGAAGGAAAATTTCAGCATCTTTTTTCAACACTAAAACATTATAACCTTTCAATCCATGCGGTCAAATGACTCCAAATTTGTTCCACATCATCTACAGCATGTTTACTACAAGATTGTACGGTTAAGATTTGTATAACTTAGTCTCATTTAGATTTTTAGCACTTCAAAAGCTACAATGTTTTTAATCCAATCCGGCCATGGGCAGTCTAGGGTTAAGGTCCTTCCTTTGGGTTGAAAAAGGAAAAGAAAGAGAATTTCTTTTTTAAGAATGGTAATAAGTAATGCGATGTAACTTACTTGTATAATGTGTGTGAATTCAATAAGGCCCATTTCAAATGTAAAGTCCAACTCTCACTTGTGCAGAAGGAAAGAAGGAAGGATGAAGGACGACAATGGATATATTAACCCCTCAATGGATAAAACGGCGTTTTTTTTGGCAACATAGTGATTTGGGGCAGCTCACTACGAATGGTTTTTTTTTTGGTTTTTTTTCTTTCAAATTTCACACAACATGTGCCCAAGGAGTAGCTTTAAGGCCCAACAATTTTCATAACTTTTGATTACATGGTCTAAAAGTTATTGTATGATATGTCGCTTTTTGCATTCAACAAGCAGTCTAGGGAATACAAAGAAACTTCTTTAAAAATCACTTTTTTAAAGAAAAATAATTTGAAATTGGATCTTTAGATTTATACATACTTGGAAAGCTTTGAATCATTCCATTATGATTAAAGTTAGAAGGAGTTTTAGTTTGAGGTAGTTTGTGATCAGTTACAAATTTTCTACTCTCAAATAAACTTTGAAGTCCTTTATCTTACTCAATTTAAAATATTTTTGAAAGAAAAAAACCCTTAGAAGTAGATTGTTTATTACATCATTACAACCATTGGGATTGACATTTTTCAATTCCATAAATTAATTGTTAACAATTTGATATTTTGAATCATTCTCTACTTTTTTACTTACTATTTTTTTCCTCTATGTCGTACAACTCCAAATAATCTGAAAATTTTCAAGCATGTAGCCAACTTGCCTTGAAGAATGAATCCAAAGAGTAACCAACATTTTGAACCTTTTTTTTTAATTAAAAATGTGACCTTGTGAGGTGCAGCTCCTTATTTTTTTGCAGGGACAAAAGAAAGGTTTTTGTCACTTCAAATGTTGATATCTTGCAATCCACGTGGTGGAAATTTCTGAAATTTTTACCACTTCTTCACAAACCATTGTACTACAAGATCCTACGGTTACATATGTCCAAAAATAATTTTTTTTCTAAAATTTGGTACTTGTATTAGAAATGGCAGTTTTGGAGCATTTTTGGTGAAAACATAGTCAAAAAGCTTTAGGAATTAAAGTTCATCGTAGCCCCCAAACATACAAAATATGTCTATAGAGATTTTTCGTTGGTAAACTTTGATTTGTGAAGTTGTCTAGAAGATTTCTCTGGTGGGTATTTATTCAATGGTAAGTTAAGGCTTCTCAAGAAATTATTTTGTTTTTTTCTCATCCTCTCCAACATTCCACCGGTTGCCTTAAATAACCATGTCTTGGCCAAACTTCTTGACCGACCAATGCACTTCTCCACTATAGTCTAAAGCAACCCTAAAGGGAGGCAACTCATTTTTTTGACCACTTGAGAAGAAACATGTATCTGCAAGGCATATATCAACAATGGAATGGGAAAATTTTCCATGTGCAGATATAGAGTTTATAAGGTTCCCATAATTTTCAAGTTTTTGTTTTTCAAAACATAATTTATTATAAATTTTTTTAATTGAAGATTATAGTCCTCCTATACTTGTCATATAGACCTTCCTATTTCCGACCAAGGACTAGTTGCAAAACCCACCAAAGGTTGGTTGCAATATTGAGAGTCTTGTAGCCAATCATGATGTGCTACAATTCTGCTAGGAATTGTGCCGTATTTAATCATTGCTGATTATTTACCGCCTACACGAAATTACACCACCCTATGGTTTTAGAATGGGGCGTTGATCATGAATGGGTTGTCTCCCATATTCCCTCAATCCTGCTCAAAACTTCCGAATCATTTTAGGTTATGTACAACTAAATCCTTCAATTTATAATTTTGATCATTGAGTAAGTGATTTAGGATTCAAAAAACATGTGTATGCACTCCATCTTTCGTTTCACACGGCTTGCTCAACGATCAACAATCAAAATCAATAAAGGAAACTTTTTTAGTGGTACACAATTCTAAATTGATTTGGAGGTTTTTAGTGGGAATGAGGGAATATTACTTTAGTTGTAAAAAGTCCACAATTGATGGTCTCACTTACCATATGTTGTTTTTATTTATTTATTTATTTTTACACAAATGAAATGGAAATTCATTGCAAGAACAACAATAAGCTTACATACTAGCTAACCACATGTGGTCTAACAAGACTATAGTATATAAATTGATGTTAATTCTTTTTCAAAGATTATAAAATAACAATGTTATTTGGTTATTTAATGCTAGGAAACAAAATAATGTCATAATATTCTTAATCAATCCATCTAGTTGGAGGGGATAAGTTGACATAAGTTACATGTAAATTTAGTTTACTTGTTTTTATATGTTTAAGTTTCAAAGTTTGACAATTGTAGAATATCTTACTTCAAGTAATTTATTATAAATAATATTTGACATATTTGAACTCTAAAAGGATGTGACTATCACCAAGATAGTCAAACACATCATCAAATCTGTTGTAGATAAATTGTAGACACTTCATTAGAAGTTTGTCAATACCATAATGTCACTACAAGTGATTTTTAGGCAATGAATGACAGCCAAGTGAACCATAGTAATATCATTACAATTGATTTTTATGATTTTAGGCCTTTGGTTTTGGATATTATATAATAAATAGAGGAGATATTGCTTGAAGGACTTTTATACTTATACATATCTTTGTTCACTTGGTACATTATTAGTATGACAATTTTTTATATCAACTAGTACCTTTGAAGTATAAACTCGATGAACATGATTATTTTTGGAGATGAGTATTTCCATTGTAATCATATCTTTTATTTTTTGAAACTTAAAAAAATCAATTTCTATTCAAAAGTCTATTTTTGCTAATTTTTCACATTTTTAAATTCAATGGTTTTGAGTAGTACTGGTATGGAATAGCCAAAATCAATGATCCAGAGTTGAATTTTTTGTAGTCTATTCCCATAGTAGGTGGGCAAATTCTATATTATAGGCATCTAAAATAACATTATTTTATGTTCTCCACATTCGTGCAAATAGGGCTTTGTGGCATGCTTGAGATTTTGCACTTTTCTACTCCTATTTTCCTTTCAAGATTTACCATCCTCTTAAAAGTGTATATATTGAACATGTTTTTTATATTAAAAACTTATAATTTTTAAATATTCCTAAAATAAAGCATAAAATTTATAAAAATGCTACAAATCAATAAGTATTTTGTGCAATCACCATTAAATACAATTGTGTTAAATTTGTGTTATTTTAAATGCAAAACCATCATATCCAATGTTTTTTTTCTTCAATTTAGATTTCTACTAGTGAATGAGAAGGCAATCATTCATGTATTGAAGCCTTAGATGCATATGCTGCAGAGCATCTATTCATAATTGCTATAAAAGATGACTACATTAGTTCCACCTTCCAATATTTTGAACATTTGGTGCCAATTTTTGGACATGGTTCATTGAATTGAGTTGACGCTAGAATTCCTTCATTTCATCTTTGATTGTGGAATTTTTTTTCTGCAGGTCTCACCATTTACATAAGTTGTTAGGCTAATTATTGACCAATTAGGCTTATGTTATCTACAACAATATTAGTTCAAATTTTCTTAAACATGATGCCTTGCCCAATGACTATCATCTAATTTGTTTTCATTTACAAAGATGAAGATGCCAATTGTGCATGTTCATTCCATTGAGGTTGAAAATTTATTCTTGGATGAATTTGAGATTGGCAAAGTGAGGGCCATAGTTAGGATATATGGGGGTATAGAAGAGATTAATTCGTTTTCTACACCATCTGTAAAAACTTTTATATTATTTCATACAATATTTTCAAATGAAAAAGAAATTTGTTCTTGCATGCCCATGGTGCTATAGAATTAATAAATTTGATTTAGGTGTTGTTACAATAGTGATTGGAAATACCAAATCAATAAACTCATCCGATCTATGATTTCACTCAAAATATGATTTCATTCAAATATCATTTCATTGAGAATTTCACCGTTGAAATTAGTGTGTTTTAATTCCATCTTAGAACTATTATCAATTTAGTTTTTCTTTCAATCTTGGACCTACTTCTATTTAACAAATTTTAATGCGCAAAAATTAAGAGTTAATTTTTTGCTTAGGCTTTCAATTCAATTCTTGAATATAAAAAATTAGAAACTCAAAACCATTAGTGCAAATATTTTAAGCTAGTAAGATTCAAAGTCCAAAAATCTAATTGAACTAATTGCATTTCCCTTGTATTTTTCACTTTGAATGCAAATATCTTGCAATCCATGTAGTCAAAGTTTTTAAAATTCCTTCTACACATTTGAGTAGAAGATCCCATGGTTAAATATGCAAAAAGTGCAAATTTTAAGTTTTCAAATTTTTACTCCATAAATGGTAGTTTTGAGTGGTTTTTGATGGAAAAGGCCTAGGGATTTAGAAAACATTAGGTCCAAAGCCAACACTTATATAGAGATGGAGGAAATATCTTGTTTCTTTAATAAAATGAGTGACCAAAATTCAGATGATATATTCCTTGATTTGCTTCTTGTTTTCAAAAAAATTGGTGAATGTATGCAATGACCAAAGGGCTTACAATGACAATGAGTCATTCTACTTTCCTACCTCATGCATCTCTATACACAAGTTCCCATTTATTCATGACAAAATTCCTTTAATACCAAGGTATGATTGAGTGCATTTTGTTTGAATCTAATAGGAATTTGATTGCCCCAAGAGAGCATGGCACACAAACCAACGAAGTCTAGAAACAAGCTTTGTTGCACAAGAAGCATGATTTGAGTACAATAATGGAATTTACCATTAATGGGGCTAAGTTAGTACAAGAATGTTGGATGGATAAAAATTTAGAAAATTTGGACTATACAGATTACAAGATATTTGTGTTTAATATGAAAAAATAACTTTAGCTTGATTTATATACTTGATTAACCCTTAAATGATGGATGAGTGATCGTGGAAATCATCCATTTTGATATGGTGAGAATCATTGGTCTAAAGAATCCAAAAGCACTCATTGAAAGTCAAAATACTACAAAAGATCTCTCCTTTTCTCACAAAATCTTGAGGATAAATATTGCACTTTTGTCCTATACTAAAAGATTCTTTGTCATCCATCGGATACCAAACATTGCCTCAACATTTATACCAAACATTGCGTCAACCTTTAAGGGCTAAAAGACTTTGAATCCCTCAAACTTGAAACATTACAAAGTTTTGAGGTAAAAAATCTTTATGGTGCACAATTGACCTAAGAGTTAGAAAAACAAATTGATTTTCTGTCTTTAATAATCTTGTTTAGCATAAATAGATACCAAATAATCCAAATTGTGTGGAATAATTCGGGTGAAAAACTATGAAAATTGAGTTTGGAAACAATTCTATAAGTTATTTTTGCAAGAAGATGCTTTTATTGCTTGAATAACAACAAGATCCTTCGTAACTTCCACATCAAGAACAGAGTAAACTAAAAACTTCCATGCATACAAAAATATATCCTATGAAAAACTAATTCTTAACTATTGTTTTAATGAGTTTTTGTGATTACTTTTGGCTTCTCAGGCTCGAATAGTTTTACTTTGGGTGGCATAACTCTCTCCTGTGCACTGATTGCTTACAACCGGTTCATAGCATGTGCCCGAACTGACTCCCGAAGTGATTTGACCTCTTAGTGATCGAGTGGTGAAGATTAGTGTCACCACAAAATTTTATTTTTCTGGGAATTGGTACAAATATGGTATTTCTTCAACTTGCATTAATTGAAAATAGTGTGACTTTTGTAAATCAGTGTCACACGTACTACTAGGACAATTCAGAGTAGCAGTCAGTAACACCTCTACTCAACTGAGTTTAGTAACTGCTGTTAACGGGACCAAATCAACTTCGCCAGTAAAACAATGGCAAGAAAAGTACTTCGATACTTCATTTGCACGATCCACAAACGATGAGATCTTACCAGCAAAATGCCCAGCTTTGTTTCCAGAGAAGGAACCTGACCGTACCACTCCGGCCAGCACGCCGCTTGCTTGGGTGCATCTGAAACACCACAGGGAGTCAGCCCAGACACGGATTCACGACTCGCTCACACACCATGAACTGACTCTCTCCCCAACAGGATTCCACACACGTCTCAATCTTCCCCTTCTCACAACGTACTTCCCCATCAACCATCTCCCCTAATAGACCAGTCTGCAAATGCAGCAAAGGGTGGGTCTAGCACAAGAGCGTGGCCCGACATAAACAAACCGTACCTGGGATGCGTGAGAGTCATCACAAGCAGAGCATACGATCCGATTCCATCCTGATAATGCTGCAAAATATCCAGCAACTTCTACGACTTAGTTCCCCACATGCCGTGACGTACGAAACAAGCTTACAAACAAAACCACTCCATAAACCCTCCAATCCAATCCAATCACCTCTTCACATGCATTTCACCCCTCCTCCTCGGGCTAACAGTTGATGTGCCAAACGAGAAAGTAAATGAACTAATTTCTCAAAAGCTAGGAAACCCTTGCAAACACCAAAGACACCAACATTACCTTATTCAGCTCTCGTTGCTGTAAAAATATTTTCAGCACTAAACACAAAGGCCTCAATTGTGGTATCGCCTCCATTGCACACCATGCAACATAAAGCCCACTCCAAGAGTTAGAAAGCAACCGGAAACCGGGTCGTTGCAAGACACCTAGTCCAACTCGACCAGAGTGCCACAATGGAGGCCTGTGACGAGTCTGGTTCCATCACTAGGTGTCAAAGGCCTCAATTGTGGTATCTCACCTTGATGAAGGCTGCAGCCTCAGGTCCATTAGCAACATCAAAACTGCTCCGCGCACAAATCTATGTTACATGCCACACGTCAACATTTGGTGCTCTCTGTCGGACAAGGTCGAAGCAGATCATGCCATCAAATCATCAGGCTTTTCGGTGGAAAAACCCCATCTAAACCAGTGCCAATAAACCACCCCATACGGACCTCATAAACTTCTCATTGAATTAATCTAGCCACACATAACTATGGTAACTTTGGGCCCTTCCTCAATCACTCTAGCTTCTTTTCAATACTTAAAAAGGTGGGCACCTAAATAAACAAAGACTTCTTCGGACAGTCCATGTTTTGAACAATGAGAGCCGGATGGGCTCTACAAGACACGGATAGGCGCAGTAGACAACGTCAAACAAGAAGAATAACAACATTACAAGAATTGAATAAATTTCAGCCGAAAGGCTTGTGAGATAACACATCCTCTCTGTCACCCTAAATCTCCTTCATCGCTCGGGAAGAATGTAACCCGCACATACCTGATGTCGAATGGAATATTGCTCAAGGTCTCCAGAAACTTGATTGTCGGCACTCTCGCTTTTCTAATCACCTGACCCAACCATCCCCAACACATCCGCACAAATCAATCTTCATAGCCATTATGTTTGGTCGATGTCAATCCATGCATCCTATCTCAGCAGCAGCAGAATCAGCAGCTTGAAAGATATACGCCTGGTGCTAAAATCGCTGGGCACAGGACCTGGCGCTGGATGATGTTTTTTTGAATAGTAACTGCCACCAGCCTTCACAGCACAAGAGCAAATCTGGAAGGACGTATGTCAACATCACTAGTTGACAAATTAATACAGACCAGTCGCAAATTAGCCGAACCCCTTCACTTGTGCCACCAAAATTTTCAGTATAAGGCCCCCCCCCGGGTTCATAGCAACTCTCACATCAACTCTCACTGGAGAGTTCGATTTGCAATCCTTGAATATCCTTTGCAGCTACTGTGGCTGCCAAATTATCCACGTGGAATACAGACTTCAATACCTCTACTGCTAGAACCTGCTACCTCGACATGCTGACATAAAGGCCAGATGAACTTCACTACCTCGCTCACGCGTTCCACTGCTACTGCTCGTATCTCTTGCTCTTAATCAGGGCAAAAAAATTGCAAAAATCCACGATCTAGCTCTGCATGTTACAAATGACAGCTTCGAAATAGTGGCACTTCCTAATGAAAAAATTGATAGCTTCGGAGTCCCCCCCCCTCCCCCCTTCTTCACTTACAAATACGACCACAGCTCCTTCAGGCGAGGACAACTAACCTTGGTGAAGCTCCGTCCTCGAATTTCGACTCTCCGTGCGGAATCAATGTATCGTACAAAAACAAATCTACCTCCATCGCTGCCATGACGGTGCCGAAAACCGAACTCCTCGAATTCATCAACTCCGACCTTCACATGTTATCCTTCGCAGCCTCGTCAATTAATCGACTCTCACACTGCAAGAGAAACCTCAGTCGTCTGCTCGTCAAACAAGCGCAGACTCATCAAGAATTCCTCAAAATTCGCCATCTCCAGTGCTGAATCAAAGTGGTGAAAAAACAAGCTGAAAATGTTCAGAGAAGAATCGATAGCGTTAATTTACTCCACTTCGGTGCATTGCATGCATGGGGACGTCGCCCCGCAGACACGGGACTCCACAAGTGATGAAATAGGGGAAAAAGAAACGACAAAGGGAAGAACTGACAAACCCTAATCTAGGGGCCTCGCCGGGTATACGGGTGCTCCTTGTCGTCGTCGGGCATCAGTAAGGGTTTCCTCAGTTACCTGAAGTCAGACGAAGATTCAGTAGCTTGGACGGAGAGCTAACCTAACGAAGAGTAAGTGGACGAATAGGGGACGGATGGAGAGTTAACGGAAGGAGGAATCAGGGACAGAGCTAAGTGAACTGGATGGACGGGTAGTAGTAAGGGTTGCTGTTACACCCTGGCTCTGTAATTGCACTGTCACTGTTCTAGATGTGGGTTTTTTTAAGGGTTTAGGGTTTCTGTACACTCTATGACTTATTTGAATTCTTTGTAATTTTGTCTGGAGGTGGATTTCTATTGGGATTTATTAGATCAGAATGGTAAACCTCATCAATTTAGACATTTTGTTGGAGAGAATTTTTAATTGCAGAAGGTTTGGTATTGTATGGACACTTGTGATACTTCACCTAGATTAATCAAATATTAAATTTGTGTGTTTTGAAACACTTATTCTACCAAGATATGTTAAACCAAGAACGTTATATTCTTGAGCATCATGGCAGGGGACAGTATCCTAAACCCGTTTTATTTGGTATACTATTGTTGAATTAAAGTAATATTCAGTTGTGTGTATCAAATGTACAATGCACTTCATGAAAACGCCTTTGACCACAGAAGAAATTAGAAATGATTTGTTTAATATTTGTCACATATGTAAGAAACACTAAATTTGTAAGTGGGAGACTTTCAATCAATGAAAAGGGCCTAGCTAGGAATTCAAGCATGGATAAATAAAAAAACAAACTATAAAATCCAACATAACATTCTTGAATTCAGTGGAGCTTCGTGGCATCTAAGATTCAGTGATTCTCGGACATTTACAATTCATACACCCTTTATAAATACGCTTTGCTCAGTAGTTGAAAGCTAACTTAGGAGCTGATCGAAGATCAAGTCATCAGCATTCAAAGGTTACCTAATCTTTAGTGCTATACACAAAAGGATGCAAGTGCAACTCTATTCAAGAAATGTTATGGACTAAATAATAATGTTTGAGAGATGGAAGGTTGGAGAGCATTATGGAACATAATGCCAAGTCTAATATTTGATATTGATACGTCCACATCTACTTTTCTCAAATTTAAGGGTGTAGAAAGGGGTTCTGTGTTATGGGTTCTAATGCTTTTTTGACTATTCCATGGGATGGTGGCAAATCTGCCTTGAAAACTAGACTTGGCATTATGTTATGAATTAGACAAAAATCTTTGACAAGGAGAAGAAAGAGAAGGTAAAAGACTATGTTGAGAGGAGACTGTAGTAGCTTAGCTTTCAAATCCAATTCTAATAAGTTTAATAGAAATCCTTTTGCCAAAAACAACTCAATCACAAATTGGCTCACCCTTGAATTGAACTATTATAATGAATAGTGCAGTGCAGTACAACAGGCTTGAAATTGAATTTACAAAGGGAAAAAAAATGGAAATCTTGAGTTCAAAATGGTCCCTACCTCCGACCACTTGAGTCCATGTCCCTATAATTTTCACTAAGGCCAGTTTCCAAGGACCCAATGGTCTATCCAACAGGGGTCCAAGACTTGAGGGCGATTTCAGCAAGTTCTACGAGAACCTAAGACTTTGACACCCGTACGTACATGCAATTCAAATTGTGCATGTAGGGCCAAGAAGGAATTGCAAAGTCTACCTCGTGACTGACATTGTGAATTGTGGCAAACAGTTAGCCTAGTGAACCCAACGTGGTTTCAAAGTTCATGACTTCTACTCAGCGAATGGAAGCGATAAGATTAATGGAGTTTCAAAGATTTATAAGTTAGGGGCTTTGTCTTTCGAGACTATAGATTACACACTACATGGGCTCAAGAAATGGAATGAAACAAGATCAAGAATGATGAAAAATTGAAGAGCACGTAGTTTTGTGATACACTTGCCATGCCGCCCGGCTTGCTGCAGATCATTTGTAGCCAGCACTCGAGATGATCGAGTTCCCAAACTTCGCGCTCAAGAGATCAGAAATGATCAAGCCAGGCGGCAATGTGAGCGTCAAGATTCATGATTGCCAAATTCTATATCCTGCCAAAAGTATTGATATATGTTCAAGCCGAGAGAGGCACCCAGTTCCATTGACTTCAACCAAAGAAAAGATTGAAGGTAGTTTTGGCCTATAATATGTAGCTCAAATGCCGGCAGAGGTCTTCCAAGATCTAGCCGGTGGAAGGTAAAATGGTCTGAAGTTGCAAGTAATCCCATTCCACTTGTGAGACTGGTCTGGAACCCAATTAGTTTGATGGCACGATTGAAAATCAATTGAAAGATACCACGCATCAATCACAAGATTGACTTTATTGATGCCAAGTCAAAAATGGAAAATTTCAACTGCACTGACGGCACACTATTTATATATGTCACTTGGTGGTCTGAGATCGATGTCTCATGTATTTGAATAGAACCAAAAATGTTCAACCTCCATGCATTCATAACTGATAGATGACCAACCTGATGTCTACCTTAAGAACATCCTATCTCCCCTGAGAAACTCCCTAAATTCAAATTTATAGGAACAAAAAATGCATTTTGCGTCTTGGCAAAAGCATATCCTATCAAAACCCTAACAAAAGCGGTGCATATCCTTGGGCGGCCTCAAGTAGATAGCTAGGGTGAGAGTAGATACTATTCTACTATTCTTTTTCAATACCCACTTGGAAACCCTAGACCACTGTTAACATTGTAGCGGTTGATTTGCCCTAAGCCGTAGCACTCCAACTCAAGGTCCACATTAATTTAATATGTAAACGCTCTTCAAAGGTTGGAAGATTGCGCCACTCACAAGTTGACAAATTGTACAACCAAGAACGTTTAGAACCAATACTATGTACAAGTAAAAACCCATTGCAACCCAAAAGTTGCAATTCCATAAGACCATGTGGTGTGTCATGAATTGAAAAATTGCAAAAGCCACAACTGTGCATTTTTAATTTTATCCAAGTAGTTGTCTTCTCTTGGAGATGAAACTCGGATATGCAATACTTTGGTAGTAGACATTCACCATCCTCCAATAGATTTGGAGGGTCTAAATATGCCTCTTTGTGTAATACAAACAAATGGTCTTCAATGAGCACACAACAAGATTCGGCCACTTCAAGTTCTGATACAATATTGGGTTTTTCGATACGTTGTAGTGTTCTATTTGCAAAGTTGTACACTAAAAGTTGAAGGAAAGATGGAACATAATATGGTCCATAACAAAACTCCTGTCCAATGATGTGACCCTGTGTTGCTTCCACTATTGTCCATTTTTTGATGTGGGAGTCATAAACTTGGACAAAGAGATCTCCACTACCATGAAAAATGGAGCCCAAAACAAAAACTTTATACTCTTTGGTTTTCTTGTCCACAATGAGCTTCACCATCCTTAGCAATATCATCAAAGTGTGTAATTGTCCAAACTTCATAGACATCAAAGGAGGGAGTTGCTTCTTTTGTCTTGTTAAAGGATTCATCACAATAAAAATTGCAGGGTCATCATTCCACCATAACCGTTTCAAAACACAACACATTAGTCCTCCATTGGCTACTTCAAAGGTTTCAATATTCGCAAGCATTGCATCCGTTTTATGTACACACCATTTATCTCCAAACTCCAAAAAGCAACTCCAATCACGCTCCGGAAAACATCTCCAAGGTAGAAGAGCAAACATGTTGAGATTAGTTGTTGCATCAAAGACTTTGTTGAACTCTGAGTCTTTGTAATCAATGTTCCTCTTCCATTCCTTAGAAAGAACCCGAAGTTGGCCAATTCCAACTATAGGAAGATGAACAAATACAAGGTGCAAGAGCTCTTTGGGCAAAGTTCTCCAAAGATGAGGCTCCAAGGCCATGGCTGGGATCTTCAATCCTGACATGTCTGAACCTCACAAATCCTTGTATTAGTTGACTTGAATATCAATTGAAAAGACATGGATTTTAGTTTACTTTATACATTGTGAATAAGCAAAGAAAACAAAAATTGCCAAAAGCTAATCAAACACTCACCTTTGCTCTGAACTTTGAACAATGAATCTGCAATACACCTTGGAAGTAGTATTGAATAATGATTTGATAATCTAAAGATGCTTGTAACGAATATAAACTAAATGTATCACTTTTGCAAGTTATGAAAGCACTCAAAAATACTTATCTTTGATAAAAAGGGTAGATTTTTTCTAGGGAACCCAATTATAAGGGAAAAATTCTAGTTTATCATGCAAATTAATAGTGTAACTAGTATGACTAGTACTTCACTTGAATTGAGGTAAAATGAAGTACTAGTCACACTAGTTACACTATTAGTTTGCATCAATTCAAGTGAAGTATTAGTCACATTAGTTACACTGTTAGTTTGCATCAATTCAAGTGAAGTACTAGTCACACTAGTTACACTATTTGTTTGCATCAATTCAAGTGAAGTATTAGTCACACTGGTTACATTGTTAGTTCGCATCAATTCAAGTGAAGTACTAGTCACACTAGTTACACTATTTGTTTGCATCAATTCAAGTGAAGTATTAGTCACATTAGTTACACTGTTAGTTTGCATCAATTCAAGTGAAGTACTAGTCACACTAGTTACACTATTTGTTTGCATCAATTCAAGTGAAGTATTAGTCACACTGGTTACATTGTTAGTTCGCATCAATTCAAGTGAAGTACTAGTCACACTAGTTACACTATTTGTTTGCATCAATTCAAGTGAAGTATTAGTCACATTAGTTACACTGTTAGTTTGCATCAATTCAAGTGAAGTACTAGTCACACTAGTTACACTATTTGTTTGCATCAATTCAAGTGAAGTATTAGTCACACTGGTTACACTATTAGTTTGCATCAATTCAAGTGAAGTATTAGTCACATTAGTTACACTGTTAGTTTGCATCAATTCAAGTGAAGTACTAGTCACACTAGTTACACTATTAGTTTAGCTCAAGTGATAGGTTTCAATTAATTCAAGTGACTCCATGTACTTTTGAAAGACATTTTGCAAACCTAGTTAGTTTAATGAACCAATGCACAATTTATGGTATTCAATACTTTTTAAATGCTCTTATAAATGATCTATCTACTTTCAAAAGCAATGCACTATACTTACCTTCATAAGTTGAAGCCAACAACATCTTTAGCCATGTTGGTGTGCAAGATTTCATTATTGCAATTAGGTAAGCCATTGTTGCAATTGGGCCTCTCCAGTTCTATCTAAAAGCTTAGAGATGGTGTTTGAACACATGACTTTTTTGGAGATACATTAATTGATTGAATAGAGGGCATAAGTCCATGCTCTTTAACAAATACCTAAGGCAATGGAAGGACAAATAGGTGCATGCTATCGCCATTAAAGTGTACTAGATGAAGGCCTCTTAGCACAACTATAATAAAATGTTTCAACAATGACAATGGCCTGTTCACAATAACCAGATCATTGTTTCTCATATGGGGGCACTTTCATAAAGACACCTTTTGTAGTATTTTCAAGAAACGGGTCATGTTTTCATTGACATCAATGTATCACAAATTTTGAACCTATGGGAGATAAATTTCAGGTCAATGTTAGGAAAGGTATAAGAGATGTCAAAGCAAAAAACATGTAGATGACACAAGGAACATATATGTTTTTTTGGACATCAAATAAGACATGGTCATGTTGATTAAAACATCACACAAAATATGGAAGTGCCACATCAACCACACTAAAATTGGTAACTAGTGTTGGCAACACTAATTTACTGAGATAACACTAATTGTGATTAGCAAGGTTAGTGTTAGAAGATTATTTATCCATTCTAACACTATTTTAGCTCTATAGTAAATTACAATTTTCTAGAAAAGGGACAGATTTTCACGACGGAAGGCAAAAATTACAATTTTGCAAAGAAAAGACAAATTTTCACGACGGAGGCTAAAATTACAGTTTTGCAAGGAAAGGATAGATTTTCGCAGTGGGAGGCAAGAATTACAGTTTTCTTGGAAAGGGATAGATTTTCACGCGGCGGGAGGCAATAATTACAATTTTGTAGGGAGGAGACAAATTTTTACGGTGGGAGGCAAAAATTACAGTTTTGCAGGGAAGGGACAAATTTTTATGATAGAATTAAGTGCCCCAACACTATTTACACATAAGTTGAAAAATAGTGCTGGGGGTAAAAAATAGGGAACAACACTAATTATCACCCAACACTATTTATCAATTTTAGTGTAGAGATATTAGATTCACAATTGGTAAATTTTTATTAAACATTGTGGGTTGAAGTAAAATGCACATAGGATGTGAGAAACTTAGGATAAAGGCAACCACGTAGCATGCATCATGTGAAAAAAGGGAAATAGATGGGTACACAATATGGATGAAAAGAGAAGCTCTTTATACAAGTGAGGCAACCCATATGGGATATGTAAAGCAAGAATTTTATTCAAAGTAGAATGTCCAAAAAAACATCCACATGTTAAAAAAAATATTTACATGTCTGAAAAAACATTCACCTATCTAAAAAAATGTTTAGACGTTTGAAATAATGTCTTTATATCCACTTGCAATGTTGTCAAGTTTCCATACATCTTTGAATTATTCCATATCTTTGTTTGACCATGGATGGAAAATGCATTTTAGTATAAATATGACTTCTCCACTCCTCATTTTCACTAAATGTCAATTAACCTCTAAAAGACCATTGTCCCTTTGGAAAACAAATGGGATTTTAGACTTGTACCTACAAGCTGAATTTTTGTCATGACTTTTTGGAATTTTTTTGAAGATAAAAAAATTAATTAGCTTCTTGAGAATATAATTAGTCTTTCAATGGTGCCTAGGAGCAAAAGTTATGCTCAAATAAGCTCAAAATAGGGGAGAGGGGGCAACAAAAAAAATTTGTAAATTTGTAAAAAAAAGGGAATGTTTTTTTCATAGATTACATTTTGTTTCTACATAGAAAGCTTTGATTCATTCCATTTAGATTTGTTATGAAATTTATAAACAATCTTGTTTTCCAAAAAATTAGAGCATCTTCTTGAAAAAAATAACTTGTAAGATTTATTTGTGAATGCAGTTTTTAGAATTTAAAAAAAAGAATTCCACATGGTTTAGTTTGCCTTCTAGAATAATCTCACCATTGGTATTAGTGAGTTTTAATTCCATTTTAGAGATATTAAATATTTAGATTTTCCTCTATCTCATTCTTTCTTCTACTTATCAATTTTTTAAAATATGAGAATTAAGATTTTTTTGAAATTTTTTTTTTCCTAGACTTTCAACTTGATTTCCCACCATAAAGATTTAAACCTCAAAACTTTGTAGTGCAAAAAAACAAAGTTAAGAAGGTTCAAAGTCAAATAATGTAGTCCCACAATGTGCTAAAAAGCTTGTTCTTTTTCACTTTAAATGCAAGTATCTTGCAATCTGTGTGGTCAAAATTTCTGAATTTTTTTCTAGACATTCTCACACTAGTTAGGTGTAAGATCCTATGGTTAGATGTGCAAAAAATCTATTTTCAAAATTTTTACTCTTTGCTATAGAAATGGTAGTTTTGAATGTTTTGGAGAAGAAAAAAGGCCTTGGTGCTTTAGGAGTTAAGGAATTACTTGACTTTGCCATCAAAATTCTTTGATGGTAGATGGTCAATTTTTGTTGAATTTGAAAAAAAAATTGTTTATTTTTTTGAATTTTTTGTGAAATTTTTATTTTTATTTTTAAATAATTATTTCATACAATTAATGCCATGTGTGTTTTTCAATAAGCCAGGTCACATGACACCTTATCACAATGATTATTTGTATTTTAAAAATGGGACATTGTTAGAATGAAAAGAAGATGTCGTAAATGCCATGCGGCATCCACATGGCGGGCTTGGGGAGAATGCAAACATGAGATATCAATAACCGTTTTTGTGAAATATGGAGACATCAAGGGCGCACTAGAGCTAATTTCACCCATATGTGGAATGCCACCAACGATAGATTTTAGATGACATTAGAGTTGGTGTGCCTCCAATTGAGAAAAATGTACTTTGTCTTCATTAACACCACAAGAAACGGGAGTTCTTCAAGTGCAATAAAGGTTGTCTACAACTTCCACACCTATATCTTTCAAATTGCAACTAAAAAATATATGGCATGTTCTATGGCATGTAAGAAACGCACCACCTATTCAAAATCACTTTATCAGGTTGAGGCACTAGTTGTCAACCAAGCCCAATATCCAACCTGTAGGGTGTACTGTTTCCAACCTTAGGTTAGAACTCAAGCTTGGAATGTTTTTTTTTGTCCTTTTGAAGGTTGGGACTAATAAAGTTAGAACATATGACCCAAAGTAGTGAGCAAGAAAGTAAAAAGTAGTGAGCAACAAAGTAGTTCTCGAATGATTGGAATTAAAAGGCTCTAGACATAGGCTACTAAACAAGTGCACCTTTTGGGCTCCAAAAATTCATAGTATTTTCAATTTGGGGGATAATATTTTGAAAATTTTACTATCCCCATATTTCCTATCTTCCTATGTGCAAAAAATTTTCCACCACATCATGCTTCAAAATTGCTTAAATGATTGACTACTAGTGCCTCAATCTTATACATGTGTATGTTCAAAGAGTAATTGAAGGGTGTAGAAATTGTCATAGCCTCATATATATCACTAATTGAAAAGCAGTATCATAAAAATTAAACATATAAGTACACAACAGGCAAAATGTTCAATCCTAACATGGAAATTAAAGGTCTATAGATATAGATATAGAAAAAATAAATGAAAAAATAGATTTTACAAAGCATACATGAGAATGAAAGCTATTTCCATAGGTTTCTTATTGGAATCGGAAAAACTCGTTCTGGACTTTGCATGTGCATCATGATTTTTCAATGAAGCTTGTACAAAGGATGTGAGATGATGCACTTCTAGCATAGAGGGTTACTATCATGTGAACTTAGAAACATGAATATATGAGCTCAGAAGTCTATACACCTATATTATAGGTGTCTATATTATAAAAACTTTTCATGGTTATAACTATGATATAGATACCTTTAATATAGGTATTTACATTATAAGCACCTTCAACGGTTGTAGTATATCTATGTATATATGTGATTAAAGCTCACAAGCTCATACTTTCATGCTTATGTACTAGCACCATTGTTTTACTGTGTGAAGAGAGACGAGCTAAGTCACTATTTGAGCGATTCAAGATCCATTGGATGACAAAGGTTTATTATCCATAGTGGGATATTCAAGTTGCGTTAATCGTACACTCATCCATGTCCAATGTGTTGTATCACTTCTTTTGACAAAGATTTGAGAGTATTTAAGGCCTAGGTTCAATTTAAAAATCAAGGAATTAAGTTTGACAAAATGAAATGGAAAGTTGAGTGAACCGTGCAAAAGTAGAAATTTTTCTTCATTGAACTCAAGACTAAGAATCGTTATGCCTATTTAAAAAAGATCTTAGAATCCAAGTTTGGGAAATGCTTTTAAGATCTCAAATGTTCTTTTAAGGATTAACTCACATCAAACTACATTGGAATGAAATGATAGTCTACGTAAAAAGAATTGAAGTTGCAATACAACATTCAAAAATGAGGAAATAATAGTTTTCAAAATTAAAATTAATTATAAAGTTTGTCGTGTATTTATAAACATGTGTTAAAGGAAGGTTTAACTAAAAATAGTACAAAAGAAACACAACACCCAAGTCTATGGGACCTCAATTTTGGTGCTTTAAAGAGTTTCATCTTGTGTTTTTTCGAATTTTGGCTAGTGGTCCAATGATTAACTCTATTATCTCAACAAGTTCACTAGAGGTGATCATTTTCCAAGTTGCAACAAATCAACTATTTTAAACTTGACACTCCAACCATTTGCTAGACAAAAAAGATCTTGCGCACCCAAGAGAATGAGGTGCTCCCCTTTTTACAGCTAGAGTCCAAAACTTATCGCCTATTGGTATAACTTGCTTATAGTCAATACTAATGTGCCTTGTACCATTGCCACATTCAAAATAAAAGTAAAGGTAATTCTTATAATTTAAGATTCAACCTTTGTCGGGTTTTGCAACTAGTCCTTGGTTGGAAATAGGAAGGTCTATATGACAAGTATAGGAGGACTATAATCTTCAACTAAAAAAATTTACAATAAATTATGTTTTGAAAAACAAAAACTTGAAAATTATGGGAACCTTATAAACTCTATTTTTGCACATGGAAAATTTTTCCCATTCAATTGTTGATACATGCTTTGCAGATACATGTCTCTTTTCAAGTGGTCAAAAAAATGAGTTGCCTCCCTTTAGGGTTGCTTTAGATTATAATGGAGAAGTGCATTGGTCGGTCAAGAAGTTTGGCCAAGACATGATTATTTAAGGCAACCGGTGGAATGTTGGAGAGGATGAGAAAACAACAAAATAATTTCTTGAGAAGCCTTAACTAATCGTTGAATAAATACCCACCAGAGAAATCTTCTAGACAACTTCACAAATCAAAGTTTACCAACGAAAAATCCCTATAGACATATTTTGTATGTTTGGGGGCTACAATGAACTTTAATTCCTAAAGCTTTTTGACTATGTTTTCAGCAAAAATGCTCTAAAACTGCCATTTCTAATACAAGTACCAAATTTTAGAAAAAAATTTATTTTTGGACATATGTAATTGTAGAATCTTGTAGTACAATGGTTTGTGAAGAAGTGGTAAAAATTTCAGAAATTTCCACCACGTGGATTGCAAGATATCAACATTTGAAGTGACAAAAACCTTCCTTTTGTCCCTGCAAAAAAATAAGGAGCTGCACCTCACAAGGTCACATTTTTAATAAATAAAAATGTTCAAAATGTTGGTTACTCTTTGGATTCATTCTTCAAGGCAAGTTGGCTACATGCTTGAAAATTTTCAGATTATTTGGAATTGTACAACATAGAGGAAAAAAATAGTAAGTAAAAAAGTAGAGAATGATTCAAAATATCAAATTGTTAACAATTAATTTATGGAATTGAAAAATGTCAATCCCAATGGTTGTAATGATGTAATAAACAATCTACATCTAAGTTTTTTTTTCTTTCAAAAATATTTAAAATTGAGTAAGATAAAGGACTTCAAAGTTTATTTGAGAGTAGAAAATCTGTAACTGATCGCAAACTACCTCAAACTAAAACTCCTTCTAACTTTAATCATAATGGAATGATTCAAAGCTTTCCAAGTATGTATAAATCTAAAGATCCAATTTCAAATTTTTTTTCTTTAAAAAAGTGATTTTTAAAGAAGTTTCTTTGTATTGCCTAGATTGCTTGTTGAATGCAAAAAGTGACATATCATATAATAACTTTTAGACCATGTAATCAAAAGTTATGAAAATTGTTGGGCCTTAAAGCTACTCCTTGGGCACATGTTGTGTGAAATTTGAAAGAAAAAAAACCAAAAAAAAACCCATTCGTAGTGAGCTGCCCCAAATCACTATGTTGCCAAAAAAAACGCCATTTTATCCATTGAGGGGTTAATATATCCATTGTCGTCCTTCATCCTTCCTTCTTTCCTTCTGCACAAGTGAGAGTTGGACTTTACATTTGAAATGGGCCTTATTGAATTCACACACATTATACAAGTAAGTTACATCGCATTACTTATTACCATTCTTAAAAAAGAAATTCTCTTTCTTTTCCATTTTCAACCCAAAGGAAGGACCTTAACCCTAGACCGCCCATGGCCGGATTGGATTAAAAACATTGTAGCTTTTGAAGTGCTAAAAATCTAAATGAGACTAAGTTATACAAATCTTAACCGTACAATCTTGTAGTAAACATGCTGTAGATGATGTGGAACAAATTTGGAGTCATTTGACCGCATGGATTGAAAGGTTATAATGTTTTAGTGTTGAAAAAAGATGCTGAAATTTTCCTTCAGTTGCAACACACTTGGAGGTGAAATTCGATTCCAAAACCTACTCAAATGAAAAAACTTAAAACTATAAAGTGATTTAAAACCAGGATACAAACACATTGGCGAAAAAAATTATCATTCAATTGACTCAATGTGTTTGCAAAATGGCTTGCAAATGTCAAAAAATAGGCAAGAAAAGTTGCAAAAAACACATATGAGGCTAAACCTCCATCTACTAAAACGCTTATCAGTAACTCATAACTTCTTGGATTGATATGAAATTTTAGCCACACAAACTAGAATAGTATGCACAACTTTCCCAAATTTTTTTATTGGAAACGAAGAATGTATGAAGAAGATACAAGCCGCCGAAGTTCACTGTAGTCCAAGAATGGCGGGATTTTGAATTTCGAATTGATCCCAAGCATTCAAAAAAAATTGGATTGACATGAAAATTTCACCACAATAACTAGACTTCAAGGGGAATATAATCCAACAAATTTCATTGAAATCGAACATTGGATGAAGGAGATACAAGCCCCCGAAGTTGCAGCCATGAAGTGCACTTTGGTGAATCAAATTGAGCCTGTAAATTTCGATTGGCTTCTAGAAAATCATTACCTTTTGGATTGATTTGAAAATTTTACCACACAAACTAGAAAAAAAGGCGCAAATTTTCCAACAAGTTTGATTGAATTTGGACATTGGATGCAGAAGTTACACTGGTTTGAATAGAACTTAAAACTATGTGAGAACACTTTTTGTCCTCTTGGGCGGTCTAGGGTTAATACCATTTCTATAAGTAGAATGGTAATACTCCATAGCCAAGATAAAAAAAACAGACGTCACTCACTCGCAACTGCAGGCCGGAATCAAAGTGGTTAATTAATGGAGGTGGGGGAAAAATCTCAGTGCAGTAACTCAACTTCTTAACTTCCTTTGCTGCAAGTTAAAAGTACAGCAGGCCGGGGTGCGTGATTTTGGAAGATTGTTTGACAACAAGCTGCCGTCAATCCACCCTTTTGGGAGCGAGGGAGTGAGTGCAACATAATGAAGGAAGGATGAAAGAAGAGAGTGAGATTTCCAATAATTTTCCAGGTTTTAAAACCCAACCCTGGCTGGCTGGCTGGTTGGCTGAGAGAGAGTCCCTGACCTCCCTCTTTTTGATTAAAAAAAATTAAATACAAAAAAAAAACCAGAAAAAACCCTGAGCAAAGCTCCCATTCAATCGGCCAACGACGAAAAAAACTGAGAGCTTCGTCGTCATGATTGTCAAATAGGCTTTGGGTCCATGGCTTGAGTGACCTCCAGTAATATAAGCTTACAGCCCAGTGCAGAGCAACTGCAGACATGAGCGCAGGCACATCAAGAAGTGCACCGAGTGTGCGCAGAGGCCCTGTTTTGGAGGGATGTTCTTGTCCCACCTGTGGAGCTTCATGCTGCTGCTGCTGCGGCTGGGCTCCTGCTGCGGCTCATGGCCAAGGACCGGCACTTTTGTTTGGGGGAGGCCCGGGTGGGGCGTCTCTTTCAACTCCACTACACTAAATAGTGAAATTTGGTTGTCCCACACTAAATTCTCGACATTCTACACTATATAAATATGTACAGTTATTGTAGTGGGATGCAGTAATGTAGGAACCATGTGTGTTGGATGGGTTTGGTGCATTGGTTCATGACTCAGGTTTAGAGAATTGCTTGTGCCTCCATCTGGTGGTGTGTCACGAGGTAACTTTCCTGAGTAAGGCAACCTAATTGTTCAGACAACCTAATTTCACTATTTAGTGTACAGTCAAGTTCAGATGCTCTAAAATCACCCACCTCCTCAAATGTACACCATTTGTATTCGTATATGTTATTTTTTCATAGCTTTCAGGAATATACAAACAATGTACATTACAGGAGGGGGGCAATTCCAGAGCCTTGTGCCATTGCAACTTCAGAAGTTCATGACAAATTTCACAAAGCTCTTCCTCAAAAGTGTAAAATGGCTTGGGGATTAGATGCCAATTCCACTTGAGATCTTTCAAGAAAAAGGGACTAAAAAATATTTCAAGGAGCTTCACCTCCCCCAAATGTAGTTTTGGCTTTGAGGTGGGCGATTGATGGACCTCCCTACCTTTATAAACTTCAATAACAAGTAGGAGTTTTGGGAGGGATTTTTTTTCCCACAAAAATAAAGGTTGCCTTCTAAAAAAAGAGTTTAAGGTGTGATCATGCAAAGTAAACTCGTCCACCTCTTGAGGAGGGTAAGTTATTCTATTGAGGCTCCCATGATTTGGCATGTGCTTCCCATGACCTCTGGGCAGGCGGGCAGGCGGGCAGGCAAGGCAGGCTTCAGTTGGCAGGTGGGTTATGTTTAACTTATATTACAGTGGGAAATGATCAGCTCACAAATACAAATGGAAGCAGAGTGTGCACACTTGCAAGGCTGCCAAGCAGTGGAGTGGGCAAACTGGAACTTGACCAGGGTCTGTGAGGATGATCATACTGCTGCGTGTGAGCCTCTGGAGTGGGCTGCGGATGGAAACAGAATGTGCGTGGTGCTACGATGTGATGTGGTGTGGATACACATGTGCTACAAAAAAAAACATTTATAGCAGTAAACAAGGCACCCCCCAAAACTGCCTCTTTGGGCTCCTGTGCTTGTGGTTGCTATTACTACTAATGTAGATGGGTCAAGTTTTTTTGTTGCTTTTTTCTGGTTGGGAAGGGAAGGGAAGCTCCAATGCACCAAAGAACGTGGCATTTGGATACTGTATGCAAAAGTTGTGAAGGAACAAACTTTGGTTTTGAAACAGTGTTGTCCTCATGGGGACATGATTGATTGGGGGATGCTCAAAGCAACAATCTTTTTTTTGGGGGGGGGGCGGGGTTTAGCCCGTTCTGACAAAATGGAGTGAATAAACTGACATCCCTCCAAATTTAATGCAATGGCATGCTGCCAAGAACACAAGAGCTACAATGAGAAAAAGCACTAGTATAAAGAGTGAAGGTGGCGGTTTGGGGTCAGTGGTACATTGGGGGGCACCTTTGAGGTAACCAAAGTTGCCCTTTTTCTCATCAAGAACTCTCAAAACCACCATTTCTATTGCAAAATAACAATAAATTTTATGAATTGTCTTTTGGGGGACATATCTAATAGCAAAATTTAACACTGGACTAGAAAAAGAATGTAGAGAAGAAAGTTCACAAACTTTCATTGCATAGATTGTTAGATATTTGTCCTTTAAGTGAAGAAAGTGGATTTTTGAGCACAATCCTTCACTAGCCAATTAAAAAATTCCAACCTCAAAACCAATCCAGACCAACCCCAAACCAACCCCAAACCAACCCCTAATCCTATTCCCTGTCCAATTTGAAAATGTAAATTTAGGGATTAAGAAACTGTCCTCCTAGCATCAATAGTCAAAATTGAATAATTTGTATAGATTAAATTTGGGGAAAAATAACATTTGATTTTTTTAATCTTAAAATGTTGTTGTTTTAAAAAAAATTATAAATATTTGAAGTAGAAAGGTAGTATGCACCTATTATTGTCCAAATACTTATCTAAATCCATTCTTCAAGAGTAGTAGGAATCGTAAGAGAAGAAAATTCATCAATATTTCAAAAGGTGAGAAAACTTCACTTTAATTGGATCATGAATATATTGAAAATGGGGTTAAAAACAATGCTCGGGATTGGGAAGGGGGGAAGAATTAGGTTTGTTTACTTTAATATAACCTTTGAAGGACTACCTACCATGACCAAGGTCGTCACCAATATACTCTTATTCTTGGACCAACAAGTGCATTCTTTGTTTCTATCGTTTAACAACAAAGTCATCTATTATACCATTTTGGTCTATAGTGTCTTTATAGGGTTAAATACTCCAAATGAGACATCTATACCAGGTTTTCTTTAAATAATATACTTTGACATGAGATCATATAAGGTTTTACAATATTTTTAGCACACAAAGAGACTTGATTTTTTGTATGAGTGGTTGGGATTGTTAAATATTGATGAATGAGATATTGAAGTGGTTTCAACCCTCACATAAATTTTGAGACCTTAAAACTCATTTACATATATTTACATGCTTAATTTATATTTATATATGTAGCTTATATTTATGTACTTATGAACATAATGAAAATTGCCTTGCAATAAACCAACCAAGACAAATCTACAAAAAGTTCCCAATTGCAAAGTGACATTATTTGTCAATATAACATCTAAACACAACATTTTAATTTAATAGAAGCATAGTATGACTTTTGTATTTTGAGCTCTAGAAGACTAGTGAGAGTTAATCTAAAAAGTTAGTTGCTAAAACTAGCAATGTACTAGTATGGCACAAGTTTGATATTATGCAAATTTGAGCTATTACCCCCCTAAATGTCTTAATTTTTTTGAGATTTTTGAACATTTTAAAATTATATTCATGCAAAAATATACCATTTACATCCATTTCACAATATTGGTCATAAAAAAGGTTATTTCTTAAAGATTCAAAGAATTGTTTGGGATGAATGAAAAGGTATTTAGACAAAACATTGGCTTGAAGCACTTTGTTCATTGTCAAGAATTTGGATGTCAAAGCACTTAAGGGTTGTGACAATAATTTCGAATTCAATTTATCTATCCTATATTTGCTACAATGTACATGAATTGTGTCACTAGGTAAATCGAGAGATAAATTTTTACAATGGCAACGATGTATACACCACAATGCTCACTTCTCTAAAAAGTAGCATATCTAAGATTGGACATCAATTAACATTCATAGAAATGTCAAAATGATAGTCCACAAGTAGTTAAATATGTCATCTTTTAGCAAACAATCATTCCTAAATTTTATTTAAGTGGAGACACACATGAGACTTCACAATTAAAAAGACTTACCTTTATTATAGAATTTGTCTTTGACAATAAGTATCAAAAGTAGCACTTGTGATTTATGTCTATGTGATATATAGTAGAATCACTTCCTATGTATAAATTTTATTGATGATATTCATGAGATACACATTATCCCTACTTCTTCATACTTAAGATTAGAGAGAAAAATAATTGAAAATTATAGGGTATCTTTTCAAGATAACCACCTTTTTGGCCACTAAATTTAAACATAATATCTTAGTTTTTCAATACGAGCATTTTCAAATTCAAAGATTTTATTTTTCATATTCATACCATTTTAGTCATTTTCCCAATTTGACTATTTGACTTTGAAGTCCAAAACCTTAGATTGATTTTTTAAAGACTTATAGAAGTTTACTTTTTATTTTTATTTTTGAAATGTATATTTTATATAAATTTTGAGGGCAAATTTGTCTTGAATTTTTGGTTGAGGGTCATGAGTTATCTATGGCAAAATGGAGTGGATATATTGGACAGGTGTAGAATTTTATAAAAATATCAAAATTTTGATGCATACTAGTGCAAATTGAGCATTTCTGTACACCTCAAGTACATAATAGGACTATATATTGTAGTGTACAATTACACATTTTATTGAATTTACTTCACTAGTGCCATGTGTAACACTAAGTGCAAACATGCCTTTATTAGGGCTTTTATTTTCATTTATTACTTGGTACACTTTTATAAATTCAATTCACTAATCAAACTCTAAATTGTGACCAAGTTGTGTTGGGGAATTCAAACTTTTAGGACTCAAGAAATATGGCACATCTTGCTCTAGTAGTAGGGTGGTCTTTGGGTACCAATGAATAGTGTTAGTATAGTGGTGATGGAGGTCCATATTGACACAAAGTTAGTGCCAATATGGGCCTTAGACACCATACTTTAGCACTAATCATTGGTGCCCAAAGGCCATTCTTTTTGCTAGTATTGATAAGAGACTATGAACATTCTAAACTTGCACATGAATCAATGGCAAAACTGTAACCTGTAGAAGAAACATGTTGTTTTTCAAGAGGAATTGTCAAAAACTACCACTTTTGAGTGTATTGACCAAAATTCAAAAAATAATTTTTTATAAACTCCAACCATTCAAAAGTTTAGAAGACCATTAGTTTAATGTGTGGAATTTTTTTTGACTACATGATTACATGGATTGGAAGATTATAACATTTAAAATTAAAATTAAAATAAAGTTGACCATGCATTATTGGAATGGTAACCTTAAACCCTCTTGGATTAAATCTTTTGCTTTAAATAAAAATCCAAATTATCATCATACATTAGTACATTTTATTAGGTACAATCATGCAAAAATTTGGAGCAAATAAGATGTCTAACTTACTTTAAATCAACCAACAATACAAAGGTCTAAAAAATGACTACGCATTAGATAATTTAAAAAAATTCATTGCATACATATACAACTTTCTTTTTGAAATAACAATTATGAAATCACAAAACTTGGTGTTGTCTATAATTATGATATTTTCCACAAAAGAAAGAGAGAACACAAAAACATATACTACTTTATCAATGCCCACATTCTTTAAGTCTTCTTTAGGAATAAAGCAAGATTGACTTCCCATTGTTTCTACATGCCATCTTGTTCACCCTTCCTTCATTTTTGAGTCACATGTTTAGTGGATTTATCATATGAGTATGATTTTGGTAACTAAGAAAATTGCCACTTGTTCCAAAATTCTACAATTCACTACAAAAAACAATTCCTGCCATGGTCTTTCACATGAACAAGAAAAAATAAGAAGAAGAATACCTTCACATCTTCTTCTCTCTATTTTGAAAGATTATTGTTACAAAGTATATGTTTTGAAGTTAAAGATTCTCTATGGATGCACATGTAGTTTTCATACCAATTTCTGCAAAATATGTATGGCTGTATCATACCATCATTGCAAACCACACAATTTCTTTTCAAATTCAAAGTTGAATTTCTACTTGGTTCCTCACAATTTCATCCTCTCTAATTACATATAAGGATTTTACATAACTCTATACAAAATTCAAGGTGTATCATTGGTGTCTTGTGGTCCTTGATCAATATTTTTCATTTTTCAACATACATGAGGAACATGTTCACTATTGCCATGTCTAATAGAAATTAAAAACATAGACATTGCCATTTATGGAACCGATTTTTGACAAAAACATGAAGAGTGCAATTGGTCCGCCATGTCCACTCTGCATGTGTGGGTTGTATATTCCAAGTGAATTAGAGAAGTTTGGACTCTTTCTTTCATAGTCCCATTCCATTGAGGTGCGATAACTATGGGAAATTCTACTAAAAATTGGATTAGTTAAATATGCCATTAGAGGGGATTTGAAGGCATGGGAGACCAAGCCATTTCAAGCCTTTTTCCCCAACTGTGAACTAATTAGAATATTAAAAAATTAACATGTTTTTTAAAAATCTTACATAATTAATTAAATAACATTATCTAATGTGGCATAGTTGTGGCCACATTAGATTGTTGTTTTGGTAGAGTTTCCATTGTTCCTGTAGTTCGAGAATTCCCAAGAACTTGTAGTCTTGTTTTGGTTCCTACAATCATCTAATGATAGAAAATACAAGTATCAATTGATTACCTTTTCCAACAACATACCTTATGGATCTTGAATGGAGCATGTGCCATTTCAAAAGTACCTTAAGTACTCTTTCTAAAAGATTTAGTATTTTTCAATACCAAAGATATGTCCACCCAATTTTGCAAAGAATTTATTTGGTATAAATGTCTCTTTTCAATAAACTCTTGAATAGTTTATAGAAATAGAATAGTTATTTATCATTATGATGCATTTTTTCCTTCATTACTTACTAACAAATTCAAAATCATGTTATGCACCATCATAGTTTCTTGTCTATGGCTTTTCTACAATAAACTCCCAATTTTGAAATCAATTTTCAAACAAAGTTTGCTAGATATCAAATCTTTACATTCTACTTTTGAGTTTTTTAAGGCATATATTGCCAAGAATAATGTGAGCCGTTGCACCTTATCATCATTTCATTTACCATTGTGTGTTTTTCTAAATGCTAGACCTCCTTGTACAAGTTGTTAATTGGATTTGGGAACCATCCAACTTGCCTCATTTGTCATAATCAAGTAAAATTGTGTCTCACACACAATGTATTGGGTACCTAATGAATAACATCTAGTCAATGCCCTAAACCATTTCTAGGTCATGATATTAAAGATAATTAAAAAATAAAATATGAAACCCTTTTTAAGCTAGTACCACTTGCAATTAGCTTGTTGCCTCATACTAATGTATGCCATAACCTCTAAAATCCCATTGTCCCCTAGGGAAACAAAATGGATGTTGGCAAGTTTCTATGAGCACAATTTTTGGTAAAAGTATTTGAATTTTTTTATAATATAGAAAATCTTATTAGCTATAGAGGAATATAGTTTTTGTTTTAGTCGGTGCCCAAGAGAAAAAGTTATACCACAATAAGCTCAAAACTAAACTTGGCTTGCTAAAAGAAATCTACCCAAACTTGAAATTATTAAAAAAAATTGATTTAGTTTTGCAAGGTTAAATTTGATGTTAGGAAATCTTGCCATTGGGAGTAGTATATTTTAATTCCATCTTAGGATTATTAATGATTTAATTTTTCCCTCCATTACTTACCTTCTTCTAATTAATCATTTTTTAAATAATGAAATTATGTTATTTTTAAATTTCATTTTTTCTATAGTATTAGAGTTCAATTATTCATGATTAAAAAAAAATTTGATTCAAAATCCATAATACAAAATTTTTAAGGTAAGAAGATTCAAAATCTCATAAATAGTTTGCCATGGTGCCCCCAAAATATGATTTCTTCACTTTGAATGCATTTATCTTGCAATTTATGTGGTCAAAGTGTCTAAAATTTTAACCACACATTTTCATACTAATCTATTGCAAAATCCCATGGCTAGATATGAAAAATATTATTTTTAATTTTTTTCTTTGTTCTAGAAAGGGCATTTTTGAGTGTTTTTTTGACAAAAACAAGCCTTGGTACTTTAGGGAATGAATGGAAAGAGACCTTAAAAGCCTAGCACTATAAGTTTCTCCAAACCTTATCATCCATGCATTTTCCATCTTGACCAATGGTTGTAGCATAACATTTGGTCTCCAAGACTTTAGCTTTCAAAAGATAGAATGGCCAAAGAATTTCAAACAACTCTAGGTTGTTTGGCAAAAAGTTCCAAAAAAAAATTTTAACTTGTAATTCACGAGAACTTAGACGACTTCAATTTGTACAATAAATAATTATTACTCCATGTCTCATCTCTAAACTAATGCTCAATGCCATTAGGATCTCCCATAGTACTAGTCATGAACTTGCCCATGATTGTCTTCCTCCTCCTTACCCATGAATTTTCCTATTCCAAAGCAAAAATGTTAATCCTATTGTGTAATATGGAGATGCTAGAAACGACTTTCATTTGTCTCCACTATAGAGGTGCTAGTACAAGAGAAACTTTGTTAAAATACTCGTCATCATTATAATCTAAAATATTATGCCCTCTAAGTTTTCCTTTGAGAATACCATAAATGGTTACATTCCATCATGTATTTTGCATCATCAGTTTTCTTTTTCAAGGTTTGAAACAACATGTGCATGATGTATACAATTATTTGCAAAAGTGACATAGAAAGCTTTGTATACAAAAAATTTCTAATATTTTCTATTGGATTGATGAATAATATTTCTTCTATCTTGTTGGTTAGTCCAATTGGCTAACCTTCATTTTTAGTGATCCTTCTTTCCTTTCATCCTATATCATGTCACTTTTGTCATTGTAGAAACCACCCAAATCTACATCCCCTCTACCTCTTAACCATCCACCTTGCCCTCACATCAACCAACAACTTGTCCAACCTGGTCATCTACTTGTACCTGAAACCCCATCTCCTCCTTTTGCGCATCTGCTAGTTGGTTCCTTCAATCATCTAGTTGGCTAACCTTCATCCTTAGCTCAATGTCAACAAAGTCTTCTATTGCAGTCCAACTTCTTTCCACACCTACTTCAATAAGTAGTATTGGTGTCTCCAATGTCTAAAATATATACATTCAATAATCTCTTTAAAGACTAAAATACCCTCTCTCATGTCTTTGGATTCTATCTCTATTGTTTTTTCCATTACTACAAGTAGTAAAAGGATTTATATAAATTGGTGAAAGAAAAAATACTGACAAAAGAAAAAAAATGCATTTATGTTCAATGGACACCAAACTTTTGCATGATATAAATTTTGGGTGAGCTAGGTGAGGTTGGGAGTAGAATTCATATTTTCTAAATGATTTTAGGACTTTCTGTATTAAATTAGTTGTACATAATTATTGCATTGCTCAATGTTGGGTTTGATTTATAGCCATTGACATTAAATTTTTCTAATTCTAGCCTGCAATTAAAAGGTAAATTGCATCAACAATGTTGGTAGTTGTTATCTCTCATGACTTTTTGCTTCACATGAATATCTTGTCTATGTAGTTCTTCTACAAAAAGTTCATTTTACTTGTGCGAAATCAAATGCACATCACATGCTCAAATTTCCAAGAATGTATATTTCTAATTATGTTTGCTCATTATGGAAAGAAAAAGCAAGTGAGGGACATGCTATGTTTTTTGGACTAGAGGGAAAGTCTTACAATCATTGCCACTTTTGGATTGCACACTACAAACAATTTGAGCATCCCACCACTCCCCTATCTTGTAAGTTCTCTAGTCATCTTCTAAGACCACACTGCAATACCTCCCCACCCACAAAACTCTTTCTTGAAGTTTTCTCTCGAGACCTCCTACCCATCTCCATGTCTCCTTCATAAAGACTTTGCCAAAGGTCCTAGTGTCAAATATCACAACCTTGACAAGCCCTGCTTGCCACCTTTTTAGACAATGGATCTTCCTTCCCTTAGTGCCTCAAACTTTAAATATTTTACTTACCTAGACTTGCCCAACTCGCTTGAATTCTTTATGGTAAGATAATTATTCACCTAGAGTACACATCCTTGTACACATCACATCAACTTCCCTCCCATGGCTATTGTGAGTGTACCCTGTGTCTAAATTTTATAAACATCTTTTCAAAATTATCTCTATAGAAACGTATCCAAACATTTAATTTTCCATTCAATAAATCTTGGTACTCATAAGCACAATTGAAAGCCATGTGTAAAGAATTTGATATAAAGACATCTTTGGTTTTAATTCAATTTTTACAAAGGGAACTTTCCTAAGGTATTGTTTCAAGTGCAATTTGACACTAACTTTACCACACACACCCCAAAAAAGAATTCACGTTGACTAAAGATCTTTTTCAGTATCATAATAAAATTATAAATAGTAGATCCCACTAGTTTGGGCCATATTTATGTCTATTTGAAAGTGGAGTAAATGAAAGTTCCCCCAAAACATATTTATAATTTTCATGTAATTCCCTCCAAAATACCTGAGCCCTAAAATGCTCAACCATTTAGAAGGTGGATAATAAATGATTTGAAAAGTATACTTCACCCAATTAACTTTCACAAAGGAAGATTTATTTAAAATCCACATATTCTATCAATAGAAAGAAGAAAAAATATTATATGTGAATCAACAAGATAGACATTTGAGAAGAATTACATTTATTTATCATAATTTTATGAAAGCAATTATCTTTAACTTCAACACTTAAGATTCGATAGGTGAAAAGGGCAATTGGAACATTGGAAATTAAAAAAATAATTAAGTTGAATTGGGGGTGGAATAACCCTTTGCCTAACTATCTATGCAAAAGATAGATACAAACCTATATAGATACAAAAGCATTCCAAAAATAAAAAATTTAGTACAAGGACCAAATTTTAGAAAAACAACACGGGGGATGAATGTAACCATACGATTTGTAATACAATGGTTTGAGAAGATGTGGAAAAAATTTCAACAATTTCCACCATGTGGATTGCAAGATGTGAGCTTTTGAATTCACAAAAATCATTTTTTTGGCCCTATAAAAAATTGGGCAGTTACACCTCATAAGGTCGCATTTGTATGAAAAAATTTCTAAAATGGTGATGCTTCTTTGGATTCATTCAAGGAAATTTGGCTACATGCTTGAAAATTTTCAAATCATTTGGAATTGTACAACATATAGGAAAAAATAGTAAGTAGAACAAAGTAGAGAATGATTTAAAGTACCAAATTGATAAGAATTTAGTTATGGACTTGAGAGATGCTAGTCCCAATAGTTGTGATGTTGTAATAAACAATCTACACCCAATTTTTTTTTTAATTTAAAAAAATATTGAAAATGGAATCAAATAAAGGACTTCAATCAAAGTTTATCTTAGAGTAGAGATTCCATAACTACACACAAACTAAAACTCCTCACAACTTTCATCTCATTAATCAAAATGGAATGATTCAAAGCTTTCCACATATATATAAATCTAGAAAAAAAAAATTTAATTTTAAGTTTTTATTTTTTAAAAAGTGATTAATAATTTTATGAAATGCCTAGGCTACTTATAGTTCAAAGAAAATTATATAGCATACAATAACTTTTTAACCATATAGTCAAAAGTTACAAAATTTGTTGGGCCATGAAGCTATTCCTCAGGTACATGTTGTGTAAACATTTCAAAGAAAAAACAAATAAAAATTTCTATGCTGCCCCAAAAATCACTTTGAGCCTTTAGGGGTTAAAAGATAAATCACTCAAAAGAAACCATTGGTTTAGCGTTCTAGATACTTTTTGAGTTTCACTAGCTATTTTCCGTTCATTCCCATATTAAACTATTTTTTGAAATACCAAGTCTACTTCTTACTCTATTTTTTTACTCCAAGTAGCAATTATTTTAACCATAATTTTTTTCCAATGAATTCAAATTGCAATTGTTTTTTCTTCCAATTCCACCTATTAACAATGAAATACCCAACAATTCTTCCCAAACATTTCGCTCATTAACATACCAAATGACCAGCAATGTAAGGTAGGAGGTTCTAAAAGCACACATGCTCAAAAATTGTCCACCTCTTCAAATGTATACTCTTTGTACATGTTGCTTTTCCACAGCCTTTAGTAATGTACAAACAATGTACATTTTTAGGAGGTGGGCGACATTAGGGCCCTCATGCCATTTCAACTTCAAATTTTCATAAGTAATTCCACAAAGCTCCAAAAAAAATACGAAACGACTTGGATAATATCCAATTCCACTTGTCTTCCATGGACAATTTGGCTGAACAATTAATTTCAAGAAGCCTCGCCTCCCCAAAATTCAGGTGAAACCTCTCAAGTGGGCGATTTTATGGACCTTCTTCTCATTTGCGGGGATTTTTTTTCCATATTCTCTTTTGTCGTTGTCGATCTCTTGCATGACAAGAGCTGGAGGTGTGACCCCCTCACATGTGTTCCAATGGATTTAGTAATGTACAAACAATGTACATTTTTAGGAGGTGGGCAACATTAGGACCCTAATACCATTTCAACTTCAACTCTTCAAAACTAATTCCACAAAGCTCCAAAAATTACGAAACGACTTGGGTTAGATGCCGATTCCACTTGTCTTTTGAGGACAATTTACTGAAAAAAATTAATTTCAAGAAGCCTCGCCTCCCCCAAATCCAGTTTCATCTCTTAAAAGGGCGATTTTATGGACCTTCTTCTCATTGGGGATTTTTTTTTTTTTTTTCCATGTTCTCTTTTGTCGTTGTCGATCTCTTGCAGGACGAGAGCTGCAGGTGTGACCCCCCTCACATGTGTTCCAGTGGGTGCTTAGATTTGCCTCGTCCTCCACAGGTGGAACTTCACATCAAAGGAAGACAGCAAGAGCGGGCTCTTCAATAACAAGCCCCATTTGGTGGAGGCTTCATCAACTTTAAAGCTTATCATCACCGGCACCCGCACCCACGGTTGTTGGGGACGATGGTCCTTCCTTCCATCAAGGGATGTGGGCAATGAAGGGAGCTGCTGGGGGTGTTGTTTTTTGCCCCTATATCCCCTAAATGCCAATAATTGGAAGCTATGAAAGTCAAACCCCCCGCACCCCGCCCTCCAGAAAGTGGAATTTTGGAGTTAATGGTTTGTTTTCACATCAAATATGTAATGAGGTCAATAGTAGGGAGCTTTGCAACTTCAAGTGTGGTGATAAAAATTTGGAAAGGCTTACGTTGAAAAAAACTAAAGTCTTTGATTGGTGGGATTGAAAAAGAATATAGCCGCGCCATAGCAAACTCTTTGCCAAACCAATATTTTGTACCCTAGTAAAGATACTCTTTGGTTGTTTTCAACAATGAAACATTACATAAATTATTATTTTAAAAAATTAAAAAAAGACAAGATGATTTGTTTCTTCTAGTGGCTACATATTTATCAAGCATGTCTCAAAAGTTATAGGGTTTAGGATTTAAATTATAGTAGAATATGCTAGATTTATCTCTTCCATGGACTTATTACACACCATGTAAATATTTCTAAATACATGTCTTTGGATTTCTTTGCAACATTGAGAGTCTTATAGCCAATCATGATGTGCCACAATTCCGCTAGGAATTGTGCCGTATTTAATCATTCCTAATTACCGCCTACACGAAATTACACCACCCTATGGTTTTAGAATAGGGCATTGATCATGAATGAGTTGCCTCCCATATTCCCTCACTCCCGCTAGAAACCTCCAAATCATTTTAGGTTATGTACCACTAAATCATTCAATTTATAATTTTGATCATTGAGCAAGTGATTTAGGATTCAAAAAAATGTGTATGCACTCCATCCTTCGTTTCACATGGCTTGCTCAACATTCAAGAATCAAAATTAATAAAGGAAACTTTTTTAGTAGTACACAATTCTAAATTGATTTGGAGGTTTCTAGTGGGAATGAGGGAATATTACTTTAGTTGTAAAAAGTCCACAATTGATGGTCTCACTTACCATATGTTGTTTTTATTTATTTATTTATTTTTACACAAATGAAATGGAAATTCATTGCAAGAACAACAATAAAATTACATATTAGCGAGCCACATGTGGTCTAACAAGACTATAGTATATAAATTGATGTTAATTCTTTTTCAAAGATTATAAAATAACGATGTTATTTGGTTATTTAATGCTAGGAACCCAAATAATGTCATAATATTCTTAATCAATCCATCTAGTTGGAGGGGCTTAGTTGACATAAGTTACATGTAAATTTAGTTTACTTGTTTTTATATGCTTAAGTTTCAAAGTTTGACAATTGTAGAATACCTTACTTCAAGTAATTTATTATAAATAATATTTGATTTATTTGAACTCTAAAAGGATATGACTATCACCAAGATAGTCAAACACATTATCAAATTTGTTGTAGATAAATTGTAAACACTTCATTAGAAGTTTGTCAATACCATAATGTCACTACAAGTGATTTTTATGCAATGAATGACAGCCAAGTGAACAATAGTAATATCATTATTAAATGTTATGATTGATTAAAAACTTAAAAATTGGTTGGATAAATTTTTCTCTGATTCTTTTGATTTAAAAGGTGAGACTAAATGTAATATTCTATGTCATGACTAATGAGTTTTGTATTCCACTATTGTGGGACACTTATAAAACACACAAGATCCGAGAATCAAATCATCTATCTATCTATATGTCTACATGAAGGGTGGGAGTAAGGGTGGAGGGTTGATCTTTGTACAATTCTATTATAAAAACCATACCCCATAATTTTAAAATTAAATCCAAAATTTAAAAAAATTTATCAAAAGAAGGATTGTGCTTTCTACAATGGCCTTTTATCTTTTGGACTAAACTAGGAGATTTGAGATCCTAACTTTCTTTTTAGTTTGGAAAATGTGAATAGCTAGACGACCATTAGAAATGACGGCTCATGATTTTAGGCCTTTGGTTTTGGATATTATATAATAAATAGGAGAGATATTGCTTGAAGGACTTTTATACTTATACATATCCTTGTTCACTTGGTACATTATTAGTATGACAATTGTTTTTATCAACTAGTATCTTTGAAGTATAAACTCGATGAACATGATTATTTTTGGAGATGGGTATTTCCATTCTAATTATATCTTTTATTTTTTGAAACTTAAAAAATCAATTTCTATTCAATAGTCTATTTTTGCTAATTTTTCACATTTTCAAATTCAATGTTTTTGAGTACTACTGGTATAGAATAGCCAAAATCAATGATCTAGAGTTGAATTTTTTATAGTCTATTTCCATAGTAGGTGGGCATGTTCCATATTATCATACTACTTAAATCATAAGTCCCTTTGTAATATCACAAATGCTACCATTAATACTAGGGGCTCATGCTTGCTATGCTATGCATTCATTGTATCACATATTAGTAGAAATTTGATATATTTGAATAGGATGCATGATAATGATTGTAATAAGTCTTTAAAATAATTATTTTAATTACTCTATAAAAAAAATTCAATCATGCATACATAGAAATCATATTTTCAAACAATGTGATATTACTGAAATAGAGTAGTAGTTCACAATCACCTCTAGAATATTACTTTTTATAAAGGGAGATATTATAGAAATAATATAGTCGTTGCAATTGAGGTGATATTAAAGAGGATCAATATGGTGATATTATAAAGGTAGCAATTCCATTGCTTTTCGTGGCTTTATATTTCTTTCTTATTTCTATGATTTTGTACTTTTATGAGCTTTGAGCCTCTTATTTTAATTTTCTATTGCTACTACCAAATGATTTGAGAAATTTATTAGATTGAACCGATTTTGGATTTCACAACAATTAAATTGTTCATAAAGCTTTTGAGATTTACAAGTTTTTCCTTTAAATTCTTCTATTTGGGTTGCCATTGTTTGTAACAATTGAGTCAAATTTCTAATGCATTCTAATGTATGTGTATCTTTTACCGTATTCATCATTGCACGTATTTCATTCATCATTCATTAAATTTCTATTGTTTATTTCAATATATGCTTAATTATAAAAAATATATATATATAAAGATTTTATATAAGCCTTTGAAATAATTATTTTAAATATTTTATAAAAATATTTTCAATCATGCATACACAGAAATCGTATTTTCACACAACGTGATATTATAGAAATGGAGTAGCAGTTTGCAATCACTTTTGTAATATCACTTTTTACAAAGGGTGATATTATAGAAATAATATAGTTGTTACAATTAAGGTGATATTAACGAGGATTCGTAGGATGATAAGAGGTAGCAAATCCATTGCTTTTCTTGGCTTTATACTTCTCTGCACTTCTATGATTTTGTGCTTTTGTTGAGCTTTCATGGCTTCAATTTTCTATTGCTACTACCAAATGATTTTGAGAAATTTATTCAATTGAAGCAATTTTGGATTCCACAACAATTAAATTGTTCACAAAGTTTTTGAGATTTATAAGTTTTTTTTTTTCAATTCTTTAATTTGGGTTGCCATTTTTTGTAACAATAGAGTCAAATTTCTAATGCATTTTAATGTATGTGTATCTTTTATAATATTTACCATTACATATGTTTCATTCATCATTCAATAAATTTCTATTGTACATTTCAATATATGCTTACATATAAAAAAATTATACAAAGATTTTAGTCATTTTTATTTGAAAATTTATTGAAGATTTTTGTTCTGCATTCTATCTAATATATAAAAATTCATATAAAATTCTAATGATGAATGCGTAGCATAGCAAGCGCCAACCGCTCGTAGGCATCTAAAATAACATTATTTTATGTTCTCCACATTTGTGCAAATAGGGCTTTGTGGCATGCTTGAGATTTTGCACTTTTCTACTTCTCCTATTTTCCTTTCAAGATTTAACATCCTCTTAAAAGTGTATATATTGGTCATATTTTTTATATTAAAAAAATGATAATTTTTAAATATTCCTAAAATAAAGCATAAAAATTATAAAAATGCTACAAATCAATAAGTATTTTGTGCAATCACCATTAAATACAATTGCATTAAAATTGTGTTATTTTAAATACAAAACCATGATCTCAATTTTTTTTTTCAGTTTAGTTTTCTACTAGTGAATGAGAAGGCAATCATTCATGTATTGAAGCCTTAGATGCATATGCCACAGAGCATCTATTCATAATTGCTATAAAAGATGACTACATTAGTTCCACTTTCCAATATTTTGAACATTTGGTGCCAATTTTTGGACATGGTTCATGGGATTGAGTTGACACTAGAATTCCTTCATTTCATCTTTGATTGTAGAATTTTTTTTTTGTAGGCCTCACCATTTACATAAGTTGTTAGGCTAATTATTGATCAATTAGGCTTATGTTGTCTACAACAATAGTAGTTCAAATTTCCTTAAACATGATGCCTTGCCCAATGACTGTCATCTAATTTGTTGTCATTTACAAAGATGAAGATGCCAATTGCGCATGTTCATTCCATTGAGGTTGAAAATAAATTCTTGGATGAATTTGAGATTGGCAAAGTGAGGGCCATAGTTAGGATATATAGGGGGGGTATAGAAGAGATAAATTTGTTTTCTACACCATTTGTAAAAACTTTTATATTATTTCATACAATATTTTTCAATGAAAAAGAAATTTGTTCTGCATGCCCATGGTGCTATAGAATTAATAAATTTGATTTAGGTGTTGTTACAATAGTGATTGGAAATACCAAATCAATAAACTCATCCACCTATGATTTCATTCAAATATCATTTCACTGAGAATTTCACCGTTGAAATTAACTATTATCAATTTAGTTTTTCCTTCAATCCTGGACCTACTTCTATTTAACAAATTTTAATGAGTGAAAATTAAGAGTTCATTTTTTGCTAAGGCTTTCAATTCAATTCTTGAATATAAAAAATTAGAAACTCAAAACCATTAGTGCAAATATTTTAAGCTAGAAAGATTCAAAGTCCAAAAATCTAATTGAACTAATTGCATTTCCCTTGTATTTTCCACTTTGAATGCAAATATCTTGCAATCCATGTAGTCAAAGTTTTTAAAATTCCTTCTAAACATTCTTCCACACATTTGAGTGGAGGATCCTATGGTTAAATGTGCAAAAAGTGCAAATTTTTTTCCTCCATAAATGGTAGTTTTGAATGGTTTTTGATGGAAAAGGCCTAGGGATTTAGAAAACATTAGGTCCAAAGCCAACACTTATATAGAGATGGAGGGAATATCTTGTTTCTTTAATAAAATAAAATGAGTGACCAAAATTCATATGATATATTCCTTGATTTGCTTCTTGTTTTCAAAAAAATTGGTGAATGTGTGCAATGACCAAAGGGCTTACAATGACAATGAGTCATTCTACTTTCCTACCTCATGCATCTCTATACACAAGTTCCCATTTATTCATGACAAAATTCCTTTAAAGCAAGACATGATTGAGTGCATTTTGTTCGAATCTAGCAGGAATTTGATTGCCCCAAGAGAGCATGACACACAGACCAACGAAATCTAGAAACAAGCTTTGTTGCACAAGAAGCATGGTTTGAACACAATAATGGAATTCACCATTGTTGGGGCTAAGTTAGTACAAGAATGTTGGATGGAAAAAAATTCAGAAAATTTGCACTATACAAATTACAAGATATTTGTGTTTAATATGAAAAAATAACTTTAGTTTGATTTATATACTTGATTAACCCTTAAATGATGGACTAGTGATCGTGGAAATCATCCATTTTGATATGGTGAGAATCATTGGTCTAAAGAATCCAAAAGCACTCATTGGAAGTCAAAATACTACAAAAGATCTCTCCTTTTCTCACAAAATCTTGAAGATAAACTTTGCACTTTTGTCCTATACTAAAAGATTCTTTGTCATCCATCGGATACGATTAAGGGCTAAAAGACTTTGAATCCCTCAAACTTGAAACATTACAAAGTTTTGAGGTAAAAAATCTTTATGGTGTACAATTGACCTAAGAGTTAGAAAAACAAATTGATTTTCTTTCTTTAATAATCTTGTTTAGCATAAATAGATACCAAACAATCCAAACTGTGGAATAATTTGGGTGAAAAACTATGAAAATTGAGTTTGAAAACAATTCTATAAGTTATTTTTGCAAGAAGATGCTTTGATTGCTTGAATAACAACAAGATCCTTCGTAACTTCCACATCAAGAACAGAGTAAACAAAAAACTTCCATGCATACAAAAATATATCCTATGAAAAACTAATTCTTAACTATTGTTTTAATGAGTTTTTGTGATTACTTTTGGCTTCTCAGGCTCGAATAGTTTTACTTTGGGTGGCATAACTCTCTCCTGTGCACTGATTGCTTACAACCGGTTCATAGCATGTGCCCGAACTGACTCCCGAAGTGATTTGACCTCTTAGTGATCGAGTGGTGAAGATTAGTGTCACCACAAAATTTTATTTTTCGGGAATTGGTACAAATATGGTATTTCTTCAACTTGCATTAATTGAAAATAGTGTGACTTTTGTAAATCAGTGTCACACGTACTACTAGGACAATTCAGAGTAGCAGTCAGTAACACCTCTACTCAACTGAGTTTAGTAACTGCTGTTAACGGGACCAAATCAACTTCGCCAGTAAAACAATGGCAAGAAAAGTACTTCGATACTTCATTTGCACGATCCACAAACGATGAGATCTTACCAGCAAAATGCCCAGCTTTGTTTCCAGAGAAGGAACCTGACCGTACCACTCCGGCCAGCACGCCGCTTGCTTGGGTGCATCTGAAAAACCACAGGGAGTCAGCCCAGACACGGATTCACGACTCGCTCACACACCATGAACTGACTCTCTCCCCAACAGGATTCCACACACGTCTCAATCTTCCCCTTCTCACAACGTACTTCCCCATCAACCATCTCCCCTAATAGACCAGTCTGCAAATGCAGCAAAGGGTGGGTCTAGCACAAGAGCGTGGCCCGACATAAACAAACCGTACCTGGGATGCGTGAGAGCCATCAGAAGCAGAGCATACGATCCGATTCCATCCTGATAATGCTGCAAAATATCCAGCAACTTCTACGACTTAGTTCCCCACATGCCGTGACGTACGAAACAAGCTTACAAACAAAACCACTCCATAAACCCTCCAATCCAATCCAATCCAATCACCTCTTCACATGCATTTCACCCCTCCTCCTCGGGCTAACAGTTGATGTGCCAAACGAGAAAGTAAATGAACTAATTTCTCAAAAGCTACGAAACCCTTGCAAACACCAAAGACACCAACATTACCTTATTCAGCTCTCGTTGCTGTAAAAATATTTTCAGCACTAAACACAAAGGCCTCAATTGTGGTATCGCCTCCATTGCACACCATGCAACATAAAGCCCACTCCAAGAGTTAGAAAGCAACCGGAAACCGGGTCGTTGCAAGACACCTAGTCCAACTCGACCAGAGTGCCACAATGGAGGCCTGTGACGAGTCTGGTTCCATCACTAGGTGTCAAAGGCCTCAATTGTGGTATCTCACCTTGATGAAGGCTGCAGCCTCAGGTCCATTAGCAACATCAAAACTGCTCCGCGCACAAATCTATGTTACATGCCACACGTCAACATTTGGTGCTCTCTGTCGGACAAGGTCGAAGCAGATCATGCCATCAAATCATCAGGCTTTTCGGTGGAAAACCCCCATCTAAACCAGTGCCAATAAACCACCCCATACGGACCTCATAAACTTCTCATTGAATTAATCTAGCCACACATAACTATGGTAACTTTGGGCCCTTCCTCAATCACTCTAGCTTCTTTTCAATACTTAAAAAGGTGGGCACCTAAATAAACAAAGACTTCTTCGGACAGTCCATGTTTTGAACAATGAGAGCCGGATGGGCTCTACAAGACACGAATAGGCGCAGTAGACAACGTCAAACAAGAAGAATAACAACATTGCAAGAATTGAATAAATTTCAGCCGAAAGGCTTGTGAGATAAGACATCCTCTCTGTCACCCTAAATCTCCTTCATCGCAGGGGAAGAATGTAACCCGCACATACCTGATGTCGAATGGAATATGGCTCATGGTCTCCAAAAACTTGATTGTCGGCACCCTCGCTTTTCTAATCACCTGACCCAACCATCCCCAACACACAAATCAATCTCCATAGCCATTATGTTTGGTCGAAGTCAATCCATGCATCCTATCTCAGCAGCAGCAGAATCAGCAGCTTGAAAGACATACGCACCTGGTGCGAAAATCGCTGGGCACAGGACCTGGCGCTGGGTGATGTTTTTTTGAATAGTAACTGCCACCAGGCTTCACAGCACAAGAGCAAATCTGGAAGGACGTATGTCAACATCACTAGTTGACAAATTAATACAGACCAGTCGCAAATTAGCCGAACCTCTTCACTTGTGCCACAAAAGAATTTCAGTATAAGCCCCCCCCGGGTTCACATCAACTCTCACTGGAAAATTCGATTTGCAATCCTTGAATATCCTTTGCAGCTACTGTGGCTGCCAATTAATCCACATGGAAAACAGACTTCAATACCCCTACTGCTAGAACCTGCTACCTCGACATGCTGACATAAAGGCCAGATGAACTTAACTACCTCGCTCACGCGCTCCACTGCTACTGCTCGTATCTCTTGCTCTTAATCGGGACAAAAAAATTGCAAAAATCCACGATCTAGCTCTGCATGTTACAAATGACAGCCTCGAAATAGTGGCACTTCCTAATGAAAAAATCGATAGCTTCGGAGTTCCCCCCCTCCCCCCTTCTTCACTTACGAATACGACCACAGCTCCTTCAGGCGAGGACAACTAACCTTGGTGAAGCTCCGTCCTCGAATTTCGACTCTCCGTGCGGAATCAATGTATCGTACAAAACAAATCTCCCTCCATCGCTGCCACGACGGTGCCGAAAACCGAACTCCTCGAATTCATCAACTCCGACCTTCACATGTTATCCTTCGCAGCCTCGTCAATTAATCGACTCTCACACTGCAAGAGAAACCTCAGTCGTCTGCTCGTCAAACAAGCGCAGACTCATCAAGAATTCCTCAAAATTCGCCATCTCCAGTGCTGAATCAAAGTGGTGAAAAAACAAGCTGAAAATGTTCAGAGAAGAATCGATAGCGTTAATTTACTCCACTTCGGTGCATTGCATGCATGGGGACGTCGCCCCGCAGACACGGGACTCCACAAGTGATGAAATAGGGGAAAAAGAAACGACAAAGGGAAGAACTGACAAACCCTAATCTAGGGGCCTCGCCGGGTATACGGGTGCTCCTTGTCGTCGTCGGGCATCAGTAAGGGTTTCCTCAGTTACCTGAACTCAGACGGAGATTCAGTAGCTTGGACGGAGAGCTAACATAACGAAGGGTAAGTGGACGAATAGGGGACGGACGGAGAGTTAACGGAAGGAGGAATCAGGGACAGAGCTAAGTGAACTGGACGGACTGGGGGACGGACGAAGAGTTAACCGGCTGAGGAAACAGGGACAGAGCAAAGAGAAATGGACGGATAGGGGACGGACGGAGAGGTCAGAATCACAACATGGACAGAGAGTGGACGGACGGGGAAACCTTCGCGACCTTTGAATATACTTCAAGAGCACGGGCGTGACTGGGAGTAGAGCTTTTCTTGTCTGTCTTCGTGTTTTTGCATTCTTTTCTGACGTGTGTTGATAAGTGCGGGGAGGTTTCTGACGTTTTCGAGGAATTTGGTTCCAGAGAGGAAGTTCGTAGGACAGGAACCAGCGGCAAGGATTATTTAGCTTAGGGTTTAAGGTTTGTCTTTCGGTTTGCATTCCTCAGGATTGCGGAGCTCTTGATTATGAGAACACTCAGATTCTTCTCCTTTGGTCCGAGTTGCTCGTGTTGGACAGCGCCGTCATACGTTGCATCGTCGCAGCGAGCATGCACGTCCGCATTTGCATTCGTTCCCGGCGTTCGGTTTCGAGAGCAAGCAGGAAGGCGGGATTCTGTAGCTTCTATTGTCGAGAGATTGTGTGTGAGCTCTCTCCGGGAGTCTCCGAGCACCATCTATGGCGGGTTTGGGGTGCCTGGGGGCTTAGGAAACTGCCAGAGGCGGCTGTATAGTCAAATTGCTAGCAAGAAAAGTAAAAAATCTGAGAAAGATGTGTTGGTAGAGGAACGAGAACCCGAGACGGAGGTCTTGTTGGTGGAGGATAGAGAAGAGGATGGCTTGGGGGAAGGTGGAATTGAAAAATTGGATGGGAAGAAGACGAAGAAGAAAAAGAAAGGAAAAGTTCTACCGGAGAATGGCGATGCCGTAGCAGTGATGGATGATAGCGTGGCCAATGTGCATAGTGATGACGGTCCGGACGCTGAGCTGGTAACCAAATTGAAGAAGGAGAAAGGGAAGAAATCGAAGACCAATCTAAAGCAGGAAGAAATTGAGACTGATTCTGGAATGGTGCTAAATGGTGCAAGCATTGCGGAGGAGATCCCGGAAGCGACCTTACAACCTGAAGTGAAAGGAAAGAAGAAGCTGAAGAGCAAGAGCAAGCTCAGTGAATCTGAGGATGAGCTCCCGGAATCGGACTCTGAATCTGCAAGTGGTAAGTTCCTCCTTCCATTTGAGGAATTATTTTGTATGGAGCAGGTACGCAGATATGTACGAGGGAACTCTTCTTCGTATCTGCAGTTATTTCTCACGTTGCGCTGGTATTCAAGCAGCTAATTTCGGTTACTTGTTCGGATGCAGTTATAGAGGATGTTTTCGCCGCAGAATTAGAGGAACACCTGGATGATGATGATTTCTGGGAAGATGATTTTGAGCCGGAAGCTGAGGTACGTTTGTTAGGATTTGTGAGGGTTACGTTCCACGAGATCTTTCACTTTCCGCATGACATTTGTTGACCCTCTTCCCACTTGTTATTCTTTCTACTCTATTTGACATTACTGTTATATCTCAAGTTTAGAAGCTTTTTTCTTTAATTTTTTCCCTCTTCAGCTAAACGATGGAGGAGATGGAGGCGGTATAGTTCTTGGAGATGCTCCGTGGGCAAAGTCAGCGCTTGAGTTAGCGGAAAAGGTGGTAGCTGAATTTAACGGTGCCCTTGAAATCTTCGCTTTCAAAGTATCCAAAGACTCTGGCATCATTCGGATCCGAGTGGACAAGTTATCTGACAAGTATGTCATGTACTTGTATTTTGAAATTTGATATTAAATTGCATTTGAGTACCGAAATGTGGTACTAGGAAAACAGTCCAAGGTTTTGTTTCAACGCAGACTCGTTTCTTGCTCGCGTGTTCGTAAGAACAAACCTATGTGTGTATATAATTTGCTTTTGCACATTCGTTCTTCCGTTCTTTCGCATTTGGAAGATCTCGGTAAAGCAACTGGATTTAATTTGTTGCAGGTACGGTTCTCCATCATTGGACGAGATTCAGAAATTCTCTTCATCATATTCGAAGCTCTTGGACAAAGCAGGAGAAGCAAAAACTATCCCGGACGATTTGGCTTTGGAGGTAATGCATTTCCAACTCAATAGAGGTTTGAGGAAATATTTTGATCGTTCGACGCTTCTTCAAATTTTTATTCATTAGTGCTGCTTTTTTTGTGTTATATCTCGCACATTGGAAGCTGTCTCACGGATGTTTGAATTCACGAAGTATTGTTCAATCTTTAGGTTTCATCTCCTTAGAAACCTTAACCCTCTAACTTCCACCCAAGGCTTCTTGGCCAAATCCAGGTCATAGTGTCACTAATGTAGAGATTTTTTGTGCTACTGTTGGACTGCAAATTCGAGTCCAAGATAACGGCTTTTTTTGGAGACATTATATGGGCAATTCCGATGAACAACTGCTACGATGTATTAAAATTGGCCGAAATCACTTGTTGAGGAGGGTCGACGTTAGAGGGTTAAGGAAGTATATTTATTGTTCGACACTTCTTCAAACCTACAGTCACTGGTACTCCTTCGTTTGTGTTGTATCTAGCACATTGTAAGAGTCATCACGGGATGTTTGAATTCATGAAGGCTTGTTCAAATTTTTAGGTTTCATCACCTGGAGCGGAGCGTGTAGTGCGACTTCCCCAAGACTTGGAGCGATTCAAGGATCTGCCCATGTACGTGAGGTACATTGAGAGCTCAGGTGATAGCGGAGCAGAACCTTCGGAGATGGATGGTGTAATGGAGCTGGAGTCGGTCGACATGCAGGGTGGATCTGTGAAATGGAAGCTCGCGGACGTTCGTTTAAATAGAGACTTAGCTGGGAAAGGTCGAGGACTGACCAGGAAACAAAAAGATTGGAGAGTCAACCTCCCATTCGAGACTATCCAGCTCGTTCGCTTGTACATCGATCTGTAAACAGCATATTAACCCTTGAAGGACGGACCCTATGGTCAGGGAAAGAACCTGAAAAATGCAGTGCTTCGCAAATACAAAATATGCTTAAAATATCTTAAATTTCCAGCATTGGCATATATTACAGTGTAGAACATCATGTTGTGAACTAAAGTTTTGTGTCATTCTAAATTTAGTAAATCAATAGATTGTGGTTATTGGCCAAATGTTCAAATTGTAATCTAATGTTGAATTTTATGAATTTTTCAAAATATTAGGATGAAGTAGAAACTTGGTCGAGTAAGCTTCATTTTGTTAGTTGAACTCAAATTCAAAAAAGATCATTTTCATGCCTAAAATTTAGGTCAAGAACAAAGTGATAGGAATTGCCAAAATGCACTAGAAAAGCATCTTTTGTGATTTGCTTTTTTAGCTGCTTCTATAGAAAAGTCATCAATATCTCAATGAGGAAATTTCTACCACCTTGCACTAGAAACATACAAAAAACTCTTAAAAAAAAGACTAAAAATTGTAGTTGAATCCCATAACATTGCAAGTTACATTTTGTCGACAATCAAATGAGTTGAAGAGAGATCAAAAGCATTTTTTCATCCACATATTTCATGTTGACCTTTCATGTTGGGTTATAAAGAGTATGTAGTTGAGTTTACATTTTTTCCAATGCTTATTTTTATGTAAATGAAAAGCTATAAAAAATGAGATCACAAAATATGTTGTTTTAGTGTATTTTGGGAAGTTGTTGCTCCTTGCTTTAAATCTAAATTTTCTTCATAAAAATGATATATTTTGAGTTTGAACCCACCTAGTGAAATGAAGATTATCTACTCTAGTTTCTACTCCAATTTGAATTTTGAAAAAATTCCTAGAATTGAATTTTTTATTGCAATTTAAAATTTGGGTGTATTTTCAATGTCTACTAAATTCTAATTGTAAAGTGGCATGAGAATTGGGTTTACACTATAAAGTTTTTCACTATAATATACACACAAGGTAAAATTTCAGATTTTATATGTTTTTTCTTCATTTTTTCTCAAAAAATTCTTAAAAAATTCAATTACCTTCCCCCCCCCCCAAATATAATTTTTCTTTGAAGTAAAGAAGACATAATTTTTTGTCTGAAAAATAAAAATAAATTTTTTCATTAACATGTGGTTGTTAAATTGAAGTTGTAAAGTAATGGAATTTCAACTCCAACTTTGTGGTTATAGGTCCAGTGTTTCAAGTAACATCTTCTATCCAGCATTTAAAATCATTCAAAAGCTTTGAGGTATTGTGGTCCATAACACATACTAGAAATTAAAAAGCAAAATTCAAAGTGGAGTATAAGGTAGATTTAAGAGGCTTTGGTTTTTAAAGTTTTGATCAAAAGAAAAAATGTTATTTTTCATGTCAATGTCTGAAAAAATGTTATTTTTCATGTCAATGTCTTAAAAAATGGATTTTCTATGTATTGTATTTTAGCACTTTGACTTTTTGTTCAAAAAACTAAATTGACCCTCAAATAGTTAGATAATTCATTAGCAAAGTTATGTTTTCTTCCAAATAAAAATCATTTTTTAATGGAATTTGTACTTAGACTAGTATATTCACACTTGTGTTTGTACATATTTTTATGGTGTAAATGTATTCATATCTATATTTGGATTTGTATCCATATCCACATCATATTTGGATCCAGTTGACATAAATTCTACAATTTTTTTTTGATAGAATTACTTTCATCGGGGGCTAGAGACAATCAATGGAGGAAACCTCCTTCTCTCTTTTCCTTGAGTAGTCATTTGCATTGAAAATGTTTTATAAGGAATAATAATTTGATATAATTTTAAAAATATAAATTATAAAATCCTGCTCTTATTTTATATCATAAATATACATTTTTAACTTTAGTCTTTTCTTTTAAAAATGATACTAAATATTTAGAAAAGGATCTTGTAGCAAGTCTATTGCACTAGGTCGTTGTAGTGGATTTCGAGTTAAGCATTTTCTAATAAAAGATTGTACTTCTATGTCTTTTATATTTTTTGAATGTTTCAGGTTGTTTGCCTGCAAAGGCTTTCATACAAACTTCATTTAGAGTTCTGCATTCTTTGTAAGGATATTCTCCTGTAACCATCTCAAAAATACACATGCCAAATGCATATACAAAAACTTTTTCATCATAGCTTCAGGTGCTATAAATTTTAGTGTTCCAATAAATGTATCTTTTTCCATCTTGCATAATGGTAGAAAAGCCCATACCTCCAATTTTCACTTCACTAGTGTTTCCGTTAATGAAAATATGATCACATTTGAGGTTGCGGTGGATTATTACTAGACTGTGAGTGTAAAGATAGACCAATCCATCAAAAATTTAGCGTGCCTGTCTTTTCATTGCACTAATTGTTACATACTTTGCATGAAACTTGCAATAATGTTTTAAAGATTCAAATAAAAAAGCCTCAGTAATAATATAGATGTTCTTGATGTCTTGATCCATCCAAAAATGTTTGCACCCAACAATATTTTTGTGAGATAAAGTTTGTAGCATGTTCACCTCAACTCGCATTTGATCCACTTCAAGTCTACTTAACATACTATCTACATAAAATTGGTGCCACCTCACTTCAATTCCTAGGTTTCCATCAAAACTTCTATAAACAATTTTATTGGGCCCTCTCTCTAAAACCTCTTCATAGTGATTATAATGTAGTTGAGGACCCTTCTCCAAAAAATCTTTATATTCAAATTTCCCCATTAGATGTAATTAATAATAATAAAAATCAAACACTTTATATTAAGAAGAGAATACTAAATAAATGGTGGAGAAGAACAAAAGTGAAATGTATTGAATTTGTAAGCCAAACTATTATGAAATATTATAACATAATATAATTATTTATATTATAAATAGTAAATAAAATAAAATAAAAAGATTAATGATAAAGTAAAATACAATGTAATTTTTTTTTATGGTATAGTAGTCATAAACAAAGCATCTTTTCTATAGATAAAATCACACTTGTATAAATCTCATGTCCACTATAAGACTCTTCCATTTTAATTGTATATGAAGAATAATATTATACATTAATTTTATACATCATTGATTAGGAAGACTTGTAATCCTTTCTGAATTGGTCTCATTGAAGTTTTTGGGGCCATTAACTTGTAAAAGACATTTCATGTGTGGGCTTAGTCAAACTTCATTAGATTTCTACATTAGAACACACATTTTTAAAAATTTCATATTTTTTATATAAGTTAATATATGTCTAAACTTTAATCTCAATTTTTCATAATTAGAAAACATCAAATTGAAATTTATATGATTTTTTAAGAAATTCCTTTGCAAAATTATAGTAATTATAAAAATGCTTAAAATGATATTAATTTGATAAAAAATACAAATAGTAGTGACCAAGATCATGGTGTAATTGATGTAGTCCTTGAACTCACACAAAGAGAAATTCAATAGAAGTTTAAAAGTGGTGTATTTGAGCTTTGAAGATGTTGTTTTTAAAGAATCACAAAAATTACAATTCAAAAATTTTGAAAAAAATTCAAATGGAATAAAAAGTAGATTATTTGAGCTATATTTTTAGCTTTAAATACATTTGAAATAAAAAAAACTATGTGAAAATTCAAGTTTAACTTTCAAAATGCTTGTGGGGTTTGCAATCCTTTAAGGATTAAATCACTTGTTTTTTTTAGAGTAGTGATAAGGATCATGATATAATTGAGAATGACCACTTAATAATTGACAACATTCTTGAATAGTTAGAAGGATGTAATTTTGTGTATTCTTATGTGGCTATTTTAATGGTAGAAAATAGTAAAAAGAATGGCTAAAAAATCATGCTAAGGTTATGCTAGCCATAGGAATTCAACAAAGATGAAGAACAAAATTTTGTTGAATATGGGGATGAAAAATTGTGCTTAAGGTTACATATTGTGTTCAATAAAATATAACTTCTCTACTATTTATGAAGGCAATTTGGAGAGGTTTGTATTTCAATTTATATATAGCAACAATGATTTTTTTTAAAAAGTTGAATGGAAAGATAGTCAACAAACATTAGTTTGGCAATTGAATTGAATCTACAATGACCTAATCAAATATTTGTTGTTAGAAAATGCAATTAGACAAATGACAAATTTTGTCTGTAACCATATAAAAATAATTATTTTCAATATTTGAATTTAAAAAAATTTTGACATGTATTTTAGAGTTATTTGACCTCATCTTTGGAGTAGCTATTCTTAAACAAAACATGTAGCTTTTACAAGCTTTTTGTCCATAATGCCATTATGTGCCAATCTTGCCTTTGAATGACTAGGAGAGAATGAAAAACATCTAAGAACTAAAAAAGGATATTTTAAAGGAAAATAAAATATCATCATGTACAACAAAAGATTCCACTTTGAAGATGATGAGTTTTCTATTGAAAATATTAAGATTGGATTCAATCATTGACTAATCCCTACATTGATTTATTCTATTACCAAGGATGCAAAATTTAGATCCAACTACAAAATAATGTTACTAATATCACACCAAGAACATAAATCACAAGAACTTCCTACAATGAGTAGAAACCCAAGGTGTGAATTCAATTGATTCCAAGTGTCATTATTTACAATGCAAGGAATAAAACTCTAATCACAAAGTTGGAAATAAGGCCATATTCAACTACTGAATTCACCCTTTAAACCCTGTCAAAATCCCTTTCTGAAATTCTTCACATATCTACATATACTCGTGTTCATCATCCAAAATGTGGACTTTGGCCACAACTTCATGCAAGAATTGTCCACCAGCTCAGTAGCTCTCATACCATCAAAAGGACGCCAGATGATCAGCTGAGTTTGCACTGCTAAGGGGTGTGGAACCCAGTGATGGATTGGTGAGTTGATTGCATGAGGAATTTTAGAGCTTCAAGTCGACAAAACCGCTTAAAAAGATGAACAGTAAGAAAGTGGACTAGTAGTGACTCTGTAAACACAAAGGTGGGCAAACAATCAATGCATACTTAGGTCGATCGGTGAACGCGCGAGGCGGAGAATCAAAAAAATCTGTCAAGAAACGTCTAAGGTAAGAAGAGGGCAATTCAGAGAGAGTGGCGCTTGTTTAGTTCAATGGGGTCGTTTCAGACCGCTGCTTGGATTGAAGAGCAAGGCGAGCATCCCTCTCCTTCTCATACTCCCGTACATCAGAACGTTGGAGGAAGGCAACTTTATCCAGATACTTGTCCCCGCTTTTCTTGTAAGCCTCAAGCTCATCTTCTAATCCCTTCTCCTCTTTAAACTGCCCCCAATCCTTTCTACTTCTATCCAAAATGTTGGGCTTCTGCTTTTTACTAATCTGCTGCAAGAGGCCATCCAATCCTGATGACGAGGAGGCCTGCATCTCTGACTTTCGTCTCAATGCTTGGGCACCCTTAGAATCTTCAGATGCCTTGGAAATGGAGGTAGTAGTGGTATCAGCTCCTTCTCTTAGCCTACTGAGCACCTCCTTAACCTGCAAGGCAAGTGTGCATGATGAGCTTAATACTGTGCAAGAAGATCAAGGGATCTGATGAAGCTGCGTTCCCTTCCATAGAAACCCTAACACCATAAAATACAGCAAAGTAAGCACTAGAGGAGCCAAAACCACCAGCGTGAGCAAAGCCAACCGTCATTCGCATCACAAACACTTAAATAACAGAAGCAGTAACAAGGAGATGAAGTTCCCACTTCATCCCTCAAAGTAGAAAAACGAAACCTTCTCATAACTACTGAACATCCACACACTCTAATTGCTAACTCGTACGTGCTCAACTGGCCAGACGCGACCCTAAATTCTATCTATAGGTGTAGGAAGTAAATCATTTAGGAAGCTCAAAGTCAAGAAAATGAACCAACAGCAAGAAGAAATCGTACCCTACATGTTTGAACAGTTAAAATTTGTTCTGAAAGTTAACATAATCGACTATAAGCTTCCAAAGGGAATCCTATTTTTAGAACGGGTACTGAGAAATTAAAACGGTAAATAGCGTAATATAAACCTGCAGAATATTTGCACGTTCCATACAGTATGTTGCTTCAGTACAATGTCGCCCCCTAAGAAGGTATCATATGAAGGAAGCGAGACTTACTTTTAAGTCCGATGAAGGAGCAGAACGACTTTCCTTTGCTTCCGCTTGAGCTTGATCGATTATAACCTGACTATCCTTAAGAACGCCATTGCCAGCGTTCCCGCTTGTCAGCTTCGGCAGTTTCTCCCCGTTTACCTGCCCTGGCTTTTGAATCGCTGATCCCCTTGGTGGTGCAAGTCCGAGACTTACCATCCAACTCTGCACAGTCATTTCCCATCTAATCATGAACTGCTAACCAAACGGGTGTTCACAAAGTAGAAACAAATATGAATTCGATAGGTGTTGGAATTGCAAAGCTTACCGGCACAGATTTGGATGCTTTGTTGGGCTTTGACACCTTCTGCATCTTGGGCAAGCCCACCTTGGCTGGTAAAGAGTCTTTCCCTTTGAGCTCCTCCCAGATGGAATTAATCTTCGCTTTCATTGCCGCCCTTTCATCTACATTGAAACTCACACGTTCAGCTTCAGAAGTACGAACACTCAAAACAGTAGCGAGTTCATTACAGAGTGGAAGAAAATTGCAGTACTCTAGGCCCAAACTAAGCAATCTCTCCTGCAACATGACCAAACACTTCACAACTGGTCGTTGACATGTTGGCAGTTCATACCAGCACCAATCCACACTCAAATCACCATAAAGGACCAATTTGATAAACTAGGGTTTGCTAAGACACCCAATCTAATCTCGTTCTTTATCCAATATCCAGTATTCTCCGCACTGTGGAGGCATATCCCACACGCTCACCACCGAGATTCCAACAACAGCAAGCAAAACGCCACGAAAAAACGAAGAACAAGAAAAACAATCACAGAGTGGAACCACATAGGAACTCATATGATCAAACTAGGGTTTGCTAGAAAACAAGCATAATCTAGCGCTCTAACTAATCAATCCCCACCATTTTTCACACTGCGGACGTGTACTCCAGCCAAAACTACACCCTCCCCACCGAAATTCCAACAGCATCAAACAGAACGCAACCAGAAGACGAAGAAAAACGGAAAAGGGAAAGTAGAGCGCACTGCTGCTATGATTCTCACTCGTACTATTCGTGCCTTCTGGTTTCAAAGACACGTCGCCATCTCCGTTCCGCTCGGCCGAGTCCGACATGGCCGCGGCCGCTTCCTCGACGCAATGCAGAGCGGCACTTCTCGACCTTCTGTACCACTACAACCAGCAGAAGAGAAACCCAAACTTACAAACGAAATACAAATTTTCTGTTTCTGAAGAACGTCTGTAAACGCCGGTTGAGGATCTGTGCAGTATGATTGAAGGTTTGAAGGCAGCAGCGCGACAGCACGAGGCAGGATTTGAGAAACTCTTTCAAATTGGAGTTTGCAATTGGAAGTGTCTTCATTAGGGCACGGGCCAACAAAACCGGCACGGGCCGGGCCGCCGGGCCGCCGGGTCATCGGTGGGGTCGTTGGGATCCTAGTCCTTCTTTTCCGGTCCCGGTACTGTTGCATGCCATGTGCCCCATAACCGATCAAATAAGCAATTCTGGACATGATGAGGAGTAGTGCAAATATTTTCGGAGGCGCAATGATAGAAATGATGGGATTGTAAAAGCTTTGTAATTTCGTCGCTTGACCTGAAATTTTTATGACTTTTGGAAAGGTAAAAGTTGGTCTCGACCCATGTTCAATGTCTAAAGTCATCCAATTTTGATCATTCAAGAATCGCTTTCCCATTTCATTCTTACTTTCTTGCTCACTACTTTGGAACATGTGTCATTACCTTACTATTCCCAACCTTGAAAAGGAGAAAAAAAACATTCCATGAAATCTTCAATTAGATATTTGTTCCAATCTTAATTGGAAATAACTACACCCAGATTTTGGTCAAAAATGGGTGGTCCTACCTTAAAGATAGTCACACCTTTTTCACCCCATTCTCAATCTTTAAAGAATGGAGACATGGCATAGTCTTTGAAGTTGAGAATGGCCATTATTCTTCTCCAGAGATGAATAATAGATGTGAAGAAGATTTCAAGAGTGAAGTAAATTCTCTTGTGCTTTACAATTTGAGCCCTCTATTGCCAACTTCATTATCATTGTTGTAAGAGACCCCAATCACTAGAGAGCTTGCAATGGAAGGAATTGCATGCATAGCTTGTAATAGTAGGAGCTACGAGCATAGCTTGTGGTAATAACAACTAAGAATTTGAAAGCATTTTGCTTCTTTACAAAATCGCCGTTTGTATAGGTTTTATAAATGCCAAAGTTTTTAGATGCCATCAACAAACCTCTATTGCAATACTTTCTTAGAATCTACACATTTGTTTATACATCACTCTCTCTTCCTTATTCCAATCATCAAATTCATTTGCTGCATTTGTCGCATGTTTGGGTACACAATAGGTTGTCTTCTTGTTAAGATTTGTTTCTATCGAGTGTTCCTTTTGTCACTTGGAAGTGCCATTTGCAGTTGTTATGTTGAATTCTTTGATTAATTGGCTCCATCAACCTTGCAAAATTAACCCATCCAGCTTTGTAGGTAAAACCATTATCTAGTTTCCATAATCTATGCTCCACACACCAAAAAAGCGTGTCACACCTTCATGCAAAACTACCCCTATTGGTTCTTCTTTTTTCTCACCAACTTCTCATTCTCCATAAAAGTTTGTTTTTTCAAGAAGATGTGACTACCCCTATTGTCACAACTATTAGTATGTCATCTGCAATTGCCACAAAAGTAACTAAGCCACCTATAATCTCCTTTCATATCCACTTCTCGATCCTTTAACCTTGTAATGTTGTTGTAGAGATGAAGTGTTGGATGGATGACAAAGAATCTTTCCATTTGAGATAGAAGTGTAGATTTTCATCCTTGGAGTTTTGTGCTAAAAGGGAAGGTTTTGCACAATAGCTTGACCTTCAATGAATGTTTTTAGTGTATTTTTTTATAGATGATTCACATTGTACCATAAAAAATGATTTCCATGGTGACCAATCCATCCTTATAGGGTTAAATATGGCAAATCATTCATAGCATTAATGTTTAAAATCATGTGTTCTATCAAATTTTGTATTATGTATTTTTTTAAATTTATTTGGTATAAAAATAGAAAATATTGATAAACAAATTTTAATTTCCAAAGGACAAATGCCTTTTTCTATTTTCTATCAAAAAAACACTCAAAAGTGCCATTTTCTATTGCAAGGTGCAAAACTTCTTGAATTCTATTTTTTTGCATATCTAATTGCATGATCTTGCAATAGAAAAGTGTAAGAATGTTTGGTAGAATTTTTAGAAACTTTAACAACATAGATTGCAAGATATTTGTGTTTAAAGTGAAAGAATTAAGTTTTTTTTGCACCTTTCGTAACTAAATTTTTTGCACTAAATATTCAAAACTAAATTTTTTTTGTATTGAAGAGTTGAGTTGACAATATAAGAAAAAAACTTAAAAGAAAAACCATTTAATTTGCATTCAACGATGCTAGCATGCAAGCCTAGAGCTTGTGAGTTGCAAGTGTGGAGCTTGTGAGCTTGGACTTTGGAGCCTTGAAAAAAAAATGGAAGATTTTTTTCCAAAAAAATTTTAGATTTTTTTGGGGTCCAAAATAGAGTTGAAATTGCTATTTATAGTAAGTTTTGGGACCCATGACTGATACTCCTATGACCATGGATCAATTATTTTTATTTGCTCTAGCATTTGTCATTTTTAATGTGGATAGACTTTGGAACTTCAGTGTATAATTTATCACTGTGTTCCAACACTACAATTGTACTTTATTTGCTCTTATTGATTATATATAGAATACAATATAAATAGTTGAACAAGAAGTTATCAGAAGAAAAGGTGAGTATTAGCTAGCCTCTACTTCAATTGCTCTAGATGAATTTTGAACACTAAGCTCATTACATAAACCACGCCCACTAGTATAATTCCAGGCCTAATGGGATTCAAAAATTGGACATCTACTTCAGTCTCATAGTCCTTTTGCAAATATACACCAACCTAAATGAGTGACCACTATTTGCAAAGGAAAAATGTATAATGCGGTTTAGGTCTTACCAAAAAAAAGTTAAATGCAAACAACACTACAACAAAAGCAGTGTTTTATGACTGCAAAATATGACTGCAAAATATGACTGCAGTGAGTCGTAAAATCAAAAAATATGACTCACGCAGAAATCACTGTAGATGACTCGGAATATGACTGACTCCAGTCGTTTAGAAGTAATCGCTTTAGACATCAATCATATTGGTAGTCATATGGGTTGAGGGGTATAAATATCCATTTTTAGCCATAGTATGCCAACTAGGCGTATACTTTGACTATCCTAGGGATTTTTTGACTTTTTCTTGGGTTGCCCGGGCAAATAAAAAAATCCTACGTGGAATACAACTGTGTCGAGTCATATTTTTTGATGACGTGGAATATAACTGCGATGAGTCATATTTTTTGATGACGTGGAATATGACTGTGGTGAGTCATATTTTTTGATGACATGGAATATGACTGTGGTTAATCATATTTTGCAGTAATATGGAATATAACTGTGGTGAGTCATATTTTGCAGTAATGTGGAATATGTCTGCGGTGAGTCATATTTTGCAGTAACGTGGAATATGACTACAATAAGTCATATTTTGCAATGATGTGAAATATGACTACGGTGAGTCATTTTTTGCAGTGATATGGAATATGACTGTGGTCAATTATATTTTGTAGTAACATGGAATATAACTGCAATGAGTCATATTTTTTGGTTACATGGAATATAACTAAGGTGAGTCATATTTTGCAGTAATGTGAAAAATGATTCTCATGAGTCATATTTTTGAATGATGTAGAATACAACTCTCGTCAATCATATTACTAACTACAATCACATTTTTAATACATTTTAAATGAACATGATATATAACTATCATACATTAAAATGATTTGACAATTGAATAAAAAGCCTCATGCAATTAAAAATGAATACATAGCTCAAGTTTAGGATAGGAAGAATAAGATTGATGATGGAGGAAACAAGAAAAAAAAGATAAGTATTAAGAAATAACAAGAAGTAAAAGTTAAGATGCAACAAGAAATAAGAAGCAACAACTAACCAACAACTAAGACACAACAAGAAACAAGAAATAATAACTAAGACACAATAAGAAACAAGAAACAAGAAACAAGAAACAAGAAACAACAACTAAAACGCAAAAAGAAATACAAAACAAGAAATAACAACTAAGACACAACATGAAGTAACAATTAAGACACAAGAGGAAATAAGAAGCAACAACTAAGATACAAGAAGAAACAAAAAGCACCAACTAAGATATAACAAGAAACAACAAGAAATGAGAGTGTAGATGCAACAAGAAGAAATAAGAAGCAAGAACTACAAAACAAGAACTAAAAAGAAGAAAGACTTCAAATGCAAGAGAAAAAAGAATTTAGATGCAACAATAAGAAGCAAGAAACATGAAGTAAAGAGCAACAAGAAACAAGAGTTGAGATGCAACAAAAAGCAACAACAAATGAGAGCTAAGAGACAATAGAAGGTAAGGAAGAAGAACCACAAAAAGTGACAGTTAGGGTTTCAAAACCTTAAAAAGTGGCGGTTAGGGTTCTAAAATCCTAAAAAAATAATGGCTAGGGTCTCAAAACACTAAAAAAGTGGTGACTAGGATTCAAAATCCAAAAAAGTAGGTGACTAGGATTTCAAAATTTTAAATGATGGCTTATTTATATATTTTTTTAGAATTGCCCATATTTTTCTTGAATTGCCCCAAAAAAAAATTCACTACTATGAAAATATAATTGATAATATGACTCAACGTTCCCAAATATGTTCCCTACGTTCCCTACGAAGTACTTTGGTATTCCTAATGGCCGTATAGTATACACTTGTGAAGTACAAGGCGTAAAAATGACTGGTAGTCATATTTTGCAGTCATATTTCTTCCCAAAGTGTTGGCCTTCAAGAATATGACTGCAAGCAGTCGCTAGTCATCCCTAGTCATAATTCTGCAGTCATAAATCACTACCATTGTTGTAGTGCAAATTGATTAATTGAGAAACAATGAAATACAAATTAAAGAAATAAAATAGAAAGTACATGATTAACGAAGGGGCAAAAAAATAGAAAAAAAAATGAAAACTAAAATAAAATAAATTGAAACACTAAAGAAGTTAATAATAGAAAAAAATAAGAAAAAAAACAAATAAAAAAAATGATTTCATATTTATATTTCAAATACTGAATTAGTAGTCAACATTTTAGGATTTAGCCACTCAAATCTTCTTACTTCTTAACATTTCACAAAATAAATGAGACATATTTCATGCTCCATAAATGCATAAACTTTTTCCATTCTATACGCTTCAAGTCATTTAATTCGTATGAAATTTAAATTAATATAAGACAAATGAAGTACATTGAAGAACTCGACCATGTCTACTCTAGTATAATGATGATCCCTGCTCGAACTAAAAGAAGTTTCAACTCGTTCAAGCTATAATCAGGTGCATGAATGAATTTGTCATCATGAATGTCTATCTTACAAAAGTATCGATACAAGTAGTACAAGTGCTTGCGATTCATGTACTGTTGACAACCTCCAATAGCGAAGATTGTCATATGAACAAAGTCTGGGCATGTGCAAGTAGGAAACATACCCACTATAATTTGGTATACATTTCTATTATGGTATGTTCTGGTCTTCAATGACACTATTGCACCAAGCCTTGGGAAAGGAAGCAAAGTCATTTCCACAATTTGTCTTTTTACGTTGCCTGCATTCACCCATTTGTTGTGCTGTTCTGTTGTTGGTGCATTTGCATTATTTTATATAGTTTGATTGTTCCTAATTGTTGGATACACATCTGCATCTTGTGGTGGTACTTAATCATACAAGACACTCTTGAATATATTAGACATGTTGAAGAATTGTCATGGCAACAATGTAGGGCGCTCTTGAAGACGAAATCTAGCATATTGTAGCAACACAATCTTTTCCCGACTAAGGTTGGTCCCAGTCAAAACAGACCAAAGTTCCGGCACCTCCATCCTATTAATGACATAGTTTCATTTTGTACCCATCATACATCATTCTATGTCATCTCCATAAAACCAGAAGTTTGCCAAGACCTCTTGTTTATTTCCGTACTCTATCTTTCTATCATGATAGGTGGGAGTTGGAGTTCCCTTCTTTCCCCTTGTAATTTTGGTAGTACACTTGATGTTTGATCTCCGTTGTTGAGTTTTACAAAGCACGTTTGATTTGTGTCTAAGTCTTGCAATGTGCCACTTCGACATGTTGCAATCGCTTTCAAATGCAATAGTTATATGTTGGGACGGTTGTATTTCAAGTTCTTTTCTTTTGTTCTAGGAAGTGTCCACAAGAATTGTTGTGAATCTTATTTGAACACGAGGTTGAGAGAAATTCACTTTGTTTGGTCAATGTGAGTCTTTTGAATCACCAATGAGAACATTCAACTTTTTTTTAATATTTCCAAAGATCTCTTCTCCTTCCAAATGCGGTATACGAGTTCTAATTCTCTCAGCTCCAAGTAATGTGTTCAACATCTCTGCAATTTTCTTGAGTATCTACTTTGTCTTGTAGCTCTCAACTTCAATTCCCCCTTTGATGGCTTAGATCTATATGATTGTCTTCTTAAGTAAGCACGGTAGTTTGTCATTTGTATCCAAGTACAGATACTATTGTTGCAAGTGGCGTCAAACAAATTGTTACCTTGGTTGCTGGACACTTGAAGCTACTTATTATGAATTATTTCCAACAAGTTGCAGAAAGGCATATCCGACAATTCTTCCAAACTCAAATCCTACAAAGTTATACAAAATAAACTTCACTTCAAAAATTGAATTTCATTCATCAAATCCCATAGTAATTGCAAACTTAAAAAACTCAGTTCACATTTACTTAAAATAAACTAAAGAAGAGAAGGACATTCAAATGCCATACAAAAATTTATTTATCTACAAATGAACATTAGAACAAGTATGCAAGTTCACTCTTACAGCGCTAAAAAAATATTTTCCAATGCTATTTTTCTGTGTCATTTTTCCTAGTAGTTTTACTAGAAATGGGGGTACCGCTATCATATTGTAAATACATTCACTATGTAAGAATATATATTTGTTGTCATAGTAGAGGATTTTTTTGGAGAGTCTAATGATCTAAGTGAGTTTTTAAATAGATTAGAAGTTCACGTAGAGAATAAGAATAGAGTTATGGGGCAAAAGAGATGGCCAATGAATGAATTTAAGTCCATGTGGTATTTTTAAAGATTAAAATCCACTTCCTTAGGTGGATGGTATGGAAGTTGAGGTGGCGAATGAGGTGAAGGGTCTTCTTCTTCCTCCTCCTTGTTTTGCTAAAGAACTGTGATTTTGGAGAGCCATAGGACATTGTACATGAAGATTTTTATAATGAAATTTTGGAAGATTGTTCATTATGTTTTTGTGATTTCAAAACTTTATCACTTGTTCAATTTGGAGTTTCTATGTGAAAGTTATGCTTGAGGGAGTGAGAGAAGGATGATTGCCATGGAGTATGGAGGGCAAAATCTTTAAGGGCTCGTAATTACTTAATAGAGCAGTATTTCCTTTTGAGATTTGGTGTAACTCAATTACTTTATAGATTGAGTTGTTAACTTTTCAAAAAGCTATCACTTTTCTTTGTTTGGAATTAGGATGCAAAAGTTATGGGTGTAAAAGTGAAGTGCTGAGGAGCTGCTTTTGATTTGAAGTGAAAGGATTTTAACTGACTATAAAAGTTGAACAATATCATATTTTGAAGTCAGTTTGGAGGGTTTGTAGATAATTGAATTAGCTTTTTATAGAGATATCACAAGATTAGATTGGAGTTAACACATGAAAGTTATGAGTTTACAATCAAAGTAGGATGAGTTGCCTTTGACTGAAGAGGGTGTACTTTGAGAGACTATAAAAGTCAGATAGTATGAGGTTTTGAGTTGATATTTAAAGGATTTGTAGTTATTTTTGTAAGATTTTTAAAGAGTTATCACATTCTCAATTTGAAGTCTTGAATTGATTTTGGCACTCATTTTAGTATCGAGTACTTTTTCAAAGAGAGTTTAAGATGTTTATGTACAACTTCTACTACTTTTATATAAATAAGAGACATCTTTTTGACCTGTATGATACATCATGTGAGTATTTGAGCACGTAATATTTATTTGGTTTACTTGACACTATCTGGAGGTTTATGTGTATATATGTGGATTTGTGGGTGTATTTGACCTGTAGTCCTTCATTTTTTGGGCCAAATCTAAATGTAGCTAGATTCCCCGCATTTTCTCAATGCAAGGCTTCTCTTCAACATATTTGGTGCAACCTAAAAACTACCTTCAGATCCGAAGGTAGTTTTTGGATTGCATTGCAATACCTCCATTTCTAGTAAAACTGTTGGAAAAAATGACACAAAACCCTCCCAAAAAAACAATCGGAAATCGGAAATCAAAGGTAATTCTGAACCTTTCTTTCAAATATACATATGTATTTTTCAATTTTAAAATATATAATTTAACATACAACTTTAAATTCAGCATATACTTACTATTTGCATAAAGCTTCTCCATTGATGATACTAAAAATGCCAAAATGTAAGCCAATGCTCTAAATGGTAAAGCGCATCTTCAATGGCAACTCCAAATGAGAACCACCACGATCAAATTTCTAGGTAACATGTCTCAATTTCTTCCATAATTTTGCATCTTTGTACTATTTGCATAGTATATTGTATTGTTGTTGAAATGTTTTCTTGATATACTTTTAAGTGTGTTTTTGAAGAGAAGTACTCTAATGCAACAAGCATGTATTCTCATGATTATCCATTTTTTCATTGGCAGAACTAGTTCCGTATACAATACAAACTACATTCCAATTGGCCATAACGCTATCTACCATGAATCCCTTGAAGTTTAGGTGGTCCACTCCATGTCGTACCATGATAGTATTTAAGCACCTCCAAAATTGTACTTGTATATTGGTATCTTCAGATTGCATGTCGCATGTTGAAATAGTCATCACCTTCTTGTATTCTAGATCATACATATAGCAAGCCATTGTAGTTCATTCTTTTACACACTTCACATAGTCAAACATCATCTATATGTTCTGTAGATTCTCTTTTGGTTGTATACGTCTCACGAGATCCATTCTACTTCTAGGTCCTTTAGTAAGCATCTTAAAAATGTATACCTTTTTTTTTCTTTGGCTTGGGAAGACGTTGACATGAATGTATTCGAACCTCGACTCTTTTTTCATGGTCATGATATTATCAATGACACCTCTTCAATTGTTTGAGTGAAATGAGGATATCATATTTCTTATATTCGAACTGCGATCCATGATTTCTTCCATTTCTTCTCCCTTCAACATCTCTTTCTGCCCCTCTCTATTGTGAAACAGATAGTTTGTCAAGAAGTATTTCCTAGCAGAGAGAACAATTGTTGAGTTGGTAGCTGTTGGTGTTTTTGCAACTTGCTACACAATGAGTTTGCAGATTATTTTTGTAGGGTCATTGCAAGAAACACCGACCATTTTTGGCAGCGATTTTCAAAACCGGTTTTTGTCCAAGCTATAACTTTTGAATTTTAAACCCAATGCCAAAAACAAAAATTTTGTTTTTAGAGTTTTTGATTCTAATAGTATCCCTTATTTTTGAGAGATTTTATAAAAACATTTTATATTTAAAAGTTAATTTTGTTAATTTGTCACAAAATTAGGTTTAGTGGTTTTTTATTCTATTGAGCAGTTCAATTTAATGATTTTCAGGTGAAATTTCTATAGCATATTCCTATAGTAGGCAGATATGTCTCCACCAAATGGTCTTTAGAAATAAATTATTTTATGTCCTCCACATTCATACAAATAGGCTTTTTTTGGCCTCCTTTGCACATGCACTTCAAAGCATTAGTGATGGTTTTGACTAATTTTTTTTTGTCAAGTCTCATCACAAAGAAGTCCTTCCAAATGGCCAATTTTTAGTTTCTTTGAAATTTTTTTTTCCTATTTTCTACAAATTAAAACGTCCAACAAATGTATTTTTCTAGGACATATTCGCATAGTATAAAAACCACTAAATCTAATTTTGTGACAAATTAACAAAATTGACTTTTAAATATAAAATGTTTTTATAAAATTTCTGAAAAATAAATGATACTATTACAATCAAAAACTCTAGAAATAAGATTTTTGTTTTTGGCATTGGGTTTAAAATTCAAAAGTTATAGCTTGGACAAAAACCGGTTTTGGAAAATGCTACCAAAAATGGTCGGTGTTTCTTGCAATGACCCTGTAGAATCTCTATACATGCCCTTTGTTACAGGGTGAGCATGCTCTCCCAAGTAAATTGTTGCTCTACTCATTTTAGGATTATCACTATAAGAGTAGTAAATCCTAACATCACAAGTGTTTAAACACGTTAATGATTTCTTACAAAGTTTGCAAATTAGAGTACAATCTTTGGAAGAATTGTCTTCTACTATAAAAGGGAAGGTTGTGTAACTAATCCACTCTGTTTCATTGCAATTGGAAGTCCTCTTCAAGTATTCACAATCTTGTTTTTTACAATCAAGATGGCCAACACATAATGGTTTAAAAAACTTTAGATTGTCGGAGTTGTAAATGTTTGTTGTCCTAGACTTGCTCATGTGGTTGGCAGACCTTTTGATGGGTGGAAATATTTCGCTGGCGGTTGCTAATCTCTGCACGGAAACCTCCCTAGACTTCTGGACTCGCATTCCGCACCCTTCTCAAGCAACCACCGGATCACCGTTCCAGCAATTTAAAGGCACTGCGTACAAGTCTTCAATCACAAGCCTAAATCCCTTGACCAATTGTTCTTCTCAGCTAGAATCTGGTTTGCTATAGATCTGGATTCCCCCTTGCACACTTGTACTTACACACCAACATACAAGTGACCATAGACGCAATACATAAGAGAATGATCTCTAAGGTGATCTCCTAGATGCTTTGATTGAATGACAAGGAAAGGAATGAGAGGGCAATAGGCCTGCCCTCCTTTAAAAACACACAAAAAGCGACCCAACAGTCAATTCAAAATCCGGCTAATGGTCCTATTAACCATTTCAAAAAAAGCGGGAAGCCGTTAACCTCCTAAAATTCCGGGACTTCCTAAATTTCCGGAAATCCCTAAAATTCCAGATTTGTCCTTTTTGGATCCATCTAAATTTCGGAACTGGTTGGATTCCGGATCCGTAACATCTATAACGTTTCTAGGTTTCTAGAAAATGACTATTCTTAAGTTCCTCCTAATTGAACCGTAATGCCTATACCTTATCAAAAAAATAAAAAATTTGATCCTATCCTAATCCTACTCTAATCTATTCCTACACTTTCTAAGTTTCTGGATTCCCACAATAGTCTTCTTCAATGTTGTGTGTGACAAACAACATTTCTTTCTCACAGTGATAGTTTCTATATAGTATGTTTTCACTTCATGCTTGCTAACTACCATATCTCTTTCTCAATTAGTCTGATTGAGTCAAAGAAGCATAGGAGACATATAGTGCTATATTTCTTGTCTTGTAAAGCTTTTACAAGATCTAGAATGACTCAAAGAAAGAGCCCCGTGTTGAAATTGAAACAGTCAGCACTTGGGAACCTTAAGAAATTACTTTGCTTTGGAGTAGGAGGGAGTACAGAAGCGAAGGACGTTGGATTGTTGGATTGCACAACTTGGATTCTGTAGAAGTAATGTCCCAAGACACCACTAGCGTACAAACACTTCTAGGAAAAGAGCATACAAACATAAATGCAAGCATTTCTGTATTCCATTGACCTACATTGAAATTATTTGTATTGAATAAAATTAATTATTGGGCAATGCATTTTCCAATAAGACATTCTCCTTTCTTTATTGTAGTATTGGGCATGCATTCATTTAGTAGACTTTGTATGCACAGATTAATATGAGAGTGCCATGAACATCATATAAAAACTTGGGTATAATTCTAGAAAGTCTAGTAATGTTTATACTAAGCAATTTTTCATAGAAGATTTTCATTTCTTCATGTACTTGTCATTCATTGAAGTTCTATATAGGACTTGCACTGCCCTTCTAACTAGAAAATTCATTTACATTTCATGTGCTTCTATGCGTGTCTTATCATTGTAATCTTCAAATGTATATGTTAACATTTAAACACTCTTAACTACAAGTAGCCAAATAGGCAATATTGTTCAGTAGAAGAAAAAATTATTGCATTCTATAAAATGTAGGAGATATTTTCTAATTCATGTAAGAGAAGAAGTTGAATGCAACACAAATTTTGTGTTGAATTTAAGTAGTTCTATTTTAAGGTACAAAAAATACTCCCTACATTGTATTCAATGCAGCAAGCTTCTCTTCTAGAGGTAGAGTTCTACAAAGTCAGTAGATGTTTATAAAGAAGAACATAACATATAGGCATCCGTAGACAAAGTAGAAGGGGGACTTTCACAACTTCTAAATTTTTTTTTAGTACCTTTACTTGGATAGGAAATGGAAGACTATCATTGGTAACTTGTACATTTGAAATGCACATAAAGCAATAAAATAAATTGTGTATCCAAGGTGGATTAACCACACATTCCATTTTAAGATTATTTAATATTTATCTTCTCTACTAAATAATTTCAAACGACTACTCTATTATTTATGATATTAATTTTAATATATGAATGTCAAGATGATTTGATTTTAAAACAAAATTACAAAAATATATAGGCATTTATTGATTTATAGAATGATAGTCTTCAAGTGAACTGGAAATGTGATGAGGGCTCCACTAAAAAAGAATTAGGTCGAGTCCTTGAGTGAACTGGGAATGTGTGGAACTAAAGTCAATGATTAAAAAATGGGAAGGGTAGACAAATGGAATAATATTTAACATCTTAAAGAAAGGTCCAATAATTTTTAACATCACAAAAAAAAGTCTGATAAGTCTTAACATCTAAACATCTTAAGAAGAGGTCCAATTTTGGACATCAATTAGGAGATTCTTACTTCTAAGAAATGTAAAATTAATCTTTGAAACTTTCAATTAGACCATTGTCTTTTTAAAATGAAATAATATTTACTGTGACAAAAGGTACAAAAACGTATTCAGTTAATCAAAATTTTCCAATTGCTTATGAAAATAGGATAAGATCCATGCATAATACAATGATTTTCAAAGTTTAAAGAACTTTTTAGAATTCCAACATTTTCAAAATTCCTTTGCAATTGCTGCATGAATTAGAAATAGATGACAAACACAAAGCCTTCTAGGCCACCTTTGTCAAAAGGGGTAACGCTTGACCCTAACGCACTCATGATAGACGTGCCATGGAACTTAACCAAGCCCCATGCTATGGTTCCCTACGCATATCATGGTGCAAATCTCTTACTATTGATTGAGAGCTTTACTTCATAACAAATCGGTTAGAATGAAGCATGCATGATTTATATGAGAATTTAGATATTTTAGTCCCATTGTTTTTGAGTTCTAGGCTCGGCTTTGGAGTTTGTAGTCCTACTCTTTTATTTTCAATGACATGGAAAGTGCAAGTTTGTGATTGATAAAATTCAGGCACTTGTTGAAAGAAATAATTTCTGTGTTAATACTTGATTTAACCCTTCATCGCCTACATGGTTCAAGCAACGCCCCTTCCAATCATAGAACTGGACTAGGATGGATGGATCTTCGGGATGCTAAGGAAGCAAATGGGGTCCGGGAATGAATTAGAGTTGTAGCAACTAGTCGTGCTTTAGATTGCACACCGTAGCCTCAAAATTTTCCATAGTTGAGAGAATTTTCAATTTTGCGCTAGACAAAAAATAAGACAAGCAATTGGGGAAAAAATGATTAGCAAGTACAGGTCACTAATCATTGAGCATGAAAGATCTCAGATCCACTCGCAACGAAGAGAGGTTTAAGGAATCAAAAACCTTCATCTAGGTAAATTTTAAGACACTTCCAAACAAATTCAAAACAAAGAGGATGGTCACGATAACTAAAAAGAGAAAAAAAATTCACTAGAAATACTAGAGAAGGAACTTACAGTTACACAACGTATAGAAGCGGAATTTTGCAGGTTCAATGTATCGCAAGGCATTTTGGATAACTATAAGGCTTGGGGCAATAAAAGGCTTGTTTATCTCACAGGCAACAACAACAATATGAAAGTTATTCACAATATCATCAATGATTGTTTGTGCAACCCCTCATATACTTAGCATCATTGGTTGCTAGGGAAGGTAAGATAGATGAAAACTTCATCTTACTCCCTAAGTAGTTACAAAGGATTGTATAAAAAAAATAAAACTTAACATTACTGTCAATGTGTTTTACTTTTTTATACATATTGTAGCTACCACTTCATGTGAATATAGACAAGAGCACGTTAAGTATTCCATCATATCCATTGATTCTTAGAATTGCCACTACTCTTGCCACCTCTTGTATGAACTCAAGTATACTTCGAACAACAGTCTTGAGTTCCAAATCATCCATACCAACAATGTCAGGAGTGGAATACTTGTTTTCTCCATCCTTAAACAATTTTGTTAGGTTGCGCTCAAACTGCTTAATAGCTTGCTATCTAATGGGGGCTTAATCTCCTCTTCTATTTCTTCGTCTTGGTCTAGTGGCAAGATGTTGGTGACCAAGACCTTATCTTTGCCCAACTTCTTCACCCATTTAGGGCATGAGAGACCTCGGATCCTCTCGGCAATGGATGAATACTACTTGACAAGAATTGCAATTTCAATCGGAAGGTCACTTTAGGCTTTTCTATTGGCTATTCTTAACAATCCTACGATGTCATGGCAAAATCTTGGGATCTCAGAGTTCCCACCACCAAGTGTCCATTTACATTTATAGATGAAGTTAACAAGAATCTCGAGATCCACCGTTGAGTTTCTATGTAGACTTGCGATTTAGGATAACAGCAATGACTTTGAGCAATTGTGAACTTATCTTTGTCCTTCATTTCAATCTCTTGTCTCCAAATCTCAGTGTCGTCGTTGTTTCTAAATGAGTTCAATTTTTTGTCAACATACCTGCATAAAAAGGATTGTGTTGCGTCAATGTCAACTAGGAACTTATGAAAATGAGATCAGGAGCATTCTAGGGCTTCAATCAAGGTCGAATCCTCTGTAAACCTGACTTTGGTGAGTTTTACAACTTTCTTGATTTTGGTTCAGCAATCTTGGTTTACCAATCTCTATACCACCTTTTGAACTGCAAGAGGTTCACGTGCATGTGTCATTTGTTGCAAATCACTACAAAAAAGTTCTAGCAAACACGATTGCAAAACAATGACTAGGAAATGACTCCATGCCTTGCAATCATTGTGGACAAGTCGCATTTGAGTCACGGTGACAATAGAGTTATTTCTATCTTCTAAGGCAATGGATGGAGAAATGGATGAAAGTCCAGAGGATGTAAGTGCAAGAAAAAAATTAGAGGTAAAAGAAAGGCCTATGGAGTTGCCATGTGTTGTAGACTCCAAAAGTAATCTGACATGGACATCTGGGGGCATTGTAAATTTGAAAATTATTTTTTAAAATCTAGGATTTAGAAACATTATTTTTTGAAATCTAGGAAGTTTAAAGATTGTTATCTGAAATCTAGGACATTTGAAGATTGTTATCTAAAATGTAGGAAATTTGAAGATTGCTCTTTGAAATCCAGGAAATTTAAAGATCGTTTTTTGAAATCTAAAAAAATTGAAGATTTCTCTCTAAAATCTTGGAAATTTGAAGATTTCTCTCTAAAATCTTGGAAATTTGAAGATTGTTATCTAAAATCTAAGAAATTTGAAGATTATTATCCAAAATCTAAGAAATTTCAAGATTATTTTTTGATATTTAAGAATAGTCATTTTACAATTGTATATGAATACATTCAAAATGCTATAGCAATACACCATACACCATATGTCATACACCATATTCCATACACCATACATTGTAGACAAACACATAATACACCATACACTTTATTTTGCATATATTTTATATGACTTCCCAAGCCAATTAGTGTATAAGTGTAAAGAGTTAAAATAACAAACCCTTTATACAAGTGGGGTGGTAGAGAGTAAGACAAATCATATGGAATTTGTAAAATGTAGGAATCTTGCTATAGTTGTGTTGAAGTTGTGGTAGAGTAGGTGTACAATATATTGAGTCACTTTGAAGTCATTTTGCAGTCATAGGAAGTCATATTGTAGTTGTCAAAAGTCATTTTGTAGTGACAACAAAGAAATGACATTGTTGTCTATGCTAGGAGGAAACAAGACTTGATGATTACCTCTAAACCATCAAAATGTGTATGTATGTTTCAACCTTTAGGATGTCAAATTATAAGCATCAATGCAGGGTTGTCATAACGGGCGAGTTAGGGTCGTCAGACGTCCCGGACGAACGGGCAAACCGGACCGGACGGACGGACGGTCCGGACCAATTGGACGGCTTTAATTTTTCAAAATTGAGGGATTTTTTTGAATGACATGTCACCTCAAACAGCGAATCCAAGGCGCGGACGTCATGTGTGGGCGCGGATGTCACCGTGCCACCGTCAGGGCGTGGACTCGTGAAGTCAGGGCGCGGACTTCAGCATGAGTGTCAGGACGCGGACTTGTGCAGTCAGGGCGCGGACTTCAGCGTCAAGGCGCAGACTCGTACACTTAGGGCGCGAACTTCATCGTGAGTGTGAGGGCGCGGACCTCAACGTCACAGACAGGGCGCGGATGGGTAATCAGGTAATGGTGGATTTTATTTATGTGTTCTACAATATATGTAATATATATACATATTTTTTTTTGAACAAGGTAATGACCCCACTACATTTAAAAGAACCAGTAACTACAATATATTTTATATAATTGCACTCACCAATGTTTCCAACATGCACGTCAAATACAAAAATGCAAAAAAATAATAGTAGGCTGCAATGTTCGTGATAACCAAAACTGTTTATAAAATTCATGCATTGCAAAGTACAATAACAATACAATGAATCTATACTTCCAAAATACGCCTACTTTCTCATAGGTTATCTAAAACAATCCTTTGGCTTCTCGTCCATCTTTCTTCCAATTGCTACAATTCTCTTCAACTCTTAAAGACCTGAGATCTACCATTGATGCAACTCTATAACCTCAATTATTCAAACGACTTGACCTACGAACTTCTTGGGCACCTGGATCCGTTGCATTAGCATCTCGAATGACAACATCATCATCCTCAGGTGCCTCGTTATGGGCATCTTCGTTGCTATCATATTCATCTTCTGCTTCACCACTATCTGTGGTCCAATGTCCTTCAACTTCCGAGTTTTCATTTCGAAGTTCTACAGTAGTTTGACCTTGACTACGTTTGCGCTTCAACCTCTTATGTCGTTGTGCGTGGGGATCTTCTGCATCTGAATTTATAGTGGGCCCACCTGGAATTGTAATTGTTGGAACAACAAATGCCGGGGTTGACCCACTAGGTCCTAGTATGTATGTACTTAGGAACGGTTCTACCACCCTATTTGGATCTTTTGCCCCAATTCTGAGAAGTGGACGATTAGTAGGCCTTGATGATGATGCTTCTCCAATTTGTTGATCTTCTGTTTGTCCACGGCCTCTAGTCCCTCCACGGCCTCCAGTCCCTCCACGGCCTCCAGTCCCTCCAGTCCCCCCACGGCCTCCAGCCCTTCCACGGCCTTGTTGATATTGCCCTACTTCATGACGAACGGGGGCCGAGGAGCTATAGGTGGTCTACCCCCAGTAGTACCACGTGAAATGCTTTGAGGAGTCAAATGAACATTCCCCACTGAGCCTAACCCTTCTTGAGAAGGTCTTCGAATGGCATTGGAAGTTGTTATTGAAGATGGGTCTACGGAATGTGGCGTTTGTGTACCTTGCTCTGAAATAGTAGGATAGCCCGCAATTGGAGCAGGTACATGGGCAAGGTCTTCTGCAGGGTCCACAAATGCAAAAACATCATCAGGGTCCACACGCTCTGGATCAAAAGGCCTTCTCACATTACCATCCGGTTGATTTCTTGCAATAGGGCATGCCACTCTTGCATTTCTAACGTTTCTGTCATGGTGTCCTTGAATAGTTCTAATGTTACAAGTTGATGGCCTCACTCCCGTAAGCCCTGTATTGCCATCTCGATTGTGAGAAGATCCTCCACGATTTGGATTTGCATTCCTCCCCCTGTTTCCGTCTCCATCTTCATTTCCACCACCATTTCCATTTCCACCGCCATTTCTTGGAGGGAGGTTGTCATCATCGTCGTTGTTGTTATGGGAAATACCATCATCGACGTTATCGTCATTTGGATTGTCGGTCTCTAAAGAAGACGACAAAGCTTGGAGTTCAACATTCCCTTCATTTTGAGGAAGTGGAGGTGAAGGATAGCGACGTGGATTGGGTGGAATGGGTGGCCCCCAAGGACCCCAACGACCATGAAGGAGTTCCTCCTCTCCATCGTCATCATCTCCATAGTAGTTCCTCGCTTCCTCGAGGTGATCGGCTCCTCGCCTCCAAAGATCTAGGTTTGCCGGATACTCTTGAGGGTTTAGATTGGCTTCTCCATCAACCTCTTCTTCTTCCTCTGCTTGCATTGCGTCGAATTCCCGATTGCGTTCATTCACCGGGATTGGACCAAGGGCATTTGGATCGGAATCCTCCGAGTATTTGCATCATACCAGCGAACTGGATCGGCTCCTGGTCGCTGCTGAAGTACACGGCTATTGGTATAAATATATACCAATGACTCTGCCTTTTCAGGGGCTAATCGATTTCGGACCTTATTGTGAACAAATGAATAGTTACTCCAATTCCTTTCACAAGAGCTTGCGGAACATGTGAGGGATAAAAGACGCACGGCAATTTTAGAAAGAGCCCGATCTCCAACCCTGTGCCACCATTGGTGGGGAAGCATTTGTGTCATACGGATGTTGGGTGTCTCAGCTGCACTGTATGGTCCAGTACCCTCTTCAAATTGTGTTAATTCTGCCAACACATCATCGAAATCCACACCCACTGAATCTGCCATCTTACGGATGACTTTGTACAATGCACGTAGGGCAATTCCATCCACCCTGAGCGCCACATTATCCAAGAGGTATGGATTCAAAAGGGCCGCAGCATAGTGTGTATCTTCAAAAGCCATCTCCCACCTTTCATTGAAAGATTCTTCCAAAGTGACCGCTATGTCATCACGTAAGCTGAAAGGTGGTTCTTTTAAAGAATACACGTGCCCTCACAAATTGTGCATTACGAGCCACGCCCAACCCATGGCTGGTTCTCGTCCATCAAATACACGCAAAGCCTTCAATACGTCTTTAGTCATGTACACGTAATTCACACATCGTTGCCAGAAGGCCACATCTTGAATGATGTTTCTCACATTACGTGCAGCGGTAGCTGACTGCGGGCCATTTTGTTCGTTCCGTAAGGTATCAAAGTAATTTAGAACACGCAGGTGGTTATTCAACCGCTCCAAGATTGCTGTGAGTCTCACCAGGCGTTGCAACATGAGGAAATTACAAGCAAAGCGGGTTTCAGTAGGCACTACGAGTTGCAGATTCGGACTCAACTCACGGAAAACCGACATGGTCACATGATGGTTTCAAATGTATTGGCACAATCTTTTTGCCCTGACAATCAAATCGGCAAATTCCTAGATTTTGGCCCAATCTTCCAACATGAGATCCAATGCATGTGCCATGTAGCCTTGCGCAAAAATGTGCGGGTATATTCGAGTGATGTCTTGCAATGCCCCAAGCATGTTTGCTGCATTATCTGTGCACACTTGTGTCACATATTTGGAACCCACCTTCTCAATGTACACTTTCATTTGATCCGCTATATAGCGCATGGTTTTCTTTTGTGAGGTAGTATCAATCGACCCCAAAAATACATCACCTGCAGGGCATGACATCATCACATTCATGAGAGGCCTTCGATTGACATCATCCCAACCATCATTGCATATCGTCACCCCGTAGTGCTTCACAAAAAAACCAACCTTCTCCTTAATCTGCTTCTCAATTTGCAACCTCCTCGGTTCAATTAAATTAGTCCTGAACTGATGGTAAGAAGGTGGACTATATTTAAACCTCGCCAATGAAGTTGCCCTCACAACCTCGAAGAAGGCTGGATGCCTTGCCACATTAAATGGCACATTTGCTTCATAGAAAAACTTGCCCACTTCTCATCCAACTCCTTCCTCTTTGCAATGTTGAATGCGTCCACCATGCGCTGCTGACGTAATGATCCAGATCTCGTAGAATTTGATGCAGCAAGGCTATTGGACGTTTGTAGGGTTTCATTTCCTTCTGAAACGTTTGCCCCTTCTTCCGCTCTCCCACCATTGACCCCACCCGTCACCTCATTTTTTGTGGCTTCACTTAAACTTGCAAGTGGAGTTGTTCTAAATGGCGCACTTTGAATTGGTTCTCCTTCATACATGTCCCCAGGATCCATTCGTAGCGGGACAAAACCTGCACAATTGGCAAATCTATGGCGCACTGCACGAGGCATACTTCGACAAATTGACCTCTCCGATTTTGAGCCATATCCGAAATGTGCAAAAGCACGCTCACGTTTGTAACTGAAGGTCCCAGTACAAAAAACATAAGTCACCTTCGTCCCATTCTCCGCAAAGTTTAGCCATGGTTCCCATTCCTTAGTCTACTTCCTTTGACTTGCCATTGTGTTCAGCCGTTCACAAATAATTCCAAATGTCTTCCTCCTCCTTTGTATTGAAGTTAAAAAGACCAAAGATATACCGAACAAAGTATCAGTAACAACAGTTAGCGCTAATCCACTGCTTGAATTGATTTTGACATCACCTCAACAGCAAACTAGGACCATCTGCCACCCAAGTAGACTTACAAGGAGCTCAAAATGAATTGAAGTCCAAGAGATAGAGGCCAGGTGACAAATGTGGGGAATGCTCGGTCTTCCTTTTCTATATACACTTAGAGAATGCAGGGGCGTAGACTTCATCGTTGTGCGTGCCAACAGGGCGCGGACGCACAATCTGAGAATTTGTGAAGGACGTTCACAACGCACACCTGAATTCTTGGCATCAGGGCAGATACAGGGAGGTAGGGCGCGGACTTCAGGGCGTGGACGTCATCATAGGGCGTGGACTTTAGGACGCAGACTCCAGAATAGGGCGCGGACTCCAGGGCGCGGACTTCAGAACAGGGCGCGGACTCCAGGGAGTGACACTATAACAAAAATGGGGGTGCGCACATGGGGATGCACTGAAAAGTAGGTTGACCTCTGGCATGGGATCCCTCTTTCTTCCTATTTAATGGTCTTGGAAGATGGTGTCCCTCCTTTTCATGGAAAAAATGAAACATTAAATGCTGACACACCTTGTTTTGGATTCCTCATATTTGTGGGGAGAGAAGTTGGCAAAGTTAAACATACGTTTTCGCTGAATGGGCTGTGTCAAGGCGCGGACGCAGGGCGCGGACTCCTGAGCGGACAATTCACAGAGGCGGAACTTGAGAGAGCGCAGCTGAATCACAAACTCCATGGCTTGGAGTTCAAGTCAGGGCATGGACTTGAAGTGAGGGTGTGGACTCTAGGGCGTGAACTTAAAGTCAGGGCGCGGACTCCAAGGCATGGACTTCAAGTCAGGGCGTGGACTCCAGGGCGTGGACTTCAAGTCAGGGCGCGGACTGCAAGTCAGGGCGCAAACTCTAGGACGCGGACTTGAAGTCATGGCGCGGACTCTAGGGCATGGACTTGAAGTCAGGGCGCGGACTCCAGGGCGCGGACTTCAAGTCAGGGCGCGGACTGCAAGTCAGGGCGCAAACTCTAGGACGCGGACTTGAAGTCATGGCGCGGACTCTAGGGCATGGACTTGAAGTCAGGGCGCGGACTCCAGGGCGTGGACTTCAAGTCAGAGCGCGGATTCCAGGGCGTGGACTTGAAATCAGGGCGCAGACTCCAGGGCGTGGACGTGGTCGTCCAGCATAGGAGGCATGACTTTGAAATGCGCTTGGGCTTAACATCCTTCAATCCGTCCTATTCTTGGAGTGGGTGAACCATTAATTTCAGCCTCAACAACTTGTTTTGGATTCCGACAAGTCAATGAAAGCAAGAGACCAAATTAAGAGCTCCACGGACTAAGATTTGGAAGAAACTTCATGGAAGACCATGTCCCATCGTTGTGGTGGAAAATGTTTCTCCTTACTTCTTCTAACACTTCAAACTACTTTGAACCAACATATACTTTAGGGTGTAAAACAAAGACTCTAAATTCTTTGATTTAGGAAATGGTTAGAACACTTTGAGGAAATATTTTGGAAATGTTTTGGAAATGTTTAGGCAATATTTTGAAAATGTATTGTACTTGATAAAATCATTATTTTCCTATTTTTCTTGCTTCATTAATTAAAGAAATTTTTCTATTTTTTTACTCCAATCCTAAAATTCTTTTATTCCAATTCATTGTCATTCTTTTTTTTGGTGAATCATTCCCTGTCCTATTTTTGTTGGCTATATTCCTAAAACTCTTCTATCCTAAGTCAATGCCATTTTTTATTTATTCCATCATTCCCTTTCCTATTTTTTCCATGAATTAGGAAAGCTCTCCCATCCCAACTCTATGCCATTCTTTTTGGGGTGGATCATTCCCTCTCCTTTTTCTATAGATGCTTCATTCCTAAAACTCTCCCATGGCAACTTATACTAATTTTTTTCCTTTTGGTTGAATAATTCTTTTTTCTATTTTGTTCCTAAAACTCTCCCATCCCAATTCATAGTTCCTTTTTTTTCCCTAAATTCATTCCCTTTCCTTTTTTTTTGGGCTTCATTTCTAAAACTCTTCCATCCCAACTCAAAGCCAAATGTTTTGTTTTGGTTCTATCATTCCTTTCCCAATTTTTTGGATTATTCTTGAAACTCTCCCATCCCAATTTATAGTTCTTTTATTTGGGCTTGAATCATCTCCTTTCCTATTTTATTTTTGCTGATTTCCTAAAGTTCTCCCACCCAAAGACAAAGCCATTATTTTTTTGTTCCATCATTCTCTTTCTTCTTCTTTTTGGTTTCTGCTTCATTCCTAAAACTCTTGCATCCCATCTCCATGCCATTTTTTTTGGATTCATCAACTCCTTAAAGTCTTAAATACTTCCATTTCAAGTCAATGCCATTTGTTTTTGGTTCCACCATTCCCTTTCCTATTTTTTTGGGCTTCATAAATTCCTAAAACTCTTGTATCCCAACTCCATGCCAATATTTATATGTTGAATCATTTGCTTCTCTATTTTTTTTGTTTTCCTATTTTTTTTTCTTCATTAATTTCTAAAACTCTTTTATTCCAACTCCATGCCAATTTTTTTTAGTTTTGTCATTCCCTTTCCTATTTTTTTTCTTTGCTTCATTCCAAAAAATTTACCATCTTTATTCATTGCCATTTTTTATTTGTTGAATCATTCCCTTTCTTATCTCTTTTGCTTCACTAATACCAAACTCTTGCATCCCAACTCAAACATAAATTTTTTTATGGTACCAAATTGGAGTCTTTGCATTCACTTCCCATTTCTCATATAAAAAAATAGGTAATGAAAAACAAGATTTGTTTCATAATTTTTTCACATTTGTTTGCTTTTTTATTAACAACATTTAAAATGCACTTACACTCCAATGGATTGACATTCCTTTCCGTTCCATGTATGGTATATGGGACATTTAATTAGGGGGCATGTAGTTAGGTTTTTGGAATCCCTATTCCAAACGCTACCAAGTTCGAACACCAGGGAATGATCTATGTAAGGTTAGTGTAGCGTGTTCAAATGTCACTATGTATTTAAGTTTTGAAGATAGGATAAAAATTCATTCTTATTCCCATTAAATACCCCACGAAACACTCAACAGTCCATTATAAGATAAAAGATTCAACATGCATGTCTCTGTCCTATCTAGTGTTCTAGGGCTTGTGACAATAATTCTTGACAATAGTTCAGGATGGACTGACTTGTGTATGGATGCAATGCAGGACTTAGACTTTAGTACAACCCACTACAGTACTTGAAAATAGTACAAATATATGTATTTAATATTTCCAAAAACTTTAGAGTTCCTGGATTTAGATCATACTTACAGAAAGTCACCCCCAAAGCTCTAGGACAATATGGCCAATGTCAAGGATTAGCAACTACCTACAATATCCAAAATTCGAATTTACAACATATACATGCAATTTCCAATACAAACTCTAATCACATTGAGGCAAAATAAGTAACAAGATTCTAAATCTAATTCCCAAATTAGGGGTACGGCCCAAAGGGGCCGTTCGAAAAATTTGGACCTTATTTTAATTCGTTATAGTCGCGGGCCAAAATAATCATTAAGACCCTGAAATTTTGATTTAATTGGCCGGTGGACCTAATACCGTGGTTAGAGGGCCTATATCCGTGCGATACCCTGGCAATACCCGATTGACACCCTTCCCTTGAGATACCCGGACAATAACCCTCCGTAATACTCAGCCAGTCCCAAACCAGGTGTCTACCTGAAATTGGGTCTCTGATCGGAACCAACCCAGATCCCAACCGTACCCTGAGCCCTCGTTTGGGGACCTCACCCTAACTTGTCACCTCAGTTCAAATCCCTAATTCGATTTCCACAGACTGCAACGACCTGCATCTGTTGCGCTGCTTGCGATTTGAGATTTCTCGGTCAATTTGTCCAAATTTACTGAATTAGTTTATGAATCTCACTCAGTCTCTCAATTTTGATTCCCACAATTTTTTCTGATAATGAATTAGCACAAACTTTTAAAATTTCGAGCTTTGCCGAAGGTCAAACTAGACGCGACAACAATTACTCCGATTCAGTTTCGATTTGCAACTCACAATTTCTCTAATTTGATCATGAATGAGTGATCGAGCAATGAATTACACATAACGAGCACAATTTGTATACAACGATTGAAAGAAACCGAGATTTGTAGCGGCTGCTGCGCCCGTCGAGATTGACGAATCCAGGGATCTGCTGATTCTTCACTCCAACACCCACAACAATCAATTCACCTACACATGGAGTTGTGTAAGTCTTTCAATCTTTTTTTTATTTACGATTGTGAGACTGCTTCGAAAATGGAAAATCCTTGACACTGCAGCATCCTGGCGTTTGAATCACCACCAAGCTCCAATTCTTGTTCACAGTGCTGGCAATCGTTTCGGCTATTCCTCCGATCAGGCTCAAATCCCAACAAATTGCTTGCCCAATCCACCGGCACTCAAGACTAAACGACCTCAGACTCGGTACAATCTACAGTGTATAATTCCTAACAATTCTTCAAAATCATATTCCCGACAGATTCCCCACCACGCACAGAGAATTGACTAGACAGCACTTCAACCAATCTTCAGCACAACAGCGCAAATTTCACACAATTGCTCACAAAATTATGCACACGATTCCCTCACAACCAACACAATTTGAAATAGCACTTTTATTACACTGGCAAATAGCATTATTGAAACAGTATATCAACAGCGCAAGATCGGCGCAATGAGAGTTACACCGCACAGAAAAGAAAACGAAGAAAAATGCAAGAGAGAGAAATTGAGGAAAACAACAGGGATTAATGCTGAATTCCGGGGGTGATCGGAGGGGTCGCAGCTTTCGCAATCGGTGCGACGCGCGCCTCCTGAAACCCTGAGTCTTCTTCTTTTCTTTAACTTTTTGACTTTTTCTTTTACCAGCTTTTACTTTTACTTTTTCTTTGTCTTTTTGCCCTTTTCTATTAGTTTGTAGCTACTCACTAAAATATCTTTTTACTTTTTGGACACTTTAATGCACTTAGAAGCTACTTTTACACTAAAATTCTAATATATATATAAATAATGTATATAATGTCACAAAAATCAAAAAAGTTCTACAAAAAGAAAAAGAGCTAGACTACAGGGCAAAAGCATTTTTTTTTATTTTTTTCTTCACAAGAAAAACTCTTCCATTTAACTCAATGTCTCAATGCCATTTTTTGCTCTTCACATGTCATAAAAAAATAGAACATCAAAAAAATATGAAGTTAGTCTAGCAATCACCTCAAAGCCAAATTTAACTATTTAAGGGGTAGGGTTGAGGGTTTAGATTTAGGTTCACTCACTCACTCCATCCCAACTCCATTCCAACTCAATGATAAATTTTTTTACAATACCTTTCCATTCTCTTCACATGTCATAAAAAAATAGATAATTAAAAAAATGAAGTTAAAGGCCATCACATGCATTAGAAAATTAAGAATGACAATGGATACTTTGCATTAAATCTTCCGTACAAAAATTTAACCCATTTATTTATGGTACATGGGGCAAAAGACTCTTTAAAAAAAGGAAAATAGGTGAAACAATTTTTTCTATTGGTTTAGTTCCCATTTTTTTATAAAAAAGAATTGTAGGGCCTTACATCGGATCCTACCCTTAGATTCCCTGCTTGCCTTTAATTCTCTTCCTTGGATTTGTTTCTCACCATTTTTCTTTCCTAGAATTATATTTTAGCAAAAAAGAAAATTCAAATATTTGTGTTTGGGATTTAGGAATTTAGGCTCCAACATTTTAACTTGTAACTAAAGTTTTGAATCATACCGATGATAAATTTACAAAAGTTTGGGTGACACCATCCCTCTGTGGGGGCATTGAATTTCAAAGAACTTACATTCGAAGTCAATGCCAATTTTTTGGGTTGGATAACTTGGAAGGGAACCATTTCTAAAAAAATAGCTAGAAGGGATTGTTCTTGAATTGAAACTTAGATCTTCCATTTTTTTGGATTCACGTGAAGGGACTAATATTTGAAAATGCTTCGTACGAGGGTTTTTTTTTAACGTAATCTGTAAGTTTCATTCTTTTGAATTCGTTATTCTTAAAAAGGGATTCATTCTTGAACAATTTCACTAATAGAGATTGTTTCTGAATGAGAACTTAGAGCTTACATTATTTTGGATTCACGTAAAGAGATTCATTTTTGTAGATACTTCATGCTTGTTACAAGTTGTTTTTTTAAGAACTTCAAAGTTTTGTTTACTTAGATTCACGTGGAAGGGAGTCAATTCTCAAAAGTAATTAATAGATTGAATTTTATTAATGAACTCATAGGTTTTATTTTTTCAAATCCATTATTCATAATTAAGGATTCAATTTTAGGCATATTAACTACAATAAATTTATTTGGGAAACGAGAAATTACAAGTTATATTTTGTTCTAAACATAAAGGGATTCTTTTTTTTAATACTTGGCACAAGGGACTCTTTTTTAATTAAACATACAAGTGAAATTGAAATAAAGTGATTGTGAATGCCAATCCACAATTATGAATCATTGCTACAAGAAATTCATTTTTACATGAACTTACAAGTTAAATTGATTTCGATGCATGAGAAAGGTTCTTTTCTAAAGGTAATTGCTACATCGATTTGTTATTTTATCTACCCTAAGCCATTAACTCAAACCCTAAACCCTAACGCTGCACTCTTGAAAACCTTGCCCACGATAATTCAAGAAGTTGGAGGCTGCAACTTCACCGCGTTGGCGCTACTTAGGGTGCGGACGTCATCATAGGGCGTGGATTCCAAGGCGTGGACTTCTAGTGAGGGCATGGACTTCAAGGCCTGGACTTCAAGTTAAGGCGTGGACTGGAAGTCAAGGCACAGATTCCAAGGCGTGGACGTCATCAGAGGGCGTGGACTCCTGAACAGGGCGTGGACTCCAAGGCGCGGACTTCACGGCATGACTCCACTACAGAAATGGGGGTGCGCACTTGGGGATGCAATGAAAAGTAGGTTGACCTCCGGCATGGGATCCCTCCTTCTTCCTATTTAATGGTCTTGGAAGATGGTATCCCTCCTTTTCATGGAAAAAGGGAAACATTAAATGTTGACACACCTTGTTTTAGATTCCTCATATTTGTGGGGAGAGAAGTTGGCAAAATTGAACATATGTTTTCGCCGAATGGGCAGTGTCAAGGCGCGAACTCCAGGGCGTGGACTTCAAGTTAGGGCGCAGACTCCAGGGCGCGGACTTCAAGTCAGGGCACAGACTCCAGGGAGCGGACTTCAAGTCAGGGCGCGGACTCTAGGACGTGGACTTGAAGTCAGGGCGCGGACTCCAAGGCGTGGACTTGAAGTCAGAGCGCGGATTCCAGGGCGTGGACTTGAAGTCAGGGTGCGGACTCCAGGGCGTGGACTTGAAGTCAGGGTGCGGACTCCAGGGCGTGGACGTGGTCGTCCAGCATAGGAGGCATGACTTTGAAATGCGCTTGGGCTTAACATCCTTCAATCCGTCCTATTATTGAAGTGGGTGAATCATTAATTTCAGCCTCAACAACTTGTTTTGGATTCCGACAAGTCAATGAAAGCAAGAGACCAAATTAAGAGCTCCACGGACTAAGATTTGGAAGAAACTTCATGGAAGACCATGTCCCATCGTTGTGGTGGAAAATGTTTCTCCTTACTTCTTCTAACACTTCAAACTACTTTGAACCAACATATACTTTAGGGTGTAAAACAAAGACTCTAAATTCTTTGATTTAGGAAATGGTTAGAACACTTTGAGGAAATATTTTGGAAATGTTTTGGAAATGTTTTGGAAATGTTTAGGCAATATTTTGAAAATGTATTGTACTCGATAAAATCATTATTTTCCTATTTTTCTTGCTTCATTAATTAAAGAAATTTTTCTATTTTTTTACTCCAATCCTAAAATTCTTTTATTCCAATTCATTGTCATTCTTTTTTTTGGTGAATCATTCCCTGTCCTATTTTTGTTGGCTATATTCCTAAAACTCTTCCATCCTAAGTCAATGCCATTTTTTATTTATTCCATCATTCCCTTTCCTATTTTTTGTTGAATCATTCCCTTCTCTATTTTGTTTTTGCTTATTTCTTAAAATTCTCCCATCCCATTGATTCCAATTCCAAAATTCCCAACTCAAAGCCCTTATTTTATTTTTGTTTATTTCCTAAAGTTCTCCCGCAGCCATTAATTTATTTTTGTTTATTTCCCAAAGTTCTTCCACCCCAACTCAAAGCCATTATTTTTTTGTTCCATCATTCTCTTTCCTTTTTTTGTTTTTGCTTCATTCCTAAAACTCTTTCATTTCACTTCAATGCCATTAATTTTTTTTGTAAATCATTCATTTTTTTTTGTAAATCATTGATAAGCGAAATAGATCCATCTCAACCCAAGGCCATTTAATTTTTGTATTCCCTAAACCCATTCTTTATTTTTGGGCCTTGATTTGCAAGATTATTCTATCCCAACCGAATGCCATTCATTTTCTTGTATACCATTCCTTCCCAATTTTTGGCTTTTATCCATCATTCCTTTGCCTATTTTGCAATTAAATATGTACCTATTTGACTATTTTCATCCCATTTTTTTTGGGTTCCATCATTCTTTATTTCCTTTGCATATATATATATATATATATATATATATATATATATTTCCATTAACAACATTTTAAAAGCGTTTTTTCCTAGTAAATGACATTTGTGGTCCTTTTCTAATTTTATTCATTGATTTGTGTTTGGGAATGAATTGTACTTCAATTCAATGACATTTTATTTCATGGTATAAATAATTTTAATATGTATGAAGTGGACAAGTCGTTCCAAATGAGTACGTGCAAAAAATGAACGAAGTCACTTTGGGCAAAACCATTCAAAACAAAATCATATATATTTCATATGCATAGTGTAATACAAAGTAGGAAAGTATATAAGCCTATATAATGCTAGGAAAGTAAGTCTTCTAAGAAAACCTAAGCTTACTAGCTAAAACACTCTAAACTGTACTCAGTCCATGTTCATTGGACTACTTGCATTGCCACTTGGTCCAGCCTCATTGTCATGTGTCCCGGCGCGGACTGGAAGGTCTTCATCTGAGCCCAAATGAAGTCTACGAACTGCGGATCGGGTTCTCCTTGCTGGTCCGTCTTCCTCTAATATAGCCCTTAATATTTGTGATTGTTTGAGGCTCTCAAGACATTGCAGAGTTCTTGGGCTATGATGTTCCATCAAATAGTCCATCCCTTCATCTCGAAAGGTTTCTCTCCACTCTGACTCTGATAGTAGTGCAAGTTCAGCTGGGTCTGGCATGTCAATGTCTCCCCCGATGCGCATGCCTTGGTCATCAGTAATGTGACGTCCATCAATGCCCCACAACCATCCACGAGGATGAGGGCCAAATTGGAAGTATTGTCCAGCCTCATTCCAATGGCCATTGAAGCATTGGAAAAAGAAATTCCGTCGTCCTTGGCTGAAGTTGTCCTTTAGTGGAACCAAGTGGTGGCACACCTCGACAATTTTAGATGGATCTGTTTCCCAACCCCATTCGGTACAAAGGTGTTGTTTGCCCAACGAATGGATGTTCAGTTTCCAGCTCCATACCAAGTTTGTTCCCCACTTCGACGAATGATCAAGCGCATTTTCTTCATTGTATTCCCAATGTGGTGGCATGTAGAGAACTAATCCAAACAACTCATACAAACGCTCATGGAAAGGAGCCTTGCACAATGAACAACGTCGGCGAACAATCATCAAGCTAATTAGGTAGAATGGATGGTACAAATGTTCGCACGTGCCTAGGTGCATTCCACCTTCCGGGCCAAATGGATTAAGGCAAATGGAACATGTAGTTCCATCATGCACGAAGGTTCAAGGGTTTGGCCACAGTAGTAATGGATTGCCCTGATGGTCGACGGCAGTGCCAACTTGATTCTTGAAATCCCAACCATGTTTGCACCAATCGATGGTTGTTGGTTGACCAGTACTGTTGATGGTCGCCATTTCCTCCATGTTGAAATGATCATCCACCAGGGCCCATGATATCAATCCAAAAACCCTCTCCTGATTGTGTGCGCCGTAATTGTAGTCAATTTTTTTGAATTCTTCCACCATTTGCCTAGTCCTATCAACACTGAAGACGCATGCCGTCTTCCATTGGTAATACTGCTCCATCAACGCATGCAATTGATTTTTCAATCTCAAATTCTTTGCAAACGCGTCCGTCAGTTGGGTGCTTTGGTCAACAGGCATTGCTGCAACTTCATTTGTGGGTAATTCTCCGAAGGACAATGAATCATCTTGAGTATTCATTGTTGCACCAACTTCTGCATGTTCCAATGGAATTTGAGAAGTATTCAAAAGCCCTTGTGCTTCCTCTCGTGGATCTTGACTAGCATTGGCCATTGTTGCTGCCTGGAGAGCGTGTCGAAGTGCCTCCATGTCACGTTGTTGTTGATTGATGATGTTGTCCTTCTCTTGGATTTTTTCCCTCAATTTGTTAACATCATTATACAAAGAACACAATTCCGCATTCTTGTCATTCACTTCGATCAGCAAACTCTGAATTCGGTTTGCAGCAATTGTAACATCGACAACTCCTACTACTAGTTCGTCCGTAGGTGGCACCTATTCCTCCACAACATTTTCAGGTAAAAACTCAGCAGTTGCATGCGCAGCCCTTCTCCTTTTAGCACGTTGTTGTTGTATTCTATGGCTGATTGGAACTACCACACGAGATCCATCAGAGTCGCTGTCCGTAGATGAGTCCGGAGTCTCATATGTTGGTGGTGGTTGAACTTGTGTAGTTGTTTTCCCTAGACCACCTTCCGGGTATCTTTTTACCCCCCTTGGAATGAATCCATTTGCTAGGGTAGGAATATTGACATCTTTTCCCGTTGTCTTCAAAGTTGACCAATCCACTCTCTTGTTCAACTTCACCTCTGTATGGACCCCTCGTGTAATGAAAAGATGCATTTCATTGCGTGGGACAGTCGCGACATCATACAACACTTGGACCACCTCAATGCATCGGGTCGTGAACTCCTCGTCAAGGCAATGTTTCAAATTTGCCTTGTAGAAGCGTCTGTGGAAGTTGTGGTGCTCTTCTGGGAAGACCTTGTCAATATGGCACCACTCGATGTAATTGGCGCAGTCATCAAAGGTCCATGGATCAGGCACGTCCTCCCACCCCTTGAATGCAAGCTTGGCTGGATTATGTAGAACATACAGTCGCTTACGATGTTTATTTCCTGGTCGAAGCCGGGTCTTGTCTCGTTCCTCCTTGGTCATTCTTGGTGGCGTAGCCATTTTTGCAGAAAAAATCGAAAATCTCCCACGTGGCAATCAAGAGAACCCCGCACAACGCTCACAACCAATTCAATGAAGAGGTGGAAGGCTGAGAGTATGCAGGGCGGGGACGAATGGGGCGGGGACGGCTTTATATAGCGGGAGGTGGGGTACGCCAGGGCGCGGACGCCATCGATGTGGGGGCGCGGACGTAAAGGCAGGGCATGAACGCCATCGAGCGGGGCGCGGACGCCATCGAGTGGGGGCGCGGATGTCAAACCAGGGCGTGGACGCCATCGATGTGGGGGCGTGGACGTGAAGTGAGGGCATGGACGCCACGTGCCAGGGCGCGGACGTCATCGCGGTTGGGGCGCGGACGTGTGGGAACGGGGCGGGAACGCGAGAGGATGGGGCGTGGACGTGAGGGGGGGGGGACTATATAAAGCGAGTCCCCGCCCTCATTTTTTTGCCAAGTCCGCGCCCTATGCCTCACACGCTAGTTCTAACGGCCTATGCGAGTGAGTTTGGTGGGTGGTGGGCTTGGCCGGCATATGTGACCCGGTTTTTAAAAAAAATTTGAACTTCCGTGCTTGGGGAGAGATACGGAGGCCCATCGTATAAAATATTCTTCATTATAAGAGGGGAAGGGAGTGGATCGGCGGAGAAACGTCCCATGTTCATAGATTTGGATGATGTTGGTGAGATGGTAATTCCATCCACGAATACATTGGTGGCCTCAAGTTCATCAAATCCTTCCTCATCAGGCCAAAAGAAGCGTAAGAAAGCATCCAATCCCCATATGCCTCCACACGAATTCATAGTTGAAGGGAGAGCAATAGTTGTGGTGTTCTACACTCGTCGAAGTACAACTATGTTGACCAGGGAGTATGTGGCGCACAACGAAGAAGGATACCACAAACTGACGAGGGACCTGCGAAGGGAGCTGGAGTCCAAATTTGAATCATCAGAGAAATTCAACAATTTCTCTGATTATTGGTTGCACCAAGACTGGCTGGATAAACAGGTGGTTGCCTTCACAACCAATATAGTGTCAAATTGGTGTTACCACACGGGGAAGAAAGAAGATGGTAGCGATTGGGACACGCAGAATAAAGAGGTGGTTGCAAAGTTGAAAATCATTCAAAACTTCGCTCAACAATTTTCTTCATCGCGTAAGAAAAAACAAGCACCATGGAAAGCGACAATTGAAGACGCCATAACGGCTCATTGTGTGAGTGGAACATTCAAGTGGCTTGAAAGTACAGTGAAAGTCATCCCCATGCCGGACAATAGTGCGGTTGGTTCATATGGGACCGTAAGGAAGGTGATGCTTACAAAACTTGAGAGCATTCCTAGTTGGATATTTTTTGCTGGGAAGAGCTTGAAAACCACAAATGAGAAGGAGAAGCGCCAAGGAATCATCAATGAGGCGGGAGGATGTCCAGTGATACATCCTGGCATCATTCGAATTGCGTACATCCACCCTAAAACGATGGAAGGCTATATCCTATGGTGGAATGGAGGATCTCTAATTTCTTTCTTATCCAAGTACAATTCGAAAGTGAAAGAATCAGTGGATGTGGATGACATTGAGCGTGAACAAGGTACGCTGCTGACAAAAGAAGAGTTTGCATGGGTTGCAACTTACCGAAGGAACCGAGTGAACTTGGCACTCTCCTTGCTTGTCATTGTGGGGAAATGCCACGATGCGTAGTATATGCACAACAACATAACTCCATCCAATGTTTTGCTCCATTTTGATGATTGGAAAGAGCACAAGGTGTACATAGGGATATGTGATTGGGGACTTTCTAGCCGAGTTGTAGAGAAAGAGCCATCAAGGTATGGCTTTCCCAACATGGAGACCCTAGCGAAGGAAAAGAAAAAGCAAAAGTTTGCAGCCCCTGAGTTGTTTTATGTATACGGAGAGCAAGGTTCAGCTAATTCAATTGAGGCCATGCAGAAAACGCATTTGTACTCCATGGTAGTTGATGCATATGCGGCGGGATGGATAGCAGCTGCAATTTGGCAAGAGGAGTGGGACCCCAAATACTTTACAACGAAGAATCCAGAGCAATATGTGAACCTCCACTACAAGAAAACATGTCCAAAATGACAGAAATTCGTCCTAATTGACAAAAATCAGCCCCTCCTAATCTACAGAAAATTGACAGATTTTTGTCAATTAGGACAATTTTCTGTCATTTCGGACAGTTTTTTGTCCTAATTGACAAAAATCTGTCAATTTTCTGTAGATTAGGAGGGGCTGATTTTTGTCAATTAGGGCGCGTTTCTCTTGTAGTGCTCAGGATCAAATTGAGAAGCCTCATGAAAGATGATGTGAGTGAAAGGGCGACAGTGCAAGATGTTTTGGACACATTGAAGAAGGCCCCCCACTGTTGGACTATGCCAGATTGTTGTTATCGTACATAGTATTTAGTTTTTTTAATTTTTGTAGTTTATCATATAGTTCAGGCATAGAAGGTAAACCATTCTCGTAGAGGACCATGTGTACATACTTGGCAATTGCGAAACATCTCAAATATATATAAAATCGGATGTATTCTCTACTCAAAGTGTCATAATATATTAATATGCCATATCATTGTTCTTTCTCATTGCATTTTTATTTTTTATGAATTCTATGAGTTGATGGTAAAACCTCTACAAAAACAGTGAATGCAATAGTTTGGTATAAAAATACATACACTGTATTTTTTCAGTAGGTCTATATTTTTATTGTTTCTTTTTTGAACAAATGGAAAAAACAATGTATTAAAAGAACAAGTCTATATTCTAGAAGTTACTGAAGCCCCCCCTCCAAAAGAAAGTAATTGATCCACCAAAAAAAAGAATGACATTGAAGTAGATTGGAATAATTTTAGTAATGAAATAAATAAATAAAAGGACAGAGAATGATGGAACAAAAAAATAAGAATAATGGCTTTGAGTTCAGATGGAATAACTTTAGTGAATCAGAAAAATAAAATAGGGAAGGGAAATATTGAACAAATAAAGCAGAACTATGAGTTCGAATAAAATAGTCTTCCTAATTAATGAACCAAAATAAAATAGAAATTGGAAATTTGGAATGTTAGAACATGAAAATTGTCCATTTCTTTCAAAAAAAGATGTTCGAAAAGAAAAGAATAACTATGAGTTGGTATGGGAGAGTTTTAGGAATGAAGAAAAAAAAAAGAGAGAATGATCCGAACCGAAAAGAATGGCATAGAGTTGGGATGGGAAGAGCTTTGTTCATTAATGGAAAAAAAATAGGAAAGGAAATGATGGAACAAATACAAAATGGATTGGGCTTGGGTTGGAACAATTTTGTGAGAGAGATAAGCCCACAAAAAATAGTGTGTCAAAGTGATTTCAACTAACAGCCTCAAAAAATTACCATTTAGTTCAAATAGAGTTGGGATACCACAAAAAATAAATGGAATTCACTTGGGATGAAAGAGTTTTGCTATGGAACAAAAAATGAAAGGAATGGGAATGATCAACGAAAAAGAAATGACCTCGGCTTGGGATGGAACAATTTTGCTAATCACGGAAAATAAAATAGGAAAAAAAAGTCATTCCACCCTACACAGGTGGCATTGAATTCAAATAAAAGACTTATGGTAATGATGCCAAAAAAATAGGAAAGAGAATGATTCCGCCCAAAAAATAATGGCAGTCACTTGGAATGGAAGTGTGCTTTAAAAATCTATGTCCAAAAGGGGAGATGGGGTGACCAAAGCTTTTGAAAAGCATACCAATTTATTTTAGGGTGGCCAGTTATTTTGAAGGAGTTATATAATCTAACATTAAAAGAAATATGAATGGTGGAGTGCTTTCGAATATGGAAATGCTTTGGGTGTCAGTGTAATATAATGTAACACCCAAAAAATTTATGGAATGGTGGATTGGTGGAGTGATTTGGACGTGGAAGTGGTTTGGGTGTTACAAACTTATAATGAGGTAATTTAACACCCTGCAAAAATATGGAATGATGGATTGATTAGGATATGGAATTTATTTGGGTGTTACAGTGATATGATCTAACATTAAATAAAAATATGGACTGTTGTAGTGACTTGGAATATGAAATGGAAATATGTAAAAAGCATATTAATTTAGTATATTTATTAAATCCCATCCACGCCCTGACGTTCACGTCCGCGCCCTGACGATGGCATCCGTGCCCTGACATTCACGTCTACGCCCTGACGTTCACGTCTACGCCCTGACGATGGCATCCACGCCCTGACGATGGCATCCACGCCCTGACGATGGCGTCCGCGCCCTGACGATGGTGTCCGCGCCCTGCAGGTTCAAAAATCCACGTGGCATCCTAGTGGCATCCACGTGGCCTATTTTTCCATTTTCATAAAGTCAATTTTGTGTTGACTATATTGGACGGGCGAGCCCTCTAACGGACGGGCAAACTGGACGTCCGTCCATTATGACAACCATGCATCAATGTATGTTTGTTATAACTTGAACACATTTTCTTAAATCCCTTAGTAATTCAAATTTGATTTACTTTAAATATTTTCAAGTAGTATTTTAACAATGGTGCAACTTTTCAAAAGTTAGTGTTAGTATACCAATAGAGGTTAAATTAAATCATGCAATGGATTTGGCATGAGGAAAAAAAAAACATACAACTACTAAAAGTAAAGACCACCAATGATGCATAACTTGAAAAAAAAATCTCCTATTGGAAAAAAATGAAAATCAATACATTAATGAATAAAAAGGTGAAGATCCAAGAATTTCAATGATAAAAAATTATAATGAGTGAAAGAACATGGAAAATCATACTTGCAACTTTTTTTGCCTTCTCTAATGGTAAAGATAGGCTTGTCTCCCGCAATTGGAGGATCACTTACAACATAGTAAATGACAATGCACATATTGAGGGCAGTGATGTCCTCTATGTACAATTGTTGTATTTCTAAGTCACTATGTAGTTGCATAGTAGAGGTCACGTAGTTGTGTTGCTAAGGTAGCCCCAAATCATGGATGTACTTCCAATGCACATTCTAAAGCACTCGCAATTGAGATGGTGCCTGCACCCAATGCAAAGATTCCAATTTTATATGCCACAAATGAAGAAGTAGATTGTGCTTTCATATTCATATCGTATTGCTATAGGAAGACGAAAAATACTAAAAACAACATTTTGTAATTAGGGATGTCAAAGCATCCTAATCCCGCGTCTATGGGAGTGTCGGTAACACCCTGAAGTTTATATGTTGGAAGCTACCATGTATGTTAAATACCATGTCAAGGAACCCTACATCCCTCCCGATTTTGGAAGGCTTCACAAGTATGAGTTCAATACCATGTCTAAGATCCCGCCGTGACAAATGCTCTCTCTAGGATTTCTTCTGTACCAAAATATCCTTTAGTTTTAGAGGTGTCAGACCACTTACCATCTTGCATTCTTGGGGGCTTTATTTCCTGAATCCATTTAACACCATAGCTACATAAGAGAAATCCTAGGGAATTCGTGAGACCCTAAACTCATCTCCTCTTGTGAATCAAAAGAAGAAGCCATTGAAGTAACTACTGCTACATACACTTTGTAAACTCAACTACTGAGCTATACCGTCCCCTAAGGAAACATTGTTGTCTTTTGTCTTTATTTTTTACTGTACCGTGTAATAAAGGCGCTCGTTTCTACGTGCAGTGAGCTGTCAGAAGTAGGATACTTCCCCAAAAGAGCATCATAGTCATTTCTTAGTCACACTGAAGTCATAAAGTATTTACATTAGAGAAATGAGAGTCACTACAAGATCTACCTCAGATAGTGGGCTAGCCCCCCATTATTCACTTTGTCTTGTATATACTCTCCAAACTCCAAGTATGAATGAAAGTCCCTTAACCTAAATCCACAGTCGCATTGCTGACAAACAATGATTGTTGCTTCCCTCCTTTGCTAGGAGCGGTGCAATTATGGAATGGCAATCATTCTTTAGTTGTTCTGGACAATCATTCATTCCCGGTCACATTTGCCGTTGATTTTTTGTAGTGAAAGAATCCAACTCAGTTTGACAATGTTTTGATGACCAGTCATGTCTTTCATTTTTGGTTTAATAGAGGCCAGAAAGATGAATCGGTATAGATTTCATATTTGATGACCGTTTTGGTGGGTACTAGGAGGTTTTTGCAAAACCACCATCAGATCCAATAGTGGTTTTGTAGGAACCTCCTAGTACCCCCACAATCGATCACATTGATAATTGCATTTCCTAGACCTTGTAATTGTTTACTCTACCTTCTTGTATCGACTTTGCCCAACTTGTCCCAAACTGTCAAATGCTCTTCTCAGACAGTCGAACTTGTTCCAGACTATTGACCACTCTTTCTGGACTACCAAACACTCTTTTTGGACCATCAAACTTGTCTCGAATTGTCTTAGACTATTGAACTTGATCCAAATTGTCAAACTTGATCCTAGACTATTGAATGGTCTTTCCATATTGTCGAACTTGTTCTGGTTTATCGAACGCTAGAACTAAATTTGGATTGTCGAATGCTCATCTTGGACTGCGGAAAATGATGTTGATATATCACTTCTAGAGAAGACTGCGGCCTCTTGTTCTAATCCGTTCCATTATAGTTGTGAAGCATGTGCTTTTTTTAGTATGATTAGGGTGCAAACACAGTAATTCTTAATAATGAGTGTCATTTCATTTGTTAATTGATAGAATCTATCAAGTATCAACGAACGAGTAGTAGTTGCATATTCCTCTTAGGATTCAACCTTTGTAGTCCTCTCATATTTTGTTCAATGCGCCAACAAAATGAATCGTATAATTTGAACTTATCATGGACTATCTTGGACTATCAAACTTGACCTGGACTTGTCCTAGACTATCTTGGACTGTCAAACTTGACCTGGACTTGTTCTGGACTATCAAACGTTCGATAAGTGAGGTTACCTCAATTTCAGTTTGGTGGCGTTTATTTCACAAGATCGAAATGAAAGGGTAATTTTTGTATATGGACATCATCTTGTTCCCATATACTATCTCCAAAATGTGAAAATATCCAGAAAAGAGGCCAGTATGTTACCTATAAGCCTTGTTTCTGTCTTAGTTGAACTACAGATATAGTATGAGCTTTATACAAATGGCGCCCTTCGTGAAAGATACACTCTAAATGTAACAATTGAAGGTGGAGAGAGGAAGCCTATCTATTAATCCCTAATTATTGGTGCAAATCTTTTGGTGAGAGAGATATATATGAAGATACACTAGAAGTCCTGAGTCTCAATTACCATTTGTCTGTGGGATTCATAGATATTTCACATTGAATCGATGCTATAATACATGATCAAGTATTTTATTTGTAAACATGTATCTTTATAGGTCCAACCAATTTGTGCAACCAGCCATGTATTGTTTGAAAACATGTATACCCAAGATTGGTATTTCTGTACATTCTAAATTTCTATCCGAGACCAGAATCTTGGGTATTAGGAGGTCCTGTCTACAAACCACCGTCGGATCCAATGATGGTTTACAGGGAACCTCTTGGTACCCAAGATTCCAGTTTTGGAGAGAAATTTTTTCATTTTTTTCATTTTGAGTGAAGTCCTTGCAATCGAGGCATAGACTAGGATTTTGTGAGAATTATTAGTAGTGAGCTCTTTAGAATTTTATAGTAATGAAATCATCTATGGGATTGTGCTTTTAAACTTCTCTAGAATATGAGCAGTAAGACCAATATCAAGGGTACCGTGAAGTAACCCTGAGACCACTATCGGATCCGACTGTGGTTTCAAGGGTGCCTCATGGTACCCCTAATATTGGTCATCAGATCATTTAAGATACTATTTGTGATCCATGGTTGTAGTTTGCCCTATAGGTTTCTCATGTCTTCACTATTTGTATTTATTTTCAAACAATAGGTAGTTTTGTATTGCAACCTTGTTGCTTGCACTTACATGTTTCATTTATAGTCAATTGTACAACCGTCATTGCATTGTAGGGGAAGCCTAAGTCATTTAAATTATGAGTTGTTATAAGTTGTCCAATGAATTCAACTTGAAACTACCATTCAATCAATGTAGTCCATATTTATGTCACATATTTGTAATGTGTAAGTTTTTTGCACTTGACACCTTGTAAATTGCATTCTGGGACTCAGCTACATACTTAAAACCACATGAAAAGACTCAAATTAGGATGAATAGTATATTTATTAATTTTTGTAATTATTCTATAATTTGTAGGATATATTTGAAATGATTTAGTATGACTTAGACTCTAAAGTATGTAGATTGTGATAGGAGAATTGCCTAACTAATAAAAATAATTCTGAAAATTTTGTTCTTGGAAGAATAAAAACATGGCCATTAAATGAAATTTACTTCTTTTATTCCAAATTTTCTTAAAAATAACTTAAGGATTAGAAATCTCTATTAGTTCTTAATTTCTCAATGGTGCTTTCATTATAATTTTATAGATGTTTACATGAATAGCTATAGGAAGAATAATAGAATTGTTGAGTAATGCAAGTAATTAATAACGTATTAATATGTTTTTCAAGTAATGAATTATTTTTCTTTAATTTTTTAACGTATTATATTACATTTAGTTTTTTTAATGAATTTCTAATATTATTGGATAAATTATTTTAAATATAATTCAAGAATTGCCATTCACTCTAAAATATTTTGTTATTGATGGTCATTCTTGTTGTTCAGTTGTTATCACGTATAGTCCAATTTCTAAACACACGTCAGTGCATTTATGGTCTTGCCACATTCTAAAACTTGTTTTTTAATGTCCTTGAAGTTCTTTCACATTGTATGGACCTCAATGGCATGAACATCTAAATCTTTAAACCCACTTGCTTGCATTTAGGGGCCTTAGAAGTCATATAATGCAATGCCTCTTTAGTTTTGAAGTACAATTGAAGGACTTATCTTGTATTTTAATCACTTTTAGGATTATTTACATTAAGAAGAAGAACTTTAGGATTATTGGATTGGACTAGAATGCAAATGATTTAGTGTATATATTTTTTTAACTTCAAGCTCCCTTCAATATATTATAGGGCAAACATAATATCATAAAGTATGCTTTAGGTTTAGGGTTGTATCAATAGAGGGATTGGGATTTACTTTAAGACATTTCATATTATATGTCTCATACTGGAACTTCTTGCAAAGAAATGATGTTGTCTCTCCTCTTTAGTCCCTTTCATTTTGAGATAAAATTTGTGAAAGTGACATTAATTATCTAATTTGTATAGATGGAGTCGACAATTGATATCACTGGGCAAGCTTCTTCTTTAATGATACCTAGCACAATTGACAAGGTTGGAATAATGCCGATACAATCTCTCCTACACCAACAAACGACAACAAAATCATCGATTCAATGCCACACGGAAATAGTGATGTGGTAAGCCTAGGAGACATCCTAGATGCTTGCGATCGGACTGCTGATCAATTAGAAGAACTTCATGTTAGTCGTTTTAGTGGACAAAAGACTCGAAAACAAAAACAACCAATTTTTTCATCTGAAAGTTCTAATAAAGAGTATAGCTCTAATTCAAAGTCAGAGTTCTCAGTTTGTAGTCCTCAAATTGAGCAGTTTTGTGCTTATATTGGAACTATAGGAAGACACAAGGTGATTATTATTCATCTCAGCTCTGACTCTGATTGTAGCATTGATGTTGATTCCATTTGATTAGAATAGCTTACATTTCAGAGTCTCAATATTTTTCCATGACCATTGTGGGTATATCTTCGAATGATTTTCGTTATATCATTTCTGTGAATCATGTTATATTGCCTATGATGTCATTTAAATTTTATCAAATGTTCTCTTACAATTCTTTGTTTTATGTAATTGCATTTCATTGAGATGTAATATTAAATTTGAATTTTGTCATTTACTATGCAGATAGAAGAGTCTCTTTTTGCTTTGGCACAGCAAAATCAAGCAATAGTGACACCAGGGACTGATGAGACTACGCAATTTGAGATTGGAGGTCATGAAGAAGGAGACCTTCTTATGGATGACATTGATGATAAAGACAAGGAGAAAGAATTTCTAGAAGATGAGCTCCGCCGTTCTCAAAAAGTTGATTTAGTGTCAACCATCACTAGTTTTAGGATGAAGCTTGCACTATAAGAAAACGGCATTTTTTTTTACATTTAAAAAAACATGAAGTGATGTCTAGTACAACAAGGATTGTGTTTGAATCAATGTGACCAAAAATTCATCTATTTCAATGTGGCTAAAAACATGTCTTGTTTTCCCCAAAACGTGCAAAATCACAATTTATTTTGGGAAAATGTCACCTACAATAGGTTTCTAAAAGTAGTTGTGAGTGCACCACGTAGAGGGCAAAAGTGTGCGGGAAATACCACAGAGGCAATTTTTTCATCCAAAAGCATTTTGACATAGAAGGTGACATGGAACATGAGAAATCATGACGTAGATGACTAGTAGGATGACGTGGACCCAACAAAAAAGTGACGTGGCACTTGATGTTAGTTTAGTTTTTGAAAATTTTAATGTTGTTTTTTGAGATGTCGAATTACATGTCTTTCAAGACATCAATTAGTGCATACCATATCTTCAAGAAAATATCAATAGAAATTAATTAAAATAAAATATTAAATTCAACAAGAATTGAAAAAAACTCACCATCTACCATTTTTTTGAATTTTTAACATCTAGACGTTGCTTTGGACATTTACATGTTTTAAATAGTAGGAAAAACATCACATACATTTTATATTGATTACAAATTTTTTTTAGATGTTCCATATACATTGTTTCACTTCCCACTACCTCACTTGTATAAAGACCAGTTCTTTTCATTTATAATAGCATAATGCACATCCATTCATTTTTCTTTATTTTTTGCAAAATGTGACACGTGGTTGCCTTTTTCTTCAATTTTTCACATATGGTCAACATTCTACCATTGATAATAGTAGTTTTTATAAATTTATCCATAGTCAAAATGAATCTACTTGCTGATGTGGCATCTTTGTCTTTTTTGTGATGTCTAAAAAACACAAATGTGTTTTCGTAGATGTCGCTTTTAATAAGTTTGTTTACATTGACATTACATCCTTTTCCATGTTCTCTATATATATTTTTGTCGACATCACTTTGAATTCTCACCCCGGAGGCCTAGAATCCATTGAAGCAGTGATGTTTAACCCAACATGGCCTATTTTGCGAAAACAACCCCCAAAACATTGTTTTCTTATAGTGTTGAAAAGCTCACGCTTTTGCATACTACTATGCAAATTAGTGCCAATGCCAATGGTGAAACCAACACTAGCCTCTGACATTGTGAAACTTGAGCAAGATTTTTCTTGTGGGTACCATGAAGGAGTTGCGGTGCTCTACATATCAACAACAAATGAGGTAGGTGAGAGCTTAAACTTCATGGAAGAAGAGATGAATGGATGGAATTCTTTGTGGAAGCAATGCAATATTGAGTTCCAAGAGTACTTGGAATCTATACCAGAGTTACGGTTCATGAAGAACTCAAAGTTCTTTGTGTGTGACAAAAATCACCATCACATTGCTTGGATGGATTTGATTGATAGGAAGTATTTAGAGGACACTCTATTTCACAAAGCAGTGGATTGCATTGTTTTGGAGACAAAGGGAAAACTGAGCTTGTCATACAAATGATGTATGATGTCAACAAGTGAGTCTTTTTTTGACAATTTTTTTGTCTTTGCTTATAGTTATTGTGACTTTTAATTATGTGTGATGTATTGTTTATAGATGTTGAAAATTACTAAATATATCACGTAAATTGCAAAGCCACGGAGGATTTTCACGTGAAGACCAACCTTATTCACACTCTCTATTGTGTACAAAAGTATAGGCTACAATCCTTGGAAAAATTTGTAGAAATGTAGAGGCCTTTGGAGAGGAGATGGTGTATTGTCCAACCAACGAGGCATTGGTACTCTGTGTTGGTTGATGTCTTTACCGCTTTTGTATTCCAAGTGAGAATCATAGTTGTGGAAGTCTCAAATATTTTAATTTTTCAAATTTGATTTATTTTTCATTGTTCATTATTAGCTTTAATGCATTATGATGTTTTATAATGAAAATGATATTGGAGTTTTGCAGCAAGAGATATCCAATGCAACGGACACGGCAGTACGAAAGTATATTGAGGTCATAACATTCGAGGAGAAAAGTGAGCAAAGTGTTGCTAATGCAATGAGGGTTGCAGCAAAAGAGAAAACTACAAAGTTAATTGCAAAGATGCGGAAGTTGCTGGCTATTGCAAACCCCGTACATGGTCTTGGGTTCATTGAGCAGGTGTAGTTTCCTTACTGTACAAATCATACAAATAGATATTTTTTATTGTATTTTTATTTTTGTAGTAATAACTAAATGTATTGTTCTGTAGATTGAAAAGCATTGAAGCATGAATGAGGTCTCTGGGATGACTCTTGAGAAGCTACAGTTGATTGCAACATGCAACACATCATCATTTCAGAAGATCAAATTCTTGAAGGGGTGGAATTCCTTAATGTCCTCTAGAGATGCTTAGCGTTTTCCAGCTAAGCTTGTTTCCGAGGAGAAGCTTTTGCCTTTTTTCAACAAGTGTGTTTGGTGGACAGGGGTAAATTTATTTGTGCTTTCATATTTGACAATATGTGTATTTGAACTGAATATCAAAAGTCTTTGTACTTTTGAATTCAATAAAATTTAGTTGCTCTTAAGTCTTATATAACTTCATGAATGTGTGAAATTGATGTAGATAGAGGAAGCTGCTGTGGAATATTTTGATAATGTATTACAGAAGGACAACCTCCACATCAACATGGCATCCCTGCTTGAGCCAAAATCTCTAGCAGAGTATATTGAAGGATGGAGGAGGAAGATTTGAGACCAAGCATTTGGCCCCACATGAAAAGGATAGAATGCTTTTAAGAAGTCGGACTCCTTCTCAAGTTATGATGGAGCCAAAATAGTGGTTCGAAGAGTTATTTTTTGGTATGAATATGAAACTTTATTTTGTAATTATTATTTCATTCATTGAGATGTTTGGCATATAAAATTTGTACCATGATTACTTTTGCTGAACTATATTTGGAGGAAATTTTTTCAAATGGTTAGTTTGAACCAAAAGTAGGGGTACAATGGGATAGCCAAAAACAACCATTGAATCTAATAATTGTTTCTAGAATACCCCTTAGTACCTCCATTTTTGGTTTTTCACTAAATTTTTATAAATGTTTGAAATGTTGTATTTTTTTTGTATTTTTTGCAACTAATGATGCATTTTTTGGTGTAGTTACTTCAAACGTGAGCTTGTACTAAAAAAGGCTATTGTTTGAAAGGATCCACCTCCATTTTTGTCAACCTGGATGGATCAAAGTTTTGTAGAGTGCATGTACACACTGAGCCAACTTTGGACATTCACAATAGCAAATCTTTCTAGTAGAGGATGGTATATTGATTGTCCCATCACATATACTCATCCATCAAAGATTGCACTTCACAAGTCATTTGATGGCCTCAGGGTTATTGACATAGAGGTCTCTGAGTTTGCTGATCTCAGTGATACGCAGAAGAAGAAGACCATTGCACGAAGGATACTTGCAGACAAGAAGAAGGAAGACAAGGAACAAGAAATTTGGATAAACAAGGACAAGAAGGAAGTAGAATGGTTGGTGAAGTTGGCGGAGAAGGAGGAGGCAAAGAAAGGAGGGAAGGGCAAAGGCAAAGGCAAGAAAAAAGCTGAAAATAGTGGCCAAGTTTTAGCGTCTTCGACGGTGGACCAAGGCTCTCAAATGCAAGTTGGATCTTGTAGTGGAATGAAGAGGAAGGCCATACTACTAGAGCTTATAGAGGACATGATTACACAAGGAACCCAAATAATAGTCATAAGTAAAGAAGAGGAAGTCAACTTTGAAGAATTGATCATGAGCTTGTCCATCATCGACGTCATAGATAATATGGACCAAATTGCTACACGGAAGTCATGGACTTTTTTAAAAGGTGAAGTATTTTTTAATTTTAAATTGCAATTGGATTATATTGTTCAATGCCATGAAGGTTTTATGAAGTTAGATTTATCTAATTCAATGAGAAATTGTTCTTTTTTTTTGTAGATGTTAGCAGGGAAGGGCCATACATATGATGGTATTCTGAACCGTCAACCAAGAGTGGACCTCATTATTTTTTATTGCTAGGAAAATTTGGTACCCTAGTTCCTGAGGTTTCTATTCCACAAGATTTGGTGCCATTATGGAACTGTGACCTGGAATACGAAGCCATTCAAATGGCGTTTGTCTTTGCAAATTGCAAAGATGCATTTGCAAGACCATGGGTGTATGATTGTGTTTCACTTGTGGTGTGCTACTTCAAAGGACATCATTGCAGGATTATGTGAGGCATATCCCACATTGATGCAAAAGGCCAATTGGTTGGGTATCAACCGTATGCATTTGACCTCTGTTTTAGACAAGACGGCCATAATATGATTTTTGAAAATGTATATGATTTTATTGGCATTTTATAGTATAAATTGTTTAATTAATTTATTTCTTATACTAATTTTTTTTAAATGTTTGTAGACTATGAAGTTTAAAATCACTGTGTTAGTGAAAGATTGAGGTGACAAAGGAAAATCCATATTGTCTTACAAGTGCACAGAGGCAATGTGGAAGGCAAAAGTGGACCTTCAACAAGACGACATGTTTCAAAATTATATCATAGAGGACACTATGTTAAAGAATGACACAACATCAATTCCATGGCAGAGGGCTCGTGAAAAGGATGCAAGGTTTTTGCAATTCTTCATAGAAGAGACAACTGAAGAAGGGGATTTGGTATTGAACTGCATAGCATCTACGAGTAAGTTTTGAATTCAATGATTGTGAACTCAAATTTAATTTCACATATTGAATCAACAATTTAATGAGTTTGAGATTGGTTATTGCAGGTGCATCGATTACAGCATGTCGCAGTACAGGACACCACATTGTGACTTTGGAAGAAGACAAAGATATTTTCAATGCTATCCTCCAACCCATAAAGAGAGTCATTCCAACTACGGCTACACTTAAAGTGACACAACTTCTGACTCTAGTGGTGGCTTCACAAGATCTAGATGCAATAATCATGGTGCCTCATAAGTTTGCTCAGAAGGATAGATCGATCTACTAAGTAAGTTTTGAGATTTTTTAATTCTTTGTGTGCATAGTACTTCTTATGTTTCATGAATCTAACAATGTACAATGGTATTTGTTTACAAACGTAAGGAGTTGAAGTTGGCTCATACATTGGTAAAGAAACAAAGGCTTATCTTGAATCTAGAGAAGTCTTTTGATCTTCCTGAATATGCCGAGCAAATGGCATCAATAATGGTAGACTTTGGTTGCCCTAAACCAAAAAAGCATAGAGAACCTTATGCTTTAAATGTTTTACAGTTCTTAGATGTTAATGCATTAGAGGGTAGAGAGACTTTAGATTCATCTACAAATGATGATTCCACGACCGAGTCCATTGCAACTTAGATTCATGAGATTGATATATTTCGTGAGTCAAACTATTATATGTTGCTTTTTATTATAATTTGATTTGTGTGTTTTATGGCTACATCTTGTGCGTCACTTATTTCTTTGTACACTTCTGCATCTCATGATTTCTATGAAATTTTTGTACTAGAAATTTTGGTAATTCTAAACTTCTAAAAAAATGTTAAATGAGTAAATGTTACTTATTTTATAAAAAAACTCACATTTCAAAAATAAATTTACCTACATCCACAGTCATAGGTCCGTCATCCAATTTCCCAAAAAAAAGTTTTCTACTCACAAGCTCATAGGTCCATCATCCAATTTCCCAAAAAAAACATTTCTACTCACAAGCTCACATGCTAGCAACCTTGAATTTTCATTACCCCCCAAATTATTATGTAGAAGTAGGTGTGAGATAGAAAAAAAAACTAACTCTTTAATAGTTCTAAGATGGAATTGAAACACATTGATTGTAATGGTGAGATTGTTCTAATAAACAAATTTAACCCTATCAAACACCTTTTTTTGAAAAATTGTGAAAATTGCAATTTGAAATTACTCTTTTGGCTCTATATAGTCAAGAAAATACCAAAAGAGTTGGACTGCAATAAACTTTGCTAAAAGAACTTGACTCCAAGGCCATAATATGGATTCAAATTTACTTAATATTTTTTAAACAAGCAAAGGAAGTAAAATTTGCCAAAAACTAATCCAACACTTATCTTTATGTGGACCTTGAATAATGAATGTGCAGTGCAATTTAGAAGTCATATTGAATGATAGCTTGAAATTTATGAAGAATGCTCATTGGCTTTAGCTTATGAAAGTAAACTTGGTTTATTACTTAAATATGCAAGACAACAAATCTTATAAAAGCACTCAAAATACTTATCTCCAACTAGAAGAGTGGTTAGATCCTTCTACAATGGGAAGCAATACTAGATATGGAAGAATTGCTAGTGCAACTAGTATGCCTAGTACTTCACTTGAATTAATGGTTCCACTACAAGAGAAAGGGATATTTTAAGTATGGTCCTAGAGATAAGATTTTAAGTAATGACCTTTTTAGGAGATTTTAAGTAAGAAATACACGTCTTTCTAGTAAAATTTTATTAAAAAGACAGGTATTTCTTACTTAAAATCTCCTAAAAAGGTCATTATCTAAAATCTTATCTCTAGGACTATACTTAAAACACCCCTTTCTCTTGTAGTGTTCTAAATAAAAATAAAAATCATAAATAAGTGTCATTTTTTTTTTGGAAAGTTAGAAAGTATTGAAGAAGAATCCAACATTAGCTTAAGAGAGGCCACTTTTGATTGGAGTAGAGTATTTCATTGTTGTTGATAGTGTCCAATTGAAATTAAATTGGTCGAAGTAGTGAGTCATTTGACAAAGGATTCATCTAGAAAAGTGTATTGAGGGCTTGAGGCACTTCTTGTGATGATCAAATTTAAGTAGGAAACAAAATCCATCCAAAATCCATCCATTAAGGTAGGTTGTTTATTTGATATTAGTGAGATCTCCCAAATTGTGTGTCTTCTAATTGCGGGCTTGGTATTATTGAAAAGCTCTCAGCATGGAGGGATGCATGGGCTTTCTTTGTAACATTTGGACTTACGGTGGGGAAGTTATGGATTCTTAAAGTTATTTTTGAATCTTAAATTATAAAAAATATTTTTACTTTTATTTTGAATGTAGCAATCATACAAGGCACACTAGTATTGACTATAAGCAAGTTATACCAACAAGCAATAAGTTGTGGATTCTAGCTGTAAAAAAGGGAGCACCTCATTTTCTTGAGTGCATAAGATCTTTTTTGTCTAGCAAATGGTTGGAGTGTCAAGTTTAAAGTAGTTGATTTGTTGCAACTTGGAAAATGATCACTTCTAGTGAACTTGTTGAGATAATAGAATTAATCATTGGACCACTAGCCAGAATTGGAAAAAACACAAGACGAAACTCTTTAGAGCACCAAAATTGAGGTCCCATAGACTTTGGAGTTGTGTTTCTTTTGTACTATTCTTAGTTAAACCTTCCTTTGACACATATTTACAAATACACGACAAACTTTATAATTAATTTTAATATTGAAAACTATTATTTCCTCATTTTTGAATGTTGTGCAACTCCAATTCTTTTTACATAGACTATCATTTCATTTCAATGTAGTTTGATGTGAGTTAATCCTTAAAAGAACATTTGAGATCTTAAAAGCATTGTCCAAACTTGGATTCTAAGATCTTTTTAGAATAGGCATAATGGTTTTTAGTCTTGAGTTCAATCAAGAAAAATTTCTACTTTTGCACGGTTCACTCAACTTTCCACTTCATTTTGTCAAACTTAATTCTTTGATTTTTAAATTGAACCTAGGTCTTAAATACTCTAAAATCTTTATCAAAAGAGGTGATACAACACATTGGACATGGATGAGCGTACATTTAACACAATTTGAATATCTGACTATGCATAATAAGCCTTTGTCATCCAATGGATCTTGAATCGTCCAAAGAGTGACTTAACTCATCTTTCTTCACACGGTAAAACAATGGTGCTAGTACGTGAGCATGAAAGTATGAGCTTGTGAGCTTTAATCACATATATAAGTAGATATACTACAACCATTGAAGGTGCTTATAATATAAATACCTATATTAAAGGTATCTATATCATAGTATATTATAATCATGAATTTTTTTAATAATATAGACACCTATAATATAGATGTATAGACTTCTAAGCTCATGTATTCATGTTTTTAGGCTCACATGATAGTAACCCTCTATGATAGGAGTGCATCATCTCACATTCCTTGTACAAGCTTCATTGAAAAATCATGATGCACATGCAAAGTCCAAAAGGAGTTTTTCCGATTCCAATAAGAAACCTATGGAAATAGCTTTCATTCTCATGTGTGCTTTGTAAAATCCATTTTTTCATTTATTTTTTCTATATCTATATCTATAGACCTTTAATTTCTATGTTAGAATTGAACATTTTGCCTATTGTGTACTTATATGTTTAATTTTTATGATACTGCTTTTCAATTAGTGATATATATGAGGCTATGACGATTTCTACACCCTTCAATTACTCTTTGAACATACACATGTATAAGATTGAGGCACTAGTAGTCAATCATTTAAGCAATTTTGAAGCATGATGTGGTGAAAATTTTTTGCACATAGGAAGATAGGAAATATGGAGATACCAAAATTCTCAAAATATTATCTCCAAAATTGAAAATACTATGAATTTTGGAAGCCAAAAACTGCACTTGTTTAGTAGCCTATGTCTAGAGTCTTTCAATTCCAATCATTCAAGAACTACTTTGTTACTCACTACTTTTTACTTTCTTGCTCACTACTTTGGGTCATCTGTTATAACTTTATTAGTCCAAACCTTCAAAAGGACAAAAAAAAACATTCCAAGCTTGAGTTCCAACCTAAGGTTGGAAATAGTATACCCTACAAGTTGGGTATTGGGCTTAGTTGACAACTGGTGCCTCAACTTTATATAATTTAGAGTAGGTCATTGCCTTGAAATGTCAATGGTCTATAACAAATTAATTAATAATGGTCCTCATGTAAAGTGATTTTGAATAGGTGGTGCGTTTCTTACATGCCATGGAACATGTCATATATTTTTTAATTGCAATTTGAAAGTTATAGGTGTGGAAGTTGTAGACAACCTTTATTGCAATCGAAGAATTCCCTGTTTTTTGTGGTATTATTGAAGACAAAGTACATTTTTGTCAATTGCTATCAATTGGAGGTACGATGTCGTGATGTGGGTTGTCTACTATTTGAATTAGACATCTTATTAGTTAAAAAATTAGTTGTTAGTATTTTGTGTTGTGAGTTGCTAATGGTGGGGTATGTAAATATTAAGAGCCTTGGTCTTGACTACGTTGTTGCCGGTTGATAACCGATTGTTAGTAGTTGGATACTAGGGTATTGGAGTTAAGGTTAGGGTAAGCCGGCGGCTAGCCGGCAGGGTTTGTGGTGGCTACTAGAGGCAAGGGTTGATCCTTTGCTCTCTCTCTCTTTTTCTTGTCTCTTAGAGGGTTGGAGGGTGTGGAGGTACTTGAGTGAGTGAGTTGTGTTGTTATGGGAGGTTTATTTGAAGTAAAGTATTGATTTGGGGAGCTTTTGTGTAACATTTTGCAAAAATATTGTTTGAGCGTTATAGTTTGGATCTGGGCTTTTGAAGAATTGATACATAAGTGTGCCAAGTTTCAAATCTAGATCTACTATAAAGAAAAAATTATAAAGTGTTGAAGTGGAGGTGTTTGAATTTCAAGGCAGCCAAGGAGGGTATATTGAGGAGCGTCATTCTTATTGAATTTTTGTGATATGAACGTGAAATTTAAAGAGTACTCTTTTTATCTTATCTTCTACTTTGTGTCAGAAATTTAGCTTCAATGGACTTGAGATCTAAAAGTTATGTACAATATACAACCGAGGTATGGAGGCAGTGAAGGTTTGAGAAGTCAGTATTAGGGAAATGTCCACCAAAGTTGGATGATATCTTATATTGAGTTGAAAATTAGTATGAAAGTATTTAAGAAATTGATCTATAATGTGACAAAGTTTCAAATCATTTGAAATTACTCTCCAATAGTTATGCTAGATCAAAGTTAGGTATGAGACTGTAGGGAATTTTGACAAGGGTTAGAAAGTCAATATTGGGGAAATGTTCACCAAAATTGTATAGTATCTTGAATAAAGTTGAAAACGGGTATAGGAGTATTTAAGTAGTTGATCTATAATGTGACAAAGTTTCAAGTCATTTGAAACTACTGTCCAATAGTTTTGTTAGATCAAAGTTAGGTACGAGATTTTAGGGAATTTTGACAAAGGTTAGAAAGTCAGTATTGGGAAAATATCCACCAAATTTGGACAGTATTTTGGATTGAGTTGAAAACTGATATACAAGTATTTAAGTAGTCAATCTATAATGTGGCAAAGTTTCAAGTCATTTGGAACTACTAGCTAATAGTTATGCTAGATCAAAGTTAGATATGACAATTTCTAAGTTATTGAAGGAATTATAGGATAGGGATTTGGAAAAATAGGGACCTTGAAGGTAGATTTGTGATTATTTAGGGTGTTTAGGGAGATTATTAATGTATACAAAGCACATTCACAGCAAAAGCTCAATGCTATTCCGAACCTAATCACAAAACCTTGTGACAATGCCAACTCTAATGTCATCTAAAATCCATCGTTGGTGGCATTTCCACAGATGGGTGAAATTAGCTCTAATGCGCCTTTGATGTCTCCATGTTTCATAAAAAGGGTTATTGATATCTCATGTTTGCACTCTCTTCAAGCCCGCCATGTGGATGCTGCATGGCATCCACAACATCTTTTTTTCATTCTAACAATTTTCCATTTTTAAATACAAATAATCATTGTGACAAGGTGTCATGTGACCTGACTTATTGAAAAACACATATGGCATTAATTCTATGAAATAATTATTTAAAAATAAAAATAATAATTTTACAAAAATTTCAAAAAAATAAACAATAAAATTTTTCAAATTCAACAAAAATTGACCATCTACCATCAAAAGAATTTTGATGGCAAAGTCAAGTAATTCCTTAACTCCTACAGCACCAAGGCCTTTTTTCTGCCCTAAAACATTCAAAACTATCATTTCTATAGCAAAGAGTAAAAATTTTGGAAATAGATTTTTTGCACATCTAACCATAGGATCTTACACCTAACTAGTGTGAGAATGTCTAGAAAAAAATTCAAAAATTTTGACCACACAGATTGCAAAATACCTGCATTTAAAGTGAAAAAGAACAAGCTTTTTAGCACATTGTAGGATTACATTATTTGACTTTGAACCTTCTTAACTTTTTTTTTTTGCACTACAAATTTATGAGGTTTAAATCTTAAGGTGGGGAATCGAGTTGAAAGTCTAGGAAAAAAAATTTCAAAAAAATCTTAATTCTCATATTTTAAAAAAATTAATAAGTAGAAGAAAGAATTAGATAGAAGAAAAATCTAAATATTTAATATCTCTAAAATGGAATTAAAACTCACTAATATCAATGGTGAGATTGTTCTAGGAGTCAAACTAAACCATGTGGAATTCTTTTTTTTTAAATTGTAAAAATTGCATTAAAAAATGAATCTTACAAGTTATTTTTTTCAAGAAGATGCTCTAATTTCTTGGAAAACAAGATTGTCTATAAATTTCATAACAAATCTAAATGGAATGAATCAAAGCCTTCTATGTAGAAACAAAATATAATCTATGAAAAAAACATTTTTTTTTTTTTTTTCAAATTTTCAAAATTTTTTTGTTGCCCCCTCTCCCCTATTTTGAGCTTATTTGAGCATAACTTTTGCTCCTAGGCACCATTGAAAGACTAATTATATTCTCAAGAAGCTAATTAATTTTTTTATCTTCAAAAAAATTCCAAAAATTCATGACAAAAATTCAGCTTGTAGGTACATGTCTAAAATCCCATTTGTTTTCCAAAAGGACAATGGTCTTTTAGAGGTTAATTGACGTTTAGTGAAAATGAAGGGTGGAAAAGTCATATTTATACCAAAATGCATTTTCCATCCATGGTCAAATAAAGATATGTGGATAATTCAAAGATATGGGAACTTGACTGCAATGCATGTGGATATAAAGACATTATTTCAAACGTCTAAACGTTTTTTAGACAGGTGAATGTTTTTTCAGACATGTAAATATTTTTTCTAACATGTGGATGTTTTTTTGGACATTCTACTTTGAATAAAATTCTTGTTTTACATATCCCATATGGGTTGCCTTACTTCCTACCACCTCACTTGTGTAAAGAGCTTTTCTTTTCATCCACATTGTATATCCGTCTATTTCTTTTTTTTTCACAATGCATGCTACATGGTTGCCTTTTTCCTAAGTTTCTCACATCCTATGTGCATTTTACTTCAACCCACAATGTTGTACAAAAATTTACCAATTGTGAATCTAATACCTCTAGTTGACATGGCACTTCCATATTTTGTGTGATGTTTTAATCAACTTGACCATGTCTTATTTGATGTCCAAAAAAACATATATGTTCCTTGTGTCATCTACATGTTTTTCTTTGACATCTCTATAACTTTCCTAACATTGACCTGAAATTTATCTCCCATAGGTTCAAAATTCATGATACATTGATGTCAATGAAAACATGACCTGTTTCTTCAAAACACCACGAAAGGTGACTTTCTCAAAGTGCCCCCACACGAGAAATGATAATCTGGTTATTGTGAATAGGCCATTGTCATTGTTGAAACATTCCATTATGGTTGTGCTAGGAGGCCTTCATCTTGGTTCTTCATAAAGCATCAATCCTTTGATATGCATATTATTTCTAATAGACTTTAATGGCAATAGCATGCACCTATTTGTGCTTCCACCACCTTAGGTATTTGTTAAAGTGCATAGAATTATGCCTCTATTCAATCAATTAATGTATCTCCAAAGTAGTCATGTATTCAAACACCATATTTAAGCTTCTAGATAGAACGAGGGAGACCTAATTGCAACAATCGCTTACCTAATTACAATTATGAAATCTTGCACACCAACATGGCTAAAGATGATTGTTGGCTTCAACTTATGAAGGTAAGCTGTAGTTTGACTTTAAGTTTTGATTTCAGCTAATTAGGTATTTTGGGTGTTCATTTGTAGTTTTTACCAATCGATAGCTTATTATGGTAGTTTACTATTACTATTTACCGATTGTAATTAGTTCAGGCCAATAGGAATTGCAAGGTTTTTTTTGCCGATTGGTAGTTATGCTGGCCGATAGGTATTTAGCTTGTGAATTTCCAATTGGTATTTCAGTTGACCTGAGTGAAATGAACTCCTTCCAATCGTTGGAAATAAAGCAATTGTATTTTTTTGTATTCTGTGAATGTGAGTAATATAAAGAAGTTTGGAAATGTGTGTGCAATTGTGTGAAGTGTTTGTAATTGATTTATGTGATGTGTTTGGGTGTATGTGTCAATTGGTTGTGTGTTTGTGAGATTATGTGATGAACTGTGTGGAAAATATAATTGTGGTGGAACGAAGTGAGAATTGTGAATGAGCGATTGGTGAAGAAAAATTAAGAGAGAGAATTCTGACAAGAAGTGTGTGGGAAAATAATCCATTGGAATTGTGTGTGACTGTGGATATTGTAAGAGAATTGGAATGTGATGTAATGTGTAGAGAATTTTAGAATGAGTTAAATTAATATGAGGATAGAGAAAGAATTATAAAACCAATGAGAATTCAATGTGGTTGAGAGACAATGAAGTAAGAATATCAATCAGGAAGAATTGTAAAGCAAATTAATTAATAAGAATAAGGAAGTGAATATAAATTATTAGCAATTGGGAGGTTAATGAGCAGTGAATTATCAATTGGAATACCAAGAGTCTGTAGTTAAATCATAAACCAATCGGAATTCCCTAGGGTTGAGTGTGTTAATACAGTATATTATCAATTGGAGAGAATTGCATAAAATCAATAATAACTTAAAAATGAAAATGAAAATAAAATAAAATAGAAACGAAGACAATAAAAGGAATATAAATATATGCATATATTGCCAAAAGATGAACAATTTAAAGCTGACACGTCAAGATTAAAGGAAGAATCTTATGGAGAAAGACAAAGATAAGAATATCAATGGTGAAAAGCTAAAGTTAAAAGGAAAAATGGAGAATTTTGGAGTAAAGAAAAATTGAGGAAAAACAAGACAATTGCTAATGTGATAAGTGGTCCTAAAACTTGGCATATAATGATATGTAATAAGCATGTTGTAAACTTAAAATCTTGCAATTGAATCCCTTAGATGAATATTTAGATTCTGATTAGAAATATTTTACCTCCTCGAACTCTACCCTTAGGAATTTATTTTTGAATAAGAAATAAAAACCTACTCACATAAGCATAGTGCATTGCTTTTGGATCTTTTATGAGAGCACTTAAAAAATATTGAATACCATGAATTGTGCATTGATTCATTAAACTAACTAGGTTTGCAAAATGTCTTTCATAAGTACATGGAGTCATTTGAATTAACTGAAACCTATCACTTGAGATAAACTAATAGTGTAACTAGTGTGGCTAGTACTTCACTTGAATTGATGCAAACTAATAGTGTAACTAGTGTGACTAGTACTTCACTTGAATTGATGCAAACTAATAGTGTAACTAGTATGACTAGTACTTCACTTGAATTGATGCAAACTAACCGTGTAACTAGTGTGACTAGTACTTCACTTGAATTGATGCAAACTAATAGTTTAACTGGTATGACTAGTACTTCACTTGAATTGATGCAAACTAGTAGTGTAACTAGTATGACTAGTACTTCACTTGAATTGATGCAAACTAATAGTGTAACTAGTGTGACTAGTACTTCACTTGAATTGATGCAAACTAATAGTGTAACTAATGTGACTAGTACTTCACTAAAATTGATGCAAACTAATAGTGTAACTAGTGTGACTAGTACTTCATTTTACCTCAATTCAAGTGAAGTACTAGTCATACTAGTCACACTATTAGTTTGCATGATGAACTAGAATTTTTCCTTTTTAATTGGGTTCCCTAGAAAAAATCTACCCTTTTTATCAAAGATAAGTACACTAGAAGAAAAACGTGTCCGTTGCAACCCACTGAGATGCGACTATGTGTCCTATACAACTGAGATGCGACTGTAGCCCTCTATATTTGCACCAAATTTCACGTGTATGTAATTGTAGTCGCAAAGTAGTCGGAAAATGAAGAATAGGGTTACGATATTGTAACAGAAGAACTGACATGAGGTATTCTACATCCAATATTCATCGCAGTTGTCCATGTGGACAGCTATCCGCGAAGTAGAGTCCACCGTGGAAAAATGCAATTGCTCTAATTACAGGCTGCAACTAAAAACTAAAAGATTGCAACTTAGAAATGACTCAAATGCAACTAGGAATCAACTATAATGCAACTAGAGCCCGACTACAGTGCAACTAAAAAACGATTCAAATGCAACTAGAGAACAAGTGCAATGCAACTAGAACATGACTGAAAATTGATTCAATTGTCCCATATCGATTGTCAAGAATACCATCAGCTTGAACAAATAAGAATGGTAAGTTATAGCATTCTTGTGTAATGAATTTTGATAGTGAAATTCTAATATTTATATATTTTGTAGATTTTTACACTTTGTAGATTTCTACAATTTGTAGATTTCTATAATCTACAACTCTATAAATTATAACCAAGTCGCACACTAGTTGCAAACCAGTTGTATGTCAATCGCAAACTAGTTGCACACTAGTCGCAAACGAGTTGCACATCAATCGCAAACTAGTTGCACATCAATCGCAAACTAGTTGCACACCAATTGCAAACTAGTTGTATGTCAATCGCAAACCAGTTGCACTCTAGTCGCAAACGAGTTGCACATCAATCGCAAACTAGTTGCACACCAATTGTATGTCAATCGCAAACCAGTTGCACATTAGTCGCAAACCAGTTGCACACAAATAAGTGAAATAACTTCCACAGCAGCAACCACGTCACAGCAGTTCATCGACGAAGTTTTCCATTGCCTATCGAATGACAAACAACCTCGCGACTGCACTGCAACTCATGCGACTTGTCCACTGCGACTGCGGACTCCAGAATATCACCAAGTCGCAAACGTCCGATACGACTACAAACCAGTCGCAAACCGTAGTCGCAAAACCCTACTTTTTCTTCTAGTGGTATCTTTGAGTGCTTTCATAACTTGCAAAAATGATACACTTAGTTTACATTTGTTGCAAGCATCTTTAGATTATCAAATAATTATTCAGAATTACTTCCAAGGTGTATTGCAGATTCATTATTCAAAGTCCAGAGCAAAGGTGAGTGTTTGATTGGCTTTTGGCAATTTTTGCTTTCTTTGCTTATTCACAATGTATAAAGTAAACTAAAATCCATGTCTTTTCAATTGATATTCAACAACTAATACAAGGATTTGTGAGGTTTAGGCATGTCTAGATTGAGGATCCCAATCATGACTTTGGAGCCTCATCTTTGGGGAACTTTGCCCGAAGAGCTTTTGCACCTTGTGTTTGTTCATCTTCCTATAGTTGGAATTGGCCAACTTTGGGTTCTTTCTAAGGAATGGAAGAGGAACATTGATTGCAAAGACTTAGAGTTCAACAAAGTCTTTGATGCAACAACTAATCTCAACATGTTTGCTCTTCTACCTTGGAGATGTTTTCCGGAGTCTGATTGGAGTTGCTTTTTGGAGTTTGGAGATAAATGGTGTGCTTATGAAGTGGATGCAACGCTTGCAAATATTGAATCCTTGGATGTAGTCGATGGGGGACTAATGTGCATTGTTTCAAATTGGTTATGGTGGAATGATGAACCTACAATTTTTGTTGTAATGAATCCTTTAACAAGACAGAAGAAGCAACTCCCTCCTTTGAAGTTTATGAAATTTGGACAATTACACACTTTGACGATAGTGCTAAGGATGGTGAAGCTCATTGTGGACAAGAAAACCAAAGAGTATAAAGTTTTTGTTTTGGGCTCCATTATATATGATGGTGGAGATTTCTTTGTCCAAGTTTATGACTCCTATATCAAAAAGTGGACAATAGTGGAAGAAACACAGGGTTACATCATTGGATGGAAGTTTTATTATAAAACATATTATGTTCCATCTTTCCTTCAACTTTTAGTGTACAACTTTGCAAATAGAACACTACAACATTTCGAAAAACCCAATATTGTATCAGAACTTGAAGTGGCCGAATCTTGTTGTGTGCTCATTGAAGACCATTTTTTTGTATTACACAAAGAGGCATCTCTAGATCCTCCAAATCTATTGGAGGATGGTGAATGTCTACTACCAAAGTATTGCATATCTGAGTTTCATCTCCAAGAGTAAAAGTAAAAATGGAGTGCTACAGCTTGGGTAAAATTAAAAATGCACAGCTATGGCTTTTGCAATTTCTCAATTCATGACACACTAAGTGGTCCTAAGAAGTTGAACCTTTTGGATTACAATGGGTTTTTACTTGTACATAGTATTGGTTCTCAACGTTCTTGGTTGTACAATTTGTCAACTTGTGAGTGGCGTAATCTTTCGACCTTTGAAGAGCTTTTACAACTTAAACTAATGTGCACCTTGAGTTGGAGTGCTATGGCTTAGGGCAAATCAACTACTACAATGGTAACAGTGGTCTAGGGTTTCCAAGTGGGTATTGGGAAAGAACACTAGAATAGTATCCACTCTCACCCTAGCTATCTGTTTGAGGCCGCCCAAGGATATGCACCATTTCTATTAGGGTTTTGATAGGACATGCTTTTGCCAAGATGCAAAATGCATTCTTCTGTTTCACTGAATTTGAATTTACTAGGGTTCTGAGGGAGATAGAATGCTCTTAAGGTAGACATCAGGTTGGTTATCTATCAGTTATGAATGCATGGAGGTTGAACATTTTTTGTTCTAATCAAATACATGAGACATCGATCTCAAACCACCGAGTGACATATATAAACAGTGTGCCATCAGTGCAATTGAAATTTTCCATTTTTGACTTGGCATCAATAAATTCAATCTTGTAATCGATGCGTGGTATCTTTCAATTGAATTTCAATCATGCCATCAAACTAATTGGGTTCCAGACCAGTCTCAAAGTTGAATGGGATTACTTGCAACTTCAGACCATTTTACCTTCTCATCGACCAGATCTTTGAAGACCTGTGCTGGCGTTTCAGCTACATATTGTAGGCCAAAACTACCTTCAATCTTTCTTTGGTTGAAGTCAAAGAAACTGGGTGCCTCTCTCAGCCTGAACATGTATCAATTCTTTTGGCAGGATATAGAATTTGGCAATCAGGAATCTTGATGCTCGCGTTGCCGACTAGCTCGATCATTTCTGATCTCTTGAGCGCAAAGTTTGGAAACTCAATCATCCCGAGCGTTGGCTACAAATGATCTGTGCGGCATGGTAGGTGTATCACAAAACTACGTGCTCTCCAATTTTTCATCATTCATGATCTTATTTTGTTCCATTTCCTAAGCCCGTGCAGTGTGTAATCTATAGTCTCAGAAGACAAGGCCCCTAACTTGTAAATCTTTGAAACTGTGTTACTCTTATCGCTTCCATTCGCTGAGCAAAAGTCATGAACTTTTGAAACCACATTGGGTTCATTGGGCTACTGTTTGCTACAGTTTACGATGTCAGTCACGAGGTAGACTTTGCAATTCCTTTTTTGCCCTACGTGCACAATTTGAAGCCCCGAAAGCTCGTATGTACGTATTTTGAACTCGAGATTCCCATTTTTTTTCCTCTGTAAATTCAATTTCAAGCCTGTTGTACTGTACTACAGTATTCATTGTAGCAGTTCAATTCAGGGATGAGCCAATTTTTGATTGAGTGTTTTTGGCAAAAGGATTTTTATTAAGTTGATTAGAACTGGATTTGGAAGCTAAACTACTGCAGTCTCCTCTCAACATAGTCTTTTGCCTTCTCTTTTCTGTCCTTGTTAAAGATTTTTGTCTAATTCATAACATAATGCCAAGTCTAGTTTTCAAGGCAAATTTGTCACCATCCCATTAAATAGTCAGAAAAGCATTAGAACCCATAACACAGACCCTCTTTTTATACCTTTAAATTTGTGAAAAGTAGATGTGGACGTATCAATATGAACTATTAGACTTGGCATTATATCCCATAATACTCTCCAGCCTTCCATCTCTCAAGCATTATCATTTAGTCCATGACATTTCTTGAATAGAGTTACGCTTGCATCCTTTTGTGTATTGTACTAAAGATTAGGCAACCTTTGAATGCTGATGACTTGATCTTCGATCAGCTCCTAAGTTAACTTTCAACTGCTAAGCAAAACGTATTTATGAAGGGTGTATATATTGTAAATGTCTGAGAATCACTGAATCTTAGATGCCACGAAGCTCCACTGAATTCAAGAATGTTATGTTGGATGTTACAATTTGTTTTTTATTTATCCATGCTTGAATTCCTAGCTAGGCCCTTCTCATCGATTGAAAGTCTCCCACTTACAAATTCAGTGTTTCTTACATATGTGATGAATATTAAACAAATCATTTCTAATTTCTTCCATGTTCAAAGGTGTTTTCATGAAGTACATTGTACATTTGATACACACAACTGAATATTACTTTAATTCAACAATAGTATACTAAATAAAACGGGTTTAGGATACTGTCCCTTGCCATGATGCTCAAGAATATAACGTTCTTGGTTTAACATATCCTGGTAGAATAAGTGTTCCAAAACGCACAAATCTAATATTTGATTAATTTAGGGGAAGTATCACCAGTGTCCATACAATACCAAACCTTCTGCAGCTGAAAATTCTCTCCAACAAAATGTCAAAACTGACGTAGCATACCATTGTGATCTAATAAATCCCAGAAATTCACCTCCAGACAAAATTACAAAGAATTCAAATAAGTCATAGAGTGCACAGAAACCCTGAAAAACCCGCACCTAGAGACAGTGCAATTACAGAGCCAGGGTGTAAATACCGGTAACAGCTCCATGTACAGTGCCATGTGCAGTGTACTATCCAGTGCGTAGCCACGCGCTGGTCGCCGGTACATTTTCTTGGGATACGCACTTATGAAGAACCTGGCCGTCCACCGACCATGAGCTCCAGTCCAACACTCCAGCCAAATCTCTTTTGTAATTGACCCCTTTTCTTGTCAATCAGCCCCTCTCACCTTTTGTCGCAATTCTCACGTACATCTGTAGCTCACCCAACTTCGCACGGCAGCGTTTGCGTATTTCTTTGAGCTATGGAACAGCGATGGCGGTGAATTCCACACCCATGTTTGATTGATCGAACCAACTTTGTCACGACTTTTATAGTCCTGTCTTTGAATTTGAGCGTGAGTCGATCGTCGCAGCGTTTGCGGGTTTTCTTGGGCTATGGAATAACAGATGGAGTGAATTCGATACCATTCTTGATGGAACCTCCAATTCGTCACGATTTCTGTAGCCTGGTCTTCAATTTGAGCTTGAGGTGATAGTGGCAGCGTTTGCACTTTTTTTAAATCTTGGAACAGCTAGGGGACTGAAACATCATGCCTGCACTTTTGTTTTGGACTACGGAACGTCTAGTGGAGTGAATTGGACACCTGCTTGATGAAACCCACCTACCGATTCGTCACGATTTCTGTAGCCTTGTCTTGAATTTGAGCTTCTGTCGATCATCGCAGCGTTTGCACGTTCGTTTTGAGCTATGGAACATCTAGTGGAGTGAATTCCTCACCATGCTTGATGGAATCAACCAATTCGTCACGATTTCTGTAGCCTTGTCTTCAATTTGAGCTTGAGTGGATCATCGCAGCGTTTGCCCGTTTGTTTTGAGTTATTGAACATCTAGAGGAGGGAATTCGATTCCACGTTTAAGAGACCAAACCAATCTCCCTCGATTTTTCGAGCCTTCACTTACTTTTCAGCTTGCGCCGATCATCCCATCGTTTGCTTCTTTTCTTGGAGCTACGAAAAAGCTAGCGTAAACAAACTCCACACCATCCTGCATACCTGATTCCAACAACTCTGTCTTAACCCTAACCTCACCATGATCTTCTCCAAGTACTCCACCGCCACCACCACGAACCCGCACTTCGTGTCCGTGCGCATCACCAACGACCTCATCATCGCCTCCCGCCTCTACATTGCCATCACCATCCTCTTTCTCATTTACTTCTTCTGTCTCCGCATCCTGGAGCGTTGCGCTCTCATTGCCACTGCGCTTCAATTCTACCGCACGTTCCCTGACCACGTCGCCTCGTTCTTTGAGATTCTCCTCGTGTCCTTCCGCGCTGCGCTTTGGATCACACTCGTCGACTACTGTGGGGAGGAGAATTGTAAAACCTTTTACGAGAGTGATCTTGTGGGGTTGTGTCGTCTCCGGTGTTGTAATTGCTTGAGAAGCGGCCTGTATTTCACGCAAGGCGAGGAGATTTTTGCTTGTACTGATCGGTATCGAGTGAATGGGCTGAGGAATAGACAGGCGCCGGGGCTGAGATTTGAAGTGGGGATGAGTCCGGATGCGAGCAGAGAAATGGGGCCGTTGAGGGAGTATTTGAATGTGTTGAGGTCCAGGGCTGGGGAGGGAGTCGTGGTGGTGTTTGATGAAGACTCGGCGTTTACGGAGGAGTGTCAAAACGTCTTCAAAGAGGTAGGAATTTGGGTTTCGGATCCCAAGGTCTTGCTCATGCTATGCTTTACTCCTGTTCTGGAACCTCGAAAGGCTAAAGAAGAATCCGTACTCTGGTTCCTTGTGATCAAACTGAATTTAACCTTGAAGATTGTTTCAACTGCTGATGAGCCTGATTAGCAAAATGAAGCTCTGGAATGTACTTTCTATTCCTGTTGCAGCGTTTAGTGTTTCACTTGCAAACAAAGCTCGCTAGATCTAGGGTATAAACTACACTATAGCCCCTTTACTTAGATTTTTCTTTACTCCTGTATGTAACCTGTAAATGCCAAAGAAGAATTCATTCTCTGGCTCTTCGTGAATCAAACTCAATTTTGACCTTGACGATTGTTATGAGCCTGATCACAAACTGAAGCTCTTGAATTTACTATCTACTCTAGTTTTCAGATTCGGAAAAGTCCAAAGATGAAGTTTATGTCACTTGCAAGAGTTAATTATTAACTACACTAAAATCCCGGATTTTTCTATAGTCCAGTTATGTAAACCCCAAATGCGCTAGAGGAAGACATGTTTTAACTTTTGAGCCTGATTAACAAAATGCACTTCTTGAAACCTCAATGTACCCCTCTGTAGTTGGCCTCTACAGCAAATCAATGGTGGACATTCTCTGCTAGTTTCATGATAGAGTTTCTTCACCAATGATTTGCTGTAGAGGTCAATTATACAGGGTTCCATTGAGGATGGCAAGCTCACTAGGTCAGGAGTTTCAACTACTCCGCACTTTATCAGTTACATGGCATATTGTGCTGTTGATCTTCCACATTGGTGTTTTGCTGTGTTTGTGTAACAAAACGCACTCAATGAAACTACTTTCTGTTCCAGTTTACAGATTTGAATTTAATTCCAGATGCAGTTTGTTATTTCAGTTATAAACAAGCTCACTAGGTCAAGAGTTAATACGACACCACACTTCCACTGCATGTTGCGCAGTGCTATTGATTTTCCACATTGTTCTTTGCTGACTGTGCGCTTGTTTCTCAGATTACCAGATTAATGAGATTTGACGAGAGGTACTTGGAGCTTCTGGCCCCAAGAAAGCGGGAGCTTCTATTGCCAGTTCGTGTGTGGGACAAAGGCGTGATCCTCCCAGGAGCCTGGATCATGTGCACCCGAGACTACACTCTCGTGTTTCAGGATCTGGACGCCGAGGAGAGCTTGTGCGAGATCATGGCGAAATCAGGGAAGAAGATGTATCGCAGCATCTTCGCCAGCCGGTTGGCGGAGCTCGAGAGGGTCCTGCCGGGGTTGCTGTGTGTGGTGAGGTTGGAGAGATTTGGCTTGGTGTCGTCCGGGTGGTTCTTCTGGGGCATGAACATCCTGCACTCGTCCTCCTTTGATGAGCTTTTCAAGTACCTGTTGTCGGGAAGGGAGGTTTTCGTTACGCGGCTCTCTGGGGGCGGCCAGTCTACTCTTGTGTTGGGCAAGAAACCTGAGTTTTTACCTGCGTGGCTTGGAGCTAAACCCGATCAAGCCGAAGAGGTGACACAGCAGTAGATTGCAGAGCCTGAGGAATGAGATTCGAAAGAGAGTCAGGGTTAAGTCAATCCTTTAGGAATGGACGTTGAAGGAGAATCAGGGTTAGCACAATCGCAACTTTCACTTTGAGGATCCCAAGTGGTGATCATCATGTTTTTGGCATCAGGTTTTGGGGTTGTTCACTAGAGAGATACTAGTTAATGCCTGTTCAAGCAAGGCGAACTGGCAACGATCCATTCTGTATGGCGCCATTATCCAAGAAGGGGAAGATAGGAAACAAATACTGTGTGTTGAGCTTAGGGAAACTTTGAAGACCCCAATATGATTATCATCATAACTTGGAAGATGATGAACAGAAGAGAAGCCCAACTGAAGGAAAAGGTGAAACTGGCAACCAGTTTTGGTATGCGTGCTATTATCCAAGCAGGGAGATTCCAAACGAGTGATCTGGTTGAAAATTGATACAGAGCGATCACATCATTCACTATTTGAGAAACCTTCGTGGTGATTACCATGTCATGAGGTGATGAACACGAGGACTAGTTCAAGCAAAGTGAAATCGGCAACAATCCATTTAATAACGTGAAATCTGAAACTTACTAACAAAGGGATTTGCATCAAACCTGAAACTTTCTGGCAGCACTGCTTCGGCTAGACTTAGTTTGATTTTGAAAGTGGCAGGATCAAAAGCTGCTGGCGTCAAAAGATGTGGATTGTTGTGCTTTGCTTTGATACCATTTGTTACCGAAAAGTTCGCTTGCTAGAAGCACGTTAACGAGGTATGCACTCATAAGGTAAAGGATACTTTGTTCATCACTTTTAACGTTTATCCCACATTTACCTACTGAACTATTCAATGAATTCTAGGCAAAAAATTCAGAGATCTCAAGGTAATTGCATCTTGGTGTTTTGCATAGATCTCCCAATGTTTTGCATTATCTCTTGATGATCATTTTGTTTATTATTAATTCTGGACTTTTGAACAAATGGAAGTACATTTGTAGCATTGGGAAATCATTCAATAGAGTTCATTAGATAGCTCTTTAGAACCAATTTCTTTGATAATTTCTTATGCATTCACTACTATTGATGGAACAGTAGACAATCCTATTTTTATACAAAGATCACTAGCCATAGACATGTAGCTAAGTCATGCTTACACCTAGCTTGTTAATTGAAAGCTAATCAAATTTAGTGAATGAGATGAGTTGTTAGTATATATAAGGTTAGGGTCCTTGACAATTAGAACTAGGTTAACTTATTTAAATCATCATTTTGTTTGGACCATATACTTTTGGGCCTCCAACAGAATTTTGTTTATATTAAAAAAATGTAGTGTGATTGGATAATGTTGACGCTTTTCTATAATTGAGTATTCCTTTTATTTTAAAAAAAAAATTGTATACATTGATTAGAACCTAATTATAACATCACTTTTTGTAATTGCACTTTTTGTTTAATTTTTGAGAATTTCTCATGTTGCATAAATTGATTTAATAACTATGAAATACTTTGAAATTGCACATTTCTAATAAATTTTGCGAAATATGTCATATTGCATTGGCATTGCTTAGATAACTACAATTGAATGACATTATTTTTATTAAATTTGATTAGCAACTAAAAAAAGCATTTGATACACTTTAGCATACATTATTTGGACACTGTATGAATAAGTTAAGAGTTTTCAAAGTACAATCTTTAAATGTACCAAAAGCTAACATTAGGCCCACATAGCCTCTCATGTTTTGATTATGTACATCTTGTGCAATCAATATCTAGGGAAAAAAATGGTGTTTTTTTATTTCAAATGTAGGTGCTACATTCAGAACAATGTTGATTATAAATACACACCTTATAGGAAGTCATTGGAAGAGGCCATTAAACAAATGTCATTATGTAAAATCCACCATTTTGGTGCTCCTTGTATTCTTTATCTTGTTATAAAGTATTGGTGCAATATTTTAGTACACTTTAGAAGTGAATCTCTCTAATTTGAGCCGAAGTATTCTACTTCTATTTCAACATGCCTTCATTTCTTCTTGCAAAAAAATGCACACTCCAAACACTTTTTGAGAAATTAGGTGAACCTTATACACATCATTTTGCTTCAATGAACAACATTCTACTAACCTTCCATCCCAATCACTCACTATGAGAAGACATAAGTGTTGAGAAATGCATTGCGAAACTTAGCAGAGGGATCCAACTGCTTTGCCAAATTTTGAAACGCTTCCATCTTCTCATATTTGGCTTGCAATACCCTAGGCTCCATGGCAAACAACTTGCCCCAATGTGGCCGCGGGTCAAATGGCACAAGCTCCTGTTCAATCCTTGGTAGCAATTGTTGCACAGCTGCCCACTGGTTCTTCCAACAAAAATGTAGGGCCACAGAGTTTCGGCCATAGCACATGCTCATCCAAAGGTCATCAGCTGCCACCGTGCGAATCTCCGACTCCAACAACAATGGTGTAATTTCATCACGCATCCGCTCCATGGCAAGGATGGCGTTCACTGCATATTGTCGTGGCACAAAGTACTCGCTTTGAAGCTCATCGCCCACACCAGGCATGAACCCAGGTTTGAAGTGTGGAAGACACTCATGCCAAGGCCCTGGGGAGCCCATTTGCTTTGTACAATGGATGGGATCCATACCACGGATCATGTGTGTATTTTGAGTTTGCAACTTCGCTCCGAAGAAGAATTTTGGAGCAGGATTGAATCTTGAATCTCCCTCTTGGATCTTAAAGTAAAGACACACAAAATTGCCAATAAATCAAATGTTTAGCTAATTTACCATTACAAATAGAGAAAGGAAGAACTTTGGTTCCTTTTGGAACCATGGTACTTTAATTCTTAAACAACATTTGAATGCTTGGGCAGATAGTCCAAATAATCTTATCTTAGAAAATAACATAGGTAAAGAGGGTGGATAGCATTGTGATAGTTGACTAGATTAGTAGGGCAATTAGGGGACATTGGCATTAAATAAGTAGACATGCCCCCACCCTCACTACTTCACCACCCAATACTCTTAAAGATTCTTTTTCCACCCTAATCCTCAACACTCACAAGGGGATTCTAAATTGAATTGTAGTATATAACTCATTTAGATTTAGATGTTCCAAATGATAATAATAATAATACAAAATATAGTATCAAGCTTTGTTTAGTTTGATTGGATATTCTAATCTTAATAGGCTACATTCTCTCATAATCAAGGCTAAGGAGCTTAATATGCTACAATTGTTAGCCTTCAAACAAGATTGTTGAACAAAATTATAAAAAAATCAAGCTTGTTGAGACTTAAGCAACCAATCAAGGCTTGGCCAATCTATTTTTGTTTACATTCTCTCCTTAAACAAGCAAGGAGGTGTACATCATATTATTATTATTTAGCTCACAATTTCACTTAAGAGTGTTGAGGATTATAATAGAACACTTGCAAGCTTTGGGTATTCTAACCATACACCACTTGTTAAGTGGTGAAGGTGGAACTATGTATGCATATTCAATGTCATTGGTCTCTACTTGCCAAACTACTTCAATCAACTATTCACCATGTTACATACCAACTTCATTTTCAACAATTCACGACATAATAATTGCTAATTCTATTTGATTCTTGCTTAGGGCCTCATTTTTAAATCCAAATTCAAGAATCCAAGTCTTAATTAGTAATGAAACTATTTGAATGTCCAAGTCTCAATTGGTAATGAAGTTATTGAATGTCCAAGTCTTAATTGATATGTCCCTATTTTCAAAGAAGCAGATATTTTTTAACATAATATTTTCACCGTTTGTATCATTAACACGCAATGTTCAAATAACACATTCTTTAGTGCATTGGAATGCACTTTCATTTCACAAATTTGACCAATGTTGACCAACAAAAGTGACAATGTCCATACCTTAATCCATAGCTGGTAGACTTTCTGATTCTGCCAGTCGGTGAAGAGGCTAACGGTGTAGCCAGCCGACATGATGGCATCGAAATTCTCGGTCAACTCCTTAAGGGGAAGATCTTCATATACGAACTGCCGGACGGTAAATGCAGGTTGAATTTCCAATTTGAGCTTCGTGATGACACCGAGAGCTCCAAGTCCAACCACAACTCCAGGGAAAATGTCCGCGTGCGTGTGGCGAGCTGTCGTAACGATGCACGTTGAAAGAATTTTCATTTCCAAATCAATTCATGCTCCAAAATCTTTGACAGAACCCTTATACTTCCCTGTTGCATTCAGTATCTACGGTAGTCTCTTTGCTTTGCAACCAAGAACACCGGTATGGAAAAATTCGGAACATTCTAACAACAGAAAGCCAGCTCAGAGTGTCCCAATTAGGCGTAGTTATCTCACATGTTGAAAGAATTTTCATGTCCAATTCAACACACAGTTCAAAATCTTTGAACTCTAACAACTGTTGCATACAGTGTTCAAATAATGTATGTTCTGGTGAGTAAAAAGCACACTGAATTAACAACAAGAATAATGAAAAATCTGAACATTTTGACGGTAGAAACGCAGCTCTTAATTAGCTATGTGGAAACAATTGTTCATGTCCAAATGAAGACACATTAGAAAAAAATTTGAACCACTACAACTTTTGCATCCAGAATTCATATGATACATTCTTCGGTGCGTTCAAATCCCGCTAGATTTGCTAACAAGAATCCTTCGTAATCTGAACATTGTTACTATAACCAGATTTGAGCACAAGCTTTGAGAGAATCTCTCAGTATCCATATAATGCATTCTTTGATGCGTTCAAATCCTCCTTGATTTACTAACAAGAATACTTCATAATCCAAATATCTTAACAGATAAAAAAATCAGTCAGCTCTTAGAGAGTTGCAATTAGCTGTTGTTAACTCATACGTGGAAAGAACTGATCATTTTGCATACAGTACCCAAATCATGCATTCTTTAGTGCGTTCCAATCCTCCTTGAAAGACTACTTCATAATCCGAACATCCTATCAACAGAAACTCAGCTCTGAACGAGTAGCAATTTAGAAATCACGTGTGGTTATCATCCACGTAAAAAGTATTGATCATGCTCAAACCAAACCAAGTCCAAAAATCTCACCAAGTTGCAGAATCTCCCCGTCGGACTTCGCTACTTCCACCCCCACCACCGCCGTCGCCAGGCACCCATTCCCATCCCCCGACCCATGCGCCGCCGTGCTCACAGCCCCTGCAACCGAAAGCTCCGTGAGCGAGGCCAAGTTCCTTAATGCGAATCCCTGCGAATGCAAAGACTCACACAGCTGCTCATACTTGATTCCAGCTGCAACAGTCACAGTCTTAGCAGTTGCATCGAGCTCCAGCACTTGGTGCAAGCGGCGGAGGGAGAGGCGAGCGTGGAGGCTGTCGGCGATGAAGTTGAAGCTGTGGCCCGTGCCGGCGGTGGTGAGTTGCTGGTGAGGATTGGAGGATTGGAGCAGCGATTGGAGTTCGGAGAGGGAAGAGACTTCGTGCAGGACGGGAGTGCTGTACACGATGTTGGCCGCCCAGTTGGTGAGGGACGTGGGAGGAAGATCCAGGGATGCTGGGACTAGCTCCACGTTGTCCATGGCGGAGGAATTGGTTACACTGGAGGGTAATAGAGTTGTTTACAGCAAAGATTTTGAGGGGATTTGGTCTATTGACACTTGTTTTCAGCTATGGCAGGTCTTGGAAGATTCTTGCAGGGCTATTAGTGCAAGGATTTTCTATCGAAAGCATACTATCGTTGCGAAGCGGTTTCAGTGACAGGATGGAATCGTTTGCTGGGTTTACAGCACAAAATTTCTACGGGTTTGGCCAATTGCCTCTTGTTTTCAGCTATGGCAGGTCTTGGAAGATGCTTCCAGGGTCATTAATGCAAAAAGTTTCTATCAAGAGCATACTATAGTTGTGAAGTGGTTCAGTTATGGAGCCTAGAAGGTGGAGCGTTTGCTGTGGTTTTAGAGTTAATGAGACAGAATTTGTATCCACAACATACGAACATTTACCTGCCTTCCTTTTCAACAAATTCTAGTGACAGGCCCTAGAAGGTGAAGTTCATTGTCACAAGTCCAACGACCTCGTTATCAAAACCCTTCGATGTGATTCACCTGCATCACCAACAAATCTTGCTCACACCCAAATTTGCAATGCAAGAAATAACACAACCCCTAAACAAATGGCGGTGATAGATAGAAGTGGCATACACAATGAGGCGATTTCAGAATCGCGCTCCAAAACAACTTGGGAGTGCGAAGAACTGCGTTGAGCTGAATTAGGTGACAAACCAGAACATCACAGAACAGGAATCCCAAGGTCTGACACTCCAACACTAGCGCGGTAATATGCCAAAGAATCTCAAATTCTAAGCATAGCCATCCCTGCTTGCTTGCTTGCTGGTGAACTCTCTTGAAACGCAATCCAAACCAACTTCACATTCTCGGAAGCCAAATTCAGAAGAGAATTGGAGAAGCAGGAAATTGAGCAAACATACCCAATTTCGGATTGCAAGACTCCGGGACGCTGCTTCCTCTTGACGAAATCACATACACATGCTCGCTCTTTCATGGATTGAAACGACTATTCAAGCCATGAATTCAAGCTCTCGTGGAAGAAATTGGAACATCAGCAAATGGAAACTGACGAGCTCATCGTTCAGGAATTTTGTGGCTGGCGCTCCTACTATCGATGGTTTCAATGCGAGTGAAAGAGTTCTGGCACCACTCTGACGACACAGACACCTGCGGGTCCAGAAGTCCAGATACTCTGAAGCAGCCTTGGCTAATGCGCACCTGTAATCGTCTCTAATTACAATTTAGCATAGTTATTATTATTAGACATAAATTATTGGTTTTTATTGGCTCTTGATAGAGGATTCTAACACTATTCAACATGCACTAAGTTATGTCCATTTAATTGTAACAGGAGCCTTTTATGGACACCTAAAATAAGTCCTAAACTAAAGCACAAGTGGACCCAATATTGACAGGTGAATTCCCATGAATGTGTCACAGTGATGGGGCTGAGTTTTGCATTAGCCAATAAAACAACCATGATACAAGCTTAGGGTCTGTCACTTTTAGGTGTTTCCATGTCCACGTTTGCAGTAGTCTATTGCCCACAATAGGTGCATCTACTCACTTATTTTAACAAATTTGTATTATATTCGTACAAGCTTCAAAAAATACCAAACCAATTGTGTGGGGTTCCTAAACCTTTTCCCAATAAGCACATATCATTTTATTGTGTCCCTACCCTCAAGATCTACAAATCATGAATAAGTATTACATTTAGATGCTTCTATTTTAGTGTGCCATGTGTGGTTGCCATCATCATAATAAAAATAAAAATAAAAGTAATTTTCTATTTTTTAAACTTATGAAAGCTTTTAAATTCAATATCATTTTTGCCATGAGTCAAAACACCATGAAACAAAACCCATACACCCCTCCTCACTAAAGGCTTTTCAACATTATCAAGAATGCAACCTTGAGATGTACAATCTAGGAGATCTCAATGTAACAAACAAAACAAGCAAACAACCCAATTTAAGGTCTAGATTATTTGGACATGTATGAATATTTTATGAAATTTTAAAGCATTGTCTCCAAGTGAATCAATAACCAACACTAGGTTCACATAAAGTCTCATGTTCTAGTTGTGTACATCTTATATAATCAATATCTAGATTTTTTATACTTTTTGGTTTAAAGATAGGTGCCTTGATTTGGACAATGTTGATTATGGATGTACATACCTTGATCCCTAAAGAACCAAGAAGCCCACTTTGGGCTTTTTGAGAACTTGGGTAGGCTCTATTGATTTCATAATTTTGAATTTTTGTATAGATGGTTTAAAATGGATGGTTTTAGTACTCATCACAATCTACATGTGAAGCTTTGTTTCATGTCATTACACTAAATATCATAAAAGTTAGAAGAGTTTTTCAATTTCAATGTCAAACCAAGCAATAAAAAATATATTTAAAAAAATATTAATTTTGAGGGAATTATATAAATTGATAAATACTCAAAAAAATTTGAACCATTCAATTCAGAATAATTAAGTAAGAGTTATGAGAAGTTTTATTTTGCGAACAATGAAGGTAGAAAAAACATATGAAGTTGTTTTTTGCTCTCAATTTAAAAAAAATTCAAATTCAAATAAAAACAAATGAGACTAGTTGTTTACAATAACATTTTCACTATTGGGATTATTTAACAAGTTTCAAATTCTTTGAGAAGTTATTAGCATATTAAATTTATCTTTCATTTTGTAACACCTTCTACTTTATAATTTTTTTCAAAAATGAACATGAAAGTTTTTGGGTTAAATTATATATGTGTATATATATATGTATATATATATTTCTAAAAATGTATATATGTGTATATACATATTTTTTTTCTAAAACTATTGTAAGACAAAAAAATTCCATTTGGAAAAGCTAGAAAAGCTTAGATTTTGAAGTTTAGGCACATTGAATTTGCAATTGTTGGGTATAATTGAACTTGCAATTGTTGGGTATAATTGAACTTGCAAATTGGGTATAATGCACTTGAACAAGTTAACCAAAGGATTCTATAGCTAAATTTGTTAAAAAATAAATATTGATGAGGATTTTGACCTTGCTTTGTTAATGAGTATTTTGAAGCAATTTTGGGCCTTTACACATGTTGGGCCTTTACACATGTTGGGCCTTTAGAGGTTAACCTTATTGCATTTTTTTGAAAACTTGTAAGTAAGTTTTGTTTACATCTTGGTACAAGTATATTATTTATTTTAGTAACATTAAATGGGTGATAAAAAAAATTGGAGGTCAATCCTCATAATTAAACTTCAAATTCATGCATGATCTCTAAAAATTAAAAATTCCACTGCATATATTACACAATAATGTATTATTGTATGATAACATGTGTTGTGATATATTAGCATATTATTATTTTTAGTAGTGTATATCGTAGACCTTCCGTAACTTGAAATGAAGTGATTCCTATACATTTGATATTGTGCAAGCTTTTTAACATCCATCAAAATTGTACAAATTTTAGATATAAATTGATTAAAATAGTTAACTATTTACTAAATATACGTAGAAAGTATATTTGAGGCATAATTAATTGAATTAAGTTAGCCCCTCCCCATATTGGAGATTCCAATTCAAATTGGATTCCTAAGTCTAGACCCATTTTTCATCCTCTTGCATCCAAATGTAGTATAATTTACACTCAAAGTAAAAAAAATGGACAAGACTCAAAAAATTTGGAATCTCATTTTAAATTGGGCTGTAAAGCCACCATTTTATGAATTCAATGAACATCACCATGTGGCTTCTACACATATCACAAAGTAGTCCATTCATTTTTCACAATTAGATTGATTGAAAGCTTATAGGAAATAAAAAGAGTCACACTAGCTAGCATCTTGGAAGTTAGGTAATATTGTTGTTGACCTTTTAAAATATATCTTTTTTCTCATAAATGAGTTGACCAAATTATATGTGGAACACCTTCTAATTTATTATATCCTCCATCGTTTCTTTGCTATTTTTTTAAAATGCAACAAGTGTAACTACACTAATATACTCAATGACCAAAGGACCAATAATGGGCTTTCTATCTTACCTCCATCAAATTCTTCATCTAAACAAGTCTTTAGACTAGTCAAGTGTTAAGGTAACTAGACCCATTTTTGACCCTTTAAGAAATTGTCCCTTTTTTGCTAATCAACTCAAATGAATCAATTTAATCCCTTTAAGAAATTGAAGAGTCATAATTGATTAATTTGAGTTGATTAGACTTTTTGGAGAAAATCCCAAAGGAAAAAAAATTGTCTTAAAATTATTATTTTTAAAATTTTCTATGAATATCTGAATTGGAAGTATAGTAGGCTCCTACTTTAAACTTGTTAAAACATGTTCTTCAAAAAGTAGGAATTCAAGGGATGAAAGTCCATCATATCTCATTGAAAGACAAGTAGGCTTCACTTTAATTGGGCTTCACTTTAATTGGATTATAAACAAGTTGGGAATGGGTTCAAAAGTAAGGTTCTCAATTGGGGAGGAGGCATGTTTACCTTATTAATATTATTAGACACTATGATGGAGTCCATTGAAATTGAAGTTTTGGATGAAATTGTACTTTGAAGAGCATAAGGAGATACTTCAACAAGGGTACTTTTTCACACGCATTGAATTGAATTATGTCATGTTTATATTGATTCTACACAAGCTAAGTTGCGTTGAAAGTTAACCAAAATCAATTGGGTTTTCTTTCATACAATATTTAGAGAGAATTAATGGCTAGTTCATTGTTAGTTGGTGCCTTTGGGAAAATAACCACTTGGAGTGTGAAAATGGAAGATTCAAAACAAGAAAAATATTGGTAGGATTGGCAACTAATTGGTGTGCAAAAATAAAAGGTGAATAAATAGCCACCACTTTCATAGCTTGCCATTTTGAATACAAGGCTAATACATGGGTTGTTGGAGACAAATATGTTTTTTGGACAAGGAAGGTATTGCTTAAGGTTTGGACATTTGAGGGTCTTGGAGTGTTTCAACATGTTAAGGGGGGGGATTGCTTAAAGGTTGGTTGTAGCAGCCAATCTTTGCTTCATCATCCGTATCTATCCAATGTAATGAAATTTGGAGTTTAGTTTCAAAACCAACATGTATGTCTTTAAAAGAGGAGGATTGTAGCCTTTGCAAATTTGAAGTTGAATGAAAGTGGTTGGTGAAAACTCGAGAAAATGAACTAGGAAATGATTTTAAAAAAGAAACAATGCAATTGGTGTTTTTAGAAAAAAAATTGTCTCCATCTACAAAGATGAGGCAAATTACCAAGGTAGCTCCAAAAACTTCCAAAATGTTGTTTTCATGATACTAACTTTGGTTGACCACAACAAGTTCATTTTCAAAATGAAAATAACTATGCCACCTGTACTAAAAATGATTTTTCAAACCCATCCTTTTTGACATATCATCTTTCATGGCTATGGAGAGAAGGTATAAGTAAAGTTAGTGCACCTAGATTCATCTAAATAAGTATTTGATTTGAGTATGGCTCTTATTAAATTGCATTTTAATTTTGCTGTATCTTGTTGGCAATTGAAGGAAGTTTCTAGATTTTCTTGATATGTAATTTTTGGATTAAACATAAATTATCAAAGTGTTGAATTAAGGTATAATCAATTATATTGACCCTTAAGGATCATGTTTAGAAGCTATGCATTTGGGATAAGAATATATAGGGGTGATTTCATATAAAGAGGTCAAAATAATATATACTTATTTTGCCTTAGAGTACTAGCAATTTGCATACTATAGCAAACATCACTCAATTAAGAAATTCAAGAAATTAGGTGTTTCCTATTTGAAAAATTATAGAAATTAATTATTAGATTTTTAACACAAGGTCTTTATGCTAAAGTACCAAAATGTAACCCTAGGTTCTAATAGACTCTCATTTTTTTATTTGTGTACATCTTGCAAAATCAAAGATTCAAAGTAGTCACTCTTGGGTCCAAATGTAGGTGTCGCTTTTTGGTCAATAATGATCCTAGATGCTTGTGCCTTGGTAGAAAAAAGGTTTTGGAACACCATTTTGCATTGTCAAATTATATAGCTCCAAAACCTCTAGTCATTGCACCCGTGTAGTGAATCGAAGTACTTGCATACAAATATTGACCTCCAAAGTTTTATCAAGATGCCAACCTTGTACACTAAACCAAATAGCATTAACTCCTAAAATACAAATATTGACCTCCAAAGTTTTATAAGATGCCAACCTTGTACACTAAACCAAATAGCATTAACTCCTAAAATGCTTAAGGCACCAAATTTTGGTGTTGACAAACTTTGAAGTTAAAAAAAACCTAACCAAGTTGCCTTTTTTAGTAATTTATATTTTCAATAAATTTTTGAAGTCTAATTTTAGCATCAAAAATCTGATTTTGAAAATGAATAATTATGATTTTTCTATTCAAGTTTTTTGTGCAAAGGTGTCCACTACAATCTTGACTTTCCGTAGTGTTGAGGGCTCTTGGAAATGAACCTCAAATACTTAGATCTTGGAGAAAAAATCACATTAGAAATTCATTTAAAAAAATTATAGAGTGGGGTTATGCATGTTAGGCCCTTTGACCTCATATTTTTTTGGTGACCATCTTTTTAGATTTGACATGTGAAAAGAGGATTGAAAGTCTTCAAATCACTATTGCAATTTTAACACCCTCATGATCAAGCATTATAATCTTTCAATTCATAAGTTATATTGTTGTGTTTCTTTTCCTATGCAATCTCTAACATGTCTAGTGTATTGTTGATATTTTGTTCAATTTAGAGCAAATTCCTAGAAACTCAAAAAAGGCTTCTATCTACAGAACGGTAGTTCAGCATTTCATGGAACATGCAAGTACGAAATGTCTTCCAGCAGCTCAAATAGACTGAAAATTTCAGACATTACTTCAAGAATCATCGAACTGACCTCAAGAAGAAACATTAGCATCCTTAGCATTTCAAACACAAGCACATGTTGATCTCATGTCAGCCGGAATTTGATGCAAGGCACACTGTTGAATTTTTCAATTTGATTTATTCCACCACCATGCAAAGTAAATATTCATAACCTGAAACTGATGTCAGCAATAGATCCAATGAAACATGCAAATATGAGAGAGCATCTTCAATGTCTTCCAGCAGCTCGAATAGACTGAAAATTTCTGACATTCCTCTAACAATTGTTGAAATTATCTCAACAGGAAACATTAGCATCATGAAATTTAAAAATAAGCTTACAAGCACACGTTGATCGAGGAGCGGCTCTTGTCAATGAGGAACTTTAGGGTTATACTGCAATGAACTTCGTACACTCGACGAAAACGTTGTCTGCAAGCATCCAAGCCAGTCATTGAGATCTTCGTGTACTCGCTCGATCACCAATTGGAGATTCAAATACGAGGAGCAATTGTAAGTGAGAGCCTTCAAGAATTAACTCCCCAGTGTGTCCGACAGTGGAAAAACAAGATTTGCAATAAAAAGTATCCGAGAAAACAGTTCAAGGAATCCGACGAGTCACGTAACTGCGGAAAAGAACCGTCACCACACACAACTGTCGTCTGCACAGAGCTCATCGTGCACAATCGAATCCAAAACCACTCACTCCTCAAACTAAACGACAATTGATCCTCCCGTATCCAGACATGGAGTTCCTTACGTTACGGCATTCAACGTACCCTGAGAAGTCGAACTCAAAACGCGAATACAATCCGATCGTGATCATCAAGACGAAGATCGTGCACACAAAAGCAATAATTCTACAATGAAGTACTCCCAGAACACGCGATCCTCAAAGCAATATATTACAGAAAATAACAGTTTTCACTAGAATTTTTCCATGATTTTCGTTGTTGTGAACTTAAAAGACCGTGCGATAGAAAAACTTCGCTTAGAACGTGAATGCAAAACGACGATCGTGCACACAACCAATTGCAATTCTACGACATTTCCCAACAGGATAACAGAACAAGAGAGCCTTTAGTTAGAGACACCAGAATAAACGTTAAAAATTTAAAATATAAAAAAAAAATCTCCAGTTCAAAATGAATTCATTGTTGCAAAGTTGAGACACTAGGGATCAGTGCAAACTTAACGGAGAAGCCATGTTTTAGGGTTTCCAGCTCGGGCACGACGTTCCCTGGAAGTTCTCTGATCGTTCCATGTGCCCATCCATGAGGAGTTTTTCATTGGCTGGGTGTGGTGTGGACACGTGCTCCATATCTAGATGAGAGAAATTCTTTCACCTGATTTTCTTTTATTCTCTTTGGATTAGGGTTGGCATCACTACTCAAGGTAATTGAAAGAGTGCAATACACACTACCGGTAATAGTTTTGTTTTCCATTTTCAACTTGAGCAAAGTTTACATCAAAAATTTTAAAACTTCGAAAATTTAATAAAATATTGAAATCCAAACCTTAAATTTGGCTATTTTTGTTTTTGTTTTTTTGTTACGTTCAGATCTCCCAGACTATGTGTCCCCGATCGCATGTGTGGTACGGTCGGAAAGCCCTCAATGAAGAAGGATGCACTGGCTTCTCGATTGGCTTGGTTTTGTGGCATTTGGATGTACGGTGTGAAAGTTATTGATTTTTGAAGTTTTTAGGAATTAAAAAATTAGATAATTATTTTTATTTTGACTGTGGCAATGGCAGAAGGCACACTAGTAGTATTTGATAATAGAATGGGGATTGCATCTATATTAGAATAACACTTGTTTGATACTAATACATTTTATAGTATTTTGATAGAATGGCACAAAATAATTGCTAATTTAGGGTTTGGGGACATGATGTTTACTAATACACATCCAAGAAATTATTGGATCTTGCTAGCAAGAGAAAAATAATTCATGTGCACTTTCAAATGTATTATTTAGACTCTATGAGTATAAGTTGTGAATTTTTAAAGAATCCATTGTAAATGCACCTAATACCAACATTGGGGTTTTGATATTCAAATATAGTACATCCTTATAATCACATCTATTCTTTTCCCAAATTTTTCCAAGATTTTAGAGGTGACGATTATGGGTATAGTGACGGTTATGGATGTTGCTACTTTAGAGATTCAATTTGGCAATGCGAATTATCACTTGTAATCTATTAACAATGTATCCAAAAATAAATCTACAATATTAGCAATATATTAAAATCTTCAATGTAATGTAAATGGACATTTAGATCACCTTAAAATGTCCACTTACATTACATTGAAGATTTTAGACCACCAATCAATTTCAACTTCAAAATCTCATACCTAATTAAATAAGAATTTGAAAGTATAAATCAAATGAGTTAGATAAAACTTCTACCTGTCATTCAAAGAAAGTTGATTGATAAATATTCTTGTGGATTTGCAATACTATTTTCTTTTATAGAAAACATCACTCAATAATAATCCCTTTAGAAAATGATCTATAATATATTTTCCCTTTGCAATTGCTAAATTGCTACAAAATCTTAGAACTACATCACTTTGATTTAATGAAAACACATACTTTGGGATGCATAAATCAATTATCATCTATACTACTTTGGGATGTTAAATCCATATCCATGAATGCTTCTAACTGTGTCACTACTAGGAAAATTGCTTTATACATTGCTTTAAATTCATTGAAATAAAAAATCTTGGTAATAAACCTATCCAAATATCACAATAAGGACATGGAGGGATGCTTTATGGACTTTCTACTCTTTCATGTTAGGTAAAAAATCCATAAAGTGCTTGGACTCCACAAGCATCTTTTAATAGATAGGTACATTTTGCTTTTTCATTGCATCAATAATATAACAAGTGGTGAATGCTTTTAGTGATTATTGTGTTTTAACTTCAAAAATTCATAGCTAATTCCATGAAGCTCTTCATAATATGAAACAACTTGTATGAGATGCCAATTCCATTTTCCTTTCAAGGAAAATTTATTAAAAAACATTTCAAAAACTATTTAAACCCTAATTGATCAAGTATTTAAATTTTGAACATTGAATAAATGCAAATACATACCAAGCACCAAAAATGCATTTTTTTCATCCATCAATTTTCTTGAAGATTGTTAGTTCTTTGATATTTGTACAATATAGACTTTTAAGACTTTGTTTATCAAATATTCTATTATTCAATAGAGACCGATAGGTCTAATCTAAAAATAACCTTTTTAGTTCAAAAATGACCTTTCAAAAACAACTTGAATATAAAAGTAATATAAAATTCTTCAAAAATTATTATTCTTAAAACTTAATATTTTGAATTTAAATGAAAAAGTTCTTATAAAAATCACAAATATTTCATCTATAATCAATTGTAGAAGGAATTTTTGATTTTGACTTAAATTTTATTGAAAAATATTGGTTTGTATACTAGTTGAACTAAGTATAATTATGAATAATTATGATCTCTGAATCATATTTTAAAACTAATGTGTAAGAGTCATCATTAAATTATTATTCTAAATTATATTTATCATACATCTTCTCAATTTGGAAATCTAGACTATTCCTTAGTCTTTGAGGGGTTAAATTTTCCAAATTAATTATGAAATCTTAACCCTTGAAGGATGTTGAGGTCAATGAGTAGTCAATAAATGATTTCATTGTTCATTGCTAAAACAAAGAATGCACCTTGATTGGTCCAATAATCGGAACAATATTGGTAACTACCACAAGGGGGCACTTTTGAAACAAAGAATGCATCAATTGGTCCAATATCAAAGCAATTTTGGTGACTACCTTGGTCATGGAAGGGGAAGTATTGTAGAAACAAAGAATGCACCTTGATTGGTTCAATAATTAGAGCAATTTTGGTAACTACCTTGGTCATTGGGAACTGCATCCTTTGTAGATTATCTCCAAAAGGACAAGCTAGCCATTGTGAAAATCAACCTTTTCGGTAGTATAAGAATCATTTGCTTAAAAAAAACATAAAAAGATTCTTTATCATCCATCAAACACTTAAATAGGATATGATCACACTCACTATTAGGGGTGATAATTTGGTTCAGAAGTAGGTCTAAATTCTTTCCTAAGACTGCAATAACAACCCTCTTTAAGACCCAATGAGAATAAATCTTTAGTGTTTGCATTGTCCTTCGAGGGTTTAACCCCTCACGCCCAAGGCCTAACCATGTCAAAAAACAACCTTGCTTTTTGAGTGTTATAAGTCTAAATGTGAGTAAGTTATGAAAATCTCAACCGTACAATCTTGTAGTGTGCATGTTGTAGATGGTATAAATCAAATTTGGGGTCATTTGACCCTATAGATTGAAAGATTATAATGTTTTAGTGTTGACAAAAGATGCTAAAATTTTCCTAAAAACACATTTGGAGGTGAAATTTGATTTCTAAACCTACTCAAATGAAAAAACTTTAAACTACAAAGTGATTTAAAATCAAAAGAAAAATACTTTGGTGGACAAAAAAATCATTCAATTGACTCACTGCGTTTGCAAAATTGTTTTGAAATGTCAAAAAACAGTGAAAACAGTAGCAAAAAAACACATCTATGGCTGAACCTACCTCTACTAAAATGCTTCTCAATCAATCATAACTTCTTGGATTGATATGAAATTTTTACCACAAGAACTAGACTAGTATGTGCAACTTTTCCAACAAAAATTATTGAAAACAAACCCTATCTGAAGAAGTTATAAGCCGCCGAAGTTCACTGTAATGCAAAAATGTGTGGATTTTGAACTTCGAATTGCTCCCAAGCATTCAAAACAACTTGGATTGACATGAAAATTTTATCACAATAAGTAGACTTTATGGGGAACAAAACCCAACAAAGTTCATTGAAAACTAACATTTGATGAAAAAGATACAAGCCCCCGAAGTTGCAGCCATCTCATTCCAGTGTGGTGAACTCAAATTGAACCTGCGAACTTTGAATGGCTTTCAAAAGCTCATTACATCTTGGATAGATCTGAAAATTTTACCACAAAAAATAGAATATTATGTGCAACTTTTCCAACAAGTTTTATTGAATTTGGACATTTGATGCAAAAGTTACAGCATTTTGAAGTTGACTGCTAGACTGTGTGAGGACACTTTTGGTCCCCTTGGGCGGTGAGGGGTTAAACGAATGTTTTAAGGACCTCCCACCTTAGCGAGACTCCAGTCATGAGTGCGTGGACCCCCCTGAAGTTGTTCAAAGACCATCATGGCCGCTGACAAGGCAACGAACGAAAGCTTATCATCGATGACGGAAGGAATATGCTGACTTTACAAACCCCATCCAGTATAAGCAGCTCACAAGCTTTTCAATGGAACCTTCCAGTTGATAGAAAGATTCAATCAGCTGATTTCAACCCACAAACGAGGACGCTGAGGACGTTTTCCGGCCCACGAATGACCCAAAGAATCTCTCCATACAAGACATAAATGCAACTATTCATCCTCCAAATTTTGTGTGAAGAGAGAAGGTCAGAAGGTCTTCCAAAGTAGTTTGACTTCCTATGAGTGTCTTTGCATTTTTTTAGCCAACAATTCACACGGTACCAAAACAAATGATTTTCATCGTGCCCAGCTTGTCCTTCAAGGGTTCATCAAGAAAAAGCCCCCCATTGCAACAATGTTGTTGCAATATTGTTTCAATGCTTGAACAATAGATTACTAAAAACATATTGTTGCAGTACTACAATAATACAATTTCAATAGAGGGGGGGTATTCTATTTATTGAAAGTATACTATTGCAATATTGCAATAGTATGTTTTTAGTACTTTATTGTTCAAGCATTGAAACAATATTGTTGCAATGGGGTTACTTTCCTGATGTTAATTCTCCTTTTGCAAGATTCCAACCTAAAGAATCGGGGTCAAGATAGTGAAGAGCATGGTTTGGTCTAATACCCTTCGTGAAGATCACATTCGACATTAATTAAGTTGTTTTTGTAAAAAAAGCGTATATAAAAAGTGCCACATTTCATCTTATGAATGGTGAGAGGTGACATGGCCCCCTTGAGAATTTGACGTGGGAATTCAATTTTTGCACATGAGTGATGATTCAACACCTTCATGTATAGTAATATTCTAATGCTTGAGTGAACCTTTGGAAAAATAGACCTATCAAGACATGCTTGAGTGAACTTTTGGAAAAATAGACCTACCAAGATAGAGGTGGATTTGGATCTAGGGCTTTTTTGGCATTATAGTGCCAAATTGCACCCCAAAAAATAATGTGGCTAAACTAAAGAATGGCAATAAACCATGAAGTTTTTCGCTAGAAAACTTCAAATCAAATTTAAAATCTTTGATGAAATCACCAAATTGCAGATGAAAACAAAATTATAGACATGAGACATGTGCTAATGTGATATTTTCTATTCAATATGTGGATGAATGTTGAAATTTGGAGCACCACTACAACATTTTATATCACCACCTTGGTACTTCATAAAAAATGAAAAATACTTGGTCATGTCAATCAACAACAAAACATGACATCTTTAAGATGAGTGCTAGCATTTATGGCGAACGAAGAATAATCAATGACTACCAAATGTGAAAGGCTAGGTTGATGTATACATCTTTGTCTATTATTTATTTATTTTCAAGAAAATAAAGTTTAGCAATCACTAAATTTTTATGCAATATATTGAGAATTTGTATACAAAAATGTTTTTTATTCAAAAAAAATTCCAAAAATTTTGGTATCTATTTTCAAGATTATTTTCCATCCAAATCTATCCTACAACTACGATTGCATCACATCATTTTCTTGAAAAATTTAAGAACAAAATATATGTATAGCTCTCACTATCTTGAGTTCTCCAAAGTATTCAAATGCTCAAATAAATGGCAATAAACATGTTCACCTTAACTCCTAAATATCCAAAGCACTACGTTTTGTTGTTGACAAAACTTTGAAGTTGATAGAATCTTATCACTATAGTTTTTTTTAAATAGCTTTTTTATAGTAGAATATCCTTAAAAGTCTATTTTTATCATAAAAATCTAATTTTGAAAAAAATAATTTCTATTATTTCTATTCAAGAATCTTTTGCAAGAGGGTACATTGCAAATTTTGGTTTCCTAGCATACTAATCTTTAAAGGTCTAGTAGGGACTATATATGTGGTCATGTATTTTATATTTAGAATTTAGAGTATATTCTAAAATATGAGAAGACATATTTGGTTGAATTGAAAATTCAACAACTAATGTTTTTATTTGGAAGGTCATTTTAATATCTAAATTTTATCATATTCTCATATGACAATGTATATGTACGATACATTGCCATTTTGCAACTTCTTTGACATATAGGAGGTGCAAAAATGATTTAAATTGGTAGTGCCATGTGTCATTGAATTTGATAGAATAGAAACTTTTGTATTTGGTGTATATGATTGTCACTTTATATGTCAAATATAAAAAACACTATGTTGCAACCCAAATTGGGCTTCTTATACTTGTAAAGTTTATGAATTCTTGATAATAAGCCTCAAAGACACCAAATCTTGGGGGAGAAAATCATATTAAAAATTAATTTATAAAAATTGTAGAGTATAATTTTGAGAAGTTGTAAATATATTGTATTTCTTAACATCATACATATACACTATATATATATATAGTGTGTGTGTGTGTTTGTGTCTCTTTCTATATTGTGTGTATATCTATATGTATATGTGTGTACCTATATATATGTATGTATGTATATATAAATTTGAAATAAGTGGACATACCAAATTGGATGGAACATAAATTCTTTAAAAATAATTTGTAATTAAAAGAATATGGCCAATATAAACAATTTTAAAAAGTTTGTAACCTAGAAAGGTAAAGCATAGAAAAATTCTCTAATTGGGAGAATTAAGAAAGTATAAAATTTCCAAATAAAAATAGGTACTTTGACATTTTAATTTGTATAAAACTAAATATTTAAAACTACAAAATTATAATAACTTTATAGAGACAGTAATTGATCAAAAGAACCAATAAAACAATATTTTGCATGTTTTAAAATGCAAGTAGGAAATAGCTCATTTTGTAGACTTCCATACAACATATTTAAAAATTCCTTCCAACAATAGCTACTAATTAGTGAAACACCATTCCCTCCAAATTCCATTTCCAAATTTGTTTTTTTAGGCTCAAAATAGTATGAATACCTCTAAATTGACACATGTGATTTAAAATTGGGGGCTAGTTTTAGATAATAAAATATTTTTGGAATATGAGAAAAATTGAGCCAAGGTGTGAATTCATTATGAGTACTTTACCTATGAATCTTTAGTTTCTTGAAGCCATGATGCAAATTTGTTGTATGCTCATTTGAGGACATAATGCACCCTTGGATGGTTTGCAACTATGGAAGAGTTAAATTAGATCTATAAACATCCAGTAAGCAAGACTTCTTAGCCAATTGATCCATAATTCTAAAACTTTCCCAAATTTGTTAGTAAGAACATTCACTCATCTAAAGTTGTCCTCCCTTTTATGGGCTGTAAAATTATCCTATGTGAAAATTAGATACTCAAATCTAGCATAAATTAAGTCATTTTTGAAAATAAGTGTTACATGTCATCTTCTAAATGGTATAAGGTCTAAACCATTGAGGATTTGACGTGGAATTTAAATTTTGGGGCCTGAATGCTCTATTAGACCTTCACATACAATAGTGTAGTTGGTGTACTAAGTGAAGATCATCTCTCCTGAATTTTTCAGCAACTTAACTTAGATGGAGCTCTCATTCTCACTGCATACTTGAAAGCTACATTTTAACCACTAAAATCCTAGTGTCCCTTTAGGGGCAAAATAGACTTTAGATAGGCTCCTATGGTCTCAATTTTTGTCGTGATTTTTTGAAGTTTTTTTTGAAGATAGGAATATTCATTAGATTTGTGGGAATATAATTTTTATTTCAATTGATGCCTAAAAGCATTATTGTATTTCAAATCCATCTTAAACCAATTAACAATTTAGTTTTCCTTTCTATCTTATATCTACTTCTACTTTATAATTTTTTAAAGAATGGAAATCAAGTTTGTGATTTTTTCATTTTTTTCTAGACTTTCAACTCAATTCTTCAAAATAGAAATTTTTTAATTCAATATTTGTAGTACAAAAACTTTAAGCTAAGAAGATTCAAAGCCTTTAAATCTAGTCAAGTAAGGTGCCAAAAGAATAGTTTTCTTCACTTCAAATGCAAAGATCTTGCAATCTATTAGATAAAAAATTTTGAATTTTTTTAAGACATTATTATACTAATCCAGTGCAAGATTCCAAGGTTAAGTATGCAAAAGAAACATTTTCTAAATTTTTTTGTACTTTGCAATAGAAATGACAACTTTGAGTGGAATTTGATGAAAAAAGGTCAATTACAAATACTTCCAAATGACTTTAAAGTGTCTTAGTGCCATGTTTCAGCCACAATAATGTCATTTTTGGCTACAAAACAATGTCAACATTTACTTGGCCTTGATATTGCTACCATTTTACAAAATTATTTTAATTTTTCTAGATGAATCAGATGACTATTACAAATTCATATTTTGTTAGTTTTAGAGAGCCTCGAGACACTTATGGGCTTTAGGGCTAACCACTTCAAAAATTCTTCACTAATATATTGTTTGTTAGGATAGTATGATTCCATGTCCTATTGTTTTATATACCATTTTTCAACAGTTGAATTTTTTTGGATACTTTGTTAATTTTCCAAGGGAGCGCATGAGAATCTCTGTGATCCCAACTTGATCGTATTAGAGTGCATACCTCCTCTTTAGTTTACAACCTAAATCTAAGAGTCATTTTACACCTAAAGGTCAAACCTATTTGTCGTGCTAGAGATCAAGAATCCTCATTTGTAATTGGATAAAACCCTGAAATCAATCCCAAGCCCTTTATACCTAGAAATTGACCCAATTTGGTAGAATAAATTTTTTATTCAAAAAAGACATGATCTGACATGGTCTATGCTCTCTAAATTGAATGCACCTATAATGGGAAGCCAATTCTTGGCCTAAAGGCCAATGTTGGATTTCAATTAAATTGTTTTTATAAATTGTTTTTATAAATTGTTTTTATAAATTATAATTATTTTCAATAAATTAGATCTATTGGATGTTGTGCAATTGGCCTCAAATGGAAATTGATGTGGCCTCTAGGTGTAAAGTTAGGCCTTGAAAATTGAAGCCTAGCGTTGCCAATTTTTTTAATTTTTATGCCTATTTGGCTGTTGATGTGTGAATAAGATTAACAACTTGTCTTATTTCCATTAGCAAGTGCTTTAGGGTTGTATGTTTGATATGAGAGTCAAATTAACAATTGTTTAGATATAAAACATACTAATTGACAAGGATAGGAAAATGAACAAATCAGCTTGGCAACCTTTCTAGTGAGGAATTGTCTTCACAATTGTGGGACTATATGTCCAAAGGTCTATTAAATTAATTTTCAGTCTATATAGGTGGTACAGTTCATTTGTAAAGTTGTACTGAAATTGTGAATATATTTTAAGCTTTCATTTGCAAATTGGTTGTATGTGTTAGGAGTGTGTGTGTGTGTGTGTGTGTGAATTGGTGAATTGAAATGTGTGAAGTTGTTGGAGGTAATTTGGCTACAAACTGTCCCATTAAATTGAATATTTAACTTCTCAATTCCCAGTGATAAAACCTAAACTCCTATACTACAAAATAATCTATCAATCTCACAAGCTTAGGTTAGTAGTTTATTGAGTTAACATTTGAAAAGTAGTTTCAATAATCTACCAATCTAAGCTAAAAGAATTGATAGACTATTGTATAGTAGTAAAGCTTTGATCACTAAGGATTTTATAACTATATATTATTCTCAATGGTCCTTTATATTACAATTATTGTAATAATATACACAATAGTAAGAAAATTATAGATCACACACAAGTATAAATCAACCATGCAAGTTTTTTTATTTACAAGTTTTTGATATCAACTTCTCATTCTACACTAGTGAACCCCAACCCTCTCGTGCTCTGTTATAACAATCATCATTTTTTCTTATTAATAACCAAAACCAAAATCTTACTAGATATGAATCACAACTGTTCACATGGAAAGGTAAATTGATTATCCCTTAAATGATGAGCCAGTCATCATGGAAATCATCTGTTTGAATACCGTATAAATTGTTGGCTTAAAAAAATGAAAAAACACTCATTGGGAAACAAGCTACTATAGAAGACGTTCAGTTTTCCCACAAAATTTGAAGGATGAGTAGTTGCACTTCTATCCTACATAGAAAGATTCTATGTCATCCATTAGACGCAAAACATCCGCCTCGATGTTTAAAGGTTAAATAATTGTCTATTGACTATCTAAATCTATGTGAATGAGCATCAATAAATTCTTTAATACCTATTTACACTTTAAATAAAAGATAAAATCAATTTGTACTACACAATCCTTTTCTCTTTTTTTCCATGTTTTATTGAATTGATCTAGCTTTTTGGCCCCAAGGTCCTTACACATGGAAAAATTGACCACCATTACAATATAATTCTAATGAATAGTTGAAAACTGCCTCTAGTCCTAAAGGGAGTTGAAGTTTTTGTGCAATTGATCTTAAGGAAAATTGGCCTAGCCTCTAGGTGTAAAGTGGCCCTAATTGCTGATTGCCATTGGGCTTTTTGACCTCCGAAACTTGGAGATCTAAGCATTCTCCATTGTTGCCCAACTCCAATTGGACTTCTTGTTGGAAGGCCTAGACGAAAGCTTGGACCTACTTATTTGAAAAAACAAATAAATCATATCACCTTTTTCCGGTGGACTTGAGTGATACAATTGCCACCATGTGATCCAATTTGTGTGTATCTTTAGCCATGTTGGCCCCAATGGAAACATCACCTCTGATTCTTGGACCAATGTTCGGAAAAAATTTGATGGCTAGTTCAAAGTGTAGTTCCATCTAGCCCACCTCTAATTCATAGAGATCCAACTAGCTAATGGCAACTGGTCCTAAGATAGTCATACTTGTCTTATGAGTGATTTCTATCTCATGATTAGGAGAATAATGGCTTTCATAGATTTAGGTTTTGAAATGATAATGAGGTATACATTAGGGGTAGTCACGCCTTCTCCAAGAATCAAACTTCTATGAAGTCGGAGAAGTTGGTGAGAAAAAAAAGGAGTCAATGGAGAGCCAATCTACATGAAGAAGGTGTGACTCCTTTTTGTTGGTGAAGAGCATGGAGAATGGAAAGTGTGAAGAATGAATTATCTAAAGCTAGAGGGGGTAATTTTTGACAAAGAACAGGGGCCCAATTAGCATCCGCATTGGTGATCTTACCACTTGCACATCAATATATGGTGATTGATTGCTTGTTTGGCTTTCATTTAGGGTTTAGTTTGATGCACGGGGTACAGATGATGAAGTAGTTGTACAGATTTTGAAAGCATTTAAATGAGATCTTTGTATAGGGTTTAGAATCATGATTTTGCCCATTTGATGCCAAAACATATACCTCAATTTATTGATTCACAAAGAAATCCAAAACCCTAAAACTTCTGAATTGAAGTTGAAGATTATGAACCTTTGAAGCTAGAAAGCAAACCCTAAACCATTCTCATTTTTTTAAACACCAAATTTATGATTACGTGGAGAAGGAATTCCAAAAATTTGTGATTTTCTTAAATCTAAAGATGTTATTATGGTTTGCTACCTACATTTGGAAGTCTAGATCCTGAACCCTACACAAAAGCTTCGGAGATTCAATTGTCCTGAAAACCACGAATACATACAGAAGAACCTAAACTGTTAATTCCAATTTGACCAAATTGCAATTATTTGAAGGAGTGCAGTACCTTGAACGTAGAAGAGTACAAAACCATGATCTCTCCAACCACCAAGCTCTTCGATGACGACGACAACAACGGTGACGGTGAAGTCCTAAACCTAAACCAAGATAAAGTAGTGAAAGTCGGTGGTGAAAGGATGGCAGTGGAGGGGGGTGAAACTTTGGAGTGTGAAATCAAAAAAACCTCTGACAATTGAAATTTGAGCCCGTTTCTTTAGTTCCGGAGAAGAACCGGCAAACTCTAAGGTCGGAGAATGACGTTACCGCAAGCCATGGACAGCCAACCATGACACGCCACGTATCAATTCTCGGAGAACTAGACCGAGGTTGAAGAAGGTGTGAGTGTGTGACAACCCCTATTATGGTGCAATTGGGTGATGCGGGAAAGCGTAAACGCCGGGCAAGGGAAGCCGCCAGACGGAAGCCAGCGGGCACCCCCGTCTCCGTGGTAAGGAGCGCGTGTCCCCGCGCGACCTCCCTGTCGCCGCGCCTCGTCTTCGTGTAGTCGACCGGATTTCTGCTGTTGCTGGAGAGCTCCGTCGCTCGCGTGCGTTCCTTTGCCAGCCAGCCGCCCTCCAACTGCCTTCCTTCCACTTTGTTCTCTCCAGTCCCTTTGCCTGGCCTGTCCGTGCCTGCCGCCGTCGTGCCTTACTGCTCCCTCTCACGGTCTCTCTCGGCGCTGGAACTTACTCAGTCGTCCTCCTCGCCATTCTTCACCCGTTTTCTTGGCCTGTTTTCTCGATCCTGGTGCTCGCGGACTGGTGCCGTGCGCGGCGTAGTGAGTAGTTAGATAGGGTTTATCTACGCTAGGACGGGACCAGCTTAGGGCGCATTAGTAGGTGGCGGATTGCGTTGCGGTGGTTTCCGTGTTCGGTAGGGTAGGGTCAGGCAGACACTGCGACGAGCGTGTGGTGTGATCTGTGGTTGCTGGCGGTGCAGGCGCAACTTAGGTCTTCCGGTGTTTGTTATTACTGGTCTCCACACGACGTTATGATCCGTTTTCTTGGCCTCTTTGATTGCTGATGTGAAGCACTTGCGCTCGCTAGCTTAGTTTGTGTGTGCGTTCTTGATCTTTCGTCATCGTATTTTGGAGGACCTCGCGCTTCGGTTTTCGTCTGTTTTTGGATTAGTGTTATTGAGTTTCTTCTGTTCTAGATTAGTGCTATTGGGCGTCTTTTGTTTTCTTGATTCTGGGGATTCGTGATTTGGAGCCTTGTTTGTTTTCTTGATTTTTGGATTCGTGTCATTAAGCCTCGTTTTTGCTCTTTTTTGTTTTCTTTTTGTTTTCTTTTTGTTTCTTTTAGTTTTAGAGATAGTGTTATTAAGCTGTGCACTGGCGTTTAAATCGTTGTTTCTGTAGTTTGTGAACCCCGTCAGTGACTGATACTGTTAGATTTCATTATTTTTGTTAGAACAATAAGAAGTTTCACGTTTTGTGAGGTTTGGAATTGTCATCGTGCGCTTTAATTTGATTTTCCGCATTTTCGGGTTACGAAGACGGCGAGCCAGGTGTTGAGCAAAGACATTAAAATGTCGAAGAAGAAAATGCCACGGGCTGTCATGACATTGAAGGACTTCCACGGTGGCTCTATTCCCTCAGATCTGCCTTTGCCTTCTGCCCCTGGAATGTAAGCCTGATGTCCATAACCGGGAATGAACTTGCTGTTGTCTGGCCAGCTCGCAAACGATGAGAGCTCGGTGATAGAATGTGTTGATAACGAGGATGGCGGTCAAGAAGGGACTGAAGTTTTTGTCTTTGTTGGAGTAGTGGTCTTGTGTATTTTCGAGTGAGTATTTGTTTGAAGCCAATGGCTGATGAATGACCCTTGATATTTCGGCAGGACTGTTGATCGGAGTGCGTACGAGAGACAAGGATCGGGTGCTTGGAGCAGTCCTTCGCTTGGAAGAGGATACGGAGGCAATGACCGTGGAGTTGGACATTTCAGGCAGGGTTCTGGCAATGGAGTCCGCTCGTTTGAAGACAAGGCATCCTTTTTCCCGAATCCTGCAAACATCGGCCGGAACTATGAAGAAGATGAACGGAAGCCAGTGGATGGTCGACCTCGCAGCGGCCATGCGGACCGCTATGAAGACCATGGGTACGAGGATCAGCGCCCTCACTCTAGCTATGAGAAGACAGTCGATCGCTTCTCCGTGGAGGAGGAGGGAAATTACGGGCCTAATGCTCGCTCTTACGGTCGAGCTGCCGAGGCTGCGAACTATGGACAGGGGGACGGACAAGGGGACGGACAGGGGGACGGACAGGTACATCTTCCACTTGTATTGCTCTGCTTCATGGAGAATTGGACTGATGTATTGTAAGTCTAATTGATCGGGTTCGATTTGCTCAATCCCTTTGTAAATATATAGCATGATTCGTACATGTATCACATTTGTAAATTGGTACTACAATATCACTGTGCAGGGTTACAGGCAACAGTCGGCATCCGCATATGTGACTGAACAAGTGCCTCCTAGCGGGCGCAATCAATCGTCTTACACTCAGGCTTCTCAACAGAATTTGCTTCGTGCACAACCTGCATCTCCGCCCAGCAATTGGAGGCAGCAGTTGCAGCAGCCCGTTGCCGCAGCTGCTGCCATCCGACCTGCGGGTCCTAACGTCTGGCCGACACGCCAAGATAATATCAACATTCGCACGGCTGAACCCATGCAGAACGACAGCAGGAGTGCTGCTCCATGGAGAGCGCCGACCATCCCAAGAGCGGATATGGTTCCTGTAGAGAAGACTCCACAAGGTAGGTGGCAGTCGGAATCTGACCGCCACGTGCCTAGTCATGTTGCTGATGTGAATCCAGGGCGTGGTTCTGGTTTCTCTGATCTTAGCAGTAGACGACCACCAGCAGAGCCAAGTGCAAGTGTTTTTGGCTCAGAGAGAGCACATGTTGTAGATACAGGCCGTTTGGGTCAGGGCAGCTATCCTGAGAGTGGCAGAGTAGGCCATGGAGATGCAGGACGAGGTGCTTATTTGGAGAGTGGTAGTGGAACTTACACAGATTCTGGTAGGCGTTCCTATGGGGACGGTTACGTAGATGCCGGAGCACGCGGTGCGTACCAAGATCCCAATCGAGGAGGATACGTTGATGATGGTGGTCGCCGGAGGATTAATGAAGAGAGGTCTCTTGGGTACGATGAACCTCTAAGAAGCGGCAATTCCGAACGCATCACCTTCTCGGATTCTGGAAGGACCGTGTATCCGGACAGTGGTCGGTATGGTGGAGAGTCTAATCGTATCGTGGATTACCCTGAGAATGGTCGTCGAGAATTTCGCGAGCAATCGAGAACAGATTACGTTGACAACGCCAGGGAATGCGAGTCTGTGGATACTAACAGAGGTGGCTATACTGAAGCCAGTAGGGGGGCTTACACGGAAAGAGGCCGATCTAGTTTCACAAGTGCCAGAGGAAATTACGGAGAGAACTTGCAGGCAAGTCCGCTCGTCGCAGTTGGAGGCCGTGGGGCTTACAATACGGAAGGAGTTCGTGATTCTTATGGCCCAGCGAGCACTCGTGGAACTGGTTATTCTGCCGAAGGTCCTGGTTCATATCCTCGAGAGAGTGGGTATGGCGTGGACAACATTGTCACTGGACCTTATGGCGAAAACCAGGATAGAAGCAGAAGTCCTTTTGTTTCAAATGGCTCAAGGTCTCCTCCTGCTGTTGATGGCAATCGAGGTGGGTACAGTTCCTCGGATTCTGGTCCTGCCGATCCCTCTCGGTCGGGAGCAGCTGTCGTGGAGAGGCCCCGCCTGAAACTTCTTCCACGCAGTAAGCCACTGGACATTTCTACCTCGGTGGGTACTGAAACGGCACTCCCTGAGGTAAGACAATGATACTCGTGTTAGCATTCTGTGTTGCATATGTTGCGTATATTTCTCTTTAGAAGGTATCTTATTCGGTCTGAGAGTGTTGGTTGTTGTGTTTACTCCTGAAGGAAAGTTCTCAGGATCATGTTCCTGAAATGGAGGAGAAGCGGCCTGCAGACGTGCTGACACTCGACATTACCAAGAGCGAAGGCCATGATGAAGGTGATAGTACCTTAGGCAATTCTCCGAGCAAAGAAGATCTCAGTCGGCCAGCAGAACGTCCAAAGCTCAACTTGAAGCCTCGATCTCAGCCGGCTGAGTCCAGCGTTGATTTGGATAGTTCCGGGAATGTTAGGTCAGTAACTGCGCCGTGTTCTGTTTTATTAAATTCTTTCTTTTGTACTGATTCATTCGAAGTACAGCTAGTGACCTGGAAACGCTATGGCGGTCGGTTAAAATGTCCTGCTCAATGCCACTTCCCGCCAAGTTTCGTTCAAAAAAACAATTCTAACCTTTGTTGAAAGAACCTGTATCCTATAGTTTTGAACCAACCTTTTTGCTACGTTGGAAAAATGCAGGCAGACGGTTTTTGGCGGCGCTCGTCCTCGTGAGCTGGTAAGCCTTATGTTCGTGTGCGCTTACTAAGTATTGAGTGATGGGGTTTCTTTTTTAGAATGTGCTTAGTTTAAGTGCATAGTGGTAAGATCTGCTAATATTGATCTTCAGAGTCGCTTGTGATTTCTTATATTGTGTTAGTGTGAGTTTGCTCCTGATTTTACAGTGTTTAATGAACATTCTATGGCCCCAGGTTCTCAAGGAACGTGGTGTCGATGATCCGATAATTCTCGACGCACCTCCAGCACCTGTAGCCGCGATGTAAGTATTTACTTTCTGTTTATTGCAATCGTCACTTGAATTTGATAGCGTGACCTTTCACTTGGTGGTTATTGTTTGGTTCCTGGTTATTAATCGTCTTTTGTGTTGCTTCTCCAATTCACCTATAGCAGCTCCAGCAAGCCTGAGCGTCAGGAAGCTGGACGAACAGAAGTCTCCCACAATAACTGGGGGGATGAGAAGCAGGAATTAGCACCCCGGCGCTATGAACCTCGTGGTGCACGCTCCATGGAGAAGCAGAGTTCAACTTTTCCCGAGTCTCGGCTAGATGGAAACCGTGATCCGAAGGATTATCGGCGTGCAGAGGACAGCAGAGACAGGTATGAGAGCACTCGATCGTATGATCGCCAGGATAGTCGAAGCCGCGATGTTCAAGAAGTGGCGCGACGGGATATTGACAAACAGGACAGTTGGCGCCGACCCGTATCGCCCCCGGCCCCCGCACCGGCCCCTTCTCCATTGCTTGATTCTTCCCATCGCCAGAATTCTGGCAGACTAGGCTATACCGCTCCAGCGTCGGCCGTGGAGCTGGCGCAGGCTTTCTCCAGATCCACAAGCTTAGGTGGTTCTCCCATCATTGGAGGTATGAATCGTTCCAACAGCGGCAACCAGCGTGGCCCAGTGAGTCCCGGCATTCGACCTGGGCAGAGTTCATATGGCTCAGCTGGTTATCATGGAGCTGCCTCCATGAACGGAGGGTATTCTGTGAAGGATGCCGCTCCCTTTTCCCGGCTTGCTGAAGCTCCTGCACTTCCAGCTACTTACACTCCTAGCGGTGGCCAAGGAAACGATGGTTACAATGGTGGCAGCAGAGCTGGATATGGTGGGGCTGGTTCCATTGATTCCAACTGGGGTCCTGCTTATGGGCGCTCTGACGACGATTTCCCAGGAAAAAGAGGCCTTCCTCTTCGGCGCCTATACGAGTAGAACCATTCTAACCCAATTGTTTTATACTCTGACTTCCTTCTCTCAATCAAATCATATAGACGACTGAGGAACTTACTTTCAACTGTAGGAATCATTCAGAAGAAGAGCGTGTGCATCTTGCGGGACCATAGACGTTGGTTGTAGGTTAGAGAGTGATATCACTGTTAGTAGCTTATTGTTGGAGCTTGATGATGGGTTTATAGGGCTTGTAAGTGGAAGCTATGATGACATTTGCACCATGCCCGTGTGCTCTTGAACATACATTACTCTCCAAGTGTGAAATTGGCCAGGTGCTGCCTGAATCCTTTGTTTTTGTTAGTCAACTGAGGTCAATTTCAGACTACGTGTCTGCTTATTGTAGTTAGTGAGTGGAACTTGCAGTGGTGGCTAGTGAAGAAATACCGTAGTTCATTTTTACTCACATTTTTACTCACCTTGTGAAGCTAGTTCGTGCTCTTCTGGTGTTAATGGATTCAGTGACAAATGGTCAAGATTATGGAGCCTCCAGGGGCGGTCAAGAAGTGGCCCTGCCCTCTAGAGACACAATTTGGTTGTCATATGGAACTCAATATTCAGGAGATTTTGAGCATGTTTATGTTACTTTTACAGTGGTCGTGAGGTGTCAGTTTGTTCTTGTGTTTCTTTTCATTACGTGGTCGCATTGCTCTTCCTAGCTGTTAGTGGAGATTCAGCTTTGTTATCTGAGTTCATTCATTCCGTGATGTCATCGGTTTGGTACTGTATTCCGTCACTGGTTGATTCGCAGGCCTCTCTTTTTGGTCTATCTGTTCTGTGACTGATTTCTGCATTCCAAAGCAGGGTGGAATTAGGAGCTGCTCCGAAACAATTTATCATCTTCCAAACTGCGGGGATGGTCTGCATCTGCAGATGAACGCACTTGCTGCATTGAATTAATTGGCTAGAGGAATTTTAGAATTTTCGTATCCGAATTTTTGCTTCGTGTAGCATTTTTGAAGTTATCATTTTGTTTTCAGTTGGAAGTTCTCTTTGAATTGTAATTCCGGCTTCACTTCTGAATTCTCATTTTGCGTCGAGTTTTGAACTCTCATTTTGTTTTCATTTGCATTTCATGTCTATGAGTTTATTTAATTCATTGGCAGTCAGGTTCTTTTGATTTCATTTCCATTGGAGTTTATGCATTTTCGTATTTAATTCGTTTCTTTCATTTAGTATTGAGTTGGATTTCTCTGCTTCATTTTCAGTTTTGCTTATGGATATTCATATTGAGTTGGGTTATTCCATTTTCTGATTTTTTAGTGCATTTTGTGTTGTCCATTTCCATTTCATTTCCTTTGTGAATTTCCACTTCATTTTTACTTCAGGAATTTCAGTGCTCAATTTATTTTCAGTTGTCAAATTCTGATTCATTTTACATTTCCAGAATTTCAGATCATTTACTTTCGTGAATTTAGTATTTTTTATTTTTTTTATTGAAACACATGGACAATTTCCATTGCAGGGACCAAGGGACCACATCCTTGCGAAGAATTTTTAAGTTTTTTCCTTTTAACCCTTAAATATCAAAGATGGACGTTTGGTGTCCGATGGATGATGGAGAATCTTTGAGAATCTCTCTACAGTACTTTGACTCACCTGACTTCCAATGAGTGATTTTGCAATTTTTTAAGCCAAATAGTTGTGAAAATTGATGATTTCCAAGGTCACTTGGTCATGCTTTAACCCTTGAACGTCTCAGCCTAAAAGTCAAGTTCAAAGGGTTGTAACTTTTGCATCCAATGTCCAAATTCAATAAAACTTGTTGGAAAAGTTGCACATACTAGTCTAGTATGTTTAATAGTTTTGAAAGCCAATCAAAGTTCACAGGTTCAATTTGAGCTCACCAAACTGCATTTGATGGCTGCAACTTTGAGGGCTTGTATCTTTGTAATCTAATGTTTATTTTCAATAAAATTTGTTGGATTTTGTTTCCACTGAAGTCTTATCATTGTGGTAAAGTTTTCATGTCAATTTGAATTGTTTCAAATGATTGGGAGCAATTCAAAGTTCAAAATCCAGACATTGGTGGATTCTAGTGAACTTTGGCAGCCTATAACTTCTTCATACAATGTCCAAATCCAATAATACTTAAAGTTGTGCATACTAATCTAGTTTGTGTGGTTAAAATTTCATAGCAATCCAAGAAGTTATGAGTGATTGAAAAGCATTTTAGTAGGAGGTTCAGTCATAGATGTGATTTTTTGTTACTTTTTTCACTGTTTTTTGACATTTCAAATCCATTTCGCGGACACAATGATTCATTTGAATGATATTTTTTTTCACCAAAGTATATATTTTAGTTTTGAATCACTTTGTAGCTTAACGTTTTTTCATTTGAGTAGGTTTAGAAATCAAATTTCACCAAATGTGTTTTTAAGAAAATTTCAGCACCTTTTTTCAACACTAAAACATTATAATCTTTTAATCTATATACCAAATTTGTTCCATACCATCTACAACATGCACACTACAATATTGTATGGTTGAGATCTTCATACCTTACTCTAATTTTGACTTTCAGACTTGCAAAGGCAAGTAGTAGTTTTAAGCCTGGTTGGACCTTTAGCGATGAGGGGTTAATGGTTAAACTACTAATAAATTAAAATATCGTCCTTTAAAGATTAAACAACTAACAAACAAAAGAATCAAAACAAAGATCCTCCTAGTAGGTTGGCCAACTACCAAAGGAGCTAGGAAGTGAATTTAGTATTCAATATTAGAGTTATTATAAAGTTGTGAAAGTTATATCTTCTTTGGTCTTTAGTATGTATAGAGTATCTAATTCTAAATTGCATTTAATTTATTGTTCAACTTGTACCTTAGTCCCAAAATAAATCTAGGGTTTGGCGGTGCAAGAAATTGGCTCTCCACAACTTGATTGATAGCAATTGAAGCTAGTTTGAACATTTTGAACTAAAAAAATCTACAAATATCATGTTTTAGAGATTATATAGCAATTTGACCCTTGCAAAGGGAATTGAAATGCAAGCTCTAATCAACCAAAGGTGATGAATTCAACCCACAATTGTAGAATAACTGCTACTAACAAATCTCTTGTTCAAGATTTCTTGGAGTTGAATTATAGAACATCGTGAGAATTGAATGTAGAGGACATCATTGAACTTCATTGCATCAACATTGCACGAAGAATGGTTCAAAGTAGTAGCATTGGAGTAATTCCAAAAAAGGGGAAAATTTGTCAAATTTGCTACATATTTTGAACATGTGTTGCTTTACTATTGACTTCTTTACTTTCACACCTAGTGGGGATGACTAGAAGCTATAGTAACTATGCAATCCCCTGAAAATAGGAGCAATTTTTGTATTAATCTAGCCATTTCTAAGAAAATTTGAATCTATTTAATATGGAATGACAACAAGGCATGATTACACTCAATTTTGCTAGATTGAGGTTTAGGTCTATTTTTGTACCACAAATTCTTTTATGTGATTCAATTGTAATTGGAGACAATAACACATACAATTGGAGAGTTTCGCAAGTTTTGGGAGATGATAGGGAGGGTTAAATTTTAACCATTAACAAGGAACGACCAGGTTCTAATTGGATACCGGTATAGGAGAGCAGGTTGAATTGCGCCATACATAAAATCAGCATATTCCAGGGAAGAGCAGTAAAATTAAAAAGATTTGGCCCAAGCTTGACAAACACATGGTTCTGCCATTAGTCCATGAATAATATTTTCATTGTAAACAACAAATAAATCAACGAAAATAAAGTTGTAGTCTTGCATCCTCAAAACCAATAATTGTTAGGTGGAACTGTCTGCAGTGTGATTCTCAGACTGCGAATAAATCTAAGTACCTCGATTTTTACACGGAAAAGGGGAGCCTAAGGGCCTGAATGGAGCTGTACACAGCGGGCAAAGATTGAAATTCTACAGAGAATAAACCATTGAGAATGGAATTTGGCAGTACAGAAGACCCACCTACAAGTACTTTATTTTCTTGTGTGCAGGTTTCGTTATAACAATTCGTCGCGTGAATTCAGACGCTTCCACTCTCGACCCCTCCTCCTGGCTGTCTCTCTTCCTATTGGCTCTCTCCTCCTTGAATCTCGAGAATTTCTTGCTACTCCTACTCACTACATCGTTGTCCCAATGTGTGTGCTCATTGTGAGCGTTGCGTCTGGTCACTAATTCCTCACCCTCTGCACTCTCCTCACCATTCACCACACCATCGGTCGGGCTCTTCTTTCGCTCACGCTCCACCTTTTCAGCTTTCCACTTCAGCAACTCTTCCCGCTTCCTAGCTCTCCGACTCGGCCTCACTTCGCCCTCCTCAAGACCGGAGCTCTCCGCCGCATTTGAATTGGAAGACAGCTTCTTGCTCTTTGCCGAATCCCTGTCACGAACATTCCAGTGCATCCCGTCACTTTCTCCACGATGGCGCTTCCTAGAGTAATCGCCTCCGCTCTCTTGGGGTGTCAAGGAACTCTCCTTGTACCTGTCGTACGCAAATTTACCAAACAGCGAATCTTCATCCTCCACCCTCTCTTTGAATTTCTTCGCCCTCTTGGCCTTTTTAGATAGATACCCATCTGCTGACTCCCCTCTTGGAAAATCGAACTCCTCGTAGTCCTGCCACCGCCCTCGACGCCCTCTCACGGGAGTCTTGAACTGCATAGCGTCCCCGGAATCGGAATTCGAGAACGTTCCGTCACCCACAACGTACCGGTCTTCCTCCTCCACCTCCGGTCTGGGTTCGTGGTAGAACCCGGCGAAACTCGCTGGACGTGCTCTCTTTGCAGGCAGGCTCGGGGGGGTTGAAATGACGGAAAAGGGAGCCTTGCGCCCCACAAGTTTCGCATCCATCCGCACGATGCGACTCAGGAGCCCCACCTCGTTGTCCCCGTCCAAGTTTGTCAGCAGCCGATGGGCCATCATGAATGCTGACCGGACCTGTGTCAAAGCACCAGCAACGTCTCAGTAAACAGTGGAAGGTGGGCGGGTCGCAAAAGAACCTTCACTGTGACCCGCACCAGAGATCCATCATTGACGCCAGCAAGATTATCCTTGATGATATTACTTTTCGATTGCATCGCTAGACGCCGAGATGTCCATAAATGAAACACAAAATGCTGAAAGCGACCAAAGGAGAAATGAAGTCAAACTTGCTCAACTAATGGAGCATGGCTGTAGAACTCAACTACTTAAACACAGGCACCATGACTACACAGCTCTCAGCTGCCTTGCACCTAGATCTGAGCACTGAAGATACTTCCGAGCTCAGAGCTTCATTTTGTGGTCGCCCACACCAAGGGTCGAGCTAGGTACCTTTTGAATTGCGTAAGAATTCTTCCCGATATCGTTGTCTGGCGACTGCAAAATGTCACGAGAACAATAAGTCACGGTTGCAAGGGACGAACATTGAAACAATGCTGAACGCCAAGTCACTGGGTAGGCCATCCAGGATACACCAAATCATGATCGCACATTTCTTCCTACAATCTACCACACACCTGTGGATCTTCTACGCACAGGAGAAACGGTCGCTTCATATCGTTGAATCTGTTAGGAAACGAACAACCCAAAAAATAAACACACATACGTCAGCACGACGTTTTTCGCCACAAAGTGCTAGTAAAATACTCCATATAGCACTTGGTCTCACTGTCTCCCACACCCACGACCCCAAATCAAGAGACCTAGAAGCTGTATCTCCTCAAATAATCTCAGTAAAAACCCTCACATCTTTCGGCAAGTAATCAAGTCAATCGACATCAAAAGCTCACCCCATTCTCACCTTCGATCTCTTTTGCGAAAGAACCTCCCTCCGCCTCGACATGAAACACCCACATCCTTCATGTTCAGCGTCCGACCGTACAAATCTAAAAAATCAACCTGTCACGACGCTACAAAGTCAGCCAGCGTTTGATGCTACCGGCGCATCCAACCACCTCTGGACCAATGTTGCACTCATCGAAGTATATAAACATGGGTAGCAGTACACATTCCTTTGCTTGATACCGGGTAAGAACTGGCTAGTAGTCACACCTCAACTCAAACGATCATAGCAACTGTTGTTAACAGGTCCACATCAGACAATGGGAAGAAACACCCTTAGACACTTCATTTGCAAATGATGAGATCTTACCAGCAAAATGCCCAGGTTTGTTTCCAGAGGAGGAACCTGACCACTCCGACCAGCACGCCGCTTGCTTGGGTGCATCTGAAACACCACAGGGAGTCAGCCCAGACACGGGTTCACGACTCGCTCACACCCCATGAACTGACTCTCTCCCGAACAGGATTCCACATGGAACTCAATCTTCCCCTTCTCACAACTTCCCCATCAACCAACGCAGACACACGAGAGACCACCAAATCTCCCCTCTAAGACCAGTCTGCAAATGCAGCAAAGGATCTAGCACAAGAGCGTGGGCCGACATAAACAAACCTGCAGATGCGTAAGAATCATCACAAGCAGGGCATACGATCCGATTCCACCTTGATAAACCTGCAAAATATCCAGCAACTTCTACGACTTAGTTCCCCACATGCCGTGGCATCCGAAACAAGCTTATAAACAAAACCACTCCATAAACCCTTCAATCCAATCATATCACCTCTTCACATGCATTTCACTCCTCCTCCTCGGGCTAACAGTTGATGTGCCAAACAAGAAAAAAATGAACTAACTTCTCAAAAGCCAGGGAACCCTTGTAAACACCAAAGACACCAAAATTACCTCATTCAGCTCTCGTTGCTGTAAAAATATTTTCAGCACTAAACACAAAGGCCTCAACGGTGGTATCGCCTCCATTGCACTCTATACAACATAAAGCCCACTTCAAGAGTTAGAAAGCAACCGGAAACCGGATCGTTGCAAGACACCTAGTCCAACTCGACCAGACAAGAGTCTGGTTCCATCACTTTCTCCGCAAGCATCTCAGATTTCCCTAAAGACTGGAGAATGCAGCAAGTACCTTGATGAAGGCTGCAGCCTCGGGTCCATTTGCCACATCAAAACTGCACCAAGCACAAATCTACGTTACATGCAACACGTCAACATTTGGTGCTCTCTGTCGGACAAGGTCGAATCAGATCATGCCATCAAATTATCAGGCTTCCCATTGGACAAAAAGCATCTTCTGAAATTAGCCAGCGCCAATAAAACACCTCACACGGACGTTCAATTCACAACCCTCTCAGTACATAAATTCCAGCTACAAATAACGATGGTAACTTCTGGAACTTCCGTAATCACTCTAGGCTCTCGGATACTAAAAAATTTGACACCTAAAACAGAGAGATATTTCTTCGGACAATCCATATTTAGCACAGTGAGAGCCGGATGGGCTCTACAAGACGAGGATAGAAGCAGAAGTCAACGTCACACACGAAGAAGAACATAAAAGGATGAGCAGATTTCAGTTGAACCGAAAGGTTTGTGAGACAAAACATCCTCTGTCACACTAAAACTCCTTCATCGCACGGGAAGAATGTAAACCTGCACATACCTGATGTCAAACGGAATATTACTCACGGTCTCCAGAAACTTGATTATCGGTACTCTCGCTTTTCCGATCACCTGACCCAAGCAACCCAAAACGTCAGCGCCATTATATTTGGTCAAGCCATGCATCCTATCGCAGCAGCAGCAGCAGCAGGAGCTTGAGAGACATACGCATGTGGTGATAACACATAATATCACGTGCTTCTCAGACGTAGTCTCGATCCGTATACCGATAAAACTGATTGCTTCTACCAACCTGGATGCTTTTCGCCACATGCCCCCTTGTCAACGCTTTTGCCAGAGCTTTCAATCCGTCCTGAATGGCTTGACACCCTGACTCCAAAATCACCACCTGTCACCAGCAAGTGGAAAAGAGAATTCACAACTTCATACGATTGTACATATCCAAGCAGGACACAACGTCCCGTCTTTGTCCGTTCTCACTCAGAACCTCAAAATGAGGACGACCGTGTCATCCACAATATTAGGAAGGTCCGCTACCCAGAGGTATGCCTCCAGGTTTCGCGACTTTCAGGCTAAAATGATTCAATTAAAAAACGAAGCGGGCAGAGGGACGTACGTCAACGTCACTGGTTGGCAAGTAAAGACCAGTCGCAAATGAGCCGAACACCTTCACCTGTGCCATCACATGGGCCACCAATCCTCAGTACAGGTATCTGCTGTCCGCTAACACCTCTCCAAAATCACACACCATCCCTTTCATAGAGACCTTCACATCACTTCTCACAGGCAAATTCAATCTGCAATTCACTAATATCCTTTGCAGCTGCTGTGGCTGCCAAATGACCCACATAGAAAACAGACTTCAATACCTCTACTGCTGGAACCTGCTACTGTGACATGGCTGCAATACCTGACATGAAGGCCAGATAGACTTCACCACGTCGCTCACACGCTGCACTGCTACTGCTCGCATTGCTTGCTCTTCTTCAGTCGGTGCAACAAAATCGCAAAAATCCACGATCTCTGCATGTTACAGATGATAGCTTTAGAATCCAACTGCTGCCATACATTCCCGAACTAGGGACACTTCCAAATGAATTCAATCATCTCTCACAAAATCTATAGCTTCGAAGTTTCCCCATTCTTCACCTACAAATATGACCACAGCTCCTTCAGGAAGGGCAACTAACCTTGGTGAAGCTGCAACAGAGGGCTCTGAATCCACGACTCGCGACCGCGGGCCCAGGGCGGGGGTTCTTTCGGGGCCGTGTTGCCATCCGAAAAGCTCTCCACCCGCTTTTGCAACACATCCTCCACCACAGTCTCGACATCCCCGTCTCCCATCTCCAACGAGATAAATTCTGCTTCTTCCACATTCTCCTCCACTCCAGCGCTACCGATGCTCTGGACATTTGTTCGTGAAACAGAGAACGTGCTCCTACTACTCACCACTCCCAAATCGCCCGACCCCGACGTATCCGCCCTCACTTTGAACTCCGGAGTCGATGCTGCAGCCAGCAAGTCCGACTCCGCGGCAATTAGGGATTGCAAGCTCCGTCCTTCCGCCGAGCTACTCACCGCTCTCGAGAACTTCGTCTCCTGCCGCTCCACGGTCACCGTCGACGTCGCTTGCTCTGCCACGGTATCCTCTCCCCTCGGACTCCCGGCGCTCTCCAACGGAAGAAACGAAGCATTGAATGCGAAATCCTCCTCCGCTCCGTCCTCAAATTTCGACTCTCCGAGCGGAGTCAATGTATCGTACAAGAACACATCGCCATCCATCGCTGCCATGACGATGTCGAAACCCTAAACCGTCCAATTCATCAACCCTGACCTTCACACTTCATCATTCGCAACCTCGTGCGTGACACAACCGATTCGTGCGCTCAGTTGGAATTACATAAGTGGATTCATCCGAAAGTCCACAAAAGTCACGGTGCCGGATGACGTGCTGCAAAAAATAGCTTAAAATGATCAAGAAAAAATCTCCGGCAAGGCTAATTAAAATCCACGACTGCACTTCGGTGTAAAAGGGCCTGATTCACCGAGAACGGCGCCTGGCAGACACCGAACTTCGGAAGTGACGAAGACGAAACGAAACGGAACGGAACGAAAATGGAAGAACCGGGAGATTGACAAACCCTAATCTGAGTATGGGTAACCGGGGGTCCTGCCATCCGGTTATCAGCGGGTATCAAAAAGGATATCAGAAGGGCAATTTCTTTCCGGTGTAGGAGAAAATGTAGAGGGAGAGACGACGTCTCTAAAATAGTACGCCAAGGTAACTACACCTAATTGCGTACAAATAAGCAATTGAATATTTTTATTACGGGCCCCGTCAGGAGACGCTTACGTTCCCCTGAAGGGGAACTTCGGTGGATTCCCGCGAACTTATTTGGGAACGAACGAGCACCCATCAAGTTCGATGTTCGTAATTGGTAAGCCAATTTGTGCTTTCTTCTTTTTTGAAAGAGCAGAAGATTGATCAAGAATCCAAGCTGCCCATTCCACAAGCGCCTCTTTCGAAATTGGCGTTGCCGAGTCCTCTTTCAGCTCCATTCTAGAATTTGATTCAATAGGCATTACTATAAATATGCTAGAGAGCAACAGAGCTGGTAGCTGAGGCATCTGCTCAGCCAACTGAACGCATGTTTCCATGCAGCAACAGAGTTGTCCTCCTTTCTTGCAGAATCCGGAACCTCATCAAAATCACTACTGTTATGGTCATCCAGAGGCTCATTGCTGGGCGCTGGAAAACTGCAACTTGGATTTGGATCATGAACTAAGAGCCCTTCCTTCACCAATAGAGATACCAGTTCAAAAGTTCCAAAATGTGTGAGCTCCAGTAGCTCCCTTAACAGAGCTTGTTGTTGTCGTTTTATGCCTGCATATAAACACAGTGCAAACCTCAAACACAGCAATCTTGAGAACACCGTTATGAATTCCAAAAGCAAGTGAACATGATGTCGTCGGAAATGTTCTGTTGCAAAGAAGGGCAGGTGAAATTTCTCAAATGTCTCGTTCAACTACCTCTTCGAAAAACAAACTCTTGATTCTTTAATCCAGTGGTGTTAGTAAATCCTAGACTTCAAGTGGTAATCTCACCCACAGACCGTGACTGCACCTGGAAATTAGAGGAAAAAATGTGCAAAATAGGTATCATGAGCCCAACCACAATTTTCTCCAAAACATATGGCACAGGAACTCAAACGTAAAAATACATTCCATGTTCAGACATTGGATTACCTTTAAGAGCACGCTTAAGAGTCAATCTTTGATGTTTGTAATCTTGTCCCTTAGTCTCCTTACTTAGCAATTTCTGCTGTGTGACCAGAATTTCAAAGATCACTTGGGCATGTTCAAGAAGTTTAGTCTTTAGATCACAATATCCTCAAATGAATCAAAAGACACAAAATGTTTCAAAGCCGCTGAAGCCCAAAATATTGCAAGTACGTGTAATAACAAACAAGAGCAAAACATGTGGTCGCTCAACGACAGCGAACACCCACAAGTGGCGTAATAGTGGTGAACAAGCAGAGAATACCAGTTAATACCTGTTTGCTTGCATGACGCACAAGAGGTAGAGATGGAAGCTCGTTATGTGAAGTTTCTGTTCAGCATTAAGACAATTCAGTGTTTCAATTTCGAGGGAAGAGTAGAGTGTCAACAATTTGGTACAATAAATCGAACACATTAATTAAATGAGTCGCTTAAAACTCTCAGCTCGAAGAATACTTCAGAGAATTCCTGCGCACCATGGCGAATATCAACAAAAGCACGCGGAAGCCGCGCATCTTCAACCCTGTTCGCTACAGAAGATGTGTGACGCCTTACAGATTGATCAACCACTCCATTCACCAATCTGACATCAACCAGTCTATTTCTTAGAAAAAACATCACTAACCCCAAGTTTCTTATAAAATCAACAATTGTGAAATTGTGTAGGAAGATTCATGGAAGGCTGTCTTATATGGCAATTGAAACGTAATATATTTTATTAGTTCATAGAACCTTTTGTACGAGACTGGTCAGACATGTTCAACGCAGCATTTAAAAATGGGTGTCCTCTTGTCCATGGACAAGTGTTTTTTGTTCATAACTTTTGCATCATCAGTTTGTTTTTTATGAAATTTGAAATGAAAGTAGATGTAGTAGTTTTAGACATTGTGTAAATTTTTGGATTTTTCAAAAATTATTTTATTATTTTTAAATAGCCCCCGATTGGATGTCTACCACTGTCCGGGAAGTTTTCAAATTGAAAATGGACAATTTCAGTGCTTCCTAAGGTTCTCTTAGCTTTTTACATTTTTAGTCGGATGTTAACCCGAGAAGTGTGTTTTTTTTCGGTTAGAATCCTCCATTTTGAAATTTCATTCGGTAAATTGCCGGATTTCTATATTTCCATTTGGCCATTTTCCTTATTGTGTAAACTGGAGCCGGTTTTTTGTTTTCGTTGTATGGGGGGGTCTTTTAGCTCTCCATTTTTTTGTATCATTGGGGTTTTTTCTTTCTCTCCCCATTTTTTTTGGATCATTGAGGGGGGGTCTTTCCCTCCCCATTTTTTTTGGATCATTGGGATTTTTTCTTTCCCTCCCTATTTTTTTTCTAGTATCCTTGGCAGGAGTTGAACTTGGCCAAGATCCTACCAACCTAGGGCCAAGGATGTAGCCTTCGGAAAATACAAGGATCCAAAAGAGGGCCCATAAATGCCAAAGTGCCAGACTAGCAATTAACCAACGATAAAAGTTTGTTTGTGCAGGATTACATGTTAGTGATTCATAGGGAGGTATAATTGTGTCACTAATAAAACTTATAGGTATACTATGTAGTATGTACATGTAAAAAAAAATTCCTAAAAAGTATATGCCCGGTCAGCTAGTTGCCAGAAAAGAAAAGTTTCAATCAATCACTTTCCTACATACTCCAAGGGCAAATGGCCAAATTACCGGGATTTTTTTTCTTAACTAGCCCATTTTCTAAAACTTTATTTTTTTTTGTTCGGAACCTCATCCTAATCATTTCAATGTCATTCGGAAATTTTCAAAAAAATTTGGCTAGCTCGTAACTAAATGCTGGTATTTCCCGTTCAATTGGTGTCTACGGTCTACCTTGGCCATTTGGGGGGGGGTTGAGTCCTATTTTCGACCCAAAAATGCAAATGTGAAGCTCAAAATTGGTATATGACGACATCTACTAAGGTTACACAATCATGCCAAAGATTATTGTAAAATAATAATCTGTCCACCTTTCACATGTGTTCAAAGTGCACTACCTTTACACAGCTATAGAGAATACGATTTTTTTCCTAGAGATAAAATTGCTTGAGAAGAAGCATCTTTAAGTTAGAAAAAATGGATTTTTTAATTTAATTTTATTGAGTTTATTTAATGTTTTTTTAAAATATAACTTCAAAGTCTATATTTTCTTGGTGTTTTCCATTGTGCATTTTGGGTGCATAACTTTTAGAGATAAATTTTTTTAGGTTTGAAATTTTAGAAGCATTCTATTTTCAATGCTTTACAAATTATCCATATTTTATTATATTTAAAAAAAATTATTCCAAAAATTATAGTACTCACCTAAATAGGCCTTTTTGAGCCAAAACCAGCAAGTGTTTCTTGCAATCACCCAACCATCAAATTTTTGTTGAAACCAAATGCAATCCTTGCTTCATTTTGTTCATTGTAGATTAATTTTGTAGTGCAAGTCATCTTCAATTAATTTGGCAACAACTACACTTATTTGTCTTTATAGTGTGTGACACTAATTTACCAAAGTTGCACTATAATTTTGAATTAGTGTAGGATGAATCAATAAAGGCATATTGTACCAATTTTCACTAAAATAAAATTTTGTGGTGACATCAACTTTTTAGGTGACACTAATTTTCTACTTGACCCTTATTTTTCCCACTTACTAATAAGACAAATCAATGTAGTACTATAGTTAGAGCTTTGAAATGATGTTTACACTTTTTATAAATAATTATTGCCTATTTTTCTCTCTAATGAATTTCCTCTTAAATGGTCAGATTTTTTCAGAAGATTTTCAAATCCATTCGACAATTCCTAATTTCAACCGGCTAACTTGTAACTAAATGCCGGTACTTCCCGTACATTGGTGCAAGAAGTCGACATATTTTAAATATCCTCAATGAACCGCTCAGTTACAGGAATGCAAACAAAGCTCTTGGAGCTGGTGAACTGAATTTTATTTTTTATTTTTTATTTTTGAAACAAGTGTGTTGAAGAATGCACTAGAAGGATTTATGTCAAGAAGAGGGACTTCTTTCATGCAAGGTAAACCACCTGTCACCACCATGTTTTGAACCTACTACCATGCCATTTGGTTTGGATACCTCTCCACCATCATTCGGTAGTTTAGAATCCAAAAACATTTCCTTAATAGTTTTGTAGATGTGTACTAGTGTTATTCTCTCTACATTCTAGTCCAATATATAATTATCTCCCTCAACTTACCAAGCGGTGGTAAGATGGACAATGAATTATTCTAATTATCTATTAAGTCTTGGCGATGAGCATCAAATACACTAGATCTTGAATAAAAAATCACATGACATTAAAAATTCATTTAAAAAATTGTACAATAGATTTTGCGAAGCCATAAATTGCTTGGGGTTATGCATATTAGGTCCTTTAAACTTGTATTTTTTTGGTAACCAACTTTTTTAATTTGATATGTGAAAAGAGAATCAAAAGACTTCAAGTCACTTTGCAATTTTAACACCTTCATAATCAAACATTATAATCTTTTGATCCATAAGTGATATTGTTGTGTTTTCTTTTCCCAAGTGATCTCTAACATGTCTTATTTGAATTTGTATAATTACATTTCATAAAAAATTGATAAAGCTCATTAAAATGTTGTCTTTTTGTTCAATTTAGAGCAAATTCTTAAAAGCTCAATAAAGGCCTTGGACATTTAGGGGTTTAGGTGAATTCACCTGAATGTTGAACCAATAGGATAGTTTTCTACTATAGTAGTTTAAGTGAGCATCATCTTGTTTTCACCATTGGGATTTTTGAATTTTAATTCCATCTTTAGTTAGAGATATTAATCATTTAGATTTCCTTCTATCTTGTACCTATTTTTACTTAACAATTGTTTTAAGAATGAAAATTAAGTTAATTTTTTTTCTTTTTTAAGATTGTCAACTCAATTTCCCACAATAAATATTTAAAGCTCAAAGGTTTTGTAGTGCAAAAATTTTAAGTTAAGAAGGTTCAAAGTCAAATAATTTAGCCCCGCAATGTACCTAAAAACTTGTTTTCTCTACTTTAAACTGAAATATCTCGCAATTTGTGGGGCCTAAATTTTTGAAATTTAATCCACATATTTTTATATTGGTTAAGTATAAGATCCTACAATTAAATATCCAAAAATAATAATTTTCAAAATTATTTACCCTTTGCAATGGAAACGACAGTTTTGAGTGTTTTTTGGGGAAAAAAGGCCTTGGTCCTTAAGGGATTAAGACATTATTTATTACTAAAATAATTTCTATTTCATTGACATGTCCCATTTTAGTGCCTCTTCTTTCATAGGCTACACTATTACATTTTGAGCGCATGTGCCAACACATTGGTCTAACTCTAATTTTGTGTCTTCTTGATTTTGACTTGCATTGTAACTTAAACATATAAAATTGTTTTTATATGTGATTCTCTAGGGCCCACACGTCTTGTTAGTATTATTAAATTGTCGTTTAATTTCTAAAGTTTCAAGGCCTTTTTCTCATAAAAACACATACTCAAAATTGCTCTTCTATTGTTAAGAGAAAAATATTTTTAAAATATTTTTTTCACATATAGAACAATAGGAACTTGCACTATGATAGTATGAGAATGATTATGTTGAAAAAGTTTCAAAAATTTGACCACATAGATTGCAAGATATTTTTGTTTGAAGGTACAAGATTGAACAGAAAACCAATTGTTAATAGCTCTAATACAACAATTAGACATACTAATGTCAATGGTGAGATTATTCCAACAAGTAAACTTAACCTTGTGGATTTTTATTTTTTAAAACATTAAAAATTACTTAATTTTTTTTGTCTAAATGTTGAGTCTAATTTTGCCTCAATACCAAATGCTACCTAATTTTGCGTAATTTCCTTCAATGTTGAGCCTAATATTTTGTTGAATCTTGATAGAAGTCAAAAGAGTATTTGAAAGTCATTTTTTAAAGTTTTTTTTTGGACACTGTACAAATAAACTTCTAATTCTCAAAGTGCTAAAATATATATATATATTTAAAAACAATCCTAGGATGTCATCAATAGAAACAATACATTTTAGGCAAGAATTTCTAAAGGGTGGTTTTATACTACTAAATCTGAGTCTTAATCAATAGGAAATCAACTTGTGTATATTAATTTGGCAAAACATTGAGAAAAAGATTAAACCTTAAATGCCCAAGGGAGGCCCTAGTACTTCCAATATCACCTCCAAAGAGTCCAAGCTATTGTCTCTAAAACAAAAGTATAATATTTTTTAGAATCATTTTTTGAAAAATCTAACCAAAAAAACTTTTTTTATTACTATCAAATTAGTCTACCCTACACCTAATGTATCTCATTCTATAATGTTTATACAAGTCTTTACCAACTAAAAAGGATGGAGCAAATGAAAAAGAAATTTTTGGATGATTTAGAGCATGTAAAGATAAGGTAGCAAAAGTTTATGTAGGCATATTCCACATGACTGATCTACTTAGAAAACCTAAATATATGAAGTCATTCTATCTTCTCTAGTCTCTCACTATCCATTTGATCACATAATGAGGCTTTGAAGTCTTGGCTTGATATTTCAATACAATATTGTAGATTTTGGCTTGACTATTTAGTACAATGTTTTAGATTTTGGTGATAGGTTTCTAAAGTTCTTCTCTCACTCTCTACTTCCCCTCAATTTTAGTTTTGTCTCAAATATTACAATTTTGTCACTTCCAACTCAAAATTTAAGCAAAGTTTTGACAATGTTACATCACATTTTCAAAGGTTTTGATTGTCACTTGTGGTTAAATATTTGAGCATAATTCTAGGATAATCACTTTTGTGTTTCAACACAATTTTGCAGACTATTTTAGTAAATTACTGGTATTGCCTTTTTAATTGACCTAATAAACAAAGAACCATGTAAAACATCTCTAAGAATTTGAAAACCTTAGTCAAGAACACAAATCAATACTATTATAAAATGTTGAACATATGATTGGATGTTTGCAAGACTACAACACCAATCCTAAATTATACTAATTATGTAGTCTTGCCAACATGGCAACATCCTATTTTTTATAGAAGATGGATGTCTCCACTGTAATCATATTAATATTATTTTTTAAATTAAAAAATCATATTTAAAAGTCTATTTTGATAATTAGTCAAACTTTTAAGTTAGGGATTTTGAGCATGGTTGTCATACTGGACAAGTTACTATTCATTTTTCGTCCTGTAAGACAAGTTACTATTCATCAAATGTAACTCTAAAGTACATTTGATGAATAGTAACTTGTCCTACAGGACAAAAAATGAATAGTAATTTGTCCAGTATGACAACCATGATTTTGAGTGACTATTGAGTATCCAAAATTTATGATCTAAAGTTGAAATTTTTGTGTTCTATTTTTACAACAAGTAGGCATGTTCCTACCAACTTGACAGATCAAAAAATAGATTATTTTTATGTCCTATATGTTCATGCAAAAAAGACTTCCTAGCACATGCACTTTTCAACATTGAAGATGGTTTCAAATACATTATTTTGATGGCATTCTTTACCATCAAGTCCTCACAAATGTCTAATTTTTAGTTATTTGTAAATTATTTTTTCTATTTTTTAGAAATTAAAAAATTGAACTACCTATTTTCTTAAGATTTTGCACTTTTCTAGTTCTCCTATTTAGAAAAAATTTCTATACTTTTCCTTCTTGAAAGTACCATCTTTTTAAAGGTGTATACATTGACCACATTTTTTTTTAATTTAAAAAAAATTAATTAATTTTTTAAAGAATATTAGAAAAAAGATATGAAAACAACCAAAATAATACAAAATCAACCAATCATTTTTACAACTACCCGTATGTAAATAGGGATGCAATTGGGAAGAGAGACATTAAAAGTAATGCCTTATGGGTGTTGTTGTTGGACCTCAAAACATTGGATGGTCAAAGTCACAACAAGCCTTGACCTAGAAGTGACACTAGAGGGACTCATACTTAGAATAGTGATTTTAGGAAATTTGATGACAATACAACATAACATCACATGATTTGTAGTAGGAAGGCCTTGAACAAACTTAGAATTCATTCTTGCTCTCACGGCAAAGTAAAGTAGTGTGTTCATAAAGTGATCCTTTAAGGAGTGGTTGGCCTTTTGTGATGTTTTTTAGATGTTCAAAAGTATTTCCCCTTATTTTTCACTTGAAGAGAGACTAATGCGAAATCTAACACAAATAGTTTCATGTTTTTTGGAGCATTTATGAATTACTTATGATTTTTCAAATAATTCTCTTGTTCCATCCATTGGCAAAATATGAACCAATATCTGGCAGTTTTATTATGTTCTTACATTATTGGTAATTCATTTTAAAACTACTTATTGTTGATTTTAGAGCTTCTTATAAGGATTGTTTGAAGAAGAGGGTCGCAATAAGAATCTACTATTATAATGCTTTAGTGAGTTCATTGAAAGTTTAGCTTCCCACTAACTTAATCGCAATCTCCATTTCTTTGTTTCACTATTAACAAGTATGCTGTCTGTCGTTACCACAGGCAAAATAAAAATAAAAATAATTTTTTAATTTTTTAATTCATAAAAACTTCAAAATTTCAATAACTTTTGCACCATATGTCCAAATGTTACAAAACAAAGCCTGTGCACCCCTCCTCATTAAGAGCTTTCCTATGATACCAAGCACACTACCAGGAAATACACAATCCAAGAGATTTCAACATAACAAACAAACAAAACAAACAGCCTAACTTAATGGATGGACTTGTTCTCTTGCTAGAAGCAACCTCGAACACATTACCAACCTCGATTCCAACCACAAACCTATCTTCTACAAATCTTCAATCTGTGAAGATTTTCAGACAACGACGACCTTCCCCGGTATTTCAATCTTGGTAATACCGGCCTCTCTGAATTTCATTCATCGATCAAAAATAAAACCAAATAAATTTGTAGAAGGATCAATCGCTACCATCACCACCAGAGTCTCCCGCTGATTTCTTTCCACCAAGCCACTCTGAGGAGCAATCTATGCAGCTCTCACTGGAATTTCAGCAAATCATAGCTGAAATATCACAACGAAAGCTTTGGTGGAAAGTCGTTCCGTCCATTTTCCACCACAGCTCACTGTGATATTCCAGCTATGACCTTGCAACGGCAATTAAAACGAGCTGCGTAGAATCTGCAAAGTTCTAAACAAAAACCAAATGTCATTAATTTCATTAAATTAGCAGACTTGCCGGCACTTTTTCAGGGCCTGTTGCTATCTGTAAGTACTATAGTATACCAGTCCTAGTGTTTGTGAGCTTTGTGCGTTTGGATGTCACAGTTTTTGACGTCCATAATCTCATCAATTAGCAAATAGGGAGATCCAATTGTTAATACTCATTAGAATGGCAATTTAAGTTAAAGTAATTGGAATTGTTTTCAGATGCTCCTCTGGAATCTCAGATCTAGATCAATACTAGCTTCGATCTAGAGCTGAAACAATGCATTTTAACGATTCCAAAAACGAAAGACAATGCATGTAGAGGACAAGTGCAATTTAACATTGGGACGAATGAAGGGAATATGAGCTGCAATAAAAAAACGCTTTGAAATGGCAGATTTTTGTGAAACTGGCGCAGTTTCAGCGTAACATTCTGAAGCATGTCCACAAGATTTCCACAGTAAATGACTAGATGTTAAATATTCTGTAGTTTGGCACTAAGCAAAGGAGGTCAAAACGCTACACCTAATTCAGTTACCCAAAGCCCCCCCAGCTGCATTGGGTAACTGAAATAGGTGAACGATTCACCTATTCGAAACCTCATAGATCTGTAGTAAGTAGTTTAAACGACAAAATTTCGAGAGACTGGCACTTTTCCAGGCGCCTGAGAATCTCAGATCTACGATGATCCTAGATTTTAGAGCTCCGAGGACACTTGAAAAACCACGCCAGTTGCACTAGTGTGCTCCCGAGGACTGTACACCCCTCCCTTAAGCCTTTCAAGATCGAGGACAGTAATACCATTTCCAAGTCTCTTAACTTCTAAGAACTGAGAACAAGCATGCAAGTGCTTAGCTAATTCATTCCTTAGCCTCAATAAGGCACCCACCCACACCATTGAGTACCCAAAGGAAACGAAAACCACGCTCAGAGATAGGAAAATCCCCATATTCAAGTGTGCTAGTAAGAGCTCGTAGCACTTGGGAAAAATCTCCGTACTCGACAGGCATTCTTACAAGTGCGCTAGAGCTCTCTCTGTTCGATAAGAACACCGAAATGAGAGGCCTTTCGGTGTTCTTCGCAAGGCCAGGTTCGTGAACCACAAAGCATTGAAAGTGCGCGCAAGCAAGAATACATTGCAACGTAACATCGACAGAGTTTTACCAAGTTCAGTTGAAATCTGAGCGCTGATCGATCTACCAACTTCATGCCTGTGAATGAAAAAGACTGGCTACAAAGTTGAAGTGAATGCATGTTCTAGCACCTCACTTCCGCTGTACGTCACCACCACTACAGAAATCCAAACAGTCCAGAGACCCGATTCCATAGCACTTGCAACTCTGGAATTTCACAGCTTGAACTCGTAACTATGGAATAGACAGTCCCAAATTCCCAGGTGCACAAAAACAGCAGGTGAGACGCTTGTGCAGAAAAAACTGCAATTGCTGTGTGCGGAGATCGATATCTATGTATCTAGCAAATGACACACCCATAGAAATGAAGTGAGCTATTGCTAAGTTAGTACTAATATAACAAACACCTGCACTATGAGAGGCTCACTCCTTAAAGAAACAGTACATAGAATAGTACAAGCTTGCTTTCAAGAAGGTAGCTACTCAAACTTCCTCAGCTCAGGGTAGGGTAGCTTCAGTCAATGCAAAGCCTCTTCAGACTTCTTCCCCTTCTGTTTAGAGCCCAAAACTGAAGGAGCCTATGGACATTAAAATTCGTGGAATGAATCCCCACTTATAAAGCAGTTCTCACTCTTACAATCAATTGAAGTTTTTTATGTTTGCACTTGGTGTTAAAAGAGTGTTGTTATTGAGGACCTTAGTAATGAATTCAGACCTACATCTGGACTGGATTCACATTAAAAACATCACCCCTAACAATCGCTACTAACAATTAATATCTGATAACGGAGAGACACCGACATGGGTGGCAATGAATTGAAAAGCAACCTTGACAGAAGGGTTAACGTTGTGTGTGACGGTGCATTGCGAATTAAGCTTAAATAGACTGTTAGAACTGAACCAAAAAGCTCAAATTCGGCTTCATGAGTTCTTTTTGAGCATTTTTTTTTGTAGACTTTTTATTATCCAATATATGCGGAGTATTAAGCAAGTTGCTTCGGATGTCTTTGCTGAAGAATGTAGCTGAACGAATTGTAGCTTACTTGTTTCTTATTGGTTATGAGGAACCTTTGGATGTGCTTAGAAATTTTTTAACCTAATTCCAATGCTACATAATTTCCCCCATTAGGATTCTATATTTCTATAATTTGAAAGATTGAGGTTTTAGTATCTCTCATTAAATCAGTCATTTTGAGGTTTCACAAATGTTTACAATCTCTAATTTGTATTCATTTATTTACCCTGAAGTAGTTGTTTACACCAATTTGCAGAAATTCAAAACATCGGCACTTTTCAAGGCAGGCGCCCTGAAACACGAATCTATGCTCTTCCTCCTTTTCAGAGATTTGAGCGGTGGAATGTCACAATATCTGTGCTCTGAATTGCAATATTGACTAAATTTTTATATAGGCTTCCCAGGAACAACCTTTCATTTTTGGAAAGTTAAAGTTGGATGTAAAGTGGGTACATCCAAAATCGCACCTTGCCTAAAACCGCCATCATCACTTTTGTGTACTACTCCAAATTCAATATGTACTTACATTGAAGAAACGACTTCAAAACATGCACCCTCCAAAAAAACTTTGACACTTCATAACTTTTGCATATGATATCCAAATGTCATGTTCTTTCGTGCGTTTGAATCTCCTTTCACTTGTCAACAAGAAAGTCAATGAAAATTTGACGATTCTAATAATAGTAACTACGTACAGTGGCCAAAAGTGGCAACCTCGTGAAAGTAAGAAAATCGAAAGTTCCAGAGACGAGCACATGGGCGTTCGTGCCTGACTGCGTCTGGAAGATGAGCGTCGGTTGCGCCATTCATGTGGAAAAGAATTCAATCTAAGGGAAAAGAAAGCATGAAAATCCATGCCTGGCACTGCTTTAGACTTCAATGAATATTCTTTTTTTCCTTTAAAAATGATTGTGGACACACATGAAAAGAGGGTTTATTGCGAGACTTTTTGCTTGATTTCATCAGGGCGGACTTTTCCACACATTTCGAGTGCGCTATAAACGGGATTGATTCGGAATTATCACATGGCTGGTGCCGCGCGTGACCGACTCGGGAACACGCTGGTCGCTGGAGACGTTTTTGTTGCGACCTCAAGTGAACAGACTGTTGATGGAAGGTTGTAGGTCCATTTAAGAGCTGGGAATGGGTTCGGGGAGGTTAAACTTCCTGAAGTATTTTCCAGTAAATTTTCCTTGAAAGGCAAATGAAATTGGCATCTAACCCAAGTTGTTTCATCTTTTTTGAAGCTTTGTGGAATTAGTTATGAATTTTTGAAGTTGAAACACAATGTTCACTAAAAGTGTCCACCTCCTGAAATGTATACTATTTGTACATTGTTAGTGCAATGAGAAAGAAAAATGTACCTCTGTGTTAGAAAACACTTTTAGAGCTACGGACCTCTTACCTTACTCCAACCATAATAGGATGGTTGGAGTTTATTCTCTTTGATGTTGTATTGGCTTTAGACCAAAGGAAAGGAGGCTTTGCTTGGAAGAAGTTATACATGGAAAGAAGTTTGAGTAGGGACCATATTCAAAAATGATCCAGTGCTACAAAGAATGAGCTTCTTACAACATAAGAATTTGTTAGATTGGTAGGTTAAAAGTTTTGGGGTTTGAGCACTAAGTTCTAAAAGAGAAAGTTCATTGGTTGATTGTAGACCGTTGATCATTCTATAGATCTATTGTAATATTGTGAAGTGTCCTTTGTGAACACCATGTAGTTTTAGTTGTAACCTCCAATATTAAATCCCATTTTTTTTATATAGAGATATAGAGAAGGGATATGTTGAGTTTTTAATTTATAATAAATCTCCCATTGTAGAAAAAATTTATTATTTGGCAATTTGATGTTGATCAAATTTCACCAAAAGAATAAGGTCGAAACCATCTTCAATGTTTAGAAGTGTGTATACTAGGGAGCTTTATTTGCACAAACTTGGAGGACATAAAATAAGAATAATTTTTAGATTTCATTAATAGTAATATGCTACCTAGTGTGGAAATAAACTATAGTAATTTCAACTAAACCCTCCTAAATCTCAAAGTGAAATAAATTAGCAAAAATTTACCTTTATATATAAAATAATTTCTTAATTTTTTGAAGAATAAGGGATTTGATTACAATAGAAAAATCCAAAAGTAATAAAAAAATTTCAAGTTCATCAAGCTCATGCTTCAAAGTTATAGCACATGATAAGTCCATCACTATATGTGAAGAAAAAAATGACCAGTCTTTCTTGCAATCAATTATACAAGGATTAATTCCTCATAGAGTAACTCTAATGAAGGACCATGTCTCCATATTCAAGAATGTCATATAACAAAATTGGCATCTTATGCTAAAAGGCCAACTAATTAAAAATGGTGTATATCATTTGGACATGCACTTTGCTCTTAATTTACCTGCAAATGCCTAAATACTCATGCAATTCACCAAATTTGCCTTAGGAGTTGAAGGTTCATTTTTGACAAGCTAGGTGAGTTCTTATATTCCAAATTGAGAAAGAACCTTCTAAAGTTTGTCCAAGAAATAGAAAAACTAAGGTACAAGGTGTAGAAACTACTCATCTAAGATAATTTTTGCTTTCCCAATCCAATATTGTGGTTACAAGACCTTTACAAAAATTTATCGAGTAAGATGAGAGAAAGTTGGTTCAAATGAAATATTTTTTCAATTTTTTGCAAACATACTGAACCTATATATAATTTTTCAAACGTAGCTATCATCAAGTGCTATTCATGTTTATAGATGACACCAATAAAAGTGAAGCACTAGTTCTTGAATGGTGCAATTAAAACTACAAAACATGTGTAGATAAATTATAAGTGATTCCCTATATTTCATACATGTATGAACTTTTGATGAAGCAAAATTTGGTGCACATGCCAATACTAAAGTGCTTACCTAATATCACTGATAGAAATGGAAGTAAGTTGTCATATACAAGAAAGGTGACCCACCCAAGGGTGATTGCAAGAAAGATTGGTCCTATTTTGTCACACTTAAAGTAACAAAGTTGTTTTCTGCTAAAACTTTTGATTGTAGAACCCGATGAGCTCAAAATTTTTATTGGAGATGGATAGCTTGATTGTAATCATATCCATTATTTTTTAGAAATTCTTAAAAATCATTTTATATTTAAAAATAAATTTTGCTAATTTGTCACACTTTAAGGTTTCGGGATTTTTAGTACTAAAGAGTACTCAAATTAATGACAAGAGCTAATCTTTTGTGGTCTATTTCCACAATAGGAGGACATGTGTTTACAAAGGGAAATCTAAAAATACATTATTTTATGGCCTCCATGTTCATGCAAATAGGGGTGCCTTACATGTGCACTTCTGAAAATTGAAGATGGTCTTGATTTTATTTTTTGGTGACATCTAATCACCATCAAGTTATTACAAATTGAAAATTTCTAATTTTTTGTTCATGATTTTTTATTTTTTATTAATTTATACCTCATTGTATTTATTTTCTGTAATGAACTGTCTTTTTTTTTTAAATAGTATTGTTTCAATGCTTATTAGTAGTCATAGTACTCACAACAATACTTTTAGCCATCAGTTTTTTGGATCAATGACTAAACTTGTTCTCTTTTATAATACTCGTAGTACTAAATGCAAAAATTGTAGTTTTGACAAAATGCTACAAAAACTAGTTAGTCTTTCCTGCAACAACTCTAGAAATCAAAGAAAAAATCCTTGACTTCCATTGTAATGGAAGAATGGTTCTTTTGGTTTAGGTATGCTCTAAATGCTAACTTGAAAGGTTTGAACATGTAACATCTAAGGATTGTAATGGATGTGATATATGAAAAGAAAAAGCCAATATATTTATACCACTAATCATAGTGACACTACAACAAAACTAGTGTTTTATGACTGCAAAATATGACTACAATAAGTTAAAAAATCCAAAAATACGACTCATGCAAAAAACACTATAGATGATTTACAATATGATTGAGTCTAATCATTACCAATGAGTCACTTTGGACATAAGTCAAATTGGCAATCGTATTGATTGGAGGATATAATTAGCCATGATTTCTCAATGTGGAATATATATTGATTTTCCTTGGAGGCTTGACTTTTCTTCAATTGCCAAGGCAAAGGAAAAAAAATCTTATGTGGCATTTGATTCCATGTAGCCATATTTTTGGCTAATGTGAAATATGATTGAAGTGAGTTGTATTTTGGTTGATATGGTATATGAATTTGTGCAATCATATTTTTTCTTGATGTGGAATATGACTCTTGTGAGTCATATTTTTGATTGGCATAGTAGTTAATGTGGATGTCATTGGTAATTTTATGATTGACTATAGTGATGTTTTGGGAGGTGCAAAGTCATATTTTGGCACGCACAATTATGAGCATTATATAACTATAACTAGTTATATTTTTGCCAATATATATTATGAAATATAACTCAAACAAGTGATATTCTGCATAATTGAGAGTCACATTTCTCAAATTTGTGTGTGTAGTCTATCATTAAGGTGACTAAGGTTCAAAATAACTTTTGTTACAAAGTACAATCACATTTTTCATGCATTTTAAATGAACATGATGTATTGCAATCATACATTAAGATGATTTAACAATTGAGTAAAAGACTTTGTGTAGTTAAAAATGAATACATATCATTTTTGAAATATATAAGAGACAATCATATTAGAGAGGGAGAATGCAAAAAAATATATAATTCTCTTCAATGACATTTATTAATCACCAATACAAAACATATATATCACAATGATTCATTCATATAGGCCAATATGACCTATTTTCCTTACAATAATGTGAAGATAGCTCTATTGAGTTGCAGGTAACCTTCATGACTTTGTTCCAATTTTGATGCCTACACATACAATTAAAGAATTGGGAGGTTAATTTTTAGTAAATTAACAACAAAGCTCAACCTTCAAAAGCTTACAATAACACAAAATATATAACACAAGTTTAAAGTAAAAAGAATAACAATGGTGATGGAGTGAACAAAAAGAAAAAAATAACAAGTGCTAAGACACAACAACAAATAAGACTTAAGAAGCAACAAGGAACAACAAGGAACAACAAGGAACAACAAGGAACAACAAGGAACAACAAAGAACAACTAAGAGGCAATAAGAAATAATAAGAAATGAAAGTTAAGATGCAACAAGAAAAAATAAGAAGCAAGAACTAAGAAGCAATAAAACAAAACAAAAAACAAGAACTAAAAAGAAACAAAAAACATGAACTAAAAAACAACAAGAAGAATGTTAAAGTTAAAATGCAAAAAGAAGAAAGAATTTAGATGCAATAAAAAAAAACAAGAAGCATGAATTAAAGAGCAACAAGAAGCAAGAGTTAATGCATGATCTAAAGAGCAACAAAAGGTAACAACTAAAAACAAAACAAAAAACAAAACAATAAGAAATAAGAGATAAGAAACAACAAAGAGCACATAAGAAGAGCTAAAAGAAGTGGCAACTAAGATTTCAAAACCCTAAAAAGTGGTGACTAAATTTCAAAGTCCTAAAAAAGAGGCGGCTAGGGTTTCAAAAGCCTAAACAATGGCTTGCCTATAATTTTTTGGATTGCCCATATTTTTTGGAGGTTGTCCAAAAAAAAATGTTACTATCATGAAAATATAATTCAATATTTTTCAAACATATTCCCTATAGTTTCCTATGAAGACTTCTGGTATTTCAAACAAGTGTATAGTATATATCCTTGAAATACAAGGCACAAAAATGATTGGTAGTCATATTTCTACTTAAGGTGTTGGCCTTCAAGAATATGACTACAAGTAGTTGCTAGTCATCTCTAGTCATATTTTTGTTGCATTCATAAAACACTTGTTTTTTGTGCAACTTTAATGCAACTTTAATCTCTTTAAGAGTGACATGTAATGATTGTCCATCTAATATGAACAAGTGTCTAGTAGATCAATGGAAAAATTGGGTACCTCATTGCCACATTTTTGAAGAAATGGTAGATCTAATGGAGAACTAGAAAATGTATCATTCATACCTTAGGTTGCATAGACATTGTGGCTCCTTTCTCTCTAGTCTTTTACAAAAATATTTTTGTCCTCCTTTTGCATTTGAAGATGTAGAAGTTTAGGATGCTTTATCCATTTGCATTGATACAAGCCAAACAACTAGCCATTTTCTTTGATCTAGAATGATAGGATACACATTTTTTGATCCCTTTTTGCAAGTACATAACCAGTTGCTGACCCTTCAACACTAACGTGGCACCATCCCATTGACAACATGTCACCAATGCCATTTCAAGTTGCAAATCATAACCTTCTTTCCTTTCAACTTCCTTCCTATACCCTTGGATCATGAAATTCCAAGGTTGTGATTGAAAAATGTACAACTAGTTATGTATAATAACCTATTCACCGCTAATGCAACTCATTGGTTATTTAATACATAAACTCTTTTGTCTTTGCTAGTTTGAGCTCCATTCTCATTTCAATTTAATGTGGGGCATAGCCATGGTTGTTGCAAAAATTTTGTAGGTTCTCATAAAAACTTCTAACACTTTTGGGATTTGGACTCCTAGCTCTATTGGTGTCTAATGTTTGAGATTTTTTCAAAACCAAGTCTTCTTGTCTTTAATTTGAAGTATGTAATCCACTATCATCAAAGAACTCTATCTTTGAATAGGGTGACTCTAGTTTGTATAATGAATCCTACCTTCTCCTTAAATTGGCTTATGTTCAATTGGAAGCCATAGTTTTGCCATATTGTTAAGGAACTTCACAAAAGCTTCTTTTTTATTTTTTGTGAATATTCCTTTCTTCCTTCTTTTCCTTTTCAATGTTGTCCTATAAAGATGACTTTTCAATGTTGAAGCATGAATGCCATGATCCCTTGCAAATGCCCTAATTGATTTTCCATCATCTACATTTGCTTGAAAATTGAGCATTTGACTAATTTCCATTTCTTTTCCTTTACTCTTTCTAGAGAAAGTTGATATAGACTTTTACATTCTACAACTTAGGAGGAGTTTTTCTATAATGTACTTTGCCATTGCTAGAGTCCCTCATGGCTGGTATGATTTTTGTCTTGAACCTTCATTTACTAGACAATTCTTTTGCTACAAAATTGGTTTCCTATAAATCTACTCCAGAGCTCTTCTTGTCTACAACAACTCTTCACATTTATTACAAACCACAAATGTCTTCATTGGATTCTTTAAGTAATTGAAGTTGTTGTCTTAGTCGAGATTTTTGACATATAAAGTTTGAACTCATCTTGCTTGTACCATCAAAGAGTGTCTTTGGAAACCCTACGAAGGTTTGCTTTTGGATGTTGTTGTCACAACATCTTCCATGCATCGTCATCCTAACACTTCTATTGTGATTTGTTTCTCTCTACCAATACAACTTGCTTTGCTCTTGTCTAGTAGTGCATTAATTAACCTCTGAATTTGGAGTTTTTGGTTGTTTGTTGGTAATCAAAGTACTAGCTATTGCTCATTGTACAGTTTGTCATGCTCTTGCAGCGCCTGTTCTATGGTCTGATTTTTAGGTCTCATCACTAATTAGATCACTCCGTCTATCTTTACACAACTTTGATTGCTCTTGCAATACCATCTTTGACTTTTTGAGCTTTGGGTCTATACTTGACCATTAATCTCACTATTTGCGTAGCATGCTCCTTTGTTGAAGTACCCCATCAACATCGAAATGTAGATAGTTTTTTGGGTTGTCGGTCCTAATTTGTCATTCCAAATTTTGTCTTTTTTTATCCCTCAGCCTCAAATAGGTGGTCTTTTCCTCATAACTTTTGTGCCATATGTCAATTTTGTATAAAATTTGATATGAAGATACAAATGGTAGTTTTAGATACTAAATAATTTTTTTCAATTTAAAAAAATTAATTTTCTATTTTTAAACCCCCTTGATTGGATGTCTACCTTTGCTAATGGAGGGTCGTACTATTTTGATCCAAAAATCCAAATTTGAAGGTCAAAATTAGGAAGCAAGGACTTCCGCTAAAATTATATACGCCAATGAAGATATTTTTTAAATATAGTAAAGTTTCAACCTCCTACAAATGCTCAAAGTTCACTACTTTTGTACAAGTGCAAAGAACACAATTTTTTTTCCAAATATGCAAATGGTTGAAAAGGAATATCTTCAAGTTAGAAAAATTGTTTAATTTTTAGTTTAATTTTTTTGAAAATTTTAAATTTTTTCTAAAAATCAAACATCAAAGTATCTATTTTTTTTTGCATTTTCCATTACCTTTTTTGTGCATAACTTTCAAAAATAAGTTTTTCTAGGTTTGTATTTTGACTCAATATTATTTTGAATGCTTTATAAATTATCCATATTTTATTTTATTATTAAAATCTTTATTCCAAAAGTGAGAGCACTTATTGAAATGTCATTTTGAGACAAAATCAACAACTTTTTCTTATATACAATCCTGTATACAATGCCCCCATGAGATGTTTGTGCAGCAAGTTGCTCAAGTAATGCACAATATACAATGCCTCAAGACGATGCATCAATAAATTTGTCTCTTGAAAATTGTAAGATGCCTCCTCACTTAGTAGACACCTTATCTTCAAGTAGAAGCTGAAATGGAATTGGTAATAGCGGATCCTCTAATTGATGTGTCATACCTTCTAGTACTATCTAATTCTCTTTAATAAAATTTGCCTCTTCTTCAATTTTTTTATTTTCTAAATATTTATTGTTGTTGATGAATTCCTCATTCGATAGACTCTTGTATGGTCCCTCATCACCTATTCTCCCTTCCTCATGGTGTAATTGCTTCGTTCCCTCACCGTGACTTCCATAATATTTTCCATTTTTACATGACAACTTCAATGTAATTGCCTCACAACTTCACAATAAAGTGCTTGGAAAAAAGAGCCATAATTAATGAGATTTTGGCGGCTAACCCTAGTTCTTTGTTGTATATTACATTCAAATCCTAAAACCATTTCTTTCTGGGAGTTACTGGGCTATCACATTCTTTCTCCACGTCAACAGGTGGATGATGCTGTCAATAGAGATGAGTGGATGAAGCCTCAAATATCGGCAGTCTTCATCTTACAGTCGCCAACATGACTGTGCCGTGATTCTAATCCAGTCATGCCTATCTCCGCCAATGCAATAAGAGAGTGGAAGTCACGTTTCTAGTCACATTGGACATCTAGTTACAAGTAAAGTCACGGCCGTAGTCACAAAAGTGGCCAATATTTTGTAGTGATATTGTCCTAAAAGTAGGATGCAATTCAACAATTTCATCTAGTGAAGAGTGGGATGTTTTGTTGGAGATTCCTTTAGAGAATAGTGTCATCATGGGCACAATGTGGGTCCCAAGAAAAGCCTAAGGAAAAGTGAATAAATCATGTTCCACCAAACATAAGCACGTATAACCCTTATTTATGCCTTGCAAGTAGTTGTGTCACTTTATAGATACTATGTATGAAAGAATGTATTTTCAAAACATGAAATACAAAATAATCATACATACTAATAGTACATGGTGAGTGCAAGGTAGATGAAATGTGCTTATGTGTTTAAATGCACCTTTTGAAATTGGGAATTCTCAAATTTTCAAATAAATGAAGGACACATATTGGAATTTTAACTTTTTGTAATATTATTTTTTGGTGGTCTTGAAATGCCAATATTCTATTTCCATTCTATGAAATGGTATTTTAGTTTGTATATGAAACAAGATTCCTTAAAAACACAACACGTATACTAACAAACTCATACTTTAAATTACATGACCAAAGGATATATTGATGAGTATATATATGGTTTTACTTGTCCAATTGATGGCCCTTATACAAACTGTGACATCAAAGACACATGAGATTTACCATTGGCCCTTGAAAACAAGAACTTATATGATTTGTTTTATTTTGAAAAAGTTCCAAATAGTGGAGTTCTTTTGATTGTTTGCAAACATAGAATAAAAATGGAAGATGGAAATAAATTACAATGAATACTTGAATTAATTAATAATCATTTTAGAGTAAATGTATTACCTATATTAATTTGTGGTTCAATATTAATCTTAAAATTATTGAATTTTCTATTTTGATTTTTACCTACCAATTTTTCAATCTAGTTACAATCAATATCAGCGTATGATAATGTTTTGTACAGGGAAGTAGATGAAAGGTGGTTTAATAGATGAAATAGCATTGAAAGTAGATGAAGTTATTTGTGAGAATGAAAAACAATTCTACTGGAAAGTATATGTTTGGGCAATTTTGTGCTACCCAAAAAATAATGATTGAAATAGTATTGATTCAATGGAATTGAGTATGACTAACGTATAATGATTTATAAATAGGTTTTTTTGAGTGGATAGTGATTTGTGGACTTCACTACCTACTCGAAAAAAGTGCATTGAGAACCAACATGGTGGTGATTTATGAACCTCACTATCAACTCAATATTATTTTCATTAATTCCCCTCCCAAGTGAATTTTTTTCATTAGACTCCTAGGACCACCTCTACAACCTAATATTTTTTTATTTTTTAAATTAAGGTGGATTAGAAATGATAATGGAGAATCAAAAAAATTCCTTGTCGTTTGTTTAGTATTTGTTGAATCATAATATTATGTAAGTGAAATGAAAATGAACTTAGTCTTTACATAGAAGAGTTTTATGGGACTTCTATCCAAAGTGCTATATTGAAAGAGGTATTTTTTTGAATAATTTCAAAGAAAAAATGAAAGGGACTTCATAATTTTCAAACATAAAATTATTAACTTTTTTGACTAAAGGAACCTAAAATCAAGCATTTTGGAATGGAATGAAGACTTAAAAAATTAATGTTTGAAAGCAATTTTGAAAAGATTGAAAAACAATTGAATGGAAATAGTAATGCAACCATGAATTTTGAAAAATATAACACAAATAAGGCAAAGGAAAGAGATTTTTGGAATGCTCTACTTTCTATGTTTTGAAAGTATTATCCACACCACAATTGTAATTTCCATCTTAATGTATGAAGGCAAAAAAAAAAGATTTTGTAGATGATGGAAATTAAGAGGGTTTGTAACTATCATCAAAACAAAAATCCCCTTAGAAGAGTTGAAATAGAAAAAATTAGCTACCTTGATTTATAAAGTAATTAACAAAATGTAACCACCAAAAATTTATTTACTATTTTGGATGTTATTGTGCACAATTTGGGAATAGAATTGTGAAGTAACTAATCTGTGAACTAAAAATTTAAAAAAACAAGTAAAAAAGACATACAATGCGCTTCTTGGTGTTTAGTTACATTTAATTACAAAACAATGAACAATGTTATTTGCATAGAAGAATATGTACAAGTGGAAGGAATAAAAGAACCAAAAAAATTGTTGGGACATTTATGTGTTAACTACTTAGACTAGAAAATATTGGTGTTTAATTTGGGACTACATGACTTATAGTTGAACTAAAAGAGAATGTAGTACTATAATGTATATGGTCTGGATTTTTGAAGATTTAATAGAAATGTTTTCCTAGTGTGTTTTGAAAACATTTGTAAGAATAGAAGGAATTGAAAAATTTTAATGCCAAGAATTGAATTTTGAAGAACTTGAAGATAAAAAGTGCATCGTTGTAATAAGTTGTGTTTAATTTTCATAGAAAGAAGAGTTCTTATATGATTTCATTTACATTAAACTTAATTACAAATGACACTAAGAGAGCCTTCAAGATATATATGAGTATGAGGCTTTTTACAGTAGAAGTTGAGGGAGCAAAGTATAGTGGATGTTTAATTTTTTTTGGAAATTTTCTCAAACATTGTTTTAGAAGGGAGAAAAAAAAATAAGAATGTAAATTCATTGTTGTACAATACCTTTTTGGTACATTGTGTGACAATGTAAAAAAAATTTAATTTAAATTTTTTTAATTCAGCACCCCCTCCCTCCCTCCCAAAAAATTTAAAATTAAATTTTAAAATTTTTTGGGAGGGGGGAAGGGGGTGCTGAATTAAAAAAAAATTAATTAAATCTTTTTAATTCAGAACCTCCCCCTCCCTCCCTTCTTGTAATTTTTAGGGGGGAGGATTCCAAACAATATGGGACGATGTGCATTCAGTATTCGTATTCAGCCGTATTCATATTCGATTGCATTCGTATTTGTATTCGTATTTGTATTCGTATTCGTCTGATGTAGTCATATTCAGAAGTATTCGTATTCGTATTTGATCCAATGGCTACAAATATTTCTTCAAGGGGGGGTGCAATTTTTTCCCCCAATCCAACGGCTCGCAATATTTTGGGCTGGGGGGAAGAGATTTGCCACAGGAGGTGACAGCCACTTTTGAGCTCATTGTAGTATCAACAAGCATCTTCAATTAGTGTTTATTAGCTGAGAAAATTGCTTTACAACATGATAGGGGTATATCTAGTGCATCACAAGATGTACAAATTGTTATCTAAATTATTTGAATTTGTGTGGAAGAATAGTGAGGACATTCAATCGTAGTGACTTTATAGTGTGGAGTTCATTACCAAGTGAAGAGTGCTCAGGTACAATTGACTAAAGAAAATGGCAACAGAAGTATTTGGAAGTCTAGTGGTATTCAATGCTATGGGCAATATAGTGGTTGCAATAGAGTGTAAGAATTTAGGGGAAAGGCTAGCACGCATGGTTAGAGCAAGATTTTTCCAAGAAGAAGACTGTATATCTAGCAATGGAGTCTTCCAAGCTACAAATGTTACAAATGGGATGGTGCAACTTCTTGAGGATGATGGTACTATTGTAGGAGTTGGTTTGGTGGATATAAGTTTTATATGCAGGGTTGAACTTTACCAAGTTAAATTACGTCTTTTTGAAATTGTGGTTTGTGTTACATATGTTGTATATGAAACAAAATGATTTGGTGTAGTGGGGAAGTTATTAGGTGATTGCATAGGGAAAGTCATATGAAGACATCAATTTGCAATCCGTAGGGCACATCCTTCTACATTGAGGACAACATATACTCCCTAGAAAAAGGGGCAAAATTTCTCAATTCTTCTAGTTTCAATACCATAGTTTGAAGAGAACGCTAGCAATTCGAACATGACATTTCTAAATCATGGTGAAAGAAATACAAGAGCAAAAAATTCTCCGATGACGCAAGATCTGAAGCTACTAATCTTGACATGACAAAAGTAGAACAATTGCCTATATATCATACTACTAAAATCATAAGTCCCTCTATAATATCACAAATGCTACCATTAATACTAGGGGCTCGTGCTTACTATGCTACGCATTCATTGTATCACATATTAGTAAAAATTTAATATATTTGAATAGAATGCATGATAATGATTTCAATAAGTCTTTAAAATAATTATTTTAAATATTTTGTAAAAATATTTCCAATCATGCATACATAAAAATCATATTTTCACACAATGTGATATTACTAAAATAGAGTAGCAATTCACAATCACCTTTGTAATATCACTTTTTACAAAGGGTGATATTATAGAAATAATATAGTCGTCGCAATTGAGGTGATATTAAAGAGGATCAATATAAAGGTAGCAATTCCATTGCTTTTCTTGGCTTTATACTTCTTTTGCATTTATATGATTTTGTGCTTTTGTGAGCTTTGAGATTCTGATTTCAATTTTCTATTACTACTACCAAATGATTTGAGAAATTTATTAGATTGAACCGATTTTGGATTTCACAACAATTAAATTGTTCACGAAGTTTTTGAGATTTACAAGTTTTTTCTTTAAATTCTTCTATTTGGATTGCCATTGTTTGTAATAATTGAGTCAAATTTCTAATGCATTCTAATGTATGTGTATCTTTTACCATATTCATCATTGCATGTATTTCATTCATCATTCATTAAATTTCTATTATTTATTTCAATATATGTTTATTTACAAAAAAATTATATGAAGATTTTAGTAATTTTTATCTAAAGATTTTTTGAAATTCTCGCTCTGCATTCTATCTAATACATAAAAATTCTAATGAAATTCTAATAGTGAATGCGTAGCATAGCTAGCACCAACCGCTAGTATATATATAAAGAAAGAGGTATATCAAAGGGCCAGAGTGAGAAGTCCAAGAGAGAGAGGAATTAGCTAGTTATAAAGTTATACTTGAAAGTTTCTTGTGTGCGAAAGAGAAAGGGGTATGTAAACGCAATTGTTTACGATATTAGGTAGAGAGGCCTTGCTTTGGGAAAACACAAGGCTTCTAGTTGCAATTAGAGCTAGTTGGAAAAAGGAAAAGACCCTATGATCAAATAAACTCATATACATGCTCCTAATCCTTCATAATGTGCCATGTAGGACAAATAAACTCTCTCATGTTTGCACAAGATAGTGGAAGTAAATATAAACCGCACAAATTCTCTTTAAAAAAATACTTGACTTTAATATAAGTGCTACAACTGCTTTAAGATATTAAATTCAAAGTACAATATCTTTTTGGATAGCTGACAAAAATATCTACAAACCTTTCAAATTTCAACTCAAAAAGTGATATTGTCTGATTTTTATAGCCGGTCAAATTTTACTCTCTCTAACTCAAAGCAAAAACAGCTCCTCCCTACTTCACTTCTAAGCTCATAACTTTTACATCCTAACTTCAAACCAAGTGAGTAATAGCTTCTTAAAAAACTAACAACTCAATATACAATCTCATCAAATTTCAAAAGAATGTAATTTTTCACCAAATAGTTATGAGCCCTAAAAAATTATGCCCTTAAATTTTCTTAACAACAGACCTTTTATCACTCTATTAAGCATAACTTATGCGCCTCAATTCCAAATAGAGCATATCATACATTTTTAAAATCATAAAATGAAGATAAACATGTTCCCAAAATTTCATTGAAATTCAAAATATATATAGCTTACTATGCTTCTTTAAAACTCAACAATCTCTCAATACTAGACTATGAAGGAGGTGGGAGAAAATCCCAACCTCAAATACCCTATGCAAGCCACATCAGTCCATGCTTAAGCCACATAGGCACCCTTAAGCTAATTGACCCTCCCCTTTGACCTTTTTAAAACTTTATCTATCATTTTATCTAAGTCAAAAATGCATTTCTAGTCCACAAAAGGACATTTAAGCCAAAATGACTTTGTACTAGTACACAAAATGGCAAATTACATCACTCCAATTTCCTTCAAACACAACAAACAACCCTTGAAAATATTTTAAAATATAAATCAAAGTTTAAGGCTTAAATAAACATCTATTAGAAGTAAAAAATAAAGTTTCAAGAAAAACATTACTCCATTTGTAAGAATTTGAGGATGCATTTGATAGTGATAGCTACATAATTCACATGATTAGTTTTAGTTAGAGGGTTAATTGGCCTTTCTAACCATCGTTGATGTCCACAACTTCCCTTAATGGGCCTAACCACACAATAATATTGGTTGTCATTTAGACCTTCAAAACTATCTTCAAACGTCACCTTTTGACTATCGTGCTTAACACATCTGATTTGCAATAAATCACTAATGCTTGAACGTCCCATTGAAGATTTCCAAGCTATCTCTACTCTATATATGGTTGCTTTGGTAGTTGAGAAGGTCCAATTTCATTTTATGGGCGCTTATGAAACAATACAAGACTTGATGGAAGAAGAGGCTAATTTGGCAATTGAAATTAAAAAAACTCAAATCTAGACTCTAACTCCAATTCTTCATCTTAGAATTCAGAAAAAATCCCCAATTTCGACATACTTAATCCTAAAGTGATAAACAGAGAAGAATGACATCAAATTTAATAAAGCCCTTTTGGTGGTTCTGTCCTTTTATAATTCTTAAGAAATAAGTATCACCTTGAAGCCATCTTAAATGATATCACCAAATCTAATCAAAATCTCTCTCTCTCTCTCAAAAATTGCAAATAGTGAATTTCCTAGCATTTGAGAGATCACTCACAATCTACACACATGATTGACGTATGGATGATGGCAAATTTCTTTTACGAGGCTACTGGTGATGAAAAATGCATGGATTTGCCTTTATGGTAAAAACAACACATAAAGTTATTGTTCTTTCATTTGTAAGGAAGAACCTCTCTGAAACAAGGAAGTGGATACAAATTTGAACCTAGCATATCACTAGCTAGCTTGTATCTTGTTACCATAGGAACGCAAAATGGGACGGTGTATAAATCCACCTAACCGTGACACCTTGAACCTACAAAGCATAAGTCTTGAAACTCTCAACCCTAAAGTAACACCTAGATATGACTACGAACAACAACGGGTATACATTCAAGTGCTAGCCAACTCCGTGAATGGGGGTAACAAAAGCGAGACATTAGAGGCTAGCACAACCCTCAGATTGAATATGTACTTCAAGACTAACAACTTGATTTAGTCCATCTTGTACAAGTGATGTCTAGTGTAATCATACTATTGTTCGGCTCTAATAGTTTTTTGTGTACATCACTACTTCATTTCAATTTTTTGGTGCTACAGCTCCATATTATAGCTCCGTGCTTCATGGATATCGAAATGACAAGTTGGGTGCTACTGTTGCGTGAAATTTGTTTGAAAGTTGGTTCTGTGGCTATTATGTTTTGACACTTACATTTTATTGACAGACGATGCTCAAGATTGATCTGAAGTGTGGTTGCATTGTTCTTATCTTTGATCTGGATAACAACTGATGTCATGATGTAGACACTTTGCGTATGTATTCTTACAAACTTTGTGTGTATTGGGATGCATGGGTGTAGGTGAGGCATGACATCCTAGGATCAAAGCTTTGCTTCAGACTTAAAGCTGTTTGATTTCTTACCTTTGAATTTTTCCAATCATTTGATGACATATTCATTAGTTTCTTGAAAAATGTAGTAGGGTACGGGTATATGTATGGGTGTAAATTTCATGAGGATTGTAAATCAAGAATCTGGGATAGTTGTGAAACTACAAGGTTCTAATACAAACATGTGTTGTAATTGTGTGAGAACTATGGATCAAGAATCCATATAAGTCTTGAAACAATACATTAAATAATGCTTAATAATGTGTGGTCCCGCCCTCCTGCCTAGACTTAGATGGCCTATATTTTTGGTTACGATGCCTACTGGTCCTGGGTGAGTGCTATTTATGGATTGTGAGGTGCACACTGTCTGGCACCAATTACATTTGGTCATAGATGGATGATATTGGTATGTTGTATATTTATGATACCTTCATACCAATGCCTATCGACATGGAGATTTCATATGTGTAGTAGAATATTGACAATAAAGTTGCACTTTTTTTTATTATGAACTGAAATCAAGATCCCTGATATGGATTCATTAGAATGATTTTCTCTATCAAGAAGTTGTATGAATGTGTAAAGCACGCTTGAAAATTTGTACATACATATATCGACATGGGGATTTTGTAATAATTAGGAGTTTATTGACAATGAAATAGTTCTGTCTTGCCTTTGAATTGAAAAAAAAAGCCTAGAAATGGGGTGACTAGAACGACTTTCTCTCTCTCTATCATATCTAGGTCACACAATGCAAAAATTCCAAAACACTTGGTATACCAAGGAGTAAATGGATCCCAAGGAATTTTTTCTTGTAAGAATTTACAAGGCTATTCAAAGCTACACGAATGCTAAAAAGGAAAAGTTTCCCAACAAAAAATAACCCTTACATCACTAAGGTTTAAATATTATATACCCCCAAAACACTCACACAGAAGATGTGTAGAGTATGGAGCAATACATATCATGTAATCAAGATATGGTTTTCTACGGTTTCAGGAGAACACGAACACGTCTGCAAATCCGGGTATCAACTAATTCTACAGTAATAAGCCACATGGTCGGCTATCATTGAGTAGCACATTACAATCAACCTGTAACGGCCAAAATCATAACATGGGCAAGGCATTCCAAGGCAATCCTTCTTTAACCGGCTCACTTTTTGTACTACAACGCATTACTGTAGCTGGTGTTTTTTTGGAGCGTAGTACTAGAGCTTGAGTTATACTAAAGTGTCCCAACTTTCGAGAGTACGAAGTGTGATACAACCCTGCAGAAAAAATTCTACTCTATGGACATTGAGATGACCAGCCAGGTGCTGTCTCGCAGTACCGGGGTTAGAAATGAGTATATTGTAGATAGACTAGTCGACTAGCCGTTTTGTATTGAAAGCAAGATATTAACTCAATGTTCATGTGCTTGATTATGTGACCAAATCTTTGGCAAAGATGACAACTTGGAGCCTGCTAAAGACACCTTGCATATGGCAAGAAATTGATTGATCGTTTGTTTTTGTTGCCATGGGTATAGGTGAGGCGATGCTCCTCAAGATTTGAACACATGTTGGTATGCATAAGATCATTTTTGTTTGAACTCATGTTTCTATTCCTGGTTTGTTTTACACTAGGATTCAAAATTTTGTACATGATTAACACGTAGTGGATCAACCGATGATTAAAGTTGTTTAAGAAATGGTAACACGGTGGGTTTTTTTGTCGATTCTTGCTGCATAATATTTCGCAACATGAACACGGGATTTATAATCCTTCTAGTTGTCAATTGGGTTTTCATGCTAAATCTAACATACCTTGTATCAACAAACCCATGGGAGCTTCTTTTTGAATGACAAATAGTCTAAATTAGATCATAATTGATTCTAATATCCCTGCATGATCAACATCATCTCTATTTAGTAATGTGTAGAGAATGAGAATATGTTACCGTCAATTATATAAAAAGGTGGTTTAACTTCTAGTATAACTAGAATACAAATACTAGTTAATGACGGTATAAGATGCATACTATGGCAACTCATCATGCCTTGAATAACAGTATAGGGTACTTCTTCTTTGCACTTATATCATCTCCAAATAATTGAGGTAAGAAGTTGAATAGTTTAATACTGAGGACTTGCTTTAAACATGTAATACAGCTAGAGATACCTAATCTTGGATAATGTATTGTAATACATAATTGGCCCATTTCAAACAAGATTTGAATGAGTGTACAGGTATTCAACATGTAGAAAAATACACTATCATATCGTGAAATTAGATGTGCCTTCCCGCCTTCCCAAACTTATTCTGTTATAAAACAAACAATATGAAGGAACAAGAAAGAACCTATTGAGATCCACAATGCAGTGTGTAAGCACATATTTAACTTGAAGTGTAAAAAAGTAACCAGCATTGGGGTGATCAGAAAAGTAGTGTCTCTCTCTCTAATACACTTATTTACAATGTGACAATTTGATTATGGGATATACTCACAAGGATATTGATTAGAGATTTAGTATCATTTCTAATGTATTGAAGAGGAGGGATATAAATACACTAGAAGAGATGCTATAGCTGGTGGAAAAAAAAATCATATATGAAGGCTTTTGTGAGTTCTTGCAAACTTGAGTATGTTTGAAATTGACATGGAAAACATTTATTACACCTCATTTACTATGAGGAAGAGAACAATTGACAAGCATAACATTTCTACACTATATAAGGTTTTACGTGGAGATTAGGTTGGTCTGTGTACAACACAAGTATTTCAATTCAGACAAGTGGAACCCAGTAAGAAGATATTTGTGTTTGATCTCAATACCAAGTGTAGCAAAGAAATCGAACCTTGTTGAGGTGTTTGCAATTGATTAAAGAGAATTGAAAGCATTATACGAGTTTATTGCATATAAGAAAAATTTGGTATTAAGAAACACTAACTTGATCAGGAACTCTGAAGTTGTGGACAAAACCTCTAATTTTAAGGATTATTTGGAAGGTTTTTCACAATGGAATAAAGAGGGCATCCGTAATTTACCATTTTGGCTTAGTAGTATCATGAATAAAAACAAGGATGGAAATTTTGTTCCAAATGTAGAAGAACAAGGTATAAATTTGAGTGTACTAATGGAAACAAAATAGGGAGTGCAACCATTGACTTGATAATGGCAACAATACCTAATCTAGAGAGGAAGGATATTTTGGACCTTGCAAAGAAAGACCCCCACAAGAAGTATTGCAAAATGTCACTAGGAAAGGAGAAGAGATGAAAGTAATGATTCAACAGCAGCAGTAGTAAGAGATGCAAATGAAGATAATTTTCCTTTACTCAATCTAGAGAGATAGAGAACAATGTTGTTGTAAGCCAATTTGTGGCTCTTACTATGGAGTTGAGGGAAATAAGAAAAAAACTACCTTTCTATGTAGGGAAGTTTTTGGAATTTGGTCAAAGAAGGTGGGCCTCAAAGATGAAAGTCTTATGGTATTGGCCTACTATAACACTCAAAACAAAAGAAAAAGTAGGTCGTAACAGAGTGAGGTATACAAATTGTCTGGAATCTACGTAGGAACTATTTAGTGAAAGATTCACCTAAATTGACAAAGAAACCATTATATATTTATAGATGGATGTCTCTTGTCGAGGGAGAAGTAGTCACGCAGTAGGTTCTAGAATTGCAATGCATGGTGTGAACGCTTTATTCCCACCCTTGGAATAAAGTGTACACAATCGGATTCTAATGTCTTTTATTGTATGTTAGTCCTAATGGGTGTCTACAACGTCAAATCCATTTGTACCTTCCAAGCAACAGATCTTTGTTGTTTTGTCTACTTTGGACTTCCCTAATAGCAAATGACTAACAATTCAATGGAAATTAGTACCTAAAACTTAGTTTTGGCTACAACAACCAAAACTAGAAGTCAAATGAGTTAGTCAAGCGGAAAAGAAAAGTAGACAAGATTGTAGGGCTTAATTTTCCCTTTCCAAATCAATAAAGAACTTCAATTTTGACTCAAATCTCTAGCGGATAATGGCAGATGAAGTTTGGTACTAAATCTAACGCCTAAAACTTCATCCATTGATTACTAAGGTCTTAGCTATTGAAATTGAATGAAGATTTTTGAGTTATTTTCTATTCTAAAACCTCTAATTAAGTTATAAGTTTGACTTGATTTGGTCAATTCTAGTTGACTTTCATCCAAATCCCACTTACTTTTGGTTATAGCTTCATTCTACTCTAACTCATTCAATATTCATTCAATTCTTAAGGTTAAATAGGTTTTGGAATCCTAAAAATATTCCTTTTAAGTTTATATCCTCAATTTAATCCTTAATTATCGTTTAATCTTACTTGGTAAATTCTTAAATATTTTGACTATTTTTGATGAATTCAAGTTTTACTTTTACTTCTATGGTTAATTGGCTTTATCTTTAAAAGTTCTACTTTGACTTTCTAGCAACGTTACTTTTGACTTCTTGGATAAATGTTTTTTACGGCGAATTTAGACCGTCAATCAGTTTGCCAAAATTCTCACGTAATTATTCTTTACCGTGGAAATTCAAAATTACTTTCACTTTCACTTTTTTACTTCTACTTTGACTCTAGATTCTAATATTCCTAAAGATTTTCTAAAAGATTTGTTTGGATGATTTTCTGATTTTTCACCCAAATTCTACGACTTTTCATCCAAAGATAAAATTTGATAAATTTCTTTTACTACTATAGTATATTTCTTTTAAAAATATTATGGTAATTTTTGATTGATTCTAAAACCTACTAGTTGATTTTACCATTTACTATGGATTTAGTCCAATCTAAGTCAAAAGTCAAAAGTCAAATCCTATTATAATATTTGTGGTAAAAATGCAAGAAATGGAGTAAAAATATTTAGTTACTAACCTCAATGTTGATGCCATTCTCGTTGAGTATTGCCATGATGTCATTAATTGCATAGTCCAACTCCATGTCCAATGTTTTATAATTTGATGCTGATTTTATAGACTTCTACCTGTATGTGGAGAGTTCTAAAACTTCTTCCTTGTTCAACTTCCTTTTCCCTTGTCTTCTTTTTCTTCTAATTGTTTTCTTTTTCTTTCAAGATTTTTTGCAAAAGGAAATCCTATCAAATCTAATCTTCAAATTCCTATCAAATTTAATCTTCTAATAGGTGCTAATTTCTCCAAGAAGACAAATGCTTGAAGACAAATCATTTTGACTTCTACTAACTAATACCTAACTTCTAGAATATTGGAAAGTTAAATATTCTTATTTTTGTTGTTTTCCTTTTATCTTGAAGCAAAGTCAAACCTTATTTAAAGGATTCAAAGTATTCCTAAATGGATGAATCTCCTTCATTTGAGTCTTTCTACTAATGCATTTGTCTCCTTCACTTGCACTTGTTTTGTGATTTTGTTGTTGCTTGAAGTTGTGAACTTGTTGTCAAACGAGATTTTATCAACATTGGGATGTAAATGATGTGCAACAGATGGGAATTTTTGAACACCTCACACCCGTTGTAAGACACTCACTCTGATCATTTGAATTGCTTTGAATTCTAATCTTTTGAATTGCTTTGAATTCTAATTTGTTTGATCCCTCATTTAAAATCTGAATATGCTCTATACTCACTTGAACTGAAATTCTGGTTAACTACAATTAACTTTCAAATCTGAATTTTTGAGCTACCTCACTTCTCCACTCACTCAGTTCACAATCAGAATATTTATATTCTCACACTCTCTCCAGACAATTAGAATGGTTCAATTTTCACTTCTCTCTGTACCTCTCTTTGGTCTGAATTCTGATCAACTAGATTTAACTTTCAAATTTGATTTTTAAAACCCTTATCTTTCCAATCACTCCAATGCTCAGTTGGGCAGTTTAAATTTTAATTTCTCTCACTCTGGTTCTCTTTCTAGACCGGTTCTTTGGTCTAAATTTTTGGTCAAACCAGGCTGACTTTCTAATCTGATTTTGAAAATCCTCTCTTTGCTAACTTAATTTCCACAGTTTTGAGATTTGAAAAATCTTTATTATCTCTCCACTCAATATTTCAGTAATTGGCAATTTTTTGAATCCAACCAACTCTGAAAATACTAACTTAGATTCTACCTCTATTCTCACTCAACCTTTTATTTTTTAAAATTAAAACGCCAATTGGCATCATCCTCAAGTTTGGTTTTTGGTAATCAAAGTATATGTAATCAAGCAACTGACCAATCTCAAGACCCTGTATTGTTTCACAGTCCAAGTCTTCCAATCTGATTGGTTGGTTTAATTGACTAGCCTTGTTTAATTCTGGTCCTTTGTTATGGACTCCAAATCCTTGGCCGTTGCTTAGCCACATAAAACATAGGGTCTCCGTATGGGGACCTTTTAAACACAAAAGTAATATGAAAATTTGACTAAGGGCAAAGCCCCGCCGTCTAGGGAGTCAAGCCCAAGGTAAAATAATAAGGGACAAATGTGAATGGATGGAACACTAAGGTAAGTGATAGCTTCGCCATCCGGGGTTTTATGCCGGAAGTATTTTGATGGGGAATTTACTAAAACACTTAGATATTATGGTTGAGGCAATAGCTTCGCCGTACGAGGGTTTGGGTACTAGAAATTTGAACAACAAATACTAATTAATAACATAGAGGTGGATCTAAGGCGATAGCTTCGTTGTGGAATGGTAAGCATGGGGAATAACACAAAGGTTTGACAAAGGAAAACTAAAACTAGGATGGAATCAAGGGTGTTAGTACAACACCATCTACCACATTAGTATTAGTATAACAACTATCCCCAATACGTATTAGTATAAAAAATCATAACCATAATAAGCTAAAGGTTTTCCCTACGTAGTATCGCTAGTCATAAGGGAAGAATCCTCTAGGATTAGTGCAAAATACTCAAGCTCTAACAAGGACTTGAAGAAACAATGAATATACCTAAACAACAGTTAGTACAACCAATATATGACCAAACTTTTGCCAAAAACTTCAAAAACAAGTACAAAGACAACAAATAAGACTTGAAGGGATCCCAATGTCCTTCAAGGATTACAAAATAACAACAAAAGAGCTTGAATTGCTCCAAAAACACCACGTTTACAACTTTGGCTCAAAAATGGCCAAAAGTCCACGTTAATGGACCAACGTGTTTACAAAGTCAAAAAATGGCTAGAAGAGGTGAGAAGAGAGGAGAAAAGGTGCCCTTTTATACTCTTTCAAGAGCACCCACCTCCTCTAATTTTCTCATGGTAATCTTATCATTTAGGATTTTCATCCTAATTTATCAATTTTGACTTTCTACGTTGGTCTATTTTTTAACTTTTGAAGATTAATTCCAAATCACAAACGGATTGTGCCATTGGCTTCAAAAGGCCATTTTTAGTCTAAGAGAACCCTCACACCTTTTTCACCCAATAAAAAACCCACTAAAAGCTAACGCCAATTAGAACCTCAAAAGGGATAAAAATCCAACTTTTGGAGGTTGACTTTTCTGAAGAAAGTAACTAGTCTAGGGTCTCAAGTAAGTATGAAGGAGTAAGAAAAGACCTATCTTGGGCCTCATTTCGACTTCGTACGCTCTAAATACACTAGTCAACTCTATAATAAACTTCAAATTTGCCGGTCAATTCTACAGTAAACTTCAAATTTGTCGGTCTTAGGAGGATCTTGCCAATTTTGGATCTTCTAGCTATCAAAATAGCTTGAAACTTGATGGGGCATTTTATTAACAAAAAAAGTCTATCCTAATTTTTAGTGAGATTTTATTACACCCCGGGTAATTTCTAAGAATTTTCCATCATAGGTTTCTACAGTTTGACCGTCCAGAAAGGCATCTTCTAGAAGTCAAAAAATTCCAAAACTTTTTATGGAATCTCTCATGAAATCCCATAAAAGATGTGCAAGCTCATACTTTTACTTTGTTTAATGGTTATAGGAGATTCAAATTCCGCCATCTCCTTTAATTATCAATGCTCAGGGAATCTTTTACACAAAGAAAAATCTTAGTGAGTTGATTTCACCTATGAGTTCCTAGTGAGAAATTACCCCTAGAACATTCTTCCTTGACCATAGATTCCTCTACAGTCCCATCTTGAGTTCATGATACCTACAAACCAACAATTGGAGTTTCCACTAAAAAAAGAATATGATTTTGGAACTTGAAACCTCTCCCTAGAAATCATCTTAGGGTTCTTACCTAGGTTCCCTCGGACTAGTTGGGCTATAGTTTATTACGTATAGGGTAGGTTTGGCTATTTTAGCCATTTTCAGTAACTATTTACAATTTATCCTATTTCCCAAGTTCTAACCTATTTTCAACCAGGTTTGGGTTCTATTTGGATAAAAACACTCAATCTATGACCAAATACTATAGTGGTATGTAATATACCTATTTTTATTTTACACTCTTTTGAGGGTTTTTTGTGTCTAAAACTATATTCAAAATAATTAAAAAGAAAAAAAAGAAAACAATGAGTTCCAAGTGACGAAATGGGAGCTCACATGGTGTGCAAACAAAAGAGACAATGATAATTCCGATGGAGGCTAAACTGCATTTTTTAGAGTACATGGCAATGCAAATGGAGGACCTAGATGACAAACATTTGCATAATGATTTGCATATGTATTAGAGATATATTATATTCTACAATGCATTTTTGGCCTTGCATTTGTAGGCAGTTGGATGTAATTCTATATAAAACAAATAGTGTTATGCTTTGAAAATACTATGGACTAAAAAGCATAGTAGGTTTTCATTAAGGAAATCAAAAGTTTGCATAAATATGACAAATATTCATTGACCAATTTTTCCTACAAAGAATAAATGATGGTTTCAAATTAAAGCTGAATTCTCAGGCTAAATTTTTGATTAAGGTGTTCTTGGATTTTTCAATGTTCAATATAAAAAATATAAAACATGTATCTTTTCTTTTCTCTTCCTTTATTTTCTATTTCAAAAAAAAAAATTTATGTGTTTTTTGAAAATCCTTTTTCTTCTATTTCTTCTATTTCAAATATAAAAAGATAGGTTTACTTTTTTTTTGAACCTTTCTATTTTTTTCCTAGTTGGAAAAAAAGAAGGATTTTTTCACTTCTTTTGAACCTTTTCCTTTCTCTTGACATTGAAACTAGAATTGTAGCCCCATAATAGTTGTCATTTTGATTTTCATGAGAATTTAAATAAATGGTTTTGGTCTTGTTTTAGCACTTTACATTATCTAAGGTCAAAGTGGTGAATTGGGATTGGATGAAAGGCAAACTAGACTAGTCTTCCATCTAGCTCTAGGGCTAGTACTTTATATTTGGAATTATTGGAGCCCCCTATATAGATATGAGTGTAATAAAAAAACTAAACTTTGTGGTTTTATTTAGAATTATTGGAACTTTCTAATTTGTAGGGATAGGTTTAATCCTAAAGCACTTTGATGTCCAATTTTTGGATGATGAACAAATTTAATATCATTTTTCTTTATCATTACCACTTGGATAAAAGTCATCCTAATTTGTGAAGATACTTTATCAAGTTGTTGTCCTATCTAATGGTTGGATTTGATATTACCAGCATGGTTGTCATATTGGACAAGTTACTATTCATTTCTTGTCCTGTAGGACGAGTTACTAATCATCAAATGTACCTCTCAAGTACATTTGATGAATAGTAACTCGTCCTACAGGACGAAAAATGAATAGTAACTTGTCCAATATGACAACCATGATTACCAGAGTACATATTTTTCTAATATTTTTCTAAAATTATAAATGTGGAAGTGTATCAAGTGTTTGACCAAGCCAAAATATTAAAAAAAAATTTAGGCCTAAAAAGGTTGGTAGTTTCTAATTTTCAACACCCCAACAATGTAAGTATAGAAAAAAAATTTAAATATTTTATTATTAAAGAAATTAAGAAAAAAATATTTAAAAATAGCCAATCTGATGTGATGCTGATGTGGCACCAGTAGTACAACATCAAATTAAAAAAATTAAAAATAATAATTTTTTTTTCTATAATTGCATTGTAGGGGTACAAAACTCATACCTTCTTTGAGGCCTGGATTTTTCCTTATGTTGCATTGACTCTAGTTCAAAACTAGACTTGCAAAAATGAAATCATAGATTTAAAGAACACAAAAAATTTCAAAAAGTCATTATCTCAAGAGAAATTCATTTCAAATCCAATCCAACAAACTTTATTGAAAAAATGACAATCATTCGGATTGATAATCATCAACCATTGTCATCAGCTTCGATGAGTAACGAAGAGTTGTTGTCAGGTTCTGCAGATATTGAAGGATTACACTAACAATGCCATTTAGTGTTGGTAACATCATTGCAAACATTACACTAAAACCTCTCGAATGACGCTCTGTAATTGCATAATATTCTGATAATCTCTCATGTTGCGTATACATCTGATTGGACCACTATCAAATTTCAACGCATGTGAGGGCATTTAGAAGCCCATTTGCCCGCGGCATAGTGTCATTCGAGAAGATTGAGTGTAAACATCAACAATCCTGCCACTGTTAAATGGAACTAGTTAGACATATTTCTGAAACTTGTTCCTGAATAGTGTGACCTACAAGTAGGATCTTCAAGATAATACGTAACTCTACTGGAAACACAACACTTTAATTGCAAACCAAGTGTAGTGCTTAGTCAGAGAGAGTACCAGGCCTTGAGCTGTTGAAGCTCTGTGACGGTGGTGACATAGACAGCTTGGGCGGATGCACCATCCCAGCCCTTGTCGGCAGAAGGGTTTGAGGAACGAAACGCTGGAGTGCCTCTGGAACTTCCTCTGGCTTCAGATATTCACACCAGGATCGAGAGGCTTTCCATACTTCGGCATTCTTGGCTTCGTAAACCTTAGCCTACATTAAACGAGTTTCCAGCCATTAGAAGATATTCCAGAGTCATTTGATTCCCCCTCTTATTTCCCTTCATCCTCTAATGCACAATCCCTGAGGAACTTTGGCATGGTTCTGCAAGATTTTAGATGTACTTTGTGACCAAAATACATCTTACTGGCACAAACTCGGAATCTGGATAAGTGTGTAATTTCTTGACGCGGCAACGACTCGGGAACTAAGGGGCCAAACATGCAAAGTTTTCTTCTAACGAATCTCTAGCACCAATCCTCCAGTTCAAAATGTCCGGAAAGAATGCCTTCCATCCAGGAGTTGATTTCACGAATAAAATAACAAAATCATGGAAAGGAATGTTGAGGGTTGAGAAATTTTTGAGGCACCTGCATTCCAGAGAGGAATGTTTGAGAGTACACTCCATGCGTAAGTTGGGGTGCACACGGGAGTCCAGATTAACAAACAAACAAATACTAAAACCAAAATTAGAGACTGTTTTTGTGTGTAATTCGAATAGAGATAGTAGAGAGCTCACGAAAGAGAGGTGGTACTATTTGAGAAATCATTGTTAAGCTTAATCATAAAAGCTAACATTCCTGGGCGTGCACTCTTGTGCGAACCAAAATGAGATCACCAAAGCTACCTAAAAAATTTCCAAGTATCATGCACGTCCTTACAACGTTGAAGCTATACACGTATCAACGACTGATCCATCTCCATGAACAATCCTCAAAGAATCTAGATCAATCTGAAAGCATTGAAAAGAATCTAGATCAATCCTCAAAGAATCTAGATCAATCTGAAAGCATTGAATCTAGATCAATCTGAAAGCATTGGAGGAGATCGTGTCGTTTCGATTGCGGCATCCACAGGACTCCATGAATGGACTAAATGAAGCGCCAGCTCGCTGCTTGAGCAATTCCAAGGACACATCCCAGAGACGGGCGGCATCATCAGCGTCGATCGCATGAGGCTGCACACCACCATAGTGAGGTCCCAACCCTGTCACCACTTTCGCTTCGTTGTTATTCTCCAAGTATCGCCCACTTTTGCCTTCCACCAGTGGCGACGCCGCCAGCAACACCTGCGTGGAAGCGCCCTGCTCCACAGTTTTGTAAGAAACGGTTTCCATGTATTTCTGCACTTCCGGAGTAAGCTTCACCGGAGTAAGCTTCATGTGTCGTCCCAAATTCGTTTTCTTAATGGCACCAGGGTGGCAAGCGTTCACGATGATTCCATCCTTCGCCCACCGCCTACTCGCTTCCACGGCGAACAACACATTCGCCGTCTTGCTCTGCCCGTACGCCGCAAACCTCTCGTAGCTCCGATTCGCAAAGTGAATATCGTCGAACACAATGGGTGACGTGCAGTGGCCGAGGGAGCTCACGGAGACGACGCGCGCGTGCCCTGCTGCGGCGAGGACGTCGTGGAGTCCGAGCGTGAGCTCGAAGTGGCCCAAGTGGTTGGTGACAAAATGCTGCTCCCATCCTTCCGGGCTGAGCGTGAGCTTGGGGAGCGCCATGATCCCGGCGTTGTTCACCAGGATGTGGAGAGGCTCTTTCCATGCTTTGGTGAACGCCGTGATGGAGGCGTGGCTGCTGAGGTCGAGAGGCGCGACGAACACGTTGGGGTTGCCAGTTTGGGAGGTGATGTCTGTGGCGACGCGTTGGCCGGCTTGCACGTCGCGGACTGCGAGAGTGACTTCGGCGCCGGCGGACGCGAGCGCGCGGGCTGTCTCGACGCCGAGGCCAGAAGACGCTCCCGTAACGATGGCGCGCTTGCCTGTGAGATCCACGCCTGCGATGACATCTTCGGCGGTGGAATCCCTGGTGAAGGGAGTAGTAATGCGTTCAGTCATGGTGCTCCTCTTTGCGGTTATACATGACTTGGACAAGGGGAGAAGGTTGATAAAAAATTCTCTCGAATTCAGTGAATCAGAACGTCTAACAACCTGCACTCGGTAGATCAACAAAGTTCTCAAGTATTTTGTTGATCAGAACAACTAACAACCTGCACTTGCAAGATCAAGTGCTCAGAAGGAGTCTGTTTTCAGAGAATTTGCACTACTGATCAAATTCGGGCAGCAAAACGTACAGCCTCGATCACACCTGCAATTCCTCACTTTTCACTCCTGGGTGGTGCTTGAAGAACGCTTGGTTGATTCCAGGATCAAAAGCATTGGTCACAAGGCTCCTACTCTCCTGATTCCACCTACAAACTCTTCGTATTCTTAGTGCGACGGAGATGGATAATTATACATGAATGTTGTTGGAAGGTCAACTCCTAAATCTTCCTTAGGGACTAGCTGTCATACTTATCCCTTCGTAATATCGACTACCGAGACATAAAACACAATGTCATTCGTGAAGTACAGTACTGTACAATGGCCGTTCGTGGGGGTATCTCGAGCTAGACAAGCAATGACTTTTGGGCTCGTAGGACCCATTATTGACAACGCCAAAGGCATCGTAAATCGGCAATAGAAGAAGCCGTTGAACAAGAGTGATCCTGTGAACTTTGGATCGAACATTCATGTATAAGGTGCTGACGTACTATCGGTGATCACAAAAGGACTACGATTTGTCAACTTGACACTTTATGTCAAATTGATTCTTAAACGTCAACTTGGTCAGACTTTCATAGTGACTTTCATAGTGACTTCATCCGGGATGCGGATGAGACGAAGTCAAACTCCCCAGCTGGTACCCTGCCCGTGGTCTTCCTGGTACTTTCTGTTGTCGAAAATTCATCACATTAATTGGTACTGTTACTGGTGCCCTAAAAATTAACAGTCAGAGCTTTGTGCATGAGCTAGACTTAGCACTACACTAAATAGTGAAATCAGGTTGCCTTAACAATTAGGTTGCCTTACTGAGGAAAATTACCTCACGACTCACCACTTGTCCAGATGGAGGCACAATCAATTCTCTAAACCGGAGCCATGAACCAGTGCACCAACCCATGCAACACATATAGTTCCTACATCACTGCATCCTTCTACAACAACTGTACATATTTGTATAGTGTAGAATGTCGAGAAATTAGTGTGGGGCAACCTGATTTCACTATTTAGTGTAGTTCTATCACCGATTTGTGAGGACAGCGCGCGACGCAGGCGGAGGAAGATCAGGGCAACTTGTGAGATTCCGAGTTTAGAAGGACGTTCATGGAAGCGTAAAGGACGTAAAAACACCGTAAAGTGGCGTGGGTCACCGCTCAGAGCACCACAATTGTGACTTTCAACTTCCAAAGTGGGCAGACACTGTGTCGCTATATATAATGTCAGTTGGTATGGTGAAATTTCACGGGATACTGGTGCTGTTTTCGGCACTCGTACGTCTCGTCGGACGACTTTGGCGTGGAGTTACAGACAGACTATCTTAAGTAAGCCTTAGGCTCAGCAAACGAAACAAACAGCTGTGATCAGTGTTCTCTTATGCACGATTTTTTTTTGGCCAATTGGCTACAACTGAAAGATGTGGGCTATTTTTTTTTTTTTTAAATTTTCATTTTCGGGGGTCAGAATAGCCCCCGAAAGTACTGCTGTATTTTAGGACCTAATTTTCATATAGATATCACCAAGGGGCCGCTCACATGCTCACCCGGTGGGCAAAGAAAGCAACTAAAAGACAAGAACAGTGCCACCGATGATCGGTAAGCGTGGAAGTAGGAGAGAGAGTTCTACCGATCCCGGTGTATTCCACACTGTAGAAACAGCATAAAAGTGTTTTCTATATATCGACCCTGTGGACTTCTCCCACCCACCGATACATGTGAGGAGGCCCCAAGTATCACCCAGTATCACATGAGTTTTGAGGAAACTAGTGACTCCTTCTCCAACTGAAAAAAAAAGAACACTGGCTGTGATCGAATCTAGAGTAATGTCATGTGCCGTGAGAAATGCGTGGATCCGGTGAAAAATGAAGTAAGAGACTAAGAGCCAAACTTGACTGAAAGAGTGAAGGAATAGTCAACTGAACGTGAATAACTCGTGAAGGCCACGGTTTAAAGGGCAGTTAAGTTAGTAATTAGTAACTAAATGGGTTACTAACAAACAGTTCACTGAACTAGGTTAGTAACAAAGTAAAATCTTTTGAATAAAACTTTTAAACAAAAAATAAAAATAAAAACATTCAATTCAATGGCACGATATGGGTTCCAAAAGGGACTAACACAATCATTTTTGGACTCATTCAATGTGTGCTAGAAATTACACATTTTTTATTTACATTAATATGATGACAAAATTATGATAAAGTTGTAATACTCCATCCAAAATATTACTGGACAAGAAAAATTGAACAATTTTGATATTCTTTTCATTCCTTTATTGTCAAATCTGAAACTGTCTCAGTTTTAGATTTAAGACAAAAGGAACAATCTGGAATACCAATTCATAAAGAAATCATTCATAAACATGATAATTAGTTTAAAAAAAATATTTGAATCATATTCATGTTTAATTTTAATTCTTAATTTGATGTATTATATAACATCTTTCTCCTAAAACCATATGATATTAATGTAGGTGCTGATTATGTTAAATTAGGAGAAAATTCAATTGTTGAATTTCACCTATATAGCACATGATTGTAATGTACCAACATGCCTTCCATAACACCATGTAATTTTTCAATATTGTTTTCATTTACAGAAGGACATTTTTTCTATTTTTCTAAAGTTCAAAGAATTCAGGAAGTGATACTCATATTGTGCCATTGCCCTAAATAAGGTTTTGACATTTGAATTTTCTCACTATTTTCTTAAAGACATTTATGATATATATTATTGAAATGAAAAGACGATTCCTTATATTCATTTGAGGTGGAAGGAGGCAAAACAAACAATGTGGGATATATAAGTTAGAATTAGTAGAAGCTCAACTGCTCATAGTTAGCCAAATTAAAGCAAAAATTGTAATTGATATTTCTAGCCTCTATTCAAAAGTTATGAACAAATTTCAAGAAAGGGGTTGGAAGGGACACTTTCTCTTACATTTTCAATCACATTCTCAGAATTTTGTCCATATCTTTTGATTGGAGGCTTGAAATCTAAATCTAAATTATAGAGGTGAAATTCCAATTGAATTACCAATTTTTTAAATTCAAAGTTATTTGAAAAAAGATATTCTACTATGACTAAATGAGGTATGAAATTCTATATCAAACTAAAAATTTAAATTAATTTTTGACAATATAAGGTCAAGCTATCATTTTCAAATTATCCCATATCCTTTTATTCAATCCCACAAATGTCATTGAAGCAATTTCTTCATTGGGTCATCAAAATTATTTTTTGTGGGCAAAGGATTAAATGGCATTGGGATCTTGATTCAAAAGGTTTTTAAGATTTTTGGCAAAGCATTTTAACATTTCTTTGTTGATTTGTTTGGTGGGTTTGAGATTTAGCAAAAGAGTAGTGTGCACCATAAGTCTACTACCACAATTTTGATACTCGGTATTAAAATTTATTTTTGATTTTTCATATGGATGTTTTTTGTATATGAGACATTTAGAAAGGAAAAGGCAACTAAAGGCTATTGAATGCTTTGTAGGAGGTTTTAAAAATGCATAGGCTCTAAAATTGTCACTTCTTCAAATGTACATTGTTTGTACATGTTGCTTTCTCACAACCTTCAACAATGTACAAAAAATGTACATTTTAGGAGATGGACAATTTTAGAGCCCTATGTCATTTCAACTTCAAATTTTCATAACTAATTCTTGGAGGGTGCACTCCCCCTTTTTTTGATTGTAGCATGTGAACAAAACTTTGGACCCCCTATATATTTTTTGAATTTTAAATAAAATTTAATGAAAAAAATATGAATAGATTTTTCTACTTTGAACGTTTATGTTTTGAATTATTGATATTTTTATTTGTTAATAATAAGTAGTTACAAATTTTTGAAGTAAAAAGATACATTGTAGAACTGAAAAATAACTTTCATCCCTATATTATATAAGAAAAAATTATCTAAAAAATGAATAAATTTTTTCTAAAAATAACTATCTATTGAAAGTTCATTTTGAGTTGAATATTGATGCAATGGTCATCTAAATGTGTTCTCTAAAAATATTTGAGTTAAAATTATAGTTTATTAGAAACCACTTGTTTGCATGTGGTTTGTTGTAGTAGAACTAAGTGCATCCCCCAAGAACTAATTCCACAAAGCTCCAAAACATATAAAATGACTTGAATTAGATGCCAATTGTATTTGTCTTTTAAGAAAAATTTACTGAAAAATATTTCAAGAAGCTTAGGCTCCCAAAAATTCAGTTTCAATTATTTAGTGGGCAATTTATCAACCTATTACCTTATATTTTCACTTATTTTCACCTCACTTGTTTGGGATCTTCTACTGTTAGTAATAAATGAAATAAATGCAGTTTTTTTTGGAAGGGGGGATACACTAACTATCAAATCTATATACAAATTTGAAATATTCATTCTTATTTAAACAACTATACTAGAAGGATCAATGGACAAAATCCAAAAGTGGATATACAAAGGTTACAACATGCAATATACTACACATTGTTATGGAAGTTTGAAGAGAAAATTAGTTGTAATTTGAAAGAAAATTAATGTCGAAGGTAGCTATGTTTAAAACTTGGTATTGTTCACCATGATTTGAAATTACTTTATCTTTTGTCTTAGAACTCCAAGCATGGAGCCATTAATGTAATCAAACTTACAAATTCCATATGCCCAAGCAAAAATACCAAAATATGAATAGAACCCCTAGGTCCTTCAAGAGTTATATAAAATATTGAGAAGAATAAGCAAAATGCTCCAAAAAACACAAAATGGACTTAAAATGGCCAAATTGGTCCTAATACTTCAAGCACAAAGGAGTCAACACTTTGATAATAACAAATAGGGAGTGCTTTGAGAGAAGGAGAAGACAATGGACTTTTATATTCTTTCCAACGTCTCCCTCTCCTCATTCTAACCTCTACGAGTTTCTAGAATGAACTACTCCTGGGTCAAAAGTCAATAAATTGTCAAGACAAGGAAATGTACAATGTATTGGCTTTTGCAAGTCCTTCAATATGTTAGTCAACACATTGAATTTGTTTAACCCTAAAGAACCATTGAGTTTAGAAGCCCAAAATTGCTTCAAAATACTTGTCTTCAAAGGAAGGTCAAAATCTTCATCGGTATTTATTTTTTAACAAAACCCAGCATATGATCTTTTGGCTAACTTGTTCAAGTACATTGTCTCAAAATTTTAGAGTGAATATTCACACTAATTGCAAGTTCAAAATGTAGGCTTTTATAGTCCTTCCAAAAGGTGAAGTTTTGCCTTTCAACATTTTAAGGAAAAGACACATATGTCCAATAACTTGTACATATTACAATTTTTTGAGTAGGTATCAATCTATACAATTCCAAAAAAATAATTAATATTTTTTTAGAATAAATTTTTTTTACTCGGTTTGACATTGAAATCTAAAAAAAACATCTAACATTAGCAATATTTATTGGAATGACATGAAACAAACTAACAAAGCTTCACACAGATTATGATGAGAAGCATCCATCTTAAAAAACTCTAGCAAAAATTCCAAATTATGAAGTCAATAGAGAATGCCCAAGTTCTCAAAAAGCCCAAAGTGGTCTCCTTGGTTCTTTTCAATTCAATGGCACGATATGGGTTCCAAAAGGGACTATATCTCACTAAAACACAATCATTTTATTCAATGTGTGCTAGAAAATACAAATTTTTTATTTACATTAATATGATGACAAAATTATGAGAAAGTTGTAATACTCCATCCAAAATATTACTGGACAAGAAAAATTGAACAATTTTGATATTCTTTTCATTCCATTATTGTTGAATCCAAAACTGTCTCAGTTTTAGATTTAAGACAAAAAGAACAATCTGGAATACCAATTCATAAAGAAATCATTCATAAACATGATAATTAGTTTTTAAAAAATGTTTGAATCATATTCATATTTAATTTTAATTCTTAATTTGATGTATTATATAACATCTTTCTCCTAAAACCATATGATATAAATGTAGGTGCTAATTATGTTAAATTAGGAGAAAATTCAATTGTTGAATTTCACCTATATAGCACATGATTGTAATGTACCAACATGCCTTCCATAACACCATGTAATTTTTCAATATTGTTTTCATTTACAGAAGGACATTTTTTCTATTTTTCTAAAGTTCAAAGAATTCAAGAAGTAATACTTATATTGTGCCATTGAAAATTAAAAGTTTACATTAATTTTTGACAATGAAAGGTCAAGCTATCATTTTCAAATTATCCCATATCCTTTTATTCAATCCCACAAATGTCATTGAAGCAATTTCTTCATTGGGTCATCAAAATTATTTTTTGTGGGCAAAGGATTAAATGACATTGGGATCTTGATTCAAAAGGTTCTTAAGATTTTCGGCAAAGCATTTTAACATTTCTTTGTTGATTTGTTTGGTGGGTTTGAGATTTAGCAAAAGAGTAGTGTACACCATAAGTCTACTACCACAATTTTGATACTCAGTATTAAAATTTATTTTTAATTTTCCATTTAACAAGAACTAATTGAAAGAGATTCATTTTTTATGGTCTAGGTCTTAAGTGCTAGACCTTTATATTTCCTTTAGATTCTAAGGAAGTTTGGCCAATATAAGTTTCTTGTTACTATTGGTCAGCTATTAATAGCTAATCTATTTTACAATTTCATTTAATACAAATAGAGTTGTTTGAATTAGATGTGATTCACATTTCATATTTGGATTACATTAGTCATTTTTTTTAATGCATGACAGTTAATTACATTTAGTCATCATTTTAGAGATGTTGACTTAAAGGGATTCACAAGCACAAATATTAGATGTTATACTTCAATTTCTTTCTCAAAATCAGCTAGAGTTATAATGGCATGACTTTTTGAAGAAAAAAACTATGAACACTTCTTGTCTTCAGTGGTTGAGGTATCAACCAAGAGAAAAATAAAGAATCAATATTCCTTTATGTCATATGATTTTTTTGCCGGTTGTAAGGCCATTTATAGAAAAAATGATTTCATAAATCTAGTTGCATACTTTTTTACTTGTGATTACACGGAAGAAAATGGAGTTTTTTATGTAGCCTTGAGGAACAATGAGGAGACGACAATAGATGTCATAGATGATATTATTAAATTGTGGAACGCCAATTGAATGTGAGCAAATGTTGCATTTTTGGAAGAATTGAAAATTGATGAAGATCTCAAAGTTTTCTCAAATAAGATTTTTATGGTATAGGATTGCAACCAACATTTGCAAGCACAGTTGCCTATTATTAACCAAGATCATGTATATAACTTCAAGTAGCATTCTACTATTTAAAATATCGTTTTAGAGGTCAAAGAGGACATTGCAACTATATTGACAGTGTTTCATGAAGTCAATTGGTAATTCCTTCAATTTCTTTATCAAATTTCATTTCATTTGACTCTTAGTCTTTGAAGCTTGTTTGCTTTTGCATTTGCTGAAACCAAGAATAAGTCAAAACAAAAAATTTGATTCACTTTGACTATTGAAGCTCTAAGTGGAGTCTTATAACATGTCCATTTTATATTTCTTTTCAATTCTTGAGTCTTTTTTTTTTCCTATTGCTAATTTGAATAAACATTTTATTGCTTTACTATGCATAACATTTGTCATCAAGAGCAATTATACTTATTTTTATAAATCATTCACTCTATACAACAAGAATTTTGTGAAGATAATTTTTCATTCAAAATTGAAAACAAGGCTCCCTATTACAAATCCCAAGTACACCATGACCTTCTTAGAGAAAATAAAATGTCACTATGAAATTTATGATGAAAGTCCAGAGATGATTTAAGAGAAACTTTGGATGTTGACAATTTCAGCAATAGACACTTCTATAAAGTTTCATTAGGGATTAATACATTTATTTAGTGTATAATATATGACAACTATATTTATTTGAAATATTCAATGTTCAAGATATTTTTGTTTTTATTTAAAAGCATAGTTACAAAAATAAAATTAAATAGGTAAACCATTTTCATCATTTAAATTTACATGAAGGCCCATGATGAAGACTACATTGATTACTTAATCATTCAAAAGTATTTTTTATGATTTAGTGCTTGTAATGTTTACAACACTTGTCACCAAATTTATGTCTGGCTTTTTTGGCCCACTTTTGTTGTTCTTTCTATTTGAAATTTCATAAATATCACCCATATAATCAGTATAATTGTATTATGATATATTGCAATTTTGCATTTGTGTACTTCATAGTGAGACATCCTAAACCACTACACTTATTTTCATTGTGTGCTTGCTTATACATACAATTTTTTAAATATTTTCTAATTTTTAAAAATATATTGGCTCAATTTTTTAGTAAAAAACTGTATAACAACATATTCAATTGTCGTTCATTTAGACTGTAGATCCTTACATCTAATTCTACAATAATAGGTCCCCAATGGATTCACAAACCCTAAATGGAAAAAAAATGGAGGTTCACAAGCTCATGGGCTCACAAGTTCATGCTAACAAGCTCACGTACTAGCACCCATGGGCAATTTTGTTAAAATGGTGAAATTCCTCTACTTCAACAATTTTTACAGTTCAGAGCGGATGGTCTGAAGTGTATAAACGTCCTAGATGTCTAAAATTTATATGATTCTTAGATGTATGATGTCACTTTTATAATTCAGAACGGGCAGTCTAAAATCTATAATAGTCATAGACTCCCTAAATCTATAAAAGTCCAAGATTCTTGAAAATTATACCTATCCTAGATGTCGCTTTTACAATTCAAAGCAGGCGGTTTGAAAGTGGTACATGGAATGCCGCCATTTTAACGAAATTCTCTGTACCCTAGTTGAATAAGCATACAAACATGGTTCCTATATTAAACTTGTGTTCACTTTAAATTTTTTTAATCAATTTCACTAATGAGAATAATTATATACATCACAATTTACAAATGCACAAATATATATATAAATGTATATTTTTTAATAAAATATTATATAAAAGAACAATTATTTATATCCATAGGCAATTTTGTTAAAATGGCAAAATTCCGCTACTTTGGCAATTTTTATAATTCAAAGTAGGTACTCTGAAGTGTACAAACGCCCTAGATGTTTGAAATCTATAATATTCTTAGATGTGTAAAACTACACTTCTGATAGATGTTATTTTTACAATTTAGATTGTGCAATCTAAAATCTATAGTAGCCATAGATTTCTTAAATCTATAAAAGTCCAAGATTTTTGAAAACTATACCTATCCTAGAGTCATTTTTACAATTCAGAATAGGCGGATTGAAAATGGCACATGGAATGTTGCCATTTTAACGAAATTCCCCCTATTTGCATTGTTAGTGCAACTTTAATTATTTAGTACAACTTTAATTATTCAGTGCAAGTTATTTACTAAGAGCTAGCTATTTATATATGTGCAAATGGGTGCCTTAGAACATAATCTATTTGACTTGTATACTTGGTAGTTCCACTATAAGGAAATCATATGAGCAATTTCGCTAAAATGGCACATAGGTCTCATATTCAATTCCTAGTGTCAAAATTACTAGTGAGTTCAACTTTTTCCAATGTTTTCTTGGTGTTCCCAGTATACATGATACACTAGGAAAAGTGGGCTCATAGAGAATTTTGACACCGGGAACTGAATATGAGACCCTTGTGTTCTAGATCAACATTAAATTCTAAAAATAACGCATAGGAGATAAAAGAGTTATTTCAGGTAGTGAATGAGAATCTACACATGGAGTCTTTAAGGATGTGCAATTAAGGGTAGTTTAGTATCAATCAGAGATTCATAGCCTCATTGGTGTTCCAATTAAATCCAATTTGAAAATTTATAGTTTATTGACTTTGAAGTGGCAAGGACTGGACAGATACAGATCTCTTCATTCTCTTGAGAATTTGCCATTCTCGTGAAAATCTCGTAAAAATTTATTATTTTTACTATTTATTTGACGATCCAGGGACTAGAACCTTCCATAATCGATGAAATCCAGAGGTTTGATTTCGTCTTCTTCTGATAACAAGCTACTGCAAAAAAATTTATGGGAAATTTCATTAAAATGGCAATATTCCATGTGCCATTTTCACACTGTCATTCCCAAAGTTCAAATCGGGTGGTCTGAAATCTATTAGTGTACTAGATTTCAAAACCGCCCGATTTGAACTATGTGATGTCAAAGTCATAAAATATTCGTCATTTTTGAATAAATCTTGCTTGAATCACTTGACATTAAAGCACAACTTCATACATATTATCGTCCAAAATGGCTTGTATCTCCTTCATACAATGTTTTTTTTCGATAAAATTTGTTGGATTATGTTCCCCTTAAAGTCTAGTTCTTGTGGTAAAATTTTCATATCAATCTAGGTTGTTTGAATGTTTGGGAGCAATTCGAAGTTCAAAACCCTAATAGTTTTTCATTATAGTGAACTTTGGCAGTCTATTTCTTCTTCATACAATGCCCTTTTTCAATAATTCTTTTTGGGAAAGTTGCACATACTGGTCTTGCACGTCGCGGACTGCGAGAGTGACTTCGGCGCCGGCGGACGCGATCGCGCGGGCTGTCTCGACGCCAAGGCCGGAAGACGCTCCCGTGACGATGGCGCGCTTGCCTGTGAGATCCACGCTTGCGATGACATCTTCAGCGGTGGAGTCTCTGGTGAAGGGAGTAGTAATGCGTTCAGTCATGGTGCTCGTCATTGCGGCTATGGCTTGGACAAGGGGAGAAGGTTGATAAAAAATTCTAGTGGATCAGAACAAGTAACAATTAACAACCTCAGAAACTCTTCACATTCTGAGTGCGACGGAGATGACTATTTATATGTGAACGTTGGAGTGTATCGTGGTCACGCACCAAGGTCACGTTTTACATCTGCATTGTTCCGGGTTTTACACTGTAATTTAAATGAAATATAAAAGTTATAAGTTGACTAAACCAACACGACAACTACAACTGCGACAAGGAGGTAGCTAGCTAGCAGTAGCTTCCATGTCTCATATCTCAAAAAAACTGCCTGTGCTACTCGATGGGCTTGAACTCGTAACTTAACTGAAATGGTAGAGAATCTCAATGCTTAACTGTCGGTACCACAGAAATTGCGCAAATAATTTGTCAAGTTTTTCAAGTTCGTGCAATACTGTATAGATATATAAATGTGGCGATTGTTATCAAAACTGGTAAGTAGTGTTTGCCTACTTCACCGACTCTAATTAAAATCGGGGTATTCATTGAATTGCCAATTTTCCAAGTGCCTGTGTAAAGACCAAATGAAAGGGACTAGGACAGGTGCAGATTTTAGTTTTGCACGGCTTCTCACACCTTTGCTAGAATCATGGAAACCGGCAATTTTGTGAAGAATTATCTTTTCTTGTTCCTACTTCTGAACCGCCCTGTACTAACAAGGAAAGTTCGGGATTCCTGCGCAATTTGCAGTAGACTTCTCTGCGCTCAGATGAAGTCAGACGAGCTTAGAGTGTAGCCACACGTGGACTTCGCGAAGTCAGATAATGAGTTGATCTCTTTTGCACCGATATTCCATTCGCCATTTTCTAAACCATTTAGGACAGGTGTAAATTTCACACATTGCAGTCATGGTTGTCATATTGGACAGAATCTTATTGTTCACGGACAAATCGGGTGAATCAGGGTTGTTATATTGGACAGAATCTTACTGTTCACAGATAAATCGGGCAAATTAGGGTTGATCGGTTGTAAACTTTGGAGGTCAATGACTTTTGAAAAAATTATCCAAATTGGGCATATGAGATGTTTTTCTTATAGATGCCGAAAAACATCTCATATGCCTAATTTGGATAATTTTTTCAAAAGTTATTGGCCTCCAAAGTTTGCAACCAGTCAACCCTGATTCGCCCGATTCGTCTGTGAATAGTAATGATATGACAACCATGATTGCAATAGTTTAAACCATTTAGGATAAGATGATGTTTTGTGGGAGCATTGGTAATTGACTTCAGTTCAGATCCTTGTTTGTATGGCAACTATGACATTGTGCATGGTTCAAAGTATGTTTGCACTTGCTATTAGGGGTGATGTTTGCCATGTGAATCCAATCCAAAAGTAGGTCTCAATTTGTTCCTAAGATCTTTAGTAACAACATTTCTTAACACCAAGTGCAATCATTCTTTCACTTTGTGGAGTCGCGTGAACGCAAAGAAGAAACTAATTGCACATTGTAGTTGGAGTATTACAATAAGAAGAAACTAATTGCACATTGTAGTTGGAGTATTACAATGACAATGAGTTCTCACTAGCAAGAAAATTGAAGAATTTTTTTTTAGGAAAGCTTTCATTGTGACATTTCACCTACAATTGCAATTCCTAAGCCTTTAAGGTTATGCACACTTATAATCGTTTCTAATTACAATTGAATATAGTTACTATTGTTACTTTTATTATTGAATCTTTTGGGCAATTGAAAGAAGATTCCAACACACTTTAGTGTACATTATTTGGACACTGTTCAAATGAGTTACGAATGTTCAAAGTATTGTCTTTAGGTGTACCAAAATCAACACTAGATTCTGACTAGATTTTGATTGTGTACATGTTAAATTATCAATGTCTAGGATTTTATAAAGATCTTAGGTCCAAATGTAGTTACAATCTACTTTCAATATTTGTTAATACTTAGGAGCAGGAAAACTTGTAATATTTATGTGGTATTAAGACTTTAACATTTCTAGAGGATAGCATAAACAATTTATTACATTTATACGAATAACACTTATATGACTTTGAAATTAACAACAATAACATTTTTATAAATAAAAGATGAAAATTTATAATGAAAGGTATGAACATCATCATACATGTAAGTCCTATTGATAAAATTTTGTCTACTAGACTCTGACCTCTAATCATATTGAAGGATTTCTTTCTTTTGCACTAAAGTAAATTTAGAGCCCTTTCCTATTGTAGACTTAAACTTTAAGCCTCTGTAAATCATCATATCACAAATCTACCTAGGTACTTTACTAAACCTTCTAATCTATATATACATGTGTCAAAAAAAAATATTTGGAGGGTCTTTTTAGCTATTATTTAACAATAAATATGCCCCTATTTTTTCTACTTCTACTTTATACCCATTTTCCTACACCCTCAAGTAGTTAAAATTAAAATTTGAAGCATTTAAACATGTTTCTATAGTTTTTCAAAATTTTAAACACAATTTTAAGGTTGATTAGTACATCATATACATTCTAACTACTATTGAACACAACCTACACAAACAATACATATACAGACATCATATATCAAAAAAATCCATACAAATGAATCATACATGTACAACATGAGGAAGACCCACAAATTTGAAAAACCTACAATTAGTATTATATTGGCTAAGCCAAACTCATGCAACACGTCCTTGAAAACCAAGTCAAACAAATGCAACATGTCCTTGAAAACCACCCGCTACATAGCTAAGTTGGAGCAAATAAATAAATAACAACCCAAAATTAGATGTTGTTCATTAATTTGTTTATTTGCAAATGGAAAATGAAAGCTCCTCATGCAGGTTCTTCCCCTACTTTTTAGGCTACCCCTTGGATAGATTTACAAATTATGTACTATAGTAATTGTAATAGAATATGCTTAAAAAAAGTGATGCTATAGTAACTTGAATTTTTTATTTATTATTTAGCTCCAACATTTAAATTGTACCTTGTAGTCTAGTAAATCTAAATTGTACTCTATAGTCTAGTAGGCCTTAAGTTGTTTCTAAAGTAATTGCTAGTGAAGTACCCAAGCAAATTTATTACAACATCACAACATTGTTAAAATACTCAAATGGCACAACACTAAAAGAATTGATGACCTAAGTCAAACTTGAGTCTTTTGAAGCATGAACCTAATTAACTTGAAATTTTTATTGGAAATGGCTAACTTGATAGTATTCATATCCCTTATTTTTTCAAAAAAATTCAAAAGCCATTTTATATTTTAATTTTAGTTTAACTAATTTGTCACACTTTGCAGTTTAGGGGTTTTTAATATTGGGGAGTATCCAAAATTAATGATCTAGAGATGAAATTTTATAGTCTATTTCCACAATAGGGAGACATGTGCCTACTAAAGAAAATCTAAAAATACATAAGGAAGCCTCCATATTTGTACAAATAGGGCTTCCTTATGTGCACACTTCTAAATGGTTTTGACTTTTATTTTTTGGTGAAATGTGATCACTATCAATTTCTAATTATTATTAATTTATACCTAGTTGTATCTATTTTTCTATGATAAACTATCCTTTTTTCAAATGGTACTTTTCTAGTACTTGCAAGTAGTTAGTAATACTAGTATCCATCAATTTTTCAAATCAATGGTTGAGATTGTTTCGTTTTATAAGACTAGTAGTATTTATAGTACTGAGAGCAAAACTACAATTTTGGCAAAATGCTCCCTAAATCGTTTGGTCTTTCTTGCAACCACCCAATGAACCTAATTCAATTTCATCTATATTATAAAAAATTTAGCCTCTCTTTCATCAAATTAATACTTATTGAGGTTAATTCATTGAAGGGAGCATAATTTTTATAAATTTTCTTAGTAGTTAACAATTAACATTTAGTAGTATTTTTTGTGGAATTTTTTGGAAGAGTACAATTCTCCTTAATACATATGTGATTTTAACACTTATCAAGGCACAAATATTTAGGATGGACTATAGGTCATATTTTGGGCATTTTTTATTATAGGTATACAATTGTACATACCTTAGTGCAAATGCTCATTGTACGTATGCAAAGTACACTCAATCTTCTTTCATATGACCTTGAGTTTTTCACTATACTTTGTAATCCTTATATATGTGCATCAAAAAAATTTATTATGGGAATTATTTAGCTATTATTCCACAACAGATATATCCCTATTTTTTTGGTTTCTACTCATTGTCCATTTTCCTACACCCCATGGTAGTTAAAATTGTAATTTGAGACATTTAACCCATTAAGGACCAAGTCAATGACAAGAAATGAAAAAGTGGTTGAAATTGACATGTTTTCATACTGACATGTTTTCATTAGTAACACTTTTTCACTCCCTTCATCAACTTGGTCCTTAATGGGTTAAACATGTCTCATTTGTAATTCAAAAATTTTAACACAATTTTAGAAATGATTAGTACAACATATACACTCTAACTATTGTTGAATACAAACACAAACCACATATATATAGTTACCACATATCAAACAATTCATAATAAAATACAAATGAATTATTTATATACAACAAGGAAAAATACATAAACTAAAAAATCAACAAATAGTATTATATTAGATAAACCTAACTTATACAATGAGTCTTTGAAAACCACCCACTACAAATCTAAGTTGCAATGAACAAATAGAAAACAACCAAAAATGTTACATTAATTATTTTGTCTATTTGCAAATGAAAAATGGAAGCTCCTCATGCTTGTTCCTCCCTTCCCTTTTAGACTATCCCTTTAGTAGATTTACAAATAATATACTATGGATCATTACAATTAATGCATTGTATAATAGTTGTAATATAATATGCTTCAAAGAGTATTTTCAAAAACTATAAAGTTTAACCCCTAAATACCTAAGGCACCAAATTTGGTGTTGACAATATTTGGAAGTTAAATAAAATATGATCAAGTTTCTATTTTTGAAAATTTCTTTTTGAAGTTTACTTTTAGCATCAAAAACCCAATTTTGAAGATGATTGATTATGATTTTTCTATTCAAGATTTTGTGCAAGGATGTCCATTGCAATCTCGACTTTCCATAGTGTTGAGGGCTCTTGGAAATGAGCCTCAAATACACTAGCTCTTGGAGGAAAAATCACATTAGAAATTCATTTAAAAGAATTGTAGAATAGATTTTGAGAAGTCATAAATTGATTAGGGTTATGCATGTTAGACACTTTATCCTCATACTTTTTTGATAACCAACTTGTTAGATTTGACATGTGAAAAAAGGATTGAAAGACTTTAAGTCACTTTTGCAATTTTAACACCCTCATGATCAAACATTATAATCTTCCAATTCATAACGATATTATTGTGTTTTCTTTTCCTATGTGATCTCTAATATGTCTATTTGAATTTGTAAGGTTACAATTTAAAAAAAAATTGATATAACTTCTCAAAAAGTTGGCTTTTTGTTCGATTCAAAACAAATTCCTAAAAGCTCAAAAAAGGCCTTAAACTTTTGGAGGTTAAAAATTACTTAAGATGTTGCACACTTGCACTTGTTCCTTTTTTGTTGTGCTGAGATTCCTCCTCCTCAACATGCTCTCCTGGTGATGTATTATGTTGCACATTCACAACTGCACATTCATGGTACAAGCCCCAAATATGCAACTCTCATTTTAATGAGGCCTAGCTTTAATTAAACTTAGGAAATGTTACATTTCACTTTAATTTAACAAAATCTTACAGCTCTTAAAATGAAAAATCCATGAATCTAGGTGAACTCAAATAGTTGGTGAAAAATGATTTTTAAAACAAAAAAAATAAGTTTTTAATATGGGTAACTTAGGAAAAACTACCTAAGTTTTGGAATGTATATTAAATTAATTTTATAAAATATTTTAAGAAAAATTAATTGATTGTTACTTGGAAATGTTTTTAGAGATCACAACTAAAGTAGCGATACCCTTTTGTACTTAAAAGGTCAAAGGGTGTTTTTGAAGAGGAAAAGTCCAAAACTCCCAATTATTGATGTATTGTCCAAAATCAAAAATTAAAAATGTATTTTTGAATCAAAACCATACAACAGTATATTAAACAAGTAAACCAATCTGTAGAAAAAATTTCAATCCATTTGACCATGTGTATTGAAAGATTATAACATTTGAAGAGAGATTTTTTTTTTCATTTTTAGAAACCAAGATTAGTAGACTTTGAGCCCTTTTGGAGTAAAATTTTTGCTCTATACAAAAATATAGATTTTGTACACTCATAAGTACATGATGTTAGGTTCATTCATGAAAATTTTCAGAAGAAAATATGGAATTTAGCTTGCTTAAAATCATCCTACAATGCAAGGAGGTTAAGTGAATTGGCAAGACACTAGTCATTTTTTGACGATTTCTTGTGCAATGAAGAAATTTTTAACTTTTAATCCAAACAATGAAAAGTTAGAAACAAGTGTTTGGAATATGTGGAAAAAATTTCAAGAACCTTGACTCCTCAAATTGCAAGATAATAGGGCTTGAAGTTAGAAGAATTTTTTTTCCCTCAAAACCACCCCAACATAGCTAACAAAGTTTGACTTCTCAAGATTAAAATGTGATTTAAGAACTAAAATTTGTTTTTGTAGACAACTTTTAGTCATATATTATTAGTTACATACATATCAAATTTCAAAATTCAATGAGGGTTTTAGCAAAAGACATCCAAAAGATGTTCAAATTGCTTGTGTTAGAAAACAAATTCAAGGCAACATGAATTTTGATCAGAAAAAAATGTATTCCCACTAAGAGGGTACATGCTCATACCTTGTATTAAAAAATTTTGAACATCCAACCAAAATTGGCTTTTAGAGACCTACCTAAATTTTCAATTGTTTATTCAACAAACAATTGGCCCTAGCTGGTTTAACTAGTAGTATTCAAAGCCAATTCAAGTGACTCAATTTTTAAAAATCCTTTTTTTTAAGTCACACTAATTTTCTAAAAGTAACTAATGGGAGACGACTAGATTTTTAAAGCAACTAATAAGAATTTTAACATTTAGTCTTTCAAGGATGTACACTTAAGGATAGTTTAGTGTCAATCATTGGTGACTGTTTCTATGAACTCTAATTTCAAAATCTATAATTTATTCACAGGGGCTTTCAAAATTTTCAAACCAATCACATTCATTGCCGCTTTCATTTGCTAACATCTTCATCTAATTATTTTCTCAATTTGTATTCTAAGATGCCAGATTTCAAAGAAGTGTGTGTTTTAAATGACAATGATACATTACATACAAACTAGACCACTAGGTACCTAAGTTAATTTTGGAGTTTAGGATGAGGATGTTTTTTATGCTTTTCCTAACAAGTGAGAGTGTAGGACCTATTTTAGTAAGCAAAAAACCAATGGCTCAACAAAAGCCTACATATTCTAACAGCAAATGCTTTCATTACAAAAAATTTCAAGCCTATAGAAGGTCGTTTGATTGCATGTAGCAGTGCAATTCCAACTGAAAAAAAAATAATTTTTTTTTGAGCCTACATAATCACTAGTAGGGCATGCCATGTCAAATTAGCTATTTTTAAAATAATTATTTTTTTAAAATTTTATTTTCCTATATTTATACCGCAGTGGACAATCAAACAATCTTTTATAGGTCTCAAATTTTTTATAATGTGGAACCATCATTTTTCATTGTTATTGCTAAAAATCCCACCATAAAAACCTAACTTAGTAGGTATGACTTCATAAGCTTGAGATCGTAACTTCTTGTGCTTCAGATTGTAGTGCCATATGAGAATGGTTTGGACATCTAAATCATTCTAATTTTGTTTTAAATAAGTTTGGAGCCATCATTGTGTTCCACTTTTTTATATTTCCTTATTATAACATATATAACCAACCTCTAGGTCATTTTAATGCCAATCATACCTATTTATAAAATGGAAGTTGCATACTTGGAGATACAAGGCATGAAATTCATTATTTCATTACCTCAACTTATTTATTAAGATCAAACATATTAAGAAAATAGCTCCTATTTGTGACCTCTCTCTTGTTTTAGTTAACCAAAAAAGAACAAGACCTATCATTGATGTAGTTAGCCAAAAAAATAAATTCAATTACTTGAGGAATAGGTGCATTGTACTCTAGATTTCTACATCAACCTTAATAGTCATTCATCAATCTTTTTCTTGTCTTCTACAATGTTGCAAGGTTAATTGTAAAGACTTCACACATATCCTATGCTAGAATCAAATTCTTTAAAAAATAATTCAAAATATAATTAAATATGGCATTTAAAGAAATTTTCAAAAATTATAATGAGATATAATTGAATAGTGTAGAAAATATTAATGAAAATAATCTTAATTTTCAAAAAAATCATAAAGTCAAAGCCATTAGTATTAGTAAAGCCACAAATATCTGTAGAGCCCTAAGTATCATTAAAACTATGAATACTACTAAAGGTCACAAAATATTCTAAACCTTGTAAAATGAACTTTGAAAAATTCTAATTTGAGTTGATGAATCATTTTGCATGGGGCTTAAAGAATTTGACCCTAATATACAATGATTATTGAATTAATGTTTGTATTCAAGCAATTAACTCTTGATGGACCAAGGCCTTTTTTGTCAAAAAACACACTCAAAATTACCATTTCTATTGCAAGGTAAAAACTTTTTAAAATTTGTTTTTTTCCCATACCTAACTATGTGATCTTGCACTAGCCAAGTATAAGAATGTGTAGAAGACATTTCAAAAACTTTGACTGTGTAGATTGCAACATATCTGCGTTTTAAGTGAAGAAAACAAGTTTATTTGCACCTTCCATGACTAGATTATTTTACTTTGAATTTTTTAATCTTATTTTTGGTACAATAGATATTGAATTTTTTAAAAATTGTGTTGAAGAGTTGAATTGAGAATCTGAATTTTTTTTTAAAACACCTAATTTTCATTTCTTAAAAAAATGGTTATATAGAAGTGGTTACAAGATAGAAGAGAAAACTAAATCCTTACTAGTTCTAAGATGCAATGGAAATGCACTAATCACAAAAGTGAGATTGTTCTAGCAAACAAGCTAAACTATGTGAAAATTGAGTTCCAAATTGAGTCCTAAAAATTAATTTTTGAAGAAGATGCTATGAATGCCCAAACAACAAGACATAACTTTTACTTCACTAGTCCAAATGGAATCAATCAAATCTTTTCATGTAGACAAAAGTATTTTCCATAGGAAACAAAAAAAATTAAAATTTTATTTTGAGTTTTTGTGTTTTTATTTATACTGCCCCCACAAACTATTTTTTATTTTTTTAAATTTTTAATTTGGCATAAACTTTGCTCCCAGACACCAACTAGAATAAAAATTATATTCCTAAGAAGCTAATGTGTCTTCTTATATTCAAAAAAACATTGAGATCATAGGAAACTAGGAACCTACCCAAACCTTGCAGTAGAAAACACCATATGTGATTGAAGGTTTGATTCAACATAATCGTATCCAAATTGAATTTTCACATCAAATTTTCAAGGGTTCACATTAGCTTATAGCAATCACAAGATGACATGTGACACTTTTTTACCAAAATGAGTTAATTTATGCCAAATCAGACCCTCATGTAAGATATGTTAATTTGTACCATTTTAATCACACTTGTCAAACGCACCTTGTTTCTCAAATACCACTTTCAGTGCAGCTTCTCCACATCTCTCTCCATAGCCTTCATCAAGACACCGTGTACTGTATGCATCTCCATACGACTTTCCCATGTCATCTCTATTACAACACAAAATTATCAACGCCTTATTAAGGTAACAACGCCTAATTTTGACCACTTTTTAAAACTAATCACTACAGATTCTTGCTTTAAATGTATTTTCACTATTTGTGAGAGTCTATGATCAGTTTTAGAAACATCTATTTTCACCAATTGCTTTGAAGATTCATAGTTTATTCACATAGTGTCTAAAAATGTATTGTAAGAGAATCTAGAATCCACTTTTGACTACTAACAAGACTTCACAAAAAAAATTCAATATAACAGTGGGAACCATGTTGAATTGCTTAATCGTGCAATTGTAGGTGTAGTTATCTCATATGAATAGATTTTATGTTGCAATCAGTTGTTTGTATGATAATCAATGCACATTTGCACAAGTACAAATTAATATCGCCTCACTCATAGTCAGTGCTAGTTTCATTTTATTGGAGGATATTCTTATATTGTCACTTTCCACTACGAGTGTCTTGAAACCTAAATCTTCATATGTTTGTGTATAAGACAACTACACTTTTTTTTCTGTCCAAATAAACAATTGAGCATTGTTCCTATTGAATGTTAAACTCCCTAATTTTTGGTTGAATCTTACTGGAAGTCAAAAGAGTATCTTAGGTTCTCTTCTTATGCAATTTTTTTCAACATCATAGGAAAAATTATGAATTTTCAAAATATTGAAAATAGGTGTGCCCCAAAACGACCCTAGCTGCACTTACGAAATGCAGTGGTGCACTTTTGGGCAAGAATTTCTAAAATTCAGAAATAAAGAAGGGTCGCAATCACTCACACTAGTGACCTTTTTGCATGGGATAAATAAACTTCTATTAAGTTTCTTTTCTTATCAAACAAACTCATGCATAATTATCATGTGTTCACAATGTAACATGTAGAAATGAAAGGTGTGTTTGCACTTGGTGTCAAAGATGTTGTTTGGAATGTGAATATGGTCTCAAAGTAGGTCTAAATTCGTTCCTAAGATCCTCAATAACAACACCTCTAACACCAAGTGCAAACATACCTTTAATAATCCATAGAAATTAATTCTCTATCCAACAAAATAACTGATTCCGGGGGAAGTTGCAATTTCCGAGATTCATTCAAGAGGATTGAATGTAACTTACCGGAGAGCCTCACCCTCAGCTGGTTTTGCTTCCGAAGGTTTTTTGCCTCCGGCATCTACCTCCTTCGACATCGCCATTATAGCTGACCTCTGCCATAACCCCTGCTCACAAACTTTGGAAAGTTTCACAAGGCTGCGAGAGGAGGCTTTTTGCATCATAGTTTTTATTTTATTTTTTTTATTGTCACTCAGCTTGGCTGCAAGGCTGCCAATATTGCAACCACCCTTTGGGTGTAGATTTTGCAATCAGCCTATGATCAGAAATAGGAAGGTATGTATGACCATTATAGGTTGATAAGAATCTTCCACTAAAAAATCACAGTAATTATGTTTTGTGTAATAAAATTCTGAAAAAAAAGAAATGCAATTCTTCTGAGCTCTATTTTTGTACATGGGAAAAATTTTGCATTCAAAGAACTTGCACTCCAAGTATGCGTAATTGCTTAAGTGGTTGAAAATGGGTTGGCTACCCTATAGTGTTTATGAGAAGCTATTTGGTGATATGTAGAAGGTCCAACATAGGAGTGCCTCTTGGGAAAGTGACAGTTGGGAGATCGAGGGCCATGCCTTGTAGCATATTCTTTTCATGGATAGTTAGGGTATGAGGTTCTTAAAGCACTTGGGTTTTTTTAATCACCCACCTTCTCAAAAGTACATTGTTTATGCATGTCACTTTTTCATTATATCAGCTGTGTACAAAAAATGTACATTTGAGGAGGTGTGTAATTTTAGAGCCCTATGCCATTTTAACTTCAAAAATTCATAACTAATTCTACAAAGCTTCAAAAATATGAAAGGATTTGGATTAGATGCCAATTCCATATTTTTTTCAAGTCAAATTTATTGAAAAATATTTCAAAAATCTCCACCTCCAATAATTTAGTTTCAACTCTTAAATAGGCATTCTACTTTATTCGATATTCATTCAATTCTTAGGAATTGAATATGTCAAATGTTTCATTTCTTGGGATTATAGCATCTCTACTAGGGCACTTAATTAGTAGGCCATTAGCAACTGAAGGAGTTTGTTGTGGTTGGACTTATTTGTCAATCCTAGAAATTTAAGATTTTAGTGTTTTTCAATGCATGACTCTTCAAATTTTGTTGCTACACTTGAAGTTGCAAGACCCAACATGTTTGACCTCATTGCACATTTGAAGGAAAAGAATTCTTAAAGAATTAAAAAAAAGCTCCTTCAATCTAGAATTCAATCTAAAATCTAGAAAGTTTAGCTAGAATCTAGAGTATTTTGTGGAGAGAATATGGTAGAACCACCTATTCCCAACTATGGATCCATACCCACCTTGTAGGTGCAACTATTTCCAACCAAAGCTTGGAGTGTGATTTTTTCTCCTTTTCAAGGTTGGGACTAATAAGGTCATGACACATGTCTTCATGTAATGAACAAGAAAGTAGGAAGTAGTGAGCAAGAAATTAGTTTTGAATTGATTGAAATTAGAAGAGTCTACGTATTAGATATGGATTGAGGCCAACTTTTGACTTTCAAAATTCATAGTAATTTGAATTCAAGGAAAAAAATCACAAAAAATTGGCAATGCCAATTATTTTTATCTTGCTTTACAACAATAAATTTACATTGCCTTCCATTACTCTAGAACATGCATAGAATTGTTTAAATGGTCGACTATAGGTGGTTCTATTATATCTAGCTATTTCTAGCTTGTCCCACTTGACCTTGCCTCTTCCATGTCATCTTACAACTTAGGTCACCTGCATTGGAATTTGAGATTGTGTGGTTTTTTGATGGGGCCTCATTTATTAGGTGGGGTCTTGACTAGGACAAGGACAAGTTATCTAGATTGGAGTGATTCTGTTGTCTATTTGTGAAGATGATCTAATTAAGACAAGAGCTAAACCTTAAAATATAGAGTTACAATCACCTATATTTAATTACAATGTGATAATTTTTTGAAGGACAATTGCTTATCAAATGGTCATTTAATAGGAAGTATGAAAAGTTCTTAAAGATAAGTCAATTTAATAAATCAATTTTGAAAGGATCATTTTGAAATTTTGACACAAGGTGTGGAAATGTACTTTAAAGGAACATGAATTTCTTTTTGATTAAGTACTCCGACAAAGGGTCGGTCTGATGGGAGAAATTAGAAATTAGAATTGAAAACTTTCGGAAAATATAAAATATTTAAAGTTAGGGTTTTAGGGTTTAAGGAGCCGCAGCAACTTCTGATGTTGATCGCCATGGAGAATGTGAACAATTCTCACTCTGCCTGCACTTGCCTCAACCCAATGTCTACGTTAAGTACCCTTGCTTGCTATATATGTGGAGAATATGAAGTTTTTTATTACTTCGCAAATTATGAAGCAATTCGAGCTAGACGACGTTGAAAAGCAATTGCAGTTGACAGATTTATGCTTATGCTGGATTCAGAGAAAGGAGGTTGCTGAGGAATGGAGAATGGTCGATATGGGTTCTTGGAACGAACTGGCGCCCTTAACATTGCGAGAGCTGCTTTGAACCAGGATGGACCTTCCTCAAAGTCCAGCCCTGAGAAGAATGGAAGTTCTCTCCACTCCGAGGTAAAGCACACCTTGCTTTTGCAGATTCCAGCTCTACCTGAATTTTGTCACAATTGCTTATATCAAAAAAAATATAATCAAGCTATCTGCATAACTGAGGTGAGTGGCATAATGGAAATGAATGGATCCTTGAACTATGAGGAACAGGTTTTGATATTCAAGAATTTCGTTATACATCCACTCATGGTGTACACAAAGATTCACTTAAAAGGGAGGATCCCTGGTTTCAGAGATTGCTCAAAGATCTCTGACCTGAACTGATATTTAGGTCAATAGTTACAACTTGAATGAGTTGTATGGAGGAACCACTCATAGAATTGCATACTGTATGTTGGTTCTGATTATAATATTTTTTGAGTTGAGTTAATAGTATTGTCGGTAGATAGAAATGTTGAGATATTGCGCAGTTGCTTAGTAATACTTAAATGTGAGCTGGCATGTAGGTGGCATGAGTTCTACCTCCATTCTTCTGTGGACGTCTTCATTCTATCCCTTCAGTTTATGATTTTGTGTATGGTTGAGAATTACTGCATTTTGCAAACAGGGGAGATTTAAGGCTATGATAATCTGAAGCGGGTTTTTTTTTTTGTAAATTGCAGCAGCTTCTGGCTTATCATTTATTGACTCCTGCGTGCTTGTGCTTTCTTTAATTGGCTTGGGTGAGGATATTAAACTCCGCTTCCAGACAATTCACTTTGCATTGAGAAATGTCTTGAGCCAATGTTTAGGATTGATTTAGTACCTGAGAAATCGTGTGTGAATTCATTAATGCAGTTTATTTGCTTCATTCAAACTACCAGTGGTTAAGATGAGAAATGCACTTCTGGGCTTGACATATGGGACAGCCTTTGTTATTTGTGGTATTCAAGCAATCATATACTTGTAAGTTTTCTCAGGATTCTTCATTTGAGGTTAAATGTTGAATTAAGAGCACACATTTATGTGCTCGCAATTTCTGACTCTTTATGAGACTGCTAAATTGAGAATAATTCACTAAAAAGTTGAATAAAGTATGTTGGTTGAAATATAGCAGAGTTTAATGATCCTTGAACGATTCTTCTTGTGTTTGTGGCAGTTTTGTAGCAATTGGATGGCTGGCTGTCATCGGTCATTTGGTTCTTGGGCGGCATTTTCCTCCTCACCTACGCGTAAGCACCACCACAATTCTTAACTTATTTTTGAATTTAGCATATCAATATCATGTCCATATACCATGGTTACCTTATTAGACAGGCTAGGCATACTTGAAATCGAGTTAGATGCCTCAATTCTTAAATTTTGCTTCCAGAATACAAGCCTCTGAGCGACCTTAGCAACCTCCCAGCCCTTCATTCATTCCCTGAACACAAGCCTCTCAATGATATTGATGAGGAGATTCCATTCCCAGAGTACAAGTCTGTGACCGACAGTTACAATCCGGATTACGAGCTTGATGACCCCAATGTTGCTCATCCACAAAAGAGGGATTTGTGGACGGAGCTCACCATCCAGCAAAAAGATGAAGCTACAGAATGAGAGTTGCATAATCCTCCGAACGGCATTTGTTCCAATTTTAGAGAACATTTCAGCCTATAACTGCCCGAATATCATCAGGAACATGTGGGTCACATTGAACACAAGGTGGGTTTACTCTGGTTTCAGCATGCCAGTAAATTGTTACATATTATTGTGTAGTTGGCTTACCAGACAACTCCGGAAGTGCAGCCATAAGAACTTCACTTGCTTTCATAATCTTTGAAGGCGTGCTCAACAGGTCATGGAAGTAGTGAGCCTACTTCGACATGGTAACCTGCTATGTAGTAGGGGAAACGCAAGAAAGTGCCATAAAGCAATGATTTTTCTACTTTCAGAAAACTGATCTTAAATTTGATTCCAAATGTGCGGAATCAGAGATGAGGCAGGAATTTGGATTAGCAAGCATAAAACATGGGCAAATTTTTTTATCCATGCCTGAAGTTCGAGGCCGTTCTCATCGATTGAAAGTCACCCACTTAAAACGCCAGTGTTATTCATGAATAAGAAACAAATCATTTCTAATTTAGTCTGTACTCAACGGTGTTTCCATGAAGTACATTATGGATTGAATACGCATAGTTTCAACAGTAATATGGGAAGACAACTGTCCCCTGCCATGAAGCTCAAGAATGTAATGTTCTTGATTTAACACATCCTAGTAGAACAAATGTTCCGAAACGGACATATCTATTCGATTAAAGTGAAGTATCACCAGTGTACATAAAATACCAACCTTCTGGAGTTGAAAATTCTCTTCAACAAAATGTTAAAACCTACGTAGCACACCATTTTTTTCTTGATCTAACAAATACCAGTAGAAATTCACCTCCACACAATATTACAAAGATTTCAAACAAGTCATGAACCCTAAACCATAGAAAATATGCACCAGGAAGAATGGCAACAGAAACTCCAGAGAGACTCTTCTGCAGCCAAATTTACGGTTGCCTGTGAAGAGCAGGAGGCCGATTGTCACCGTTTGAGTGACTGTGCGTCGACTGTCCAAATCTTTGCGAAATAAAGTGCGACATATGCATAAACCCTGAGCCTTCGAAAAATCGCACCAGGAAGAATCGGAACAGAAACTCCAGGGAGGCTCTTCTGCAGCCAATTTACGATAGCCTGTGAAGAGCAGGACGACGATCGATTGTCACCGTTGGAGTGGTTGTTGTGTCGACTGTCCAAACCCTTGCGAACTAAAGTGTGCCATGTACATAAACCCTGAGCCCTAAAAAATCCGCACTAAGAAGAATGGCAATAGAAGCTCCAGAGCTAGAAGCTCTTCTGCAGACAATTCATGGTTTCCTGTGAAGAGCAAGACGTCGATTGTCACCGTTGCAGTAGCTGTGCGTCGACTCTCCAAATCCTTGGAAACTAAAGTGTGCCATTTACATAAACCCTGAGCCCTAAAAAGACCGCACCAGAAAGAATGAGAACAGAAGCACCAGAGAGATTCTTCTGTAGCCAATTTAGAGGTCGATCGATTGTCACCGTTGGATTGGCTGTTGCGTCGACTGTCCAAATCCTTGCGTACTGAAGTGTGCCATATAATCTCGCACCATAGCCTGAAGCAGACGCACGACCATGTTCACCACTTGACTGACGCTGGGAATGGAATTCCACAGCGACCTCGGAAGCCTCCGCAGTTCGCCGAAGCTCGTCGGAACCGCTCGGCGCACCTGGCGGAAAGTGGGAAGGGAGTTCCAGAGCTGGAGGGTTAACGAGACGGGGACCAACACGGGCGCCAACATCACCATCACTCCGTTCATAAAGATCGTCTTCACTAATGTCACCAAGCCTCCCACCACTTCCTGCACTTGCTGCCCGGTCCTGCGGGACACCATCGGTTGCCTCCTCATCGCGAACACTTAGACACAAACCTTAATCACGATCTCCGCAATTTTCTTTCACGAATTGAGGAATCAAGAACCCCAAGAACGCAACTCTAGTTTGCTCCACAATATTGATGCCCAGTTGAAACCCGTCTCCAAATCTCCGCAACTAAAAACAGAGCTCTCGTGAAGTCTTTGGAGCAAAATCAGAACTCCGTACAGAAAGAAATGCTTCAAAATTCGAACGATTTTATCCTAAGAACTCAACTCTAGATTGCTCCACAATATTGATGCCCAGTCGAAACCCGTCTCCGAATTTCCGCAACTGTAAAAAAGAGCTTTCGTGAACTGAAGTCCTTGGAGAGAAATCAAAACTCTCTCAACCAACAAAAGCTTCAAAATTCGAAAGATTTCACCCCACGCACTCAACTCTAGTTTGCTCCACAAAATTGAAGCTAAATCGACACTGCCTCCGAATCTCCGCAACTAAACGCAGAGCTCTCGGAAAGTCCTTGCAGCGAAATCAGAAACTCTTTTAAGCACCAGAGCCTCAAAATTGAATCTGTCTTCGTCTTCTTAACGCTCTAACCAGAAGTGTCGGCCGATTCATGAGTCATCAAGGAGACGGGTCCACTTGGACTGGGGCGACTCTTTTGCTGCCGCGTGGCATGTGCCCTGCTGTACTTGACACGTGTCGTGTGTTGACGGTTCCGTCTGACTGTCATCAATGCCGTCAGTCTGTTCAAAACACGGCGATTGGTCATTTACGACTTACGAAATAATAAGGTAAGACTACCTAAATTAGGATTTGGGAATGGTTCCTAATTATTGAAGTCCAAAATTTGTTGGGTTTTGTTGGCATTTGAAAGGGGATTTTGCATTATCTTGAAATGCATTTTTTGGACTCTGTATGAATATACTATGAATTTTCAAAGAGTTGAAGGAGTTACAAATGGATGTACCTAAAATCAATCTTAGGCTCTCATGTATAGAAGTTGCACATTTTAGACAAGAATCTAGGCAAGAATCTAGATCTCATATTTTACTATTAGCTTACAAGATGAGGTTGTTTGGCATAATATTTTTTGAACTAGGAAGGTGAAGTCTAGGAAGGAGAATACTATTTTGAAGAACATCCGATGGGTCTCAAAGATATGGCATTGACAAAAAGTTCTTACTTGAATGATGATCAAATAGGGAATTAGGATGAAAAATGTGTTGTATTTGACTATGCAAAAAAAAAACTATAGTATTGTGTATGAAATCCTAAATATGATCTAGAGTCTGCCTCGGAAATGACTAAGAAAAATTTGGTTGTGATTTAAGCAAAAACAAATCTCCCATGATGAGTTTAAAAGGTTTTTACATAGTACTAAGAAAAAAAATTGGTTGTGATTTAAGCAAAAAAAATCTTCCACAGTGAGTTAAAAAGGATTTCACATAGTACCTTCTTCTCAAAAGAGGGAGTGAAAACATTAATCTCTTCAATCTAGTGCCTAGGTGACCTTCTAGACTTGATCCTAAATTGGAGACAAAGTAACATTAAAAACAAATCTATAAGAAATGGGTTTGTCCAAAATGAAACAACTCAACAATGGTGTTTGGGGTTTGTTCTTTGAAGAGTTCATCCAGCAATATTGTAGTAGTGAGCTTGGGATGGTGAACCAAAGAAGTTTGAACCAAGCCCACATCCCCAATATTTGCTAATTTATGGATTTGGAATAGCAAGGCTCTAATGCTTTGAGGTAAACGCATTGAATTGTTACCCTTTTCCAACAATACTAGAGAATTTAATGTCCAAAACAATAGCCAATACTACAAATTTGTATTCAAAAGTCATGTTGATTGGAACATCTCAATTTAGAGACTGGATAACATGAACATGTTAATCTCTAAAGGACCAAGAGTTTGGATAGGTTCCTATAACCTCAATTTTTGGTGAAATTTTTTTGAAACCTTTTGATAAGATAGAAAAACTTATTATCTTCATGGGAATATGATTTTTATTTCAATTCGTGCCTGGGAGCAAAAGTTATATCATCCTAAACATCATTTTCATGTTATCAAGGAAAAAAAGAAATCCACAAAAACTTGGAATAATTTGTAAATATTTTTTCTTATAGATCTTGTTTGTGTCTACATGTAAAGCTTTGATTCATTCCATTTAGATTACTAATATGAATATTATAGACAATCTTGTTTTTGAGGCAATCTAAGCATCTTCTTGAAAAAATAACTTATAGAATTCATTTCCAAATGCAATATTCACAATTTTTCTAAGAGGATTGTTTGGCAAGGTTAAGTTTGCTTGTTAGAACAATCTCACTATTGAGGTTATTGTGTTTCATCCCATCTTTGAGCTATTAACAATTTAGTTTTTCTTTCAATTTTGACCCTACTTCAACTTGATAATTTAAAAATAAATAAAAATTGAGCATTTCTTTTTTGAATTTTTTTCGTAAGCTTTCAATTCAATTCTTCAATGCACAAAATTTTAAATTCAAAGTTGATGTGCAAAAAATTTCCACAAATGGAGATCAAAGTTCAAAAAAACTTTAATTTCCAACTTTGAATGTCAATATCTTCCAATGTATAGGATCAAACTTCATGAAATTTTTTTCACATGATCTCAGGCAAGTAAAGTACAAGATCCTATGGTAAAATTCTAAAAAAAGTGTTTTCTTGGTTTTCTTGAATGAATGGCCTTAATCCTTGTCATGTCATCCTTCCTTCACTTAAGGAAAGTTGGATGCAAAAGTTACAGCACTTTGAAGTTGACTGCTAGATTGTGTGAGGACACTTCTCCCCTTGGGCGGTGAGGGGTTAAATGCACAGTACTCTTTGGTTGAAGCCTCTTGAAGATTATGATGTCCACATTGTCAAACTTTTAAGGAGTTCGCTTATACACTCCTGAGTCAGAGGAAGCCTAGCAGAATATCATCGAAACTACTTGCTGTCCTCTCAAATAAAAACTATCACAGGACACTATATTCATGTACTCTCGAGCTAAGATGTAGGAAAGAATGTGGCTTATCAGCAACATCAGACAATATTGCCTTGGAAAACAGATCCAGAATTTGTATTGGCATGCATTTAGAGCTGCACATTGAAAACTGTATACCAGTAGTTCTAAAATTGGCATTCGATTCAGAATTTCCAAAGTGCCAATAACAAATAAGCAGGAAGCTCTTTCATTGAATAAAAATAGTGATCTCAACCTAAAAGAACTATTAATCATCATATAGACTTGCTGATAAGACTCCACTCGCAAGTCGCAACAGATTACCAGAGAGTATTCATATAAGCAATGATGCCGCACAAGAAACTAGCATTCAATGTACTGGAACTGCGAAAGATGTTCCAAGGAGCGAGACCAAGACGAGTTAAATTCTTCCAAGCGTGAATGCATAACGTCATCCACACTTTCTTACCACAACCTGATTCAGGAACAGAATGTGATCCTACAAACCAAATCAAACTGCTGTCCAAAACTATATGTGGAAATACTCAAAACCTAAGCTTGGAGAAGAACCACCGGTTCTTGCCGGTCTTGAACCTCTCTTCCAAAACTGCTTTCGCTGCCTGTTGACATCAACAAACAATGAACTTAAATTGCAAGCAGGTACAGAAACAGCACTCTTCCAATCGAGAGTGCAATTAGCAATACTTGATTTCTAGTTCACATAACCGATGGTCAACTGACCACCTTCATTATCAGTAGGCATTAGATGAGTCTTATCCTGATATTAATACAACACCTAATTGTTTGACAAAGCGAACAACATGAAGCAAACGTGAAGTTAACGTAATTCAAAAGTAGAATTCATTACAAAAACCACGTTAGCATAATTTAATGTTACACTAATAGGTAATCTTGTATGACACTAAATTGACATTATTTAAATCAACATTGATATAATGGCCCTGTAATGTTAACATTAAGTTCATCTCAATCTGGGGGGGGGGGAACAATTAAGATGACAGTTAGGAGGCAGCTGACTAACAAAGAAGGGTGACGATAGCGCTTGTTCAATAATACCTTTCTGGTTTCCACACGGCTAGCGGTGGATTCCAACTTCTCGGCTGTCACAGTGTTCTTCAAATCCACGTCCAAAGTGTACCTATCATGCACAATTTGTAACCAATTTTAATAAATAACGAATATCAATACTTCAAGCACATCACTAATCACTTGTCAGGCACGATAAAACATTTCGAACTAAGACACGCAGCCAGCGGGAGGACAGATAATTCCTGGTTTCAAAATGACCACTTCGATTGATCATAATGAGAAAAGTATAATTCATACGGAATCAAACTTTGTATGCTCAGAATCAGAATGAAGAACATTGCATGTGTTGGTCGATAGATATATAAATAAAATTGAACAAAAGAAAGTTACCATACAAGCATTATTTTCTAGGAGTTTTGGGTCCTCGATTGGGCCTATTGGTCCGGTAGGGGCCAAAAAGACTGCGAAAAAACCTACGACTAATGCAAGTGTTAACGCAAATTTGTTGGACTGCAAATTATCCAAGGTTTCAAAATCGAGAGTTCTCACAAAAATCGTTCAAGGTAATAGTCAGACGCTGTTTGAGAAGCTACTATCAGATTGCACCCAGTTACAGGGGTGTTGTCAGCGAAACTTCCAGGTTACTTTATGCCTCCCATGAATCAGACAAACATGCTCGTCAGGCTGGGATTAAATAGAGGCACAACCCAAAACTTCGATGTGCTTTCTGAATCTCAAAATGAGGTATATGATGTTACATCAAATGAATATGTACTATACAATATAACTATATTGCTCCGTCTTCCACAAGTAGCAGTAACAGAAGAATTTCAGAATAACTCAGTACCTGGTGGGCATAATGTGGTTGTAGTTGACGACTTTTGTGAAAGCTTTCAGTCTGGAGCGCTTGGCAATGGTCTTCTGTGACGCCTTCTTAATTACCTGCAACCAAAAGTTGAACCTCAAAAGAATGACTCATGATCTTCAATCGCCAAATTTTCAATATTCCGGAAGCATATACAGAAGATCTATCTTAGTCCACCACTAGCACTAACCATGAGGCAGACTGTTTACAAGCGTACAACGAAATAGACACTTCTTTTTAGGGTTTCAGAAGCGAAAATTTTCTTAATTCACAAATCCAGGTACTCAAACCCGTACAAATATTATTTAGGTTACTATACGATATACATCCCAGACAGTAAATAGAAAACTGCCCGGGCGACCACTTTGTAAATATTCCTTTCCCAACAAGTAATTCCATTTCCAACAACACAAGATAAGCTAGGAAAACCCAAATTTGCAAAAGGGTCACTTGATCACATGTTCAGCCAGTGTACATCCTTTAATAAATATGTATCCAGACATTTGTACAGCATCTACCAATAACCTTGAAAACTTCATAACTTTCGAATACAATATCCCGAACTCTGCTCACAAGGACAACCAAAATCTAGAGGAGCGATATTCTTAAGGAGTTATCTCAATAGGGGTTCAGTAGTAACACGTCCCTCTAAATCATCGTAACGGACTTCCACATATCTAAACATCCACTTAAGGTAAACTCTTTTCGTCATGGATGACCTCCATATAATGTCTGGAAACCAGATAATGCAATCTTCGGTGCATTGGAATCCTCCTTCATTTGCCAAGAACATATATATTTTTCAACCAGTCTAATAAGAAGAATTAAGCTCAACGAAGATTTAAAGTCGCCCTACTTTAGAACCAGTTGAAACAATGCACTAATAAACGACCAAAAATCCACCAGGTCCGAAGAAGCAAAGCAGACGTCTAACCGAAACATACCTCGCCAGGATACTTACTTAGCAGTCCCACATATAATTCTAAAACCTCAACCACTGAAACTATGCCCTCGTAACTGTTGCATACGGCATCAAAATAATGCATTCTTCGGTGCATTGGTATCCTCTTCCATTCATAAAAAATAACATATAAATTGGAACAGTCTTATACAACTAACAATGCTCAACAGCTATATCGGGAATCCCTACCTTAAACCCCCAGTTGAATCAAATAAACTAACAGACACGCCTCAAAACAGAAAAAAACCTAAAAAACCCACCAGGGTTGATATATCAAAGCCGAGGTCGCCATCGACACGTACCTTGCGGGGATACTTGGCAATCCCGCAGACGATCGCGTGCCCGTAAGGTCGCTCCTTGGTGCCATCGTCGAAGTTCTTGACGATGACCGCCTTGCGCCCGGCGTAACGGCCGTGCAGGAGCACGACCACCTTGTTGGCCTTCAGAAACTTCACCATGGTGAGTGCCGCGACGGAAGACCCTGAAGACGCAGAGAGAGATGACGAAAGAGAAAACACGTCGTCCTGCTTGCCATTTCTACAGGCCCCGCGCAAACCCCTAACCCTAATTCAGCTGTTTGATATCCGTGCTCTCCAATTGATATCCTGACGCCAATTTATATCGTGAGGTCTATTCTATGTCTGGACAGAACAGGACGGGTTTCTTCAGTGGGGAAATTTCCTTGTGTGCAGAAATAGAGTTCAGAAGGTTTCCGTAATTTTTCAGATTTTAATTTCTCAAAACATAATTATTATGAATTTTTTAGCTGTAAATTTTGTTCGCCCTATATTGGTCATATAGACTTTTCCTATTTTCAACCAAGGACTAGTTGCAAAATCTACCTAGGTGTGGTTGGAATATTGAGAGTCTTATAGCCGATCATAATGTGCCACAATTGCATCGGGACCTATTCATAGTTTATGACTACTCATCTCTTTTTACACAGTAAGAGCACGGACTACATTGCTAAAATGGGGGGAGGTGATAAAAAAATGGGTTGCCTCTAATGTGTAATGATTGCTCGCAATCAAATTGTATTTGTCCACCCTTAAGGTAGCCAACAACTTAAGCAATTACGTACATTTGGAGCACGAGCTTCTTAAGTACGGAAATTTTCCTATGTATAGAAACAATGTTTGGAAGGATTCCATAATTTTCAGAATTTTATTTATCAAAACATAATTACTATGAACTTTGATTATGCTCAACCTATAGTAGTCATATAGACCCTTGGTTGGAAATAAAAAAGTTTCCAACCAAAGGTTTGCTACAAAATCCACCAAGGGTTGGTTGTAATATTGAAAGTCTTGTAGCCAATTATAATGTGCCACAATTGCACTAGGAACTATGCCATAATTGATCACTATTCACTTCTTCTTGCACCAAAAGAAAGCAACCTAAATTGCCAAAATAGGAGGGGAGTCAAAAATGAATAGGCTACTTCAAAGCATCTATAATGAAGGCTCGAGAAACAATCCTTAAAATGAAAAATGGTGGGACATTCCACAAGGCCTACATAGTGTTGGATTCTTTTAGGAGAAATTGATCCAATGCAAAGCTAGCTATCCAAACATCAAATAGACTTTTTTCATTATCAAACTAAAGAAAGGAAAAGATTCTACATTAAAAAAAAGACTTTTTATACAAACAAGGGAAGGTTGAATTTATTGGCACACATAACAATGCAAGATAAGGTATTACAATAATAAATTTTTGTATTGTAAGCTAAGTCACAAGCCCTTCATATTTCAGCAAATTGCTAGATATGGAAAGGATAATGATGGGCTTAGGAATAGAGAGAGTTCAATGCATGATGCAATGGGGAGTGTTTTTTGGAGTTGAGCGTTTATTATATGGTTGCTATTTTGGAACCTAGGGGCAATGCAAATGCTCATAATATAAAATAGAATAAAATCAATAGTTGAAGATTTAAGGGGTAGACTTCCATATAGATCCATGTAGAGTTGAAATTTAAAAAAAAAATTCAAGTTTTCTGGAATAGGAATTGTTTTCATTGATTTTTATGATGTTTATATTCCTATGAGAGTAGGGAGATACTACATTTTAGGAGTAGCTTTGTGTTGTTTTCAAATTGAAAGCAACCAAAAAGTTCAAAGTCAATTTATTAATGTTTTTCTAGAAGTCACTTGATTCTCTATTTTTCATAGGACTTTCTCTATAATTTTGTAGTCCAACTACTAGATTATAATTCTCCTCTCTCAAACATTGCACACTTCCATATAGAATTCCAAAAACCCTTTTGTCTTTTGTACAAAGTTTGGCCACTTCCAATAAAATGGAAGTCCATCCTTAAGTGATCACAAAAATCCTCATAACAATTAAACTATTACACTTTAGAATCCAATTTGCATTTGATTTTGACCTAAAATTAGTTTACCCAAAATTGCACCCTACCTAAAACCACCATCATCATTCTATATACATCTTCAAAATCAATATGTGCGTATGTAGAAGAAACTATTTTTGAACATCTACCAAAAAAAATTTGACACTTTATAACTTTTGCATATAGTATCCAAATGTTGCATTCTTTGGTACGTTGAAACCTCCTTTTACTTGCCAACAGGAAAATGTGAAAAAATTGGACAGTCTAATAATGGCGCAGCATCAATAGGTGGCGGTTTGAGGCACTCGAACCCCATGTGCGATTAGAGAGGGGAGTATGATCCCCTTGTGGCACCCTGATTGATATCCGCCAATATCCTACTGATGCCGATTGATGTCCGTTCCTTGTCTCTCACCTCGTCTCCTCTTCTGTCTCTTCTGTGTCTGCTTGTTGACATTGTCTTCGTTTTGCTTGAATCTGCCTCGGAATTGCAGATTGTGTTCAACATCGCATACCGCGGAATTGTAATTCGAAATTGTTGTTCCATCCCTTGGATTTGAAAATTCACTCTCGCATTGCAAATGCTCTCGCAGTTTCACTATTTCCGCAGGGTTTGACGAGCACTTGCGGAAAGACCTCCCCTGTCGCAAATTGCGCCCATGGAACCTTCACATCCCTGCGCGCGCGTCTTGCAACTCGTGCAGCTGACTGCGAACGGACGTCCGCAGTTGAACCCGGGCGAGGTCGAGTGTCAGCTGCTGGACGCGATCGACTGGGAGGACGATTCCGGAGTCTGGAGCTTGAAATCGGGCATCCTGAGCTTGACCACGCACCGTCTGCTGTGGCTGGACGAGAGAGCGAGGAAAGCATGGGCAGTGCCGTTAGGGGCGATTGGCCAAGTGTTTGCGTCGAAGAAAGGGCTGAAGAGTATGTTTATGGCGCCGCGGATGAGGGCTCAAGTGTGGACGCAGAAAGACGGGAAAGTCTCGGTCCAGGGAACTGCTGGAGCGGCCGGCTCGTTTGTGCTCACGATCGTGTTTAAAGGAAGGACCGGGCCGGAATCGTTTGTGCAGCGGTTTGGCGAAGTTGTCAAAGCGCAGGCATGGAAGGTTCGCCACTTGTTTTTTCATACGATTGTGCAAATTAGGTTAGGTTTTTTGGAATTTTGTGGATATTTTGTCGTTTTGGATACTTCATTGCTGTTTATATTGTGGATCCGTGATATTGTGGATAGTGGATGTCGAGCTCTGTGCTTGGCATTATGGTAGAGGATACTTTTTGCGTCTCTTTAAGTAAACCTGGAAGGTCCGCCAGTTTTTTTTTAATATGATTGTGGAAATTAGGTTGGGTTTTTGGAATTTTGTGGATACCTCATTGTTTTGGATATTTCACTGCTGTTTATACTGTGGATCCGTGATATTGTGGATAGTGGATATCGAGCTCTGTTCTTGGCATTAGGGTAGGGGATACATTTTGCGGCTCCTAAAGTATTTTATCTTCTTAGGAGTGTGAAGTTTGGAGTATGTATAGAGCTGTGGAGATATCTGTGGTTACAAAGGCCAAATCTGCTTAGATTAAATTTTTACCTTTGTATATGAGTTTCGTATGCAATTCAAAGTGGGAGGTTTTATACCACTGAAAGTGACAGTAGGCAATCCCATTTCCATTAGAATTTCAGTGGCCATAGGCATTTAGTTAAGTTGTGCTGACTCCCAACTTGCTGATTGAAGGCCAACTGCTCGTGTGTATAGATGAGTTGCCGTTGGTAACAGGGGTCTGGGTAGGACAGGGGATCTGGTCCTTAGTTATATACCTTATTGTGGATTAGGCATTATTATGTTGTCTATTAGGTAGAAAATTTTCTTTTTATTACTTTAAGCATTTTATCTAATGTGTAGGAGTGTGCTTTCATTGGGAAATCACTAAATAGAGTTCTGGAAAGATCAATTGGGGTACAAGAGCCAAAATCCTCTCAAGATCATATTGTCTCACAGAAACAGGACGTTTTCTTATGCAATCATTCAAAGTGGGAGGTTGTAGACCACTATTGAGAGGACAGTAGACAACCCTGATGTCAATTCAAAGATGAGGAGTCATAGTCATTTAGCCAAGTCATGCATACACTCACCTCGCTAATTAAAGGCCAACTGAGCGTATGAGAGATGAGTTGCTGCTGGTAACGGGGTTTTGTCTCTAAGAATCAGGATCAGGTCCCTTAAAAGTGTTATTATCCTCTACCGTATTTTGGATCCTTCATTGCCTTGTTCATTAGTGGATGTCAAGCTCTGTGCTTGGCATTATACGCATGGTGGATTCAGACTGAAGGCCAATTTGAATTGCAGACAAACATGGAAGCTCTCCAAAGTCGGGTGACAGTGAATGAGTCAAGAGCACCTGGGGAGGCAGGCACTAGCTCGGTTGCAACAGCTTCAACTCCAACAAGGCCAGCTCCGACCAAAATGAATCCGTCCATGGCAGGAGTTTCTGGCATACTTCGAAAGGAGCAAGAGCAGCAAGAAGAAGTTGACAAGAACATGAAAGAGGCTTTTCAAGATTTGAACGGTCTCATGGTGTGCTATTTGATTTGACTATGCAGTTTGCTTCCTGGAATTTTAATTTTGGCATATTCAAATTCTAGATCTAGATGATGAAGTGGTATTGGTGTCATATGGGCAAAGATCTGAGGTATGTGTATGAATTTAACCCCTAAATGACCAAGGATTCGTGGTTTTAAAATGTCTGATTTAATGGATCACATTGTGAAAATTATAACTCAGCTGGGGTCAAACTTTATATCTCTAGAATCAGCGAAAAAGGTTGGATGTGTTGGGGTTTAATCGTAAATAAAAACTGAATTAAGATAGTCCTCATTCGAGACTGCTAAAGAAACCTGAGGCCTAATTTAGGCTTCTTTAGGAGTGAGGAGCTGAACATGGCATTGACGTCAGGGCAAAGCCAAGGAGATGGTGCTACTGGCAGAGAAAATGAGGGCGAGGCTGCTGCAAGGCCAGATGGCGGGAGCAGAGGAGGAGGGTATGGGTACTAAGCAAGAAATGCAAGACTGGATGCTTAGCGTGGGCATTGCTTCTCCCGTGACAAAAGAATCCGCTGGGGCACTTTATCATCAGCAGTTGTCTCGCCAGGTACGTTTTTTCCATTTAGAGAGTTATTCACTTTCGTCAACATTACCCGATCGAGTTGCACTTTGAGGGGGGAAGTGTAGGTTGTAGCTTCACTGTTGGAACATAATGATGCCTTAAACTCCTTTAAACACGAGCAACAATTATAGATCGAGGTAAGTCAATTTGTTCCTACTACTTGGTATTTTCGGATTATTGTTTCCATCTCAATGGGAGAGATTAAGCAATGGTTTGAAAATGTAGAAAGTAATGATATCGAATGAAAATCAAACGTATGTAAAGAATAACAGTTGCATGTTGGGGCCCATCATTCTAGAAGATGAATCTCCTATGTCTACACGTTTCTGCTCAATTACTGTGGACCACGATATTTCTAAAGATTGTGTCCACTTGAGTTCAGAATCTGAAGATGTCTTCAGTCTTTGAAAATATTTTACCCATAGTATGGTTGGACACCATTCACCCCCTCTAAAGTAATTGCATGGAAAAGTGTAGGATTGTGATATTTGGTAATTAGAATAGCGGCATTCTAAGATTGTCAAATAGGGATTTTGAATTACTCGATCACTGAGGATTATAACAAGGAATAGATTGAGAAATGTACTGAGGAATTTATGGAAAGAAGACATAAGAGATTCATCTTCTAGAATGATGGGCCATATAAAAAGTATGCGTTCTATTTGGGGTAGAGACACTTGCAATTAGCCGCATGTGTTAATTTTGCTAATATATTCAGATACTAGAATAATGTTCATAGAGTATTATTAATTGCTTTTCTTAAGTTCTGACTATATGTAGCAGATTGGATTGTTGGTGCGTGTCAGCTAGCTGATTTTGTCAAAGATCCTGTGCAACGGGCAGGAGGCATGCTTGCCCTAATTGATGCCTATTGTCTATTTAACCGAGCTCGTGGCACAGGTGCAGAACCTTTCTATCTATGTTACCTAATTTACAATTTTCTCTTCTTATTTGTCTTCTATTGAGATAACGTGAACTTCGGAGATCTTAAGTTATCACTGCTATATGGACAAGGCCCTGCGGTCCCTCCTTCCGGAGGAACCTTTAAATGTTAATACTTACTGACTTAATCACGTGGAGGGTGGGTACAGAACTTATATCACCAGAGGATCTGCTAACAGCTTGCACAGTGTGGGCTACCATCGATGTGTAAGTAAAGCATTTTGTGCAATATGAAATATGTCTCCAGTCACAGGTAGATGATCGTTGCTATCATCAACCTTTTATTTTTATTTTTTGAGTACGTAGTCTTTCTGAGTATACGTTGCATATGTTTCAACACATTATTCATCACGGTCAAAGCCAGCATATAGTTGACTCCCCGGGACCTGAAGTGTATTTCTTTGCGACCCTTATTGATTGGGTTTTTTGTTAGGCTGAATTGCAAATCTAGATCGTGAATGTGCAGACCTTTCAGGTTGCGCAAGTTTGACAGTGGAGTGATGGTCATTCAGTCTGTGAGTCAGAGTGACGATGAGGTAAGTTTGATCTCATCTTTCCCTTTGTATTCACTTCACTCGTGCCAAGTCAAGTTTACCGTCTTGATATTCTCTTTGGAAGGCTGTCTTTTGTGGGTGGGCAGTGCATGGGATTTCCTAGATGTGCAGGGGTGGTGATTGGCCATGGGATTTCCAAGGCCTACACAACCCCAAAATAGGGGCTCCTTTTGCATGGGCATCTGCGCAGTGTACACCTGCAGCTGCATCCCCCTCTCTTTGGGTAGCTGACTGCAAGGAATACTAAGTTTTCGGTTGCTTCTCCTGCCATTAATTTTTTTTTATCTGCGGAAGTCTGCACTGGGTGGTAGGTTAACGATTGTTCTCATGTATTTTGTTGCAGATTTTCATGAGGCTCCGTACACTGGTCAAAAGTGGAGAAGCTGCAATAGTAGGCGTAGGTGCAAGTGAGGCAGCTCGTGCGTTGGGAATGGCTCCTGCTCTTGCGAAAGAACAACTTTTAGCAGCTGAAAGCCAAGGTTTGTTCTGCACAAAGTTTCTATTGGAATTGGAAGATACAAAGGTTTAATATGCATTTGTAATTTCAAGACATGTTAGTAGTACCTTCAGAGTTTCTGCCACTTTAGATTCCACAGGTAGAAGTAACAAGCTTCAGATAACAAGCCTCAAATGTGAACCGGCATTATGTGCAACTAGGGTGAGATAACAAGCTTAAAATACTTCATTGCCTTTATGACATCTTACGACGCATTTGAGGTAACAAGTGTCAATCCACCTGACAGATGTAGCTTAAATCCTTGTTACATCTCAAGTCTTTTTTAGCATGCCACAGAAGAGCCATGTAAGCGGCACTTTTCATGCTTATTCTTATTACTTGGACCACTGTAAAGTGTCGAGATTGAACAAAACAAATCAAAACATATACATTTTTATTTTTGCACCAATCAAGGTGTAGGATTCCCTTTTTTCCTTAAGCTCGTTGCTTCGACCTGTGCAATATAAGGTGGTCCTCAGGTTAGGCTAAGCTTTAGATTATAAGTCTTAGAACAGAGATCCTTTGCAGTTTATACTTACAGCTTCAGACTGAAATTCTAAAGACTACCATCATATTATACATATTTGTTCACACGTTGGATAGAAAACCCTCAGTTTTGTAGTTCGCTCTGACATTGCAGTCTATGTGGCTCTTGCAGGGCTTCTTTGTCGGGATGACGGAGCTGATGGCTTGCGTTTCTTTCACAATTTTTTTATGGATATAACTGTTGCTACTGCATCTGAAGACATCTGAATGCAGTCAATATATATTTTTTTATGATCTCCAATTAAGTTTCTGATGGGTTCATTATCTTGTGCGTGATCTGTGACTACAGTAGCTAAGGTACAACAGTTTTCAAGGTCAGGGTATGATAGTGGGTGTGTAATTTGTCTGTAGAGTTTCTCACCATAGTTTATATTTCTGAGCAGATTCCATCAGAAGAGGGTGTCAGGTGCAGTGCACTTTGAAATCAAGAGAGTTTTTCTCAAAACGGTACCTTCCCAATCGTGCCTATTTCTGGACGCAGTTTCCTGATTTTTCTCTAGAGTATTTCTTGCTGCTGCCACGTTCTCCGAATCTCCTGTGCTTTTAGATTCCTTTTGAGGATCACGATACACTATCCGACACTCGTAGTGCTTCGATTTTCGGGCTAACCAAGGACCTAGGTTGTCTCCATCTACCTAGATCTGTGAGCCTAACTTATTTGCCAATTTTGAAACTTGGTCCGTCGAAAATGCTATGCTAGAACAGCATCGTTAGTAATAGAAATGTGGAAGATCCCCATTCCAGGGTGTCAGAGTTTTGGATTGTTGCCTTGGAAATCCCATTACCCCACCAACCATCGTGGATGCAGGAGCCAGGACGTTTGTTGGGGAGTTCTTGTCAACTTTGACAGCCGAAGGTAGAAGTCTCAGAGTTGACCCTCAGAAGAAGATGATCTCAGAATGGCATTCCAAAACTCTTTCTGAGCGGGTTAACCCTGCAACGACGGCGGGGACCATAAAACGTCCTTCGGACGAATGGAAAAATGCCTAGCGAGCTAGGAATGACGAAGAAAATTCTGTGTCAAACAGTGTGGCTGCATGGCATGCACAGGGCTACGGAAATGACACGCCGGCGGAGGGTATTCTCTCCTCCTGGGGAGCCATATTATCATATGTCTCTGAAACGGTGAAGACGGGGACAGGCGGGGCTCAGCTGTGCTGCGGTGAATGATTTCGTAACCACAAATTTCGGAGCGGTTCTCCAATTTTTTTTTTCCATTTCCTGCCGTCTTTTGTTCACTGTAGCTGCTGTCCGTCACTGTTGCATTTAGGATGTGCTCGAGGCAGACGGTCAGCCTCGTTTTGTGGATTCCTGGGAATGCAAGCCTGCATTGTCTTTGTCCTGTTCATCCTGAATTTTAGTATGAGTGATTGACAGCCGAACCTCATGCAATGATATCTTCGTCCCCAGGGGTGTAACAGATCCGTGTCAGGCACCGCATTCTCGTGGAGAGGGAAGTTTGACCTGCTGCCCAATCTTGAAAAAAAGGGGTGCTTTGCCAAAAATGCAATCGGCAAGGGAATCTGGTTACTAATTTTTGTCAAAAGGCTATTCCTCGTTGAACTAACACACTCATCTTTCAGTAGCAACAATTTCCGTCCCATTTACATATCATATGGGCCTTCCAGAGGTCATGGTTTCAGCACCCACGGGCATAGGCTCACTCACGGACATAGGGTCACTTCTGATTTTCACATGGTCATTCTAGGATTAATCCTTAAAGGGCCAAACAATGGGTTGGGAGGGGGGGGGGGGCAGTTCACTAAGAATGGAAATATTCACCATATTTTTTGAATTTTTTAGTTTTGGATTTGGGCATGAGGGGTACCTTCACTCCATTAGGATTCCCCCACAAGGAATTGTAGGGGATATGTCTTTTTGATGGACAAGGGCAATATGAACAAGGTTATTTACATTGAAGTGAAATTTTCATCACAATCCTTGAAGGAACAATAAGATTTTCAATCCAAAATATGTTGCTTTTGACATTTTCTAGGGACTTGTATGTGCAAGACAAAGTATAAGGAAAAGGTGCTCAAGAGAAGGTTGCTCTATGAAATTTAATTTTAGAAAATTTGAAATGATTTTCAAAGAAATCAAAGTATTTGGCAACTATCTCAAATAGCTTTAGAAGCCAATTATTATGTGCATAAAGATGTGAAGACAATTCTTTATTAAAAAAATGGGTGGTAGGAAGTAAAACAATCCATGTGGGATTTCTAAAATTAGAATTAGTAGGAGTTCAACCATTAATTGTGAAATCGAAATTAGGAATTGTATCCAAATTAGGATTTCAAACCCTCATTTAGGTATATTAAATTTTCTTTTTCAAAAAACTTTGAACTAAATTAATGTAGAAAATTAAAATAATTTTCATATTCAAAATACCATTTGAAATTTGAGTCTTCAAAAAAAATGTATGAACAAATTTGAAAGAAGATGTTTAAAAATATGAGAGAAATGTCCCTTCCAACCCCTCTCATTTGTGCAAATTCCACTATGCACAAGAAAGCATCAAAAAATGGCTACTATATTGTTAGACTATTCGACCTCCTTATATTGTAGAATTTTTAGGTTATATTTTAAATAATTTTTTTAATAATAAAAATCAATTCCTCTCCCTCCTTCAAACAATCGCAATCAAACTATGCCTTATTGTCTCTAATAAAATTCTTGAATAAAAAGTTTTCCAAAAAACCTGTGGCACTATAATGAGAATATTTTTTCTTTAGTACCAATGCATAAGGGACACTCTTAGCTTTGATTAAAGAATATTATATAGTCATGGAATTTTAGGACTTAACCCGAAAAAAATACCATAGATGTCAAGTGTTTGATGGATGACAAAGAATCCTTCTATATATAAAACAAAAGTGCAATTGTTCATCCTTGAGATTTTGTATGAAAAAGAGAGGTCTTACTCAATAGTTTGACCTCCACTAAATGTACTTGGTTTTTTTTAAGCAAATTATTCATTTAGTATCAAAAAGTGTTAATTCCATAGTGACCAACCCCTCCTAGGATTAACCTCCAAAGGCTAATTGTCCATTGAATGGACAATTGAAAATGTGAGTAGGTTCCCATGAAGTCAATTTGGGTCAGATGTTCACAAAATTTTGACACGTAATGTAAGCATTCACCCCACTAGTAGAAATATGTATAGGATCAAAAGTTATGTTGCCGTGGACTTTTTTAGCAGCCCGGAAAATTTGAGCATCTTTTGCTAAAATCCTCATTTGACTTTTGAAATTTGGCATGCATGTAACTAATAAAATATGGCATACAATTGTCCCAAAAATCCCAAATTTTACTTCTCACAAATCACATTCTAAGAGGAGGCAAACTTTATTAGTTATGCCAGGACAATGTCAAGAAAAATCATTTTCTTCTAACTTCAAGCCCTATTATCTTGCAATGTATGAAGTCAAAGTTCTTGAAATTTTCCCACATATTCCAAATGTTTGTCTCTAACTTTCCACCATTTGGATTTAAAACTTTTTTTAAAAACTTTTTCTTTGCACAAGAAATCATCAAAAAGCGACTCATATGATACCAATTCACATTGTATTGTATAGTGATTTAGAATAAGCTACACTCCATATTTGCTTTTGAAAATTTTCATGAATGAACCCAATATCATATGAATGGTGAAAATCTACATTTTTGTGTACAATACAAATTCTACTCCAAGAGGGCTCAAAGTCTACTGACCCTATTTCGTAGGAATTTTTTTGAAAAGCTTTTTTTTCCCACTTGCTCAAATGGTCTGAAATTTCTTCCACACATCAACGTACTTGTTTAATACACTTTTGTAGAGTCGCAATCCCCTACCCCCAAAAAAAAAGAACCTCATTTTTTTTATTTTGAACAATGCATTGAAAATTGGCAGTTTTGGACTTTACCTCTTCCCAAACACCCAACCCCCCTCTGGCGGTTAGGGGTAAGCACACCTTCAGTTGTCGGAAATCAAGATTGACTATCGCTTCTGCCCATCTTGTACTTTTAATTTTATTTTTTTAAAGACACTTACTTCCAAAAACAAAACAAAGGAGTAAACAACCTTCGCCTACAATAATTGCATGGAAAAGTGTACCCACAGCACCCAACAAACCAACAAAGAATAGAAGGAAGCAAAACCACCAACCCAACCGAAAACAAAACAAAACAAAACAAATCGAAGATTAAAAAGTACAAATTCAAAGGGGAGACGGATCGTTATGGACATCGTGCAACATAAGCCACCCATGTTGAAATTAAGCTTATATATTTTCTCTCTCTTTCTCTTTCTCTCGCTCGCACGCGCTTGCTCCCCGCCCCGCCCGGTCCGACCCGGCCCAACCCAACCTTGTCTGGATATCCACTCGCCCATCACTTGCTTGTCTGGAATGAACAGAGAAGTTGTTTGCCAGGTGGTGATGTTTAGCGGTTGGGTTTTTTTTCGGGGACCATGGAAGAGGCTAACGTGGCCCATTTTGTCTCCAAATAAATAATTTTTTTTTTAAAAATGGTTGGAGTTTTTCCGCAAAAAAGGGCACTTTTTGTATGGGAAAAAAAAACTTTTTAAATTTTTTTGAGACGAAGCCCAACTGAGGCTTGGAATCTTTGAATGCAGTCCTTATAAGGAGGAGGAGGGGTATCATGAGATAAGTATGTGTGTTTGAAGGGACGGGCGGGCGGACGGACGGACGGCAGCAGTGGGGGTTGGTTTCCATCACTTGTGGGAATGAATGGCAGGCGATCAGATAAGCTTAACTCTGATCACGTACTTCTACTACCAGTCCTCGGGGAGTTGCCCATGCATTTGATGCTTGGAATATCTGCCGCTGGTGGATTTGGATAAACTCAAAGAAAAAGAGGAAAAGAGAAAGAGAAAAAAAGAGAGAGGAAAAAAAAGGGGGTCAAGGTGGCTGGCAATTCGGTCGGATTCGCCAAGGTTGATTAACTCTTAAATGATGGAATGGTGACCGTGGAAATCATCCATTTTGATGCCGTAGAAATCATCTATATTGATGCCATAGAAATCATCCATTTTGATGCCGTAGAAATCATCCATTTTGATGCTATAGAAATCATCCATATTGATGCCATAGAAATCATCCATTTTGATGCCATGGGAATCATCCATTTGGATACTATGAAAATCATCTATTTCGATACTGTGGAAATCATCCATTTGGATACTATGGAAATCATCTATTTCGATACTGTGGGAATCATCCATTTGGATACTATGGAAATCATCTATTTCGATACTGTGGGAATCATCCATTTGGATACTATGGAAATCATCTATTTTGATATTGTGGGAATCATCCATTTTGGTACATTTTGGTGTTGTGGGAATCATCCATTTCGGTATTGTGGGAATCGTCTATTTCGATACTATAGAAATCATCCATTTGGAATACTGTGGGAATCATTGGTCTAACAAAATCCAAAAACACTTGTTGGAAGTCAAAGTACTATAGAAGATCTAGCCTCTTTTTACACAAAATTCCAAGGATGAATAGTTGCACTTTTGTCCTACACTAAAAGATTCTTTGCAATCCATCGGACACCAAATGTCCACCTTGATGTTTAAGGATTATCCATAAATGATGTTGTGGATATTTTTCAACCAATGAATGATAAAAAAAATTCTCTCCATAAAAGATAGATGTGAAACTATTCATCTTCCAAAAATTGTGTGAAAATGGAAGGTGTTCTATAGTAGTTTGACTTCCAATGATTGTTTTTGCATTTTTTTAAGCCAACAATTCCCACCGTACCAAAATAGATGATTTTCAAGGAGACCACCTTGTCCTCTAAGGGTTAAATTAGAGCCTTCATAATTTACATGTAACTATGGGTCGGTGCATTCACCAATACCAGTATATAAAAAACATTGTTATGTTCCTTCTTACAATGTGGAAGTATTGATGATTGGTAGAATTATTCTTTGTCTTTTAGTACTTTTCTTGCCCATTTGGGACTTTCAAATGAGGTATCTACATACTATTTTATCCTTTGCCTCAAAATGAATACAATTTAGTTTTTGTTACTATTGGATGCCTCAATTCATTCACTTTCTATGCCAATTACACACAAAAAAAACATGTTGTGTCCAAATTGGATTCCCAATATCTTTAAGGGTTAAAATGATCCCATGAATAATTTGAGGGACTAAAATTTGTTCCTTGGTAGTTGTGGTGTACATAATATACTACCAATTGTATGCATAAAATTGATTTCAAAAGTAGTACATTACTTTGGCCACAACCTATCCAAACTCTATTGAATTTTTTTAATTCCTTACAATCAATGTCCATTTTTGAAGTGTAAGAAATTTTTTGAGAACTACAATGACAATGAGCTCAAAAGAGGCATGCATAGTTGTGTGATTGCCACATGCTTGCCCCCCTCCAAATCAAAAATCTACACCTATTAGATCATTCGGGGGAAAATTCAACATCCACCTCCACCTTCACCCCACCCATGAACCCCCTAGCCATTGATTAAATTTCTTATTAGAAAGCTTGAGCCATTGATCTCAAAGTGGAAAAAATAGAACCCCTCCTTTGTTGTCGATCTTAATATAGATATTTATAAATATATAATTACAAAATATACATAGTAGTATATGAAAGTTGTACATAAATATGTGTATAGAAGATACATGGATTTGTAAAAAACATAGATACAAATTCATATGGATACAAAACACATACAACAATCCTACATATTCCATATCAAATGAGTCCCAACAATTTTGTGAAAAATACAAATATGGGAGTGGATAGGAATTACATCAATTTAGCAAGCAAATTAGTTAATGAATCGTGTTTATTAATTTTAATGAAAATTTATTTTGAACTCATTGTGATAGATTATTATAACATTTAATAGTAATCAAGGAGACAACCTTCCTTCCAATGGAATTATGTGGAATATTTCACATCCCATCAATAACTACAATGCCATACATCACAAAGTGTCAAAAAGGTAAATACAATTCAATTGAATCCCAGTCACATAGGTTGCAATAACATATAATTAGGTCACCAATGAAAAAAAAGTTTATGAAGTTTTGAATAAAACTTCAAAAAGGCATATTCAATTCATAGGAAATAATAAATTCTAAAAATAAAAAAATCCACTTTGATTTCCAAGCCCTTCATGATTGTATTTAGTGTTGCAAAATTAAGCTCTTTATATACATATGGGGTAGTAAGAGGTGAAACAATCCATGTGGAATATGTAAATTAGAATTACTAGGAACTCTTGAATTGTTCATGGCTAAATCAAAAGGAAGAATTGTATTTGAAGTAGAATTTCAAGCCTCATTTAGGCATAGCAAAATATTTTTTTTTGAAAAAATTTGAACTAGAAAAATTTGAGAAATAAATTTTATATCCAAAGATCCATTTGAGATTTTGAGCCTCCAATCAAAATTTATAAACAAATTTGAAAGAAGTGTTGAAAGGGACATTTTCTATGATATTTTCTAACATTCTCTTAAAATTTTGCCTATGATTTTTTTTAGGCTTAAAATCCCAAAAGATTTTTGGAGATGAAATTTAGATTGATTTATTACATTTTTTAGTTCAAAGTTTTTTATTCTAGTATAACTAAATGAGGTTTGAAATTCTACATGAAATATAATTTTGACATTTTGACAAAAAGCGGTCAAGTTCTCAATTTCAAATTATCTCATATCCTTTGAAGATTCATAGTGGAGACTTGATTTCAATATAAAAATAACATTTTCAACCTTCATTCTTACAATTGTCATTGAAGCAAATCCTTCATTAAACCATCAAATTATTTTGATGGTGAAGGATTAAAATGACAATGGTATTTATAATAAAAATATTCTTAAGACTTTTGGCAAACCGTCTTAACCCCTAAAGGTAAAAATTGTGTTTTTTGGCAACATAGCAATTTTAAGAAGCTCACTATGAATAGAATTTTTAATTTTTTTTTGCTGAAATTTTCACACAACATATACCCAAGGAGTACCTTCAAGGCCCAACAATTTTCATAACTTTTGACTTCATGGTTCAAAAGTTATTATGCAATATGTTATTTTCATTGCTCGGTGGGCAACCCAAGTAGCTCAAAAAACTTTATTAAAATAAATAAAAATTTAAAATAAAAATTTGAAATTGGTTTTCTAGATTGATATATAAGTAGAAAGCTTTGAATCATTCCATTTTGATTAATGAGATGAAAGTTATGAAGAGTTTTAGCTTGCGAGTACTTATGGTTTGCAAGGATTCCATACCTACTTGCAAACTAGAACTCCTCATAATTTCCATCTCATTAACCAAAATATAATTATTTAAAACTTTCCACTTAAGGTAGAACTACCCATTACCATACAGATTTGCTATCTAGGTACTTTGAAGAAGCTATTTGTCAGCTCTCATATTTTTCAGAGATTGAATTGTTTGAGAGAAGTCAATTGCAAAAAAAATGAAGACATTCTGACAAGAATTGAATTTTTCGTGATTTTTCAAAGCTAAAATGTAAAACTGTGAGTAGACCCTTGGTAAAGCATGACCAGACCATTGTTGAAGCATGGGCTGATGTGTCCGCTCCCCAGTGCATTGCCATCATGATCATGGATGAGTAAGATTATGGTAATAAGATGGACCAGTGACGGAAATGGGAAGAACTTGTAGGTGGGGGAATGTAAATGGTGGTAATGGGTAGTTCTACCTTATATATATCAATCTAGAAAATTAATTTTAAATCTTTATTATTTTTTAAGTCATTTAAAAAGAAGTTTTTTGAACTCCTCAGGCTTGCTTACTAAGAAATGAAAATGACATATTGCATAATAACTTTTTAATCATGTAGTCAAAAGTTATGAAAACTGTCAGACCTCTAACTTACTCATTGGAAAAATGTTGTATGAAAATTTCAACAAAAAAGAATAAAAATTCCATTGGTAGTGAGCTATCCAAAATCACTATGTTGCCAAAAAATACAAATTAGTGCTTTAGGGGTTAACAAATCTTTGTTGATTTATTTGGTTGGTCTAGAATTTACCAAAAAAAAACTATCTCACCATAGATGACTCCCACAATCCTAATACTTGGTACAGTTTGATTTCTCCATGTGGATGTTTTTTTGAACAAGGCATCCAAAGAAAAAAAAGACAATTTCTATGAAAGCTACTAAATTTTTAATTTTTTTTTGAAAACTCTACTGTATGTTATGATTCAATCACAATGAGCTCAAAAGAGGCTGTAAAATATGCCATCAAATAGACCATGCCAAACAGTAAAAATGATTTTTTTTCCCCCTTTATTTTGCCTATAATACTTTAATCTTGGGGTCACCGTTGACAGGCATTGAAAAAGTGGAAAGTGTGGTTTCTGACTCGATATTGTACTGTAGGTTAGGGTCTCATTTGCTGCTCATTTTTTAAAATTTTTTTTCCTGAAATTGAGGATTGTAAGTTATTCCACTCACTTCAGTCTGGGTCTCAATCACTTGCATTTTAAAAAAATTTAAAAGAATGGGGAAACGATAAGGGAAAACTTGGAATAAATAAATCATTGAGGTTGATGGAATTGGTGCATATGAGATGCTACATTGCCTTTATTCCATGCAGTCCAGCTCAACAGTAATGATTGTGAAAATATTAGATACATGTACGATTCCCCAACGGCAAAAGTATTTTTGGTAAAAAAATATTTACTTTTTTAGATTTGAAAAAGAAAAAACACCCGGTCCTAACATATGGTAATCAATTATTCCTTAATCCTTAAACAACGGACTCATGATTGTGGAAATCATCCATTTTGATACCATGAGAATCATTGGTCCAAAAAAATTCAAAGGCACTCATTGGAAGTCAAAGTACTGTAGAAGATCTCCCTTTTCGCACAAAATTTCAAGGATGAATAGTGGAACTTTTATCTTGTACCCAAAGATTCCTTGTCTTCCATTGCGGACGCCAGACGTCCACTTGCCTCATCGTTTAAGGGTTAAAGGACATTTTTGTTCCTTGGGGGCAATCCAATGGCATTTGTAACAATGTTTCTAGGGCTAACAAGTAGGAAAACAACTCGAACTGAACCTCTCTTTTTTAGGCAACCTTGCAAAAAAAATATCCACCACTTAAGCACTAGCTATAGTAGTGAATAGTTTGGCATGTAGGAATCATCCTGTGATCCCTATGAAAATATCGAAGACTAAAAGTATCCAATGGAAGACTAAAAGTATCCAATGGAAGACTGTATTGTTCACTATGGAAACAAAACAAAAATTCACCTATTGGTTCAATAGTCGGAGCATTCATTTTTTGGTGACTACCTTGGTCATAGCGGCCGCATCCTCCAATTGTAGGATTGGATTTTTGACCTCGTGTTAGTCGGTTAAAAAGAAAAGGTGGGGGGAAGGGATCTTACCCCGAAAAAAAATAAAAAAAATAAAAAAATAATGTTAGCACGCAACGAAGTTCATGACTTTCCTAGTGCCACATCATTCCAGATGTACCCCTCCAACTGAATGCAGTTGCTTGTCTGAAACAGTGTGGAATGATTTTCACTCATCATCTTCTATCATTTATTTATTTTGAAACCCCGAGGAGGTACCGTACCTTACTCATCATCTTCTTATCAATGCTCGACATTCAGCAACAGGAGCCGCCTTCGAGTGCTGCTGCAACAATCAAATGGTCACAAATATCGCATCCCAAGGTCACATTTCGACAATAGGGGAGATGTACCTGTACCCACCCGAATTTGTAGGCACCACAAATTTTTATTTTTTTCCCCACGTAGAAAGACAGACAGGAAATACCCTACACTAAGGTGAGATTCGGCGAAAATCAAGTTGTTTGTAGAAGGAACAAAATAAAATGTGACATGGGCCATCTCGTGAATGGTGTGAAGTAACGTGGATCCTTGAGAATTTGATACGGAAACTCAATTTCGACACTCATGTGATGAATCAAACCTTCATGTACGGTATGGGGATAATTGTAAATTTTTTATTTTATAATTTAATGGTTGAAATTTGAAATTATTATGAATTTCGGTAGCTAGAAAGTGCTTGGAGCCCACATAGCCAATGCAAGAGCTGCTATCTGCTCACTACTTCCTACGTTGTTGTTCACTACTTTCGGACATGTGTCGTGATCTTCTTAGGGCCTCCTTACATGTATTGGTCATTGGAGGAATTGTACAAGAAGTACTACAGGGAAAATTAAGTATTGCACTTTCGGGTGGACCCGGTAGGTAGGTAGGGAAACAATTAAAAAAAACTCACACGTATTAGATTCACTAGTCTCTACCAACAAGGTTGTCCACGGTATCAGTGAAACTTCAACTCCTCCTTTCCCGCTTGCCCACCCCGGTAAGACAATCGGTGGAGCCACTTTTATCTTCTTGCTTGAATTAGCTATATACTTGTCTACCGATCGAGTATGTAAGGGGGCCCTTATTCCCCACCCTTGATATAGAGATAAAAACCACATTCCAAACTTCGTTTTGGAAAATTTGATCCAACCTTGGTTGGGAACAATGCACTTCACAAGTTGGATATAGATCATGGTTGACAACGGATACACGTACCTTACATCGCAAAGAAGTGAACTTGCCCTATCCCACCCGCTCGGGGATCCGGGTCCTCCCCCTCGACAATTCAAACCTTGACACTTGGGGTGGTGGGAAGAATGACAAAAGTTCCCGGGCCGAGGAGGAGGCCGGTTGGTGCGTCCCTTGCCGACAAACGGTAAAGTGGAAAAAAAGTTAAGCCTCCATCCACTGATGAAAAAAGATGGAAAAAAAAATGCAAAAAAGCAAAAAAAGAGCACTTCGTATGGTATGGTATCGTAGTATTTGTGAGTTACACGGGAGTGCATGCCTGCCACCATTGAATCTCCTGAACGTGCTTTATGGCTTTCTGTTGGGCATGCAGTTGGGCACCATCTCAGTGATGGAAATGAACCCCATCTCGGGGCTCCGGGACAAACGGCCCCGGGCCAGGGGGGGGGGCACACTCGAAAGGAGAGGTTCATATTGGTTGTCAGCTTGTGGTGTGGCCAGTTTCAGTTCTTCAACTGACACCTGTGTAATGGTAAGGTAGCTGACCCATTTCCAACCACTTAACCCATAAACGCCATGGCGGACAGTTTTTTTGTCCAATGAATGACAAGGAACTCTCTTGTGATAGGACAAAAAGGCAACTATTCATCCTCGGAATTAGGGGTGGAAAGAGGGAAATCTTCTACAGTAGTTTGACTCCCAATGAATATTTTTGGTTTTTTTTAAACTAGATGATGTCACACGGTTCCTAAAGGGCTGATTTCCATGGTCACCAACCCGGCGTTCAATCCCTAAAGTCTTGAGGGTGTTTCTGTCAAAAACCACTCGAAACTACCACTTTTGCTGCGTTCACCTAAGAAAACCAAAAAAATACTTTTTAAAACAATATAACCATAGGATCTTGTACTTAACTTGTTCGAGAACATGTGGTAAAATTTTTATCAAATTTGACCGTATGGATTGGAATATATGAGCATTCAAAGTGGGAAGAAAAGTTTTTATTGAACTCTGCCCTACAATTTCAGCTGCCTTGGACTACCATTTGTGGAATTTTTTTGCACTAAGGACTTTGAAATTAACAACATAGGTAATGCTACATATATGTACACCAAATTTCACTAATAAAAAAGCCGTGGAACACATCCAAATTTTTTTGCAATGACACAATGTCTAGAGAAATGACAGTATACTATTCTTTTTTGCTAACAAGTTTTCTACCTCGTTATTTCAAAACTCCAAAATCCCAATGGTGGATTGGTTCATTTATAAAATTTTAAAAGATTTCTATCCACCTACTTCTCTATCAACTTCAAAAATTCGTAACTAATTCTGCAAAGGTCCAAAAAATATGAAACGACTTGGATTAGATTGGATGCCAATTCCATTTCTCTTTCTCTGAAAATTTACAAACAATGTGGGATACATAAATTAAAATTAGTAGGAGCTTTGGCGCTCATAGTTAAATCAAATTAAAGTAGGAATATTATTTGAAGTAGAGTTTTAGACCTCATTTAGTCATAGTACAATAACTTTTCTCAAAAAACTTTGAACTAAAAAAAGTTGGGAAATATAGCTAAGTTTCCTCTTCAAAAATCAGTTTGAGATTTCTAGCCTCCAATCAAAAGGTATGGACAAATTTCAGAGAAGGGTTGGAAAGGACATGTTTTTGACGTTTTCAAACATCCTGTCTAAATTTTATCTATAAATTTTAATTGGAGGCTAGAGATATCAAACAAATTTTTGGAGAGGAAACTTAGATAGATTTTCCAACTTCTTATAGTTCAAAGTTTTAAAAAAATTATTCTACTATGACTAAATGAGGTCTGAAATTCTACATCATACATAATTGTAATATTTTGACAATGAGCGGCCAACTCTCATTTTCAAATTATCCCATACCCTTTAAAGATTCATAGAGGACATTTGATTTCAATATAAAAATGACATCTCCAACCTCTATTCCCACAAATGTCATTAAAGCAATTCCTTAGGCTGTAAACCACTGCCAGGATTTGTACTATGGAAAAGCTATCAAGATTTTGTAGCAGAATTAGGGTTTTTACTCTTGTAATGCTTGATTATGCTGTTTTGCCTGCATAATTGGGCATTATACATTTTTTATCTAATTTTTGTTTATCATCCAAAATAAATATGTTGACCACCTGTGTTTTACGTTAGAAAATGCTGCTTGTCGTCGGGGATTGTGCAAAAAATAGGGCCTCCTCGTCGGGCTCTACCCTTACTGGCCCATTTTTTTGCAAAATCCCCTCCTCCTCAGGCATTGCCCTATAAGGTAGGTGGCTCTTAAACCGACCCTTTAAAAGCTGATTGCATTTTTGGGACAGCTAAACATCTCAAAACAATTTTCAGTGAATTTCAGTTGGAAGAAAAAAGGAATAGGCATCTAATCCAAGTTGTTTCATATTTTTTGGACTTTTGTGGAATTAGTTACAAATTTTTGAAGTTGAAACGCAGTGGTTTCTAAAACCAACCCCCTTCTAAAATGTACATGGTTAGTACATTTCAGAGGTAAAATGTACCAGATCGGTTTTAGAGCCACCCACCTTACATCAAAATTATTTTTTTAAGGCAAAGGGCTAAATGACATCGATATTTAATCAAAAGACTCTCAAGATTCTTAGAAAATCATCTTAACATTCAATTGTTTTGTTTGGTTGTTTTGAGTGCACCATAAACCTCCTGCCACGTCCTTAGTACGCAGTACTAAAGCTTATTCTAATTCCCTACATGGATTTTTTCACGGATGCACAAGGAGAGGGGTGCCAGGCCTTCACTCGTTGCCCACCTTGGTGGGACCCATTGCCCAAGTTTCTTGCCCACTTTGAAATCAAAGCAATTTCTGCTGCCCAACCCGCCCTTGAATTGTAATTTCGCCAAAAACTGTCCATAACTTTTCCATTTGGCCTCTGATTGAAACAAAAATTATATATCCATGAAGCTCTTAACAAACTACACAACCTCAAAAAATCTCAAAAAAATCACTACAAATTGAGATAATAGGAACCTACCTAAACTCAAATTGTCCCCCAAGGGGGACAAATGGTCCTTTAGGAGTTAAGGGTTAAGCAATTAGGCATATTTGGAGTACAGTTTTTTTTAAGTTGAAATTTTTCTTATGTACTAAAATAGAGTTTGGAAGGATTGTAAATTTTTTCAAATTTTTATTGTACAACATATAATTCTTGTGAATTTTTTACTAAAATTCTCTTTGACCTATAATAGTGATATAAACCTTTCAATTTTTGAACATAGTTTGATTGCAAAATCGACCAAGGGTTGGTTGCAATATTGATAACTTCACAACCAATCATAATGCACCACAACTGCTTTTCAAACTCCACCACAACTTCACAAAAAGAAAACACAACTTCATAGAAAAAAAAGTAGCTACTTCATGGGGTGATGGCTAGAAATGGGTTGGCTACTATAAAATTTGAGCTTAACCGTTGATTGGTATCTAATTTGGTCCTCTTGGATTGAACGGATGTCCTCAGTCAAGACAATAAGGTAGGAGGTTCTGAAATGGCTAAGGTTTGAAAATGATTCACCTCCTTAAATGTACATTGTTTGCACATGTTTCTTTTTTATAGCCTTCAACAATGTACATATAGTGTACATTTTAGGAAGTGAGCCTTTTTAGAGACCCATGCCATTTCAACTTCAAAATTTTATAACTAATTCTACAAAGTTCCAAAAAATATGAAACAACTTGGGTTAGATGCCAATTCCACTTGTCTTTCAAGGAAAATTTAGTGAAAAATATTTTAAGATGTTTCACCTCCCCAAAATTCAGTTCCAGCCTTTAGATGGTCCACTTATGGACCTTCTACCTTAGTCGTGCAACGAGCCTCTTGTGGAGGTCCAACTAAGGGTGCATGTAAAAAGAAAAGCCCCACTATTTTGTATTGTCTTAATTTTATTATTAATGCCTCTTGTAACTAATTTGGGGCCTTTGATTGCAAACATGAACTCAAAATTTGAAAAAAAAAAAATGCATAGCAAATAAAAGGATCCTACATTTTCCCCAAGTGTAAAACTTCCTCCCAAGGTAAAAATTATTAGATCTCAAAATTATCACAAGGAAATTTACTTTGGATAGAATACAATCCTTGGTCTGTTTCAAATTTTTATATTTATTTATTTTGTCAAGGACCAGTACACTAAAATTGGTAAATAGTGTTGGTTACACTAATTGTCAACAATAACACTAATTGTGATTTGCAAGGTTAGTGTTAGAACATTATTTACCCATTCTAACACTATTTTAGCTCTATAGTAAAATTTGGTCATTTCAACATTTCTACAAGAGTGCATTTAGTGTTAGATGGGAACAAAATATAGAAATTGGAATGATAATATAATAAGTTAAGGCTATGATCTAGTTCACTACAACATTGATTATCACCCAACACTATTTACCAATTTTAGTGCAGTGACAACAACAAGCAAGCATCTTTCCTATCTGCAATTTTTCAAGGTAGGGCAAGTTGTCACAACTTCAATGGATTGACAACCACAAATTAAAGTGGGGACCCAAAACTGCCACTTTTTTTTCCTTGTGGTATTTTGCCTATTTTCTATTATTAGACTAGTCAAATTTTCATATTTTTTGGGTGGCAAATGAAAAGAGGTTTCAATGAACCAAAGAATGCTACATTTGGATACCGTATACCAAAGTTATGAAGGGCCAAAGTTTTTATTGGGAGGTTGATGTTCTAAAGTCATTTCTTCAACATATGTACGTATTAATTTTGGAAATGTACATAGAGTGATGATGGTGATTTTGGGCAAAGTGTAGGTTGGGATGTACCCACCTTATTTTGGATCAAATATGTAGGATATGGATGGTGTATCATTTATTCACCCAAAATCATGTTCATTCATACTTCCTCTGCGTGAAAATAAATCCCTAGTCCTCCCACAATTTTCCATTAGAAACCACAAATTTATTTTGAAACAATGGGAGTATGAAATGTGGGGTATTAAGGTAGAACCATCCATTCCTGATCAGGGTCCAATAACCAATCTATAGAGTGACTTATTTCCAACCATAGCTAGAATGTGTTTTTTTTCTCCTTTTCAAAATTGGGACCAATAAGTTATTGACACATGTTCAAAATTAGTGAAAGAGAAAGTAGAAAGCTTTGAGTTTGAAGGTAGTTTTTGAGTGATTGGAATTGGAAAAGTCTATAGATTGGCAATGGGTTTGGAGCACTTTTTGCCTTTCAAAATTCATAGTAATTTAAATTCAAGTGATAAAATTATCAAAGTTTTTGCAATCTTCCTCATTTCTATCCCTACACCTCTGAAAATATTTGCTTTGCCTTGCACTATCCTAGATCATGTCTCCAATTGCTTATTTGGTCGACTATGGGGGGTTCTACCTTGGAGTTTTCCTAGATCAAACACAATATAGATAAAGTAGCTAAACCTCTATTTAGAAAGAAGATAACCGAGTGTGCTTGTATTGCATGCAATCATGCCTTCTTTTAATTTTCCTCCCAAATATATGTTGATTAAAGATTCACATACAATCTTGGATTAGATAAGCAAACTAAGAACCAAAGAAAGGATGATTTTCAAGACTTTCAAGTGACTTGTTAACCAAACTTCTAATTTATTTTTTGGGGATTTTTACTTGTTTAGGTTTTTTCAAACACTCCCAACTATTTCTGTATCATTACTATTATACTATTTTTTCTATTCATATACTTTTGTATCAAATATAGTGTCCAAAAGATCAATAGATTTTTAAAAATTGTGCCCTTATTTCAATGTCATTCTTTGGACATCATACAATAAAGATTTGTTATTTCTTTAGATATATCAAGGCCAACTTTGGGGAATGCATTCAAAATTGAACCATCCTACTTTAACTCTTTAAAGTTCCATGAATAGAAAAATCATGAAAAATATATAATCATATGAATTCAAATTAGTTGTGTTATGGATCACCTAAAAAAAGGAAACACAATAATATCACTTATGGATTGAAAGATTATAATGTTTGATCAAAAGTATGTTAAAATTGTAAAGTGATTTGAAGTCTTTCAATTTAGTTTTGCTTGTCAAATTTAAAATTGAGGTTATAAAAAATAATGAAGCTAAAGGACATAACATGCACAACCATGATCAATTTGCAGCTTTTCAAAATCTATTCTACTATGTTTTTAAAATGAATTTTCAATGTAATCATTCCCTTGAGATAGTGTGTATTTGAGGCTCATTTCTGCGAGCCTCTAACACTAAAAAATCAAGATATGTAATGGACATCCCTACACAAAATCTTGAATAGAAAAATCATGACAATTTTTTTTAAATTGAATTTTTGATTCTTAAAATAGACTTTATTCATGACCAAATTTTTTTAATCTATTTAAAATAGTACTTTGATAAGATTTTATATAACTTCGAAAGTAAGGGATTAAGAAATCAGACCAAATTGAGTAATTGTCACACAATTTCACTTGGTTTGGGGTCATTCAACTTACCTTAATAGTATATAGGTTGATTAAATAGGTTTGTTGTAGGGTCATACAAAGAATTCCTTTGTGCTTTCACTGCCTATAAAATCAAACCTATAATAGATTTACTAATCCTACTCCCAATTCTTCTTGGTATCTAGAAAAAAATGTTCAAAATAGTTGTAAGATAGGAGGTCTATAAAGTACCCATTTAAGAGCTAAAAACTAATTTAGGAAGGTTGAACTTCTTGAAATATTTTTTAGTGAATTTTTCTTGAAAAACAATTGAAATTGGCATCTAAGTCCAAGTTGTTTCATTTTTGGGGGAGCTTCATGGAATTAGTTACAGATTTTTGAAGTTGAAATGCAATGGGCACTAGAAGCATCTACCTTGTGCCTTGCTAGTGCAATTAGAAAGCACAATGTATCTTTGCATTAACAGATATTTTTAGAGACCAAGCAATTTGTAGACCTCCTACCTTAGTTATCTTGATGCAAAAGTGTGTCCTTTCTAGCTGAGATGTGCTTTTGCATTGAACAAAAGAAAAAGAGTCCATTAAAGGAATTCATCACGTTGTCGTAGGTTGTTTCATTTTTTTAGGAGCTTCATGGAATTAGTTATGAATTTTTGAAGTTGAAACAGAGTGGTTACGAAAAGCGTCCACCTCCTAAAGTATATACTATTTGTACATTAGAAAGTAGAATGTACTTTGCATTAGAGGACACTTTTAGAGCTAGAGCACTTTGTGAACCTCCTACTTTTGTTATCTTGACACAAAAGTGTGTCCTTTCTAATTGAGATACAATCTCACATTGGGAAAAATAAAAGGATTTAGTTGAAAAAGCCCATCAAGTTGTTATAAGTTGTTTCATCTTTTGGAGGAGCTTCATGAAATTAGTTATGAATTTATGAAGTTGAAAAGCAACAGTCATGAAAAGTATCCACCTCCTTATTGAAGTATATACTATTTATACATTATTGGTGCAATTAGAAAGCACAATGTACCTTTGCGTTAGATGAAGCTTGTAGAGCCTACACATTTTATGGACCTCCTTCTTATCATAGTTATCTATCTTAAAACAAAAGTGTGTCCTTTTCTAGATTAGATCCGCTGTTGCATTGGACAAAAAGAAAGGATTTAGTTGAAGATGTCCATCATGATGTCGCAAGTTGTTTCATCTTTTTAGGGAGCTTCATGGAATTAGTTATAGTTGAAATGTAGTAGTCACTAAAAGTGTCCACCTCCGAAAGTGTACACTATTTGTTCACTGTTGGTGCAATCAAAAAGCAGAATGTACCTCTCTGTTAGATGACCCTTTCAGAGCCCGGACACTTTACGCACCTCCCTCCTCCCTCACTTATCTATTTTGGCACAAAAGTGTGTCCTTTTTTCTAGCTTGGAGCCGCTCCTACATTGGACCAAAGAAACTAAGGATTTCATTGAAGAAGTCCCATCATGTTGTCACAAGTTGTTTCATCTTTTCAGGGAGCTTCATAGAATTAGTTATGAATTTTTGAAGTTGAAATGTAGTAGTCACTACAAGTGTCCGCCTCCGAAAGCGTCCACTATTCGTTCACTGTTGGTGCAATCAAAAAGCAGAATGTACCTCTCTGTTAGATGACCCTTTCAGAGCCTACACACTTTACGCACCTCCCTCCTCCCTCCCTTATCTATCTTGCCACAAAAGTGTGTCCTTTTCTCTAGCTTTGACTTGCTCCTACATAGGCCAAAAGAAACTAAAGATTTGGTTGAAGAGGTTGTCGCAGGTCGGCGACTGAGCTTCATGGGATTAGTTATGAACTCTTGAAATGTACACGATTTGCACATTGTTACTAACAATCGAAAATCAAAATGTACCTCTTTCGTAGATGACCCTTTTAGAGCCCAAGCACTTTAGGGACCTCCCCTCGTACGTTAGTTATCTCGTACCTTAGTTATCTATATCGGAACACACAAGTGTGTCCTTTTTTTTTCTAGCTTGGACTGGCTCCTGCATGGGGCCAAACAAAAGGATTTAACTTAACGTAGTTGAAGAAGTCTGTCCATCAGGCAGGCTTGTCCATCTCTCTCTCTCCCAGGTAAGAGTAGTACAATGGCATTGCCACTTGTGAGTCACCATAATGAAGTTTCTGTCCCAATGAGTTCCCAATGAGTTCCCAATGAGTTCCCAGTGAGTTCCCAGTGAGTTCCCCATGGGTTCCCAAGCGCCTTCCACTTGCATGTCATGTGTTTTGAGGGCCAATGAAACCCATTTGAAGCTCTCCATGGCTGACCTTAAGTTATGCTTCTTGTTTTTTTTGATGTTTTAGAAACATTCCTAACAATCCATGAATGTTCTTCTAATATTGTATAGTCATCATGCCATGGACCTGGCTCCAGAATGTTTTTTGTCCTCATCGAAAACTCTTTGTGAATCAAATCACGAAGGGAATTGGATTCCCTTCCCACTCACTTGCCAAGGCCAGAAGATGCTCTGGGAATTGGAAGACAGAGGCTGGAGAGGCAAACAACTGAATTATAACTTGACCCCTCACTGCCCAAGGCCTAACCATGTCAAAAAAAAACCTTGCTTTTCGAGTGTTATAAGTCTAATTGTGAGTAAGTTATGAAAATCTCAACTGTACAATCTTGTAGTGTGCATGTTGTAGATGGTGTGAATCAAATTTGGGGTCATTTCATCATATAGATTGAAAGATGATAATGTTTTAGTGTTGACAAAAGATGCTGAAATTTTCCTAAAAACACGTTTGGAGGTGAAATTTGATTTTTAAACCTACTCAAATAAAAAAAACTTAAACTACAAAGTGATTTAAAATCAAAAGACAAATGCTTTGGTGGGAAAAAAAAATCATTCAATTGATTCATTGCGTTTGCAAAATTGTTTTGAAATGTCAAAAAAACAGTGAAAAAAGTAGCAAAAAAAACACATCTATGGCTGAACCTACCTCTACTAAAATGCTTCTCAGTCAATCATAACTTCTTGGATTGATATGAAATTTTTACCACAAGAACTAGACTAGTATGCGCAACTTTTCCAACAAAAATTATTGAAAACAAACCCTGTCTGAAGAAGTTATAAGCCGCCGAAGTAATGCAAAAATGTCTGAATTTTGAACTTCGAATTGCTCCCATGCATTCAAAACAACTTGGATTGACATGAATTTTTTTTTCACAATAAGTAGACTTTATGAGGAATAAAACCCAACAAATTTTATTGAAAACTAACATTTGATGAAAAAGATACAAGCCCCCGAAGTTGCAGCCATCTCATTGCAGTGTAGTGAACTCAAATTGAACCTGCGAACTTTGAATGGCTTTCAAAAGCTCATTACATCTTGGATAGATTTGAAAATTTTACCACAAAAAATAGACTATTATGCTCAACTTTACCAACAAATTTTATTGAATTCGGACATTGGATGCAAAAGTTACAGCACTTTGAAGTTGACTGCTAGACTGTGTGAGGACACTTTTGGTCCCCTTGGGGCGGTGAGGGGTTAACCCACAAAATTAAAGTATGCTGAGATGACCATAAACTCATTGGATGATAGTGGGTAAGGTACCCAAACTGAATGGAGTGGTTGCAGAGTCGATACCTGGCAGCAACAGGTGGTTTATCTAGCGTGGAATCAGCCTCTCTCTCTACATATCAGAAAACCCTTGCAGTGTGTTGTTGAAACATGCTTGTTTCAAAATGAATAATGAAAAAAAATAAAACAATGCTAAAAAAAACTTTGTGAAAGTAAATCAGTATCATACAGGAAGCAATACCATATTTCAAACTGTAGTCATTTAAAGGTTTTTGACTATTGTATGTTTTCACACAAAAAACGTTCCAAAATTGACATTTTTAGTACAAGTATCAAGTTTTAGGGGGAAAAAACAACATTTTTGGACATGCGTAATTGTAGGGTCTTGTAGTGTGCTGGTTTGAGAAGGTGTGGAATTTTTTTTAGAAACTTATGTTGTGTAGATTGCAAGTTATTAACATTTGAAGTGGCAAGTTTTTTTGGCCTTACAAAAACCTGGGCAGGTGGACTTTACAAGCTCATATTTGTGTGAAAAAATATCCAAAATAGTGGTGATTCTTTAGAATCATTCTTCATCACAAGTTGGCTATATGCTTGAAAATTTTCAGACTGTTTGAAATTGTACAACATATAGGGAAAAAATAGTAAGTAGAAAGAAGTAGAGAATGATTCAAAATACTAAATTGTTAACAATTTATTTATGGAATTGAAAAATGTCAATCCCAATGGTTGTAATGTTTTAATAAAAAATCTACACCTAATTTTTTCCCAAAATATTGAAAATTGAGTTAAATAAAGGACTTCAAAGTTTATTTTAGAATAGAAAATTCATAATTATCTACAAATTACTTACAAACTAAAACTCCTTTATAACTTTCATCTCACTAATCCAAATAGAATGATTAAAAGCATTTCATATATATATATAAAGAGAACAAGTTCCAAATTTTTGCTTTAAAAGAAATGATTTTTTTTTTTAATTGCTAACCAAGCTACTTGCACTTTGCTGAAAACTACATATCATAGAATAACTTTTGAACCATGTAGTAAGAAGTTATGAAAAATTTTGGGCCCAAAAGATACTCCTTAGACACATGTCTTTTGAAAATTTGAAAATTTGAAAATTCATTCATAGTGAGCTCCCAATATTGCTATGTTATCAAAGTGATTTTTTGGCTTTGAATCTTGTTAAATGAAAATTTCTATACTATTCATTTTCATTTTATAATTTTTTATCTTGAAAAATTGAGTTGATAATATAAACCTGAAAAGAAATTCAACAAAAAAATATTTAATTTTCACTCATTAAAAATTTATTAAGTAGAAAGAGGTTCAAGATTGAAGGGATCACTAAATTGTTAATAGCTCCAAGATGGAATTGAAACACAATAATCTCAATGGTGAGATTGTTCTAACAAGCAAATTAAACCCTACCTAACAATTTTTTTTGAAAACTTGAAAAACTTGCATTCAAAAATGAACTCTAAAAGTTAATTTTTCAAGATGCTTAAATTACTTGAAAAAAAATATTGTCCATAACTTTCTCATCACTAATCCAAATAGAATGAATCAAAGCTTCAGAAGTAAATAAAAATATAATATTTAAGAAAAAAATTTAAAAATTTAAAAATTCAACTTTTTGTAATTTTTTAGGGTCGTTCTTCAAGCTATTTTTTGGACTCATGGTGGCAAAACTTTTGTTTTCAGGCACCAATTAAAATAAAAATTATAATTCCAAAAAGCTAATCTGATTTCCTATCTTCAAAAAAAGTTTCAAAAAATCATATCAAAAATCACAAGAGTCTCACATAGGGACTTCTGGACTTTAGGGATTAAATTAGTATCTTATGCACATGGTATTTTTTTAGCGACTTTTTTGCTAAAAAGTGATGATTTTTTGGAGAAGAGATTTGGCAAAATATCATTGCTTTTCAATGGATGAAATCACTAATTTGCTATCGAATTTTGGGATAGTATACATTTTTGAATTAATATACTTTTGGGGGCAAATAAATGAAACTTCATCCGTATGTTGCAAGTTTCATCCATTTCCATGGATGTAAATAGATTCATCCTTTCAATAATTATTGCTTTTTGTATTGTCTAAAATAAATGAAAAAAAATCTTGCTTATGCTCTATAGGATACTTCAAGGTAGTGTAGGATGTTGATAATATATCTTTGTTGAGTTGATTAGCAAAAATGAATTAATCAAGACTACATGTAACGTAGAAAATGATGTGCTTAAATATATGTCTTACGCAACAAACGTGATGCCAAGGCATCTTCAATTCTAAGAAGAAAAACAGATCTTACATTTCTACAAATAAACTTTCATACTTTCTAAAAATTTAAGGATCAAATAATTAAATATGTGACTTTATAATAACCAACAAGATTCACAAATTGAGGGCCACTACTCTAGCTATGACAAAGTCTTTGTTAATGACAAGAAAGAAAAACTCAATTCCAATTTCTATCATGCATCGCTTGGGTCTCCATGGGTCTTGTACCCCTAAGATGTGCTACTACCTTCATCTATTGCTTTGACTAGCTAGAGGTGATGGCTACAATAGTCTAGCAACATCTATACAACATGCAATAAAACAACTTGTATTTTTATGTCAACAATAACAATATTGTTGACATAAAAACACAAGTTGTTCTATTGGACATCACCTAAAATCCGTCAACTAAAATTATAAAATGTCACATAAAACGTGGGGTTCTTAGAGTGATAGTAGAAAAATTAATTGTGTCTTTTGCAAAGACAAACATTCAATACTTCTAATTTCCTCCCATGCATTGTCCATTCTATTTCCTTGTGAAAGTATATGAGGGTATCTAGTCCCCTCTCAAAAACACCCCTTGTTGTTATTTTGACTTAGTTGAGTCCATTTTAGTGACTTTTGGCCATTTTTGAGCGAATTCTCCAAACAATTTTTTCAAGAGCACTTTTTGCTTCATTGTTGTTGTTGAGCATTCATTGAAGAACATGGGATCCCTTCAAAGCATGTTTGTACTTGCACTCATTATTGTGGTATTTTTACTAACTTGTTGGTTTGAAAGTTGCTTTCACTACAAGAGAAAGTGTGGTATTAAATACTACCAATTAGTTAAGAATTACTAAAATGTTGTTTCTAGTACTAAATGGTCAGGTTGGCTGCATATAATAAGTACATCACTAATCCTCAATACTAATTGGTCATTACATTACTGAGAATTTATCTTTTTTGGTCATTGGTTACTAAAAGGTCAATTTTGTTGTGTATAATAAGTAATATCAAGTTCACAATGCTAATTAGTCACTACATTATTGAAAAATTATCCTTGTTGGTCACTAGTTATTGAAAAAATTTCTTTTTTGGTTTCTAATTACTAAATAGATACCTTATGTCATATAAATTTCTAAAACATCTTTGATTTTACATTTGAAGCAAGATGTAGCAAGGTACTAACTAAAGCTTTCTAATTATCAGGCATTCACTATAAGAAACTAAAATTTATTGATGTCAAAAGGAATAGATTTTAGGTGACATTGAAAAAAACAAACCCATGTTTTTATGTCAACAATGATGTCCAATATAACATCAATGGACATCATTGTTGACATAAAAACATGGGTTTGTTTTTTTGATGTCACCTTTGATGTCACCTAAAATCCGTTCCTTTTGATGTCAATCCGTCACCTAAAACAAGGTTTTCTTATAGTGATTAGGTGAGGAGTTCAAACCCCATGACTTGTGATTTTTAAAAAATTAAGTTGTCCTTTAAGAATGCTAAAAAGACATGGAGAAATTGATTGAATTGACATGATGTGAGAATTCAGTAAAGGTATTGCACCTAATACCACACTTTCTCTTGTAATGCATCTTCACATTATTGTGAGGAAAATAGGGCCTAGTAGCTTGTGTGAATGATTCATTGTGATATATATATATATATATATATATATATATATATATATCATTGTGATGTATGATTGCAATGTGTCATGTTCATTTAAAATGCATGGAAAATGTTATTGTAGTTTGTAACTAAAGCTAATTTGGAACTTAGTCACCCAAATCACAAACTATATACACAAATTTAAGAAATGTAACTTCTATTCACTCATAATATCATTTGCTTGAATTATGTTTTATATTATATATTGGCAAAGGTATAAATAGCTATAGTAATATAATGCTCATAGCTATGCGTGCCAAAAATGTAATTTTGCACTTTCAAAAACATGATTGCAGTCAGTCATAAAATTACCAATGACATTTACATGAGTTATTACATCAATCAAAAATATGACTTACAAAATAGCTAAATTACAAAATAGCTAAATTACTAATAGCTCCAAGATGGAATTGAAACACAATAATCTCAATGGTGAGATTGTTCTAACAAGTAAATTTAACCCTACCTAACAATTTTTTTTGAAAACTTAAAAAACTTGCATTCAAAAATGAACTCTAAAAGTTATTTTTTCAAGATGATTAAATTACTTGAAAAAAATTATTGTCCATAACTTTCTCATCACTAATCCAAATAGAATGAATCAATGCTTCAGATGTAAACAAAAACATAATATTTAAGGAAAAAATTTAAAAATTTAAAAATTCAATTTTTTGTGATTTTTTAGGATCATTCCTCAAGCTATTTTTTGGACTCATGGTGGCAAAACTTTTGTTTTTTGGCACCAATTAAAATAAAAAATTTATTTCCAGAAAGCTAATCTGATTTCCTATCTTCAAAAAAAGTTTCAGAAAATCATATCAAAAATTGAGATCACATTACCCTATCCAAAATCACAAGAGTCTCACATAGGGACTTCTGGACTTTAGGGATTAAATTAGTATCTTATGCACATGTTATCTTTTTAGCGACTTTTTTGCTAAAAAGTGATGATTTTTTGGAGAAGAGATTTGGCAAAATATCATTGCTTTTCAATGGATGACATTGCTAATTTGCTATCAAATTTTGGGATAGTATACATTTTTGAATTAATATACTTTTGGAGATGAATAAATGAAATTCCATCCATATGATGCAAGTTTCATCCATTTCCATGGATGTAAATAGATTCATCCTTCCAATAATTATTGTTTTTTGTACTGTCTAAAATAAATGAAAAAAGTCTTGCTTATGCATCTATAGGATACTTCAAGGTAGTGTAGGATGTTGATAATATATCTTTGTTGAGTTGATTAGCAAAAATGAATTAATCAAGACTACATGTAACGTAGAAAATGATGTGCTTAAATATATGTCTTACGCAACAAACGTGATGCCGAGGCATCTTCAATTCTAAAAAGAAAAACAGATCTTACATTTCTACACATAAACTTTCATACTTTCTAAAAATTTAAGGATCAAATAATTAAATATGTGACTTTATAATAACCAAGTGAACAAGATTCACAAATTGAGGGCTACTATTCTAGCTATGACAAAGCCTTTGTTAATGACAAGAAAGAAAAACTCAATTCCAATCTCTATCATTCATCGCTTGAGTCTCCGTGGGTCTTGTACCCCTAAGATGTGCTACTACCTTCATCTATTGCTTTGACTAGCTAGAGGTGATGGCTACAATAGTCTAGCAACATCTATGCAACTTGCAATAAAAAAACTTGTATTTTTATGTCAACAATAACAATACTGTTGACATAAAAACACAAGTTGTTCTATTCAACATCACCTAAAATCCGTCAACTAAAATTATAAAATGTCACATAAAACGTGGGGTTCTTAGAGTGATAGTAGAAAAATTAATTGTGTCTTTTGGCAAAAACAAACATTTTGTGCTACTAATTTCCTCCCATGCATTGTTCATTCTATTTCCATGTGTTTCCATTACCAATGTGCCTCATAGAAACGAAAAGATTTGGGAAGCCATTCAAACTTTTTCAATGCATTTGGAGTACAACAAGCACATGAGGGGCGTGGATGTAAGCAACTAATTGCGAGCATCATATTCAAGTCAAATATGATTGCACAAGTCGTGGCATGGAATCTTCCATTTTCTTAGACACAATGGGATGAATATGTATACCATATACCTTGGTATTATTTGAATGCATCATAAAAAAAATGTCAATGACACTTGCAATTCAAGGTGAATTTGTGCGATGCGCTCATCCAAAATTGGTGTATGAGAGGGATAAATGCGGATGAGGGAGTTCATGAAGAAATATGACACTTGATTACTTGGTATGAGCTCTCATTTTGTCACTTAAAACTCATACTTTTATTTTTAATTTTTAAATTTATGATTTGAATGAAGATTATTGTGTCAAAAGCCCTTCAAAAGTGTTGAATCAATTTAGGTATATTACTTGTTAATATGGTATTTGGTCTAAAATAGAGTGCTATATCCTTAGTAATCCAAAACCATGCATGTGAATAGACTAAACATAGAAGCTATGGAAATTGTGAATATTGAGTGAATGGTGCCCAAACTACCTCAATCTACCATGCATGTGAATCATTTTGGATAAAATGGTTTGAGGGAATCTATGTGACAATCCTAAGTCAATTCCTAAGGATAGATTTCAGTTTTCTAATGGATTCCGAGAAATAATAGAAATTTCAATTGTTAGTTTGCAAGTGACATGAATTCAAAATAGATTAATAGAGGGCATCTTTGGCTAAAATATGGTATTCTAAATCTAAAATCACGCCAAGAGTTCAACGGTAAAGTCGATTTTTCAAGATTCTCTTTCATTGAGAAGATTTCTTATTCATCAATAATCAAAGGAAATAGCGGGATTTTATTCTCCTTCAAATGTGCAAAGTAAAAATATAAGCTTGCACATATTTTGTGGAATTCTATAAAGGATTCTATAAAAAAAGTCTAGAATTTTTTGACTTGCAAATGATCCTCTCCTAGATAGTCAACTACTAAAATCTACAACATGAAATTCCTAAAAATTATCCAAGGTGTGGTAAAATCTTAATAAAAATAAATAAAAATTTTTTATACTGATAACACATTCCAACAAATTTCATGACATTTTAATATCCAAAAGTACCTAAACCAAAAAGATTCTTCAAAACCATCAAAATTGAAGATGATTCATGGAGTTGATTGGCGTCTTATGAGCATATGAAATCAGAATGAGGTCAAAGTGTGACCTTTTCTTACTCCCTTGTATCTAAAAAAGAGCTTAGTGCAGTTACTTTATTCAAAAAAGGTGAAATCCAAAAGTTGAATTTTTATCCGTTTTCAATTTGAAGTTGGTACTAGGTTTTGATGATTTTTTTGTGAAGTAAAGGAGGAGGAGGCTCTTCAAAAGACAATGGCACAATTTATTTGTGATTTGGAGTCCTTCAAAAGTTAGAATGTAGGACTAATATAAAAGTCAAAAATCTTAATTGATAAGTTTACTACTAGGAAAATGAGAGGGTAGGCGTGCCCTTGAGAAAGTATATGAGGGTATCCACTCCCCTCTCAAAAACACCCCTTGTTGTTACTTTGATTTAGTTGAGTCCATTTTAGTGACTTTTGGCCATTTTTGAGCCAACTCACCAAACAATTTTTTCAAGAGCACTTTTTGCTTCATTGTTGTTGTTGTTGTTGTTGTTGTTGTTGTTGTTGTTGAGCATTCATTGAAGAACATGGAATCCCTTCAAAGCATATTTGTACTTGCACTGTTATCGTGGTATTTTTACTAAATTTTTGTCTTGGAAGTTGCTTTCACTACAAGAGAAAGTGCGGTATTAAGTACTACCAATTAGTTAAGAATTATTAAAATGTTGTTTCTAGTACTAAATGGTCAGGTTGGCTGCGTATAATAAGTATATTACCTATTTTATAGATAGGCAACAACACCAATTTTTAGAATTTCATTTTAGAATCATTATTTGACCATTATTTATTTTTGGTTTCAATTATTATTTTTGTAAATAAATTTATAAAATCTAGCATTTTGTCTCAAAATCTACAAAAAGTCTCAATATAACGAATATGACCTTACTAGTATTGAAAAATTTTCTTTTTTGGTTTCTAATTACTAAATAGATACCTTATGCCATATAAATTTCTAAAACATCTTTGATTTCACATATGAAGCAAGATGTAGCAAGGTACTAACTAAAGCTTTCTAACTATCAAGCATTAGGTGAGGAGTTCAAACCCCATGACTTGTGATTTTTTTAAAGTTATATTTTCCTTTAAGAATGCTAAAAAGACATGCAGAAATTGATTGAATTGACATGATGTATGAATTGACATAATGTGAGAATTCAATAAAGGTATTGCACTTAATACCACCCTTTTTCTTGTAATGCATCTTCACATTATTGTTAGGAAAATAGGGCCTATTGGCTTGTGTAAATGATTCATTGTGACTAATAAATGTCATTGAAGAGAGTTGCATTTTTTGTTGTATTTTCCCTCTTTAATATGATTGTCTCTTGTGTATCTTTAAAATCATATGAAACTACATTATTCATTTTTATTCATTTTTAACTACATGAAATCTTTTATTTAACTATTAATCATTGTGATGTATGATTGCAATGTGTCATGTTCATTTAAAATGCATGGAAAATGTTATTGTAGTTTGTAACTGAAGCTAATTTGGACCTTAGTCACCCAAATTACAAATTGTACACACAAATTTAAGAAATGTAACTTCCATTCACTCAAAATATCATTTGCTTGATTTATGTTTTATATTATATATTGGCAAAGATATAACTAGCTATAGTCATATAATGCTCATAGTTATACATGCCAAAAATGTGACTTTGCACTTTCAAAAACATGACTGTTGTCAGTCATAAAATTACCAATGACATTTACATGAATTATCACATCAATAAAAAATATGACTCACAAAAGTCATATTTTTCATTAAAAAATATGACTTATAAGAATCATATTCCATATCATTCAAAAATTTGACTCAAGACAGTCATTTTCTACATTAGTATAAAATATGACTCACAAAAGTCATATTCGACAACAACAAAAAATATGATTACACAAAGTCATATACCATGCTAGCCAATAATTGACTCACCGTAGTTATATTCCATGTTAGCCAAAAATATGACTACGCAGAGTCATATGCCATATAGAATTTTTTTCTTTGTCCAGGTAGCTTAAGTAAAAATCAAGCCCCAAAGATAGTCAATATCTTGGTCAATATATACACCATATTGAAAAAATATAGCTAATTATGGTTAATTATTTCCCCCAATCCATATGATTGCAAATATGACTCATGTCTGAAGCAATTCATCGATAATGATTGGACCCAATCATATTACAAATCATCTACAATAATTTTTTGTTTATATATTTTAATTTTATGACTCACTACAATCATATTTTGCAGTCATAAAAACATGAATTTTATTGTAGTGTAGGTATTGAAACACTCATATTTGGTCACATGTATGGTGCCCTTGTTTTGAAGGTGTTTTGAAGAATTCCACTATGGCCTCAAAATCACACAAATAGTAAACAACCTCAGGGGACATGACTTTTCTATAATAGTATGGTACTTCATTTATTTGATTATTATTTTCATTCTTGTATGTTATTTTATAAGTAATTAGAAAATATATTTGTCAACTACCATATATTTTACAGATTGAAAAGTTTGAAAGAAGTCATTTGCAAAAATAATGAAGACATGACAAAACCTGAATTTCTATGATTTTTGAAGGTGAAATGTTAAAGCATAAACAGACCCTTATTAAAACATGGGCAAATCCTTATTAAAGCATGGGTTGACATGTCTACTTTCCAAGTGCATTGTCATTATGATAAAAGGTTGGTAAGATTGTGGTAATGGGTAGGTCACCGATGCAAATGGAAGGGTTTCCTAGATGGTGGAATTGGGTGGATGGCAGTAATGGGTAGCTCTACCTTAACCTTAATAGAGGTTGTCTTTTATTTATGCAAATGACTACATAAAATTGTATGTATATATCATTGATTATTGCAACATAAGTTTGAAATCTGAAATTCACAATAAGTACTTTTACTTGTCTAATTTGACAATTTAGGTCTTATCATGTTTGCCTTTTATTATTCTAGTTGATATCTTTTGTAGGAAGTTGACATTTTGAATCATTGGTGAAACTATTTCTTTCATTATATATGCTTCAAGAATAACCAATTTTCCAATATTTTTTTCTTTTTTGGAACTAATATTCATTGTTTACAAATGAACTGGTATTTTTGGTACTTTTAACCCTAGACAATAGAAAAGGAATGGGGCCTAGAGAAGGCCTTTTCCCATTTATAAATTGTGACCAACAGAGAATAATACATAGCACACTCGTGAATTATGAACAAAAAAAGAGAAAAAAAAGTTATAGTCTAGCTCAAACAACGATTGGCCAGATTAGATTATTTTTTGGAGGAAAAAAATTGAATGCTTTCTAAAATAAAATAAAAATTGATTTAATAGTTCTTTCAGTTTGATTCAACCTTTTAAAAGTTCTTTAAGTCTAACTTGATGTATGTTCTTGAACTAATTTGTATGTCTTGTGGTACAACAATTTGTCCTTAAATGGAGCAATATGTCATAGGGAACATCATCCATAAGGCAATAAGGCCTGCATGTGGCAAGAAGATTATACTACCATAGATGACCTATGATAGTATATTCAATGTCAATGGTCTCCATCAATAAATTAGGCATATTATAGCAACTTTTGACCTAGCCTCCTCCCATGGCCTAAATCCAATATCCTCGACTGCTTTGTAATTCATCACCTTTGTTTCAAAACATGGATTCATCAAGCTTTCTAAAGCCACATATTTTGGCCAATTTTCATGAGGGGGAGTTCTCCCTTGTAGGACTAGCTAAAATCTAAAACTCCATCGTTTACATTTGAAAATGAGTAATGTATATGCAAGCTATAAATTGTTGAAAAAGGATTTTGTATGAGAGTTTTCTTGAAACCAATTCTTTATTGGAATTTTTTGGTATATGTTCTCCAATTTGAAATTTTATAAAATTTTTGGGACATGGAAACAAAAATGTTCAAGCAAAAAATGAAATTAACTTGGATTACAAAAGCCTCTCTCCAACTCAGAATTGCTTGGATTTTGAATGCCTTGAAAAAACTATTTTTCAACTTCAAATTCTATAATCTTACAATTTGTGCAATCAAAACCTCCTATTTTTTTACTACAACATAATGAAGTAGTAGTCTGCCACTAAATATTATAGTTAGATGCAACAAGATTTCATTTAACATTGTCGGGAGGCCTTTGCCATCAAAACAACCCATTTTGAGTATTTTTGGGTGTGACATAGTTAAAGAACTGTAGGAATTAACTAAAGGTGGACTCTTTTCAAAGCCCACTTTTTCAAGAACTGATTGCATTTGGGAGAAGCTAATATCCTTGAGAAAAATCCAATAAATTTTTAAAGGAAGAAAAATAGAGTTGGCATCTATTCAAGTCATTTCATATTTTTTGAATCTTTGTAGAATTAGTTATGAATTTTTAAAATTAACAAGCAATGGTCATCAAAAGTGACCACCTTCTAAAATGTAGACTTCTTGTACATTGAAGAATGCAAAATGTATCTCTACATTAGTGGTCACTTTTGAAGCACCTTGCACCCTACTTTACATTAGTATAGATTTTTGCATATTTTTTGTATATTGTACCTAGCAGGCAAGAAATATTTTTAAAAACACATGATTAAATTTGTGGAACGATATTTTTTTTAAATGTTATGTATATGATATTGAAAAAATCTTTTTATTTTTAAGCATTTATAGATCATATTTGCCAACTTTAATTAGTTACTCAATAGGGAATTTAGACCATAAGGTATAATGATTTTGTGATATTACCTCAGATTAGTGATTTTGCAAAATTATAGAATGACAAAGGAGGAGTTTATTATATCAATTTTTTTTCATTTGAATTATTTAATGACTCTAGAGTAGTTTTAAATAGCTTTACGGAATGAATCAAAATCATCAAAATTTGTTTCATTTTGTAAGATTGGTTCAAACTTCTATTTTCCCTTCACATATATTATTCAATAAAAATAATTTCACTTTGCGCATCCTACTTCTCTAAATAAATAAATAGAAATCTTTAGAAAAAAACTTCACGAAATTTATGGATTTTATATAATTTATTGTTGTATCATGTGGTTAGGGTCAACATTCTTTATCCAATAATTAATTAATGGTACCAACTATAATTTGGCAGATGCTTCAAAATAGAAGAATTTTTTCTTATAATTTTTGTTTAGAAAATCAATATCATGAAGAATACTTCATTTATTTTTAGAAATATTTCTTGCCAACCTTGCCCACTAATACAAAATTGATTTCTACAAAATTCCACATTGCAGTATTTCTTGCCATTAGAAATTAGATTAAATTTTTTTTCTTGTTGCCTTCTTTTCTACTTTCCCACTATGACTGTTATATGAGCATGAATTGTTATTTGTTCAAGTCATTTTCCTAGAAACTTGCATACAATTTATGAATCTCTCGTAGAAAAAAGATTGCTTCAATGGATTGTTTCAATTGTAGTTTATTATCTATAAATGTTTTAGAAATCCCACATTATATACTATAGTTAGACTACTTTTCAAAATTTCAAATATAACAAATTAAGTAATTAAACTCCAAATTAGAACCTTCTAAAGGTTGGTATTTTGGATTAACAATAAAGGTTGAAAATCTTTCTCATAATCTTACACTTGCACCTATTAGTGGAAATATAATATGCATAAATAAAGAAAATGATCTATAAAAGAACCACTTGGCCAATTATGATAGCTAGTTGTGTGTTTTCTTGTGGTTGTTTTCCTATATAGTCTTTGGAGACTATATTTCCATTTAGTGAGTTTCCAGTAGTGTTCATTACACAAGATTTTTTTCGAAAATCTCAACAAGATGAATGCTCTATCATATTTTATTACTGAATTCCTTATTTAAGATTCTAAATCCAAAAAACACAAATCAAAACTTCAAATGCATAATAATCTTCCTTCCAAAAACACAATTTGTTATGTTAATCTTCTATTGGGGGGCACTTTTGACCTTGAAAGAAGGATGAAGACTAAAAAGTGTTTAATGAATGACTTTCAAGGAGACTCTAAAAACTATAAATCTCACTATGAATATAACTATTCATCGTAGAAAATGAGAATTTTTGGTTGTTGACTACTTTAATAACAGGGCAATGCTCTTTAAAGGTTAAGCATGTACTAATGCCTAGGCCTAAAGGAATCCTATAAATGACCCTATGAAACAAATAAATTATAAGATAAAAAATGCATCTATTCATTTAAGAATCTAGTTAACTACCTTGGTGATATGGTCACGTCTTTCCAAGGACAACCTTCTACATAATGATTTGGTGGCTAAAAAGTGTCCAATAGGCAACAAAATTTCCTTCTATATAAGAGAAAAGTGCAAATGTTCATCTTTGAAATTTCTTGTGAGAAAGGGAGGTCTTGCCCAATAGTTTGACTTCCAATGAGTGCTCTTGTTTTTTTTTAAGTAAACAATTCATAGGATACCAAAAAAGAATGATTCCATGGTGACCAACCTAATGTTTGAAGTTTAAGTTATATCCTCTATCACATAAATTATCTCATCATTTCTGAATAACCATTATTGTTGGTATACCCAACCGTAGTCTAAAGTAGCATCCTCTAATAGCACCCTTGCTTTATTAGCAACCTCTAACACAAAGGTACATTTTGCTTTCTTCAATATCCCAACTGTGTACATCTCAAGAAGTGATCACTTTCATTGACCCCTATGTTTCAATTTCAAAATTCTTAACTAATTCCATGAAGGTTCAAAAATATGAAGCAATTACTTGAGTAAGATGCCAATTCTGGTTTTTTTCCAACAAAAATTTGCTAAAATTGTTTTTAGGAGTTTAGCTTTCCCCAATTGCAATCAACTCTTAAAAAGCCATGTTAAGAGTAAACTACTAGCCTTAACCTTGACCTTAACCCTAGAACGCCGCAAACGCCATTCTATGGCATTTGGATGACAATCCAATGTGCTGAAAAGAGTGTGAAAACATTTTTTCATCTTGTATTTTTCTTATTGACCTTTCATGTTGTTTTATGAAGAGTATCCAATTGAATTTTCAATCTTGCTAGTGTTTATCTTTACGAAAATGAGAAGTCAATAAAAAAACAAATCATGTGTATTTTGAAAAATTGTTGCTCGTGCTCTAAATTTGAAAATCAACAGATTTCTGTTAGATTTTGACCGGATCAACGCGACCAAAACAACAAAAAACCAAATTTTCTAGTAGTGAAATTTTTTACAAAAATGAAATTTCTTGAGTTAGAGCCCAACTAACAAAACAAAGGTCAACTACTCTAGTTTCTATTTCCATTTGAATTTTGAGAAAAATTCCTAATATTGAATATTTTATTACAATTTGAACTTTGCATGTATTTTCAAATTTTAATTATAGAATGACATGGAAATTGAGTTCAAACTATGATTTTCTTCATTATAAAATATACACATTGTAAAAAATTTAGAGTTTTCAAAATAATTTTTTATTTGATGTGATTTTTCTTCACTTTTTCTTCGAAAATTCTTAAAAGAATCTAAATTTTTTTTGAAGTAAAGAAGATATGTAATTTCTTCTCTGGAAAATAAATATAATTTTTTTTTTACATATCCAATTGCAAAATGGTAGTAAACTAAGCCATGAATAATGAGGCTTGAAATCAATGTTCATAGGTCTATCCTTTAAGGGTTAAGGTAATTGACCCATTTCCAACCACTTAAGCAATTAGACATATTTAGAGCATAAGTTTTTCGAGTGCGGAATTTTTCCCATATACTGAAATAGAGTTCGGAAGGATTGTATATTTTTCCAAAATTTTATTATACTAAAATTATTATTATAAATTTTTTAATGAAAGATTCTCTTTGACTTGTAATGGTGATATAAACCTTTCAATTTTTGACCATAGGTTGATTGCAAAATCAACCGAGGGATGGTTGTAATATTGATAGCCTTACAACCAATTATAATCCACCACAACTGCTCCTTGAACTCCACCATAGCTTCACAGAAAAAAAAAATACAACTTCATAGAAAGAAAGCAACCTATAAGGTAGAGGTATCCATTTCCAATCAGGTACCCATTTCCAATTAGGTACCCATGTGCAACCTATAGGGTATTCTATTTCCCACCAAGGCTAGGTTCAATTTCCAACCAAGCCTTGGAATGCGCTCCAACTAATAAGGTCATGAGACATGTCCTAAAGTGGTGAACTTGAAAGCAAGAAGTAGTGAGCATGAAAATAGTTTGACTTAAGATTGGAATTAGAAGCGCCTAGTAATTGTCTATGGGTCTAAAGCACTTTTTGCCTCCCAAAATTCATAGTAATTTCAATTCAAGCAATAAAATTACCAATTTTTTTGCAATCCCCGTCATTTCTATCAATGCACCTTCGAAAATATTTGCTTTGCCTTGCAACACTCCAGACCATGTCCAGCGAGTGCCAGAAATATGAGTTGTTTCATCTTCTTCAGCAGTCTTCTGTTTTTCTTTCTCTCTTTTCTTTTAAATTTCAAAGAGTCCAAAGAGTCGTAGCTTCTGTGACTTCTAAGCTTAAAATCATCACATCAGTCCACCAAGAATTGGTGAAATTATTCTTAACACACAGCTGCATATTCTTCAAATTGTATTGTTTTGTTGAGCCAGGGCGGTCCGTCACAGATAATATCCTGATGCACACTTTATTCTTGCACACACTTTACGATTAACTCTAATTTTGTGGCAAGGACGGAACTCCCATGCACAGACAGCTGGGAATAGCAAAAGTTATAAGTTACAGGAGTCGTATGATCCATAAACTCCTTAACCGTCAAAGACACACTTGACTAATGTAACTTAATCTGCTCTTAAAGTGACCATTTAAGAGCTCATTGCATTTGGAGGAAGCAAATTTTTGTAGGAAGAAAAATGGAGTTGGAATAGAACCCAAGTTTGTTTCATATTTTTTGGACCTTTGTGGAACAACAATGCTAGTAAGGTAAACCAACCCATTGGGGTCAAAAATTGAAGTTTGACCTCTTGCTATTGTTGAAATGTTCCAATTTTTTTCTCACGTTAAGACAAGTGTGAGAAACAACAAGTGTGAGAAACAACAAGTGCAATTGAAATTACATTTTTTCAACAAAGTATGAATTTACTAGGAATTTTTGAAGTGTTTAGTGCATCATGGCTACAAAGAGTCTATAGACTACCCCATAACCAATAAAATCTGAATCCATAATGCTCATCTTACTACCTAATGTAGTCACAATATTTTCTAACATGGAAGGCCCCAAAAGTCAATTCTTATAATGGATTTCACATTGAAAAATTGGAAGTTCCTAATGTCACTATTCACTCCATTATTGTTATGTAAGATATTGATTGTGGTCCAAATCTCACATATTAAAACCCCCACAATGAGGTCATTTCCTAGATGACCGCTATAGGTAATTTGACCACAATGGGTTGTTTTATCTTATATGAGTATGAAAATGCAAGCATGTGAGCTTTGAACATATATATAAATCAATATATTGCAACCATTGAAGGTGTTTATAATGTAAACACCTATAATGTAGGTACCTATATCATAGTTACATTATAATCATGGAAGGGTTCTATAATATAGACACTTATGATACAAGTGTATAGTTTTTTAGGCTCATGTACTCGTGCTCTTAGGTTCACATAATAGAAACCTTCTTTGTGGAATTATTTACTAATTTTTGAAGTTGAAATGTAGAAGTTACAAAAAGTGATGCCCTCTTCAAATGTACACTGTTGGTACAAGCAAACGTAGGACATTTAATCCATCCTACAAAATAGGTTGTACATGGTGAAAATGAAAGAATTTTATCTTGAGGGAAAACACAATTTTTTTATATTTTTCACTTATGACAAAATTTACAAACTTTGAATTTATATTTGCAAATACAATCAGAGGCCCCAAATTAGCTTATGGAGGTGAAAAAAATAGAATTAACATGGTTCAAAATAGGAGAGTTCTTTTTTTTATAGTTACCAAACATTCACCCTGCAAGGAAGGGTTTAATGTCCTACCAAGTAAACCATTTATAAATTATTATAGCCATTGGGATACTTCCCTAATTAACTTAAATGAGGACATTGATCCTCATTAATCCTTAAAGAATAACTAGTGGCTATAGAAATCATCCCTTTGGTTCCCATGTGAATCATTTGCTTAATCCCTAAAGGTCCACGTATCCTCAAAGTGGATGCATCTTGGTCAACCTTGAGTGCAACTTTCAAAATAACTATTTTTGAAATTTGATTTAAATTAAAAACTATAAAGCTTGACAAATTCTGTTTCTACTCTATTTGAAAATTTTGAAAAATGTCAAAAACTAAAAGAGTTATTGCAATTGAAAGCTCCCTCTATTATAATCCAAATAGAATACCATGGTGTGTTTTTCATTCATATTTTTTTAAATTTAATTAAAACTTTAAATATAAAATTATAGTTTTTATTTTTCCTTCATTTATGGTAAAAACAAAATATTATTCTAATATATATTACAACTAATCTAATTTGATTTCCACATTTAGCTTTAAAAAATCACAATAATTTGATTTTTCCATCAAAATTGTTAGAAAAAATATAATGAAAAATGCAATTTTCCACTGGCAAAAATTATTAAAAATTTATAAATCTATTAAATAAAAAGATAAAATTAGTTTAATAGTTGAATTTGACTTCAAGGTCTTTTATGTGGATATAAAAAATAAAATGACCAATTGTGGCTATTTTCACACTAATCTCCATTGCTACTTGTACCTCTTAAAAATTCAAATCCTTTGAATTTTTTTTGCTATTTTTACTTATTTATGTTCAATTTTTGTGACAAAAATGATAACAAATAATTTTTTTTATGAAACAAATTGAAATTTCTCACAATGATAAACAATTTATAATTTCAAGTAATCAAAATATAAGATTTTTGTTTGAACAAAATTTAAAGGCAAAATTTAGATCAAACCAAAAGTTTGGCCATTTCACAATGAATCAAGTACTTTTAAGGTTAAATAAAAATTAGAAAAATACTCATTGGAAGCAAAACTAGTGTAGAAAACCTCCCTGTTTCACAACCAAATTCTAAGGATGAATAGTTGCACTTTTGTCCTACTAGAAGGATTTTTTTATCATCCATTAGACAAAAATGTCCTTGTTAGCATTCAAGGGTTAACTTATCTTATTCCCATAAAAAATCACTACTATGGTCCTAGTGGTACAAAAGCCATTTTCATAATTACCTTGCTAAACTAAAAAAAGTATTGGTGGCTAATTGGTGCTTTAACCCCTAAATGCCCAAATTTTTTTTTGAGTTTCTTAAAATTTGTTCTAAATTGAACAAAGAATCAACATTTTAATAAGTTGTATCCATTTTTTTTAATTGTAACCATATAAATTCAAACTAGACATGTTAGAGATTGCATGTGAACAACAAACACAACAATATCACTTATGGATTGAAATATTATAATGTTTGATTATGAGGGTATTCAAACTATGAAAGTGATTTGAAGTCTTTCAATCCTTTTTTCACATGTCAGATCTAAAAAATTGGTTTCCCTAAAAAATATGAGGTTAAAGGGCATAACAAGCATAACCCTAATCAATTTATGGCTTCATATAATCTACTTTATAATTTTTTTAAACAACTTTTTAATGTGATTTGTTTTACTAAGATCTAGTGTACTTGAGGCTCATTTCTAAGAGCTCTCTACACTAAAAAATCAAGGTTTGTAATGGACACCCTTGCACAAAATCTTCAATAGAAAAATCATAATCATTCCTTTTTCAAAATCAGATTTTTGATGCTAAAAATGGACTTCAAAAAGAATATTTTTAAAATACAAACTTTTAAAAATAATAACTTTATCAATTTTAATATAACTCTAAAATATTGTTGATACTAGAATTTGATTCTTTGGACATTTAGGGATTAAAGTCAAATTTAACACTTCACTTGTATTCACATTATTTGTAAAAAATGTCTTCAAAGAGGTTCATCTAAGTTTGTCTAACTTTATCCACATTTGTAAACATTGTTCCCTATGATTTTTGCAAGAGTTCAATCCACTTCCATAAGATAGAAGTAGCTAAAATCATTACTCTTTTTCACCTATTCTAGATGGATAGTCCAAATGATGAATTTTTTTGGTAAGAATGTTATCTTTCTCAAAAAAAAAATCAATCTCAATTATTTCATTGTTTTTTGACACTCACACAATATTTTATGTATTTTCAAAGTTGAAAGCACGAGTTACCTACTTATGCCACAAGACTCCCCTTCAACCGTCCACCTTTAAATAGAAAGTGCTTCAACTTCCATTGATTGTTTGTGGTGGTTTTGGGTGCATGGTTGCAAAGGAATCAAATGAAATACAAAACTTTGTAAAGATACCACATCACATAAAATAATACCTCAAGGAGTAAAGGACATTTAGAAGATAGGATTCAAGAAGTGAATGTCAAAAATTGCCATTATCTAGTGGATTGCACAAAAATGAAAAGAATAATACATGTAGAAATTCAACTGTATAAAATTGAGCTACATTTTAATGAGAATATTTTGAAAAGAATTGTAAACTTTGACCTTGCAAACTGCAAGATCATAGCTTTTGAAGTTTGAAAAAAATTATAATTTTTTGGTCTTCTCACACATGGTATGCAAACTATGATTTTTTTTAAAGTGAGACTTTTGCAGTGCGCATAGTTTAAAGGAGAGGGGAATTATTGTACAATTTATTGTGTTTGATATAAATTGGCAAAAATTCTAAAAGTAAAAGAAGGTTAGGTTTATGTTGCCCCAAGTCACATGCTCTAAGTTTTTTTAGGTTGAATTATCTTTTTGGTTCATACACATGATTGAAAATAATTTATATTTCAAACACTTCCATTCAAAATTGATTTTGTAAGAACCTCCCTAAATTTCCCATTGTCCCTTTAACCTTAAAGTGGTCAACAATATATTTACATGAAGGCAAATTTTTTTTCCTTATTTCTGAAATACATGGGCAATTTTCATTGAAAAGTGGAAACAATAAGGTGGAATTGCCCAATACCACTGTTTACCCAATTCTGCCACCTACAGGTTCCCTCCCATTTCCATCACCGACCCATCTATTACCACATTTTTATTAACCCCTAGAGGACCAAGGCCTTTTTTCTGCCAAAAAACACTCAAAAATTGCCATATCTACAATAAAAAGTAAAAAAATTTGAAAATTGTTTTTTTTTCTTCTACATCTAACCATAGGATCTTACACTCAACTAGTATGAGAGTGCGCAGAAAAAATTTCAGAATTTTTGACCGCACAGATTGCAAGATATCTGCGTTTAAAGTGAAAAAAACAAGTTTTTCAATACATTGCGAGACAAGAATTTTTGACTTTGAACATTTTTAACTTCAAAATTTTTGCACTATAGGGTTTTGAGCTTTAAATCTTTATAGTGGACAATTGAGTTGAGAGTCCAAGAAAAAAAATCCAAAAAAACTTAATTATCATTCTAAAAAAATTGTTAACTAGAAATAGATATGATATAGAAGGAAAATCTAAAATATTAATATTAATTAGATGGAACTAAAATGAACTAATTCCAATGGTGAGATTGTTCTAGCAAGTAAACTAAACCATGCAAAAAAAATTGGGAAAAATTGCAAAAATTGCATTCAGAAATACATCTTACAAGTTATTTTTCAAGAAGATGCTCTAATTGCCTCCAAAACAAGAATGTCCATGACTTTCTCATACTAAATCCAAATAAAACAAATCAAAGCCCTCCACATAGACAAAAATATTATCTACAAGAAAAAAAAATTCAAAAAAAAAATTCAAAATTTTGCAAATTTTTTTTTGTTGCCCAGATTTTTCCCCCCTCCCATCCCTTGTTTTGAACTTATTTGGTCATAACTTTTGTTCCCGGGCACTGATTGTGAAAAAAATTATATTCCCACGAAGCTTATCAATTTTTCTATCTTCAAAAAAAGTTTCAAAAGATCACGACAAAATTTCAGCCCATAGGTACCTGCCCGAAAACGCATTTGTTCCCCCAAGGGACAATGGTCCTTTAGGGGTTATTGCTTCATCATGATGGCAATGCACTTGGGGAGCGGACACATCAGCTCACTCTTCAACAATAGTCTGGTCATGCTTCAACAAGGGTGTACTCACAGTTTAACATTTTAGCTTTACAAAATCACAAAAAATTCAATTCTTGTCAGAATGTCTTCATTCTTTTTGCAATTGACTCCTCTCAAACAATTCAATCTCCGAAAAATATGAGAGTTCACAAATAGCTTCTCCAAAGTACCTAGATAGCAAATCTGTATGGTAATGGATAGTTCTACCTTACAAGGAACCAAAGGACCACGTCCCTGGCGGAAGCATTTTTTTTTCTAATATTTTCAACAACTAAAAACCAAACCAAACCCAAGCAAAAGACTATGCAACTGAGCACAGCCACACAACCTGGGACTGAGCCTAGAAAGGCATGAACTAAGGCAATTTATGAATACGAAACTTTAAAAAATAAATTTAACACATGGACAATTATGAATACAAAACTTTCTGTAGAATGCTTTAACCCCTAAATGCCTGAGGCACCAAAATATGGTGTTTGCAAAACTTTGAAGTTAAATAAAACCTAACCAATTTTTTATTTTTAGTAATTTATATTTTTAGAAAGTTTTTTACTAAGTCTAGTTTTAGCACCAAAAGTCTGATCTTGAAAATAAATGACAGTGATTTTTCTATAAGAGATCTTGTGCAAGGGTACCTTGTGCAATCTTGACTCTCCGTAGTGTTAAAAGCTCTTGGAAATGAGCCTCAAATACACTAGATCTTGGAGAAAAAATCACATTCTAAATTCATTTTAAAAAGTTGTAAAGTGAATTTTGAGAAGCTGTAAATTGATTGGGGTTATACAAGTTAGGCTTCTTAACCTCATATTTTTTTGGTCACCATAGTTTTAAATTTGATTTGCGAAAAAGACTTCAATTCTTTTTTGCAATTTTAACACCCTCATAGTCAAACATTATAATCTTTCACTCCATAAGTGATATTGTTGTGCTTTCTTTTCCTATGCAATCTCTAGCATGTCTAGTTTGAATTTGTACGGTTACAATTTAAAAAAATTTGATACATCTTGTTAAATTGTTGGCATTTTGTTCAATTTGGAGCAAATTTCAGGAAGCTGGAAACAGGCCTTGGGCATTTAGGGGTTAAAGCCCCAATCCAGACAATATTTTTTTCTGGTAGCATCAAGGCAAACACTATGTAAATTTTTTATTTTAAATATTCAATATTTGACCAGAAGAAGGTCTTTGTTTTTTATTTTCCCAATTTTCAGGAGGTATGCGCCACACAGAAATAGTCTCATTGACCCAATTATTGACAAACACGAAATAATGGTTCATATGATCTTAATTTTTACTAAAACTTTTCCAAACATTTTCATAAGATAGAAAAACTTGTGAACTTTCTGAGAATATAATTTTTATTTTAATCCATGCCCAGGAGTAAAAGTTATGCTACAATAACCTCAAAACAAGGGAGACTGGGCAACCAAAAAATCCACAAAAAATTGAAATAAAAATTGAAATTTTTCCCTTGTAGATTATATATTTTTTTCTAAATCGGAAGTTGTGATTCATTCCATTTGGATTAAAGATGTGAAAGTTATGGAGCTTCTTGTTTTGAGGGCAATCATAGCAACTTCTTGAAAGAAATATTTTTCTTTCACTTTGAATGTTAATATCTTTCAATCTATATAGTCAAAAATCACAAAAATTTATCAAGCGCGCGCACACACAAATAAATAAATATATCAAATTGTTGTAGATTCCTATATTAATTGTCTATCATTTGTGCAATATAGATTTTTAATACTTTGTTTTTCAAATAATCTATATTACAAATAGTTTTGGTGTGTTTCACCTCAAAAAGTAAAATTTTCAATTCAGAAAATGACCCCACAAAATGGACTTCAATAAACAAATTAAACTAATATCTAAAATAATAATTATAATTATAATTAAATTGTTGACAGTACAAGAAGAAATATCTTATATACAAATTACAAATATTTAATCTACAATTGATTTGAAAAGGAATTTTGAAATTTGGTTGTAAATTTTATTAATAAATATTGATTAGTGTAGTAATGAATAAAACCATTTAGTCAAGGACACAAAATACCAACGTCATGTGAGAATAAGCATATACAACACATATTCACTAATAAATCTCATAATTATGTAATTCAAAAGTTTTTCTAATAAAGTTATACCAAACTTTGCCAATATTTGAATTTGTATGATTGAGTTTTCCTTCATTTTGTCTTCAACATATGTTATTCCTATATCTTTGATGTTTTTGCAATGAAAATTAAAAGCTTTTAGGAAGTACCACGAAATCCTTGGGGATATTAGGAGACTTTGAGAATTCCATATATAGTTTAGAAGAGCTATTTGAGGGTTTGAAATAGCTATATAAAATATCATAGAAATAATATAAGATACTAGGTAGATATACCTAATTTTTAAATTGTCATTTAAAAAAAACATTGTTGATAATTCTACTTATGTGAAACCAAAAAAATTTAAAGGATTTTAATGTGGATCACAATTAAATAACAATGGTCTTTAATTTTTTCTACACCTTGTACGTCCTCCAATAAGCTCATGATCATACTCACAACCTTTTTGTTTACCTTATGTAAAGGTTATGATTAACACTTGAATGTCAAAAAATTTATTGTGGAAGACTTTAGGCATTCAATATTTGGGATTAAATATTCCATGGTATGGGTAGGAGTTGTTTCAAAAAGTTCAACTCTCTTCATCATAGGCTCTACAACATTTTCAATGTTTGAAAATATTCTTCATGAGTTTTCTATTCTCTTGTTTCTTTAGAGACTTTTGCACTTTGTGTTAAAAGGACTAATGCCATCACTAGAGAAGACTACTTCCTTCTAGTGGTCAAATTGTGACTTGTATAACTTATGTGCAACCCCCTCAACTATGGTGTCTTCTATTCCATTATCAAATCTGATGCACAATGGGTTTTTTTTCTTTCTATTACATGATACCATTTGTGGATTCCATGTCTTTTGTGTACAATATTTTTGTCTATAGCATTTCTATTCAATTATGTAATTTCTACCAATTTAGACATTTTAGACTTAGGAATTTTACATTTGTTTTACCCTAAAACTATTCAAATATTATAAAATATTCATTTTGAATGAATTGTATACAAAAGTGGTCACATAGGGTAGATGTTGCATCTACTCCATATCCTCATCTATTCTTGCCTTGGTACTCATCCTAGTACCAACCTATTTCATGACTTGTACAATTTCTTATGAAAGATTCTTCTCAATTTATACTTGTATCAAATCATTTGTATGTTGCAAAAATTTTGAGTTGCAATGGGATATATTATAATAGATTCTTTCAACTTTGTTTAGCTTCGTTTAAATTCAAAACAAATCAAATTGATGGTCAAAACTTGAGACGAATGATAATATTTCAAAGTTGTCAATACAACCTACTAGTGATAATCTTTCAACCATTTATTATGAAGTCTACATTTAGTATTGGCAAAGCCACTTAATTTTTTCTACATGCTCACAAAGTCAATAATGTCCATACAATAGATATATTCAATTGAGCATCTTTTGATAGTGGGTGGTTTTAAGTAAAGCATTGAGAAAAGAAATGTTGCAATGTGAATTTCCTAAGGGGTTAGCGTATTGTAGTTATGCCAAAAAAATTTATTACATGGAAATGGAACATCCAAGCAATGTACACCAAATGTAGTTTCTAAAACCCTTTTGAATAAAAGTGCCATGTGATGTGCAAATTAATAAGTAGAAAGGAACAAATGAATCTCTGAATCCCTTTTTTGATTTAACTTGACTTATTTAGTATGTAGTAACACTAAAGTTGAGATTTGGTCTTTTATGAATGAAGGACAATTATATGTGGAAAATATTATCTTGGAGATAGTCTTAGCAATAGACAATAGATAGAATTGTATTGGTAGCTTGGACAAGGGCATAGGCAATTGTAAAGGACTAAATGGATTTTAGAATCATTCTCTTGATTTGACTTGCCTTCTTGGCATGTAGTGGCATTGAATGTTAAATTTTTATTTTTTTTATTTGGTGTCATTTGACATTGATCTACATTAATGAAAGATAATAATATGTGGGGAATATTATCTTGGGGAAGATCCTAGCAATGAGCAACGGATGAAATTGTATTGGTAACCTGGTTAAGCCTATAGACATCACCACAAATATTTATAAAATGATGGATAGGTTGTGTAGTGACCCAACACAAAAGTATTCTATTGAATTGTTAATCCATGAGCGTCCATTGTAAATCTTAAAATCAAACCATGGTTGCTACTCAAGTTGGCCTTGTTGATTATAAAATAAGATCCATGAGAAGTGGCCGTTGAAATTGCGAGAGGGTTAGAGAGGACAACTTTGGAGAAAATTGTGGAAGTTTTCACCATATAGTTTACAAGGTTATAATGGTCAAATGTGAGTTGGAAGAAGCCAAATATGGGGTGCTTGGGTGCTTAGGGGTTAAGTGGTATTCCCAAATTAATGTACATTGTGTGAGAGTAATTGGTATAAACATCAACTTGCTATAACATTATTAGGATAAATTTAGAATTTATATAATTGATTAATAAGATTTCATATTTATTTTGAAATGGTGTAATGTGGCCCTATGGTGCCAGAAAAAAAGAGTTGGACTTTTCTATATGTGGGAAAGATTTTTCTACTGCCTTTAATTTTTTTAGAATATTTATAAAATAATTTAGAACTTTAGTCAAAGTTTTAATTTGGGATGAGGAATAGCATTATGTAGTTTTTAAATTCAAAATTTATTATTGAAGAAAAAAATTAATTAAAAACACAATATATTTTATAATTCAAATTCTACTAGATGGAGCTTGCAATTGCAATATTTCATTAGATTTTTGGGTTTCTTTAAACCTTTAAATAGAAAATAGAGAAATAACTTGTCAAAATTTATTTTTTTAGATTTAAATCAAATAGATATTTTGAAGTTACAACGAAGTTTGACAATCTAGTTTTAAAATTAGAGTTAGAATTATAGGATTCAAAAAAATTAGTATTAGAGGCATGTATTAGCATAGGCCCTAAATCTTCTATTGTCCAAATCTCATATTGCAAGATCAAGCTACACTATTGATTATAGAGTAAATTTTTATAATTTTCACTAAAAAGTTTAAAGATCAAAATTTTGAGTTCTAATTGTGGTAATGTTTTGAAATTTTGAATTGACCTATTTATTCGAGTCATTTTCAAGGGTCAGTTTTTGAACTTAAAAAGTTAGTTTTTGAGGTCAAACATACTTGTAAGCCATGAACTAAAGAATATTTTCAAAGAAAAAACAAGTTTATATGCATTTCCGGACATGTTTGTATTCAATCATTCAAAATTTTAATGTTTGGTCTTTTAGGGGCTAAGGTATGTTTATACTTTTTATTACAAGTACTACTAGAAAAGCGAATATCTATAAGTAACTCCAACGTTTTTTTAGGCAAGCATAAACTAAGAGCCTTCTCATCTTAGGTTCTATGTCAAGTTTTGAAGAATAGGCTGAGTTGCTCCAAAACTATGTATTTCCATTAGAAAAGTAATTTTATAAGCAATAAAAGATTTGGGATTCATGTGAGTTTGTGCAAATGGAGTGATATGTCTTTTGAATTTTTCAATATTTTAGTGAGGCAAGATTATATTAATTTTTAGTGGTTGGTTATTTTTTAGTTTATATTTGTGTAAAAATATGCATGTAAAATACCGCAGTTGTAGGGCAAGGTTGGTATAATATAAATTTTAAAATAGATTTTGGAATTTTAGGTTAATTATTTTTTCAAAGACAAAAAAATTGTATGGTGAAAAAAAATTATTGACCAAAAAATCCTATTTTTAGCATCTATCAAAACTTATTTTTCATAAGAAAATAAATATATAGAAGAGAAGTACCAACCTTACTCTACACTTAAGATATTGACCACAATATTGGTAATATTGTTTAGTGTTTGGTTTATAGCTCTTTTAGGTATTGAGAGTTATTTATATAGGACAATAGTAATGGGTACATGTGTAGTTCTTCCAAGATTCATTGTTAAGACAATTATAGGTTTTATAGTCCAACTTGTTAATTTGACATTTTGTATTTACCCCTAAAGTCCCAAAGTTCCTATGGGGGATTCTTGGGATTTTGGGTAGGCTTGTGTGATTTCAGTTTTTGAAATAATTTTTTGAAACTTTTTTTGAAGATAAGAAATCAAATCAGCTTTCTAGGAATATAATTTTTATTCAATTAGTGCCCAGAAACAAAAGTTATGCCACCATAAATCCAAAAAGCAACTCGAGGGGCAGCTCAAAAAAATCACAAAAAGTTATATTTTTAATTTTTAATTTTTAATTTATAAATTCTTTCTCAAAGATTATATATTTTTTTACATTGAAGTTTTGATTCATTTTGTTTGGACTAGTGATGAGAAAGTTATGAACAATCTTAGTTTTGGGGCAATCTAAGCATCTTCTAAAAAAACTTGAATTTGTCACTTTAAATGCAAATATTTTGCAATCTAGAAGGTCAAAGTTCTTGAATTTTTTCACACATTCTTATACTAGTGTAGTACAAGATGTATAAAAATACAATTTTTAAAGTTTTTTGCTCTTTGCAATAGAAATGATAGTTTTGAGTGGATTTTGATAGAAAAAAAGGCCTTAGGACTTTAGGGTTAATGCTTTCTATTTATTTGTTTTTGCATCTACTATTTATTGTGAAAATTTGTCATTGCAAAATGTAAATTTGATGACTAAATTGTTTGTGACGTTTTCTGGTAGTTTTTTTTGGTGATTCATCATTGATTTGGAGATTTGTCCAAAAGTTGTTTGATAATTGGTAATGGATGCTTTATTTTCTATCCATTTATTGATGGATAGAAATTTGTAGGTTTGTTTTGTATTTAGTTGTCTTCATCATTTTTTTTGTTTATGTATGATTGTAGGAATTTGATCTAGGGCCTTCACATGGAAATCAATCATCTTTATGAAAATAAAAGGTAGTAGGGTGTGCATGTTCATAGTCAATTTCTAGAAGCCTATGTTATTTTTTATCACGTGTTGCTACTACTACATTTGCATTGTCATTTCTTCTAATATTAGAAAACACTTTGACTTTTAAAATCACAAGTATAATAGTGCGGTTTGTAAGTATATTGATAATAGATTGAAGCATTATTTTGTCTTGGTGGTTGCGTTGTACAATAGGTTGTAGGTGTCTTATTTGGTTTATTATAAGGTATATGGAGTTTAATTTGGCTTGAAGATATGAACAAGTTATTGAGGGAATTTAGTAGTTAAAATTTGTAGTAGTCTATGTTTGACATTGGATTTTGTGCAAAGGATGTTTTGTAGATTTGGAAGTCGGGTAGATAGATCTATTTTCCATCTAGATTTTATATTCCATAAGTTGTTGTTTCAACCATCTAATGTCTAAAACCTATTGGTTTGGGTGGGATGAAGAATTCATTTGTGTAGTAGTAGTACATGGGTGTGTATTTAAGTTGCAAGAATGTTATTGTATTTGGGTAGTTTGGAATGATTAGTGGATGGTGAGAGGAGTTCAAGAGGTAAAGTTCTTAATTTTGTGTGATTATAAACGTGTATATTAGTTGGTGTGCTTAGGATGATTGTAAGTATGGTGTGGGCATTTGAAATTCTAAAGATAGTTGGTATATGTTTGCAAATAACATATTGGTGCCTATTGTATTTTGATGTTGTTGAATATATGCATACAATTATTAGATCTTTAGAGCATTTCTTTTTGAAGTACAAGGTTTTTGTGGGTTTAAAGATGGGGGGTATGGTATTACTTTGGATCTAACATAACTAGGATTCTAAAATGATTAGAATTTGTTTTTGGCAACTTATTGGTCCAATGAATGGCTTCTATAGTTGTGTCTTGATTCAGTGGGTGGATGAAGCCTCTTTGTATCCACTAATGTGTGAATTGAAGACTTTTCTTGGATGAAGATTGTAGGATTGTATGCATTGGGTTGGGCAAGTGGTTGGAGAGAGAAGTAAGAGTGATATAATATAATATATTTATATTGTATCATGACCCTTGTTGTAATATGTTATAAGTATGGTTGTGTTTTCATCCTAAATGTTTCATCTTGTTGTCCCAAATTTTTTCATTCGATTTCGTAAGACTTCAACTAGCTATCCAAAACTGTGCTAGTATATTATAATAGCAATTGTGGTAATGTGTATTAGTTATTTAGCAAGGGATTATTTTTTGGATTTTTGTATATGTGTCTTTGATATAGTTAACTTACTTAAGTTCCAAATTATTGTAGAGGTGGTTTAGTAGGTGTGGATAGGTATAGTATTGATTCCAATACCATCAATTTAATCTGTCCGTAGTAATTGTGATGAGAAGTTATCCATTTTTGTTGTATAAATGAGTTTTTTCCAAGTGGAAACAATTGAGTTTTCATTTTATTTTTTATGTCTTTGTCTTGGTTGCATTCATTACAAGTGAATGTTATGCAAGGGAGTGCTATTGTTTGGGAAATGTGCCATGGGTCTTTGAGTTATGCTTTGTAGAAATGTTTAGCAACTAATGCTTAAAGGTGTTGATGTTTGCAATTTTTATAGTATTGATGCAGTGAGTGTAGGTTATGATTTGTGATAGTTACTTGTGTTTGTGGGAATAGGTAATCAATTGTCATCCATTTGATGTATATTTTGTTGTGAGGTTCCATCTATTTACATTTAACTTCAAAATTATCATTTATCAAGGTTTTATTTTATTGTGGTCAATGTGTGTTGTATTTTTAAGGTCTATTATGGAATGGATGGGGTAGTTATTTTGATGTTTTACAATATGTTGAGGTAGTATTGTAGTTGGTAGGATGGATATTTGGGTGATTTGTGTGGCTAGGGATGTGTGTGTGTTGGGAATTTGGTGAGTTTCTAATGTTTTGGAATATTAGGAGGTGTCACGCCTTCTTCTCTCCATTGTCAATCTTTAAAAAATGGAGTTGTAACACTCTCTCTGACTTGCAGAGGTTTGCAGAGGTTCCATTCTCTAAAGACTAAGAAAGGTGATTACTCTCCTCTTGAGGTAAAAATGGGTGTGAAGAGCATTTTTGCATGTGAAGATTTTATTTGGCTTTGACCTTTCATATGGTGCTTTCACCCAATGTTGCTTTCAATGCAAATCCTTCTCATTTAAAATTTAAAATTAGCTACATTGATGCTCAAAGTCATCAATTATAGAATCATTCATTGCATCAACGCTCACCCTAAATCCGTTGATTATGATTTGGTTGTTGCATCAATGCTCAAAAATCCATGAAAAATTATTGTATGGATCTTTTTTTGTACATGCACACTTCTCTCTAGTTTCCATGCCAATTTCCATTTCTATGCTTCATATAGCCCAAAAGGCAGTGTAATATCTTCTTCATGGAAAACAACTCTCAAGTGACTCCTCTTTTCACTCCACAACTTTTCATTCTTTGTAGAAGTTAGTTCATTCTCGGAGAAGGTGTGACAACCCCTATTGGTATTGAGTCTTGTATATCAGTAGTGTTTTGGATTTGGATTTGGAGGTTTGGTTCATGTAGTAAATATAGGTGTTGATTGTCTATAACATTAAATCTAGTCCAAGGTCCATTAAATTCATTTCTAATAAAACCCCTAACCCACATTTAAGATAGAACCACCCATTACAACCACAGTCCCATCACCAATCAATAGGGGGTTTGAAATTCAAGAGAGGTTGGACTAATTTCCAAACATGAGTTTTTGATTTCTGCCCATCAATTCTTCCATTCTTTTCATGACACATCTGCTTGGTTTGGTGTGCCAAAGTGAACTCTTAAATGAGCAGTTTTGAAATAGTCTACACATTGGACATAGGTCTAGACCAACTTTTGCCTTCCAAAGTTTATAGTAATTTTAGTTGAAGCAATAAAATTACCTGATTTTGGCAATCCCCTTCATTTCTATCTTTGCACTTGTGAAAATATTTCCTTCACCTTTCTACACTCCACACATCTCCACTGTTGCTTATTTGGTCGTTTATGGGTGGTTCTACCTGCAGGACGTTAAATCATATCATCAAAGGTGGGCCTAACATGATAAAATTTGTATTTTAGGGATAAAAGTTTTTTAAAAAGGCCCCCTATTTTGAACCAATGTTGTAGACTTTACTTAGCCAATTTGGGGTCTTCGATTGCAAATATGGGGAATTTCATTAAAATGGTGATTATTATGTGACTTTGGCATTCTCACAGTTCAGACCGAGCGGTTTGAACTCTACTAGTGTCCTAGATTTTTGAAATCTACATCATTACTAGATATTTGAAATCTAGGAAATATGTAAAATTTTTAAACCAATTGGTCTGAAATCTACACCTTTTCTAGATTTAATACATCTAATAGTGGTATAGAGTCCACAAATCTAGGACACTAATAGATTTCAGACTGCCCGGCCTGAACTGTGGGAATGGCACACTGTGAAAATGGCACATGGAATATCGCCATTTTAATGAAATTCCCCATAAATATGAATTCAGAATTTGCAAAAAAAATCACATGTGACAAATTAAAAAATTCTTGTGTTTTCCCCAGGTTAAAAAAAATCCCATGTTTTTCCCGGGTTAAAAAAAATTCCCGTGTTTTTCCCAGGTTAAAAAAAATTCCCATGTTTTCCCCAGGTTAAATCCACCTCACCAGGCCCACCTTCCATGGCACAATTTAACATCCTGCGTTCTACCTTACTTGCATCCACATATCACAATGTTATTAGAAGGCCGTACCGAACCGATATGGCATGGTCACTGCAGCTCTCAATGATCCAATTTTTAAGTTAGTTGCAAAAATGAATTCTTTCCTTTCCATTTGCCCACAAAAATGAATGAAAAATGATTTTTTTTTAAATTTAAATTTTTTAAATTTTTTTTAAAGCCCACCATACCTTTGTTTGCAGAAGTGGTGGCAGCAGCCATCTGCAGTCCATGCGTAACGGGCTCGCATGCATTCGAGAGATCCCTTCCCTTCCCTTGCCTTGCCTTGCCTTGCCTTTGGCTTGATGCCTTGATCTCCTTGTCCTCTGTTTCAGGAATTCAGGTGACCTAAAATAGCAGTCCCTATCCAATTAGTGCGGCTCTCATGAAAACCAGGTGACTCACTCACTGGTAGGAATATGAATGAATATTTGAATGAATGAATGGGGATCCACCATTTAGAATCTGGTGGTAACTTACCCTAAACTTAACTCAGGTCAAGAAAACCAAAAATCATTCACCTATTCCTAAAGTTTTTAAATTATTTTTTCGGAAGAAGATGCACCCATTTTTAGCAACCACGGGTAAAGCTCACTGGAGTTTCCTTTCTGGCTGGTCCAATTATAAGGCCCGGGTGAACTTGCCCCCCTCTCTTGGTGCCCAAGGGAAAACACTGAATTTTTTTTATTTGCCACACATGATAAAATTTGCAAGTTTTGGATTCATTTTTGCAATCAAAGGCCCCAAATCAGCTAGCGGTGGTGTAGTTGATAATGAGATCAAGCACTAAAAAGGGGTCTTTTTATTTATTTTTACATGCACCCCGAGAATCACGAGCAAGGGGGTCAATTCACCCTGTCTGAAATATAAGGTGTGTCTGAGACTCAAGAAACGATTTTAGAGCTCTTACTACCAAACACAAAAACTTTGACCCTTCCTAACTTTCACATACAGTATTCAAATGCCGGGTTCTTTGGTGCCTCGTTCCACTTGCCCACAAGGAAAGCAATGAAAAAAATTTGACCAGTGTAATAATTATAGTAACTAGCCGCAGCAGCAAAAAAAGTGGCGGTTCAGGGGGTGGCCACCACCTTCCTATAGAGAATTGACCATCCCAAAGACCAATCTCAATTGACTGTACTGAAAAAAAAAAAATTTAAAAAAAGACCAATCTCAATTGACTGTACTGAAAAAAAAGACCAATCTGATCATTTTTTTTTTAAAACAAAAAAAAGGACTTGGAGTGGAATTGAAGAGTCCTCGCCCTGACAGACCCAGACCGTGATAGATGGGTGCCTCACGTCCTTCATCATTTTTTTTTTATAAGTTTTTATAAATTTTTCAAACTACCCCCCCTTCCCCCTATTGTGGCTATTTGCAGACAGTCTGTGACGGATGATTGAGTGTGATCCCTGATAATTAGGCTGCAGGCAGGTGGAGACGGGGCGGGCATAGGGGGCGCTAGTAAGTGACTCTTGTAGTGAGTTCACTACAGTACTGGTAGTCAGGACTGTAGTAAGGTCAGTACAGTAGTCCAAGTCCAACATGTGGTGCAAGGCCTCTGCAGGCCCTGCCCCCCCTTCTGGAAGATTTTTCATTCGTTATCAGCCACGTAATTGAATAAGAAGAATAAGAATGATAATGTTGGAAATAAGAGAGAAGAAGAATAAGAGGGGGGGAAAAAACATACAGCTGACACGTGGGTTCTGTTTTTAGGCTAACGTCTGAGGCAATGGATTCACACCAACCGTTAAGGTAAGCTTTATTATTCCTCCCCTCACTGGCCCTGAACCCTAGAACCCTTTTAAGAACTGATTGATTGCATCTGGGGGGGAGAGCGAAACTCTTTGAAACAATTTTGAGTCAAATTTGGTAGGAAGAGAAATGGAATTGGGATCTAACACAAGCCGTTTCGTATTTTTGGGACCTTTGTGGAGTTAGTTACGAATTTTTGAAGTTCGAATGCAATGGTCACGAAAAGCAATCACCTTCTTGAACCCTAAAACCCTTTTAGATTGCATTTGGGGGGAGAGCGAAATTGCTTTGAAACAATTTTGAGTCAGATTTGGTAGGAAGAGAAATGGAATTGGGATCTAACACAAGTCGTTCCGTATTTTTCAGACCTTTGTGGAGTTAGTTACGAATTTTTGAAGTTCGAATGCAATGGTCATGAAAAGCAATCACCTTCTTGAACCCTAAAACCCTTTTAGATTGCATTTGGGGGGAGAGCGAAATTGCTTTGAAACAATTTTGAGTCAGATTTGGTAGGAAGAGAAATGGGATTGGGATCTAACACAAGTCATTTTGTATTTTTGGGACCTTTGTGGAGTTAGTTACGAATTTTTGAAGTTAGAATGCAATGGTCATGAAAAGCAATCACCTTCTTGAACCCTAAAACCCTTTTAGATTGCATTTGGGGGGAGAGCGAAACTGCTTTGAAACAATTTTGAGTCAAATTTGGTAGGAAGAGAAATGGGATTGGGATCTAATACAAGTCGTTTTGTATTTTTGGGACCTTTGTGGAATTAGTTACGAATTTTTGAAGTTAGAATGCAATGGTCATGAAAAGCAATCACCTTCTTGAACCCTAAAACCCTTTTAGATTGCATTTGGGGGGAGAGCGAAATTGCTTTGAAACAATTTTGAGTCAGATTTGGTAGGAAGAGAAATGGGATTGGGATCTAACACAAGTCATTTTGTATTTTTGGGACCTTTGTGGAGTTAGTTACGAATTTTCGAAGTTCGAATGCAATGGTCATGAAAAGCAATCACCTTCTTAAACCCTAAAATCCTTTTAGATTGCATTTGGGGGGAGAGCGAAACTACTTTGAAACAATTTTGAGTCAGATTTGGTAGGAAGAGAAATGGGATTGGGATCTAACACAAGTCATTTTGTATTTTTGGGACCTTTGTGGAGTTAGTTACGAATTTTCGAAGTTAGAATGCAATGGTCATGAAAAGCAATCACCTTCTTGAACCCTAAAACCCTTTTAGATTGCATTTGGGGGGAGAGCGAAACTACTTTGAAACAATTTTGAGTCAAATTTGGTAGGAAGAGAAATGGGATTGGGATCTAACACAAGTTGTTTTGTATTTTTGGGACCTTTGTGGAATTAATTACGAATTTTTGAAGTTCGAATGCAATGGTCATGAAAAGCAATCACCTTCTTGAACCCTAAAACCCTTTTAGATTGCATTTGGGGGGAGAGCGAAATTGCTTTGAAACAATTTTGAGTCAGATTTGGTAGGAAGAGAAATGGGATTGGGATCTAACACAAGTCATTTTGTATTTTTGGGACCTTTGTGGAGTTAGTTACGAATTTTTGAAGTTAGAATGCAATGGTCATGAAAAGCAATCACCTTCTTGAACCCTAAAACCCTTTTAGATTGCATTTGGGGGGAGAGCGAAACTGCTTTGAAACAATTTTGAGTCAAATTTGGTAGGAAGAGAAATGGGATTGGGATCTAACACAAGTTGTTTTGTATTTTTGGGACCTTTGTGGAATTAGTTACGAATTTTTGAAGTTCGAATGCAATGGTCATGAAAAGCAATCACCTTCTTGAACCCTAAAATCCTTTTAGATTGCATTTGGGGGGAGAGCGAAACTGCTTTGAAACAATTTTGAGTCAGATTTGGTAGGAAGAGAAATGGGATTGGGATCTAACACAAGTCGTTTTGTATTTTTGGGACCTTTGTGGAATTAGTTACGAATTTTTGAAGTTAGCATACAATGGTCATGAAAAGCGATCACCTTCTTGAATGTACAGTGTTGGTACATTGAAGAAAGGAGAATGTACCTTTGTGTTAGTGGTTGATTTTAGAGTAGAGTTACTATTTAGAGCACCCTACCTCAATGTGGGTACCCTTGTTTCTAATACTACACTTAATATCCATTTTTATGAAATCTACAAACTTGAACATAGAAAGGTACTAAGGTGAAAACACCCAAAAACGTCAAAATAAGCAATTTCACATAGTTGAAGGCATCTTTTATAGAAGCAATGTTTTTGTAGTATTAGCAATTAAAAACTAGGAATTTATTTTAAATTATGATTTTCAAACAAGATAGCTATAAATTTCAAAGTAGAACTCTTTAGGCCACTTAAACCGTCACATAGCTTGATCCTAATACCAAAATTTAGAAAATTAGTAATCGACAAATTGCAATTAAGTAAAGCAATGGTTTAAAAGCACTTTTAGGGACCCTTTCAATGACAATCTACTTGTGAGGAGTGAGTAAAGGGATATATTGGGGTGTTTTCATCTTACATGTGTTGGTTTGGGTTACCAACTTGCAATCAATATTTTACCTAGAACTTCTTGATTTATTCGATTTGAAAAATTCAACACCTTGGTTTGTCAATCCACTATAAATACTTTAATATATTGATTTTACATAAGATGTTTGCTCAATTTTTAAAGAGTTGAAAATAGGTGCACTCATTACACCAGTGACAACCTTTAGGTTAGAAGTGGTTTAGCCAATATTTTCATGTGATGACAATTGAAGTTTCTAAACACATTGACAAATATAGGGATCCACTTTCAGACCATTGGGGCTATTTGAAGCCGTGTTGGAAATATTGAAATGAAGCATCTAAGTCTTTTCAATCCATTGGTGAGTCTTAGGTTTGAACTAATTTAGCCAATACTAGTGTGGCCTATGTCATTGTCATTGCCAAAATAAAAGTGAAAATAAATTTGTAATTTGTAGAAACTTTGAAATTCAATTTTTTTTAATGCACAAAGGAGTGCAAGGACTTTTGTTGTGGCATTTGGACATGCCATGTAAAAGTTTTTTTTTTTTCCAAAATAAAAAATAATTTAATTCAAATTTCTAATTCATAAAAACTTTGAAATTCAATTTCATTCACACCGTATTGTAGGTTCAAATGCCACAAAATAAAGTCTGTGCACCTTGTGAAGAGTTTTCCAACACAATACCAAGAATGCCACATGACACCTCACACTTTCTTAGATCTCACCATATCAAACCAACACAACAAAAGGATAAATTTTGAGTGATACCTAACAACAAAAAGTTTTCAAGGGAAATCAACGAGGGAGTTGAAAAGTTATTTTAGTGAACTACTAGGGCTTACAAAAATGAGCATCAAATAATTTCATAATTTTTGATGTTGCACAAGAATCCACATGATGCATAGGTAGTAATGCATAATGATAATTGGCAACTAGTGGAAGATGAGCCGGTTCATTTATGAACTTTTTTAATATTTTAAGTAAAATTACAAATGAATAGATGAAGTCCCAATATAAATCTAATTCTTTTTGAGCTTGAATATCTATGTAAAAATTCATGTTACTGAGGTCACGTAATGTGGAAATGGGCCCTTCCAAATTTTAACTAAGTATCATATAGACTTTAAAGTGGCAAAGTGTCAAGGACAATAAAAACTTCATTGAAAGAATTTTTAAAATAAAACCCAAACATGTACCTATTGGAAATTTAATTCCTTTATGATGACACAATTTATGTCCAAATTTAGCAATGGCAAGTATGATGTTCACCTTAATTTACGATGTTTATTCATAAGAATAATTTAGATACCAATTATATTTGATTTTGAAATATCTTCAACATTAAAAAACTACAAGTCTTAACATTAAAAAAAATATAGGGCATTGAGATTGAGAGAACAAATTTTTGAATGGTAGACTACTTGGCATATATGCTGGAAGAAGATAAAATCCCTAAAAAGCCTGTAATACTTACTTGACTCGTATGAAGTTGTACTCAAGTTGTTGATTTTTAGTTCAATAATTGAAATTCTTTTTAGCTATATTTTAAAAAGGCATATGTTTTGTTTATGAATAAAGTATTTATGAATACAAGAGGCATTTTAGAATAACAACTTTACCAAAATAAATTGTATTACTCGATCTTTATATGTACTAATGAACATGTAATGCAATTTTTTTTGGTACTAGTTTGACCTATATTGGATCAAGATTATATGGTCCTTGAAAATGTTGATTGGTAATAGGATCATAAATGAAAAGAGAAATCTAATCTCTAAATTTTGTTTAAATCCTAAAAGATCAAGTAGCATGTTTTGGCAACATAGTATTTCTGGTCATTCATTTATAAACAAAATTTTCATTTTTTTCTTAAAAAATTTCATACAATATGTGATCAAGGAATATCTTCAAGGCTCAATGATTTTGATAACTCTTGACTACATGGTTAAAAAGTTATTGTATGATGTGTAGTTTTCGTTGCTTCTTAAGTAGATCAAAAATTCATTTCACTAAAAAAAATAATAATTTGAACTTGGTTTTGTAGATTTATATATGTGTGAAAATGGTTGAAACATTCCATTTTGATTAACGAGATGAAAGTTGTGAGGAGTATTAGTGTGTAAGTAATTATAGAATTTCTATTCTAAAATTAACTTTGAAGTCCTTTAGTTAACTCATTTTTGGAAAAAAATAAAATAGAAATTGTTTATTACAAACATTGAAATTGGAATTTTTTAATTCTATATCTACATTATGAACAATTTAGCATTTTAAATCGTACTCTACTTCTTGCTACTTACTATTTTTTTCAAACATGAATATGAAATATTTTTTATTGGAAATTTTAAAATGTATTCCCAAATTGCTTTTTCATCATATTATGGAGAGTTAAAAAGTATAGGATCTACATAATTTTGTGTAAAAACTTCGATAGATGAAACCTAACCATTTGGGAAGAGTTTACTATTTTTTGAAATCCAAGCATCATAATTTTGCAATTTGTAAGTTTTTTTAATTTGAAATTCTAAGAGGGTGTATTCTAAGAAGTTAATTAAAGAATCATAGTTTTGGGATTTGTTAACCCCTAAAAGACCAACATGCATTCTTTGGCGATATAGAAATTTTGGGCAAGTACATGTGACTAGAGATTTGCATATTTTAGGTTGAAATTTTAATAGAAGGTGGAAATAAGGAATATCTTTCATATGCACCAAATTTCATGACATTTGGAAATATGAATAAAAAATTATGGCTGAATATGTTACTTTTTTCCCCAGCTAGACATTTTAGGCAAATTTAACAAAAATCACATTTTTTGAAAACAAAAATCTGAAATTGATTTTCTAGAATTGTATATATACACGTGGAAAGCTTTGAATCATTCCATTTGATCAATGAAATGAAAGTTACGAGGAGTTTTTGTTTGCGGGTAGTTATGAATTTCCTATTCTAAAATAAACTTTGAAGTCCTTTATCTTACTCAATTTTCAATATTTTTTGACAAAATTAAATTCATAAGATGTAGATTGTTTATTACAACATTTCAACCATTGGAATTGACATTTTTCAATTCCATAACTAAATTCTTAACAATTTTGAATTTTGAATCATTCTCTATTTCTTTCTACATACTATTTTTTCCCTATATGTTGTACAATTCCAAATGGTATAAAAATTTTCAAGCATGTGGGCGACTTGTCTAGAAAAGAGTATCCAAAGTAGCACCACCATTTTGAACATTTTCCATAGAAGAGTGAGCTTGTGAAGTGCAACTATCTTGTTTTTTGTGGGGCTAAACAAAATAATTTTAGTGAATTTGAATGCTTATATCTTGCAATCCATGCAGTGGAAATTATTGTTATTTTTATCAGGTGTTCTCAAGTTAGCATACTATTAGACCCTATAGTTACATGTGTCAAATTTTCTTAAATTTTTTTTGGTACTTGTACTAAAAATGACAATTTTGGAGTGTTTTGAGTGAAAACATAGTGAAAGAACTTTAAGGGTTAATGTTTGAATATAGGTGAAGATTTTAGCCTTACTTTCGTTTTGAGTACTTTGAAGTAGTTTTGGGTCTAAAAACATTGAATTGCTTTGTAGGCTAAGGAGGAAGGTTTACGTGAAAGAACTCAAAGATTCTCTATAAAGTCTAAAGATTTGTTTTCTATTGTTACACTCCAATATTAAAGAGTTCCAAGAAACCTTTCAGTATCTATTTTTAAACTTCAATGTTTAAAAATGATAAGGTTTTGAAATTCAATATATTTTAACAAGATTTATAAAAATGAAAGATTCTTTGAAAAATATTCTTCAAATCAAAAAGATTTGTTAAAAACAACTCAACATAGATTGCCATTGTCACAATAATTTTGAAATGATTTGAATTAATTAACAAATAATATTTTGGCATAAACTCTAATTTAACAACTTCACAAATAAAACAAAATCAATGTCCTTTGCTTCATTTGGGTCTTGAAAGTTTTCCAATGTACTCTTGTTCCAAAGCTCCACATGTAATCACAATGATATAATTTGAAAAATATCATTACAAAGAAGAAAAAATCTAAAACCAAAACCTATTTAATCCTTTGGAAATCATTTCTTTGGTTATCATCTGAATCATTTGTTTACAAAATTGTAAAAGCATGCATTAGAAGTCAAATTATTAAAAGACCTTCCCTTTTCACAATAAAATTCCAAGGATGAATAGTTGCACTTTCGTCCTCCTAAAAAGATTCTATTGTCATCCATGGGACGCCAAACGTCCTCTCAATGTTTAAGGGTTAATAAAAAAAACGAAAAAACGAAAGGAGCAGCCACCATGAAACAACCCTCTTTTCCGAGGCTCAAGGTGTCGCCACGTCATAGGGCAGACCCAGTGGCGCGTGCCTGGGAATATCCAAGCCACCCCTGCCCGAAACGTACCCACACACCGCCCCCACCTCTACCGACCTACCAAGTCACACCAACCTACCGAACCGTCACTCCCGACATCCTATCCCCGCCCTTCCGAGTTCCGACCCTTCATCCCACCAACCTCCCACTTGCGACCTACCAAACCACCAGCCCCCACCCGAGCCTACCACGCAATCAGCCTCGCATTCAGTGCACCCAAGAGCACCCCTATCCCCGTCCACCCAGCCAAGTATAAAGCGCCGGCTAAGCCATCGTCTTCCAAAACCTTCTTAAACCTTCTCTCAGTTCACAGCCTCTTCCCTTCGTGTTGTCCGCGGTTAGTGAGCGCCTCCCTCTTACTATTCACCACCGTCGCAGCCGTTGCTCGCCTTCATCTGCACGCCCTCTTTCACTTACTATTCCTTACGCTTACCGTCACACGCTCTATCGTTGCGGAGCTTGCTTGGCTTTCTTCCTTGTGTCCCGCCTTGAGAGAACGTGCTTTCGTTCTTCTCCTGGCGGTGCGCGGTTTCGGTTTCTGTGGGGAGCACGGGGAGTTTCTTTGAGTTCGGGGGAGGTCTGCGGGAAACGCAAGCGGTGCGGGCGTTGGCACAATTGGCGGTTAAGGGTTTCCTCCGTCAGTCAAGACGACGAAGTCATTGTGAGTGCATTTCGCGTCACTTATTTTGCTTGTTGCGTTGCGCTCTGTTGTTTGCTGCTGCGTAATTGGTGAGGATTTTTGGAGCGAAGGTGTTCCGTTTGTATCGCTCTCTTTTGAATGTTGCGAGGAGAGATGCGGTTTCGATGGATTTGTGGTTCCGAAGGGAGCGTTGTCATGTTCTTCGTGGTTCGGGATGACCGTGTATTGCTGTGTTGTCTTGTTGGTGCCTTATTTTCTTCTGTTGAGGGTGCGAGCCGTATGTGGTTTCGTTGGAATTTGTGTTCTGAAAGGTGTGTTCTGTTTTTTTTTCTGTGTGTTGGCAGGGTATCTGCATGTTATAATGGAGACGAAAGGTGGTAAGAAGTCTAAGAAGAGTTCGATACAATACGAAAGTCCGCTCGGCTACGGGATTGAGGACGTACGACCGCACGGGGGGAGCGAGAAGTTCCGCACTGCTGCCTACTCAAACGTAAGTGCCGATTTGTTTGCTTTGATGGAATCCGGGATGATTTGTAGAATTTGCGTTGCCTCTGTTTTGTCCTGCGGATCAGGGTTTGAATATTTTGTGAATGCTAGGAGAGGCCTGTTTGGGATTCGTTTTGAGGATGCCCCGATTGCTGAGCTGTTTGTTTTGTTGTTTTTGGAATGGTGCAGTGCGTGCGCAAGCCCTCCTGATATTTGCTCAGGGAACAACGACCAACGCCTAGACTAGATTCTTCTCCCCTTTTCCTCTGTATTTGGGGCTGATCTGTTGTTCGAGACGGGAACCTACCTTGCGAATCTGCAGATCAGCTCCCCGCTCGGGAGAGCGGTTCAACCTCCCGTCTTTTTCATTTGGCTACTTTCTCCAGCCTTTGTAGATACTGTTCCCAGAGAGCAAGCGAGAGACCATTTTTGATACTCGTATATAAGCATGGGTGTCTCCTTTCCGACCGATACGGGTGCTGCGGCTGGGTCCGTGGCCAGTCCAGGTTTTGAAGGATTTGAGAAGCGGCTGGACATCGAGTTCTGGCCTGCTCCCGTTTTCCGCGACCCCGAAGGGCAAGGCTTGCGGGCCATCCCTCGGGCGGAGCTCGACAACATGCTGCGTGCGGCGGAGTGCACCATCGTGGCGCAAATGAGCAACGAGGAGCTCGATTCTTACGTGCTGTCCGAGTCGAGCCTGTTCATCTACCCGCAGCGCATGGTGATCAAGACGTGCGGCACGACGCAGCTTCTGTGCGCGTTGCCGCTCCTCCTGGAGTCGGCTGGCAAATTGGCCCTGAAAATCAGTCGTGTGAGGTACACTAGGGGCACGTTTATGTTTCCGGCTGTACAGCCTTACCCCCACGGGAGTTTCACCGAGGAGGTCCGTTATTTGGAGGAGTATTTCGGGAATTTGGGCGGCGGAGGCAAGGCTTTCGTGATGGGTAGCAAGGGTGTGTTCCCTAACTGGCACACTTACACCGCTGCGGATGACGGAGTAGTGGCTGCCGAGCCTGTGTACACGCTGGAGATGTGCATGACCAAGCTCGACAGGCAGGCGGCCGGAAACTTCGTCAAGGCCTCGGGCCTGGAAACGGGTCTCGACATGACCAAGGCTGCCAACATCGATAAGATGCTGCCGGGTTCTCGCATCTGCGACTTCGCCTTCGATCCGTGTGGTTACTCTATGAATGGTATCGAAGGAGGAGCGCACTCTACCATTCACGTGACTCCCGAAGATGGACTGAGCTATGCCAGTTTCGAAGCTATGGGGTACAACCCGTGGCAAGTGGACCTGCCCACACTGGTGGACAAGGTGGTTGCTTCATTCAAACCCGCCGTCTTTGCCATGTCTGTGCACGTGACGGACGGGAACAAGGCTTTGCACACTTCAGGTTCTTGGGGTGCTTCGGTGTGTCCGATGGGGTACGTTTGTGACGGTAGCAGCCGTCAGGAACTGCCTTGCGGCAGCATCGTGGTGTTCCATACGTTCAAGGAGAAGAGGGGCTTTGGTTCGTCTGTGGCCTCGTTGCCTCTCATTCGAGGTGGGGCGGGTGCGAGCAGGGGGTCGAAGAAGGTGGTGATCAAGAAGTCTAAAGTGCAGAAGGGATGAGCAGGTGAGTACTTGTGTTGGATGCGATCTGTTCGTGTAGTTTCGGATGTTGTTTATCGCAATGTCAACTAGTTCCGTAACTTGAGATGTATTTGTTGCTCTTCTCACAGTCGTTTGTTCTTTTGGCAGTTATCCATTTGCTGGCATTGTGCACGACCTAGTGGAGGATTCGAGAAGTATATTGGAGGATTTGTTATATTCAGACACTGCAAGCACGCAGTTGAGTCCATAGTGCGTCTATATTCGGGCATAGGATTTGTCATTCATTTTTAATGCGGAGAATTTACAGTATTCTCCTTTGCATTGATCTGATAGCTTTCGAGAAGACCTGTCGATATGGCCTTGATCTTTCTCGATCATGCTACAAACTTTGTGTATGATTCGTCTGGTAAATATGAGTTATGGTTCCTCCAATTGATTCCGTCTTGTCTTATCCTTCTTGAACTGTTGCTGAGCATCATTCCACCGTTTGCTTTATCTTTCCGGAGTTTTTGCATGGTTTTGAAGAGTACTTGCGCGCAAGGCCTAAGTGTCTTGAAATAAACTGCCGAAAGCATCATCCAAACTTGCACTTTTGAAAAGAAGTCATCCATCAGTTCTGTGCGTTGCAAATGTGGGCTGTTCTCGGGGGTCCGTTCATCTTTGAGTCAACACGGTGAACCTTGCACATCTCTAAGGAGTTGCACTCTCGAAAGGTGTCCCGACGGACGCCAATCTCTCCATATCTTTCACTACTACTTTTAAAAGAAACACACTTGTAGTTGGGATTGTATTATATAATCTGTTGCAACGCTTTCAAAATAAACACACTTGTTTGGGATTGTATTATATACTCGCACTGTTCCAACATGTTTTGTCCCTGAATTTGTTGGTATTTTTTGAGCCAATTTCATTGAACATATTGTGAAAAGCATAATTAAGAAAGGCCATAGAATTTAATTGCATGTATGCATTGCAACCTAAATAGGGTGTGAGAAACTAAAGAGGGGTTGGGACTCATTTCATTGTTTTTATTTATTTTAGGTGGTTGTAATAATTTTTTTTTTTTTTTCGGTTGAGAGTAATGGTTGTGTCCAAACCGGACAACTCGTGTTACATAAGTACAACAATGCCAAATTGGAAATGGTGATGTACATAATTGGAAACATAATGAATAGTTTACAAGTTTAATAGCATCATGTACTTTGTAGAATATTGCTCATGAATTGAACACATAGGCGTTTATGGAGATGAAAGACCACTTGAGCAATTTATGGTTTAGTAAATGGGTCATTCACAAATTCTTACTTTTGGTTTTAGAAGCAAGTTTCATGCCTTAAAGTCTCTATGTAAATGAATGGTGCTTAACATCATGCCTTGTAATGTACTTTGGGATATGTCAATAATGTGCCTTCTATTATTTTTAGAACATTGATGTCTACATTTGCAGTGGGTTAGTCCCTTCTTGGCCCCCCTTCCCTCTCCCAACCTCCTCTTCTCTCCGTGTCCCTCACTTCTCCACCCCTCTATTGTCTCCTTCCTTTTGTTTGACGTCCCCCCACCCGACACACATCTCCCACTTTTGCCACCCTCTCCTCTCTGCCCGCCTCCCTCCTCCTCTCTATTACATTTTTTTAACAATATATATATTTTTAATTTCTCCTTTTTTCTCCTTATTTTCATCTTTTTTTTTATCATTTTGATTTTTTTTATCCTTCTAATTATCTTATCTTTATTTTTATTTTTATTTTTCTTCTTTAGCTTTTTTTTATTTTTCTTTATCTTTAGCTTTTTTATTTCAAACCCTAATTTCCAAATTCTCCTTATAAGTCAATTTTTCTTTTATTCCTTTTTTGCATCAAGAATACTTCAACATTTTCAGTTGCTACTTCTACAACAATCCCGGTGACTACTACCAATATTGAGCCACCAAGACTTTAGCTTCTTTTTCCACAACTAGCAACTGATGGCAGTACTTATTTATTGTGGGTGAAAACTGTGAACGCGCATATATTTGTGAAGTAATTATCAAATTGTATTACTTTTGACCATTTGTTGACTATAAGTACCTCCGTTTTCACTTCTACTTTTTGAAAAACTTTGCTTTTACTTTGTTGCCATCTTGTTCTATCTTTACAGCATCAATATTTAGAACTTAAAAATCCAAATGAGCTTTGGCATAAGCTCAAATCTCATTGTGACCATCAAAAAAACATTTTCCTTCCTAGAGCCCTTCATGATTGGATTCATTTATGATTGTTGGATTTTCCAACACTTGTATCTTTCAATAATGAGTTATACCACAACTAAAGCTATGTAGTTAGACTATTATTAAAGGAAAAATGATTGAAAAAACTCTCTCAATATTTCCACCCATCTTTGCTATATTTGCATAGCAATATAGAAACATAAAATTTCAGAATCACTTAAATCTCATGTCTCTGTTACTTCTTCCTAAAAAGCAAAACAAATTTTTCTTGCATAATATAGAGGCCCATCCCATTAGAACTTCACTTTCTAAGTTCCATGTTGCAAGGTTTCTCATGTCAAACCTAAAGCACACAAATATGGAAAAAATTGTTAAAAGTATCAGGGTAGTTATAGCTATGATAACCAACAGATTCAAAGAAGAAATAACACTTCCTTTATTAATAGTAATAGTCATGGTAAGCGTGCATTAGAGACGTGTTCTTGCCACAAATGTAGTAGAGTGGGCCATTTGGCAAATGTTTACCAAACATCAAACTACTTTATAAAAATGTTTCAAGAAAATAAGAAGCTCCGAACTTAAACTCGAGAAGCTCATACCATAAATGTGTTTATGAAGTTGAAGGTTTTGAAACTCATGGAGTTGAAAACTTCAAAACTCAATTTCATCTATTGATACATTACTACATGCTTGATTTGCCAATTTTCGATTCGAAGAAGATTTATTTCCATCTCTATGTAGAAGTGCATCTATTCAAGAACAATCTAAGGGCCTTATGTTCAAGGCACCTTAAACATTTACATTAGATTTTGATTCTAGAACACTTTGATTGAAACTGAGGTTGCTAAAATTTTGGATTTGCAAAAAATTGTGAGTTAGATGCCTAATGGTTTTAATGATGCACAAAGAATTATCAAAAATTCAGTGAATGAAGGTCAAAATGTTCTTATTCAGCTTTCAATGTCAAAAACCATTATAATGAACAAACGGACTCATAAACCAAATAAACAACCATTTAAGCACAAGACAACAACTGATATTATTATTTCCTCTATGCCTACAGCTACCAATGTCAATTTTACGGGATCACTACAAGGTTCGTCTTGTTACTTAAGGTTTCACACAAATTTGACATTGATTATAATTCTACGTATCCATCAGTTATGAATTCTATTACTTTCCAATATCTTATTGAAATGGCAATACACACCATCCTTGAAATGTGTCTAATAGATGTAGTCACTACTTACCTATGCGGCTTATTTCATGCTAACATTTGTAAAAGTTCCACCTGGTCTTGAAACCACTAATTAAACTGCATCTATTCCCGGAAAACACCATGGTGTTAAATTACAACGACCATTATATGGTCTTAAACAATCTAGACTCATGTAATACCAACAATTATAGGGTTATCTTATTGAATATAATTTTATAAATAATCTTTTATTTCCATGTCTTTTTATTAAATGAGACAAATATGGATTTGTGATCATTGCAGTGTATGTTGATGATTTGAATCTCGTGGACACCAAATTTGCATGTATTGCTACAACTCAACTCCTTATTCATAAGTTTGAGATGAAGTTGCTTGGAAAAATTACCTTTTACATTGACCTACAGTTCTTCACATAAAAAATGGTAGCATTTTTCTTTCCAAATGGTTTATATCAACCGAATCTTGAAAAATTCAATATGATAGATGCCTATCCATTTTCTACACTTATGGTTGATTGTAATAATAAAGGTGATGATCTATATCTTCCTTGCGAGGAAGAGGAACCATTAACTAAACAATATCCATACCTCATTACAATTGATGCACTTTTTAATATTTAGCTACATTTACAAGGCTCGATATTGCTTTTGTGGTTAGTGTCCTTGCAAGGCATGGTACCCGTCCTACACTAAGACATTGGAATGGTATTAAACACATATTTTTGTTATCTAAAATGAACAAAAGACTTGAAATTACATTATTCTCAATTAATAGACCCCAAATTGGTTGAATATGTCAATGTTGGCTATAAATCTAACCCTGCAACAGCCAACTTTCAAACAAATTATGTTTTTTTATGACATAGAGCTGTAATATCTTGGAAGTTGGTAAAGCAAATGATAACTACAACATCATCCAATCATTTAGAAATTATTGCTCTGCATGAAGCATCTCAAGAATGCATATGGTTGAGATCAATTAATAAATTTATTCGAATAAATTGTAGATTATCACAAGATGATTCTTTAATTATTTTATATGAAGACAATATTATATGAGTTGCACAAATGCAAATGGATTTTGTTAAAGGTGATCGAACTAAGCACATTGATCCAAAATATTTTAGTTACACCTATGATTTGATTACAAAATGAACACTTGAAATCAAGAAAATTATATCAACAAATAATCTTGCAGATCTCTTCACCAAGGTTCTTTCATTATGTCTCCATCATCGGCTTGTTCATGACAATGGAATGCGATGATTCAATATTTTCGAGTAAGAATTTCAATAGATTTTTACTACAAATTTGTAAAAAACATCTGATATCCTTCCATAGATTTTTCCCATTAGGTTTTGCCATGACAATCGATTCAAAAAGGTGTTGTACTCTTTTTCCTTCAACTATGGTTTTATCCTTGAATAATCAACTGTACTCTTTGCTCAGTGAATGGGCTAGGTTCTTTTGGCATCCTTCAAAGATGTAATCGGGGGATGAGGTCTGCGGCCGAGGAGCTCTATTATAGTGTCATTGCTATTGGACAATATAGGGCCCTGTCACTACTAATGTGTTGCAAGCTTGTTCTGAAGGTTGTAATCTTCTCCGACCTGGTAAAGCATTGTTAACCTTGAGTTAGAAATAATCCTAGTGTGATAGGAACAATGTGTACATGGATGAATTCTGTCAATTCGAAATTTAATACAAAATGCTAAACAAGTTTTGACCTCATGTAGGGAGAAAGGTAATCATTAATGTAGAAATTGGAATTCTGAAAACATCCTCTCTGTTGAATGATATAACCTTGTTATAGCATCCTTAAAGCTTATAAGTATTACTGTGATTGTATAACATGACATGTTGTAATGTTAATTGCATGTGGATAGGATTGGTGTGGTAGGTTTTTAGACTCTTTTTAAAATTAATTAAAAATACCTATCGTGAGTGAGTTCGAACGCAGGGAGGTAAGATATCTCAAATAGGAAGGTAAAAATCACCATTCAATTTAACAATTGGTATGCTCATTCCAACTATCCAATTCCACTCCAATTGATTCAATCTCAATCCCTCATCATATTTGGCTTAATTCAATGTCATTCATTAGTTTTTAATCACCCAACTCATTCTAGTCTTTACTCTATTCGTGATTCAACTTTCCAATTGGTTAGATATTGTTCACTCAATGTACTCCTGATTGGTCTTTCAATTACACCATTTAAAACACATCCACTACACTTCCCCACATACAATTCTCACAATTGATCTCATTCACCAAAAAAAATCAAACTACACATTACAATTGATTTTTTCACACACAGACACATAATTTCCAACACAACACATGATTGCAAACATTCACTTTATTAATCAAATACAAAAAAAATACAAAACAATTGTTTTACTTCCATGTGCTGGAAGGAGTCCCTATTACTCAAGGTCAACTGAACTTACAATTAGAAAATCCCCACATAAAAGCCAACCATTCAACTTCATAACCGCCTCAACATCCACACCGATTGGAAATCAACTCTCCAAATCACAATTCAATACTCTATTGATAAATACACCATATAATCCTATCAAATATTCTACCAATTGATAAAACTAAGATCATAACATGAAAACAACCAATCGGTCAAAATGAAAACTAATAGTCTGACTACAATTGGTTATCATTACAACTTCTAAAGCTCCAAGGATGAAGGCCAGATTTCTGTTCACAGGGCCATTCACTATAACTTTAAGTTCAAGGGACATGAATTTCCTATTTGCATAAATGCATGCATGTTTCTGATTTCAAATTATCACTCTTCCTCCTAAACTGCACAACTAATTGTTCATTTCCCCGTTGCAGTGCAATAATCTTCGAAAGATCTTGACTGAAATTCTTAAGCATTATCCATATGCAATGTTTTAATAGAATAATTAGAGAAATGAGCCTTGGAATGGATCAACATTGAAAGTAATTGGCAAAAATCAAATTTCTCATTAATAATAATGAGACATGTGATTGTTTGCCTGGTGCATCAACCAAAATAAAAAAATATCAAAATGTTTCAAACATAGGAGTTATTGGACCATAAAGGTTATCGTGTAGCTTTGAAAGCATTAGTGATAATTTGTGAAGAAGCTGCCATAATGATGGCTTTGCACACATGCTTGACAAAATGCCAATGAATTCATATCTACTAGTTGCAAATTATGTCCAGCAAGACATGGAATAATTTTTCTCAATGAAGTAGAGTTTGGATGGTCCAATCTTTCATGCCAAAGTGAAACTTTATTAACTTTAAAAGATAAAACAAGGGTAGATACAACTAATGGTCGGATTGCAATCCAATATAAACCACTTACCACAGCAAAAACAATTTTTACTACTTTATTATTTTGTATAAAACTAGAGCCTCTACCTATCTAGAATTTAAGTCAAGAGATGAAGACCATTGATATGCATATCTTGATAGCTTATTAGGCTTTGAGATGCAGATAGAGAAAATATAGCACGCATGCATGTAATGGTGGTGTTTACAGACAATATTACCTTTGTTGGTCCCTCCTGAAAAAAAAAATTCAATCCAGCCATAGTCATCAAACTTTAGGTTTGCCAAATTGAAGATTATTTTCATCAAAATTTTCTTTTTTCAAAATTGTATGTGTAATTGCAGAGTCAAGGAACACATCATAAGACTCACTAGTGAAAGTATCTTCAACAACATGAGTTTTGAAGTTTTCAACTCCATGAGTTTCAAAACCTTCAACTTCATAAACACATTTATGGTATGAGCTTCTCGAGTTTAAGTTCGGAGCTTCTTATTTTCTTGAAACATTTTTATAAAGTAGTTTGATGTTTGGTAAACATTTGCCAAATGGCCCACTCTACTACATTTGTGGCAAGAACACGTCTCTAATGCACGCTTACCATGACTATTACTATTAATAAAGGAAGTGTTATTTCTTCTTTGAATCTGTTGGTTATCATAGCTATAACTACCCTGATACTTTTAACAATTTTTTCCATATTTGTGTGCTTTAGGTTTGACATGAGAAACCTTGCAACATGGAACTTAGAAAGTGAAGTTCTAATGGGATGGGCCTCTATATTATGCAAGAAAAATTTGTTTTGCTTTTTAGGAAGAAGTAACAGAGACATGAGATTTAAGTGATTCTGAAATTTTATGTTTCTATATTGCTATGCAAATATAGCAAAGATGGGTGGAAATATTGAGAGAGTTTTTTCAATCATTTTTCCTTTAATAATAGTCTAACTACATAGCTTTAGTTGTGGTATAACTCATTATTGAAAGATACAAGTGTTGGAAAATCCAACAATCATAAATGAATCCAATCATGAAGGGCTCTAGGAAGGAAAATGTTTTTTTGATGGTCACAATGAGATTTGAGCTTATGCCAAAGCTCATTTGGATTTTTAAGTTCTAAATATTGATGCTGTAAAGATAGAACAAGATGGCAACAAAGTAAAAGCAAAGTTTTTCAAAAAGTAGAAGTGAAAACGGAGGTACTTATAGTCAACAAATGGTCAAAAGTAATACAATTTGATAATTACTTCACAAATATATGCGCGTTCACAGTTTTCACCCACAATAAATAAGTACTGCCATCAGTTGCTAGTTGTGGAAAAAGAAGCTAAAGTCTTGGTGGCTCAATATTGGTAGTAGTCACCGGGATTGTTGTAGAAGTAGCAACTGAAAATGTTGAAGTATTCTTGATGCAAAAAAGGAATAAAAGAAAAATTGACTTATAAGGAGAATTTGGAAATTAGGGTTTGAAATAAAAAAGCTAAAGATAAAGAAAAATAAAAAAAAGCTAAAGAAGAAAAATAAAAATAAAAATAAAGATAAGATAATTAGAAGGATAAAAAAAATCAAAATGATAAAAAAAAAGATGAAAATAAGGAGAAAAAAGGAGAAATTAAAAATATATATATTGTTAAAAAAATGTAATAGAGAGGAGGAGGGAGGCGGGCAGAGAGGAGAGGGTGGCAAAAGTGGGAGATGTGTGTCGGGTGGGGGGACGTCAAACAAAAGGAAGGAGACAATAGAGGGGTGGAGAAGTGAGGGACACGGAGAGAAGAGGAGGTTGGGAGAGGGAAGGGGGGCCAAGAAGGGACTAACCCACTGCAAATGTAGACATCAATGTTCTAAAAATAATAGAAGGCACATTATTGACATATCCCAAAGTACATTACAAGGCATGATGTTAAGCACCATTCATTTACATAGAGACTTTAAGGCATGAAACTTGCTTCTAAAACCAAAAGTAAGAATTTGTGAATGACCCATTTACTAAACCATAAATTGCTCAAGTGGTCTTTCATCTCCATAAACGCCTATGTGTTCAATTCATGAGCAATATTCTACAAAGTACATGATGCTATTAAACTTGTAAACTATTCATTATGTTTCCAATTATGTACATCACCATTTCCAATTTGGCATTGTTGTACTTATGTAACACGAGTTGTCCGGTTTGGACACAACCATTACTCTCAACCGAAAAAAAAAAAAAATTATTACAACCACCTAAAATAAATAAAAACAATGAAATGAGTCCCAACCCCTCTTTAGTTTCTCACACCCTATTTAGGTTGCAATGCATACATGCAATTAAATTCTATGGCCTTTCTTAATTATGCTTTTCACAATATGTTCAATGAAATTGGCTCAAAAAATACCAACAAATTCAGGGACAAAACATGTTGGAACAGTGCGAGTATATAATACAATCCCAAACAAGTGTGTTTATTTTGAAAGCGTTGCAACAGATTATATAATACAATCCCAACTACAAGTGTGTTTCTTTTAAAAGTAGTAGTGAAAGATATGGAGAGATTGGCGTCCGTCGGGACACCTTTCGAGAGTGCAACTCCTTAGAGATGTGCAAGGTTCACCGTGTTGACTCAAAGATGAACGGACCCCCGAGAACAGCCCACATTTGCAACGCACAGAACTGATGGATGACTTCTTTTCAAAAGTGCAAGTTTGGATGATGCTTTCGGCAGTTTATTTCAAGACACTTAGGCCTTGCGCGCAAGTACTCTTCAAAACCATGCAAAAACTCCGGAAAGATAAAGCAAACGGTGGAATGATGCTCAGCAACAGTTCAAGAAGGATAAGACAAGACGGAATCAATTGGAGGAACCATAACTCATATTTACCAGACGAATCATACACAAAGTTTGTAGCATGATCGAGAAAGATCAAGGCCATATCGACAGGTCTTCTCGAAAGCTATCAGATCAATGCAAAGGAGAATACTGTAAATTCTCCGCATTAAAAATGAATGACAAATCCTATGCCCGAATATAGACGCACTATGGACTCAACTGCGTGCTTGCAGTGTCTGAATATAACAAATCCTCCAATATACTTCTCGAATCCTCCACTAGGTCGTGCACAATGCCAGCAAATGGATAACTGCCAAAAGAACAAACGACTGTGAGAAGAGCAACAAATACATCTCAAGTTACGGAACTAGTTGACATTGCGATAAACAACATCCGAAACTACACGAACAGATCGCATCCAACACAAGTACTCACCTGCTCATCCCTTCTGCACTTTAGACTTCTTGATCACCACCTTCTTCGACCCCCTGCTCGCACCCGCCCCACCTCGAATGAGAGGCAACGAGGCCACAGACGAACCAAAGCCCCTCTTCTCCTTGAACGTATGGAACACCACGATGCTGCCGCAAGGCAGTTCCTGACGGCTGCTACCGTCACAAACGTACCCCATCGGACACACCGAAGCACCCCAAGAACCTGAAGTGTGCAAAGCCTTGTTCCCGTCCGTCACGTGCACAGACATGGCAAAGACGGCGGGTTTGAATGAAGCAACCACCTTGTCCACCAGTGTGGGCAGGTCCACTTGCCACGGGTTGTACCCCATAGCTTCGAAACTGGCATAGCTCAGTCCATCTTCGGGAGTCACGTGAATGGTAGAGTGCGCTCCTCCTTCGATACCATTCATAGAGTAACCACACGGATCGAAGGCGAAGTCGCAGATGCGAGAACCCGGCAGCATCTTATCGATGTTGGCAGCCTTGGTCATGTCGAGACCCGTTTCCAGGCCCGAGGCCTTGACGAAGTTTCCGGCCGCCTGCCTGTCGAGCTTGGTCATGCACATCTCCAGCGTGTACACAGGCTCGGCAGCCACTACTCCGTCATCCGCAGCGGTGTAAGTGTGCCAGTTAGGGAACACACCCTTGCTACCCATCACGAAAGCCTTGCCTCCGCCGCCCAAATTCCCGAAATACTCCTCCAAATAACGGACCTCCTCGGTGAAACTCCCGTGGGGGTAAGGCTGTACAGCCGGAAACATAAACGTGCCCCTAGTGTACCTCACACGACTGATTTTCAGGGCCAATTTGCCAGCCGACTCCAGGAGGAGCGGCAACGCGCACAGAAGCTGCGTCGTGCCGCACGTCTTGATCACCATGCGCTGCGGGTAGATGAACAGGCTCGACTCGGACAGCACGTAAGAATCGAGCTCCTCGTTGCTCATTTGCGCCACGATGGTGCACTCCGCCGCACGCAGCATGTTGTCGAGCTCCGCCCGAGGGATGGCCCGCAAGCCTTGCCCTTCGGGGTCGCGGAAAACGGGAGCAGGCCAGAACTCGATGTCCAGCCGCTTCTCAAATCCTTCAAAACCTGGACTGGCCACGGACCCAGCCGCAGCACCCGTATCGGTCGGAAAGGAGACACCCATGCTTATATACGAGTATCAAAAATGGTCTCTCGCTTGCTCTCTGGGAACAGTATCTACAAAGGCTGGAGAAAGTAGCCAAATGAAAAAGACGGGAGGTTGAACCGCTCTCCCGAGCGGGGAGCTGATCTGCAGATTCGCAAGGTAGGTTCCCGTCTCGAACAACAGATCAGCCCCAAATACAGAGGAAAAGGGGAGAAGAATCTAGTCTAGGCGTTGGTCGTTGTTCCCTGAGCAAATATCAGGAGGGCTTGCGCACGCACTGCACCATTCCAAAAACAACAAAACAAACAGCTCAGCAATCGGGGCATCCTCAAAACGAATCCCAAACAGGCCTCTCCTAGCATTCACAAAATATTCAAACCCTGATCCGCAGGACAAAACAGAGGCAACGCAAATTCTACAAATCATCCCGGATTCCATCAAAGCAAACAAATCGGCACTTACGTTTGAGTAGGCAGCAGTGCGGAACTTCTCGCTCCCCCCGTGCGGTCGTACGTCCTCAATCCCGTAGCCGAGCGGACTTTCGTATTGTATCGAACTCTTCTTAGACTTCTTACCACCTTTCGTCTCCATTATAACATGCAGATACCCTGCCAACACACAGAAAAAAAAACAGAACACACCTTTCAGAACACAAATTCCAACGAAACCACATACGGCTCGCACCCTCAACAGAAGAAAATAAGGCACCAACAAGACAACACAGCAATACACGGTCATCCCGAACCACGAAGAACATGACAACGCTCCCTTCGGAACCACAAATCCATCGAAACCGCATCTCTCCTCGCAACATTCAAAAGAGAGCGATACAAACGGAACACCTTCGCTCCAAAAATCCTCACCAATTACGCAGCAGCAAACAACAGAGCGCAACGCAACAAGCAAAATAAGTGACGCGAAATGCACTCACAATGACTTCGTCGTCTTGACTGACGGAGGAAACCCTTAACCGCCAATTGTGCCAACGCCCGCACCGCTTGCGTTTCCCGCAGACCTCCCCCGAACTCAAAGAAACTCCCCGTGCTCCCCACAGAAACCGAAACCGCGCACCGCCAGGAGAAGAACGAAAGCACGTTCTCTCAAGGCGGGACACAAGCAAGCGAGCCAATGCAAGCTCGGCAGCCACGGTGGAGCGCGTTAGAGCAACAAGACGGCGAGCGCAAGGGAAGAGGGCGTGTATATCAAGGCGAGAAACGGCTGCGACGGCGGGAAGAGGGAGGCGCAGACTAGAATGAGTGGGGTTATAAGTGGGACGGAGCCATTGACCTTGCTTTACTTATACTTTTCCTAAAAGTAAAAGTATGTTCGCTCTTGGTGTTAGGAGTGTGAATGTGGTCCAAAATAGGTCTAAATTTGTTCCTAAGACTCTCAGTAACAACACTTTTAACGTCAAGTGCAAACATACCTTAAGTGCTTGTTTTCTTTGGTTCACTTCACTTATAGACTATCCTTAGATCCGTTAAAAGATAATTCAAAATAGAATTAAATATAGAATTTTTGAAATTTCAGAAATCATTATGCGGCATAATAGTGTAGAAAAGATTAATAAAAATAATTTTTATCCTAAGAAAATGAAATGAAAAATTAATAAATGATATACATACGAAGATGATTCTTGTATAACTGTAATAAATCCATGGAATATATAAGGTACTAAGTTTAGTCCTTTTTTCCACTTCAAAGAGAGATTGTATTCATTGACATGGATTCAAATTTAACCATTCCTTCTGCTAATTTAATAAATTGGGAGGACCCTAGCAATATGGGGTTTAATGAATTTGACTCCAACTTAAGGTAGTGTACCTTTTGTCATTGCCACAATAGTATAGTAAAAGTAGAAGTAATTGTTTAATTTTTCAAATTCATAAAAAATTCAAGATTCGATATCTTTCACACTATAGGTTTGAATGTCACAAAACAAAGCCCATGCATTCTTCCTTGTAGAAAGCTTTCCAATGGTATGAAGAACACAACTATAGGGTGTACAGTTATAGAGATGTTTTTGGTTGTGGCAAGGCACAAAACAAGAAAATAAACAATCTACTCCCTTTGTCTCAAAATAAATCCCAAATTTTCTAAATTTGTTTGTCTCAAATTAAATTCAATGTTTTAGTTGTTTGCAAAAATTGTTAGATTGGTAGAACTTAAATCATTGGGCTTATTACACTTAAATTGAAAGACACAATCACTGTTGATCCTATAGTCTTGGGCGTATTTGAATTCTATACTTTAATCACATTGTGTTCTTTTGCATCTTCTTCATTGTGTTCTTTCCCATTGACCTTGTTGTGATTTATTGCATCATCTTCAATATATTCTTCTACATCTCAACCTTGTATAATTTGAAACTCATCATCATTGCATTGAAAGGATCTCATTAAAGATAAATGCATGAATCATGTATTTCTTATCAAATAAGATCACCTTCCACACTAATCCAACAATTTTTAAAAAATCCAAATTTATGTCGAGACAAAAGGAGTATAATTCAAGGTATAGAATAGTGCGTGTTGTGCCTTTGCAACAACCAAAAAGAAAATTAAAATTAATTTTTTAATTCATAAATTTTTGAAATTCAATATATTTTCTACCATAAATTGGAAAAAAAATCAATGCTTGGGGGGTCAGGGGTGCACTTAGTTCTACTATAACAAACCATGTGTGAACAAGTGGTTTCTAATATACTATAATTTTAACTTCAAATTTTGAGCATTGTGTACTAATGACTATAGGATTCTATTCCCAAAATTTCAAACTCAAATAAAATATGGAATGATTTCTAGAAGAAGTTAAAAATGCACTAAAATGGTATGTTTTTTTAACTCAAATATTTTTAGAGAACACATTTAGATGACTATTGCATCAATATTCAACTCAAAATGAGCTTTTAATAGAGAGTTATTTTTAGGATTTTTTTTTCATTTTTTAGACAATTTTTTCTTATATAATATAGGGATGTGAAAGTTATTTTTCAGTTCTATGGTGTATCTTTTTACTTCAAAAATTTATAACTAATTATTATTAACAAATAAAAATATCAATAATTCAAAACATAAACTTTCAAAGTAGGAAAATCTATTCATATTTTTTTCATTTAATTTTATTTAAAATTCAAAAAGTATATAGGGGTCCAAAGTTTTGTTTGCACATGGTTTTTAATGGACACTCTAACTGCCTCCCCCCCCAAGAATCAATGCACCATTCCTCGCAGAGAGCTTTCTAATGGTACCAAGAATGCAATCAAAGGATGCACAGTTCAAAATATACAAATAGACTCACTTAAGGTATAGATAGTTAGGATCATCATGTTAGTTTTTTTAAAGGTAAGTTAATACACCCAAAATTGGACACATTGAGAAAAATGACACTATGTAATAGTGGCTTACATTTTGGTTCATGAAATGTACATCAATACTAAACAATGTTGCTTTTAGGTGCATTATTGGTTTTAAATGTATTGACCTTAAAGCAACTTGCACCCTTAATTGTATAATTTTTGGTTTGGATCATAAGAAGATGGAGCAACATAAGAAGATGTTGGATTTATAGCTTGATTAAATATAAAGCCACAAAATTATTTTGAATCATTTGAGGATGTCATATACCCCTCCATCATTCCGTGCATCCATTGTACACTAGGTCATTAACCATTTGGATTTTTTGTAGTTTTGAAGAAGAAATAGAGTTCCTTTAAATACTTTTAGTTTAGCTTTTAATGATAACTTTTCTGATGAAAAGATTTTTTTTGTACAATTTCAATAATTGGATATTGCAAAGATATAAGTTTTTACACATAGCCCAATGTTTGTACAGATAAAAATTTCTCTAAATCATTCTATTTTGATCGATAAAATGAAAGTGAGAAGTTTCATTTTGTTAGTAGCTAAGACATTTTTCACAAATATATTTTTTGAAGTTATTTTGTAATCAATTTTTTATATTTCTAGAGAAAAAATTAGGTGCAAATTACCTAATACATTATTGTCACCATTGAAATTGGTTTTTTTCAATCATTTGTTAGAATTGTTTTCAAATTAACTTTTCATGTCAATTTGTACAATCAAACATGAAAAAAATAATTCAATAATGAGTAAGAAGTATTTATCATCAATATTTTTCATGTATCCTTGATTCATTTTTTTAAATTCAAATTTTTCTTGAAGTTGTAAAATGTAAATTTTTTATTATAAAAGGTTTGAAAAAGAAAATTCACCTCTAAAAGGTTCAAAAATATGTTTATGATATTTAAGCATTATGATGTTGTAATTGGTAATGTTTTGAAGTATAAAAGTTTATTAGCCCATATGTCAACAAGATACTATAAATGTAATAAAGGATTAAGTCAACTTAAAAAACAAATATTCTCCATTGAGTACATAATTATGTGCATGGTTGTAAATTTTCATCTCTACACCTAAGAAAGAAAAGCAAAATCTAGTACAAAGATGTATCAACTAATGAGATAGGGTAGGTCATTGTTGTCCTTGTAAAGGCACTTATATGTTTTTTTTAATCCTAAATTCAATACTGAAGGTCTTTCATTAATCATAAGATTTGTATCAAATCCTATCTAATACAAAAATGTACCAGCTAATGAGATGGTAGAGATGTAGAATAGACCATTTGTTGTCATTGAAAAGGCATATATATATATATATATAATTCCTTTATTCTAAATATGATGAAAATCTTTAATTAATCAAAGTTGTATCAAATTATATCTAATACAAAGATGTGCTAATTTGCTTGATGATAGAGTTGGTCATTGTTATCCTTAAAAAGATGTGGGTGTGGTACATACACACATGATTCTCTTTATCCTAAATTCCATAGTACAAGGCTTTGAAAGTTGTAACAAATTTTGTCATCTTTATACTACGTACAAGTATGTGAACCAAAGTATTTTCCTCTAGTCTTTGCAATACATTTTTTTAATACATTGATGAAATAAATTGCATACATATTTTCTTCCTCAATTACCATATAAGATGTTTTGTACCATAGGCATTGTTGTATTATAGTAGAATTGGAGATCATCAATATATACAAGTTTTGATAGTTTGTTACAATGTGAAGACTTTAGAACTATAAATATAGGTATTGAATGCAAAAATAATTATTTTTTGGTCTCTTACATTGTATTTTCATTTTCATACAAACACAATGTTATTAAAATAACTTTAAAAAACTATAAAAAAATTGCTAAGATCCTCCAAAAGCCAACAAAAAATTTCATCGCAATTTGACATTTCATAAAGTACATATAGTTCCATGTATATTAAAAACTCCTATATTACTGAGACAAACATATGTCAATTCCTTTAAGGTTTAAAAAAAATTCAATGAAATTTGGTCTCATTAAGACTTTCATGTTGTTGTGAAGTTTCCAAAGAACCTTTCATTATTCATTTTTCTTATTTTGTCCCTTTTCAAGAAGCAAATCCTTTCTAAGTCAGTTAGTATTGGAAAGTTTCCAAAGATCCTTTCTTTTTTATAGATCAATAATTACTGTGATGAAGTTTGAGTAGGCACACTCAATTCAATAGCAAGTTTCTTAATGTATAGAATCACATTTTGTCATACACTAATTGCACTCTTCACTCTTAGTGGATGTGAAGAGCACATGTTGTCCCAAGCACTGTAGTTGTATAGACTTGCCAATTGGCATGGCCAATCACAACTCCTTTAACCCTTTACGTACTAAGAATTCACTATTTCAAGTAGTGGACTTTGAGGAGGTATTTTGTAGAAAGCATAATCTAAATGGAAAATTTTATTATATAATTATCTTGAATGAAGAACATTGCATTCATTGGTTTAAATAAATAATTATTTAAATAAATAAAAATCCCCATATAAAACCTCTAAAGTTGCTAGAAAAAACATGAGACCCAATTTGGGCTTCTTAGACACTAAAGGGTTAAACCATGAAGCACTTGTGCAGAGCACACATGCATATGAATAAAGTAGGAGATCCTATTTGTGCCATCTAACTATTTTTTCCACCTCATGACCATTGTGTATCAGTACAATTTGTTTGAAAATTTTAAAAAATATAACCTATTAATATACGATGATGCAAATGAGGTAACTTTTGAATTGTCGCACGAATAGGGTCTTCTACCTTACTCATTCGCAAGTTTTTTTTTTTCATATTTATTTGCGAGGTTTTTTCATTGGAACAACTAAATAATGGTACTCGCTCCGAAATGAAGCAAAATGATGGGACCTCCTTGTAGTCGCATCCCATAAAACCCGGAATACCCCGAAAAACCCGGCTTGTTTGATTCATCCGGCCATGTGATCCTGAAGAGAATTTCATCAACATTTCCAATTGTATGCTCCACACGTGTGCCCATCATGGGAGACAGTGTGACAGTATTCCAGTAATGTTGTCCATAATGTTCATGCTACAGTGGTGTTGCTTGAGAAGCACACTCTCTCTCTCTCAAGGCAAATTCATTACAAATGATGGAGTGAATTATAAACAGTATATAAGGTAGAACTGCCCATTACCAATCTAGGTACTTTGGAGAAGCTATCTGTTGGCTCTCCTACTTTTCAAGAGATTGAAAAGTTTGTGAAATGTCAATTGCAAAAGAATGAAGACATTCCAACAAGAAATGAATTTTCTGCAATTTTTCAAAGTTGATAAAAATGTTAGATTGCTTATAGACTCTTATTGAAGCATGATTGAGCAGATCCTTGTTAAAGCATGGGTTTATGTATCCACTCCTCAAGTGCATTGTCATCATGATAATGGATTGAAAAGATAGTGGTAATAGATGGGTCCCTAATGAAATTGGGAGGATCTTCTAAATGGTGGAATTACGGGGATGGTGGTATTAGGTTGTTCTACCTTAATAGACCTGCACCGAATTGCGTTCAAATAAGTAATTGAGTACCAATTTTTCTATTATTGTGTACTAACTCTTAAAGTTCCAAAGTCCCTACGGGGGACTCTTAAGATTTCAAGTAGGATTGTATGATCTCAATTTTTGACATGATTTTTTGAAACTTTTTTTGAAGATAAATTACAAAAAATTAAATTATTAGACCAATAGGTATATTCACTTTTTCTTCAATCAACAATGAAGTCATCTATCAAACCATTGTAGTCTACAGCATCTACACTGGATTAAAGGATAGAATGGTGACTATCGAAATCGTCCCTATGTTTATCACGTGAATAATTTGCTTAAAAAATTGCAAAAGCACTCATTGGGAGTCAAACTATTGTAGAAAACCTCCCCTTTTGACAACAAAATTATGAGGATGAATAGTTGTATTTATGTCCTATTAGAAGGATTCTCTATCATCCATCAAACACAAAATATCCTTGTTGGTGTTTAAAGGTTTGGCCTACTTTGTTTTGGCTTTAATTGGCTCAAGGTAGGGATAAGAAACCATGGAATATGAGATGTATAGAACCGATGGCATACCGCAAGATATCATCGGTGAATATGACTCCTAAACTTTCAAACTTACAATTTGTTGGCCACTAACTTAAGCTATGAGAACAGAGCAAGTCTTGTCCATGTAGGCAAAAAATCCCACTTTGTCACCACAACACAAAATGAGGCTAAATAATGGTTTAATCTATGCCACCTGCAATAACAAAAATTTAAGATGAAAGGAAAGCCACAACATAAGTCTTTAAATTCTTCTTCAACTTCTCCTCTAACTTCAACTCCAAGCACTCCAATTCCAAATTTAATTCCGTAATCTCTAAAAGACCAGCATGCATTTTTTGACAACATAGAAATTTTAGGCAAGTACATGTGACTAGAGATTTGCATATTTTAGGCTAAACTTTTTATAGAAGGTAGGGACGAGGAATATCTTTCATATGCACTAAGTTTCATGACATTTGAAAATACAAGTAAAAAATTATGGCCAAATATATTGTTAGAGATTATGGCCAAATATGTTTTTTCATGGGCTAGGCAATCCAAGCAAATTTTTAAAATCACTTTTTCTAAAAACAAAAATTTGAAATTGATTTTTTAGAGTTATATATATATATATATATATATATATATATATATATATATATATATATATATATATATATATATATATATATATATGTGGAAAGCTTTGAATCATTCCATTTTGATCAATGAGAGGAAAGTTATGAGAAATTTTTGTTTGCAGGCAATGATGGGTTCTCTACTCTAAAATAATATTTGAAGTCCTTTATCTTACTCAATTTTCAATAGTTTTTGAAAAAAATTAAATTAGAGGATGTAGATTGTTCACAACAACATTTCAACCATTGGAATTGGCATTTTTCAATTCTATAACAAAAATCCTAACAATTTTGAAATTTGAATCATTCTTTAGTTCTTTCTACTTTTATCAGTTTTTTCCTATGTGTTGTACAATTCCAAATGATGTGAAAAAATTTCAAGCATGTAGCCAACTTGTTTAAAAAAAAGAATCCAAAGAAACACAATCATTTGGAACATTTTTTTTTTATAGAAAAGTGAGCTTGTGAAGTGCAACTGCCTTGTTTTTTGTAAGGCCCCAAAAATGATTTCTATAAATTTAAATGCTTATATCTTGCAATCCATGTGATGGAATTTCTGAAATTTTTACTTCATGTTTTCAAGTCAACATACTATGAGATCCTATAGCTATATATGTCAAAAGTGTTTTTTTTTTCTAAAATTTGATATTTGTACTAAAAATGGTAATTTGAGATTATTTTTAGTGAAAAGTTAGTCAAGGAACTTAAGGGGTTAATCCTAGACCACCCAAGGGGACAGATTCTGGCCGTTCATAGTTTGGAAGTACAATTCAAAGTGCTATAACTTTTGCATCCAATGACCAAATGTAGTAAAAACTTGTTGGAAAAGTTGCACATACTAGTTTAGTTTGTGTAGTAGAATTTTCAGATCAAACCAAGACAAATTGAGTTTGTGAAAGCCATTCAAAGTTCACAAATTCAATTTGAGTTCAACACACTGCATTGTCATGGGTGCAACTTTGAAGGCTTGTATCTCCTTCATCCAATGTTTGTTTTTAATAAAATTTGTTGGATTTTTTTCCTCTAGAAGTCTAGTTATTGTGGTAAATTTTTTTATAGCAATCCAAGTTGTTTTGAATACTTGTAAGCAATTCGAAGTTCAAAACCCTAACATTTTTTTGTTAGTATATATGCACTTCGGCAGCTTGTTACCTCTTCATACTATGTCCATTTTCAAAACTTTTTTGGGGAGAAGTTGCGCATACTTGCCTAGTTTATGTGGCTAAAATTTTGTGTTAATCAAAGAAGTAACAAGTGACTAAGAAGCATTTTAGTAGAAGTAGGTTCGGACTTAGATGTGTGTTTTGCACCCTTTTAGGCTATTTTTTTGACATTTCAAAGTCATTTTGCAAATACAATGAGTCACTTTCATGAATTTTCTCCACCAATGAGTTTGTATGTTGATTTCAAAGAACAATTTAGTTCAAATTTTTTTCATGTGAGTAGGTTTGGAAATCAAATTTCACCTCCAAATGTGTTTTAAGGAAAATTTCAGCATCTTTTTTCAACACTAAAACATTATAATCTTTCAATCCGTGCGGTTAAATGACTCCAAATTTGATCCACATTATCTACAATATGTACACTACAAGATTGTATGGTTGAGATTTTCATACCTTAGCGAGATATAGACTTATAAGGCTTAAAAAGCAAGGATGTTTTCATACCTGAAATGGCCTTGGGCCTTCTAGGATTAACCAAGCTTTGGTCTTATAGCACCGCTTCTTCAAGAGTCCAAATGAGATAAGTGATATTTCTTTGAAAAGCTATCACAAGTTTCTACTTTGCTTCTAATCTTAAATCATTCTAACACTCTGTCTAACTTCCATAGCCATTCAAAATTTTGGCTTTTATAATTGAAAGCAATAAACCCTTCTTCACTTTGATACTTATAACTTTCTCATAACAACTCCATATAGGACAAGTGATAGCTCATGTAAAGCCAACAAAATTTTCTACACTTTTTCAAAATTTTATTGTCAACCAAAGACTTGTTTGTCTTCTATAGCCAGTTAAAGTCTTTGCCCCTTCACATAAGAGATAGAAGACCTTCCTCCACTCAAACTAATACAACTTTTGAATGACAACTTCAAATCATATAAGTAAAGACTTTTTAAAAACAAAACACCATGACATACAACTCTTCAAATTTTCATTGCCAAATTCTTCATACACGACGAGATCTCTCTTCCTAAAATCAGTCTCCAAAAACTCTTCTCCCAACTTCAAAAAATCACACACCAAACCCACTCGAGAAACTTCTTAAATCATTTTCTAAATATTAAAACTACATGGACCAATCCATACCCCTTTTTTACATAGGTGGACCTCTAAACCTACGTTTATATTTATCTTAAAGTCAAATGACCTCAAGTTTAATTAAAAGACAAACTATCTTTATTTTTCTATTTTTCAACTTCAAATACACAAAATAAAATTTGAAAATATTTTTAAGCATAACACAAAAAGATAATAGTAATCTATTAGAGATAAAATTAAAGTTCTAAAAGAAGCTTCACTCTATTTGCAAGAACTTAAAAATGTATTTAATAGTAGCTGCAACATAATCAATACAATTTGCCTTTGATAAAAGATTAACTAGTTCCTCCAATTAACGTTGGTGGCCACAATTTGATAGGCTAGACCATACAATAGTATTGATCATCATTTAAACCCTCAAAACATCCTTTAAATATTACATCTCAATTGTTGGGGTCAACACATTCAACTTATAACATGATTACCAATGTTCAAGCGTCATGTTGAAGGTTCCTATGCCATCACCGCTCTACACGAGGTTGCAAAGGCGGTCAAGAAGGCCCAATTTCTTCTTAAAGATGTTAATGCGGCAAGACAAGATCTAATGATTGAAGAGGTTGATTTAGTAGTTGTGACAATGAAAATTCAAATTCAAGCTCTAGTTGAGGCTCTTCATCTTAAGACTAAAAACAAAACCTCTAGTTCGATATACTAAAATCTATAGTGAAAAACAAAAAAAACTAAATCAAATTAATGAAGCTCTCGAATGGTTTCTTCTTTTTAAATAGATGGCATGTGCGCCAATGAGAGGGAACCACCTTAAAACTACTTAGATTGATGTCATCTTTCTTTTCATATTATTATAATCAAATTTATCAAAATATTATATAAATATGTATTTTTACACCTTGTACACATTTACAATGCAACGCCATATGAATAAACTATGAATTTTTGAAGTTTATACCAAAAACACGTGTGTCTCAAAACAACTCTAGGTTTTCAAGAACAAACTATTGTACATGGCACCTTCCAAGTCAACTTTTCCAAATTTTTCCAAGATAATTGTTCTATAAAGTATGGACTGAGCATTTGGATATGATTTCTATTATTAAAATGGATAAATTTTTGTTGGATCTTATTGGAAGTCAAGAAGAGATTTCAAATTTCTTTTATATGCAAGTTTTCTACAATACACGAAAAAATTGTAAATTTTTAAAGTATTGAAAATATGTAATCCCAAAATCAACTTTAGGTTCTTCTGTTCAAAAAGATTTCAATTTAGTTATGAGCCTACATGGAAAATTTTGCAAAGATGTTAAAATTAGGTGAAGTTATCTTATTGCTAAATTCAACAATATTTCTTTTCTTTTCATTTAAATTTATATGTTAATTTCTTCTTCTTCCAACCATTATTCTTGTAGATTTTAGAACATTACTTTTACTATCCTTTCAGAGCCCATATATATATATATATATATATATATATATATATATATATATATATATATATATATATATATACACAATTGTGTGTATATCAATCCCTAAAAGACCAACCTTGTGTTTTTGGCAACATAGCTTTTGGGGTAGGTACATGTGAGCAAAGATTTTTTTTCTTTGAAATTTTCACATAACATGTGCCAAAAGAATAACTATAAGGTCCAACAATTTTCATAACTTTTGACCACATGGTTAAAAAGTTATCATGTGATATGTAATTTATTTCTCAATTTGCGCAACCTGGTCAGATAAAAAAAATTACTTTTTTCTAAACTAAAAATTTGAAATAAATTTTATAGATTTACATGTACTTAAAAGCTTTGAATCATTCCATTTGATAAATGAGATGAAAGTTATGAGGAGCTTTAATTTGTAGGTAGTTATAGAATCTCTATTCTAAAATAAACTTTGAAGTCCTTTATTTAACTCAATTTTCAATTTTTTTGGAAAAAAATAAAAGAAGTGGGTGTGGATTTTTATTACAACAATACAACCATTGGAATTGGCATTTTCAATTCCATAAACAAATTCTTATGAATTTAATATTTTGAATCATTCTCTACTTCTTTCCACTTACTATTATTTTTCTATATGCTGTACAATTCTAAATGATATGAAAATTTTCAAGCATGTAGCCAACTTGTCTTGAAAAATGAATCCAAAGAAGAACAACCATTTTTGACATTTTTTCATAATGATATGACTTTGTGAAGTACAACTGCTTGGTTTTTTGTAGGACCAAGAAAGGATTATTGCCACTTCAAATGCTAACATCTTGTAATCCACATAGTAGAAATTTCTAAAAAAAATTCCGCATCTTTTCAAACCATAGTACTACAAGTACATGTGTCCAAAAATGATATTTTTCAAAAATTTGGTACTTGTACTAGAAATGGTAGTTTGGGAGCATTTTTGGTGAGAACATAATCAAAGAAACTTAGGGGTTAAATATATTAATTATATAACCACATAGAATAAATTATCAAGAACACATTACCATATGTATAGGTCAGTTTCAAAAATAAGTAGGAAAAATTTGGATTGTGTCTAAAATTATCCAAAAATTATTCTTGAGAAAATTTAAAAAAAGGAACACATTTACATATGAATAGAAAAAATCAATCCAAAAGTAGGAATGTCTAAATTTTTTTTTAAAAACAAAGTGCCAAAAGTCAAAAAATCCAAATTAAGTTGCCAAATTGTTGAACTACAAAAACTAAACTATTTTGGCATCAAGAAGCTGAAATTGACCTACGTGTATGGTACTACAAATATTTTGTGATTATTAGACAATGAACCTTGAAGATTACAATGTTTGTGCAAAATGTATATCAAAGTAGAAAATGAGATGTTTAGCAATACTTTAATTTCTTAAGTAATAATGGATGAAGATATTGTTTTCAAAAGTGATTGTAATCCAAGTTAGTGGTTCATGGACTTGATAGCTTAAAAATGACACATTGTATGTGTATCTTGTTATTCTACAAATTTTCATTGTTTTTTCTAATTCATTGTCGTTTAAAATATGCAATACTTTATTAAATATCCTATATAGAAAATATTGTACTAATGATTTTAGGTTCAAGATTAGGATATGAAAAACTAAAGACATTGAGATTTGTAATAACATCATAAATAACTTTTTTGAAAAAAACATTATTGTGATTTTAAAAATTTTAAGTTATATTGTCTTAGATGTCTACAATGCAAATTCAGTCTATGATCATGTGTCTTCTATATATTCTTTTAACCCCTTTTGACTAAGGGATAATCTATATTTTTGAAATTGTATAGATGTATTATAAAATGAATTTTAGAATAATAATATAACAATAACTTCTAAACAAACATTAATGTCAATTTTGTTAAAATGGTGATATTTACAAAGCCAAAAATTATGACATAAATCTTTATAAAGGTCTAATTTTAGGCTACAAACTCAAACATATATAGGGTTTTGGGTTCAAATTGAATATCCTAAAACACACCAAAGTATTGGGACATCACCAATTTAACAAAATGATATTCATTGTAAAAGGTAATCCATAGATCATATCCATAGGGTTGGATCTTCTACTATACAATATTAATCAATGAATTTAAAACCAATATATTGGAAAAAAATTCAAAAATGAATTGTAAATTGAGTATTTGTGACTTTCAATAGATTTTATTTTTTAATTTAAAAATTTTAAAACCTAAACATGGTATTTTTAGATATTTCTATTTTACTTATGAATTCAAATTATTTATGAAGGTCATTATTTGAATTGAAAAGTTACTTTCTAACAAACTTGTATACTTTGAATTCTAGAATACTTGCAATAAAGAAATTTGAAAGTCTATGTCATAAAAATGTTTTAAAACTTACATTAGAATTTGCAAAAGATTCAATAAGTAAAATGAGTAAAAAATTCAAGATTATGTGTGCATGGAACATGTTTGCATTCATCCATTGTTTGAAATTTGAACACCTAGTCTTTAAGGGTTTTGTCATAACCTTTGTAGTTCATGATGAAATGGGCAATTGCTTCTAGATTTATCTCTAGATGGTGGATTTATGCTTTGGAATTAAGCAAATCTGTGTGAATAACAAGTGCATTGGAATTAGACAACTCCTAGATGAAGACAAGTGCATTGGTTAAATAGCTTCCAAATGAAGACAAGTGTATTGGTTAAATAGCTTCCAAATGAAGACAAGTGTGTTGGAACTTGGAGTAAGACAACTCTAAGTGGAAGATCAAGATTTGAAAAAAATACACTCTACTAGAACTTGAATTTAGGCTTTCTACAACCATCCACTAAAGTAAAAGTCCCAGTCATACTTTGAATATGAATTCATATCTTATCTAAATCTTGATTTTCCAATTAAAATTATCCAACTCCTAGTTCCAACTCCTAGTTCCAACTCCTAGTTCCAACTCACTTATCTTCATTTAGAAGCTATCTAAATCTAGTACACAAATTTACCATTTGGAGATATCTAATTATCTCTAAGCGATCTCTACTTGCACAATTCATTATGAATTTGTTCATCCATCAAAGCCCATAATATCCCCATCAAAGGTCATGACATCTTGGGATTAGTCTCTTGGGAAGTCAATGAAAACCAATTTTGTTTCTAATGAAAATTGATTTCATTCTCATTACATAAAGCATACATTTCTATACAATTATGTATTCCAAAAGATCTATAAATCCAAATCATAATTTGATTAAAGCAAAATGAGAATACAAGCCCTAACCACAATATAATTTACGCTCTCATCCCACTTCCAAATGAATATGTTGCTACCACACCTTCTAATTGAAATTACATTTAGTGGTTAATTTAATTGGCTGTAATAGTTTAATGTAAAAAGTAGTAAGTATGTTCATTTAAAATTCATGTCCATATTCAAGGAACAAATCATTGAATTATACACTCAATATGCTCTCTTTTTCATGATGGTTTAAAGATAATTTTTTAATTAATTATTCATAATTTTTTATATTAATAAGTTCAATTTTTTCCTTCTTTCATATGAATTTTTGACAATAACAAGCAAACCTTTTGTGTAACATCTCTAAAATAATTAAAAGTAAAATATTACCAAAAAATGTGTCCCAAATCTTTATATGCATATTATCCTTTGTTTTGTACATAACTTTTAGTGTAAAAATTTATGAAAATTTTACAAGTGAGTAGAGATGTTATAAATGAAAATTATTTTATACAAAAGGTATGGAATTTTCAGAGGACGTGAAGAATAACATCTATGAAAAAAAAAAAAAAAAATTTAGACTCTACAAAGAAGAATATTAAATATGTTGAATAGCTTCTGAAGAGGAGCTTTTGAAAACTTTGAATTTTTTTCACTCATGTTGAAACCACAAAGTACCAGTATTATCACCCTCAAATTACCTATATATGTTTTATGTCGCAATAGGGATATAACTTATGAATATAGGTTGTAATATGCACAAATACACACATATATACAAAGTTATAAATATAAGTACAAATTAATATTATCCAAACATACAATATCCTATATATTTTGAACCTCAAAAGTTGTTCATATGTACATATTGGAATTTTCCAAAATTATGAAAAACAAGGGCTTTATAAAGCATAGGACATATGTGCGTGCTGCACTATATTAGGGGTGCTATATCATAAGTATTGAATGCTTAATGTCTCTAAAAAGAATCCATTTGATATTCAAGTGTTGATATTGAATGCGTAATGTCTCCAAAAATAATCAATAATTTGACATGGTTGTCAAAATGACTTGTGCATATGGAAGTTTGGAAGTTATAAATGATCAAAAAATCTCTTAAATCACTGATGAGACATTCACTTTCAAAGTAATCATCACACTTTCTTGTAGATAACTCACCATTATGAAATTAGAACTTGTGTAATACAATGAACAAGTCATTCTATATTGTTTGTTGAACTCTGAACTTTGGAAAGGGCTTCTATTGCCTCGACATTAAAAATCAACCTTAGCAATTCCGTATTCTACCTTACATGTTTTCACATTGACACAATAAAATGTACATGATGCTTTTTCATTCATTGGAGTTTCTGTTGTAGGCCTTTAGATTTGAAGTATTGACTTTCTACTAAGAAGTTCCTACCATCTATTTTGGTTGTAGGGGATATTCATGTAGATATATCCAAGAATCCACTATCTACAATCTATTAGTCTACAATATCTCATGTATTATTTTTGGTAGTTTATTTCAAAGACTGCCCTTAATTGCCATTCACATATGGATCATATTTGTATAAACACCATCCCTTCAATGCCATAGAAGGCTTATTAGGCAAATTATAGACCAATATTTTGTATTATAAACTATTAAATTTGGATTTGAATTTTTGATTTTTAACTCCTTGGTAATAATATGTATGCTTAAATATCAACAAACATCAAACAAGTATTGATAATACTAACCCATAAATGTCCAAGGCACCATATTTTGGTATCAACTAAACTTTGAAGTTAAATATAATCTTTAAAAAAAATACTATTTTATTATTATTTTTAATTGCATACTCTTTAAAGTCTAATTTAAGCACATTAAAAATTGATTTGGGAAAATCATTTTAGATATTCATTACAAAATTATAGAGTAGATTTTGAGAAGGTATAAATTGATTGTGGTTATGCACTTAATATGCATATTGTATCCTTTTGCCTCAAATTTTTTTCCATAGACTCAATTTCAAATTTGACATATGAAAAGAAATTTGAAAGATTTCAAATCATTTTCATAGTTTTAACACTCTTTTATCAAACATCATAATCTTTCAATTTATAATTGATATTGTCAATATGTTTTCTCTTCCTATATAATTTATAATATATGAAGTTTGAATTTGTAAAGTTCATTTTTTTTAAATTGGTAAAACTTATCAAAACTTGGTTTTTTGGTTTAGTTTTGAACAAACTCCAATACTTCAAAGAAGGCCTTGGACATTTAGGGCTTAAATAGGGTTTTACCTTAGTTTTTTATATTATAGTTAATTTGTAATGTGTTTGAAACGAAGGATAAGAAGTTGGAGTGTCAAAGACAAACATAGGACAAAACTCCTTGAAGCATCAAAATTGGGATTTGTTTGACTTTGGTATTGTGTTTCTTTTTGTACTATTTATTCCTAGTTAAGCCTTCCTCCAACACTTCTTGTACAAATTCGAAAGGATTTTATAATTAACTCTACTGTATCCAATATCTTTGTACTCCATCCATCCTACAATACTAGTCCCTTTGAGTTTTCTCATTTGTCATGAATTATTTGACCCTTTTACTTCAAACTTGATTTTAGGATTCAAAATGATTTCTTTTGTTTGATGTTAAGTTATGAAGAACACAAATTTAGTTTAATATCCATTTTATAGATTAAAAAATTAAAAAATTAAAATTTTACTACAATTTGAAGTTGATTGGATCCAAGACAAAAGACATTGAACTTTTCACTAAATTTCTTGGATTTCAAGTTGTTCTTCTGCAGATTTTAACATTCGTAGAAGGCAAGATAGTTGCATGAAAAGTCTTTTTTCTTTGTAAAATCTATTCTTTTAATACGTGGTACATTGTATTTGTTGCAATCTCCTATTTCTTGGTCCTTCCTTGATTGCAATTAGTAGCCACATCTACTTGCTTTGTACTTGAGAAGACATATTGCACATTCACTATAAAATTCTTTTGATTGTATCACATTAAAAATTTGTTGCCAAATCCTTAATACTTTCATTATCATGAAGGACTAGTATTATAGAGCGGAGGAAATATTATCCTCCAAGATTTCTTTTATAAATGTGAAAACATACCAAGTGGCTACCATCTTGAGTCTTCTAATAAAGAAAACATTCATAAGTACCTTCAATATGAAACACCAAATATATAAACATTAAATGAGTTGAACCAAGTGCTTAGAACATCTCTGTTGAGCCACATAATATTGGCCTAGTGAATGGTCAAGTTTGGAAGAGAATCCCACTAGAGATGCAATTCAAGGTTTAGTATCATTAGGCTTTTCAAACTTGCCTCACAACACTTAGGACTACAATGTCCCCCTTTTTTCCTTATACCATAATTCCACATCTTATGGCACCCATGTGGTCAAGGCTAGATGAATAGAATAAGATGGCAAAGAGAAACAAACACTACTAGAGTTGAAGTGGAGGAGTTTGAGACATTGTAAATTGTTCAAATGAATCAAAGAGAAGGAGAAGAAGGGTTTGTATGTGCGGTAGCAACAAGTCAAAAGCTAAACAACAAGGATATGAATTTTGAGCCTAAAGAAAGACAATTGACACATAGTGTTTTGATAGTTAGTCAAGATTTGATCAGCGAGAACCAAGAGAGAGTGGATGCATTTTGACAATGCACTTCTAAACATTACAATAAGAGACATCAATGAGATGTTTGACCTAGTAGGTCATTGGAGACTAAGTGGAGTTTAGTGGAACTTGATGTCACTTACTTTTGTTTTGTGTACAAGCATGTTCTTGCTTTGAACAAAAACAAAATTTTCCAAGCTAATTTACTAGTCACATCCAAGGAGTTTAATTTACCAAGCCAAAATCGCAAAGAATTTGGAGTCCAATTCCAATCATTGCTGGCTTCTATTATCAAAGGATTACCCCCAAATGGACGGGCGGATCAAGTACAATAGGAATAGTCACACATCCTTTGAAAAGTGGACGACTCTCAGAAAGTGATTTTCCGTAGTTTCTGGATCTTTCAACCTCCAATGTTTTAGAAGTGCCATTTTCTACTCCAGAGGTGAAGAAATGAGTTAGAGAATGGTTTTTTTTGACAAATTTTCACTCCCTCTTACATAGCTTTCATCTTGTTTGATGCATGTCTTGTTTCTCACACCTTGAGTTCAATCCTACTTTCATGTTGCATGCGTCATTTGTGTTCCACACCACTTGCACACATTTACAATAATGAATTAGTCTCAACCTCTGAAAAAACCACGACGTTCATTTTCAAAAGTGGCATCACACCATTTTCTTGCTCAACGACTTCCCATTGGCTCTTCTTTTCTTTCACCACGCTCATATTTCTGTGAAAAAATTTGCTTCTCGAAGTGTGTGAATATCCGTAACGAAGTCCTTCACAACAAACAAGAAGAAATCACAAAGTTCTAATTGGCTTCTAAATTAGTGGTTCTAACTTTTGGAGTTCAAAATCCCATGACCCACACTTTATCCCACCATAGACCGAAAAGAGTTAGTACCACTTGATAGTTGATAACTCTTTTCGAGTATCTTAGAAAGAAGGTTATCAAACTTAAAAAGGCCCCCGCGTGCTTTCGTTTACAGACACTTGACGAGGTGATCGCTCATACATTTAAAAGTTCATTTCAAAGTTGGTCTCCCTCGCTTAAAGGTTTCCAAAGAAATGAGTGAAGAATATAACTGACATTACTTTTTGTCCTGCAGTTATAACTTATAAGTTGCTCGTTGTCTCAACCAAGCAGAACAGCATAAGAGACTCGTGAAGACTGTAGTACAGGACTGTACTGCAGTCACCCCACATCGTACACTTTTTTATTTATTTTTAAATTTAAATAAAAAAGTGTACCCTGTTTGGAGAAAAAATTCCTGCTAAAACTGCACCTTGCAAAGTGCAGCCCTTCAGTTTGATTTTCTTTTTTTGAAACAAGCATGTTGAACAACACATTGCAAGGCTTTTCGTCAGGTAGAGAGGCTGATTTCACGCTAAATAAACCACCTGTCACTGTCAGGTATTGAACCTGCAACCACTCCATTTGCTTTGGGTACCTTACCACCACTCCATTCAATTTGGGTACCTTACAATCATCATCTGGGTAGTTTAGGGTCATCTTGGACCATTTCAGTTTGATTTTTGAAAAACAACAACATGATTTGATACTTTCTTTTGTAAAGAAATCAGTCACAGAATTCTTCCAATCACAACAATCACTAATTCTTTAATTGGTGTACAAGGCAGTGGTCACAGTTTCTCATCTGATCTCAAGGATGGATGGTTGAGGAGGGAGAAACTGTTTTATAAATAAGTTTGCTTTAGTTTGCTTTAAATTTTTTTTTAATTGCTTGGAGAAATGTTGTGAAAAAGTAATAAGAAGTGGAATCATACTTATATGATAAACAATGAATTTGTTATGAATTTTTGAATTGATATGATTGGTCTAAAGCTCATTATTTAGTTCGATTAGGTTACACTCTATAACCAATAGAATTTGTATTAATAATCATAATCTTACTCACCTAAAATGATATTTCCGTTAAGCACTATCTGTGAAGGTCCCTTAGAAAAACTCCCTACTTGTTGGGCATAACAAATCAATAATAGTGCTTGGCACTATAACTAACATCGGATGCTATAATTGGTGAGCTTAATGCAGGAGGAGGCGGCCTCCTGTCATGTGCACACCCCACCTTAGGCTTGGGCTCCCCCCCTCGCCTTAGAAGAAGGCCCTCATACGACAAGAACCCTCATGTGAGGGCCTCCTACAATATCAAAATGGTTGTAGTGTAAAAGCCCTCAAATAGTCACATTCTTTGATGATTTTACATCTAAAAAGTATGTGACCCTATTTTGGTAAGTGACTCATAAGCCATTACTTGGGTGCCTCAAAAGTACCATTATTATATTTAATGAGTTTTTGAGGGGATATTCACTTGGCTATCTATCCATAATACGTATACTACCATTGTTGAATATATTTTCTTAAAATTTTCTTAAGGGGACCATGTATCAAATTATGGATGGTGGTGGAGATGGTGGTCAAAATTTTCTACACTTATCTTGTTTCTAGAATTTTTCATATATGAATTTTTGTATCCTCATTTTGACAAACAACATGGGATCACAAAATAATCTATACTTGCATACTTATCTATATTTGTATCTACATATATAGTTATAATAATATTGCATTCATACTTAAATATATCAGATTTTTATATACTTTTGGGGGAAGGGGATTTTATTTTTGTAATAGGGGTGGCTGGTGTTTCTATCGAATAGAATTGATGTGTGTATTTAAGGGGATAATCACAACACAAAAATAGACATCACTTCAATTACTCAAAAATTGGCGCATTAGGCTTTTGGTAAGGCTACGAAGGAAACATATTTAGATTGGCTATAATATTTGATGGATACAATAGATTGGCTCTTATATTTTGGTATAAAAAGTATTCAAAGTTGAGGTTAGAGCATCTCTACCAACAAATGGTAGAATGCCCCTACTTTTGAAAACTTAGTGTGTCAAAAGGAACGTAAAGGGCTTGCCTATATACCACATCCTACCAACAGATTAGAGAAAAACAATTTCCCAAATAACAACTCAAATTTCCATGCGTTAGGCCACAATTAACCCTAGTTTTGCCCAATGTGGAAGGGCTAAAGACCAATGGGAATTTTGGGGCAAGTTGATACACATTTTGAATTACAATTTACGTCAAAACGTGTTGCAAGTCAAACGTATGGAGGCATGATAGGTTGTAATGTGTCAGGGCCAAAATCTTGAGCACCCAACATTGAATATTTACAAGGTCTCTACTTGGTGGGACGGTCTCGATTACCATGTCAACCTCAATAAACTAGCTCCTTGTTGGGCTTACATTATGCAACAACCAAGAGGAGATGCTTGTAGATCATAAGCACTCTAAGGTAAATTGCAATGTTTTCTAGTACCACTATAATGCTCCCAAAGAGGAAAGACATATGCTTTCATTTTCATGAAAATCTAAACATGATATACAAAAAATAGATAATTTCAAAATTATACTCCCTTTGTCTCAAAATAATATTGGTGTTTCTTTTGTACTTTACAAAAGAAACACCAATACTACCTCTGTTTTTGAAAAAGAACCGTGTTTCTTTGTAAAATACAAAGGAAACATGGGTCTTTTTCAGAAAGAGAGAAAGCATTATTTTGAGACAGAGGGAGTATATTGTAAAAAAATTATATTCTATATGCATCAATCAAAATGCAAGATTGAAGGCAACCCAAAGCCCCCACCATTCTTTGTATCAACTAAGGTAACATGCTTTGAAATCACACAGACTCTAAAACTACCTACATCATCAAATGTATACTACATGTACATGTTGCTTTTCATAGCCTTCAGCAATGTACAAACAATGTACATTTTAGAAGGTGGGCAATTTTAGAGCCCTATATGAATTGAACTTCAATTTTTCATAACTAATTCTACAAAGCTCCAAAAAATATGAAACGACTTGGATTAGATGCTAATTCCACTTGTCTTTCACAAAAAATTTACTGAAAATTATTTCCAAATGCTTCACATCCCTGAAATTCAGTTTCAGCTCTTCCGTGGGTGATTTCTGGACCTGTTACCTTACAAGTGGAGGGGCGGATTTTTTTTTTTAAATTTAAAAAAATTTCCTTGTATTGTGTAGACCCCTTGTTTGGTTGCAGCAAGTGGCCAACCTCTTTTAGAACTCTCCCATGGCCATCTCTTTTTGAGCCACTTGGAGGGGCTCATAAGAAGTTACTTCCAAGTGTTATCACGGGGTGCAAGCAAGGCAAGTAAAGAAGGGGTAACCGCCACCCTCTGCCCTCATGTACTTGCGGTGTACATTTCAGAGGGGGAAATGTACACCACACATACATGAGGGTGAACTTGAGAAGGATGGTGTGGTTCACTTTACTAACTGAAGTTAACCCCTAAATGCCCAAGGTATCAAATTTTGGTGTCAACAATACTTTGAAGTTAAATGAAACCTAACCAAGTTGCTATTTTTGGTAGTTTATATTTTTGAAAAATTCTTTTTTAAGTTTGGTTTTAGCATTAAAAATCTGACTTTGAAAATGATTGATTATGATTTTTTTCTATTCAAGATTTGGTGTAGGGGGGTCCATTGCAATCTTGGCTTTCCGTAGTATTGAGGGCTCTTGGAAGTGAGCCTCAAATACACTAAATCTTCAAGATAAAATCACATTAGAAATTCATTTAAAAAAATTGTAGAGTAGATTTTGAGAAGCCATAAATTGATTGGGGTTATGCATGTTAGGTCCTTTATCTTCATGTTTTCTCAGTGACCAACTTTATAGATTTGACATGCTAAAAGAAGATTGAAAGACTTCAAATCACTTAGGTAGTTTTAACACACCCATGATCAAACATTATAATTTTTCAATACTTAAGTGATATTGTTGTGTTTTCTTTTCTTATATAATTTCTAACATGTCTAGTTTAAATTTGTATAGTTACAATTCAAAAAAAATTGATTACAACTTATTAGAATGTTGTTTTTTTGTTCAATTTAGAGCAAATCCCCATAAGCTAAAAAATGACCTTGGGCATTTTGGGGTTAAAGTCACCCAACCAACCCTTCGTTTCAACGTCCCAGGAGGATTGACCCCCTTATTGCCCCGTGTTTTATCCTTGAAGAAAACACTGAAATTTTTTATTTGCCGCCCATCACAAAATTTGAATATTCTGAATTCATATTTGCAATCACAGACCCTAAATTAGAAAGGATATGCAAAGAAATACAAAATTGATGTGGCACAAAATAGGTGGCAATTTTTACATTTACCCTTGAATGGGGCAATAAGGGGGTCAATCCTCCCTGGCCTTCATCAGCCCTATAGCTCGTCCCTCCCAAGTCATTACAGAGGGGCATGTAAAAGAGGAAAAAAAAAAGACCCCCTATTTTGTGCTTGATTAATTTATTTTGTAGACCTCTCCTCTCATAGCTAATTTGGGGCCTCTGGTTGCAAATATGAATTGGAAATTGGAAATTTTTAGCATGTGTGGAAAAGAAAAAAATTCCCACGATTTCCGCCGGGGACGAGTGAGGGGTGGATGCACCCGGGCCCTTCATCATCAGTGAGTCCATGCACATGCAACACTGTTTCCAAGCCCTGCCGCAGCCACATTCTCCCTCAACTCATTGGCTGCACACAACCGGTTAACATAGATAAGACCAAGCCTGGCAAGTACATGTATACTAAGTGATTCTGAACAGAACGTAACTCATCAAGCTTCTTAACCCCTCACCGCCCAAGGGTTAACCATGTCAAAAAACGACCTTGCTTTTCGAGTGTTATAAGTCTAAATGTGAGTAAGTTATGAAAATTTCAACCATACAATCTTGTAGTGTGCATGTTGTAGATGGTGTAAATCAAATTTGGGGTCATTAGACCGTATAGATTGAAAGATTATAATGATTTAGTGTTGACAAAAGATACTGAAATTTTCTTAAAAACACATTTGGAGGTGAAATTCGATTTCTAAACCTATTCAAATGAAAAAACTTTAAACTACAAAGTGATTTAAAATAAAAAAACAAACACTTTGGTGGGAAAAAAAATCATTCATTCGACTCATTGCGTTTCCAATATTGTTTTGAAATGTCAAAAAACAGTGAAAAAAGTAGCAAAAAAACACATCTATGGCTGAACCTACCTCTACTAAAATGCTTCTCAGTCAATCATAACTTCTTGGATTAATATGAAATTTTTACCACAAGAACTAGACTAGTATGCGCAACTTTTCCAACAAAAATTATTGAAAACAAACCCTGTTTGAAGAAGTTATAAGCTGCCGAAGTTCACTGCAATGCAAAAATGTCTGGATTTTGAACTTCGAATTGCTCCCAAGCATTCAAAACAACTTGGATTGACATGAAATTTTTATCACAATAAGTAGACTTTATGGGGAACAAAACCCAACAAAATTTAATGGAAAACTAACATTTGATGAAAAAGATACAAGCCCCCGAAGTTGCAGCCATCTCATTGCAGTGTGGTGAACTCAAATTGAACCTGCGAACTTTGAATGGCTTTCAAAAACTCATTACATCTTGGATAGATCTGAAAATTTTACCACAAAAAATAGACTATTATGCGCAACTTTTCCAACAAGTTTTATTGATTTTGGACATTGGATGCAAAAGTTACAGCACTTTGAAGTTGACTGCTAGACTGTATGAGGACACTTTTGGTCCCCCTGGGTGGTGAGGGATTAATATCTGTACACTCTTTGTATGATTTTCTCCACCTAAGGTAGAACCACCCATAACTGACTGAATAAGCAACTGTGGACAGAGGACCTAAATCCTCCATTTGAAGGTGGCCCCAATAGGCTTGATTTACCCTCGGAAAACGCAAGAATTTTTAATTTTTTACATAATTTTTTTTTGCAAATTTTGAATTCATATTTGCAATGAGAGACCCCATACTAGCTAGGGGAGGTCTAAAGCATACCCTAGACACGGCTCAAAATAGGGGGCATGTTTTTTGCTTTTTACCCCGGAAAACCCCAAATTACCCTATTGGGCCTACTTTGTTGACATGATTTAGTGTTTAGTACTGTGGATATAAGGTAGGTACACTCAAAACTACCACTTTTTGCTACTGAGCCTATTTTCTATTGTTAGATTGATCAAATTTTCATATGTTCTTGTTGGCAAGTGAAAGGAGGTTCCAATACACCAGAGAACGTGGCATTTGGATACTATATGCAAAAGTTATTAAGGAACAAAGTTTGGATTTAAAAGTGTTTCTTCCACATAGGTACATAGCTGATTTTGGATATGTACATATAGTATAGATGGCAGTTTAAGGTTAGTGGCACATTCAGATATACCTACCTTATGTGGAGTACGGTAAGGCAAAGGAAATATTTCCACAAGTGCATGGATAGAAATGAAGGGGATTGTCAAAAATTTGGTAATTTTATCACTTGAATTGAAATTACTATGAATTTTGGAAGGTGAGAGTTGGTTTGGACCCATGTCCAATGTGTAGACTATTTCCAAACCACTCATTTAAGAGACTACTTCTTGTTCACTTTGGCACTCCAAACCTAACAAATGTGTCATGGAAATAATGAAGGAATTGATGGGTGAAAATCAAGAACTCATGTTGGAAATGAATCTTAGACTCTCTTAATTTTGAGACTCCCTATTGATTGCTGATGGGGCTGTGGTTGGTAATGGGTGGTTCTACCTTACTCCTACATGGCATCTTTCATAATTAAAAACTTTCTTTTATTTAGAGTAATGGAGACCCATTAAAGTAGAAGGTTTTAAAAGTGGACAAGCTTCGGAATTGCCCACCTCCCCAAATGTACATTTTTTGTACATGTAGCTTTTTTGTAGCCTTTAGTAATGTACAAACAATGTACATTTGAGGAGGTGGGTGATTCTAGAGCCCTATGCCATTTAAACTTCAAAATTTTATAACTAATTCCACAAAGCTCCCAAAAAATATGAATGACTTAGCTTAGATGCCAATTCTACTTGCCTTTCAAGGAAAATTTTGTTGAAAATATTTCAAGAAGCTTCATCTCCCCAAAATTCAATTTTAGCTCTTAGATGGGCAATTTTTGGACCTCCTACCTTACACAGATTGATAGTGAAATTAGATTGCCTTAACAATTGGATTGCCTTGAGGTAACTACACCTAAAATTGCACAAATAAGTAATTCAACACGATTCCTATTATTATGGTGAAGAACTTTTGTAGGGTCTTGTTGGTAGTCAAAAGGAGATTCTAGATTCTCATAGAATGCATTTTTTGGACACTGCACAAATAAACTATGAATTTTTAAAGTGCTAAAAATAGGTGTTGTAATTTAGATAGCAGTCAAAATTAAATTTGGTTACATTACCCAAAGAAGTTACTTCATGATTCACCACTCATCTTCATGGAGGTGCATGCATGACACTCTCTAAACTCATGGGGCCTTGAACTGGTACACCAATCTATACCACACACCTACTTTTAGGTTGATGAAAATTACATCATTCTTGTAAAGGAACAATAAATATTTGTGTAGTGTAAAATGCCAAGAAATCAGTGAGGGGCAACCTAAATCCATTATTCAGTGGAGTGAAATACTTAATAATCTTTGATTAGGGCCTTAACACATAAATTTGAAAATAAATGAAATATATTCCAAAACTATGTGTGAACCTATTACCAATATTTTGTACCACTATCATATATTAAATGTCCTTAAACATATGATTGTAATACTAACATAGTGTTTATTTTGGATATGTTTAGCTTATAAGTGTATCTTGGTGATCAAATTAGAACATTTTAAAAAGCCGTTTAGGAAAGTGTGGCTTCTAAATTCTTACTGAGGTATGTGCATCTATAATTGCCATTTATTACAGTTTGAATTTGGATGAAAAAATAACTTTTGTTCTTTTACAAATACAAAAGAAGACAAATTGAAGTGGAAGTAGAGAATTTTTGTCCTAAAATAGAAAGATATTCCTTTCAAAGTTCATCTAAGTAAAATTCCAAAATATTTGACAATAAAATCACCTATAAAATAAGTACAATTGATATTGGAAAACATATAATGAACATGTAAATTCATAAATTCATAGGTCTAGACATGTTCAATTACTTCTTCTATGGTAAGCATCTTAGCTATAATTTTTGATTTGATTGCATAGAGGGTTGGATAAATATCAAATTATTCTTCTAGCTTGAAATTTTTTTATATAAAATAATGTGGAATCATATTTTTCTAAAAATATTGAATCAGTCATGAACTTTGAAGTGCTCTATCTTGTAGCCTATGCAAATTCCTTCAAAATTGACAGAACTAGTGAATCCATATTGGACAAACTACTCACCTAAAGTAACTATAATAGTCTTAAAAAATGGTCATAGTGTCAAGGTGATGAAATGGTTATCTTCATCAATAGTTTAAAATAATAAAGTACATGCTCTTATTGTGGCTATGAAGACATCTTAATAATGTTAGTACTACATTCCTAAAGGTGAAAACACCTAAAACCATCCTTGTGCCCTTTGGTGCACATATTACTAATATGGATTGCTAAAATAGATTCCTTCTAATTACTTTAGAATAGATAGTGATCAATTGTAGCACAATTAAAAGGCTCCAACATGCCTCTTTTTGACTTTTTACAAGTAATAAGTGGTGCTGAATATGGTTAGGCAACTCTAAAGTGGATTTCAATGGTCTATATATTTTCTACTTTGGAAAATTGTAGACCTCACATAGGTGGTCCAATTTTTTTTAATTAAAAAAATTATTATTTCTATTTGCTAATAAGAAAAAATATTCCTCCACTAAAGATATCTTGTAACTATGCTTAATTCATTATTTTGATGGTTTTAGGTGTTTTCAATAGTCAAGTATTTGCATTAGAATAGATTAAGATGTTATTGGGTTACCATGTCCTTCCTCATTGTTCATGTACATATATTAGGTGTTGATGTTAAGGCAAAGTAGGCACTATAAGTTTACTAAAATCAAGAGGGATATGGTCTTCCTATACTCAATCTATTACTAATAAATGTTTGCTACTATTGATGTTTGAAAAAGGAATCACTTATATGGTATTGATAAACCTATGACATGCAAACCACCATGACAAACACTGACTCATTACAATCTCATATCAATCTATGTCAAATTTTTTTTCAATAAATGGGATTTGGGATACATTAAGTTGAGTTTGTAGCCACAATCAATGTCTTTGGTGGTGGTGATGGAATGATTAGTGATTGCAGTAGGAACTTCTACCTTTTTAGTGTAAATTCATTCACAAAAAGTAACTTTTTAAAACCTTTATATTATATCCATGTTAAGAAATATTGTAACTACTTTAACCCTTAAAGGATGATGGAGTGACTTTGGAAATCATTAGTTTTTATGACCCTGTGAAGCATTGGTTTAAAAAATTGTAAAAGTACTCATTGCAAGACAAACTACTGTAGAAGACCTCCCCTTTTCTTGCAAAATTTCAAAAATGAATAGTTGCATTTATGTCATACACAAAGAGATCCTTTGTAGAAGACCTCCCATTTTCTTGCAAAATTTCAAAAATGAATAGTTGCACTTATGTCATATGCAAAGAGATCCTCTGTCATCCATCACATATAAAACATCCGTCTCGAAGTTTAAAGGTTAAGTGAGTAAGATGACCATTATGAATATACTTTTTATTAGTTTCAGGGCAAACTAATCATTCTACCTATCCAAGGCATAAATGACAAGAGAATGTACATTGTAACCATTTATGGACCTACATTATTTATAGTATTTCTACCTTATATGTCCCATCACACTTGTAACATACTAAAATAGAAGTGAATAGAAAGGTGTACTTTACAACTCCCCAAAGAAGATCACACCACAAAACGAAACCCTACAAAGAACAATGTTAGTATCTATACATTAAATCAGGCTGTTTGTTTTGTTTTGTTTTGTTTTGTTTTGTTTTGTTTGTTTGTTTGTCATGTTGAGATCTCTTGGACCGTGTGTCCCCTACTTGCATGCTTAGTAGCATTGGAAAGCCCTTAGCGAGGAAGGATGCATCAGCTTGGTTTTGTGGCATTTGGACGTACGATGTGAAAGTTATGCATTTTTTAGTTGTTTTTGGTTCTAAAAAATTAAAAAATTACTTTTACTCATATTTTGGTTACAATCTTGGTACCTTGGAAAGCTTTTGGCAAGGATCAGATTCCTGGATTAGACTTGAAGACACGTACACAAGAAGCAGTAAAGATGAATCAGGAGTAAAATTAAACCAGACAAATTTGGTCTGCAGATACCTAAACCTAGATCTAATCAATGTACAAGAGCGTGAGATAGCTGGAGCTGATTTAACAAACTTTACTACCATGGCATCACAGAAATCTGACGTACTTCGTGTTGGATACAAAAGCGATAGCCGACTATGAGGTAATCAAAAAGGTTTTGACTACTCTCCAGAAAGAATGGGTGAGTTAGGTGCCAGATTTTTGAGCGAATTCACGCTAGCAACAGAAAGCGAGTCTAAAGAATTTACCGAGGCACAGATACTGATCAGCAGGCCAACATGTAAATGCAAGCTTTTCCCAACATCGTTGGAAAAGCAGGTAGAAAGCATCACATCCGTGACCCATGAGCACTTGTTTAGTCGTCCATGGGCCTTACGATTTTTACACTCTTGTATAAACGCCGCAAATCCTTCATAGCCTCTTCCTCTTTCTGAATGTTGCGGATGGGAGAAGGGTTAGCAATTTCTGGTTTATACCACCGATTGGGAGTCTCCGCGGATGGGGAAGCATGGTCAAAGCTCTGGCCGCTGCTAACAGGTGCAGACATCATCAAGCTTAAGGGACTGGTTAGCTGAGGGCTGCCTCGTGATGCAATGGGCCGCTGCTGCGCTTTGTGTTGTTTCACCTACGCAAAAACACTGAAACTGTCAGAAACTGAGCAAAATCAGCGGTGAGACATAGGACGCAGGCCAACGACATGATTTCAAGAAAAAGAATAGTCGTTAAGACTTATATGATCAGTCTATGGGAATATGATAAGAGGAAATAGATGTAGAATTTACCTGCTGCACTTGGATATCCCGCAACAAAGGAGCAGAGGTCCCTGGAGATCGGCCTGCCCAGGCAGGGGGACTATTCTCTGGATGCAAACCCTGCGAGTGCCTTGAGGGTACTACGGCAATAGGGGCCGAACTTCGAACAAACTCGCTGAGAGGTACTCGGAGCACACTTCCATCTATTTCATCGATTGCCGGCTCACTAGCTAGTTCACTACGACCCAAGTTCACCCTACTAGAACCAGATCCTACTGAACTGGTCTTTGCAGAATTTAAGGTTGAGTGCGGAGTTCTGGTCTTTGCACCGGATCCTTCAGCTTTTTCCAAAATTGGGTTTCTCAAAACTGTAGATTTTCCTAAACTTTTCACCTTTTTCATGGTCATTTCTTGAGGACTAATTCCCATTGTGGCTTTCTCACGATTCAATGGTTTGCCAACAGAGCTTAGCTTTGCAGATGGACTGCTGGTAATCTCGATAGGACTAACTGCTGTTACCTTCGACTGGATCACCATTACACTCTGCTGGGTTTGTATATCCCGCAATGATGCAGACCCCTTAGGAAGATGCATGCCTCCCCATGCTGGACCATCAGCTTTCGGAGCGGGAGGTGGAGATGGCAGCAGTGGTTTGGGTGGGGCTTCTAGTGCTCCGCTGAGAAACATGGAGAGCCCGCCCTTTTTCGCTTTCTTTTTAGACGATGACTTTAGTGTGTGAACATTTGTCCAAGAGTCGGATGAGGCAGCTAAACTGGTGGCAGAAAACCCTGAAATTTCCTTGATTCCTGCGGATGGAGGTGAGGGTCTCTGAGGAATCTCAGGCTCAGATATACATGGTGTCGAGGGAGAAGGCTGACTAGGTTCTCCTATGCTCTCCATTAAAGAAATCTGTTGTAGAGTTTCCTGTCGAGTAAATAAATAAATAGGCCACTAAATTAGCAAGACTCTTCGCAATTGGAAAAAGGAAAAAACATTTACGCGATAACGTGCTTATCACGAAACTGATAATAATACCTGAAGGTCGAAGTCTTCATCTTTATTTGCGTCCTTAGATTTCACAGCTGGAGGAGAATCAACAATCTGTCCACGTCCTGCTGAACCTTTGCCCTTTCTTCGCCCGGCACGGGCACCATGTTTGGTAGTGGTCGCATTTTCTCCTTCACCTGCCGCAGTCTTGATCTCTTTACCAATAGGGCTATTATTAATCTTTGGCACTGCTATTTCTGGGGGTAATACTCCAGACTCGAGCAATGAAAGAGAAATCTCTAACTCGGGCTTCGATAGAAGCTTGGCCAACTGTTGGCTATCAAGATAATGACCCTTACGCTGTTTTAACTCAAGAGCCTCAATTTGTTGCAGCTTCTTCCGCACAGCTCTTAATTGTTTAGCTACTGCATCCTCTCCTCTCGAATCTCCGGAGAGCAAGAAACCTTCACTTGGTGTCTTCTCTCCTATTAAATCTAGCTCCCCACTTCCAACCCGCAAATTGCGTATCCGTGAATCACCACAAGTATCACTGTCCTCTTCACTGTCTATAACAACAGGGAGTGTCGCACTGGGCGTTGGTAGTAACCTCTGGCTCCATGGCTCATTGGATCTAGAGTCAAGAACCTTCTCTAACTCGGCCAAGAGGGCAGCTGGTAATTGCCCATAAGTTGAAGACGAGATGGTGAGGATGTAATCCAGATTACGGAGTACTAGATCCTGCAAGTGCGAGAAATGGATATAAGAAAAGAAAACAGCAGAAGGAAACACTACAAAAACTAAACGTGAATCGTACGTAGTGAAGCCCAAGCCCACGGCTAGAAAGGTGTAACATTCTTCTGGGAACCACAACCTCACGCCACAGGTTAAACAAAATCGCAATGGCAATTAAAACGAACTCTCAGATATCAACGGCCCTATAAGAACCTTCGCTCTCGAGACATTACACAACAGGACAAAAAATATTATCATGTAACACACGTCCTACATGTATCATTTAATATTGAAATGTGACTTAAATTGAAGAGATTGCTAAAGAGTGAGAGCTATTCACCTCACAATATCGCTTCAAGTGATCTGCGTCAAGAGAATCTGCAAATTCAAGCAGTTGAAGAGCATTCTTGGGCTCTACAATGGACTCCGTGACGACCTTCTGACAAAGGTCTTTCAAACTCGGTACACCTTCATCCATTCGACTCGGAGCTGCAACCCCAACTGTCCCAGATTCCTCCTCCACCTCAGCATCTTCGTCGGTAGATTCCTCACCTTCTCCAGTTACACTGGGTACTGCAAGCGCCTCACTGACTGGTTTTGTAGAATAAATTGGAGCATACAGGGAAGCAACAGCCAATGAGTGAGTTTCTCCCACAGACAAACTTGTGACATGTTTTGCGCCATGAACACGAACGGGAGATGGAACATCTGCTTCGCTGCCTTCACCGTCCCAGGCATAAACATTCCCAGTGATAGTTGCAACTGCGGTGCGATACTTGCCGGCTGCAACAGCCACAGCCTGACGACCCGCCATTGAAGATAGCTGTTCACAGGCGCAACGAACAGAAAGGTGTGCAAGTTATTAGCTCGTAGTGCGAAGAAATGGGAAATGTGTGATCCATGACTTCCATAGGGATAAAAATAATTAAAAGACGGAATCTCACCTGGTGAGGATGCAGATGGGGATCCGCAGACACCCAGTAGAAAATTAGTCCATCCTCAGTAACTAATGTACTATGAATCATGCCAGCTGCAATGGCAACCACATGGAGACGACGATGATCCATTCGATGATACTTCAGTGGATTGGGCCCTTTCTTTCTGGTGTCTCGAGCAACGACCACACGGCGTGGCGTCACCATCTTGTAACCCCATGTCATTACCTGATCAAGAACCACTATCAGCTAGTAAGCAGACACTGAATAAAAAATAATGTAGTTACCAATGAAAAAGACGGAAAGAAGTAATAACATAATTTGGAACGAATAAGATTACAGACAATCACGTGAGCAAATTGAATGATGCTGAACAAAGAAAAAGGAGAACCATTGAGTCATCTGGGTCACGGAGAAAGATTTACAATAGGTCAAACAATTCTAAATAGGTTTTCTAGATTGAACTATTTACAACAAAGAGACGTAGCTTCATTAACATACTGCTCGACAGCATCTAAACGACTTAAGAAGGTTATTAATTACCTCCCCTTCAGATCCAAGAACCACAGTATGGTACTTTGCAGTAGAAATGGCCACCATCGGCCTCCCCTTGAGATAATCAATCAGCCGTGGTGTGCAATTGGATGCAGAATTGGAGGTACCATAACCTAGCTGTCCCTCGCTGTTACAGCCCCAAGTGTAAACTTCGCCACTTTCTGTCAAAACAGCACTGTGCTTGTTTGCCGCTGCCACTGCTCCTATACGGGCCTTCAGTGTTGCCACTTTGCGAGGTGTTGCTTGTGTATCCACGGATGGATAACCTAAGCGACCATCTACAAGCCAATACAAATGCGATTTCCAAAGTCACACACCAATGCATTTAACAAAATTGATGAAAAACGTACCACGTTTCACAGTGCTCAATTCATTCACGGCAAGCAAGTAGCTTGGACAAACCTACCTCGATTGGAACCCCAGGTGTAAACTTCTCCTCCATCCGTTGAAATCACAGTGTGATGTTTAGCCACAGCGATCCCTTTCACCCTCTTCCCAACAAGCCCGCTAATAACTTGTCTAGGAATAATAACTGCAACTTGCCCACTGCATGTAAAGCGAAACTTGGTGAGCACAAATAATATATAGGCAACTAAAAGAAACGACCAAGCATCCGAAAAGGATAGATGCCAGCAAAGTATCACAGAAGTAGGGATGAACCTATGTATGTCAAAATCAGGATGTCCAAGTCGGCCACCCCGCCCAAATCCCCATGTATAGACATCCCCACTTGCAGTAACAGCTGCACTGTGAAATTTAGCTGCCGCAACATGTCTCACGTCCAGATTTTGCAAAGCATCCAATCGACATGGTATTCTCTGAATACCAGCAGTTCCAATTCCCAGTTGATAATTTGCTCCATTGCCCCAGCTATACACCTCTGTCAGACCTGCAGGAATACAAACAATCATTTTCTGAGATATTTTCTTAAAAAGTCAAAACAACTACGGATCACTTTTGGGATAATATGGCATGGCCAAACCAAATGAACAAGCACTATACCAGAAAAGATCTTTTCAGGTAACATGTGTTCCCACTAGCAGATCTGAGTAAGAAGAAATTCACGAATGAAGTGCACATTGATTCATGCTTGCAAGGCTTAACAAATGTTCGGATGCTGTACCTGAGTTACGAGGATTAGCAAAAACACATTTGACAGGGCCCGATATGAGGTCAATTGGAACTCGACCTTTTGTATCCTCAAGCACTAATGAAGCACCAGCTTCAATGAGCACACCAGCAACCGCCAGATGCCCAAAATGCAAAGCCCTGTGCAAACTGCTCCATCCTGACTCACCATCCTATCCAGGCAAAGACATTTCAAGCCTCGACAAAAAATGATTACTTACTTTGTAAACTTCTAAATCATGTTACCGTGAAATTTATAAGGATAAATAGTATGTGAAACAAATGGAATCCATCGCAGCAAGAGTCCAAAACTAGAAAACAAAGAGAAGCATACGAACAAAATTAAGGAACTCGAAATGAAGCGTACTATATATTCGAGAAGATGGAAAAACTTATAATTCAAGTGAATGTCAAAAACTTCACATACTAGCACAAAAAAAGACAAGGTTGGCTTCTTATCACGCATTTCCAACAGTAAAGCGTAACTTACCCTAGCGTCTGGATTAGCACCAGCTGCAAGCAGGCGTCGAATAATTGGTATATGATTTCGCCAGACTGCGATATGTAGAGCAGTAGACCCTAATACACTCCTGGCATCAACATTTCCATTACTCTTCTTTAACAGCGTTAGGGCAATGTCCACGTCCTGGATTGAGCCATTTCGAGCAGCAGCCCAGAGATCTTTGCAAGTACCACCTCCCACTTTTCTTGCTGGAGTTTGCTTGTAGCCTAAGACAGGCGATGGCGTGCTGGTAATTTCCATGTTGCCCAACTTCACAAAATAACCAATTTTTGTTAAGTCTAGACTGATTGACGTGAACTAAATGCCCCAGTAAACCCTGATTCTATCACCTTCACGAACGGAAGATATTATTCGGAGCTGTTTCAGCCCGTCATCTACCAATCATCATCACTTCCGTCATCGTCAACTTCTCCTCCTGTAGAACAGGCTAGTACTAAAAGCCAATTGCATGTTCTCATAGGCCTTTGAAGAAATGTCACTTTGCCCAGCAGATGGTGCTCTTGTGGTCTCCAAGAGAGTGATACCAGCATTTAGATAGTCACTTAAAACTCCTCCTGGCACAAATCCCATGTCCTACAGCTGAAACAACATCGGGGATATTTTCCTGTAATCAGAAAATACTTAAAATAAGAGAACAGTGTCTGCTGAAGTGAGCAAACTTGGCTATACTAGCCGCACCGCAATAAAAATACAATATAATACAATTAGACGACCACACCATTTTTGTTTAAACATGCCAGTATAATACACCAAACAGCGTCCTCGAATTAGCGAAATCGATTTTTTCGAGTGAAGAGACGAACTCCAAAAAACATCCCTAACAGAATTATTCTTGAGAACCGATAATAGCTCAGGGAACATTACCATAAGCATCTAAAAGTTCATGATAATTAAACCTCTCGATTTAACTCGTTCACTTCACCTTTTCGGCTTTCCTCGTTCAACCTTTCAAATTACAGGATCTACTGAAATTTACTCAAACTAGAAGAAGTCCACATTCCTATTCAACATTTTGGATATTGAGCTGCAAATTCTTAATGAAACCTACGGTTCTCATCGGTCGCGCGTGCAAATAGACATCCAACCAATCTAACAGTCCAAAAGGCTTTCACTGGAGCTGCAGAGGCAAAGGAGAAGTGAACAGACTGCAATTCCAGATACTACTTCGACTTTCGAGGACGGCGAAACTTGGAAAGTCGTCACTACCGCAAGATTCATAGAAGTAACGCTCGAGTCTGACATTGACTTTTGAATCTCAACTAAGCACATTTTCTCGAGTCATTTCTCTGGGAAATGATAGAATGCGAGAAGACAATTTTATGTGATCAAGGAAACTTACGTGCAACAAAGGTTCAAACGTGTGTTAGTGAATTAACTCACCGCTGCAACAGGAATGCAAACAGAGTCGTCCAGGCAGCTCCAAGATTCAATGCACACAGAGTTTTTTGTTCAGAAAGCTCCTCCAATCCTCCAAATTAACGCTTGATAAAATCAATTGAAACCCTAGGCAGATACTAAGATGCAGATACTACTGCCAAATCTCTCGCCAATAAAAGCTAGCGGAGATAGTGACCCGAGCTACTTGGTGCAGGACCAAGGAAGCGAATAAAGAACTCGGCTCAGATAATTATTCTTCCAGCAGTTGCGTGCAGAGCTATAACAAACCAAAAGAAAGCAAATCACTCAATATCCTTCCTGCAAGATTGTCCATAGAATGGGCTACTGGTCGTCACGAGCATTTGCCTGGGCACTTAATCAACCAATTTCCAATTAAAACCTAAGTAATCACGCCAGGACCTTAATTCAAACCGCAACAGTGACATCCGTGAAACCTACCGCAAAGCGTGAGCCCGACTCAAAGCTGTGGAGTAAAACCGAGCGACACAAGAGTCCTCGCAAACCGAAACGAAATAAGTAGAGACAACAAGCACTCATGCGACACGTCGCTAACGACGCACGTCAGCTGGCAGGAGGCAACAAACTCCCCGCACTTAAATAATTTAACCAGCGAAATCAGTTTCGCGACCACGGAAATGAAACTCGCCACCACTTTCCTCTGCAGAAGAAATTTCCGGCAAACTTTAACCAAATCGGAGTCGAAAGTTAACGGGGCCAGGAGCATCAAAAAGGAACATTTGTGGTTGCGATCGACGGAGCTTTGTAAGAAAAAAAGGCATCCAGGAATCGAAGAAAGCATGTGCGGCGATGACGATGGAGCATCACACGGAGCACCAAATCTGGCCGAGCATCTTCACCGCAGAGGGACGGGAAAAGCTCCTTATGCAGTGTGAACACATCTTCCATTGGCACCTGTGCATTCCTCATAATTGATACCCTCTAAGGTTTATACCCCGCAAAGTCAAGTCCACCAAGCGTTCATCAACTTCCAGGCTTCTTCTTCTTTGAAGTGAAGCGGGACTCCCGCCTTGGAAGCTTTGAAAGGAAGCTCAAATTAGGGTTTACAGGAGACAGGATTGTGGCAATTGCTAGTGTTTCGGGTTTTTTTTTGTGTGTACTGATCCTCCTTGTTGATGTTTGCGACTGTGTGCGTAGTATGGGAAAATGTGGGTGACCTTGTGACGAGAGTAGAGGGGAGAATTGGATTGAACGGGGTTGCGTTGGTGTACTGCCGCGACAATGGCCCCGAAGGCGGATAGCGTTGAAGGTAGGCGTGTGATGAATTTGACTCGATGATTTTGAATTTTTCTCGGGAAGGATCATTAAATTTTCATGTATGAAATCTTCGAAGATGTGCTTTGGAGGTGAATTGATGTGGTATTCCGTGGTCTTGGCAGGGGTCATTTTACGCTACATGAATGAGGTATGAAATTGGTTTCTAACTCGTTTTTGATGCTCTCATTCTGCTTGTCATTCACCTTTGCTGAGGGATTGGGGGGATTCCGCTCGTACCGGGGTTCTGTCTTCAACTTATTTGAATTGATCTCCTGGAATGGTTGGCAGATTGGAAAGGCATCGTTTCGATTTTTTTCATATTTCAGACTTGAATGATTGAGATATTGGGGTTACTGTAGCTCCGATGAATTTTTGTGAAAATTTTTAGAGTTCCTACCTGGCACAGCTGCATCTCGTTGAGCTTATCACTTTGTGGTTTCATAGAAAGGCCTTGTTAGGGGATGCCGATTTTGTGAAATCTGAAATCTTCATGGAAATGAGTAATTGTAGTAATCTGGAAGCATGTTGTTGCAGCAAAACAGGCCTCTAAATGCTCAAATGGTGTCGGATGCATTACAAAAACATGGCATCAAAAAGCAGGCGGTGCAAAAGGTGATGGACACATTGGCTGCTAACGGGAAAATCTCGTTCAAAGATTATGGAAAACAGCGAGTTTGTCTGGCCAGTCAGGCTCAGTTCCAAATCCCTGACATGGATGAGCTCGAGGCAATGAAGAAGCAGAATGAACAATTACAAGTAGATGTCGCGTCCATTCGCTCACATGTAGGCGAGCTCGAAGCAGGTATGTATAAACCTTTCTGACTTTTGCAACTCATTCAGGCATTTATTTTCCATTCTGATTCTGGAATCGGTTTTTGCATGGTTCGCTTGATCTACAAGTAGTGAATGCTCCTGTAAGTAACATGTCAAACAAGCAAGTTTTCAAGGATTTCTCTCGTCTTCCTCGGATACCAATATGAATACACAGCTCTGGGGATTCATCTAAGTGGGGCTCTTCATTCTACACTATTTGAGTGTCTTGTCGAACACTTTCAGTACAAAAACTCACCGATTTGATCTTGTAAATGCATTCAATGAAAACAATTACTATTTTCAAATATCAGTTATATCGAATATTTTTAATGTCAGTATTAGCCTAGCTTAGTGTTGAAGCTTCAAGCACCAATGCATATTCTCGTGATCTTCAAAACCATTTTGGCAAACCTGGGTGCGGTTGTACAGGAGTGAAGTCCACGGAATCCAGCCTCACCCTTGAGGCAGTTCAAGAAAAGACAAATACGTTAACCTCAGAGGTACGCTGATGTTGATGATGCGTTTTGTGGCTATTCGTTTTATTTAAGCCAGCCATAAACATGGGCTAGAGTGTATGCAACACTCATAATGCTTTTTCCTTTTCTGTCGTATTTTCATTGTCATGCACTACATGGATCATGAGCAGCAGAGTCTACCCAAATAATCCTGTTGTAATTCTGAAAGATGCACGTGAAGGTCGATTATGAGACTTACTTAACCTCAATGTACAAGTCATATGAACGTTCTGTGTAATGTAGATCGAAGTTCTGGAATCGAAGGTGGAGGCATTGCGAGAAGGCAGTGTCTTGGTCACACCTGAAGAGCGGCTAGAAGTACAGGCGGCCTATGATCACAAGTTGGGGCTATGGAGGAAGAGGAAGAAAATATATCAGGAATTATGGGGTATGATCACCGAATCGATGACTGAGAACTTGAAAGATCTCAAGGTACACCACCCGTTTCCTGGATTTTATGCAGCATCGGGTTCTGAATTATTGTGTCATTTTCTGTCCAGTTCACTGTATGGGGACAACTAGCTTTCAAGTAACAGGAGTGACCTTGTTTTCTGTCACTTGCCTGATTTCCGAGCATGTAGCACGTCTTGTACATTATGGTGACTCTTCCAAAGTACCTTCTTGGTCTTGGTGGATAGAAACTGAGCTCACGAGTCCTCTGCAGGAGGAAATTGGTATTGAGACCGATGAAGACGTTGGCTGCAACATCACGGATTACATTAACTTGGGAGCCAAGAAGCAGAAGAAGTGATTCTAAGCTCAAATTAGGTGTACACCCAAACTTATAAGCTCTTCTGCAAGGATCGCTCCATCCTGACCTTGTTCAGTGAAGGCCTCCTTTCTCGAATTGCACTTGAATTTCGGAAGGTCTCCTTACTGCCTGTAGGCCCCCATTACAACTGTTTTGAGCAGTATCCCATCGCAGCATTATGCTCAGTCCTGAAGGCAAGGTGACCGAGCAGAAGAGGGATTCAAGAAGCACTAACAGACTTCGGATGAGACAGGCCAGGCAGGACTGTCCATTGCATGACTTCGTCATCTGCGATACCAAATCAAGATGGAAATGTACAAATTTAGGTAGTTTGTATTGCTATTCCTCATCTAAATATGTTCTGTACAGCTCTCTCAGAATTGAAGTGTACGTTATACGAATTTCAAGTAAGTCCCCCAATTCGGAAAGGAAAGTACGGTTTAATCTCTCGTCTCTGAAACTGGACAGTTGCAGACCTCTTGAATATCGCACACTAGGCGCTTGAAACGCACGTGGTTATTTAGAATTTTATGATTATGCATTGATCAACAAACTAGATCACTGCATGCAGGTATAAACGCTTAAAGGGCTGTAGTGGTTTGTAGGTACTGTATTTGATTCTTAGAATATAAATTATCATACTACTAAAATCATAACTCCCTCTGTAATATCACAAATGTTACCATTAATACTAGGGGCTCGTGCTTGCTATGCTATGCATTCATTGTATCACATATGAGTAAAAGTTTGATATATTTGAATAGAATGTCTGATAATGATTTCAATAAGTCTTTAAAATAATTATTTTAAATATTTTGTAAAAATATTTTCAATTATGCATACATAGAAATCGTACTTTTACACAACATGATATTATAGAAATAGAGTAGTAGTTTGCAATCACTTCTGTAATATCATTTTTTACAAAGTGTGATATTATAGAAATAATATAGTTGTTGTAATTAAGGTGATATTAAAGAGGATTTGTAGGATGATATTATAGAGGTAGCAAATCCATTGCTTCTCTTAGTTTTACACTTCTTTGCACTTCTATGATTTTGTGTTTTTGTGAACTTTAAGCTTTCATGCATGATTTCAATTTTCTATTGCTACTACCAAATGATTTTGAGAAATTTATTAGATTGAACCAATTTTGGATTCTACAACAATTAAGTTGTTCACAAAGTTTTTGAGATTTATAAGTTTTTCTTTTCAATTCTTCAATTTGGGTTGCCATTGTTTGTAACAATGAAGTCAAATTTCTAATGCATTCTAATGTATGTGTATCTTTTATAGTATTTACCATTGCATATGTTTCATTCATTATTCAATAAATTTCTATTGTACATTTCAATATATGCTTACTTATAAAAAAAAATTATACAAAGATTTTAGTCATTTTTATTTGAAGATTTATTGAAATTTTTGTTTTGCATTCTATCTAATATATAAAAATTCTTATAAAATTCTAATGATGAATGTGTAGCATAGCAAGCGCCAACCGCTAGTTATGTACTAAAATATCATGTAGGACATACAGCATTGGATTGAAAATTCAATGATTAATATATTTCATTTAGGTGTAATTTTAGCATCTATGCCTCGTCATGCTTAACCCTTAAAGGACGATGGGGTGACCTTGGAAATTATCAATTTTCATGGTCATGTGAATTGTCAACTTAAAAAATTGCAAAAGCACTCATTGGAAGTTTAAGTATTGTAGAAGATCTTTACTTTTTACATAAAATTTTGAGGATGAATAGTTGCATTTTTGTCTTACATGGAGAGATTCTTTGTCATCCATTGAACGCCAAACATTTGCCTCAACATTTGGGGATTAAAAACAACACCATATAAATAAAATATTAGAATGTAGCCATTTTGTAGCTTCTTAGATGTGCAAGAGGTGCATTAATGATTAAAATGGGGAATGCCATGTATCATTTGATGTGGCTCAACATGAATACACTTCAATTATTGTAACTTCTTTGTCAAATGTACTAAATACAATGCTGCAATTCAAATCGAGCTTCCAAAACTTTGAAGGTTTAAAAACCAATGCTAGAACAATCACACATTAATTACAACTCTTTTTATGGCCCTTCATATGAACAAACTTTCAATGTTTGCCAACCATTTGACAATTATATAGCTTGCCATTTTGACCATTCAAAAGCACAATCTCTCACAAACAAAACATATTTCTCACATACAACAAAATCTAATACTTAACAAAATCCTAGCATACAAGGTAGAGAGTTTAGGGTTTGGAAGTCAAGACAAAGGTTTAGGTAAATGCGGTTGTCTACAATGAAAGTAGTAGCAACCATTGAAAAAATTGTAAGAACAGCTTGGATGAATGTTTAATTTATTTCAATTATATTTTAAAGCTATCTAATTTTAATATTATTGTATTGCCCAAATATTTTTTGCACTTTAATTCATTATTAGGTAGAAAGTTACCTAAGTTGTTAGGAGATGCTACAATAGTGAAATCCACTAACCTCTAAATGTCCAAGGCTTTTTTCCATCAAAATCCATTGAAAATTGCCATTTATATTGCATTGACCCAAAAGATGGGAAAATGAATGTTTTGAGTAATAAATTGTAGGATCTCACACTTAACTTGAATGTGAATAGGATAAAAATCTCATCAAGTTTGACTACATAGATTGCAAGATATTTGCATTTGAAGTGAGAAGCTAAAGCTTTTTTGGGTCCCATTTGGCAATTTTAGGTGGCCTTGACTACCACTTATAGAAATTTTTACACCATAGACTTTGAATATAAAAATATACTATATTAAAGAACATGTCAAGCATATTTCCACCAAATTTCAAGGTAACAAAGAAGTGGAACATATCCAAAAAAATTGTGCAATGCATGGATGTATGAAGAAATGACAATACTCTAGACCTTTTTGCAAATAAAATTCAGACTTCATACTTTTAAATTGAAAGAATTCCAATATTGAATACCAAGATACATTTTCTTTACACATACAAAACAAAAAATAAAAAATAAAAAAATTCTAATTTCTATAGAAATTAAAAGCACAATATGATTAGTCAAGTTCCTAACACATTAGCATCATTGCAAAATATTGTTCTTTGTTATATGCATTGTTTCCATTTGTTCCCATATATTTTGAAAATTGTAAAAACATTCCCATATGTTTGATCATTGAAAATCTTGTTCTCCAAAAGTTTCCATCATTGGAATTTTTGGTCCATTGTTCACTATGCTAGCTAGTACCTTCCCTAAAATCAAGTGAAATTTTCATATTTTCCATGTCCAATCTACCCCTTCTCACTAAATTTGAACTAAAACACACATAACTTCTGAATCATGAGTTTGATTTTAGTAAAAAATTAAAACCTTGCAAAGCTCTTAGAAATCTTCATTTTTATAAAATGTTTCAAAAAATCAAACCAAAGATTGAGATAATAAGGACTTGTTCCAAACTCAATTTGTCCTTTGAGAGGATAGTTGGATATTTAGGGGTTAAGGCATTGTGTTGACAAATAAATGTCACGTGAATACAAATTTGATACAATTGTAGTTGTAACAAGTGTCAATTACAACATTTACATACCAAGTCATCTAGAGGGCAATTCCGATTACAATCTAATTGCATTTGTAGGACACATTTTGAAGTACAAAAGTAAAAGTATGAAATACCCTTTGATTTTGTTGTTAATATAGAAAGTCTTATGAACATTTGTAAAAATAATAAAATTAAAATAATAAATATAATAAATGAAAGACATTGCAAGTATTATATTTCCAAAATTTAGGTCATAAATATCATTTCTTCAAAAGCTATTCATAAAATCAGTAAATGAATTTCTCATAAAAATTTATACTTTGATATTTAAATTGTTAAAAAATAGTGGAAAATTTCATAAATGAATTAGAAAGTCATTTTTAATAACTTGATGAAGATAAGGATTCAACAAAGCAATGGTGGAAAAGTACTTGTGTATATTTAGAGTAGCATGGTCAAAATAATCTTCTTTACAAAAATGTAGAGGTCACAAAATTTACTCTTTATAAATTCTTTTTATGCGGACATTTTTAGATTCTTATTTTCATATCTATACAAGCCATTTTTGGTGTGTCTTTTTAAAACTAAAAAGTTGCTTTTTAAACAATTTGAGTTTTCATTGAAAGTGATATGAAAAATATTTTAGAGTATATTTGATGATACATTTCAACTTCCTAATACTGTAGAATATCATAAAAATATTACTCTATTTAAGATAAATGAATGGATACAAATTGTCATCCATAATTTGGATGATTCATATACATCCATAGATGAAGATAGTTTTATCACTCATGTGAAGATCACTTTCTACTTTATCCAAAATAATTGTGCCAAAATCCAAAGTTTTTCTCACACTAATATTTTTCCTAAAAACAACACAAGAAGTTTGGGATGGAATATTTCATGATCATATTCCTACATTCTCAATGAATGAAATCACAACATTGGTACAATAGTTCAAGATGATACTACTTTTTTTAAATGAATGTATAGACTATAGGATGAAGAATTAAAACTTATAACTTCTACAAAAAATTGAAAATTGCTAATGTCAATGGTGAAAATGTTCTAGTAAAATATGGATATCTTGTCTTTATATTTTTATTTTAAAGCTTTTAAAATCAAGTTCAAAAAATGACTTTATGATTTTATCTACCATCATTTCCCATTATATAAAATTTCTCATAACTTCACTACCTTACTTGGAATGGAATGATTTAGAGTAGATATCAATCTACAAAATCTAATGAAATTAATTTAAAAATTTTAGAATATATTTTTAGCTTCCCGGTCTGACTTTGAAATCAAAAAAACTCTTCTTGCTTTTGGAATGATATTAAACAAAACTTTACACATAGATAAGGATGATTATCATCCATTCTAAAGATTTCATGCAAAAAATTTATATGATGAATAAACACGTCTTTAAGCCTACATAAATGGAAGCCTCAAGGCAACTCAACTGAAGAGCATGCAAAAAAACTACAAGTTTGCAGCCTTGCAAAGATCTGATTTTCTAGCACTACTAATTAATGAGTAAGCTCATAGACGTTGATATGACCAATTCGTATCTGCAAGATATATCGCCACAATTGAAATCAATTGAACAATAGCCATGAAACGAACTTTAGTGCCCTCTAGGCTCTAAACACCTACTAACCACTACACCCTGGGATGCGATTCAATACATTGGTCCATTGTCGCCATGGACTCACTAGTGTTTGAGAGACCCGATTTCCAACATCCTCACAATCTTCACCTAACCCAAGCCGCAAAGGCGATCGAACCAAAATCACAACACAATAGGCTTTAGAAAGCTTTCAGAAGGCCGGCGCACATGGCCCGTTGGGAGCCCGCTGTGCGCAAGCGAACCTGCAAGGGCAGGCCCCCACCCAGGGGCGGCCACCTCAGCGGGGGCAGCTGTTGGGGGCTTTCTGTCAGGGAGTTACTGCCCTCCCCGCAGTAACTGCCCCTACTCTGCAACGCCTGCGCCGGAGGTGGCAGCCGCCGCAGTAGAGAGAGAATTCTTCTCTCTCTACTGAGCGGGAGTGGGAGTTGAGAGAATACTGCGAGGTTTTTTGATGAGAGTTTGGAGAGCGGTTTAGAGCTTCAAAGAGCTTGAACTTCGAGTTTAATTATCTTGGTATGTGTATTTCATTTTTTCATTATTTTTTTTGCAAATGGTAGTACATGTTGTGGGGAATGTTTCCTTGTTGCTTTTGACTTACATTTTGTGATTAGTGTAAGGTTTTCAAGGTTCTCTTCTTTTTAGGTTTTGAGTACCAATTTTTTGTATAAAATCGATTAGCAAAAGTTTTTAAGTCAACATGGAGCCCTCTTTTTGTGCTAAAGTAGTGCTCATGTAGCTCATGCTCTCTATGACAATGAGTAATACCTTGAATTATAGAAGCCGGGCTTGGGAGGTTTTGTATCCCGATGGTGGAACTTCTATAGGCTTCCATTTTCTTTCGTTGATGTTTTTGCTTAGGTCAAGGAAGAAATTGCATGCTCCCCGCCTCTTTTGGGTAGAGCCTAGGCAATCAACACACTGGAATTATGTAGAGAGGGTAGTGTAGAGATCGAGTAATGAAATGCACCACAACAAATTTAAAAAGTTTTATAGAATGAGTTTTGGTGCATTTGAGAATTTGGTGAACATGTTGACTCCGTTCTTAAGAAGTACATGTGTGAATCAAGTGAGGCCACAAATGGAAATCAAAAAAATCGTAGCATGTGTGATTTATAGATTTGCTCATGGCCATAGTCCAAAACATATGGCAGATCGTTTTAAGATTGGAGCTTCAACCATTAGAAAGTATGTAGATATTGTTTGTGACGTACTTACCGATAAAAACAAATTGTTTAGCCACTACATTAGTATTCCACATGGAGACCGTCTTATAAACATTATCTGTGAGTTTGAAGAAATAACAGGATTGCCAAACATTTGTGGAGCTATTGATGGTACACATATACCATTAGTAGAAAATCCAAGTAGAAGAGTGACATTAGCAGCAAGTGATTTTTTCAATAGGAAAAAATTCCATTCCATTGTTTTGCAAGCGGTTTGTGATTCACAGAAGATCTTCTGGAATGTGTGCGTTGGGCAACCTGGAGGAGTGCATGACGGTGGCCAATTCAAAGTGTCAAGTTTGTATAAAAGTTTGAAGACACGAGAGATTCTTCAAGAACCGGTTGTAATGGTGGAAGATGTTCGTTGTACTCCTTACTTGATTGGAGACGCTGCCTACCCCATTCGCACATACTTGATGAAGAATTGGAAGGCTCCAAACGATATGGAGAAGAAAAGATTTGATAACTCCATGAATTCAGGAAGAGTTGTCATTGAATAAGCATTTGGCACGTTGAAGAACAGATGGAGAATCTTGAAGAATTTCAACTCCAGAGTTGATAGGACAGCTAGAGTAACTGTAGCTTATTGTTGGTTGCACAACTATTGTAAGTTGTTGAACCAACCAGAGCCTCATGTGGCTAATGCAAGTTTGAGAAGAGATCCACTAGTTGGATTTGGAAATGCTAGATTACCTGTGACTAGGGATGGAGAACGAGAAAAACGTGAGGGAGAAAGACTAAAGCAAAAATTGTTTAGACAATGGATTTTGGAAAATCCTAATGATGAATGATAACAAATACATTGCACTTGCAATTTCTCAAAGCTTTACATATAGAAGCATGTATACATGTACATGAAATGATGTAGAAAACAAATGTTTTATTCAATGTAATGGAATTTGAACCAAATCCAAACAAATTCAAATTCAAATCAAAAGAAATTCCATACAAGATTGGAATAACATTTCAATGCTATAAAGCCCTGCAAATAAAAAAAAGAAAACATAGAACATCTATTTAGAAGTACTAGAAGAATCCTTAGCCTTCAAAACTTCCACAAACAAAGCAGCCATTTGCAATTGGCCCTTCATTGCCAAGTCTCTACTCTCTCTTTCACTCTCTATCATCTTCTCCGCAATAGACATCTTCATTTTCTCCACTTCTAAAATCCCTTTGGAGAAACTAGTAATGGCAGAGGCAATGGACTCCTCTTCAGTAGCTAGCTTTCTCTTTCTCTTCCTTGCACTCTTGTTGACTTGTCCCTCACATCCCGATTGGTTAACCGCTTGTGTGCGTGGAGATTGTGTAGAAGTAACACCTGTAGGGGGAGGAATAGGAGTGCTAGGCAAAGTATTGTCCTCATCATCACTCACAACATGAACCTCAGAATGTTGTAAATGAACGCCTTGATCAACACCATGAGGAACCCCATTGATCTTAGCCGTACCACCAAAAATATTGTCAAAGATTTCATACCATGGAGTCCAAGAAGATGGTGGAGCTCCCGTTTCTTCTTGCTTTGCCTTCTCCTCTCGATAAATACTCCTCATCTTGTTCTACTTGTCTCGAGTTTGGGTCCACGTTCTTTGAAGGTCGTTAGGAAATTGTGCATTCAACTTCCTCGCAAAAACCTCCCAATTTGCTTGCTTGAACGGCTTCCGGTTGTACTCCCAATATTTCTCTTCACACATGTCTACAAGAAATTTCAAAGCTCCCTCCGTCCACTCCTTCTTCAAATTAGAAGAACCACTCTTCCCTCTCTCTTGAGCCCCTTGAAAATCAAGTCCTCCCTCATTACCAAGCATGAGTGCTAAAAGCCCCCCCTTTGGAACCTCCATAATGATCAAAAACAAAAACCCTAACTCACTCTAACTAAGACTCAAACTCACAGTTCACTCCCTAGAGCAAAAGAAGAACGCAACGGAACGCTGTGGGGAGAAGAGAAGCCCCGAAGCTGCGAGGAGAGTCCCACGCGCTGACACAGGCTACAGTGTTTCTATTTTTTTCCTCGACAGGTAACTTGCTGTAGTAAACCCACCATGAGGGCCCAGGTCGCAGATTTCCTTTGCTTCATTAGTGAGGGCTACGCAGAGCTAACCCGCATTTGTACACCCTCTCGTTCGACGTCGCATGGCTCTTCTAAGCCTCATGTGCGTTGGCCTAGAGTCTATGGACGAAGACTCTTCTACGGTCAGTTGCTCCCACGAAACAAAAGCGGTTCAAACCCTAGCAATCCACGGAAGGTAACGTCTACCCTTATTCTTGATACTCGGAGTTTGTGATCAGGGTATACCGCCGGTATACGGGATTGGTCCGAGTAATAGCGAGTTAGGTTACCGTGATATTACCGGGTTTGAACCTCATTCCATCCCGTTTGGTGGCTGATGGCGTCAGAAATCTGTGAGTGAAAATAAGGACAAGCTAGCTAACTAGTGATTATGTGGTTTTGAGGAGGAGGCGAGGTAGATAGTGCGGCATATTGTGGGAGTTGGGAGAGAGGTGAGTGGATATTGGTGAAAATTAAGAGAAAGAGAGCTACGAAAGGATATTTGGTTGCCAAAATAAGGAAGGGCAGGTTGCGGAGCGAATAATCGTGTATGATTGACAACATGAGCTTGGAGAAGGAATATCCGGGCATTGGAGTGCTTGAAAATCCCAGCCAATGGCCTCATGTTTGGATTCGCCGAAAAAGTTTGGCGATTCGTACTCCTCTCCCTGTGAAGATTTTGACTCCGGTTTCTCGGAGTCATTTGATTTGGGCGGCTGTCTTGGAGCCGCTGGAAGTTTGCAACTTCAACCTGCTTTGGGAGAGGTTGCAAAGATCATGGGAGAAGAACTTTCTCACATTGAATAACAAGAGCATAATAGGAAGCAAGATTCTGTACGGATCTCTGGATCCTATAGCCACAATCGTTGGAAGCGCCTTGAAAGGTTGCAGTCTTGATTTCAACATACTACATGCCCTTATTGTGGCATCCTGTATCAGTTGTTGTTATTGCTAGAAATTCATGTGTATAATTTGTTTTGCTTACATGTTGTTTGTAAGGCCTAAAAAATCGTCGATCTCTCTGCTTAGAGGAGGATCTAATATTCCTCCTGCATCATGTTCATTAGTGAGTTGAATTGATGTTTATTTGATTGTATTTAAGAGGTGCTGTTGGAAAGTGACCCTTCCCTTACTGATAGGATTGTGTGTTGAGGCTTGAGGAGCCATATATTGATGATTGTTGTTCCTTGTTTTAGGGTTTTGCACTTGATTTGTTCCGGCATTGTGGTCAATGTTGATCCAGAGGGTCGAGTCCCCTGAAGACCGACTCCGTCGTTGCTATTGTCGGTCCGTGCTTTGAAGCCCTGTTATTGTATGCATTTTCAAGTCCAGTGGTCCAACTTCAACAAGATGGAGCTCAGTTCGGGCGAGATTCGACGAGTTCTTCTTTTGACTTATTTGAATGGATTCCAAGTGTAGGGTGTCGAAGACGCGAGAAGCGTGCATGAGTTGGTGTCTTCCTTCGTCTGGCCCCGAGAAAGCGACAAGTCTAGACTCCATGGATGGAGGTTCGAGTTTTAAGAGATTTCATCCCCTGCTGTTTGTTGTGACTTCCGACACATCCGGTTCTGGGAGTCCCGACGGCGGAGGTTGGGTGGCTACAATGGTGGCAGCGGCGGTGTCAATGTAGACGTGGCCGAGTCTCACTTCGTGTTAACGGTGGTGAAATTTTATTCGCTTCGTACTCATTTTTATGTGCATACCTTACGCTTCTATACTGGAATTCACGCAGTGCGTTGTAGCTCTCGTGTGATTGCGGTTGCTTTGGCCACCCAAGTACTTGGACTTTTCCATGGTTGTCATAGTGGACGGACGTTCGGTTCACCTATCCGTCCGATTCGCCCGTCCGTTAGAGGTCTCGCCCGTCCGATATAGTCAACACAAAGTTGACTTTATGAAAATGGAAAAATAGGCCACGTGGATGCCACGTGGATTCTGGAACATGTAGGGCGCGGACGCCATCGTCAAGGCGTGGACGTGATCGTCAGGGCGCGGACGGGATTTAATAAATATACTAAATTAATATGCTTTTACATATTTCTATTTCATATTCCATATTCCATATTCCATATTCCAAGTCACTACAACAGTCCATATTTTTATTTAATGTTAGATCATATCACTCTATCACCCAAATAAATTCCATATCCTAATCAATCTATCATTCCATATTTTTCTGGGGTGTTAAATTACCTCATTATAAGTTTGTAACACCCAAACCACTTCCATGTCCAAATCACTCCACCAATCCACCATTCCATAAATTTTTTGGGTGTTACATTATATTACACTAACACCCAAAGTATTTCCATATTTGAAAGCACTCCACCATTCATATTTCTTTTAATGTTAGATTGTATAACTCCTTCAAAATAATTGGCCACCCTAAAATAAATTGGTATGCTTTTCAAAAGCTTTGGTCACTCCATCTCCCCTTTTGGACATTGATTTTTAAAGCACACTTCCATTCCAAGTGACTGCCATTATTTTTTTGGCGGAATCATTCTTTTTCCTATTTTTTTGGCATCATTACCATAAGTCTTTTATTTGAATTCAATGCCACTTGTGTAGGGTGGAATGACTTTTTTTTCCTATTTTATTTTTTGTAATTAGCAAAATTGTTCCATCCCAAGCCGAGGCCATTTCTTTTTCGTTGATCATTCCCATTCCTTTCATTTTTTGCTCCATAGCAAAATTCTTTCATCCCAAGTGAATTCCATTTATTTTTTGTGGTATCCCAACTCTATCCGAACTAAATGGTAATTTTTTGGGGCTGTTAGTTGAAATCACTTTGACACACTATTTTTTGTGGGCTTATCTCTCTCACAAAATTGTTCCATCCCAAGCCCAATCCATTTTGTATTTGTTCCATCATTTTCTTTCCTATTTTTTTTCCATTAATGAACAAAGCTCTTCCCATCCCAACTCTATGCTGTTCTTTTCGGTTCGGATCATTCTCTTTTTTTTTTCTTCTTCATTCCTAAAACTCTCCCATCCCAACTCATAGTTATTCTTTTCTTTTTGAACATTTTTTTTTAAAGAAATGGACAATTTTCATGTTCTAACATTCCAAATTTTCAATTTCTATTTTGTTTTGGTTCATTAATTAGGAAGACTATTTTATTCAAACTCATAGTTTTGCTTTATTTATTCAATCTTTCCCTTCCCTATTTTATTTTTTCTAATTCACTAAAGTTATTCCATCTGAACTCAAAGCCATTATTCTTATTTTTTTGTTCCATCATTCCCTTTCCTTTTATTTATTTTTTTCATTACTAAAATTATTCCAATCTACTTCAATGTCATTCTTATTTTTGTTGGATCAATTACTTTCTTTTGGAGGGGGGCTTCATTAACTTCGAAAACATAGACCTGTTTTTTTAATGCAATGGCTTTGCCAGTTGTTCAAAAAAAAAAAAAAATGGAAGTGTTTAAGGAGTTCATGAAGCCAAAAAAAAATGAATGATTTACAAAAAAAATTAATGGCATTGAGGTGGGATGAAAGAGTTTTAGGAATGAAGAAAAAACAAAAAAAGGAAAGAGAATGATGGAACCAAAAAATAATGGCTTTGAGTTGGGGTGGGAGAACTTTGGGAAATAAGCAAAAATAAAATAATGGCTTCAGGAGAACTTCAAGAAATAAGCAAAAATAAAATAAGGGCTTTGAGTTGGGAATTTTGGAATTGGGATAGGAGAATTTTAAGAAATAAGCAAAAACAAAATAGAGAAGGGAATGATTCAACAAAAAAAAGATGAACTATGAATTGGGATGGGAGAGTTTTAGGAACAAAATAGAAAAAAAAATTATTCAACCAAAAGAAAAGAATTAAGTATAAGTTGGGATGGGAGAGTTTTAGGAATGAAGCATCTATAGAAAAAAGAGAGGGAATGATCCAACCCAAAAAGAATGGCATAGAGTTTGGATGGGAGACCTTTGCTAATTCATGGAAAAAAAAAGGAAAGGGAATGATGGAACAAATAAAAAAATGGCATTGACTTAGGATGGAAGAGTTTAAGGAATGAAGCCCAGAAAATTAGGAAAGGGAATGATGGAATTAAAAATCCAAGTGGTGTATTGAAGGCCTAGAATTTTGGATAACTCCCTACTATTTCTTTCATTTTAAACACAATGCGCCTTTACCCTTTTATCTAGTACACTACATTTTCAAAATATTTCCTCAAAGTGTCCTAACCATTTCCTAAATCAAAGAATTTAGAATCTTTGTTTTACACCCTAAAGTATATGTTGGTTCAAAGTAGTTTGAAGTGTTAGAAGAAGTAAGGAGAAACATTTTCCACCACAACGATGGGGACATGCTTTTCCATGAAGTTTCTTCCAAATCTTAGTCCGTGGAGCTCTTAATTTGGCCTCTTGCTTTCATTGACTTGTCGGAATCCAAAACAAGTTGTTGAGGCTAAAATTAATGGTTCCCCCGCTCCAAGAATAGGATGGATTAAAGGATGTCAAGCCCAAGCGCATTTCAAAGTCAGGCCTCCTTTGCTGGACGACCACGTCCATGCCTTGGAGTCCGTGCCTAAATTCAAGTCCACGCCCTAAATTCAAGTCCACGCCCTGGAGTCCGCGCCCTGACTTCAAGTCCACGCCCTGACTTCAAATCCACGCCATGGAATTTGTGATTCAGCTGCGCTCTCTCAAATTCCTCCGCTTCTGTGAATTGTCCGCCCTAGAGTTCGCGCTCTGCGTCCGTGCCCTGACACAGCCCATTCAGCGAAAACATATGTTCAACTTTGCCATCTTCTCTCCCCACAAATATGAGGAATCTAAAACAAGGTGTGTTAGCATTTAATGTTTCCCTTTTACCATGAAAAGGAGGGATACCATCTTCCAAGACCATTAAATAGGAAGAAGGAGGGATCCCATGCCGGAGGTCAACCTACTTTTCAATGCATTCCCAAGTGCGCACCCCCATTTTTGTAGTGGAGTCACGCCATGAAGTCCACGCCCTGTTCAGGAGTCCACGCCCTCTGATGACGTCCACGCCCTGGAGTCCGCGCCTTGACTTCAAGTCCACGCCCTCACTTGAAGTCCACGCCCTCACTTGAAGTCCACGCCCAGGAGTCCATACCCTCGCTTGAAGTCCACGCCCTAGAGTCCACGCCCTCGCTTGAAGTCCACGCCCTATGATGACATCCGCGCCCTGAGTAGCGCCAGCGCAGTGAAGTTGCAGCCTCCAACTTCTTAAATTATCGTGGGCAAGGGTTTCAAGTAACCCGGGTGGGTGGGAGGGACATCCCTAGAAGGGCCTTTCCTATAAATAACAAACAAATCATAATCTAAAAAGTATTTCAAAGATCATGGATAGTACAAAGTAGAATGGAGGTCACTCACATCCAACTATTAAAGTATCAAATCCATCAAGTCAATAAAATCTTTAGTAAAGATGTATTGTACATAGGATTAATTCCATCAAGTCAATAAAATCTTTAGTAAAGATATATTGTACATAGGATCAATCAAGTCAACGTAATAAAATCCTTTACAAAGAAATTTTTATGTACATCAAGTCAATAAAATCTTTTGTAAAGAAATATTAAAAAAGGATCAAATCAAAAACATCTTTAGATCCTTTCTAAGTAAAAATACCAATACAACATGTCAATAAATTATAGACAAATCATGTAGTGCTCTAAATCCAAAAACACATCATAATTTAGAACCCAAAGAGAATAGAAATTTGTTGTCAAGGTCTTGGAAAAAAGCTGCCATGTAGATTTTTACCAAAGAGGCTATGAACCTCACCTGTCCCCATGACAAACCAAACATCGGAATGTTAATAAATCGTAGACAAGGTGTCTTCAGCTCACAACAGTGTGTTATAGCAGTCACAAAAGCAGAAATCAAACATGAAAACTCAAATCACAAGAAACTTAATTAACAAATTCTAGTCTAGCATCCTATGCAGCATAGAAGACCTGTGTAGACGCCATCTCTAGTCCTCACACCAACTACTCGCAGTCCTTTCCAAAGCCAGCCAACAACAGCAAGTTGTGAGAGCTTGTTGAATTGGTCCAGACCTTTATACCCAAGTATAGGTATAGGTAAGCTATGGCTAGAGTAGTCCATGCCTAGGTCCTCCACGAAAACCCCAAGGAAATTTACCTTGAGTTTCTAGAAACGACGGCCTAGCTTCTAAGAAATTATAGCTAGGGACCTAGGTATACAGGTCAAATATCTTCTAAAAGGCTCCCAAAATTAGTGGAAATCAACCGTTTGTGAATCACGTGTTGACCCAGACCTCTTCTAGAAACTAATAGCCACCACTTGTTGAACTGGCATGGAACTTCCCATCATGTATCAGCCCATCACAAGGTGTAAACACCAAGACTAGAAAGGAGACTAATGATCTCAACTTTGCTACACGTCAACCTACATAGAAGATTCTGATTTTAATCCCTATGTAAGGTTAAAACTTAACCAAGAAAAAATTATTATCTAGGTGAAGTATGACAATATTTACCCTCTAGCAAGGAAAAAATCCCTTTATTGTAAATCAATCTTATTGGTGTTAGGAAAAAATCCTATAGCTATAAATTTCAAAAATTCATGGAAAGTAGACATACGGGAGGGTGGGAGGGGCTTCAATGAACCCATAAACCATATGGTAAAAATCTGAAATTTTCACCAAGGATTATAAACAACAAAAATGGTGCAAAATTGAAAACCATTTAACTTGTAGTGGAATTTTTATAAGGGCCAACCCTTCATAACCATCCCTTAATCAAAGGAGTATAATTACTAATTCCTTTGATAGAACTAGGCTCTATAGGTACAAACTATGGCATAATATAGGGTTTAGGGTTTAGGTTTTAGGGTTTGAGTTTTGGGTTTACGGTTTGAGTTAATGGCTTAGGGTAGATAAAATAACAAATCGATGTAGCAATTACCTTTAGAAAAGAACCTTTCTCATGCATCGAAATCAATTTAACTTGTAAGTTCATGTGAAAATGAATTTCTTGTAGCAATGATTCATAATTGTGGATTGGCATTCATAATCATTCTACTTGAATTTCACTTGTATGTTTAATTAAGAAAGAGTCCCTTTTGCCAAGTATTAAAAAAAAAGAATCCCTTTACATTTAGAACAAAATATAACTTGTAATTTCTCGTTTTCCAAATAAATTTCTTTTAGTTAATATGCCTAAAATTGAATCCTTAATTATGAATAATGGATTTGAAAAAATAAAACCTATGGGTTCATTAGTAAAATTCAATCTATCAATTACTTTTGAGAATTGACTCCCTTCCACGTGAATCTAAGTAAACAAAACTTTGAAGTTCTTAAAACAACAACTTGTAACAAGCATAAAGCATCTACAAAAATGAATCTCTTTACGTGAATCCAAAAGAATGTAAGCTCTAAGTTCTCATTCAAAAACAATCTCTATTAGTGAAATTGTTCAAGAATGAATCCCTTTCTAAGAATAACGAATTAAAAAAAATGAAACTTACAAGTTACGTTAAAAAAAAATCCTTTTACAAAGCATTTTCAAATATTAGTCCCTTCACGTGAATCCAAAAAAATGGAAGATCTAAGTTTCCATTCAAGAACAATCCCTTCTAGCTATTTTTTTAGAAATGGTTCCCTTCCAAGTTATCCAACCCCCCAAAATGGCATTGACTTTGAATGTAAGTTCTTTGAAATCCAATGCCCCCAAAGAGGGATGGTGTCACCCAAACTTTTGTAAATTTATTATCAGTATGATTCAAAACTTTAGTTACAAGTTAAAATGTTGGAGCCTAACGGCCTAAATCCCAAACACAAATATTTGAATTTTCTTTTTTACTAAAATATAATTCTAGGAAAGAAAAATGGTGAGAAACAAATCCAAGGAAGAGAATTAAAGGCAAGCAGGGAATCCAAGGGTAAGCAGGGGATCCGATGTAAGGCCCTACAATTCTTTTTTTATAAAAAAATGGGAACTAAACCAATAGAAAAAATTGTTTCACCTATTTCCCTTTTTTTAAAGAGTCTTTTGCCCCATGTACCATAAACAAATGGGTTAAATTTTTCTACGGAAGATTTAATGCAAAGTATCCATTGTCATTCTTGATTTTCTAATGCATGTGATGGCCTTTAGCTTCATTTTTTTAATTATCTATTTTTTTATGACATGTGAAGAGAATGGAAAGGTATTGTAAAAAAATTTATCATTGAGTTGGAATGGAGTTGGGATGGAGTGAGTGAGTGAGTGAGCCTAAATCTAAACCCTCAACCCTACCCCTTAAATAGTTAAATTTGGCTTTGAGGTGATTGCTAGACTAACTTCATATTTTTTTGATGTTCTATTTTTTTTATGACCTGTAAAGAGAAAAAATGGCATTGAGACATTGAGTTAAATGGAAGAGTTTTGCTTGTAAAAAAAAAAATAAAAAAAATGCTTTTGCCCCCTAATTAAATGTCCCATATACCATACAGGGAATGGAAAGGAATGTCAGTCCGTTGGAGTGTAAGTGCATTTTAAATGTTGTTAATAAAAGCAAACAAATGTGAAAAAATTATGAAACAAATCTTGTTTTTCATTACCTATTTTTTTATATGAGAAATGGGAAGTGAATGCAAAGACTCCAATTTGGTACCATAAAAAAAAATTATGTTTGAGTTGGGATGGAAGAGTTTTGCTAATGAATAAAAAAATAGAAAAGGGATTGATGGAAAAAAAATGACAATGAATTCGCCACTTGGGATGGAAAAGTCGAAAAGAGTTTGGTAATTAATGAAACAAAATAAAAGGAAAGAGAATGATGGAAAAAGAGAGAACGGTATTGAGTTAGATGGACAAGTTCAGCTAAATAATAAAGCAAAAAAAAAATTATAATAATGAGAGGATTGATGGAACCAAAAAAAGAATGGCATTCAAGTTGAATGAAAGAGATTTAGTAATGAATGAAGCCAAAAAAAATTAGGAAAGGTAATGGAATGATTCAACAAGTAAAGAATTTCATGAGTTTTTCTAATGAAGGAACACATATATATTTCCAAAGAATGGCAATGAATTTAGGGAATGCTGGGACAAATAAGGAATGACATTGAATTGGAGTAAAAGAATTTTGGTAATTAATGAAGCCAAATAAATAGGAGTGGGAATGTTAGAACCCAAAAAAGAATGACATGGACTTGGAATGGAAGAGTTTGTGAAATAATGAAGCATAAAAGGGATTGATTGAACAAAAAAAGAATGGCATTGAGTTGGAATGGAAGAGTTCTAAGAATGAACCAAAAAATTAATAGGAATGGGAATGATGGATTACAAAACAAATGGCATTGAGTTGGGATGGAAGAGTTTGGTATTAATGAAGCAAAAGAGATAAGAAAGGGAATGATTCAACAAATAAAGAATGGCAATGAATTAAGATGGTAGATTTTTTGGAATGAAGCAAAGAAAAAAAATAGGAAAGGGAATGACTAAACCAAAAAAAATTGGCATGGAGTTGGAATACAAGAGTTTTAGGAATTTATGAAGCCCAAAAAAATAGGAAAGGGAATGGTGGAACCAAAAACAAATGGCATTGACTTGAAATGGAAGTGTTTAAGGAGTTGATGAAGCCAAAAAAAATGGCATGGAGATGGGATGCAAGAGTTTTAGGAATGAAGCAAAAACAAAAAAAAAGAGGAAAGAGAATGATGGAACAAAAAAATAATGACTTTGAGTTGGGGTGGGAGAACTTTAGGAAATAAGCAAAAATAAAATAGGAAAGGAGATGATTCAAGCCCAAATAAAAGAACTATAAATTGGGATGGGAGAGTTTTAGGAATGATCCAAAAAATTAGGGAAAGGAATGATAGAACCAAAACAGAACATTTGGCTTTGAGTTGGGATAGAAGAGTTTTAGAAATGAAGCCCAAAAAAAAAGGAAAGGGAATGATGGAACAAAAAAAAAGGAACTATGAATTGGGATGGGAGAGTTTTAGAAACAAAATAGAAAAAAGAATTATTCAACCAAAAGAAAAAAATTAAGTACAAGTTGGAATGGGAGAGTTTTAGGATTGAAGCAAAAAAAATAGGAGAGAGAATGATCCAACCTAAAATGAATGGCATAGAGTTGGGATGGGAGAGCTTTCCTAATTCATGGAAAAAATAGGAAAGGGAATGATGGAACAAATAAAAAATGGCATTGAGTTAGGATGGAAGAGTTTTAGGAATATAGCCAACAAAAATAGGACATGGAATGATTCACCAAAAAAAAAATGACAATGAGTTGGAATAAATTTTTTTTAGGATTGGAGTAAAAAAATAGAAAAGTTTTTCTAATTAATGAATCAAGAAAAATAGGAAAATAATGATTTTATCTAGTTTTACACCCTTAAAGTATATGTTGGTTCAAAGTAGTATGAAGTGTTAGAAGAAGTGAGGAGAAACATTTTCCACCACAACGATGGGGATATGCTTTTCCATGAAGTTTCTTCCAAATCTTAGTCCATGGAGCTCTTAATTTGGCCTCTTGCTTTCATTGACTTGTCGGAATCCAAAACAAGTTGTTGAGGCTGAAATTAATGGTTCCCCCGCTCCAAAAATAGGACGGATTGAAGGATGTCAAGCCCAAGTGCATTTCAAAGTCATGCCTCCTGTGCTGGACGACCACGTCCACGCCCTGACTTCAAGTCCGCGCCCTGGAGTCCGCGCCCTGACTTCAAGTCCACGCCCTGGAGTCCGCGTCCTGACTTCAAGTCCGCGCCCTGGAGTCCGCACCCTGACTTCAAGTCCACGCCCTGGAGTCCGCGCCCTGACTTCAAGTCTGCACCCTGACTTGAAGTCCACGCCATGGAATCTGTGATTCAGTTGCGCTTTCTCAAGTTCTTCCGCTTCTGTGAATTGTCCGCCCTGGAGTCTACGTCCTGCGTCCGCGCCCTGACACAGCCCATTCAGCGAAAACATATGTTCAACTTTGCCATCTTCTCTCCCCACAAATATGAGGAATCTAAAACAAGGTGTGTCAGCATTTAATGTTTTCCATTTACCATGAAAAGGAGGGACACCATCTTCCAAGACCATTAAATAGGAAGAAGGAAGGATCCCATGCTTGAGGTCAACCTACTTTTCAGTGCATCTAACTGTACAATTTTGTGCCCTAACTATACGAGTCCGCGCCCTGACGCTGAAGTCCACGCCCTGACTATACAAGTCCGCGCCCTGACGCTCATGCTGAAGTCCGCGCCCTGATGCTTACGTTGAAGTCCGCACCCTAACTGCACAAGTCCACGCCTTGACGCTCACGTTGAAGTCCACGCCTTGACTTTACGAGTCCGCGCCCTGACGGTGGTACGATGACATCCGCGCCCACACATGATGTCCGCGCCCTAGATTCGCTGTTTGAGGTGACGTGTCATTCAAAAAAATTCCACAACTTTTAAAAATTAAAGCCGTCTAGTTGGTCCGGACTGTCCGTCTGTCCGGTTCGGTTTGCCCGTTCGTCCGGGATGTCCGACGACCCTAACTCGCCCGTTATAACAATCCTGGACTTCTCCTTGTTGGCTTGCCCCAGGTTTTCTATGTCCTGGTCTGTTTGGCAGTGGTGCTTTATCTCGAGTGCTTTGTGACCAGCGTGGAGTTGCAATTTCTCCTGGGACTTGCAAGCCTAGGTCAGGATTCAGATCTAATTTTGTGTGAGTCCTTGTGGCAAACAACCTTTTTGTTGTTTGTAGAACGCTTTTGACTGGATGGAAACGACGCTTTGATGGAGATGTTTGTCCTGGTTGATGTGCAGATCTATTCCTTCGATGCAGGCAACCTTCAGAATATATTTAGTGTACTTACTTATCCGTCCTTGATGTCCTCTCCCGGGTGCAATTACTATATATTTAGTGTGTTTACTTATCCGTCCCCGAGGCCCTCCCCTAGGTGCAGTTACTATGGCTTCGACGCCATGGTAGTCGGCCCTCGGGTGGTTAGCGTATGCCGCGAACCAGCCTCTTGTAGCGACGACCAAGCGTGTGTCCCCCCAGCACTTGACCCCGTCGTCTTCGTCAACCATGGGAGCTTCGTGGCTCATTATGCGAAGGAGTCCGGCAAGCATCTTGTAGTTGGAGTGGTGACCTTGGGTGACATGGTGTACAAGACGACGAAAAGTTACTACACGAAGTTGATGCTGGACAGTGGTAATGGTTTTCCGGGCGTGGAGAGTCCCATTTGAATGACCACAATCCTTGGCAAGGCAGGTGTGTTCTTGAGCTGGAATTTGCTAGAACGGTGAGCCCCGTGAGCCCCTCATTGTTATTCCTATCGGGGATGTGGTATTTTGTACAGTATAGCCATGATGGTTGGAGACATGCAGGTGGAGTGTTTTTGAAGGTGTCGTTGTGCTGTGGATTTTAGATGATTATTTGTGACATCGTGAGCTAAAGCGTGTGGTGGCCCAATTCCATGCGCACACCAGCCCTTTGTCTGCTGTATCATTTGATCCGAGTGGCATTTTCCTAGTGACGGACTTTGTATATGGTTACAACCTGAACGTGTTTTGATTGACCCCTCCGTCGTCCAACAGCATTGTCCTTGGCGTTGGCGATTCCTACTTGACTCACGTGTATTTTTACAAGCTGTCTCGTGGTGTGAAGAATGCGGTAAGTGGTGCACATGTTTCTCTTTTGTTTGCAAGCGCTTCGATATTCCGAACAGTATGCATTCGGGTGTCAGGGTACATCCTCTTGCTTGGTTCCCTTTTAGAATTTAATGCTGTACAAATGTGGTTTTGGAGAGGTGAGCATAAGGCACTGAAGATCATTTTGGGTATAAGTTGAGAGCGTTTTCTTTATTAGTGTGTCTGCATTTTGTCTCCAACTTTGAAGTGGCTCTTGGTAGCTAGCCAAGTGATGAATCAGTCTCCGCTAGTGTGTATGAGTGGGTTGTGTAGTGGAGGAGACAAGATGGGCGTGTGGTCTTGTGGACCTTTGATGTCGGTGTTTTTCCTTGGATTATGACAGGTGATTCAAGATGTGGGAATCTGGAACCTTAAGACGGATTCAGATTTGAGGGAAATAGGTAAAAAAAAGACAGTGGAAATTTCAAAAAAAATCTAGTTAGAACTTGAATTTAGTTTAATAAAACCTGAATTAGAAAATAGACGTTCTGACAAAATCCGTAACCGGATCCTATCCAGATCCAGAATCCGGAAATTACTAGAACTCAGGAACCTATAGCATAGACTTTCGAGGCTATGAGTATAGGATATTGTTCCTAAAACGGTCCTGTAGCCGTTATCCCGATGACTATAGAAAGACAAGCCAGTATTTAAACTGACTACTCATGGCTTCCCTCTTCATTTTCTTGTCTATACGCTAGTCTTCCGCATGGGTAGTTGAGAGAAAGAGTGGTGAGATAGCTACCGCATTAGGTTTTCCTTTTCTCACCTCATTTCCGCTTAGCTTTATGGCGACGGGACCTGTCCGGAAGTTAGTTGTGCCTGCCCAAATCATTTTTCCGACCATTCCGGAAATTACGGAATAGTACAAGCAGTTAGAAGAGGATCTGACTAGTCTAGGATGTGTTGGTCTATTACGCCGACCATGGAGTGTAAAGAGTGAAGGGATGATTCAAGAATTGATCCATGGAGTTCCAAATCAGTATGAACTCACTCTGAGAGGACAGCTGGTCACGTGGACGGAGGATATCTGGGTGGACGTGTATCAATTCCAAAAGAACGGAGTTGGATTAGCATCGAGGACGGATCATTTTGTAGTAGGAAAGTTCACAAGGTCCGCAAACCCTAAAGACGGGTTCGCTATTAGTGATTGCAAGGACGAGAGACATAGAAGAGTCCTAGAATTTCTCATCCCGATCCTGTACCCGAAAAAACCTATACGAGTCACCGTTACAGTAGCCAACACGATCTTTGGGGCTATGGAAAATAGAGTTGTCCACTGGGGTAGGATCATAGCCAAAATAGTCGCCAAATTAGCCAAACATGTGATCTGGACTAAAGCTAGTTTGGTTAGTACTTACCTTTTTCACCTGTACCACCAGCAGGAAATTCTGAGCAATGCGGAGGTGATATAGGAAAGGCTATTTTGACATATGGGCTCATGGGAGAGGAGCCAGAAGATCCGATCGGGTCGGAACCGGAAGAGCAAACCAAGGAACCTTTGACCGATCAGAGGACGAAGAAGAGGAAGTCGATGGATCCAAGGTCACGGATCAAACCTCCGGTTATAGAGAAGGGCGAGTCAAACAAGGATCCGGAAGAGGACCACGGGTCGGCATTTTTCAATGCCAGATTCGAGTGGGTATGTGAAGCCAAGGTGCTCCACGATAGCCTAGCAAATCTGGTGATTGAGACGACAGAAGTCTTGAAGGTAGAACCAAACCAAATTGTAGAAGCGGTCAAGCGACTACCCAAACCGGAAGATTTGAAGAGCAAGAAAGACCAGATTCATAAGTTGGAGGCGGAACGGGATCAGCTTCAAGCTCGACTGAACTGGGCGGAAGGAGAGTTGGCGGCCATGAAGCAATGAGAGAAGGAGGCCCTAGCCTTCGTCAAAAACCTATCCGTAGAAATCCCTGTATCTAAATAGCTTAAACTTTTGAACATCAAGGGAATAGGAAGCGTGTTTGACACCACTAGAAAGAGGAGGAGAATTCACTAAAATAGCGGTCCCCCATTTGTTGAATTGGGCAAGAGTGGGTTGAAATACGAGTTGCCAAAGTTGCGGTCCCCCCTACAAATGACGACCTTCAAGGCTTCAAGGCCCTCTACCTTTGGATGGATAAGGAATTCGACCTTGAGATGGGTATCGTTGGAAAGAGGAGGTGAAATTAGTGAAGATGCGCCCCGAAATGGGTTGGATGGAGCCAAAATGGCCTGAGGTATGAGTCACCGAAGTCGCTACCGACAATGAACACTGTGGCCTCCAACTGGCCCTAACTTTTGATTGGCAAAGAATTAGAATGCGAGAGTGGTACTGTTGGAATCACAGCAGAAAATAAGTTAAAATAGGCCTGAAATCCATAGATGAGCAAAATTCAATCTAGATTAACAAAGGAAAGTTACACGGTGTAACGTGGGCCTAGTGTGATTCCTTTAAAAAGAAAGGTGTAACAGTGGTGTAACACTAGTGTAACGGTGCTGTAACACAGTATAATGCTGGTGTAATACTGGTGTAACGTCGGTAAATCCAGGTGTAATGCCGGTGTAACATTGGTGTAATCCAGGTGTAACGCCGATATAACCCGGATGTAACGTTGGTGTAAACCGGATGTAATGCTGGTGTAACGTTGGTGTAAACCGGGTGTAATGCTGGTGTAACGTTGGTGTAAACCGGGTGTAATGCCGGTGTAACGTTAGTGTAAACTAGGTGTGGTATAACACTACTGTGGTATAACGCTATTGATGTAACGCTGGTGGTGTAATACTAGTGGTGTAATGCTGGTGTAACACTAGTGTAATGCTGCTATGGTGTAACGTTGGTGTAACCCTTGCATTTTCCTTATCTATTACTAAACCCCAAAGAAATGGGTCTGTGAACCCCAAGTTGCTTGCTGTGGTAAATCCTCCAAGCCCAAAACTGCCTAAACTTTTGGCATTTAAGAAATTAGAAGGCATGCTTTACACCGTTGGAAAGAGGACAAGAAATCAGTGAAGACCCATGAAAGAATTTCTCAAATCGGGTAAGAATTGGTTGAGATATGAGTTGTTGAAGTGCTCGCAAGCAGTGAGAACTGCGGCCTAAAAAGCGCCATAACTTTTGATTGGTGATTAATTAGACTTCGAGAGTGGTACCGTTGGAAAGAGGAGAAAAAAATCAATCAAGACAGGCTAAAAACCTTCTAGATCCGAGAAGGTCGACCCAGATTCCCAAGGGAAAGTTACATTGATGTAACGCCTTTTGTAAAAAGGTGTAACAAATTACACGGAATGCGCCACATTCCCGTCACTTCTTGCTATAGGATTCCAATTGCCCTTCTCCATGCAAAAAGTAGATTTGGACCTCCTTTCATTTTGATCCCCACAACTTTCTATTTTTGGACAAAACTAAAAGTACTACCTTGTAGATGCGCTCAAGTACTTTCCAAAAGTGTCTTGCACTTTGCGCAAAAGATAGTGGCAAATGATAGATAAAGTTTGGATTTCCAAACTTCATCCGACCATAACTCTTACATAGAGCATCCAATTGCAAATCACTACATCAATCCGGGCTTGTACGAGTAAGACCTAAGACGGCATGTCTTCAAAATAGAAATGCCCTTTTTTCTACAAAAGCTCAAACTTAGGCACTTGAATATATGACCCCCAAAACTATCTAATTCTAGCATAATGTAACGCCACCACCTTGTAGATGCTTGTACGTACTTACTTAAAATGTCTTGTTTTTAAAGATCCAATGTCAAAAATAGCAGCAAATGATGGATGAAGTTTGAAAATCAAACTTCATCCATCCATACCTCATACATGAAATGTCCAATGAACAAGTTCCACTACATGTCGTCACCTCCACAAGAATGCTAATCCATTCTTCAATCCAAAATTGAAATTAGATACCATCCACAAGACTCCAACACACACCCTAAACCACGGTTGTCATATTGGACATGAATCTTATTATTCATGAACGAATCAGGGTTGATTGGCTGCATTTCTGTAGATGCCAAAAAATATCTCATATGCCCAATTTGGATAATTTTTTCAAAAGTTATTGGCCTCCAAAGTTTGCAACCAGTCAACCCTGATTCGCTTGATTCGTTCGTGAACAGTAAGATTCTATCCGATATGACAACTTTGCCCTAAACCCTATGAGCCCCAAAATTAAAGTTACTATTTTTAAAAATATAAGATATTTTAGGGTAGCCCATGTCAAGCCCATTCAAAAAAGTTCATTCTCTTGAAAAAATTCTTCAAATTGTGTGTGCAAGAGCAAAGTCAAATTTGTCGACCTCAAAGTCAAAGTTGCTATATCTCACAAATGGAGAAAAAATTAGCGTTCTAGTTTGCATTTTTGGATTTGCAAGGGCTGCCAATGAGGGGAGTTGGTGCAATAAAAACCACCCCAAAATCGCCATACCCCTAAGAACACTCTTGTAATCCTAAACCTTAAAACCCTGAAAGTCAACTCACCCTCAAAAAGTCAAAGTTTTTATATTTCACAATTGGTGATACTTTTAAGGCGGATGTTTTCACTATTGGATAGGCAATACCTCAAAATGGGGGGGGGGGGGGTAGACAAAATCTTGGCCCTAAAAAAGGATGTCAAATTTTTGGGGATACCTATGTAACCCTAAACCCAAACCCTAAACCCTATATCAACAAGTTCAATACCAATCCTAAACACCCATTCAAAGACCTACAACATTGCTTTAGGTTCAAATACCAAAATCAATTACCTTCAAAAAGTCAACTATCAGGGCTTAAAAAGTCAAATGAGCCATATCTTCCTAAAAAAGCTACATGTTAAGGCTTCATTTTACTCCATTATGTTCACAATCCTTGAAAATGGAAGGTAGGTACCGCCCAATGTCAAAAATTCCTAAATCCTAAAAAGATAGCGATCCTAAATGCAACTTTTAAAACGCTCACAACATCCAACCCTAGAGTTTCTTAAACAAATGGACACCACCATTGGACTCACAACACCCACAAATAGGAGGGTAGATATATTCAAAACTTGAAAAGATCATGAAATAAAGAAAATCAACTCACCCTCAAAAAGTCAAAGTTTCTATATTTCACAATTGGTGATATTTTTAAGGCGGATGTTTTCACCATTGGATAGGCAATACTTTAAAATGTGTGTGGGGGGGGGGGGGTAGATAAAATCTTGGCCCTAAAAAAGTATGTCAAACTTTTGGGGATACCCATGTAAACCTAAACCCTTCATTTTGTTTAAAACTAGTAAACAAAATATGGATAGTTGTCTTATGGCATAAATTTGGTGGAAAAAATAAACTTATGTTTAGGAGAAAAAGGAAAAAAATAATGCAAATTGTTCGTATCTATAAATGAACAATTTTCGTTATAGATAGTGAAAAATATGATATAATACTTCGATTATGGATATTATATAATTAGGGAAAAGAAAAAGAAAAAGAGATTTTAACTTCCTTTTATTTCTTGTCCTACCCTCCCAATCATTCAGCCTCTATTATTAATGAATAGAGGTACGTACGTACTTATGTAACTAATACTTCAGTTTTAGTAAGACCAAGCAAATATATTAATCTAGATTAGTGGATAATGATGGAATAACCAAGCCCAGTAAGTTACAACAGTAACTGGCTTAACAAACCGATCTGGCCAGGACGGGTGTGCGTACCCGCAGGGACATGCTATCGGGAAGAAATGCCAATATCTAGACTGCCCGATCAGCTTTGAGAACAGGGAGAACAGGGAGAAGTGTCTGTAAAACAGAAAAATAGGGGCATGGTTGTCATAATGGACGAACGTCCGGTTCGCCCGTCTAATAGAGGGCTCGCCCGTCCGATGTAGTCAACACAAAGTTGACTTTATGAAAATGGAAAAATAGGCCACGTGGATGCCACTGGGATGCCACGTGGATTCTGGAACATGTAGGGCGCGGACGCCATCGTCAAGGCGTGGACGGGATTTAATAAATATACTAAATTAATATGCTTTTTACATATTTCCATTTCATATTCCATATTCCAAATCACTACAACAGTCCATATTTTTATTTAATGTTAGATCATATCACTATAACACCCAAATAAATTCCATATCCTAATCAATCCATCATTCCATATTTTTGCACGGTGTTAAATTACCTCATTATAAGTTTGTAACACCCAAACCACTTCCACGTCCAAATCACTCCACCAATCCACCATTCCATAAAATTTTTGGGTGTTACATTATACTACACTGACACCCAAAGCATTTCCATATTTGAAAGCACTCCACCATTCATATTTCTTTTAATGTTAGATTATATAACTCCTTCAAAATAATTGGCCACCCTAAAATAAATTGGTATGCTTTTCAAAAGCTTTGGTCACCCCATCTCCCCTTTTGGACATAGATTTTTAAAGCACACTTCCATTCCAAGTGCTTGCCATTATTTTTTGGGCGGAATCATTCTCTTTCCTATTTTTTTGGCATCATTACTATAAGTCTTTTATTTGAATTCAATGCCACTTGTGTAGGGTGGAATGACTTTTTTTTCCTATTTTATTTTTTGTGATTAGCAAAATTGTTCCATCCCAAGCCGAGGCCATTTCTTTTTCGTTGATCATTCCCATTCCTTTCATTTTTTGCTCCATAGCAAAATTCTTTCATCCCAAGTGAATTCCATTTATTTTTTGTGGTATCCCAACTCTATTTGAACTAAATGGTAATTTTTTAGGGTGTTAGTTGAAATCACTTTGACACACTATTTTTTGTGGGCTTATCTCTCTCACAAAATTGTTCCATCCCAAGCCCAATCCATTTTGTATTTGTTCCATCATTTTCTTTCCTATTTTTTTTCCATTAATGAACAAAGCTCTTCCCATCCCAACTCTATGCCGTTCTTTTCGGTTCGGATCATTCTCTTTTTTTTTTCTTCTTCATTCCTAAAACTCTCCCATCCCAACTCATAGTTATTCTTTTCTTTTTGAACATTTTTTTTTAAAGAAATGGACAATTTTCATGTTCTAACATTCCAAATTTTCAATTTCAATTTTGTTTTGGTTCATTAATTAGGAAGACTATTTTATTCGAACTCATAGTTTTGCTTTATTTGTTCAATATTTCCCTTCCCTATTTTATTTTTCTGATTCACTAAAGTTATTCCATCTGAACTCAAAGCCATTATTCTTATTTTTTTGTTCCATCATTCTCTGTCCTTTTATTTATTTTTTTCATTACTAAAATTATTCCAATCTATTTCAATGTCATTCTTTTTTTTGGTGGATCAATTACTTTTTTTTGGAGGGGGGCTTCATTAACTTCTAGAATATAGACCTGTTCTTTTAATGCATTGTTTTTTCCATTTGTTCAAAAAAATAAAATAAAAACATAGACCTACTGAAAAAATACAGTGTATGTATTTTTATACCAAACTACTGCATTCACTATTTTTGTAGAGGTTTTACCATCAACTAATAGAATTCATAAAAAATAAAAATGCAATGAGAAAGAACAATGATATGGCATATTAATATATTATGACATTTTGAGTAGAGAATACATCCGATTTTATATATATTTGAGATGTTTCGCAATTGCCAAGTATGTACACATGGTCCTCTACGAGGATGGTTTACCTTCTATGCCTGAACTATATGGTAAACTACAAAAATTAAAAAAACTAAATACTATGTACGATATTAACAATCTGGCATAGTCCAACAGTGGGGGGCCTTCTTCAATGTGTCCAGAACATCTTGCACTGTCGCCCTTTCACTCACATCATCTTTCATGAGGCTTCTCAATTTGATCCTGAGGTTCACATATTGCTCTGGATTCTTCGTTGTAAAGTATTTGGGGTCCCACTTCTCTTGCCAAATTGCAATTGCTATCCATCCCGCCGCATATGCATCAGCTGCCATGGAGTACAAATGCGTTTTCTGCATGGCCTCAATTGAATTAGCTGAACCTTGCTCTCCATATACATAAAACAACTCAGGGGCTGCATACTTTCGCTTTTTCTTTTCCTTCGCTAGGGTCTGCATGTTGGGAAAGCCATACCTTGATGGCTCCTTCTCTACAACTCGGCTAGAAAGTCCCCAATCACATATCCCTATGTACACCATGTGCTCTTTCCAATCATCAAAATGGAGCAAAACATTGGATGGAGTTATATCGTTGTGCATGTACTACGCATCGTGGCATTTCCCCACAATGACAAGCAAGGAGAGTGCCAAGTTCACTCGGTTCCTTCAGTAAGTTGCAACCCATGCAAGCTCTTCTTTTGTCAGCAGTGTACCTTGTTCACGCTCAATGTCATCCACATCCACTGATTTGTTCACTTTCGAATTGTACTTGGATAAGAAAGAAATTAGAGATCCTCCATTCCACCATAGGATATAGCCTTCCATCGTTTTAGGGTGGATGTATGCAATTCGAATGATGCCAGGATGTATCACTGGACACCCTCCCGCCTCATTGATGATTCCTTGGCGCTTCTCCTTCTCATTTGTGGTTTTCAAGCTCTTCCCAGCAAAAAATATCCAACTAGGAATGCTCTCAAGTTTTGTAAGCATCACCTTCCTCACAGTCCCATATGAACCAACCGCACTATTGTCCGGCATGGGGATGACTTTCATTGTACTTTCAAGCCACTCACACAATGAGCCGTTATGGCGTCTTCTATTGTCGCTTTCCATGGTGCTTGTTTTTTCTTACGCGATGAAGAAAATTGTTGAGCGAAGTTTTGAATGATTTTCAACTTTGCAACCACCTCTTTATTCTGCGTGTCCCAATCGCTACCATCTTCTTTCTTCCCCATGTGATAACACCAATTTGACACTATATTGGTTGTGAAGGCAACCACCTGTTTATCCAGCCAGTCTTGGTGCAACCAATAATCAGAGAAATTGTTGAATTTCTTTGATGATTCAAATTTGCACTCCAGCTCCCTTCGCAGGTCCCTCGTCAGTTTGTGGTATCCTTCTTTGTTGTGCGCCACATACTCTCTGGTCAGCATAGTTGTACTTCGACGAGTGTAGAACACCACAACTATTGCTCTCCCTTCAACTATGAATTCGTGTGGAGGCATATGGGAATTGGGTGCTTTCTTGCGCTTCTTTTGGCCCGATGAGGAAGGATTCGATGAACTTGAGGCCACCAATGTATTCGTGGATGGAATTACCATCTCACCGACGTCATCCAAATCTATGAACATGGGACATTTCTCCGCCGATCCACTCCCTTCCCTTGTCATAATGAAGAATATTTTATACGATGGGCCTCTGTATCTCTCCCCAAGCACGGAAGTTCAAAATTTAAAAAAAAAAATCGGGTCACATATGTGGGCCAAGCTCACCACCCACCAAACTCACTCACATAGGCCGTTAGAACTAGTGTGTGAGGCATAGGGTGCGGACTTGGGAAAAAAATGAGGGCGGGGACTCGCTTTATATAGTCCCCCCCCATCCTCTTGCGTTCCCGCCCCATCTCTTCACGTCCCTGCCCCGTTCCCACACATCCGCGCCCCAACCGCAATGACGTCCGCGCCCTGGCACGTGGCGTCCACGCCCTCACTTCATGTCCGCGCCCCCACATCGATGGCGTCCACGCCCTGGTTTGACGTCCGCGCCTCGGCTCAATGGCGTCCGCGCCCCCGCTCGATGGCGTCCGCGCCCCCGCTCGATGGCGTCCACGCCCTGCCTTCACGTCCGCGCCCTGGCGTACCCCACCTCCCGCTATATAAAGCCGTCCCCACCCCATTCGTCCCCGCCCTGCATACTCTCAACCTTCCACCTCTTCATTGAGTTGGTTGTGAGCGTTGTGCGGAGTCCTCTTGATTGCCACATGGGAGGTTTTCGATTTTTTTTGCAAAAATGGCTACGCCACCACGAATGACCAAGGAGGAACGAGACAAGACCCGACTTCGACCAGGAAATAAACATCGTAAGCGATTGCATGTTCTACGTAACCCAGCCAAGCTTGCATTCAAGGGGTGGGAGGACGTGCCTGATCCATGGACCTTTGATGACTGCGCAAATTACATCGAGTGGTGCCACATTGACAAGGTCTTCCTAGAAGAGCGCCACAACTTCCACAGACGCTTCCACAAGACAAATTTGAAAGATTGCCCTGACGAGAAGTTCACGACCCGATGCATTGAGGTGGTCCAAGTGTTGTATGATGTTGCGATCGTCCTGCGCAATGAAGTGCATCTTTTCATTGCACGAGGGGTCCATGCAGAGGTGAAGTTGAACAAGAGAGTGGATTGGTCAACTTTGAAGACAATGGGAAAAGATGTCAATATTCGTACCCCAGCAAATGGATTCATTCCAAGGGGGGTAAAAAGATACCCGGAAGGTGGTCTAGGAAAAACAACTACACAAGTTCAACCACCACCAAAATATGAGACTCCGGACTCATCTACAGACAACAACTCTGATGGATCTCATGTGGTAGTTCTAGTCAGCCATAGAATACAACAACAACGTGCTAAAAGGAGAAGGGCTGCGCGTGCAATTGCTAAGGTTTTACCTGAAAATGTTGTGGAGGAACAGGTGCCACCTATGGACGAATCAGTAGTAGGAGTTGTCGATGTTACAACTGCTGCAAACCGAATTCAGAGTTTGCTGATCGAAGTGAATGACAAGAATGCGGAATTGCGTTCTTTGTATAATGATGTTAACAAATTGAGGGAAAAAATCCAAGAGAAGGACAACATCATCAATCAACAACAACGTGACATGGAGGCACTTCGACACACTCTCTAGACAGCAACAATGGCCAATGTTGGTCAAGATCCACGAGGGGAAGCACAAGGGCCTTTGAATACTTCTCAAAGTCCATTGGAACATGCAGAAGTTGGTGCAACAATGAATACTCAAGATGATTCATTGTCCTTCGGAGAATTACCCACGAATGAAGTTGCAGCAATGCCTGTTGACCAAAGCACCCAACTGAGAGACGCGCTTGCAAAGAATTTGAGATTGAAAAATCAATTGCATGCGTTGATGGAGCAGTATTATCAATGGAAGATGGCATGCGTCTTCAGTATTGACAGGACTAGGCAAATGGTGGAAGAATTCAAAAAAATTGACCACAATTACGGCGCACACAATCAGGAGAGGGTTTTTGGATTGACATCGTGGGCCCTGGTGGATGATCATTTCAACATGGATGAAATGGCGACCATCGACAATACTGGTCAACCAACAACCATCGATTGGTCCAAACATGGTTGGGATTTCAAGAATCAAATTGGCACTACCGTCAACCATCAGGGCAATCCATTACTACTGTGGCCAAACCCTTCAACCTTCGTGCATGATGGAACTACATGTCCCATTTGCCTTAATCCATTTGGTCCAGAAGGTGGAATGCACCTAGGCACGTGCGAACATTTGTACCATCCATTCTACCTAATTAGCTTGATGATTGTTCGCCGACGTTGTTCATTGTGCAAGGCTCCTTTCCATGAGCGTTTGTATGAGTTGTTTGGATTAGTTCCCTACATGCCACCGCATTGGGAATACAATGAAGAAAATGCGCCTGATCATTCGTCGAAGTGGGGAATAGACTTGGTATGGAGCTGGAAACTGAACATCCATTCGTTGGGCAAACAACACCTTTGTACCGAATGGGGTTGGGAAACAGATCCATCTAAAATTGTCGAGGTATGCCACCACTTGGTTCCACTAAACGACAACTTCAACCAAGGACGATGGAATTTCTTTTTCCAATGCTTCAATGGGCATTGGAATGAGGCTGGACAATACTTCCAATTTGGCCCTCATCCTCGTGGATGGTTGTGGGGCATTGATGGATGTCGCATTACTGATGACCAAGGCATGTGTATCGGGGGAGACATTGACATGCCAAACCCAACTGAACTTGCACTACTATCAGAGTCAGAGTGGAGAGAAACCTTTCGAGATGAAGGGATGGACTATTTGATGGAACAGCATAGCCCAGGAACTCTGCAATGTCTTGAGAGCCTCAAACAATCACAAATATTGAGGGCTATATTAGAGGAAGACGGACCAGCAAGGAGAACCCGATCCGCAGTTCGTAGACTTCGTTTGGACTCAGATGAAGACCTTCTAGTCCACGCCGAGACACATGACAATGAGGCTGGACCAAGTGGCAATGCAAGCAGTCCAATGAACATAGACTGAGTACAGTTTAGAGTGTTTTAGCTAGTGAGCTTAGGTTTTCTTAGAAGACTTACTTTCCTAGCATTATATAGGCTTATATACTTTCCTACTTTGTATTACACTATGCATATGAAATATATATGATTTTGTTTTGAATGGTTTTGCCCAAAGTGACTTCATTCATTTTTTGCACGTACTCATTTGGAACGACTTTTCCACTTCATACATATTAAAATTGTTTATACCATGAAATTAAATGTCATTGAATTGGAGTACAATTCATTCCCAAACACAAATCAATGAATAAAATTAGAAAATGACCACAAATGTCATTTACTAGGAAAAAACGCTTTTGAAATGTTGTTAATGGAAATATATATATATATTTATATATGCAAAGGAAATAAAGAATGATGGAACCCAAAAAAAAATGGGATGAAAATAGTCAAATAGGTACGTATTTAATTGCAAAATAGGCAAAGGAATGATGGATAAAAGCCAAAAATTGGGAAGGAATGGTATACAAGAAAATGAATGGCATTCGGTTGGGATAGAATAATCTTGCAAATCAAGGCCCAAAAATAAAGAATGGGTTTAGGGAATACAAAAATTAAATGACCTTGGGTTGAGATGGATCTATTTCGCTAATCAATGATTTACAAAAAAAATGAATGATTTACAAAAAAAATGAATGATTTACAAAAAAAATTAATGGCATTGAAGTGAGATGAAAGAGTTTTAGGAATGAAGCAAAAACAAAAAAACGAAAGAGAATGATGGAACAAAAAAATAATGGCTTTGAGTTGGGGTGGAAGAACTTTGGGAAATAAGCAAAAATAACTTAATGGCTTCGGGAGAACTTCAAGAAATAAGCAAAAATAAAATAAGGGCTTTGAGTTGGGGTGGAAGAACTTTGGGAAATAAGCAAAAATAACTTAATGGCTTCGGGAGAACTTCAAGAAATAAGCAAAAATAAAATAAGGGCTTTGAGTTGGGAATTTTGGAATTGGGATCAATGGGATGGGAGAATTTTAAGAAATAAGCAAAAACAAAATAGAGAAGGGAATGATTCAACAAAAAAAAAAGATGAACTATGAAATGGGATGGGAGAGTTTTAGGAACAAAATAGAAAAAAAAATTATTCAACCAAAAAAAAAAAATTAGTATAAGTTGCCATGGGAGAGTTTTAGGAATGAAGCATCTATAGAAAAAGGAGAGAGAATGATCCACCCCAAAAAGAATGGCATAGAGTTGGGATGGGAGAGCTTTCCTAATTCATGGAAAAAATAGGAAAGGGAATGATGGAATAAATAAAAAATGGCATTGATTTAGGATGGAAGAGTTTTAGGAATATAGCCAACAAAAATAGGATAGGGAATGATTCACCAAAAAAAAGAATGACAATGAGTTGGAATAAAAGAATTTTAGGATTGGAGTAAAAAAAAATAGAAAAATTTCTCTAATTAATGAAGCAAGAAAAATAGGAAAATAATGATTTTATCGAGTACAATACATTTTCAAAATATTGCCTAAACATTTCCAAAATATTTCCTCAAAGTGTTCTAACCATTTCTTAAATCAAAGAATTTAGAGTCTTTATTTTACATCCTAAAGTATATGTTGGTTCAAAGTAGTTTGAAGTGTTAGAAGAAGTAAGGAGAAACATTTTCCACCACAACGATGGGACATGCTCTTCCATGAAGTTTCTTACAAATCTTAGTCCGTGGAGCTCTTAATTTGGTCTCTTGCTTTCATTGACTTGTCGGAATCCAAAACAAGTTGTTGAGGCTGAAATTAATGGTTCACCTGCTCCAAGAATAGGACGGATTGAAGGATGTTAAACCCAAGCGCATTTCAAAGTCATGCCTCCTGTGTTGGACGACCACGTCCACGCCCTGGAGTCCGTGCCATGACTTCAAGTCCGCGTCCTAGAGTCCGCGCCCTGACTTGCAGTCCGCGCTCTGACTTGAAGTCCAGGCCCTGAAGTCCACGCCCTGGAGTCCGCGCCCTGACTTCAAGTTCACGCCCTGACTTCAAGTTCGCTGTCGTACTGTAAATACATACATAGTATAGAACGTATGTATATTATACGTTTTGAAAGATTCTTGATTCGGAGGAGAAACTTACCGGTGACGCTTCCATTAGCTTCAAAGTGACGCTTGTTAACAATGGAATTGTTTATAAGGTGAAAGCCTTAAACAAACTTCATCAGTTTGACGTATTCCTTTGAGTTTTTTAGATTTTGTACTTGGATTTGGAGTTCGATTGTAGAATGTTGAATTGGAGGGTTTTTATGGAGTCACAAGATGTAGAATCTGAACCGGAGGCAGAATTAGAGCTTTCCTTGTCACAATTGCTTAGTCAGCCATTTCAGCCGGCAATTTCACGACCATTGCCTACTTATATCATAGATGAGGCCGGACCTTCTCGTCCGTTAAAGAAACCTCGTTTAGACCGTCGTTGGCATGGAAATCTTGATCGAGACGCCCGTGCTTTGGTGATTCTACTTCAAGTAGGATGTATTGAACCTGGCACACACGATGTGATGTTTGAAGCAAGTTATGAAGGCTTGAATGAAGACCAGTATTTTTGTATGATGAGGCCAGACAGAGAAGGCACTAGCCATCAACGTTGGTTGAAAGGGCTAGTGAATCTTTTAACCAAGGCTGAATGTGCAGATTACGTGGCGAATATAATCAGGCGCATCCTCAAGTTCTTACAGATGGAATAGTGCTCTTCATCGACTTCAGTTTTTACCTTCATTAGATGATGGTTGGAGTTTAGTGTGATATGTATGTCTTTAGTGGTTTATTTTAATGTTAAAAATAAAAAAATGTGAGTTTAGAAGTAGTCTACCTTCTAGTTATGACCTTTGAGATTCGTTGGCTTTAGAAGATGAATAGGAACTTACCTTTAGGTAGTTTCCTAAGGCCAATGATTGTTTAGAAACCCATGTGGAGTGTAAATGGGCTGGTCCTACTTCCCTTAGGGGTCTAGAAGATAGGTAGGCATCTTTCTTACTCCTCCAAGTCGGGTTTGTGAAGTAGGAAAGCTATCTTGTGTTTTTGAAGTTTTTGAAGTTTGTGTGTAGTGGTCGAAACTTTGATCGGCGATAACTTTTGTTGTATCAACAATCTTGGAATGAAAATTTGAGGGTTTCTTCCTTATGATTTTGCGCTTCTATAAACACCTTTCTTGATTGATTTGGAGTTGTGAGTAAGGAGTTACAAGCGTGTGAGTGGAGGAGGGTCTGCTGCCACCCAACGAAGAGGAGCAGAGATTCAGGCGACCACCAAAGTTTGTGATTTTGGACTCTCTCTTTGAAAATTTCAGGATTGGGAGTAGTTTTTCTTAGCTTTCTATAGACACATGACTCAAAGTATTTGAAGTTGTATGTCAAACGTTATGGGTTGCTGAATGACAAAGAGTCTGCTGCCTTTCAATAGAGAAGGCTGAGATTTTGAATGTCCATATCTTTTAGACAATAGTTCGGAATGCTTTGAAACTTAAGGAGGGTTTACTTTGTGTTCTTAGCTTTCTAAAAAGCTATAGCACTTGTGAATTAAATAAAATTTGAAGGAGATATAGAGGTTTGAGTTAGGAGAGGTCTGCTGCCTTTCATTAGAGAAGGCCGAGACTTTGATTGTCCATAACTTTTGAACAGTAGCTTAGTTTCATTTGAAACTTTTAGGGTAGTTGTATTATATTTTTAGCTTTTCAAAATGCTATAGCACTTAGCATTTGAGCTTGTAGAACATCTGTAGCACTAGTTTGAAGGCAGCTTCTATTTACAAAAGTTTTTTTTGAAACTAGTTGGGGGTTTCTTTAAGTTCTTGGGTGAAGGAGGTTTTCAAGACTCAAGGCTTTGGAGATTTGAAGAACCTTAGAGGTGTTGTGTGTGTTGTGGCTTGTGGTTCGACAGGGTTGTTTTCATTTGTTATTCCCAGCCGGTTTTGGAGGCTAGTTGCAATTTCAATTTCAGCATTGTGAACCTGTTGCGAGCCGTGGTTATCCAGTAAGCGCTCCATTTTGTGTTTGTGGCAACGAAGTGGGGTTAATGGACCACATGGTCGATCTTATATGTTGTTCCCACCAGTAAAAGGCGTTTCCTGGTCACCGTGGGTTTGAAGTTTAGGAGCCCATCATTCGGATGGTCACTCGTGTTGGTTGTCCCGTTTTACCCGTCCCGGAACTTGTTTCTTATCACCCACCCTTACCTTGGCCCTTTAGAGCCACCACAGGATAGGCCAACGGGGACATGATCAAAGATTAAAGATCGAAGATAAGAAGATTGAAGATAGAAGACTGAAGATTCGACTGTTCAAACTCCCTAGCAAACTATTTCCAGTTGCAGCCAGATACTTCGTGTATTCTCAAAGCACGCTTCTCTCTACACGACACCGCGCCCTAACTTTAACTCCAAGTCATGGAGTCTGTGATTTAGCTGCACTCTCTCAAGTTCCGCCTCTGTGAATTGTCCACTCAGGAGTCCGCGCCTTGCGTCCGCGCCCTGACACAACCCACTCAGCGAAAATGTATGTTTAACTTTGCCAACTTCTCTCCCCACAAATATGAGGAATCCAAAATAAGGTGTGTCAACATTTAATGTTTCCTTTTCTCCATGAAAAGGAGGGACACCATCTTCTAAGACCATTAAATAGGAAGAAGGAGGGATCCCATGCCGAAGGTCAACCTACTTTCCAGTGCATCCCCATGTGCACATCCCCATTTCTGTTATCGTGTCACTCCCTGGAGTTCGCGCCCTGGAGTCCGCGCCCTGTTCTGAAGTCCGCGCCCTGTTCTAGAATCCGCGCCCTATTCTGAAGTTCGTGCCCTGGAGTCCGCGCCCTAAAGTCCACGCCCTATAATGACGTCTACGCCCTGAAGTCCACGCCCTACCTTCTTGTACCCGTCTTGACGCCAAGAATTCAAGTGTGCGTTGTGAACGTCCTTCACAAATTCTCAGATTGTGCGTCTGCACTCTATTGGCACGCACAACGATGAAGTCCACGCCCCTGCATTCCCTAAGTATATATAGAAAAGGAAGACCGAGCATTCCCCACATTTGTCACCTAGCCTCTATCTCTTGGACTTCAATTCATTTTAAGCTCCTTGTGAATCTACTTGGGTGGCTGTGGGAATTCGGAATCCGGAAACGGATCAATAATGCAAGAAGTAGGTGCGAAAAATATAAAAAAATAAAAAAATAATAGTTAGAGTGTGATTTTTGGACCAGATAACTTGAATTAGGAAATAAGCGTTCTGGCACCACCCGTAACCGGAACTTATCCGGATCCGAAATCCGGACTCATCCGGAACACAGGAACCTACCGTATAGGTCCCGTAGCTACGGAAGTAGGATACCGTTGAGACAACGGACCTGTAGCCGTTGTCCTTAAGACCGTAGAGAGACAGTTTAGTACTTAAGCCGTCTTCCTAGGGTTTCCTCTTCACTTTTCTGTTCTGGGTACCCGAGATTGTTTATGTGAGTAGTTGAGAGAAAGAGTGGTGAGTTAGCGATTGAGATAGAACTACTTTCCCTTCATTCTCACTTAGATCTTATGGCATCCAGACCAGTACAGAAGATAGCGGTATCTGCCCGGGTTATCTCTCCGGCCATTCCGGATAGCCCGGAACTATACAAACAGTTAGAAGAGGACTTGACTAGGTTAGGATGTGTCGGTTTACTACACCGACCGTGGAATCTCAAGAGTGAGGAGATGATTCAAGAGCTACTTTACGGTGTTCCGAATCAGTATGAGCTTACTTTGAAAGGACGACCAGTCGTGTGGACCAAGGACATCTGGACGGATGTTTATCAGTTCCGGAAGAGTGGGAACGGTTTAGCATCGAGGACGGACCGTTTTGTAGCCGGGAAGTTCACTGGGACTGCAAACCCCAAGGACGGATTTGTTATCAGCGAGTGTAAGGACGAGAGACATAGGCGGATCCTAGAGTTTCTAATTCCGATCTTATATCCGGAAAAGTCAACGCGGGTTACCATTACGGTGGCCAATACTATCTTTGGGACTATGAAGAACCGGGTAGTGCACTGGGGTAGGGTCATAGCCGGGATAGTGGCTAAATTAGCAGATCACGTGACACGAGCTAAGGCGAGTCCAGTTAGCACGTATTTGTTTCATCTGTACCATCAACAGGAACTTCTGAGTGCGGCGGAAATAATTCAGTATGACACCGGAAAGACGCTCCTGTCATACGGACTTTCCGGGGAAGAAGCGGAAGATCCGGTCGAGTCTGAACCAGAGGAACTTCCCGAGGAACATCTAACCGATCCAAGGACCAAGAAGAGGAAGTCAACCGATCCGGGGTCGAGAATCAAGCCACCGACAATGGAGAGGGGGGAGTCCAGCAAGGGACCTGAGATGGAAACAGAATCCGCATTTTTCAATGCAGGGCTCGAGTGGATACGTGAAGCCAAGGTACTTCACGACGGGTTGTCGGATTTGGTGATAGATACCGCGGAAGTATTGAAGGTGGATCCGGATCAGATCATGGAAGCTGTCAAGCGACTGCCCAAGCCGAAGGATCTGAAGAAAAGGGATGAGCGGATCCAGGAATTGGAGGCGGAATGGAATCTACTCCAGACCCGGGTGAATTGGGCGGAAGGAGAAATGGTAGCTGCGAAGGAGAAAGAGAAGGAGGCTCTTGCGTTGGTCAAGAATCTAACCGGGGCAGTCAACATCAAAGCCGACATCATCACAAAAGCTGCCTTGTTTGACTTAAAAATGATATCAGAAGGCCACATTACCGGAACCAAGGTAGTTACCATCCTCGTAGACTTCACTGCGAGAATAGAGCGAGTTTTCAAGGAGATCCAGAAGTTGCTGGCGGCCATCGACCCAAACCATGCGATGGATTTCTCCACCTTTCCGGAACTTCCTTTTGTCGCAGGTACCTCAAGGAAGCCAGTGGCGGATCAGGCAACCCGGATGAGGGCCTGAGGGGGATACTCACACCAGCCGAGCCTTCCGCCAGTAAGATACGAATGACGGAGTTGAATCTGAGGCCAACCTCGGAACCGGAACCGAAGTCTAGCGCGAAAACGGTTCCGGTGCCATCTAAGTTCTCAACTCCGGAAGTTTCCAAGGCACAAACAATGCCAAATTTGATGACCGGATCATTCAAGGTTCCGGGACAGCAGGTTAGGGGAGATCTCATCAACCAGATCGGTGGGATGACCAATCCGGCTCGGACTAATCCGAAAGGATTTGTGCACATGCAAGAGACCATGCTGGATAAAGGAAGCGAACCCGCGACATTGGAGGATACAACACCAGAGAAGGAGAAGGAAGTCCAAATTATTGAAGATTCTGACGAGGAGAGTGCCCACTCCACTTCCGGAACCGAAGGCGACAGCGATCCATCTCCAGCAACGCGCCATATCCAGACTCGGGCCACAGCAAAAACTACGCCAGCCAAGAACACGAAGGGGACGCCTACCAGCCAAGCGGGGAGTCGTTCAAAGAAAGGACGGAAGCCAAGACATTAGGATTGGTAGGAGAAGAAGTATAGGATCCGGAATGGGGTTCCGAGCTTGGATCCGGTTTCCGGAATTTTAGGCGGATAGTAAGGAAATCCGGTTATCTTGGACGGCTGTTAGCAATCTTTCCGGATATTTCGGGAGGTTCAGGGATTGGTGGCCTGGATTTCCGCGTTTTCCTTTTTAGGCTTTTAGGAGTTGACTTTGGGTTTTTGTGTTAGTATTTTAAGGACAGGCAAGTTAGTTGTTTGCCATTCCATTTCATCCTACTCCATTGGATTTTCGTGCTTTCACGTATGTATTACAATTTTCTTTTCTTAATCTAAGTCAACCAGGATACCTTTAGCTGCACTTTTGCTTAGACAGGGTCTTTTGGGCTGAGTGTATGCATGGGTGTATGATCTGGTACTGGAGAAAGAGAAGGGAGGGAGAGAAAGAATCCGGATCTTGAGCTACGGATCATCTGGGGGTGGAGCTAGTGAGAAGGAATGTAGAGCTGAGTAAGGGAGTGTAAGTGCAACATGCTTTTAATCTGTCGGAACGGCAATCCGGATAAGACAGTAGAGGTCCGTGCGAGTCTGGAACCAGGAGGGTTCTGTGCGGGGTTAAGCAACCGCCAAAGGAAAGGATCTCCCGCTACTTCGGAAAGTCTGCCAACCTCCCCCTTGGTAAATTGTCTTCTCCTTGAGATTCTATTCTTTTGGGTCTATAAGTTCTGATTCGTCGTTGTAGTAAGAGAGGTGTGAAAAGTGCTCTGTGTGACCTGATTCCGGATCGGCCAATCCGGAAACTGTGAGAGAATACTCCTCCCTCCTCCTACAACTATGTTGTCTTGGGTGTGTTGTTTAGTAGATTTAGAGTACAGAGAGGATAATTGTACAAGTGGTGAGTCCCCACCCCTTTCTAGATCAAGGGCGGACCCTCTGAGGGTAAAACAGAGGCAACAAAAACTAGTGACGGAAGAGAGACGGAACTCAGATCCGGGTGTGTCCGAATCCGGAACGGAATCCGGAATGTACTAAGTTTCCGGAACGAGATAGGGTAAGTGAAATAAGGGAGATTAAGTGAGTAGTCACAATCCGGATACTTCTAATTCAATCGATATCATACTAGAGTTCCCTGGAACAATAATTCGTGTCATCTTGCAACCATTTGTCGTTGTAAGGATACTTACGGCTAACTGCGCGTACGACAGTGGCAGATGGTCCTAGTTTGTTGTTCAGGTGATGTCAAAATCAGTTCAAGCAATGGATTAGCGCTAACTGTTGTTACTGATACTTTGTTCGGTATATCTTTGGTCTTTTTAACTTCAATACAAAGGAAGAGGAAGACATTTGGAATTATTTGTGAACGGCTGAACGCAATGGCAAGTTAAAGGAAGCAGACCAAGGAATGGGAACCGTGGCTAAACTTTGCGGAGAATGGGACGAAGGTGACTTGTGTTTTTTATACTGGGACCTTCAGTTACAAACGTGAGTGTGCTTTTGCACATTTTGGATATGGCTCAAAATCGAAGAGGTCAATTTGTCGAAGTATGCCTCGTGCAGTGCGCCATAGATTTGCCAATTGTGCAGGTTTTGTCCCGCTCCGAATGGATCCTGGGGACATGTATGAAGGAGAACCAATTCAAAGTGCGCCATCTAGAACAACTCCACTTGCAAGTTCAAGTGAAGTCACAGAAAATGAGGTGACGGGTGGAGTCAATGGTGGGAGAGCGGAAGAAGGGGCAAACATTTCAGAAGGAAATGAAACCCTACAAATGTCCAATAGCCTTGCTACATCAAATTCTACGAGATCTGGATCATTACATCAACAACGCATGGTGGACGCATTCAACATTACAAAGAGGAAGGATTTGGATGAGAAGTGGGCAAGTTTTTTCTATGAAGCGAATGTGCCATTTAATGTAGCAAGGCATCCAGCCTTCTTCGAGGCTGTGAGGGCAACTTCATTGGCGAGGTTTGAATGTAGTCCACCTTCTTACCATCAGTTCAGGACTAATTTAATTGAACCGAGGAGGTTGCGAATTGAGAAGCAGATTGAGGAGAAGGTTGGTTTTGCTGTGAAGCACTACGGGGTGACGATATGCAGCGATGGTTGGGATGATGTCAATCGAAGGCCTCTCATGAATGTGATGATGTCATGCCCCGCAAGTGATGTTTTTGGGGGTCGATTGATACTACCTCACAAAAGAAAACCATGCGCTATATAGCGGACCAAATGAAAGTGTATATTGGGTTCCAAATATGTGATACAAGTGTGCACAGATAATGCAGCAAACATGCTTGGGGCATTGCAAGACATCACTCGAACATACCCGCACATTTTTGCGCAAAGCTGCATGGCACATGCACTGGATCTCATGTTGGAAGATTGGGCTAAAATTCAGGAATTTGCCGATTTGATTGTCAAGGCAAAAAGATTGTGCCAATACATTCGAAACCATCATACGACCATGTCGGTTTTCCGTGAGTTGAGTCCAAATCTGCAACTCGTAATGCCTACTAAAACCCGCTTTGCTTGTAATTTCCTCATGTTGCAACGCCTGGTGAGACTCAGATCAGTCTTGGAGCAGTTGAATAACCACCCGCATGTTCTAAATTACTTTGATACCTTACGGAACGAACAAAATGGCCCGCAGTCAGCTACCGCTGCACGTAATGTCAGAAACACCATTCAAGATGTGGCCTTCTGGCAACGATGTGTGAATTACGTGTACATGACTAAAGACGTATTGAAGGCTTTGCGTGTGTTTGATGGACGAGAACCAGCCATGGGTCGGGCGTGGCTCGTAATGCACAATTTGCGAGGGCACGTGTATTCTTTAAGAGAACCACCTTTCAGCTCACATGATGACATAGCGGTCACTTTGGAAGAATCTTTCAATGAAAGGTGGGAGATGGCTTTTGAAGATATACACTACGCTGCAGCCCTTTTGAATCCATACCTCTTGGATAATGTGGCGCTCAAGGTGGATGGAATTGCCCTACGTGCATTGTACAAAGTCATCCGTAAGATGGCAGATTCAGTGGGTGTGGATTTTGATGATGTGCTGGCGGAATTAACACAATTTGAGGAGGGTACTGGACCGTACAGTGCAGCTGAGACACCCAACATCCGTGTGACACAAATGCTTCCCCACCAATGGTAGCACAGGGTTGGAGATCGGGCTCTTTCTAAAATTGTCGTGCATCTTTTATCCCTCACATGTTCCGCAAGCTCTTGTGAAAGGAATTGGAGTAACTATTCATTTGTTCACAATAAGGTCCGAAATCGATTAGCCCCCGAAAAGGCAGAGTCATTGGTATATATTTATACCAATAGCCGTGTACTTCAGCAGCGACCAGGAGCTGATCCAGTTCGTTGGTATGATGCAAATATATACTCGGAGGATTCCGATCCAGATGCCCTTGGTTCAATCCCAGTGAATGAACGCAATCGGGAATTCGACGCAATGTAAGCAGAGGAAAAAGAAGAGGTTGATGGAGAAGCCAATCTAAACCCTCAAGAGTATCCGGCAAACCCAGATCTTTGGAGGCGAGGAGCCAATCACCTCGAGGAAGCGAGGAACTACTATGGAGATGATGACGATGGAGAGGAGGAACTCCTTCATGGTCGTTGGGGGCCTTGGGGGCCACCCATTCCACCCAATCCACGCCGCCATCCTTCACCTCCACTTCCTCAAAATGAAGGGAATGCTGAAGTCCAAGCTTTGTCGTCTTCTTTAGAGACCGACAATCCAAATGACGATAACGTCGATGATGGTATTTCCCATAACAACAACGACGATGATGACAACCTCCCTCCAAGAAATGGCGGTGGAAATGGAAATGGTGGTGGAAATGAAGATGGCGACGAAAACAGGAGGAGGAATGCAAATCCAAATCGTGGAGGATCTTCTCACAATCGAGATGGCAATACAGGGCTTACGGGAGTGAGGCCATCAACTCGTAACATTAGAACTATTCAAGGACACCATGACAGAAACGTTAGAAATACAAGAGTGGCACGCCCTATTGCAAGAAATCAACCGGATGGTAATGTGAAAAGGCCTTTTGATCCAGAGCATGTGGACCCTGATGATGTTTTTGCATTTGTAGACCCTATAGAAGACCTTGCCCGTGTACCTGCTCCAATTGCAGGCCATCCTGCTATTTCAGTATAAGGTACACAAACGCCACATTCCGTAGACCCTTCTTCAATAACAACTTCCAATGCCATCCGAAGACCTTCTCAAGAAGGGTTAGGCTCAGTGGGGAATGTTCATTTGACTCCTCAAAGCGTTTCACATGGTACTACTGGGAGTAGACCACCTATAGCTCCTCGGCCCCCCGTTCGTCATGAAGTAGGACAATATCAACAAGGGCGTGGAAGGGTTGGAGGCCGTGGGGGGACTGGAGGGACTGGAGGCCATGGACAAACAGAATGTCAACAAATTGGAGAAGCATCATCATCAAGGCCTACTAATTGTCCACTTCTCGGAATTGGAGCAAGAGATCCAAATAGGGTGGTAGAACCGTTCCTAAGTACATACGTACCAGAACCTAGTGGGTCAACCCCGGCATTTGTTGTTCCAACAATTACAATTCCAGGTGGGCCCACTATAAATTCAGATGCAGAAGATCCCCACGCACAACGACATAAGAGGTTGAAGCGCAAACGTAGTCAAGGTCAAACTACTGTAGAACTTCGAAATGAAAACTCAAAAGTTGAAGGACATTGGACTACAAACAGTGGTGAAGCAGAAGATGAATATGATAGCAACAAAGATGCCCATGACGAGGCACCTGAGGATGATGATGTTGTCATTCGAGATGCTAATGCAGCGGATCCAGGTGCCCAAGAAGTTCGTAGGTCAAGTCGTTTGAATAATTGAGGTTATAGAGTTGCATCGATGGTAGATCTCGGGTCTTTAAGAGTTGAAGAGAATTGTAGCAATTGGAAGAAAGATGGACGAGAAGCCAAAGGATTGTCTTAGATAACCTATGAGAAAGTGGGCGTATTTTGGAAGTATAGATTCATTGTATTGTTATTGTACTTTGCAATGCATGAATTTTATAAACAGTTTTGGTTATTACAAACATTGCAGCCTACTATTATTTTTTTGCATTTTTGTATTTGACGTGCATGTTGGAAACATTGGTGAGTGCAATCATGTAAAATATATTGTAGTTACTGGTTCTTTTAAATGCAGTGGGGTCATTACCTTGTTCAAAAAAAAATATGTATATATATTACATATATTGTAGAACACATAAATAAAATTTACCATTACCTGATTACCCGTCCGCGCTCTGTCTGTGACGTTGAAGTCCGCGCCCTTACACTCATGGTGAAGTCCGCGCCCTAAGTGTACGAGTCCGTGGCCTGACGTTGAAGTCCGCGACCTGACAGCACAAGTCCGCGCCCTGATGCTGAAGTTTGCGCCCTGATGCTCACGCTGAAGTCCGCGCCCTGACTTCACGAGTCCACGCCCTGACAATGGCACGGTGACGTCCGCACCCACACATGACGTCCGCGCCCTGGATTCGCTATTTGAGGTGACGTATCATTCAAAAAAATTCCACAACTTTAAAAAATTAAAGTCGTCCAATTGGTCCGAACCATCCGTCAGTCCGGAATGTCTGACGACCCTAACTCGCCCGTTATGACAACCCTAAGTAGGGGGCAGGGAAGTACTGCCAACCCTACCCCTGCCAGGTAGCCCATCTGTTACCGCACAAACTGGTACAGACTGCGGTTACAGGTTCTACAGGTTCGGTAATTAAATCCCGTATTGCCATGCAAGCACAAAAAGCCAAATCAAGCACCAAGATCATACATCAACCAGTGCTAAATCAAGGTTATTGTTTGACTAATTACTACTGGAGTCTACGGGAATTGGGATGGCTGCATCACAGGTCGACAGAACCTTTTTTCCTTTTTATTCCTTTGTCATGACTTAATTGCTTGTTGTATCTTGTATGGATTAATGCTTTATTTTGACTCTATAGGATTTCATGACTGCGATAACAAGCTGCAAATGGACTTAAGACACTTTGTTTGCAAACTAACCTCACATTGCTATGTTGGGTTGATTCATAGGGACAGGTGAGGTCCACTGCTTTGAGGATTATTTTGTCAATATAGAGCTTCCAGCAACTACAAATGACCAACTTGGGGATATGCAATTCAAGTCTATGTTATACACATATTTTTGTGATTAGACTAGAATTGAGACAGACATGAGGAATAGCTTAGAGGCAAACAAATACTATGCTAAATCTAGGATATTGCTATGAAAGATATATTGATACAAATCTGATAAAGATAAGTGATGGTGCATTATTGATGGGATTGATTTTACTTGGTATATGTGTTATATGGAATGTGAGAAATTGATAGGAACAACACTAAAAAGGGATGTTCCACCCACCCTCCCGAGGGTCCCCTAAAAAGTTTTTAGGGATTTTTACTCTAAAAATCAACCATCATACTCTATCCAATAGCTCCACCTCTAAGGGTCAACTTTCTGGATTCTCAATTCCGCTTTTAGATTCATAATTGAATCCAGCCTAGACTCTAAGAGGGACTTCTACCTGCTTGTAAATCACCCGGTTCTGTTGTGACTTTGGACACTAAGATGCAACATGCCTATACTCGTGGCAATTCTGACATGGTAGAACCATAGGCACTCCCTGTCGTGATCCTTTAAAAGGACACCCATTAGCATAGTGCTCCAAACTGCTACAAATGAAGCAAAATTTATAAGGTTGTGGATGAAAAATCATACCTAGATTCATTCCAACTAGGGCAGATTTGGGAATGACATTTGCGTATTTTTATTTATACTTGGACCCTATATTTTTTACTTTTAAAACAAACGTGACAAATAATTCAAAATTAGAATGGCTCCTTCAAGATTGTAAAAATTACAAGGTGAGATTTTAATGAAGAATATTTTTCTACAATCCCCGATTATAATATTCTATTATAAAACAACATAACAAGTATCAAACAAAATCAACAACTCTTTGAGAAACATTCATTTAGCCTAAAATTCAACTTCATTTTTCTAAACGTTCTTATATAATACTTTAGAAGTACACATAGAATTTAATCCATTGCATTCAAAATACTTGGTATTTTAGAAAATGTGCACATTGTATAAAAAATAGTTGATATATATACATCACTATTCAAACACACAATGTAGCCAATGTTTCTATTCGTGCTGAGATGATAACATTACGTCCTACTACAAAACTTTCTTGCAGAAAATTGCTTTGGGGGGCTTCATGAAACATGATTTATCCATGAGCAAGTTCACCACTTGTGCACATGTTGGTCGCTTCTTTAGATTAGAATCATCAAGTTCACCTAATTTCATAAAAAACAATATTTCATTGCCTTGGTATATTTTTTTAATATTTAAGAAAAAAATCGTTTTCTTTATTTATATTTTTTGTAATATTTTTCCAAATTTAGTAGTCCTTAGTCCTCTTGATACCCCAATATTTTTCTAATAAGATGAAAAGAAATGTTGGGCTCTACCTTACAAGTCAAAATAAACTGCTTTCTTTCTTTGAATCAATAAGAAAATTTTTAAAATCTTTAATTTATACTAGACTTTGTGCTAATTGCTACAAGAGAAAGGAGTATTTTAAGTGAATTTTAGAGTATATTTTTTTATTTTTTATTTTTTGAGTACACTTTAATTCTCTATACTAACAAGAAAATGTAAAGACCTAAGGTAGAACTACCTATACCCAACCAAAGGACCCATATATATGACTATCTCCAACCAAGGTTAGAAGAGATTTCCAACCAAAGCTTGGAATGTACTTTTTCTTCATTTTCAACATTAGGACTATTAAGGTCATGACACGTGTCCCAAAGTGTCATATAGTGTGGGGAAAGTAATCTCTTGAATGATTGGAATTAGAAGAGTCTAGACAATGGCTATGGATTCAAAACACTTTTTGGCATCAAAAAATCATAGTAATTTCAATTTTGAGAATAAAATTATGAAAAATTTGCATTCCCATATTTCCTATCTTTCTATATGGGAAAAATTTACATTACTTCATACTCTTCATGATTTGTTCTAGAATTGCTTAAGCAATTCAGTATAGGTGGTTCTACCTTATCCATCTTTCAAAAACTCCAAGGCAACTTAAAGAACTTTAAGGGTAAAAACAAGGAACTAGAAGTTGCCCGTATCCACTACCAAGGCAAACATCCAAAAATGTTCAATTGAAAACCTTGAAGTAAATTGAGTATGAAAAGGCATTTGTAAAGGATTGCAAAAATCTTTCAAAGAGTTGTGGCTTTAGTTATGTAGCCTCCAATTCCATGACTTCAATAGAATCCTATGATTGCTCAAATGCACCTTATATTTGTCAACACAAAAATCCATAAACATCATCAATAAATATCTACTAAACCAATTCTAAGTTTCCAATCCAAAATTCTAAGTTGTCACTTGTCACGAGAATTTAAAAGAAATCCTTTTCAAGAGACAAATGTCAAAAAAATCACCATCTTCTAGAGTTCCATTACAAGAACCTTGATGAGTCGCCTTGCTCATCACCATGATTAGTGTTTGCAAGCTCTTTATATACATCTAAAGTTTTATATTATGTAAGTTTATAACCTTTCAATTCTCAAAGAAAATCCCATTTAACTCTTAAAGGATGTTGCAAAGTTAACCTAAAAGGGTCCTATGGATGACTTCACTATTAACTCCAAAAATAAAAAATACACCTATTGGTCTAATAATAAGAATACTTTGGTAACTACCTTGCTTATAGGGATTACATACTTCCACAGTTAATTTGGTTCCCATATATGTGCAAAATGTTTCTTGTCAATTCTTTTATTTGATACCCTTTAACATCAATTTCAACACTATTTAGAATGCTCATTGTGAACCACACTATTCATGCGTACATCCGTCTTGTCCATCTTGTCGTAAGTAGATTATAAACCTTCATAATATCATAATGAAGTCTTGTTTTAGGTCTTTCAGGTCTTGTACTCGTAAGTAGTTAGAGAGTTTCAACCCTTTGTCACATGTCATATTTAATTGTTGTATGAATAAGTAATGGTTAAGCCACAAATCATGAATCTTGATAGGGCTCGGTTGTAGTTAATTTAGACAACCTTATTTTCTGGAATGCAATTTTACAAAGGATTTTGCACTGAGATTTATGCACCCATAATCATCAAATCCAAAAATGTGTCACAAACATTTGGACCAAAAAGTGACAGTAGAACTGAGATATTGATGATGCAAGATGTACATAGTTACAATGACAGCCTAAAAAAACCTAAGAGAACTTGCAAAATCAATCTCAAACATGCCTTATCCAAAGAAAGCTTGCAAAATCTGCCCATGTTTCAACGTAGTACCTGCAAACACAATTACCCTGATCCATGAATGACTAGGAAGGATAACAGATTGCAATCAAGGACTGTAGCTATAAAGGCAACCCTCAGAAAATACCTATGATCACTATATCACGCTAATATTGGACTTGATGCATCAAAACAGTGCAGGATATGCTAAGAGTGGAACTTCCAATATTGCCATAATTCCATAACTGCTTGTAAAAACAAAAGAACATCTTTCACTGGCCTGCTTCCTGCACCCTTCACATAGAGCTGAAACAAGTGAAGAAATAAACATACATGAAAATAAGTCATCAAGAGAGACTCGTGACAGTTTCATCCTCCATCAAAAATCACAGCTCTCTACACTCCTTTAAAAACATCTTTTAAGAGTCATGTTTCTAATCAATGGTAGTTTTCCATCAGAATAACTAATACCAGATCTAATTACAACTAAACAAATGATTTTTTCACGACCTCAAACACGTGGTGAACACACCTGCCAAACGACTTTCATTTGTCTTTGTCGCTCTTTGTTGCGATCTAGTAGGTCCTGAAGTCGACCTCCACTACATACTGCTGCATCTTTCGCAACAGGGCTTTTGACTCCTCATTTTTAAACTTGCATTTCGTACCGTCCTGATTCAACCAATTCTGAAACTTGGTTGTCTTAAACGATTCCTCAGGCACACACGACCACACGTTGTAACTCTCCATTTTCAAAGCCTCGTCCAACTCCTTCAACCCCTGAATTTTGTAACCGCGGTTGCCCTTACTGTACTTAAAGAACTGCACCAAAGTATTTGGAACAATAACTGCATCCACGCTCTGAAAATTGAGGCTCGAAGGCTTGCAATAAACCCCTGAAGGATCCTGTTTAAGCCGCTTCAACTCCTCAACTTTCTCAAAATTCACCAACTTCAGCTTCACCTGATCGAAGTCCTCAGTGCCTCCATCAGCAGCTGTATCCTCGAATACCCTCTTCCTCCTGAATTTTCCACCCCGACTTATAATGACATGAGCAACCCGCTCGTAGAGGTGCCCCCATGTGTTCCGAAACATTTGGCTGTCAATACGATTCCCTAAAAATCCCACTACCTCCAGACGGCCAACTTTATCAAACTGCTCGATAATCCTCTACCGAGCAAGCGATAATCCTCTCCCGAGCAAGGGAAGATGCAAACCGAAACTCCATCTCAGAATAATCTGTCTCCTCGTCCACAAACATATGGATAAGACGGTCGCTCACGTCCTCGATAAAATCCCCACCAAGAATCTGAAAGCAGTTCTTTGCGTCAACCTTTCCAATAGCAGTCCTAAACTTGGCAAGGCCCGTCCGCGACTTACGCTCATCTAGTACATACCGAGGCACTCCTCCTAGATCCTTAAAATTTGCAAGAGCCGTCTGCATGTCAGGCACATGCATACCTGAAAACTTGGACTTATGCTCTTCAGAATCGTTATAAAACTCATTGATCTCGGCCTCTGCCCAAACAGGAAGATAGTAGGAAGACTTGCACATGCCATGCTTGCTAAATTGATGATGGTTTGCCTTCTTCGCAGAACACGCTAGCAACATACGGCAACTGTGTATTAAAGGATACTCCTGTTTGCCATCTAATATAAGCCAGGTAAAAGGATCATCGAACACTGATTGCAGGTCAGGGTGTGTACTATCCTGTACCGGACCTTGAGCAACCGCAACCTCTAGGCTGAAGTCCAGAAGATAATAGTCATTGTTAGCGAGCTTCCAAACAACTTTCCTCTTCAGTGTCGCCAGATAAGAGATCCAAAAAATAGTGAAGAGAGACTTCCCTATGCCTGCTGTGCCCAATACAATGTACCTTTCACCCTGCCCCGCCTCCATGAAGATCTTCTTCAAATCTTTATAGGATTTCCGAATAAAAATCAGAAATCTACCGTCAAAGGAACCAAACGGATCCCCATCCACCTCCAAGAACTTGTTTGGTTTTATTATGTGGCGATCTCCCGGTTTGGTTTTGTTTTTCTTTCCACGTTCCCACTCCTGGTAATTTTGTGCTGCCGATCGGACAAAGCGCTGAAAGTTATCTTGAGCACTTGGAAGCTCAGCCGCATTTGCCGGACGAAGACCTTAACATCAGTGAAACGTCTTTAAGCCGATGCAATTTTGTTTGGACTACGAACAAGTACTCGAACCTAAAACCTAAACCCTCCACGAAAGGAAGTGGGGAACAGGGAGCCGATTTTACAAGGCAAACCTTTCGAATAAATCAACTAGTAACCCTAAATGGACATAGACACAGCTTCAAACAAAAATGATTGAATTGTAAATGAAAGCCAAAACCCCAACAAGGCACAAGTGACGAACAACAAACCAGAAATACTCGAACCCTAAACCATCTATTACCAATCTCAACTCAGATCACCGCAACCCTGATCAATTCACTGTAAGTCCTAAGAAAGAATGAACGCATTTATAAATGAACTCTTACCATCAATCTGCCTAATAGATAAGATGGGATGGAACAAACCAGAAACACTAAAGAAAGCCTCCAGGAAGGAGTCCAAAAATCCAGGAAGTAAAAAAAACAGGTAAATGAACTCTTTCCATCAATCTGCGTAATAGATAAGCAGTGCAACAAGCTCAGCGAAATATCAACTCACAAAAACAACGATTAAGCAAAACCCTAAACAGCAAGTCTCACTATATCACTATCACTTAATATCTGTAATTTGATCTCGTCAGAGAGCAGAGCCAAGACCAAAGCAGAAAGTAGGCTAAGAAGATAGACACAACGGTGTTCAAGCAAGAAGCAAGAAAGTGAAAATCCGAGCTGCGCCAACGCGGTTACGATTAACAAGGCATAAGTGACGACGAGGCATAGGTGAGGCATAGGTGACAACAAACCGGAAGTACTTGAACCTTAAACCCTCTATCACCAATCTCAACTCAGCCCACCGCAACGAAGGTGGCCACACTCAACCCGTCGTCATCGGCTTCCACCACCCTAAACCCTAAACCAGAAGAGACTGAGACTAAGTGCGCGCGGGAAACATACCTGTAGACACTGGAGCCTCACCAGTGACTATCACAGGATCTTCTTCCGTTCCAACAGGTTTTCCTTTCTGTTTGAAGGCCTCCTCGATCGTCTCCCACTTATGTTCTGACTTCAGTCCTTCCATAGGAAATCGAGCTCCATTCAATTCAATAGACGTTGGATCGAACCCAAACTTTCGACCAAGTACAGAGAAATCGATCTTCCCATCTGAGGTACAGAAAAACCTAACAGGTCCAGATGTATCCGTCTTGAAGTAGACTCTCGTCATTGTGATAACCTGCATCCACATCGAAGTTAGCACCCAATCAAAGACACGACCGCAGGCTTAATCCAAACCCTACACAACCACCTAAACCAAATCATTCTCCGGTAACGAAGCTCACCTACACTCACAGAAGCTCGGCGCCACTGATGCACAGCACCCGCACACACAGCTCTCGAGAGAAGAAGATGAGGGATCGAAATTATTCGAAAGAGAAGACAGAAGGACAAAAGAACAACAGGTATCCTCAAACCCTAAACCGCCCACAGCCGTAGCATCCCCAGACTTGATCCAAGCCATTCGTATTTATAACCGTTAGATCAAGTGAAGAGATCCAAGCCATCCATCATTTCATGAGGAAAGTGGAGCCTATGCTTTTGCATTATTGCATATAATATTGTGTTAATACAAAAATAATAATTTTTTAAAAGTATTTTCATACTACATTTTTAGTGCATTAATAATGTGTTTCTATAAAATACAATGTTAACTAATATAAAATATTATTATTGAAATATATAACTAAACAGTCCTTTTCTCAATACTTTTGCAATACTACATTTGTGCTACCATAGTAGTAGACCAATAAGGTACATAATCTATTTTCTTGGATTATTGCATATTAATAATATTATATATATACTTTTGGTATATTGCAATAATTAAAAAATATTATATAGTTGCAATACAACATTAATTATAATTCAGTACACTTTTTAATATTACTAAAATAGAATATTGGATGAAATTCATAATGTGACTGCAGGAATAACTATTTGTGTTCAACAAGATAGCTATGGGACATGAAACTAACTAATTAATGTATGAGTGGTTTAGAGTTTCTTGTTGTAAGTTCTATTTTATTTTATTTTATTTTTCAATTAACAATTCAAAAAAAAATAAGGTAACGAGATCTACTTTTTTCTTCTCTTTCAAAAGAAAAAAATGAAATAAAATAGTTTAATAAAAAATATTATTCCTAAGAAACTAATAAAAATTTAATAATACATAATTATTCTTTAGAATGACAATTGACAAATAATTTTTTTGAAAATATAGAATTTACCAAAGGAATGTAATGAATATGTTTTATAATCTATTATAATGTATAGTGGGTACTATAATCTTATAACCAACCTATTTGAGTCATTCAAATTTTTTTGTATGACATGGAGTTTAATTGGTATATATTGGTAAGCATAATTTTCTTTGCATCCTTAGTACATTTAATGAGTGAAAACACGTAGTTTTTTTGTTTTCTTTTAATTTGTAGACCCTCAACTCAATTCTTCATCATATAAAATTAGAAATTCAAAATCAATACAACAAAAATTTCAAGTTTAGAAGGCTCAACAACAAAAAATGTAGTTGAGCAAGGTGCACGAAAACTTATTTCCTTCACTTTAAATGCAAAATAACTTGCAATCTACAGGGTCAAAGTTTTTGAAATTTCTTCTATATTTTTGCACTAGTCTAGTACAAGATCCTATGATTACATATGCAAAAAAGACATTTTATTTTTTTGTTTTTTCTTTGCTATAGAAATGATAGCTTTGAGTGGTTTTTGATGCATTGGAAAAAAAGCCTTGGAACTTTAGGAGTTAAGCTAGTTTGTTTGTTTTGTTTGTTTGTTTGTCTTGTTTGTTATAGTAAGATCTATTGGATTGTGCGTCCTCTAGTTGCATGCTTAGTACCAATTGAAAAGCCCTTTCCCAAGAAAGGTGTACAGGCTTTGACTCGTTGCGTTTGGACCCGCGGTGCGAAAGTTATTGAATTTTAAATTTTTTATGAATTAATTTTTTTTTTTAAATACTTCTACTTTTTCTTTGACTATGGCAATGGTGTAGGGCACACTAATACCGCCTTAAGATAGGCTCTTTATGTGTGTGTTTCTTTTTTGTTACAATGAGATTTCTTGCATCAAACGTCCCCGAGTCTTCTTGGAGGTATTGTCAAGAAGCTCTTTGTGAGGAAGAGAACACGGTGTCACAAGGTTTTGTGATTAGGTTCAGAATAGCACTAAGCTTTTGCTGTGAAAGTACTTTGTATACATCTAAAATCTCCCTAAACACCCTAAATAATCATAAATCTACCTCCAAGGTCCCTATATTCCCATATCCCTATCCTATAATTCCTTCAATAACCTAGAAATTGTCATATCTAGCTTTGATTTAGCATAACTATTGGATAGTAGTTCCAAATGACTTGAAACTTTGCCACATTATAGATCGACTACTTAAACACTCTCATACCAACTTTCAACTCAATCCAAGATACTGTTCAACTTTGGTGGACATTTCCCCAATACTGACTTCCTAACCCTTGTCAAATTTCACTAAACTCTTATACCTAACTTTGATTTACCATAACTATTGGACAGTAGTTCCAAATGACTTGAAACTTTGCCACATTGTAGATCAACTACTTAAATACTCCCATATCAACTTTCAATTCAATCCAAGATACTGTTCAACTTTGGTGAACATTTTCCCAATACTGACTTCTCAAACCTTCATTGCCTCCACACCCCGGTTGTATTTTGTACATAACTTTTAGATCTCAAGTCCATTGAAGCTAAATTTTTGACACAAAGTAGAAGATAAGATAAGAAAAATACCCTCCAAGTTTCATGTTCATATCACAAAATTCCAATAAGAATGACACTCCTCAATAGACCCTCTTTGGCTGCCTTGAAATCCAAACACCTCCACTTCAACACCTCATAACTTTTTTTTCATAGTAGATTTAGATTTGAAACTTGGCACACTTATGTATCAACTCTTTAAAAGCCCAGATCCAAAATATGATACTTAACCAATATTCTTGCAAAATGTTACACAAAGGCTTCCCAAATCAATACTTTACTTCAAATAAACCTTCCATAACAACAATACAACTCTCTCACTCAAGTACCCTCTGATCCTCCAAGTGACAAGAAAAAGAGAGAAAGAGTAAAGGACTAGCTCTTGCCTCTAGTAGCGACCACAAACCCCGCTGGCTAACCCTAACCCTAACTCCACTACCCTAGTATCAACTAGTAACAACCGGTTATCAACTGGCAACAACATAGTCAAGACCAAGGCTCCTAACATTTACATACCCCACTACTAGCAACTCACAATACACAATACTCACAACTAATTTTTCAACTAACAAGATGTCTAATTCAAATAGTAGATGGCCCACATCACGACAACGGGCTTTGTTTCATGGCATTTGGTCCTACGGTGTCAGTGAAAGATATTGAATTCCAATAAGATTAAGTTTTTATGAATTAAAAAACTACTTTGATTTTGATTTTGACTGTGGCAACAACATGGAACACATTAGTGGCGGTTGAAAATGCAACTAGAAACCAATGTCAATCAAAACTAGCCACAAATATTGGGTCGACAGATATATTGCTAAAAAATGTTGTAGGTTCAGGAAAAGCAAAGACAAGCTAGATTCATACATAAAAGTAAGTATTTCTTGGAATTTCTAAATGATTGTTTAGAATATTACAAGTGAAATGTCTAAAATGCTGCAAAAAAATTTCATCTATATTGCCTAATTTTTTGAATATTTCAAAATTTTATAAGAAAATACAAAATTATCATTTTCAAATTTGATATAATTAAAGTAACTAAGTACAACCAGGTCCTATTCAATTACAAACTATCTATTTGAGTCTTTCAAAGATTTATATATAATATACAAATAAAATTTGTATTTTCTTTCTTGCATAATTAATATTCAAATCTTACCCACTTTCAATCAAGCATATCGAATTTTAGTTTTTAAAAAGCAAAAGTTTATTTTTGGTGAATTTTTAAAGTCAATTTTCATGATTTTATATATTATTTTTTTGAAAATAATTGATGATGAATTTTTTTTAATTCAACTACATAGATATGTAGGGAACATCCATATGCACATCTTTCATATTTAAAAACATCCCCTTAAATAACAAATAAATGTGCAATGAAGAGTTCATTCAAAAGTGTCGTATGCCCAAACTTTGAAGAAATGGATATTTCTATATTTTAACAAGATTTTGGCAAAGTAATTGTACCATCATACTCAAATGTTATGAAGTTAGCTACCATGTGAAGGGCAAACAAGAAAAATCAAATTACAATAGAGAAATAGTTACCTATCCACAAATTAAGACATTGTCACACCAACATTGAAATCTCTATAAAAGGAATTGTGAAACTTTTATGCAAATACTTGTTGCAGTATAGGGTAAGTGAAATTCCCTATTATGCTCACAAAAACCACTTTAAAGCATAACAAAATGACTCTAAAGATCAAACCCAAGAGACTCTGTGAAGTGTTTTGTGTTGCTAGATAGTTTGCGAGTAAATATTAGTACAAATCCTTTCCTTCCTCTTCGGCTTTCCTTTCCCCCAAAACTGGATAATTCCCTTGACCAATGATCCTTAATCCGGACTATATTTTTACTTGATCCAAACCAAGATCCCGGTCACTCAATCAATTCAAGACCAGCCGGACCCAACACATTCGTCCGGATTTCGCTACTACATTCGAGGATCTATTCTTCCTCGGTTTCCATTCCTCTTCCCGTTCCTATTTTGCTTAACTTTTGTTGGCACTTCAAAAAGATCCGCCACTTGGTTTTAGAGAGGTAGGCCCACCACTCCTTCCGGAACTTATAGTGACGGAAGACTCACTTGACTACTCTAATCTCTTATTCTTAACAAGACCCGGTTTGATCTTTCACAACAAATAAAAAATGAATCCAGCCTGTAGGTCACACAAAAATCCTCCGTACGATCCTCTTCAACTACAATGACCTTAATATTTACTCTAATCCGCGTGAAACTAAGGTGGCTACAAGTATATCCACCCGTACCAGCGCAATCCAAAGTTCTTCCATTTACTATTTCAGATGGCGAGACCTCTCAAGCAATCGGATACTAAACCAAATATCCCATCCGGTAGCTCTAGCATAGTTAAGAATCCTTTCCCTAACTGCCTAGCCTAACACTAGCTATCTCACCCGGAATAATGAACCCTAAATCTATTGAGGTGCAATGACTCACTCCCAATGCTTACAACCCGTTCACATGCACATGAAATCAAAGGAAAACACCAAAGGGAGAAATTCCTCTCACGATCCACTCATCTGTACTCAATCTCTCATTCACTCACCTAGCCACTCTTTGGGAAGGCAAGAAAACAATAGAAAATACAAAGGTATACAGAATATGCAAAGAAAAGATTCCTAGTCTCAGTCTTGAGACTTGAATTATATACAAGATTTACAAAAAGTGATCCATGAAATCTTGCACTAATTCGGCCAAGATTTTCAGATTTGAACTTTTCCTACTTTTCTGGGATAAGGTCCGGTCTAACAAAATTTCCTACTTCTAAATTTCTAACTACTTACTCAACCTATAGGGGTCCACCACTATCTGAAGTAGCTAGTGGCGATATTTCATTAAGGTCATCCAATTCATCTAGGATCGAAATTGCGGATAAGGAGATCGGATCACTCTAGAGCTTCCAGATGCTCTCCTCTATCCCTCTAACATCCTTCCGGAATTTCTTCATGGTGTCCTCTATCTCCCCGGCGAAGTCAGTGAGGATGCGGGCAATCCGGGTTCCAGAAAGCTTCTGATTTTTCTGCACTCCCTTGTCAAATAACTTAGCCTTTGCCATCACATCGCCGGATGCTCCCACCACCAGAATCATCTGCTCAATTGCTGCCCTGGTCTCTTTCTATAGTGACCTTACAGCTCTCACTTGCTCTCGGCTGGTCTCCAGATCCTTCCGGAAGCCTTGAATCTCCCCTCTCAATCGGAGCGCCAACTCGTCCATCACCCGTAGGTTAATGTTCTGCTTTAGCACCCGATCTTCTAATTCTCGGATTACATCCAGGTTGCTGATGCAGTTCGCCACTGCTTCCAACAGCGCACTACTCACCTTACCACCCACCAAGTCCGCAACTTCATGGAGCGTGGTGTTCTTGACTTCCCAATCCACTCTCACTGCACTGAGAATCCGGATTAGGTCATTGAACAGACCCGTAAGGACTACAACAATGGCAATGTTTTATGACTACAGAATTATGACTGAAGATGACTGGACAGTTGCTTGTAGTCATATTTTTGAAGGTAAAAAAAATATAACTTCAAATATGACTGCGAGTTATATTTTAGCCTTGTACATCATGGCCATATAGTATACGGCCATTGGGAACACCAAAATACTTCATAGAGAACGGTAGGGAACATATTTAAGGAACGTCCAGTCATATTTTCTAGTCATATTTTGTAATCACATCTCTATAATAGTAAGATTTTTTTTAGAACAGCCCAAAAACAATTTGAATAGGGAATATATTTAGAAAGTACCTAGTTATATTTTTCTACTTAGGATTTTTTGTAGTCATATTTTTTTTAAATCATTTTTTTGTAATTGCCACTAATTTAGGATTTTGAAACCCTAGCTGCTACAAAATAGGGTTTTGAAACCCTAGCCACCACTTTTTGTAGCCACTCCTCTTTTTGCCCCTTCTTCTTTCTTTTTTGCTCCTTCTTTTTTGTTTTTGTTGCTTCTTAAGTTTTGCTTCTTGTTGCTTTTTAGGTTTTGCTTCTTGTTGCTTCTTAGGTTTTTCTTCTTCTTACTTCTTCTTACTTCTTCTTATTTCTTAGGTTTTGCTTTTTCTTATTATTTAGGTTTTGCTTCTTCTTCTTTCTTTTTTGTTCCTTTTTTTTTGTTTTTGTTGCTTCTTAAGTTTTGCTTCTTCTTACTTCTTCTTACTTCTTAAGTTTTGCTTTTTTTTTTTTTTTTTTGTTCCTTCTTCTTTGTTTTTGTTGCTTCTTAAGTTTTGTTTCTTGTTGCCTCTTAGGTTTTTCTTCTTCTTTCTTCTTCTTATTTGATCTTGCTCCTTCTTACTTCTTGCTTCTTAGGTTTGCTTCTTCTTCTTTCTTAGGTTTTGCTTCTTCTTGCCTTTCAACTTTTATTTCTTTTTCCTTCTTAAGTTTTTCTTCTTCTTGCTTCTTAAGTTTTGCTTTTTAGGTTTTGCTTCTTCTTCCTCTTAGATTTCACTTTTTCTTCCTTTTTAAATTTCGCTTCTTCTTCCTTCATAAGTTTTGCTCCTTTTTCCTTCTTCGATTTTGCTTCTTCACTCCTAATTTTTGCTTCTTGACTCCTAACTTTTGCTTCTTCTTCCATCTTAGATTTTGCTTCTTCTTGCTTTTTAACTTTTGTTTCTTCTTCCATCTTAGGTTTTTCTTTTTCTTGCCTCCTAGTCATATTTTGCAGTCATATTTTACAATCATAATGTCACTTAATTTTTGCTTCTTCTTTTTTGCTACTTTTTGCTTCTTAGTCTCTCTATCTTTTTTGTTATTTATAATTTTTGAATATATAATGATTATAACTTTTTTTTATCTTAAACATGTTTACATATTTTGTAGTGCTTTAAATCTTTAAAATTTGAATTATATTGTTCATTTATTGAAAACTAACCTTCTTGTTTATACATGTAGGCATTGGAGATTAAAATGAAGTTATTGAAGGCTACTTGCAATACGAAAGAGGTAACATCTTTACATTTTTGTTGGAATATAGGTTCTACAAGTATGTGAAAATATACATATATAAAGAGCCATTGTGATATATTTTGTATTGATAATTAATAAATGTTATTGAAAAAAATCACATTTTTTCTTGTATTTGATTTTTTAATGTGATTAATTTTTGCCCATTTAAGAAATCATATTTATTCATTTTTAATTAAATGGATTCTCTTACTTAACTACTAAATTATGTTGATGTATGACTATACATAGTCGTTTTACAAATCATCAAAAAATATGACTGAAAAGAATTGTTTTACACATCATTCAAAAATATGATTAAGAAAAGTCATATTTTGTGTTACTAAAAAATATGACTCACTACAGTCATATTTCACATCACTGCAAAATATAACTCACCACAGTCATATTCCACATCACTGCAAAATATGACTCACTACAGTCATATTTCACATCACTACAAAATATGACTCATTGTAGTTATATTCCATGTCATCAAAAAATATAACTCATCGCAGTCATATTCCACGTCATCAAAAAATATGACTCGTCGCAGTCATATTCCACGTAGGATTTTTTTGTTTGCCCGGGCAACTCAACAAAAAGTCAAGACCCCCTTAGGAGAGTCAAAGTATACGCCATGTTGGCATACTATGGCTAAATATGGGTATTTATACCCTTTAACTTATATGACTGCTAATATAACTAATGTCTGAAGCAACTGCTTCCAAACGACTGGAGTCAGTCATATCTCGAGTCATCTACAGTGATTTCTGCGTGAGTAATACTTTTTGATTTTACGACTCACTGCAGTCATATTTTGCAGTCATAAAACACTGCTTTTGTTGTAGTGAAGGTCTGTCATTTGAATCAACGGAGTTGCCTTCGGCTTGACCACCTCCAATGGTTCCACCTTCCTTGGAACGGCCGGTTCCACTCTAACCACCAGTTCTGGTTCCTTGTCTTTACTGGGTCTGGAAGGGGAGCCCCTTAGATTGGACGTCTGCTTGCTCTTTCTTCTGCTGAGGAGAGCTTCTTCTTCCTCCTCCTCGTCTTCCCAGGCCCTCTTCCTTGGATTTTCACCCTTGTCCTTCGACTCTGGGCTATCTGATTCGGTCTTGGATCCCTCTTCATCCGATCCTCCGAATTTCAGGAGAGCCATCTATGTTCTGTACTCCTTGATTTCCTCCGCAGTCAAAAGGCTCTGATTCTTGTACAGGTGGAAAAGATAGGGGCATACCGGAGTAGCCCTATTCTTTCCCACGTTGGCCACTAGGACGTTTACCAGTCCGTAGATGAAACCCGCCCAATCCATCTTCTTCTCCCCGCTTAAGGCTTCGAAGATGGCGTTCCCAATCATGGACGTAACTTGTGCGGGGTTTTCCGAATGCAGGATCGGTACTAGAAACTCCAGTAGTCGACGGTGTCGCCCGTCAACGCAATCTTCTATGGCGAATCCGTCCTTGGAATTGGCTGCACCCTTGAACTTCCCCTTGACGAAGTCTTCCTTCCAATTGGCTTGCGTTGTGCCTCCTTCGAATTCGTACACCCCTCTCCACATTTCCTTTGTCTACATGGGCAGAACTGACCGGAGGATGTTATCAAATTGGTTAAGGGCTCCTTCTATGAGCTCCCTAACTATAGCTTCATTTCTGAAGCCTTAGGGTTTTTCGTAGAAACCCGCGCACCCCATGGCGGAGAAATCCTCTATCAACTCTACTCTCTCACGGTTCCCACTAGGCTCTAAAGGCGCCACCTTTTTTACCTTGATCTCTACTTTTGGTACGCTCGCTTGTCCCTGAGATCTGGAACGCTTTAGCTGCAGCATCCGTCTCCTCACTGATTTGCTACCTCACTTCTCTCCTAGCCGCACGTCTTGTTTCCTCACAATCTCTCCTCGGTCTCAACTGAGTTACCACCTGCATCAATTCTCACACAGACTCTTGTGACACTCGCTTGATTCCAACAGGCCATACTCTCTTAAATGCACACAGTTAATTCTTTCATTAATCTAATCTCTACTCAGCGCAAAGGAAACGTACAAACATGCACATGGAAGTGTTCAAATAGTTGAGAGCGGGGAAAAGCTAGAGCTCTCGGATGCAAATGGGAGGTCCAAACCCTAAAGAAAACCTTTTGTACACTGGAACCCTAATCATTATTTTTTTCTGATTTCCAAGCGTAGATCTTGGATCCGTTCCTCCGGTCATAGATTTGGACCGGATTCATTTCCGATATCTGCTCCATCTCTATTCCGGTTGGTGACTGCTTGTTTCCCTAATCATTCTAACTTTTAATTCTTCCCTTCTTCCTTTACTAATCCGGGCATACTATTTCTGGATTTCGTGTTCTAAAACACGATAGAGAGAAAAATTAAAAAGTCGGGTTGCGACAATACTCATTAAAGGAATGATGTGTGTGTGAATGTTTTCTACATATCTAATATGCAATCAAATTAAAAAAATTCATCACCAATGTTTGTCAATGAATTATCTTATATTATCATGAAAATTAAATTTAAAAAATTGCCAAAAATGGAGTTTATTTTTTTCAAAGTGAAATTTAGTATGTTTGATTGGGATTGCATAAGGATGTAATGATAATTATGTTGACCAAAATGAAAAAAATTTAAATCTGCATTCTACAAAAGAATTTGAATGGCTCAAATACGCAATTTGTAAACGAACTAGACTTGATTCTACAATCACAAACTTTGGCCTATAATTGGCACTTTTATTCTAGTTCACTTATAATGACATTTTGAAGTATCTTACACAATTGCCACACTATCATTTTTTGTAATACATTTATTACAAGTGAAGGTTATTTCATTCTTCATATGATTGTTGCCCAAGTTCTCTTAAAGGAGGTTGAGAGAAATAATGCTAAATTTCAAGATTGAATTGAACAAAATTCACATTACATTATTGCAAGAGCTTCATGTAGTACATAGCAAGGCATTTCAATATCATCTTTAAGACCTCTTCATTTTCAAACAACTCATTCTATTCCACATCTTCTTTCTCACGCTCTTCATTTAAATAAGTAGAAGATGCATTTAGTGTAAAATAAATAACTTAGGTGTATACAAAGGATGGTGTGAAGCGATTGAACATCCTGTACAGGTTGCCTTACTGGAAGGTAATTCTGTCTTATAGCAGGAATGGTAGTTCTGCAATTACTGATTGAGAGTTTCATAGAGTTTCTATTTTTTGATTTGCATGTAAAAGTCGGTGCACTACAATGCCTCGACTTGCTATGCAAGCCATCTTCGTTTTCTTCTTTTGTATATTTAAGATAACAATGTACATCAACTTTTGTAATTGAGTACATAAGTTTCCAGTGTGTTAGTTGATAAACACAAGTATGAGTATGCACCATATGCACAAGTTAGGCTGTCCAGTAAGGCAGGCAGAGGCAAGTCAGTAGTGATTCATATGAAATTGGGGATTGACTGGAACTAGTCATTTCCCAGTCGTGACCTAGTTATTCAATAAATAGACTCATATGAAACTGGGGATCGACCAGATATAGTCATTTCCCAGTCATTTCCCAGTCGTTTCCTAGTTAATATTCAATCAATATGCATTTCTTGATTGCTCCAACTAACGAAGCACTGACCATTTTCACCCTTCTACTGTGAACCATGTGCATTTAGAAATTACTTATTCGTTACACACTGGATGTCATGCACTGCAAAATGAATCTGGCGAAGAACTTCTTGAAAACCATCATTGGGAGGAAAGACACTGTGAAAGTTAGGCGGGACTTACAAAGGCGGAATATACGACCGCATCTATGGCTAACTCCGCACCCGAGGAATCCCGCAAAGATGGTGAAACTCGCAGCGCCGTACGTTTTGAAGGATAATGAGCTTGAAGTGTTTTTGACGTGCATAGAGTGTTTGAAGACACTGACAGGCTATTCATTCGACTTGAGCAAGCACTTACGGAAGAAAAACTTTGGTGGACTGAAGTCTCACGATTATCATGTTTTAATGCAGCAGATATTACCATTGGCTTTGAGAGGTTTGATGGAATCAGGTCCTAGGATGGCTGTGATGAGGATGAGCAAAGTGTTTCGAAGAATTTGCAGTATAGTGTACAATCCTGCTGATTTCTTTTCATTGAAAGCTGATGTGGCAGAGAGTATGGCCTTGTTGGAGATGGAATTCCCTCCTTCATTCTTTGACATCATGACACATCACTCATATCATTTGGTTCAGGAGTTGGACATATGTGGTCCAGTGAGTGCAAGGTGGATGTATCCAATAGAACAGTACATGAAAACGTTAAAGAATCATGTGAGAAATATGGCTCGCCCTGAAGCTTGTATGGCCGAGGGATATCTCAATGATGAAAGCATCGGATTTGTAACTGAGTACCTACATAGCTTCCAGTTCACTGAGAGGCGTGTTTGGGATGCTGACGAAGAGTACGGCGATGCAGAGGAGGTCCTGCAAGGCGGAACAAGAGCCTTTGTCATGACTCCTGCACTACGAGATTTGGCACATCAATACATTTTGGCCAACGTCTCTTGTCTATAAGAAAAGTATTTGTAAACAAACCCTTCGCCGTTTATGTTTGTCATGTTGTTGTATGTTGTGAGCTCTAGTTTTTGAAAAGGTTGTTCATTTCCAATACAGTGAAAATGCAAAACGCACATCAGCAGCGCTAGAGTCGTCCATGTTTCTGGTAGTCATCTAGTCACATGAGAGTTGGAATTTAGTCAATTGTGAGTCACAGACACTTAGTAGATCCATGAAATGACTATGAAATGACTGTGTCAAGAAGTAACCGAGTAATAGACCACCACGAAGCACTAACAACGTCAATTGGGGACGCCTTCTCTTGCCATCTCAATATTCTGTGAATGATTTGTATTTTGAGCTATATGTATGAGAGGTAACAGTTCCAAAGTACATTCAGGATCTGGAAGGCCGAAGGCTTGCGAGATGAGACTATTCCAGCGTTTGAGGACTGGATCCTAGACGTAGTACAGAACGCACCATTTAATGTGACAAACCCTGACGATAGGGATCGGCTACTGCTCATCCGAAAACCCTCACAGAAGGCATTACGCTACACCAAAATGAAGTCCTTCGGTAGCCATTTCAGAGTAGATGACGGTGGTACCCATCGTTTCCGGACATACAATTCTGGAATAGCTTCCGGTTTTGACGTACCGACCGATGATGCAAGGGATGTGTCCGTGAATTACGTTGGAGTTTTGAAGGACATATTGAAGCTTGACTATGGACCATTGCATACACCAATCGTGCTTTTACGATGCCAATGGATGAAGACTACAAACAATAGAGGCAATGCAACATACGTCCGAAATGATGCTGGCTTTTTGATGGTCAACTTCCGGCACTCGCTACCATGCATGTCGAAGCCCTTCATTTTTTCCAGTCAGGCAACACAAGTCTTCTTCTCAAATGTGCTCGACAAACCAGGATGGAAAATTGTTTTGCAAAAAAAAGCACGAGCAAAAAGGGAGGTCCTTGATAGTCCTAATGTGTTCATAACCACCACTGTGGAAACTCCAGGTCTTACAGCTCCACAACTAGTGTCAACACCTTCAGCAGTACCGTCTCTAATTGGAGCCATTGAATTATCACCTGAGGACAACTTACTAGCACATGCAACGTACTAGTTAGTTAAGTATTTATTTTTTTTATTGAACTTTGCGCATACCCTTCCATATGCCTTACAAATCCAAATAGAAGAAGTAAACCATCTTCGCATGACTATTTTCTTCTTTCATTGCTTCCATATTTTTTTTATGTTCATTTCCAAGACCATAGGGTACCTTCTAGTACAGAAATGGGAAAATAAGCTATTGAAGGCATGAATGCTTGAACGGCCTCAACCTCAGTCATTTTCCAATGGAATTAGTCATTTCGTAGTCAAAATAAAGTCATTCATGCAAGTAAGCGCAATTAACACAGAGTCAATCCACACTGATGTATGACTAAATACATCCAACAGACCTTCTGAACTGTCCACGTCACGCCATCGGACGACGTAGTCACAGAAACGAACGGATGAAATACGGTCGGGCTGGCAGCCCGAAAATTCTTCATCCCTCTGACTACACAATGACTCCAAAATGACTACAATTTTGTTACGTCGTGCACAGTGTGAGATAACAGAGCTCTAGTCATAGCACAGTCATTGGGGACAGCGAGTAATTATTGACGTGGTTGTGGCGGACATGTTTTCCTTGTAGTGTTTCCGGATTTAGAACTGGAATCCTCTTCTTCCTCCTCTTCTTCTGAACCCTCATCTTCTTCTTCTTCTTCCTCTAACTTTGTCTGGATTGGTTTCCTTGCTGATGGAGGCCTTGAAGTTTTCATCTTTGCCTGGCTAGGAGTGGGAGAGGCCTTTGAAATCTTGCTCTGCGGTGTCCCTAAATCTACCTCTTCCACTTTCACCTTTCCTCGCAAGACTAATCCGGGTGTTGGTGTGTGTGCAGTTCTGGTTTCCAGGGTAACAGTCTCCTTAGCCGAAGTGACTATCATCACATCTTCGGATGAATGTCCGGATTTCTCCTGTGTCATTGGAGATGTTTGCTTGGTGTAGCGATTAGTCGGACCAGTATTCCTCCAGTTAGCCCTTAATTCACACCAAAGGCCCACTTAGAGTAAACCGCTCTGAAATCGTTCCCACGAGGACTTGAGGTTTATAGATCTATAGGATAACCCAATCTAAACACTCACTTTCTCTTTGTCAGATTACTCCGGACTATAGGTCCGGTCTGACTACTAGTGCCGGATGGGTTCCGGAAGAATCCGGAAACCATTCAGTGCCCCTTCTAGGATCCCTGGGTTTGGGTGACGAGTGGCCAAATCCATTGTCCGGATGCTTACCGTGTCCGGAAACACGCTCTCTTTCTCTCTCTCTCTAATACTAGTACTAACCTAACTCTGTAGGGACCGGAAGTGTCCTTCTGTTTCGTCACCTCACAAATCCGGAAGGCTTTCCGGATTAGGTCACGCAAGGACGGTCAAGGACTACAACGACATTCTAACCTTAACCGGGCACTGAGCCTCCCATCGACCGGGTGGATTTTCTTATGCTCTCTTAGGCTTGCGCCGGGGCTTTGACTCTGTTCTACGGGGAATTCCAGCAATCCGGAATTCGGACACGTCTTGTAACACTTCCGTACACGAAAGTTGCTAGCAGCCTCTCAGATACCCCTTTCACCTAAGGCTGTATCCTACACGCAGGCTATACCGGCATCCGAGTAGTACTACACTAACACTACTGCCAGAACCATCCGGTTGATCTCCCCATCAAGTTAGTACATCCGGAAACCGCTCACAAAATCGACTCTTGTTACTTAATGTAAGTTCTCAGTCTCCGGAAAAGCAAGAATGGACCCACACCTCCCACAAACATGTACCGCCTACAAAAAGATAAGAGAATGGATACTCCAAACACTTGGAATTACGCTCAAAAAGGTACAATGCTGGAACTATGGGATGGATGTGAATGACCAAAAAGGCCATCAAAACTCCTACTTATACTAAGACTAACATCATCCTAAAAATCCTACAAAACATTCCTACTGGTCCGCTAGATTTCCGGTAAATCCCAGATCCTATAAATCTGGAAAGATCAACGTCAGATCCTATAAATCTGGAATTTCCTAAAATTCCAGATCCATTTCAGATCTGCCCTTTTCGGATCCGCCCTTTCCGCTTCAAGCCGGAGTCGTCTTTGTTGCCGCCCGGTATGAGGCTTCTGTTCCGAATCATGTTCCGAATTCCGGATCCTATCCGGATCTTCATCCGGATCTTATCCAGATCCTAGACATTTACGGATTCTGGATCCATTAGTTTCAGAATAGTTCCGGATTGATTCCGGATTTAGTTCCGATACTACAAAAAGTCTTTTGAAAATACTTTTTGGACAACTCTCTAGGCTCCGGTTTCCGGTTAGGACAGAAAGTGCAATTTTCCTCCTTAACCATTTTACTGCAATTAAGAGCCCCTATAGTTGTTAATCCATAACTCTAGTAATTTCTCTATTTCTATCCCACAAAATAAAAAGAATATACTATGAATGGATTTCTTACTTCAAATTCTATTTGAAATAAAATCTACCAGAAATTTCTAAGAACTGAAAAAGGCAGGAAAACAAAAATGCAAGAGAGTAAGAATGCAACTTTGCCTTCCACCGGCTACAGTCTTCTTCTTATTCTGGTCAGACGGATGGACAGTCGGACGAGAATACGGGATAGGCTTTGGCGGCAAAACCTAACTCTAATGTGGATATGGTTTTCAGCTTTTAGGGCCAGTGCCGTCATCTGTTTTCCGGAACTTTTTAGGGTTCCGGAATAAGGTTTCTTAGACCTATTTGGAATTTTCCGGAACCAGAGTTCCGGTATTTCCCAAATCTTTCTAATCTCCTATTAGAACTTCAAAACTTCCCTTTTTAAAGCACTAAATTTTAAAGTTTTCTATCTAATGCTAGTTTTCTGGGTCTAGCATGTGGAATCACATTCCCACACTTGGTTTTTGACCGCGGTGGCTAGGATGGAGTTGCCTCTGTTGTACCAACCATTTCCGATTTTGATTCCGATTGGGGAGGTGGATTGACCTTCCCCATGACCTCTCTCAATTGAACAAGTAGTTGTTCCATCTTGGAGTTGAAGGATACTAGGACATGAATGACTTTGTCCCCTAGCTTTCCTATCCCTTCCAAAACCTTCTCATCAAATAACCTAGCCTTGTTCAATGTTTCTGCCGAAAGGGTGATGAACTCCCTAATCCGGTCAATCGTCTCTACAGTTTGAACTGAATATTTCCGGTTACGCTCACTTTCCTATTTCTGTGTACTCAGTTTTTCTTTCAGGGACAGCAATTCATCCGCTAAATCCTAATACTTCGCTTTTCCGGATTTTCCCTCAGCATCCTCTATCAGGTTCTGGATTTGCTCTACACACTCTGTCCTAGGAATATCCCCCAACATCTTACATACCTTTTTCAAGGTACTTCTCTCTTTCTCATGTTCTTCCCGGACTTTCTTAAGCTCCCCTATAATCACCCCTAAGGGATCGCTGTTTCAGATTGGATCCTTCTCTTCCTCTATCTGGACCTTTTTCCCTTTCCTCTTTTCCAGTTCCGGTTTTCTCGACGAACCGGAAGCCTCTCTCTTAACCTCTCTCTCTTCCATCTCATCATCGGAGTCAAGTTTCATTCCATGGACCAGTTTGACCTCTTGGACCATGTATTCCTGTCTCTATTGCGCCCTCATACAATCTTGGGCATGATACAAATGAAAAAGAAATGGGGAAAGGCTAGATGGTTTAGTCTTTCTCACTCCCTTGCATAGTTTGGCGACATAATCTCTCAAGACTAACCCCCAATCTACCTTCCTGTCTCCGAACAGTGCACCAAAGATCGTATTTCCCAAGGTGATGGTCATCCGGTTCCCTCTATCCGGACTGAGAATTGGAACTAGAAATTCTAGCACCCTCTTCTCTCGTTCATCCTTGCAGTCACTCACTGTGTATCCATCTTTTGTATGAGGGGCATTCCGGAACTTACCCACTGTGGACTTGTCTGTCCGGGACGCCAGCCCTTCTCTGCCCCGGGCAAAACCATAAACCTCCCACCATATTCATGCGGTCCACTTGTCTAGAAGCGCACTCACGGTCTTCCTCCATTCGTTCGACTGCGGATGCAATACCTCCCGCACCTTCATTTCGTCTTTAAAACTCTAGGGCCTTTCTATCAACCCTGCACAGCCCATCTGACTAAGATCCTCTACCAAGTCTGCTCTCTCTTCCGCATCTTCCGGAATAACCGAAACGATGTTTCTAAGCGATATCTTCGTGGTAGGGGTCTCTTCCTCAGCCTCACTCCTAGACATGGTTGCAGTGCTCTCTCTTTCTCTTCTCACACTAACCCTTACAGCAGTCACTCGCACTGCAGCACTAGCTTACTCAGAAACTCAAATTGTCAAGAAAAAACAGAAACTCTCCAATCAACTATGAACCCTAACGGAAACAATTCCCAAGTTATAACTTGCCGAAGAAACTGGAAAAAGGTCTGACATTGAATTTTTCCTACTTCCCGTTTCCAATCGTTGGTTTTGACGTTTCCGGTCACTGGACTATTAAGATGGCTGTTGGAGGTTTGCCGTGAAATCCTCCGGCCCACTACTTTGCCCATCATTATCCGGGGATGACCGTTAACTTCTGGTTTCCGGTTTCTACTGAGCCAAATCTTTTGGAATACCAAGTGGAATCAATCCCGTTCCCGGTTATTGATTTTCCGGTTCCGGTTTTCAGGAGTAACCATTAACTCTATTATGGAGTTAAGGTTTTCCGATTTTCTGGTTCCGGTTTTTCTCTCTCCCTACTCTATTTTTATAACAAAAAGACAAAAAATTTATCTAGATGAACCCACTATGTCCTCAATTCCTCCTAAAAACTTCTAAGGCCCTATTTAGGACTCCCACAATGATTCATCTAGGTTACTTCTTGTAACTGACCTCTCCAGTTACTTCTTGGAAATAATACTTCTCCTAACTTATCTCTAGCAACTTAGCATTGAGAAGTTCACATTAAATCCTAAGACGCCATCTTTCCCAAAACCTGAAATCATTTCATCTGACAATTTCGGGTGCCTGCCAGGAAGCATGCATTCCTTGGAGCTGAATTGCTCACCCTCCAGCCGATTTTAGTCTCGGTAATGCCTTTGAGCATGAAGCCCATCCCTCCTTCAAAATAAATTGCCTTCTATTATGCATCGCTATAGCAAGCTCCCTTGCTGATCACCACCCCTCCACCTCGAAGTCACCCCACAATTGATCTCAACCATCAATTCAGGCTTCAAAACAACAAACCCTACCCTAAAAAATTCACCAAAATAACCACGCAATTGACCCTCAATCGCTTCCAAACTAAGAGGGTCACCGCTTCAATCACAACCCTACCCGACCCTCTGCTACCCTATTACTGCCCCAAACAACACAAAAACAAAAACATGTAGTCCGCCAAAATCCCAAATTGCATTAACCCCTCACCGCCCAAGGCCGTTTTGGGAAACACACATGAGGCTGAACCTCTTTCTACTAAAATGCTTCTCAGTCATTCATAACTTCTTTGATTGATATGAAATTTTAGCCACACAAACTAGACTAGTATGCGCAACTTTCCCCAAAAAAATTATTGGAAACGGACACTGTATGAAGAAGATACAAGCCGCCAAAGTTCACTGTAGTTCATAAATGGCGGGATTTTGAATTTCAAATTTTGAATTGCTCCCAAACATTCAAAACAATTTGGATTGAAATGAAAATTTTACCACAATAACTTGACTTCAAGGGGAATATAGCGCAACAAATTTTATTGAAATCGAACATTGGATGAAGGAGATACAAGCCCCCGAAGTTGCAGCTATGGATTCACTTTGGTAAATCAAATTGAACCTGTGAACTTCGATTGGCTCCCAAGAACGTATTACCTCTTGGATTTATCTGAAAATTTTACCACACAAACTAGAAGAAAATGCGCAAATTTTCCAACAAGTTTCATTGAATTCGAACCTTGGATGCAAAAGTTACAGAAGTTTGAATTGAACTTAAACTTTGTGAGGACAGTTTTGGTCCCCTTGGGCGGTGAGGGGTTAAAGCTCGGTCCCACAGGAACCATGTGAACTTTGTCTACTTCAATTAACTCGGGGTGTCCTTCCCAACAAATCAAGCCAAGAATGTACATGGGCAAGATCTAGAGCCAAATCAGATCTTGCTGCAAACACCTCAGCCTACAATACTTTTGCTGACCATAAATGCGTCTCTGAGGCACCAATACAATTACATTTAGACAATTCCCATTGAACCCTAAGGTTTTCCAATGCCATCATCTTTTCTAACTGGTGCTGTTTTCATTTCACAATTTGATCATTACCAGAGTTGTAATAAAGAATAAAAATTCAGCAAATAGATAAACATTCAAGTGAAAATTCAGACATCAAAAGAACTGTAAATACACGTAAGCAGTACTTGAAGCGTAATTCATGGCCTAACTAAATGCACCTTGAAAATGCTGGTTAGCAAAACGAAATCATCCTGCAACACACCACTAATCCTAGATGCAGAAATGGTTGAAGAGTAGTTGAAGAAACTTTACCACTAAACTCCTTGCAACAACCTTACTATTTTTCATTACAACAGTCTTGTCTCGTTCATGGCTCTCCTGCACATTTTGGAAAGGAGGAGATAAATTCGAAAAGAGTCCGTTAAATACAAATGAATAAAAGGATTAGCAAAGATCACCTGCAGTCAAGTTTAGAACGATGAAATCGTACCTACTGTCTGCTATGCCTCTAGTTTGCTCAAACAACTCCGGAGCTTCTTCCAATTGCAACAAGGTCACAGCAGTAATACTTTGACAGGAAAATTGTTTATGCTCCCATGCTCCCAGCATTAATTCACCCAACATGTTTGGAGCACAAACATTCACACCCTATTCTTACACAAGCTGCAACCTTGCAATAAATTCACACCTGACCATGGTGAAGCTAAATTGCACGCACCTAACAGATATTGTCAAATCAAAACCCCAAAAGAACTCGACGCTGGAATAGTATTAGCCCAATTTTGAGATAGAAATCCAGAACTTAAAATCCAGAACATGAACAATAAGATGATACACACCCGCGAGTTGGAAATATTGATCTTCTGATGCTTGAGTTCCACAGTCAAACCCAAACCTTAAGCCACATTTTGAATCTCCTGCAAGATGACATCCGTCAAACACTTTGGAACAGAAAATCATTCAAGGATAAGCAAGTGAAGCCACGCCTCATTCAAAATATCAGAAAAATCATTCATCCTTCCGATGATGCATTTTCACATGTCAAGATGATGGAAGAGAACATATAGAAAGTATCTGTTTGATTAGATGCGTTTTCAGGAGGTGCTTCCACAAATCAACCCACATCCAATCACTTGAAAAACCAAGAGCATATTCCATGCTTTCTGTCAATCACCCGCTGATCGGGGTATTGAAGCCACTACATAACACCCATACAAATCAGATAAAATCGCACCAAGGTAAATTTCAAGGAGAAAACAGTCAGATATAGAAAAGAGTAGCACATAAGAATTAATGTGTGTGCAAGGACCAATCACTTCGAGGAATTAAGTACAAAACACCAGATGAATACAACAAAAGAGTCACATTATATGTACCATTGTAGTTATATGGGACCCCAGATGTCAAACCAAAAAGCAAGTTATAGGGTCCTCTCATATCAGGATTGGCATACAAGCGTGGAAACGACTAAGCCAGCTCCAACAACTGCTTGCACCGTTGCCTGCAACCACCAACCAAAATCACTAGTACCATTTAATCCTAAGCTCACCGCAACAGCTCCTTCCCTGGAAATAGAAAAAACTGAGCCTAATCCCCGCTTAGGCTTTGTCCATACAGCATTTAAAAAATAGCATATCACTTACAGGAGCTGGTCCAAAAGTGTTGTATGATGATGCCTGACAGCATTGGATTATCACCTTCAACTTGCAGTCTTGGTAACCATCCCTGCATACCCAAAGTAATTCATCAGTCGACTATTAAGGTGAAACAGCATAATTCAATTTAGTTGAAGCAAAATGGACTCCTTAGTCCTTTAGAGGTTAATCTAAGAACATGAAGCTACATCAATTTAGTTTGTATTTTTATTTATTTATAATTAATAATTCCAAAATTTCAATAATTATTGAAATCACAAGATTTTTGTATTACAATCCAAACACCAAATTTTAACAAATCACATTTTCTTGCAAAACTAATTAAGATTATATCCAACGATAAAAATATAATATTATATAATATTGAAGATTAGCTCCAATTGAATTCGAAATGATGTTTGATTATTTAGTCATGGAATTAGTCTTTACCTTTTTTAAGGGCCAAAGAATAGTATAATTTTTGAAAATTATGAAGATGTATTGTAAAATGCAACTTTAACCTCTAAAGGACCACATGTATAAAGGCCTAAAATCACTTTAAAATACTAGTCCACAAAGTGAGGTCAAAATCTTTATCAATATTTACATTTTAATAAACTCAACAGTAGGATCTTTTGATCAAGTACATTGTTCCAAAATTTTAGAATGAATATCCCCACTAATTGCAAGTTCAATGTACCTAAACTTTAAAATGTAGGCTTTTCTAGCCCTTCCAAAAGGTGAACTTTTGTCTTTTGACAATTTCAAAAAAAAAAAATGAATGTCCTATACGAATGTCTTATAGTTTGTGAATTTTATTCAATATCTTAAAAATTGGATTGAAAACATATGTAATTTTTTTTTTTATCAAAAACACTTTCATATTCATCTTTAATAAAATTGTAAAGTAAAAGGTAATACTAAAGAAAAGAAAAAACTAATTTGCTAATAACTTTTACAAGAAATTAAAAATTCTTAATTTCTGTGGTGAGAATATTCTAGTAAACAATTATTTTTATTTTTATGGAATATTTTTAAAACTGAGAGCAAAAGATGACTTTATATGTTTTTTCTACTTTCATCATCCTTAAAATAAAACTCCTCTAATAAATTTTACTTCATCATTAGGAATTGAATGGTTCAAATGTCTTTGAGTAGGTATCAATCGATAAAATTCCAAAAGAAATTAATATTTTTTATAATATATTTTTGGCTGCCCAATTTGATATTGAAATCAAAAAAATCCTTTTAACTTTTGTAATATTTATCAAAATGACATGAAACAAAGCTTTACTTGTAGATTATGATGAGTAGCATCCATCCTAAGAAAATCATGCAAAATTTTAAATTATGAAGTCAATAGAGGCTTCCCAAGTTTTCAAAAAGTCCAAAGTAGGCTATTTAGTCCTTTAGGAGTTTTAAAATTATTTAACTATGATTTTCAAACAAAAGTTGTGAAATATAATTTGTATATACTATGAACATACTAACCAATATATTTCGATTGAATTCAAAACCAAACATTGAAAATTCTTTCTAAAATTCCACCTAAGGTAAATATGTGTAATTTTTACAATAATTCTTTTTCTTAAGGTCTAAATGTTACATTTTAATTATAGTGATGTTTTAGATTTTTATTTTACTTATCTATTCAATTCATTTTGGATGTGTTTTTGTAAAACTAAAATATTATTGTTTGCGGTCACACATACCTATTCCATTGAACTATTTACAAGTTCAATAACCAACCATCTAAGGAGAAATACAAATTCGCAGTTGAGGTTGCTCACCCAACCATTTGAATCTTTTTGGATAGATAGAGAAAAGAAAAACAATTGAATGGCAATTTTTTTGATAAATTTTTTACTCCAACCAAATAAAATACATTTTTTTGAACGCAAAGGTGCATTGGTAGTTATTTATGGGTGTACATGTAGACAACAATACTCATCACTTGGGTTGTACCTTTGAATGCAACAAGAGAGCCCAAAAATTGATTAAGAAGATTAATTATTGTGAGTGTTCATTAAAGTGTGTTTATACGCTATGGGAATATCAAACACAGTGGAGCAAGTGGTAAAATCTCACTAAAAATTAGGGTAGCTTCCTTTATGTTAATAACAAGCTCCAATAAATTTCGTGGCATTCTGATAGTTAGAAGATGCAAAACCATCAAGATCCTCCAAAATTGGCAAATTTAAAGATTAATCGTGGAGTTGACCAGCATACGGGGAGCATACGGAATTAGATTAAGGTTGAAGCGGGGTCTTTTCTTACTCCCTTACACCTACTAAAGAGCCTAGGCTAGTTACTTTTCTTAGAAAAGTTGATTTTCAAAAGTTGGGTTTTTATCCAATTTTAATTTCCTAGTTAGTGCTAGAAATCTTTGTGATTTTGACATAGGAAAAAGGGGTGCGGTCCCTTTAGACTAAAAATGGCCTTCTGAAGCCAATGGCGCAATCTGTTTGTGATTTGGAGCATTTCTCCAAAAGTTAGGAATTTGGACCAACGTAGAAGTGAAAATTGGAGAAATTAGATGAAAATCTTAATTGATTAAGATTACCTTGTAGGAAAAGAGAGGAGGGGGTTACCCTTGGTAGAGTATATAAGGGCACTCATTCTCCTCTCAAAACACCCCTTAGGTTCATTTTGAACCGCCTTGTTTTCATTTGGGTCCATTTAGTTGGATTTTGGCCATTTAGGTGGATTTTGGCCATTTAGGTCACGTTGCCAAATTTCCTTGTTTTTGGAGCATTTCAAGATCCTTTATTGTTATTTTTGGAGCTCTCTTGAAGGACTTGGGGTCCCTTCAAGCTTAGCTATCTTTTTGTGGCATTTTTTGTGGGTTATTTGAAGCTTGGGTGATGTTTTGTGGAGTTCTTGTATTTTGTTGACGTTTTGTAGGTGTTTTGAACTAACTTTGTACTAATCCTAGAGTCTCCTTCCCCTATGACTGGCGATGCCGCTTAGGGAAACTCTCTAGCGTCGTTTAAGTTATTTTAGCACTAACATTTGGTAGCTTATTGTTTACTAATAAATCATTTCTCTTGTGGTTGTCCGTATTCTCCTTGTTTCTTGTATCACGGCGAAGCTTTGACTTTGGTTGTTTGGAAGTTAGGAGAGTTCTATAGTATTCTCAAAACATACGGCGAAGCTATAGTTTTTTATGTTTAGAATTTTGGGTGTTAGAGAAAATACGGCAAAGCTATAGCTCTCAGTCTTAAAATTTAGGTGTATTTCAAAATCACGGCGAAGCTTTGACTTTGTGTATTAGAAATTGTCTTAGAAATTAGAGTGTTATTAAAAAAATAGCGGAGCTTTGAACCTAGGTGTTAGAAATTATCTTAGAATTTAGAATATTATCCAAAAGATGGCGTAGCTTTGACTTAGAATCTTTCCCAAAAAATTTCCAAATTTGCCTCCAAGTTGCTGCTTAGAAAAAAATATTTGTCATGAGAAAATCCGCAAAAATTCCAAATTTGTGTTAGTTTTTTGGGGGCCAACTTCTAAAGCCAGCCCCAAATTCACCCTTGCCAAGGTGGTCAGACCCCCGCCAGGGCGGCCAAACCCCCCAACAAAGGGAGCCAAGGCCCCGGGACCGGGTCATCAACCCCGGCCTGGCCAGGACTCGGGACCGGGAGGTGAAGCCCCGGCCCGGCTAACCAGCCGCTTTGGCAAGCCAACCAAGGCCTCCGGCCAGGTAGTGCGGCCTTTGGCCAAGGAGGAGAATTGACCTCCCCTCCTCACAAACAAAAACTTGAAACTTGAAATTTATTTTTGTTTGTCTTTTCAAAACTTTGCCATAAGAATTAGGAAAGGACAAAAAATAGAAGGAGGGAAGAAAAAAAATAGAGATAGGAGAGAAGAGGAGAAATAGAGGTGAAGGGAAACAAGGGATCATATAGGAGTATGTAGAATTGCCATAGGAAACAAAATTAGGAGAATAGCATAGTAATTGTGCACCTTTCGGTGTCCCTCACGAAACCCCTCCAAACCTCTCGCACCTTTCGGTGCACCTCGCATCTCTCTCTAAACACCATGTACAAGCAAAAAATAATGAAAAGTTATGAGAGATAGAGAATTAGTAGTAGATTAGAATAGAATTAGAACCATACAAATACAAGGTCCAATAGGATTGAGACACCAAGGGTGGACCATGTGAAATGTCGCAAGGTGTCATTAGGCAAGCAAAAAATGGAAAAGTAGTGGTTAGGAGGTTAAGAGCTTTCTAAGCCAACCATTAGAAAAGTATAGTATAAAATCCCAAATAGAAGAAAGGAGGAATAGTAGCTAAAATTTAGTTTTAAATTTGTATTAAAAGTCTACTTTCAAGCGGTGAGCATAAATTACCGAGTGACGGAACCATGAAGGAAAATAGAGATCCTAGAAGACTCATCTACAACGTCCAAGACGACTCATAAAGTGAGGTAAGATTCTAAATACCCAAATTACTATCAAATTGCAAAATAGATGGTTTTAAATACCTTAGCCGAACTAACCTTTCAAGTCAGAATATTAAAACTAGATTTTCTCCAAGTTTTAGATTCAGATTGTGATACCTTTAGTTTAGAGGTTTTCAAAAATGTCTCACACTTAGAAATCCAACAAAAAATGAGAAAGATAGAGACGGATGAAGTTTAGGGATCAAAATGAATGAAAGTTAGATAAATCATCCAAAGTCAACCATATTAGAAAGTCAAATAATAAATAGAGTTCAGAGAGCAAAAGTCAAATCTCAAGTAAAATTATAAGGTAGATTAGTAGAAATCAATGGATGAAGTTTGATGAACCAATTAGCAGTCAAACTTCATCCTTCCATAACTATTGTTAGAAAGCTCGGATGAGGTCGAGTTTTATATTTTTAGAAATGGCATAACATGTTCTGTCACTTAAGAATGATAAATCTAGACTGAATTCATTTTGAATAAAAACCACATTGGCTTAGTTAGTTGAGATAAAAGGATAAAACTTATAGTTATTTAGAATTTCTTGTTGTTTTGTTTATTTTTCACATGTAGGAGTTAGAAAAGATCCATTGCTTGGAAAGCACAATAGACCGACGTTTAAATACCCATAGGATAGGACCGACTAAAAGAACCTGGTTGTATTTGCTGATTTACCTAGGGTGGATAAATAAGCGCTTACATAAGGGCAATTTTAATGCCCACTCGATTTAAGAACTTGTTACCTAAGATTGCCTAGTGAGCATGACCCTTTGCATGTGCTAAAGCTGACAATATAGGCTAACAAGTTAGGTGTCCATCACCCTATGTACATGTAGAAAGGTGACAATACAGGTTTATGGGTTAGGTACTTATCATCTTTGCCACATGCGGAGTGTGGGAGGCTAGTCTATTTAGATTCTTTTATGCAAATGGTCAAATCCTTGTCTCTCCCAATAGAAATGTAGATGAAGAATAAATATTAGTTTTCTTAAACAATTTAGTTTTCATTGAAAGTGATATAAAAAATCCTTGAAAGAATATTTGATGATAAGCTCCTATTTTCTCAATGAATATATCACTATAGTAGGGTAGTCACCCCCCTTATGAGAAGTAAATTTTCTTGCAAAATACAAGTGAGATGAGAGAAAAGAGGAGCTAATGGAAAGTTGTTGAGTAAGAAAATAGTGTGACTCTCTTTTGAACTTGACCTCCATAGTTTTCTTGGAAGTTGAGACTAATTCACTATCATAAATGTGCGTAGATTGTGCGGAATGCAAGTGGTGCAAGCAACGTAGAAGTAGGATTGAACTCAAGGTGTGAGAAATAGGACATATGTCAAGCAAGGTGAACATAACATAAGTAAGAGTGAAAGAATGTCAAGGAAAACCATTCTTTAGCCCATTTCTTCACCTCTAGAGCAAAATAACGGCACTTCTAGTTGAGAGATCCAAAAACATGAAAAACCACTTAGAAAATACTATGTGTCTAATCTCCAAAAATCATTTGCTTCTCAAAGGGTGTGTAACTATCCCTAATGCAACAACATAATTTTATGGAAATTAATATTGTGCTTTTATAGTTAAACTAGCAGTTGGCACTTGCTATGCTATACATTCACTATTAGAATTTCATTAGAATTTTTATGTATTAGATAAAATGCAGAGCACCAATTTCAATAAATCTTTAGATAAAAATTACTAATATCTTCATATAATTTTTTTTAACAAATAAGCATATATTGAAATAAACAATAGAAATTTAATGAATGATGAATGAAATACATACAATGATGAATATGGTAAAAGGTACATATACATTAAAAATTTGACTCAATTGTTACAAACAATGTAAATCGAAATAAAAGAATGTAAAGGAAAAACTTGTAAATCTCAAAAGCTTCGTGAATAATTTAATTGTTGTGAAATTCAAAATTGTTTCAATTTAATAAATTTCTCAAATCATTTGGTAATAGCAATAGAAAAATTGAAATCATGAAAGCTCAAAGCTCACAAAAGCACAAAATCATAGAAGTGCAAAAGAAGTATAAAGCCAAGAAAAGCAATAGAATTGCTACCTTTATAATATCACCATATTGATCCTCTTTAATATCACCTCAATTGCAACGACTATATTATTTTTATAATATCACCCTTTGTAAAAAGTGATATTATAGAGGTGATTGTGAATTGCTATTCTATTTTAGTAATATCACATTGTGTGAAAATAGGATTTCTATGTATGCATGATTGGAAATATTTTTATAAAATAATTAAAATAATTATTTTAAAGACTTATTGAAATCATTATCATACATTCTATTCAAATATATCAAATTTTTACTAATATGTGATACAATGAATGTGTAGCATAGCAAGCACAAGCCCCTAGTATTAATGGTAGCATTTGTGATATTACAAAGCGACTTATGATTTTAGTAGTATGATGAATCGACATACAATCCTATAAAAATATTGTTCTTGTTTAGATAAATGAATGGATACAAAATTTCATCTATAATTTGGGTGATTCATATACACCCATACATGAAGATAAGATTGCTTTCTATACTACCCAAAATAAATGTGCCCAAATCCAAAGTTTCTTTAGACCAAATTGTTTTCCTAAAAACAACACAACACAACAATTGATTGATGGAATATTTGATGATCATATCCCTACATTCTCAAATGGATGAAATTACATCATTGCTAACAATAGTTCAGGATGACACTGCTTTTTTTAGATGGATGTACAGACTGGAGGATGAGGAATTTCAACTGAAATTCATCCACATCCATGGATGAACATGGATCGGAAGGTAAATTTACGAAAGAAAAAGAAAAAGGCACTAAGAAAAAGAAATGGGCACTAAGGAAAAGAAAAGTTACTACTCGAGAACATCAAACTCCACCAGCGAGCCGTGTTCCATTTTCGTCGCATGCGCTTCCTCCATATGCCCCCAAGCTCTGCCTCCAAAACTTCTGTCGGTATGTTCATTGCACCACCAAACTTGCCTCCTCCTTTTCCTACTTCTAGAATACAAAATTGCTGCATAGCTCATAAGTCTACTCATACCCCTTTCCTTTCCGCCTCTACTTCTACAACAACAACAACAACAGCAACACAGCACGCAAGTAGAACCAGCAATTTTTATTTTCATTTCACTTTAGCTTCTGTTGCATAATTCTGGAGTTTCCGTCGCCTCGGTTGCTGCGTCGAGCCACAATTGTGCACAACTCGATCCTCCTGTCGATCTGTTCAGTCGATCCCGGAGAGAATTTCGCTGTTTTCGAGGTTTGGGTTTTGTTTTGGGTTATTGCGGTCCTGCCGTTTTTAGCGTTTCGCGCTAGGTGCATGATTTGGTCGCCAAAGGTCTGCTGACTACTCTGTTTGTTTCCGCCTTGGGGATCACGCTGCGGCTGTAGTTTAGAATTTTCAATTTGTGCTTGATTTGTCGCCTTTGGGGCCATGGGGGGAGGGGGTTTCGTTGGGTTGGTTTGACGCCATAGCTGCTGCTTCGTGAAATATCGATTGGGAGAATTGGGAGGGGGTATTTTTGTTGTTGTGAGGGACAGACAGACAGACTAGAGTAATAATGGGGTAATGCCGACGGGATCGATGGAGTCCAATGCAAAGAACGGAGGCTTTGGTTGTGTCGGTGTTTTGGAATTTGTGTGAGAGTGCGTGTGTGTGAGAGAGAGAGAGTGAGTAGGGTTTCGGTGGAAGAAAGTTTCTGATTTGGGGTTTACTTTGCGACAGACTTGAATTTTCAATTGTAACGTGGATCTCTTTTGTTGGAACCTTTGCCACCAGCTTGACGCCATGATCGGAGATCCTGAAGGGGACCGTTCTTGGAGGTTAAGCGCGCGCCCCAGCTCGAGGTAGCGCGCAATTCACATTCCATGTGCTCTTGCGCTCATATTATTGTAAGCAGCATTGTACCTCTTTTGTTGAACTTTCATTATATACTCTTTCTTTTGCTTTCCATAATGTACTCGTAAGCCTACCTCTGCACAGGTTGCATGGATATGGAGAGCACTGTTATATCTGATAATCTTGTCTTTCTTTAGCATAGTTCTTCTTTTCCTACCCTTGAACGAGATCCACTGAGGTTATGTCCAGTAACGTGGCGCTACTTTCACGTTACGTAATCCTTGTGACTTTCATAATGTGCATATGTAGCAAACCCTTCTTACTTTCACGATGTCTATGTATACTAAGGTTTGACTATTCCTATTGTGACTTTTTCTATTTTGGCATTTTCTAGTGAGCGCTTTCAAGACTCATATCCCACCTTCGGAAAGCCGTTTCAGTTGCAGACATGGCCACAACGAGCACAGAGGCGGAGTATCATGCCTGGGCGAGCGGCAAGGAAAGCTCTCTCTCAGCCCTCTCTGTGGAGCTCGAGGAAGCTTCAGAGACTTATTTACAGCTCCTTGTGAAGGGTGGAAAGCTTCAGATCATCATACCATCGACGTATCACTTACACGATGCATCCCTCGACTCTACCGAAGTCTTTCTGGTGCTGACGATGACTGATACCAGCGGCAAGATGGAGGTTTCCATGTCGGCTTTGAACGAAAAACTGGAGCAGATGACTGCGAGGCCCCATGCCCTTCTTCAAGTGTTAGACTTGCTTCTTGCAGCTCTGCAAAAGCTGCACGCTCACAGTGGCTCCAAGCGCAAGTTTGATGACGAGGTGGATGAGGACCGAGTTTCAGATTGGGGAGACGAGGGGGAGGAAGAAGAAGAAGCTTGCAATTCGGAGGAGGACTATCACAGTGATGATGAAGATCAAGTGGACTTCTCCTGTTACGACATTGCCATGGGTGAGACTGCGGGTTTGTGTTCCACAGAGTATGAAACTCGCGAACGAGGCTACTTGCATGCATTAGCAGAGGACGCAAGGAAGAAGTGTGAGGACGTTCAAATGGGGGAGCCTGTTGATCTTCTCAACCCGTTGATGTGGTTCCGCGTTGCCTCGAAGCCCATGTTGTTAACAGTCGAGCTCCAGTTTGAAGTCGCAGGCATGATTGATGAACGCATTGCAGCTGGACTTGGACTCACACTGAATGAGCCCGTGTCCCTAAACCTGGAGTTTTCCAAACACGCTTGGTCAGAGAGCAGCTTTCGATCGGAGAAGCTGCCGAAGTACGAACGGGTGTCGGTTAGCCAAAGTGTGTTCGTAAGCAATGAACTTCCGGAGAAGGATCCAGACGACATTGATGTGTTCCTTGAGTCTTCAAGTCCTAGCAACCGTCACCACAGCTTCGGCTTGGAGGTTCTTTTCCCCGAGCTCACTGCGATGTTCTTCGCGGACTTGAATGGGGAGACACCGCAAGACGGCGTGCACTTGGAGGGACTGGAGTATGATAAGTTGAATAACAAGAACCCGTTCATTTGTCTTGCACTTTTCATTTCCTTGCAGCTGCGTACGCTCCCTGGCTGGTGTCTAGTTTGCAAGAAGAAGCTGCCGTTTTCAGTCACCCGCATGCGGACGTGTGATCAAGACCTGTGTCTGCACCAGTTCGAGGAGCTCGGGTTGGGAGTTTCGGTGCTGGATGAAGTCCAAAGTAATCCGACTTTGGTGGAGTTGGACATGTCGCTTGCTTTTTCAGCTGTGGAGTCTTTAAGGGATGTTTTTGAGCCCTTTCCGGGGTTCTTGCTGATGAAGGAGCAGATGCGAGGTCGCAGTGGGTGGTTTAGCGACAGATTCAAACTCCTGGAACCGAAGCAAACACCTCCATCTCGTCTCCCATCATCTGGAGAGATTTCGTATGAGCCCATTAATAACAACAAGATGACTGAAATCCTGAAGGATGTCATTCAACACATTCCTGCCGTGGCGGACCTCCAGAAGTGCACCACGGAGACCGCTTTGAAAAAGGCTTTGGCCCGGGCCTGGTTCATATACAAAAGGACGGCTAATCACCGACTACAGGAGTGGAAGAAGGAATCTCAGCTGCCTTACAACGTAGCCCGTTTCATCCTCATGACAAACAGGCTCTCCCTATCGGAACTCGGCCCAGAAAGTGAGATTCTTAAACCAGCCGACGACGAGAAAGGCTTGACCTTATATCAGTTCGTGGTGCTTCACGACACCCCAGAAAGAGAGGCTTACTTTTCTCAGCAGCGAGAAGCCCAAGGCTCCTTCTTTGCTTTCCACGGCAGCAGTGCCGAGAATTGGTACTCCATTCTCAGAAATGGCCTTCGCAGTATGAGCAACACGTCGTACATGTCCACAGGAGCTGCGTACGGGGAAGGGATCTACTTGGCCACGGACCTCGGGACTTCCATGGCGTATGCAAGAGGAGTGGGCTCCTCGTGGCCAAACGGGAGGCTCAAGAGCGGGTTTCAGTGTGTGGCAATCTGTGAAGTGATTAATAACAGCCCGCGCCCGAACGCTGGTTCTCGTAATTTTGTGGATAACATTCTCGTTGTGCCTCGGGAGAAGGAACAGGACGTGTCTATCAGGTACCTGCTGGTGTTCAGGGACAAGCTTTATGGATCAGGGAGTCGACAGATTCACATCAAGGGGCATAAGTTGTTAGGGCAGTCGAAGCTCGACTTGCTGGAGCATTACCAGATGCAGAAGAAGGCCCAGGAGGAAGCCCAAAGGAACCATGAACGTATTCGAATGTCCACTCGCAGCAGGGCCATGACTTTCCGTACCCACCCTCAACAGCAGGCTCCCACAACAAGCTCCAGTACTGTGGCACCGCCCAATTCTTCTTTGAAGAGGGAAGTTCCCGTTGTTGCAGATCCACCACCACCACCACCGAAACCGAAGAGACAGAAAGCTGGAGGGGAGGCCAGCTCCCTGGCCGTTTCAAAGCCCGTGACGACGAACTCCAAGCCCAGTTCAGGTTTGGGTTCCCGGGCAGTGATGCAGGAGTTTCAATCCTTGATGAGGTCCATCAAAAACTCACTTCCCATTGCTTCCTGTATTGAGAACAATGAGCCTGCGCCTGTGCTTTCGGGAACCACCGTCACGCTCCCTGACGAAGAAGGGAACCTCTCTTTATGGCGAATTGCGCTCCACCCATATTTATTGAAGGAAAGCAAGGCGCTGTACAACGACTTCCACGAGCTCCAGAGGCTGAGCAACAACGCGCAGGCGGATCATGTGCCCGTGGTGCTGGAGGTCAAGTTTCCCACCACGTTCCCGTTCGCCCCTCCATTTGTGCGCGTGTTGTCACCCAGGTTTCGGATTCACTCCGGGCATGTCACCATTGGGGGCAGCATTTGCATGGAGCTGCTCACGGCCAGCGGATGGAGCCCGGCGTGCAACTTCGAGAGCTTGCTGGTGCAAGTGGTGATGGCGTTCGTGGAAGGGAACGGCAGGCTAGACCTCAAGAGCTCGCAACAGGGACGAGAGTATAACGAGAGGGAAGCGCAGGAAGCGTTCAAGAGAGCTGCACTGGCGCACGGGTGGAAGACCACGTAGCCACGGTCAAGGGAGGCGGTGCACACGGTGGTGGATTGACAGATACCACAAGTGAATCGAAGTCGCCGACCTGCCCTTGCCCTTGCTCATGGTTGGCAGACCACGGTTGCAGCCACGGTCACGGGAGAAAGGGGCACACGCTGATACCACAACTGAAGCGAAGTGGCTTGCTGACCGATTGCTTTTGTACATTTGTGCAGAAATTCGTCTCTTTTGAACCCTTGAAGGACGGATGCAGCTTTTCAAAATACACTGAAATATCAGCAACCCGCGGATCATGTGGCCTGTACTAATCTGGCTATTGCAATTAGGGTTAGTCACTAGATTTGAGTTTAATTGTGAATCATGTATACTTCCTGGGGAGGTTTTGTAAACCCTGACGCTATTCAATTTTGCGACGGTCCTTGTATATTGAGGAATTGTATTGGGTTCGACTGAAATGACTTGCAGTAGTAGCCACCGAAATATTGAGACATAATTTGTTCACTGGAATAACTGCATTGTCCGAAGTGCCCGCTTTTGTTCAATCAATTGGCTACAGTACATTGTGATTTGTGTATTTGCATGCCTGGATTGCAGTTTGATACAGTTTTCCCGGAATTCGTAGCTTGAGCTACGAGATTTTGGAGCTGACTATGAAATCATACGTTCTTCGGATGTGAAGAACGTGTTCACCGTTAGAATTTGATGCCTGAATTCAAGGCGGAGTGGTATGAGAATGGTGTCTCAGTCTGATCTGATTTGTTGACTATTTGCATGTTTGTATCGTTTAGTTAGACTAGTTCATGTATGTAGCATACTAATTAGGACAGCCGAAGGCACTACTCAGCGCCGGTAGTAGAAAATCAACCTTATTCAGGTAGTAGAAAAAGGAGGTAAATGTCTTGTGAAATGGCAGACAAAATTCATAGCCAGTGATGCCGCAAGAATGTACTTAGAAACTTCTCGTCTGCTGCAAATTTTCAGGTTCCTCTGCGTCGTCATTGGATGGAAAAATGGTTCCTCTGCTTTCCTCTGCGTCGTTCCCCTGTGCGGTTTCCTTGCTCAATCGGATGCCGCAGCTGCGTTGCTGCAGCTGGAGCGCGCTAGAAACAGATTGCCGCGGAGATTTGAGTGAGAGTCCGCGCATCTGCATCAGCTTGAAGGAGGAGATGCCGGAGAAGAAGTCTGCCTCGGAGATGATCGAGGACCCGCGATACTTCTTCGACTTCAGCTAGCCATGTCGTACTCCAATTTCCCCTGCTCCGCCATCAATGCCACCTCCGAGTAATTCAAACAGGTAAAACCAACGGCCACCATAGCCAGATCGTAATTGCAAATCGAAATACAAAAATAGGACCCGCACGTGTTATCTCTTGTGTTTGAGTTTCACAGCATTCGTTCCTGGTCTCACTCTCGTGTTTCCAAAGCAATCGTTCCTAACACAGTTTAGTGCTTTGGTTTCAGGATGTTGGTCACTTTTCTTGCGGTTTCGAACATTTTGAAGCTGGAGAGGAATGGCGCAGACGCGAGTCAATCCTCTTGGCGAGACTAATCGATTTCCGTGGCCCTGCTTTTCTGAAAACCCATGCCAAATAAATGCTCAACCTAAACATGAATCTCAAAAACAATGCCATGCATTTGGCAGTTTCGCATTTTGACAAAATGCAAATGACTTTTTTATTCAATGTAATGCAAATTTCGAGATGCTCAAAGAAAGCCTTCGGCACTTCGGGGTTACTTAACACTGAAAAAGATGTCTTTTCACAAAAACTAGAAAATACTGAGGATTTTTTAATGAAAGGCGAAAAAATCCACTATGTACGTTAAAAATTCTGAAAAATTGATAAGGGTGAACAACATTCTGTTCTGACCACAAGAACATCAAATTTTTGCACAATTTCCTTAAACTTTAGTTATATTTCGGTATTCATTTTCAGAATTATTTTGTCCGATCCGTATCACCGGAAACGATAGTGGTGTACAACATCTCCGCAACCGGATATATATCATCTTTCATCCAAGTTAAGGTAACCCCATTCCAGGGACACCTTTTTCAATTCTTGGAACCACCTATTCAGGATCCAAGCAAGGCTTTAGACCACAGGTACGAATATCGTATTCCTGAACACATGGAATGGTAGCAAAACAGGTCATCAAAATAGAATCATCAACACTCCGTTACTGCAAGTAACGGAGAACAGTGCAAGCAACATGTCAATTACTGAACAGCGCAAGCAACGTGTCAATATTAACAAACTGAAATAGTAGCATATAGAATCCCGGATGGAGAAAAAAACACGGAAACACGGAAGGACCAGAAAGCATACTGCGCAACAGGAAAAATAAGAAAAAATACACGCAGCTTCAGATATTGCCATTCAGCACGGCCGTAGCCTCAAATGGTACGGACGAATAGAATCATCACGAGCTAGTGTAACATACACTGAAACATCAGAAAGTACCTTCAGATCTAAGAGGGTGTACTCCTCTAAATCACCGCAATGAGAAGTCTGCTTGAACAGTAACCCTAGCGTCATCAACACAGCTGCGCACCGCTAGAGATGAAACAGCAAGTTCATACAAAAAAGAAACTACACCTTAGGCTTCAGATATTGCCATTCAGCACGGCCTTAGCCTCAAATGGTACGGACAAATTAAATCATCAACAGCCACGGGTACAACTATCGCATCACCAGCAAACAAATGACCCAAAAAACGTTACCACACCAAACCCTACACACTGGCAATATCTCCAACCGCAAGAAGCCCGAACAGAGAAGACACTTTTCACTACTGGATGGTGGTGTTCAAGAACACCGTAAAGAAAAAGTATAAGGCCAGCTGCAGCGCCGCACTCTAGCCCCCAAACCCGTAAAGGGTGCGCCCCTGGCGCTTCAGAGCATACACCACATCCATGGCCGTGACAGTCTTGCGCCGCGCATGCTCCGTGTACGTAACGGCATCGCGAATGACATTCTCCAGAAAGATCTTCAACACGCCGCGAGTCTCCTCGTAAATCAAACCGCTGATACGCTTCACTCCCCCACGACGAGCGAGACGGCGGATAGCGGGCTTGGTGATGCCCTGGATGTTATCGCGCAGCACCTTGCGATGCCGCTTAGCACCACCCTTGCCGAGGCCCTTGCCTCCCTTTCCGCGTCCGGACATGGCAAAAGCTGTGGAAATGACGAGTACGAAAAGAGCAAATCTTGAAACAAAGAGCGCGAAGGAAATGAAACACAAAGGCGAGTGAGGAGAGACGGGGAGAAGGAGAAAGTATATGGGCGCGAGAGGGAAAGGGGAAAGGCGGGAATGGTAACCCTAATATCTGGTCGATGAATGGCGATGAACTGTTGGTTCATCGTACGATGTGGATGTTTACATCCAGTTTGTTTCTCTACTATAAATCAATGTTGGTAACTCACACCATCACATCACTTAAGGTCCAAACTTTCAAGAAATTTGAAGATGTGTGTAAACCCCTAAAGCACTTAATCCATTGTGAAATAGTCAAACATCATATCTAAGTTAAATTTAGCTTTTTAAATTGTGTTCAAACAACAATCTTGTGTTTTTAATATATGAAATTGTGAATTATATATCACTATGAAAAATCCCAATTTTGTTTCATAAAAAATTGTAATTGTTATCATTTTTGTTGCAAAAATTGAACATAAATAAGTAAAAATAGCAAAAATACAATTCAATTTATCTGAAATGTTCTCAAGAAATACAAGTAGCAATGGAGATCAATGAAACAAAATTTCAATTGGTTCTTTTATTTTTTACACCCAAAACAACCACAACAAAGACCTTGAAGTCAAATTCAACTATTAAACCAAATTTATTCTTTTATTTAGTTGAAGTATAAAATTTTAATATTTTTACTAGTTGAAAACTATATTTTCTATTTACATTGTTTTTTTCAATAAATTTGATGGAAAAATCAAATTATTGTGATTTTTTAAAGCTAAAAGAAAAAATGAAATTATATTAATTAGAAAGTATATTAGACTAATCTATAATTTTTACCTTTAAATGAAAGGATAGAATAAGAAACATAATTGTATGATTTAAATTTCAAATCCATTTTAAAATATATGAATATGAATGAAAATTACACCAAACCTTGTAATTTGGATTCTAATACATGGAGCTTTCAATTTCAATAACTCTTCCAATTTTTGACATTTTTGACATTTTTCAAATGGAGTAGAAACAAGACCTATCAAGCTTCATTTTCTTAGTTTATATCAAATTCTGAAAATAGTTATTTTGAAAGTTACAATTAGGCTTTTGGATGTACAGACCTTAAAGGTTTCTTTAGTGACTTTTAAAGTGATTAGTGACTTTTAATTATTAACTTCACTTTAAAGTGATTAGTGACTTTTAAAGTGAAGTTGCAAATTATTAATCATAGATAATATCATTACATAGTCATAGATAACATCATAGTTGAATCCTCCATCGAATTAAGCAATATTTATTAGTTAGTAGTGGCTTTTTTAAAAGTGAAGTTGATTATTATTATCCATAGATAATATCATTGCACTATCATAAATAATATCATAGTTGAACTCACCAATATTTTTTTAGTTAGTTTTGAAATAAAAATTTCAAAACAAAATTTTTAAATGTTGTTTAAATTGAATGCTATTAGCTTTCATGCCTCTTTGGGGGTGCTATGAATTCAATATGTAAAATTATGAATACATTGAATTTTTTTAAATTATTTCATTTATTCTAATGATGACCTAGATGTTGAAACTAATTTACCTAATATTTGATGGTATATATTTCTATATTGACAAATTTATGATATAACAAGTATGAAGAGTCACTTAAAAACAACTTCAATTGGCTATGGATTCATGATGCCAAACAACTAAAATGATGCCATGAAACCATGTCATGGCTATGGAATCATGATGCCACACAACTAAAGCTATGAAATGAAGCTAGAAGAATGCAATTGCAACTATTGTTTTGTATAATTTGTGTATACCTTCACTTACAATTATAATATTTTAACAAAAATATAATTTTGACCTTTGAAAGTTGAAAGTTGAAGAGTTATTTTAGGCCCAAAATCATTTTTATTTATAATATTTTAAATTATTGCCTACCATAAAATAAAAATATTTTATTTACTAGAATTGAAGTAACCACTAACTAGAAAATTTCAATATCTTTAGAAATTGCCTTGGATATTCACTACAAAAAACATATTAACATGACCAACTATCTTCAATATCACATGTTTAGGCTTTAATAGTATGGAATAAACTTCAATAGGTTTAAGAAATTAAGTTGATGAGTTTCTTTGAGTTGTGTCCCGTATTAAACCATTTGTGCAATTTTCAATTCATTTTTAGTTTAACATGTAATCCACCTTGCATATTGTACTCCATTCTCAAGAACTTGCAATTTATTTTTTTGAAAATTGTGAAAAATGAGTTTAAAAGTGTATCCATTATGTTATTTTTCCAAGAAGATTCTATGATTGTTTGTAGATCAAGATGCTCTATTTTAAAATGAAATTATTAAATAGTTTTATATATAGACAAAATATTAACCAACCAAAAATAAAAAATAAAAAAAATCTATTTTCAGTTTCTGTAATTCTTTTGAATTAGTAGAGCTTGACTATTTTGAGCTTTGTGTGTTACAAAATTTGCTTACATGCATCGATTTAAATAAATATTATATTCCTTAAAAGCTAATATATTTTTTTATCTTAAAGAAATTCAAAAAATATATTTTAAGAATTGAGATATTAGGAATTGAATTGAACCTCTAATTATCAACCAAGGAGACACTTTGAACTTTAGGGGTCATGGAATTAATTATAATAGAATGAACCAAAGGTTTTTAAACAAACATCAATTCATCTTGTGAAATAAAATAAATAAATGAATTTTTTAAGTAAATTTACTATGATGCTTGCATTGAAATGAAAATTGGAAGAATCTTATTATGACTTTAGTAAGAACTAGGGGTTGGCGCTTGCTATGCTACGCATTCATCATTAGAATTTCATTAGAATTTTTATGTATTAGATAGAATGCAGAGCAAGAATTTCAATAAATATTTAGATAAAAATTACTAAAATGTTCATATAATTTTTTTAATAAATAAGCATATATTGAAATAAACTATAGAAATTTAATGAATGATGAATGAAATTCATGCAATGATGAATATGATAAAAGATACACATACATTAGAATGCATTAGAAATTTGACTCAATTGTTATAAACAATGGCAACCCAAATAGAAGAATTTAAAGGAAAAACTTGTAAATCTCAAAAGCTTCGTGAACAATTTAATTCAAAGTTCACAAAAGCACAAAATCATAGAAATGCAAAAAATGTATAAAGGCAAGAAAAGCAATGGAATTGCTACCTTTATAATATCACCATATTGATCATTTTTAATATCACCTCAAATGCAAGGACTATATTATTTCTATAATATCACCTTTTGAAAAAAGTGATATTACAGAGGTGATTGTGAATTGCTACTCTACTTTAGTAATATCACATTCAGTGAAAATATGATTTCTATGTATGCATGATTTGAAATATGTTTATAAAGTAATTAAAATAATTATATTAAAGACTTATTGAAATCATTATCATGCATTATATTCAAATATATCAAATTTTTACTAATATGTAATACAATGAATGCGTAGCAAAGCAAGCACGAGCCCCTGGTATTAATGGTAACGTTTGTGATGTTACAAAGGGACTTAGGATTTTAGTAGTATGATTACCTTTTGAATGCTTTTGTTTGGAATGTAAAAAAAACAAATTTACACTTGATACAAAGTTTTGTTGGAAATGGAAAATTTAATCTTCAATGATAATTATTTCCAATAGAAATAACTTTAACCATATCAGCATGTGGTCAACTTACTTTCATGACCATTATGACTTTTACTTCATATTTTGTTTGAGTTCATTTTCACTACATGCTTGTTCTCTATAGGAAAGCAATTATTATTGGATTTCCAAATTTGTGCAATGGCCTAATTTCAATTGTCAAGATCTTATAAGCCAAAAATAAGGCTCCAAAATTTTCAATCTCTAATGGGCATCTTTGTCTCACTCATAGCACGTAGAACAACAAAGCCTTAGTTTATTAAGGTTATTTTTATGAGTTCAATTTTGAATTGGAAAAGCTAATTTTTAAAATAAAATACAAGTTCATTCTTTAAACCATAGAACATTTGCAAAGAAGAGTTTTGAAGATTAAAATACATGACACTTCATAGGCCCTACAATAATAATGAGACTAGAAGAATGATACTAGTCTGAAAGGTAATTTAATATATTTCTTGCATAAATTACAAAGATCTTTTAAAAAAATTCCAAACTATCATAAAACCCCTATTTATTGATTATTAATAGATTTATTGTTTTGTCTTTCAATTTTTAGGAACACTCTAAAATTCATTGTGCTAATGCCTAAATAGTTTCAAAATTAATATTGTAAATACATCAATATAGTCCAAATTTGCATTCATAGAATTTTAGTATTGATTGATATAGGACTAATATTGCATTTATTTCAAAAATAATAATTTTTCAAATATTAATACTTTAAAAAATATTGTGATTTTTGTATAATTTTGACTATTTTGATAATAGTAAATTAATACCATATGTTAGGGTCAAATTTGTTAGGTCCCATACAAAATCATTTCTATTTTGGTTGAGGTTTTTTCATTAACTCAATTTAGAATTATTAAAAGTTTATTTTATAGGGTTCAAAATATTTTGTGATTTTTCACAAGATTCAAAATATTCTATGACCTTTAGTAGTATTCACAAGTGATAGTTAGGACCGAGGTTATGACTTTATTGATATTATTGATATTAAGGGCTCTATGACCTTTAATAGTATTTACAGCTCATATTTAAGGCTTTATTGGTACTCAACATCACAAAGTTAAACCCTACGGTTTGTCAATAGTTATCATGTGATTATTGTTGTTTTATGGGTTTAGACGTTAATTACAATCATCGCATCATTACAATGCATTACTTCTGACCCTAATGTAGAGTAATTCAAAACAAAGTGGTAGCAAAGTTAGATGACCTTAGGTCCCCAATGATGTGCAGTGAGTTTCTAGCAATGCTAGGTTGCAGAAGTAGTTGGATATGGCACTCGGATTGAAGGAGGCCCCATCAATGTGGAGTGTCAGGAGTTGTTTCAAAGTGCTCAGAAATTGCGACATCAAGGTGTTTCCATATAGTAGGAGGCATGGTCTTGAGGTTTTAGTTTGGGACTAGCGGTTGGCGCTTACTATGCTACGCATTCATCATTAGAAATTTATAAGAATTTTTATGTATTAGATAGAATGCAGAATAAAAAATTCAATAAATCTTCAAATAAAAATGACTAAAATCTTTGTATAATTTTTTTATAAGTAAGCATATATTGAAATGTACAATAAAAATTTATTGAATGATGAATGAAACATATGCAATGGTCAATACTATAAACAAACACATACATTAAAATGCATTAGAAATTTGATTCCATTGTTACAAAAATTAGCAACCCAAATTGAAGGATTGAAAAGAAAAACTTATAAATCTCAAAAACTTTGTGAACAACTTAATTGTTGTGGAATCCAAAATCGCTTCAATTCAATAAATTTCTCAAAATCATTTGGTAGTAGCAATAAAAAATTGAAATCATGAAAGCTCAAAGCTCACAAAAGCACAAAATCATAGAAGTGCAAAGAAGTGTAAAGCCAAGAGAAGCAATGGATTTGCTACCTCTATAATATCATTCTATGGATCTTCTTTAATATCACCTTAATTGCAACAACTATATTATTTCTATAATATCGCCCTTTGTAAAAAGTGATTGCAAACTGCTACTCTATTTCTGTAATATCACATTGTGTGAAAATATGATTTCTATGTATGCATGATTGAAAATACTTTTACAAAATATTTAAAATAATTATTTTAAAGACTTATTGAAATCATTATCATGCATTCTATTCAAATGTATCAAAATTTTACTAATATATAATACAATGAATGCGTAGCATAGCAAGTACGAGCCCTTAATATTAATGGTAACATTTGTGATATTACAGAGGGAGTTATGATTTTAGTAGTATGATAGTATTTGCCTCGAGGCCAAAGGTAGGAACCTAAGGTTGAGGGCAAGTACTGTTCCAAGCTGAAACGCCTGTGGGATCATGTCTCTCGCTACGTTAAGCACTTTAAGTCATACCAACTTTGGAGGGTGCACTTAGTTCTACTATAACAAACCACATGTGAACAAGTGGTTTCTAATAACTGTAATTTTAACTTCAAATTTTGAGCATTGTTTACTAATGACTATAGGATTTTACTTCCAAAATTTCAAACTCAAATAAAATATGGAATGATTTCTAAAAGAGGTTAAAAATGCACTGAAATGGCATGTTTTTTTTCACTCAAATATTTTTAAAGAACACATTTAGATAACCATTGCATCAATATTCAACTCAAAATGAGCTTTCAATAGAGAGTTATTTTTAGAAATCTTTTGTTCATTTTTTTTTCTTATATAATATAGGGGTGTGAAAGTTATTTTTCAATTCTACAATGTATCTTTTTACTAAAAAAATTTATAACTAATTATTATTAACAAATCAAAATATCAATAATTCAAAATATAAACGTTCAAAATAGAAAAATCTATTCATATTTTTTCATTTAATTTTATTCAAAATTCAAAAAATATATTCAAAGTTTTGTTTGCACATGATTTTTAATGAACACTCTAAGTGACCCCCTAGATAACAACTAACTCTTAAGTGTAATCTTGTGAATTAGAGTTAAATGAATCAAATGGCCCCACTACTCGGAAAAAAATTCATTGTGCCACTGACTGGTTGTAGTGCTTGGCACTGTAACTATTGCCAGATACTATTACGGATGCATTATGCTCCATAATGGAGTTTTTTTTATAGGACAACTCCTTAGAGTGCTTAACGAAGAGCTAGAGAACATGGAAGTTGCACAAAGTTGCGTAGAGACAGCCATGAGTTGATTTCTTAAAATGATAACCACCTATATGTTTATCCCACTTTCCAATTATCAACAATTGATTCTAAAGGTATGTTTGCATTTGCTATTAAAAGTGTTGTTAATGAGAGTCTTAGGAACAAATTTAGACCTACTTTGGACCAGATTCATAGTCCAAACACCACCTTTAACACCAAGTGCAAACATACCTTAAGTATGCTTGAAGAGTAAGACTTCAATCTTGCACCTAGCTTGAGGATAAGTTAGAGCACTTGAATCTCATCATATACATGTTTTGTAAATCACATTTGTCATAGGCAATTGCAAGCATTATAAGTTCTATTCTTCCTTTAAGCTATTAATTCAGACACTACCACCTGTAATGGTATGATGGTTTAACTAATTATAACAAGTTATTTAACAAATTGCAAAATGAGTTACAACTCCAATTATAACAATTGACGCCCTCCTTCCATGTGACAAACCCTCTGATGGGGTCTTGGAGCTCCTACTTGAATGCTAAGAGCACTCAAATGCTAAGACATAGACACAAGGAAGGAAAGAAAGGTCATATTCGTTAAATTGAGGCTTTTTGCAAATTTTGAGACAGAATGCTAGATATTATAAATTCATTTACGAAAATAATAATTGAAATCAAAAATAAATAATGCTCAAATAGTGATTCTAAAATGAAATTCTAAAAGTTGGTGTTGTTACCTATTTTTATCTTCGACTCAAAGATAAAAATGAGACTGCAAAAAGTCTCAATATAATGAATATGCCTTAAGGTAGCAAGCTTTACCCGATGCAACACTGGGCAAAGTATATTACATTTCCCACATTTTATTGTTCATGAAAGGGGAACATGAGTTCACCATGTGATAAAGTGCAAATTCAACAAACACCTAATACATGAACAAGCAAAGTCTAGTATCTTTCCCACATGTTAATACATTTCCAAAAAAAATTGATTTTACCATGTGATCCTTTATTGAGGGCATTATCCCATAAGCATTGTCTTTGGTGAGACTCCCATCAAGTATAATAGACAAGTCTCTCCCACACACCCTCATAGCCTATTCTTCAATTGTGTAAGATAAAAAATATGAATAGATTTGCACAATTTATGATATGTTTATGTATTGCACAAGACTATATAATATAATGTACCATGTAATGTATATTGTACTATATTATAGAGTATATAGTAATGTATACAAAAATTGATATTCTCACCTTCTTTACCCCATTACTATGAGGCAATTATTCCATTACTAGAATGCCTTGAAGTAATGGTCAAATTTACACCATTATCATGAGGTAATGGTCAAATTTTTACCTCCACGCAGTTCTCTGGTTTGTTATTCAGGGAAAGAGCAGGGAGACGTTTCATTAAATCCCATGAAGGATTCGACTAAACCTTAGTTTTCTGTGAGAGCGCCTGCGCATCCTTTCCATAGCGAGCTGCCTCACCGCTACAACACAGCCCGCGAAGGATGGTGACCATTGACCAACAACACCTCCAGGCCCTTGAATTGGCTGCTGGATCAGTCGTCATCCACTGTGCTCTTGGATCAGTGTTGCCGCTCTGTCACGTTAGTCAACACAAACATCACTGAATTCCAAGACATGGTTTCTATGGCTCAATCTAGAATTTAATGTAGATGCTAGCTCGCTCAGGAATGCTTCAATACGTACTCCAAAGCGACGAGATTCTACTCGCTTGCAAATGCACTGGCCTAAACGTCCACTTTCCTGGAAGATAAGAATGTAGCACACCTCGATCCCTCGCAAGTAATGGACATTCGTCAAACTAAGAGTGAACAAATCGGCAAATTTTCGCTTAAAATTGGAAATTTTAGTAGAACTGTACTAAACTTAAATCTACGTCTGTCTATGAAGCTGGGAGCAATGAATGTGCAAACTGTAACTTAAAAGAGATTTTTCACTACGGGATTTATCGCGCACTGTCTCTCCCCACAGATGCAAGACCACCTTCGAACATTACAACTAAGCTTATTGAAGTAATATTCAGAACACACACTATTCAGAATAGAGTTTTCAAACAGGAAACAGAGGGATCTACAATCTTGCAGGCCTACAAATTAAACTAAATTGGAAAAACTGCACTTGGCGCGCCAGTAGTAACACTCATTGTGTATAGGGCACCATTGATAACAACATGAAACAAAAAGTGTCACAAGCAGACCTGCGAGAGGGATTCGATGGTGTGAAGACCCGGCATTTCGTCTGTCGGAGGCTCCATGCATGAGGTTGAAGTTGATCAAGCTGTCTGGAAATTTTCAGTAATAAATGAAATATCATGTGAGTTTTCTGACATGTTTCGGATAAAATGTCAGAAATGTCATAAAATGTCAGCTCTTTTGGATTTAGTTTACTTGTGTTTTGGCTCTGACTCCAAGGAAAATTCTTGAACAAATTCCCAGAGAATCAGGAACTGTTTAGATTTAAAGAAGGAAATGAATGGGAAAATGGGGTTGGAATACTGCCATTTTAACAAAACTCCCCATGAATTTGGTAATTAATTCTTACACGAAACAGAAACCAAACAAGGACATCAACAAGTACTACTGTAGTGCAGGGGGAGTGCAGTATATATACAGACCAAAGGGTGTACTTTCACCGTGATTTTGTTTAGCAGAGACAGAGCAGCAAGCTTTAGAATTAGCAGCTTCCTAGAGGTGCTTAAGTAACATAGTACTTTCCTCTATTGACACCCTTCAGTTTGAGCTTGACATCACAACTTGCAAGCACACAATGCAGATGATATCTTGAAAATATGTACTAACAAACTGAAGGCTGAGCATAACTTAATCAGACTCTTGTTTCGGAAAAGAAATACCTTTGAAACTCATGCATTGTGATAAAAATTTGATCGCGACAGTGTATTGGCTCTTGTCCCCGGCCATGCAGAGGGATCTCTTCACAACTCTATTCATCTTCCCAGCGTCGTGAACACGCCTACATACGTTTCAAGTGACGCAAACAGTATCCGCAAATAATAACATCCTTGTTCAATCAGCAAACAGTCTCTAACTTGTTGCAACAAAGGACCGGAATGAAATGGTTTTGACTGAGGCAGTGTAAGGTACAGACCTGAAAATATAAGGTATGGTCCGTTCAAACTTATCCAAAAAAACATTCAAATCCGTTCAAGATTTTAACAAAATCAGTGCATTAATGTCAAAATGAGTAATGTGCCAATCTTTGATTGGTGGGAACTTAAGTGTCAATAGATACACAAAAAGATGGTTATGGGGGTGTTCATGGGACATTTATGACTCCACTCTATGGGGTATAATTCCACTTGGATTTGATCCGTGAAACAAGCACACACACCATTGAAAATTATGTGCCCTTTTTGGAATTGGCCCCAAGATATTCAAATTTCAAACCAAGGTGGTAATAGGCTTGTCTACTTTAATCTGAAAGCAAACTTCAAACTATAATGAAGGAGCATTGGGAGCACAAAAGAGTTACCCAGTCAAGATGATGGGCAAGGTTGTCTAACAATTTGGTAAGCACATTGTTTGATGTGGAAAGGCTCTTTTGTTGATAGTAAGCTTAATATCAAAGATATTTGTACCATCAAATGTGGTTGGATTCTAGTAACTTCAAAAGGGGTGATACTACTAGAGCAATCCCACTACTATACGCTACAATTGACCTGTAAAGGCTTTGTACCATTAATCTTTTATAATAGAGGGATGCCCTGCATTGGTTTTATAATTATACTTTTCTTAAAACTTTAATAATTTGGGTTTTGGTGTGAATAGTTGTAGGAAAGTTGTTTCAATTCAGTTTTGATAGGGAAATTAAACTTAATTTTTATTTTAAAGTAAAAGAGGACTAATAGTCAAATAAGAAAAGTGGATAAATGAATAATTGGACATAATATCGGGAAAGACAACTTCATCAAGATTTGAAGAATCATCTTGAAGTTGGGGTATAAGTCCATTTGGCTTTCAGTTTTTAGAGAGAGTTTGTAGTGATGATGTGACTCCCTCGTTTTATATGTACTTGAGTTTTCTTTCAATAGAATTTTTTTTGTGAAAATTGATCCACACTTGTGTATGATTTGATTTAGCTAGTGATTGGCTTTATAATTTGTATTTTATTCATTCTATTTCCTATTCCATTACAAAATTCTTAGTGAATGAACCTTTGCTACTATATTACAATAAAAATGATCATCCCATTAGGGTTGGAACTTTTTGGTACAACAGGTTTGCTTGTGTAAATTGCTTGACTGCCACAATTGACCTCTAAAGGTTCTGTACCATTGACTTCTATGATAAATGAATGCCCTCCAATGAATTGCTTGAGCGTATTGTTGTTGGAGTGCTCTAAGAGTCTATACGTTGAGGTGGCTACATGATTCACTTGTTGCACTCCAACAAAGTCTCTTCCAACAAAGTCTCTTCTTGAGGTTTGTATGACTTCCTACAATTAATTGCTCAATCAAACCTCCAAAAAGTTTGATTTGAGTACAATACAATTTCTAGCAATTCACAGCAAAATTTGCAACAAAGTTTATATAGGCTTATAGTGAGATCTTGGTTGATATTTGTTGATATCTAGTGACATTCAACCCAAAGAAGAATGGGTGTGTCCAAATGTATAATTTAGACTAAATTTAGCTAAATTGGGGGATTCTAGAACCAATAAAATCTATCATTGACCTAGATTACAACTAAAGAGCAAAAAAATGAATGGTATGTTGATCATAAACGTACTCCTTAAAGTGCAAGCATAGTTCAAAATTTTAAAATTGTGAAGATGTATTATAAATTGCAACTTGGAAAAAGAATTTAATGATTACTTTTAAATACTAGTTGTAAAATATGATTCATAGCTCATATTCATATAGTTAAATCAACTAGTACACAAACCAATTTTTTTCAATAAAATATGAAGCTTGAAAATGAAAATTCTTTATAAAATTGATTGTAGATAGAATATTTTTAATTTTCACAAGAATTTTTTCTTCAAATTCAAAATATTAAAGTTTTAATGATAGTGATTTTTGAAGATTTTAATATTTTTATTCAAGTCATTTAAAAAGGATCATTTTTTGAAAAAAAAATTACTTTTTGAGGCTATAGCTACCAATACCTATTGATTAATATTATATTAGTAAAGTAAAGTCTTTAGAATTTGTAACATACAAATGTTAAATAACTAACACTAGAATCTTTTAAATGATTGATGAATGAAAAATAAATTTTTGTGTGCTTGGGATATGTTTGTCTTTATTTGTTGTTCAAAACTTAAACACCTGGTCCTTAAAAATTAACACCGAATTAGAGTAAAAGACCTCAAAATAAGAGACAAGTAGTGTAGTGGCTTGGGTGTAACTTATAAGCCACCATGTTCTATAGTGCTTTCTACATATGCCTGTGTTTATTGAAATCTGAGTTGGCATGTTACCACTAATCAAAATTCACTATAAGAAACCAAAATTTATTGATGTCAAAAGGAACGGATTTTAGGTGATATTGAAAAAAACAAACCCATGTTTTTATGTCAACAATGATGTCCAATATAACATCAATGGATATCGTTGTTGACATAAAAACATGGTTTTTTTTTTGATGTCACCTAAAATCCGTTCCTTTTGATGTCAATCCGTCACTTAAAACAAGGTTTTCTTATAGTGATTGCTTGTCTTATTTTGACTACTAAGTCTTCTTATAGAATTGGTCATAACTTGTCGTAACAAAAAATAATTTGAACCCCTTGATGGAGCAAGACATGATTTCTACAAGTGTATCCAAACCATAGGAAGATTCAAAGTAGCAAACTCATGTTAAATTTTTTCTCCTCTTATCCTAGTTCATTTTCTAAATTCTACCACATTTATATGTCCTTGTTTTGCTTCTTGGTAACAAGGCAAAAAATAGGACTCAAAGGATTCATGATAGGAAAAAAAATGAACTGAAGATGGGTTAAAATTGCCACCTGCCAATATACCAATTGGACCGCACTGTGCACACTTGCCATAGGTTCACAATAATAGAGTTGAAATTTTATTATTTATAGAATTTTTGAAATATCTTTGCTTTTCTCTCTATTGACCTCAAAACTTTGCAACTTTTTTTTTATAATTAGCATTCACATGTATCTCGCAAGGGGTATGCTCACAAACTAATGTCGTTGGATTTGTGAAGAGGGATTATTTGTTATCAATGCTTCATTTAAAAAATATATAGTATTCAAGGTTTCATTTGGGGCAAAAATATAATTCTCCCTCATAGGACGACGTGAATCTTTATTCAGTATGCATGGATATTCTCTATATCAAAGCAATCAAAGGCTTGTGGAAATCATTGTCATCTAGTTTTTTTTATTGTGGGCATAGTATGGATTCTTCAAACTATCTACAAATAATCAAATAAAGGCTTGTAAAGGAGTAAGTGTCGTTCCTTCCACTTAAGCTTTGGTATCAATTTGGACATATCATTGCAATTTCTTGATGCCTTTGTAAATATATTGTTTGCTTGCTTTGTAATCTCTTTAATATGAATCAATAAGAATATTCATTTTCAAAAGCATATATTTTCTTGTACTAATACTATTTTCTTCTTTGGACTATAGACAATATTACTGAGTGCATTTGTTCTAAATTTATAATGGAGTAATTTTTTCATTAACTTAGAAAATGCTATAGTTGTTTAAATTTATCTTTTTTGTATATTTTAACAACATCAATTACATGTAAAAATAAAAATATAGTACAATAGAAAAAAATTTAATTTATTTGCATGACAAGTATTTGTGGTTCCCAATTCTTAGTATTCCAATCAATTTTTAATTTATTATTCTATACATCAAATGTAAACTTTGGTTATATTGTACAATATGTTGTTGTATTAATAGATTTATACAAAAAAGTTGAAAATTTATGTACTTAATACCCTCCAACTTGTATAAGTTTCTTGCTAATTCATAGAATTTTATTGTTGAAATATAATATTATTGTTATATAGATGAAATTTTGCTTCTAAATAAAGTTTTGAAAATAAAATTTCATTATCAAATTTGGTGTTTTATTTTTCTAAATCAATCTTTACAATTTAACATTCTTAAAGCATTATTTCCATCTTATAAATACACCAAAATTATTATTCTCACTTGCTTAGTTATGTCATTATCCACTATTTTGTATATAGAGAATACATAGTTTAAAAAGAATTGGAGAAGAACAATTTGTAATTAATAGCCCTTACTACAAAAAATCAATTTTGTTTCATGCTTGGGTCGCAAATTTAGAGACCTCTCGAATGAGTTAAAGGCACATTTACACCAAGGGAGTGTGTCAATATTCCAAAATTGAGAAGAATTAAATATTAATTATACTATAATGAAAAATAAAAAATTGAATGAAAAATAGTGTGGATATTTTGACCTCCTCTAATGGTAAGGTTATTATATCCATAGGAAATTCTAAAGTATTTTTTTCTCTTGTATGAACGTGTCCTTGAACAATTTTGAGAAGCATATATGTTATAAAGGGGAAGTAGTGTAGAATATATAGGATTGATTATTTCTATTTAAAAAACTAAAATAAATGATGGAAGTTCGTTCTCTCTTTTCTCCATGGGGTTGACATAAAAATTGATGGATGGATAAGGTAATCTAAGAATAGAAACTCATTATGAGAAATACATGCCAAGGCATGGGAGTGGCAAGGGATGTTATTTCTTATAATGAGATTTTCCTTTAACATTACCTCAATGCTGAATCTTGAACAATGTCATGGAAAGTAGCAAGCACTACCATACACATCTATTACAACTCCAAATTGAATAACAATGGTCAATCAAGGGTCTAAAAATGGACAATATAATGCTAAAGTAGTCCTATAAATGGGCTCTGTTAAGTTTATGTGATTAGATGGTCCAATAGGATTATAGGCACAAAATAAACTTAATCGTGAAGCAAATGAAGTAATGCCTCAAGCACTCAATCCCAGTAATTTGCCTCTTTTCATTAGATGAGATTTACCTACTCAAAATATGTTTAAAATATTAATTTGAACTACAAAAATTTGATTTTCAAGATAATCAAGACCCAACAAAGCTAAAACAATTTAATAAGAAGAACCATGCTTGACCTTGAAAGTTCCTTTGCTCAAAAATAAGAAAATACTCTTAAAATTGTACAAAAACAACACCTTGGACAAAAAAGAGTTGTAAATACAATTGTATGTATTTTGAGGAATTTTTAAATTTTAACTATAGGATCTCATTCTTAGCTTGTACTATGATGACATGTTAAAAATTTAGGGCTTTAAGGCATTTGTTGGCACGTGAAAGGAGGTTTCAATGCAGTAAATAGATTGACATTTGGATATACCTTAAGCAAAAGTTACAAAGGTCTAGTGAAATTTTTTTATGGTAATAAATGTTCTGAAATTGTTTCTTCAACATATGTACATCTTGATTTTGGAGGTGTACACAGAATAACGACGACGTTTTTTTTACACAGGGTGTGATTTGGGGTGTACCCACCTTAGTGTCGAATTATTTTGCTTGTTGCATCACCCCGTCTGCTCCATTGCTGCAACCCTGGCTGTTTTTCCAGTTCTGATTTGCGGCTACCAGTCAATCCCATTCCAGAGACTTGTCAAGGTCATTGCCGGAAACTACACTGCAGCTCACAACTTTTCCAAATGTCTCATACCTCGGATGGATTCTAATGATGGTACCCTATGGAGCCAACTGCGCAGATTGACTTCACTACTTATTTTTGATGCACGTCGATTATAATTCATTCTCCTTGACGGAGCCAACTTCACAGATTGACTTCAACTTATTGATGCAGTTCGATTAACTTACAATTCGTTTTCACCAACTTCGCTGAACCACTAATCCAGTGTGTGAATGACGTACAAGTGGCTAACCTATAGATAACTTACAAGAGGCTCAGTCTGACCCTTGTTGTGCAGCACACTGTCACACTGACTTGCTGCTTTCCCAGGAAGGATCTAAGCTATGATCCATTACCATATCAACACTGTCTAAAGGTGGGCACCCCGGCCCCGAAACGCCACATATAATTTGCTCCTGTGCTCTCAAGGTCGTTGCTAGCAAAGTCGCTGCAGCTCACAACTTTTACAAATGAGTCCCATACCTCGGATAGATTCGATCTGATGATGGGTACCCTACGGAGCCAACTTCCGGCAGATTGACTTCAACTTATTACTGATGGAGTTCTATTATAATTCGATTTCCTCCCCTTGGCTGAACCTACGGAGCCAATTGCATGCGCAGATTGACTTTAACTTATTGATGCTGTTCGATTACAATTCGTTTAAGTTTCCTCTCTTTGGCTGAACCTACGGAGCCAACTTTCCGGCAGCTAGATTGACTTCAACTTGTTATATATTGATGCAGTTCGATTATAATTCGTTTTCCTCTAGATCTCCTTAGCTGAACCTACTCGCGGAGCCAACTACGCAGATTGGCTTCAACTTATACAGGATACAGCTCGATTATTCTTCGTTTTCCACCCTTTGGCTGAACCTACGGAGCCAACTTCCGGCAGCTAGATTGATTTCAACTTATTACTGATGCGCGCGGTTCGATTATTCTTCGTTTTCCTCTCCTTCGCTGAACCTACGGAGCCAACTGCGCAGATTGACTTCAATTCAACTTACAGTATTATTGATGCAGGTCGATTACACATCCTTTTCTTTTTCGCTGAACCAAACATCCAGTGGGTGAGTGACGTACAAGCAGCTACCCATGTACATTAACTTACAAGAGGCTCAGTCTGACCGTTGTGGTGCAGCAAGACTGTCACACTGACTTGTTGCTTTTCGCGGAAGGATCTACACCAGCGTGTTTTTTTTTGCGATATGTCGCCAGTTCTGACAGAAAGAAACGAATACCCTGATGTCCCTCCAAATATAATGCAATGGCATGTTGCCAGGAACACAAGTTCTACGCTTAAAAGTGATGATCTACACAAGAAGACTGGCAGGGCGTTACCCCAGGTATTATATTTGAACATGAACCTTTACCCCCCAAACTTTCTTAAAACAAAAAGCTTGGGGATAAAGTTTCATGTTCAAATATAACACCCCGAGGTAACGTCCTATTGTTCTCCTTGTGCTAAGCTATGATCATCCGCTACCATATCAACAATATCTAAGGTGGGCATCCAAAAACATCACATTTTGCTACTATGTTTTCTTGTTGACAAATAAAAGGAGATTCCAACACACCAAAGAATGTAACATTTGGATATAGTATGCAAAAGTTATAAAGAATTAAAGTTTTTTTGGAAGAGGTTCAAGAATTATTCTTCCTCATAAGTACATATTGATTTTGGAGATGTATCTAAAATGGATTATTGGTGCATTTTTGGGTGCCCACTTTAAATAATTGACATCTAAAAAAACTATATGCTACAAATGGTTGGGACTATAGATTGTCAAGTGAAGGATAATAGATATTCATCCCTTGGTCAAATTTATCACTATACTATCAAAGAATGGTTGGGACTATAGATTGTCAAGTGAAGGAAGCCATTGGAGAAGTTAGAGTCATTAAACAAGATCTCCCACATTGTTAATCCTTAAATTCTTTTCAACATGTTGACTTATTGGGCTTATTTCATGGTAGTTAATTTCACCTTTCTAGCTAGCAATTATAGGTACTCTACTCAAAATGAATTGTGGAAGAAATATCTCTCTAATTTTTTAGTCAAAGTGTTGTACTTCCACTTCCATCATACATTTGGTCTTTTTCAAATTGCAAAGAAATACAAATTATTCATATAATATCCAAATTCCAAGGCTCTAAGCAATTTTTGAATAATCACAATAAGTGGTGATAATAGATATTCATCCCTTGGTCAAACTTCTTTACATTCTATATCAACACAAATCCTTGTCCCCTCCCCCCCCCAAAAGGAACTTAAGATGCTCATTCTAGAAGAAAATCTTCTTACAAATCCTCCATGAACTAAATAATTCTTCATATTGACTCAAATGCATGTTGACCTAGAATAAAAATTACAAATGAATCTGCATTCTTTGCTAGGACCACTGGCTTTACACTAAGAAATCAAAATAGTCACTACACTTATTCAAGGTTGCCCAATCAAAGCCAACTTTGCAAAGACTTGACCACCGCAATGCCCTTCCACCCTCTCAAAAGTAAATATAAAATAAACACATGCGGACCCAACTGAGGATAAAGGCCGTGCACCTGGCAATAATCACAAGTTCACAATCTTATCGCCCCTTCCAAGGCAAACTGACAGTTCAGATATCGTCAGCACTTGAATTCAAATTTCGGTCCCCCATTCCTCATTCATCCAAAACCCACAACATTCATCCAGAAAGGCAAGGAAGCCAAGGCCCTTTTGCATTGCACTTTGAACACACAGGACTGACAGACAGGTGCTGATTGCTCTCAAGGGAAGTCTTGTTTGCGTCACCACCAGGGCCAGCAAACGCTGGCTTCCGTCAAAGCTTCAGTTCCTGTAAGGTATAAGTTAAGAATGGTGAGCTCCAGTATTATTTCCATAGTGCCACTCCATCCAATTTCGCGTGTCACCAACTCGATCCTTCAGTAAGTGATACTCGAGATCCAGACAGTACTGCAAACAATAATAGACTTAAGTACGTAAGCTTGTACGTATTCCAAAGCTTTGCAGTTGGTGAATCTTGTGTTTGCAGGATTTTGGAGTTAGTCGTTAACTTAATTAGGGTTATTACCGATTCTCAGCTCGTGAAACATTTCTGAATACATGGCGTATTTGGGGCTGTACGTCTGAGGAGCTGAGGAGACTCTTCAGTACTTGTTGAGGCTTGATTTCATTCTTGATTGGGTTCAACGGTCTTAATTGTATCTTTGGAAACTGTCTCATTTGAGTTTGATTGTGCACTTGTAGGTGGGGGAGTGGTGCTCTTCACTTGATTGGAATTGAGCTTTTCACAACGCTGTGACTGAGCTTCGGGGAGCTGATTACAACTTCAGGGATAAAAGCTCCTCTCGGGGACGGTGTCTGCACTTTGAAGCTCCGGCGCAAATTGAACACTGGAGTTGGGTTTCATCGGCGGTGAGTCTTTTACGCAGTGGGTTTCTGAGATGGAATGAATTAGGGCTACATTGGGGATGCAAGTTGAAGCTTCAGAGCTTCTTGGTAGTGAGTTCTTTTGTCAGGTTTAGAAGGACATACGTTGAGGATGCATGCTGACTTAAAGAATATTGTTCTTGAGTTCTTGAGTTCAGAAGTATATAAGTTTAGGTTATGATCGAACTGAGGGTGCATGTTGAGTTTTTTAGAGCTCTGTTTTCCCTGGGGTTTTCTCAATTCTTTAAAGAAACAAGGAGGATGCAAGGAGTCTTTAGTTTTCCATGTATCTGAAATCTTCTGAAGTTCACAAGAATATAAGTTGAGGATGCAAAGTGAAGAGTGATATAAGTTGTATCCCTGTAGACAGCTTTCTTTGGGGCAGTACGGTTTACACTCAAGTCTTATGTGTATGGCGTAGAAAGGGAACTTGTCTGGTTTGCATTTCATTCTTCTGATTGACGTTGCAAAGTGGTAGTGCTTGGAAATGTGCAGGCGCTGACAAAAGTAGCCATGGGAGCTTCCAGCAGGGTGCTGTGCGCCCTGCTTCTTTCATGTTTGCTATTTCCCGATGCAGCTATGGCGACTGAACACGATGCGCTCTACAAGGACCCCAGTCAACCAGCAGTGGCACGGACGGCCGATCTTCTCAAGCGCATGACCCTCGATGAGAAGTTGGGCCAGATGACGCAGATCGAGATGACGGTCGCCAACAAATCGGACATCTCCGAATACAAAATAGGTTTGCAATTCGGGACACATTGTCCCTTCCATCTTGTCGCAATGCTCCCCTTCCAAATGTAGGCGTGGCATTGTACAACACATTAATATGCTCGGTACGATAGAAGTTTTATATTTAAAAAATGTAAAAAAGAAAGTCCTGACTGTGCGGGGCATACTCTTCCCTTACCGAACAATTGCTGCACCGGAAGGTGGTTCGTTTTCAACATCGTCCAGTAACAAAATTTGCTGTTGAATTCTGACGTCATTTTTTATTGTTGTAAGCAACGTTTTCGGGGTTGCAAGAGATTCTTTGAGAATTCTACGAAAAGGTAAACGGCTTCGAATTAAATCTTCGTTGAAATTTCTTCGAAAAGGTAAGTCAATTGTATCATAAGTATGTACGAAGACGCGGTCCATTTTCAACAAACAGTAGTAGCAATGCTTGCTGCTGAACTCTGAAATCACTTCTTAATGTTGATAGCGAACCCCTTTTAATTTGGTGTTGCAAGAGGTGGGGAATTATTATCAGTGAGCAACCTCTGGTTGGGATTAAACCATTGCTGAGCTTTCTCGCTGTGAAGTTGTTGTAGGAAGTCTTCTGAAGTCATTGTTTTATGTTGTCAGCAACGCTGTTGATGTCGTTGTTGCAACACTGATTGAATTGAATTCTTCGGACTGAACCGATTACTGAGCTTTCATTGTTGCCGGAACTGTTCTGAAATCATTGTTTCGTGTGGTTAGTAAAGCTGTTATGGTTGTTGTTGGAAGAAGGGGTGCATGTATTCTGTACTGAGCTCCATCTGCTTGGAACTGAACCGTTTGCTGATCTTTCATTGTTACAGGGAGTGTATTGAGCGGCGGCGGCAGCGTCCCTGCCCCCAACGCCACCACCCAGCAATGGATCAACATGACGGACTACTTCCAATCCGGCGCCCTCTCCACTCGCCTCGCCATCCCAGAAATTTACGGCATCGACGCCGTCCACGGCCACAACAACGTCTACGGCGCGACCATCTTCCCTCACAATGTCGGCCTCGGTTGCACCCGCTCTCCCTCTCTCGTCAAAAGGATCGGCGCCGCCACAGCTCTTGAGGTTCGCGCCACCGGCATCCCTTACGCCTTCGCCCCTTGCATCGCCGTCTGCCGCGACCCTCGGTGGGGTCGCTGCTACGAAAGCTACAGCGAGGATCCCGACGTGGTGCGTTCCATGACAAAGATTATCGACGGGTTGCAAGGGAAGGCGCCCGAGGGGTGGAAGGGACCTTGGGTGAAAAAGAATGGGAAGAAAGTGGCGGCCTGTGCGAAGCATTTTGTGGGCGATGGGGGGACGGAAAATGGGACTGATGAGGGGAATACGGTGATTGATTATGAGGAATTGAAGAATATCCACATGAAGGCGTACCCGGATGCGATTAAGAGAGGTGTGGCGACGATCATGGCGAGTTACAACAGTTGGAATGGGGTGAAGATGCATGCAAATAAGAAACTGTTGACGGGGGTGTTGAAAGGGGAGTTGGGGTTTGAGGGGTTTCTCATCTCGGATTGGATGGGGGTGGATCGGATTACGGTGCCGGCGCAAGTGGAACCGGATGTAGCGAATTATAGTCATTCCTTGGAGCTTGCGCTCAATGCGGGGATTGACATGGTAAGCGTTTCTGATCTTCCCTTAGAATGTGGATTAGAAGAAGGTCAAATAAACCCTAAATTAACTTGTCAAAGGGCAGGTTCATGACTCAATTAATAATAAGTCTGTCTCATAACATTCTTGACTAGTGTTGATTACTTGCACCTGTCTGACCTACTGTGATCCTATAAATTCAATGCAATTGCTCCGATGTGTACCTAGGCTTGCATTCTTAATTGGGGTTGAGAGTTCAAGATGTAAGGGGTAACAGGTTATGTCAGATGTTACAGGGTTTGGAGCATCTTGAAGACCACGATTCTTTCTTAGATTAGCAGATAGGTTTGAATGTCCTGTTTCTTCCTCAAATTTGAAGATGGGTGCAAGGTGCTAAGTAGTTTGTTATGCTGGAATTTTGCTGTGATGTGGGATGTTTTGGAAATTCGTGTGTTTCCTGAGTTAGGACTTCATGTGATGAGAATTGGTGTGCTGATGTTTCTGGTGTTGGCAGGTCATGGTGCCGTATAACTACACGGGCTTCATTGCCGTCGCCAAGCAGTTAATTGCCGAGAAGAAAGTGTCCATGTCAAGGATCGACGATGCCGTGTCACGAATCCTGCGCGTGAAGTTCCAGATGGGCCTGTTCGAGAAGCCGTATGCCGACAAGAAGCTCCAGAAATTCCTGGGTGCATCGGTAAACCAGCTTTCTCACCACTCTCTGTTGCTGCAAAAATTCGGGCACACTAGTGGGTATTAGACTTTGTTGAATGCGACACATATGCTTACTGACTTCGCATTCTAAATCACTTTCTTTTCGGTCAGTTGAAATCCTCTTGCATTAGCTAGCAAGAACATATAGGAGTTTGATAATTCTAATAGTAGGAGCGCGCTCTCTCAGCGCTCGTAGTGGCAATTTGGGTGTCCCTCCTTGAATCCCTCAACACTGGTCAATAGCAAGTTCATTTTGACATCGATCTTTCTGTCTTTGTGCCTGACAGTCCCACAGAAAGCTGGCTCGTGAAGCCGTCCGCAAATCTCTAGTCCTCCTCAAGAACGGCAAGGACTCCAAGGACCCCCTGCTGCCCTTAAGCCCTGAAGCCAAAAAGATCCTCGTCTTGGGCGCCCACGCGAACGACATCGGCCTCCAATGCGGCGGCTGGACGATCACCTGGCAAGGCTCCCCTGGCAATACCACTAAAGGCACCACCATCCTCGAAGGCATCCAACACGCCGTAAGCTCCACAACCAAAGTCGTCTATAAGCCCACAACATGGAAAGGCGACGCCAAGCACAAAGGCTACGACTACGCCATCATCGTGGTGGGGGAGCAACCTTACGCGGAGTTCGAAGGCGACAACAAGAACCTCACGGTGCCTGCGCCGTACCCGGAGATGATCAAAGATACATGCTCCCACGTTGCTTGTGTTGTAGTTATGGTGTCTGGGAGACCGCTGGTGATGGAGAACCTTATCGATCATGTGGATGCGTTTGTGGCGGCATGGCTTCCAGGGACGGAAGGAGACGGCGTGGCGGATGTGTTGTTTGGGAAGCATGACTTTCAAGGGAAGTTGTCGAGGACGTGGTTTAAGAGGGTGGAGCAGTTGCCCATGAATGTGGGAGATAATTATTATGATCCGCTGTTTCCGTTTGGATTTGGGTTGAAGATGTTCGGGGACAGGTAGGTGCACGTGCAGGGGGCAGTAGTACAGAAGGCTGAGATTGCAATAGTTTTTGCAGCGGTTCTGCAATGACCGCACAAAATCTATTAACAATTTTGCAATGGTTTTGTACCATGTTGTGCAATGTTTTCTCAACTATTTGAAGATTGCATTAATTTTACAACAGTTTAAGCATAAAAATGCATTGGTTCCGTGCCCAAAGACTTTTGCAACAAGTTTTACAACGTTGGATCGCAGTAGACGATGAGTTTGTAGCGAAGTCCGGAACCGCTACAAACGCATTGCAAAATTATTTGATGATGTGTTGCAACTGCTACTTCCTGTTGTAGTGGGGAGAGACAAGTTACAGTTTTTTTAGGGTTTAGGGTTTGGGGGTCGCCGATTTGCAAGTTTGGAGAGACAGGTCTAGGGCTTAGGGATCGGTGTTTTGCAAGTTTCGTGACAGCTTTAGGGTTTAGAGATTGGTGTTCGCACGATTCTTCGACAGGTTTAGGGTTTAAGACTCGGTGTTTTGCACGTTTCTTCGTTTCTGGAGATCTTGCTTGGGAAGCAATGTCGGTGCTTTTGAACGTTGTAGGAATGAGCATACGAGAAGATTTTCTTAGGTTAATAAATGACACTCGAATTCTGTAAGCGGTTACTCGAGGATGCTTTCTTGTGCAGACGGTTTGGCAACCATTTGTTCTGATACGAGTCTGTTACGAGCTGATACAGAGAACAGTCTTCTCACATATTATACTAGGTGGAGTCACAGTACGAATTTGGATTCGTTGTTCAATCAAAGAATTTAATCTTCAATATTCTAAACTTTTGAATTTGTAAAATCACATTATGAAGTAGTGTGTTTAAGTTTCAGTAAATTTGAAGATAACTGAAGTGAAAGTCTATACTTCTAATTTTATTGTTTGCTTCTAATAGGCAATATGAATATTTTTTTATGGAAATGGGTTGGCTTTACTATTTTTTGGGAGAGGTTAGAGAATAGAAAGAGGTTGACATCCAAGATTGCAACGAAGGCTTTGAATAATGAAGTGGGTGTTGTTTATGATCTTGCATTTCAATCTATACACTAGTACAAAAGTTGAGAAATTCACAAGAAGCAAATTGAAGAAGCAAATTTAACCAATGAATTGTTGGTTTCTAAAAGGCGTGTTTAACCCCTGGGCGCCCCAGCGACGGGATCCTGTCACTGTGAATTAGAAAATAGAATTGCCAGGGGGCAGATGGGGTTGTACTGGCGCAAGGAGTGTACACATTGTTGGCAGAGTGGGGTACTTACTGGAATTGATGGCTTTCAAAGGGGTTGTGACCAGTCGTACGCCGGTTCCCAGGAATTGCGTCATGCCTGTAGCCAAAGTAGGTCTCGGATCCGTCGTCGAGCGACCGGAATTACCGGGACAAGCTGGCTGACTGTTGGATGTTTTTGGCGCGAGACGGGGTAGAGGAACTCTCCTCTTGACGAAGTTGAAACAGGTTGTGTCTGCCCTTGAGAGCGTGTGAGGATGACAGTGGGTTACGGAATATGAGTGCAATTTCAGAGCGGTTTAGGGTGAAGGAGACTAGGAGGGGTACAAGGTACTCATCATCAAGCATTGTTCTTAGGTAGATCCACTTCATCCGCTCCAGTTTGCGGAGTGGGGAAGAGCGGGAGTAGTGGAGTGGGAGATACGTTGTGCCCTTTGTCTTCACAAACACAGCCAGGAGTGACCTCAAGCAGCAACGTACGCGCTAGGTTCAATCATCGACAGGAGTGTGGTGACATTTTTTTTGCGGCGCTGTTTGGTTGCGAGAGACTGTTGCCGGCAGGGGTGAGTGGGACATAGGGTCCTTCCAAGACAGCTATGGCCGCCGCAGGAGAGTTCACAGGCACAAGCTCCCCCCTCGGTCCAATTCCTGATTACGCGTCAAGAGGACATGAACATGAATTGGCTGAAGCTCAATTGGCGCTCGAGGCTTGGGCTCGTAATGTCCACAATGCGAGGGACGATCAAGTTGCAAAGCTCAAGGCGTGCTTCAACGAAGAATTCCTCTTGACGCTTCAAGAGCTCACTGCCAATCACTTTGGCCTGTGAATCCCAATGCCAAGTCATGGCGATATTTATTTCATAGGCAGCGCTTCCGGATTGTTGGTGTGTATGAGAAGCTCTCTGAAGGGCATCCTGACAGGTTGTCGGCAACAGTGAACACCTTCATACGAGATAAGTGGTGGCCAAACAAGAATTTGCCATCGAACACTACGAGCGGTCCTGTGAGACAAGCAGCAGAGAATTTGGCTGGACGGCAGCCAAGAGGACAGTTCAAGCGCGACACCAAGCCAGCCTGTCAGCAACCACCGTACGCTGCTTCCGGCGTGGCTTCCGGTCCATGTTTCGCCTGCGCATTTTGTCTGCCGCATTGATGGCCGCTTTTGGTGGACCTGTTCATGCCAGATCAAGCTGAAAATTGGCAGAGCGTCAGTTGCCTTTCTTAGAGCATCGCCACCCGGCCTGCAAAATGCAGGCGGCCTCGACCTCGGGCTCGGTCGGGTTTGGCAGCCAGCTACCAGGCTTGCCCCACCCATGGCCACCCATGGCCTCTTAAGAGGCCATATGACTTCCAACCAGAGTACGACAACTCGGCATGAACCACTTGCTAGAATCGTGGAGAGCAACGCGGGACTTGTCTTTTCTTGTTTTAGAGGCCGAGTTGAGGCCTCCAAAACCACCCTCATATGGAGGCCAAAGTTCATTTCTAAGAGGCGCCTCTTAAGAGGTCATCCGTTTTGGAGGACGGGTGGGGCGGATTTGGAGGCCTCTCTTAAGAGGTCATCCGTTTTTGAGGACGGGTGGTGGTGCTCTTAGGCAGACCCTTTCCGATTTTCAGCACCCAATTCCACTTGTGCCTCTCTCAGTTGTTGCCGAAAGTCTTGGCCCCACCTATTTTTCGCCAAAGAACGAAATTCAACGCTCCTTTGACTATTATAATTTTCCAAAATGTACGGTGAGTGGGTCTCGGAGTTGTTCTCATCTGTGGCTAGTGTTTTGCTCTCTCGATTCCTACGGTCAACTTCCTTGGATGATCGTATTCAGGGTTCGGCGCCCATTTGAGTGGGCAGACCCCAGCCTGTCCCCCTGCTCATGCTCCACGACCTGGGTGCTCAGGGGTTAAGGCAATGTTGAAAACCAAATTCTCTTATTATCATTGATAAAAAGAAAAGAAGAATGGACTCACAACAACAATAAAACAAGAAATATTCAATCTTGCCTTTATGAAAAATAAAAACTTGTCAATCTTCTTACAAAGCTTGTAAGAATGCAAAGAAACCTTGTTTGCCTTGGTCAATAAGGCTATACAAAAAAAATTGCCATTGGCATGCACAAAGTATGTGTTACTTATTCTTTCATTGAATTTAGTAAACAATGCTTCATAGGTTGTGGATTTTTTTATTACACTTTGTTTAGAGTTAGTAAGTGCAATTAAGAAATGGGGACTTTCCCTCATGAACTTATCTTTATAATCAATAGCAAATGCTCAAACTAAAGATAGTAAAATTATTCTTTTAATTTTATAAAAAAAATAGTTAGAACTCTTCCTAATAGATTCATATTGAACATTTTTTCTTCTCTCCATTGATGTATCATATGATTATTATAGAAGCTTCTTCAATAAATGTATTAATTGAATAAAGTGCACCTTCTTAGGGGCAATGTACATTTTTTAGAATTTTACAGATTGCTCAAGTGGAAGTCAAGTGAAAGAATATTATTGCTACTTTTAAATATTTTCTCTAATTCATCCATTTTGATTTTGGATCATCTAGTTTACAGCGTGTCACGTAAGCTTCAACGATCTACGTTAGGTCTACGTCCATCTCTGTTAGGGTTTCGTCCACAATCGTCTTCCACCTGCAAGATCTTTATATGGTTTGCCAAAGCTCACAGAGCCCTATTGTAGAATGCGGTCGTCTTCGAGATTGGGTGTCCTTGTTAGTGCCTTAGTCTTGTTCTCGCAGTTCCGCGCTCGCACTTACATTTTTTTTCTTCCTTTCGAGTCTATTCTCTAGTTTTCTCCTTTGCAGTTTGTCAAAGAGAGAGGCGCAGGAAGTCGCTCCTCTGTCGGTCCTGAATGGAAATGATGGTTTCAGTAAAAGGTCTGAGCGGAGGCTCACCGATGGACAACCCATGGAGTGCAATGAACCACGAGTCAAGCTTGAGGGGGTCGGGCGAGAGGAGCACCCCGGGTACTTGCCAAAGACATGGCTCGTTACCCTCGCAAGCTTCCCTACAGTGTCCCGTCCTGGTTGATAGGTTGAACAAAAGGCGTGGACTGCCATTCCGAGAATTTGTGTGCAGCCTAGACTTCTCCTGATATCAAACGCACTTCCCCGCATCTCAAGTCTTGTATTGTATGTGTCTCGTACTTCGTTTTCCATCGTCGTCTCCGCGGTGACGCCAGCTTTGCACTGATCCTCCACTCGACATCACAGTTAGTTGCCACGCCTTTTATTGCCGGAGTTTTTTTAGGGCTTACAACTCATTAGGGTTTGGGTTTTCTGTTGATTGCTTGTATGCTTTGCACGGCCCTTAAGAGCGCCTTCCGTGGGTGCGAGAGCATTGATGGAAGGGATTCGAGTCATAGCTGTGCTACATTGACGCCACCAGGTGGCAAGAAGTTCATTCTTGCGGCCTGTCACTCAGTTTGGAAACCTCAGCCTCGGTTGTCTCGCGACTAAACTTTCACCTTGGTTGTATTCCAAATTGAGGGTACATTCCTTAATGCGCTGTCGATTCCATTGTGTTTTAAACTGAGGTCATATTCCTTAATTAATGCGTCGTTCTATCCCACTGTGTTCTAAATTGAGGTTACATTCCTTGGTCCTTCGACCCATGCCATTGTGTTCTAAATTGAGGGTACATTTCTTTGATTCTCCTCGTACTTTGATCTGTTCTGTTCTGTTGTATACGCACGGCCCTTAAGAGCGCCTTCCGTGGATGCAAATGCATTGATGGAAGGGATTCGAGTCATAGCTGTGCTAAATTGAAGCTCATTGGTTGAAGGAGTTTTTCCCTTGCAGCCAGACCCTCGTTTCTGAAGCTTGCATCTGCGCTGGTCTCACGACTCTTTTTCCGTGGATGTTATTCAGATTGAGAGCACAATTCGCTCGTTTGCAAAGCAAGCAGCTGTATTCCATGCTCTTCTGGAATTCCTCGGTCCACACTTCAACGTGGGTCATTACAAACTTGGCAGTTCGTTTGAATGCAAATCGTGTACTCTTGATAAACCGTTTGAATTTAGAAATGTAGCGTACATACGTTTCCCTTCGCCGCATAATGATTCATGGTGCAATAATATATATATACTTTAAAAAGTCGTTTCAGTAAACATGTGGGGATCCGTGGCGCAATGGTAGCGCGTCTGACTCCAGATCAGAAGGTTGCGTGTTCGATTCACGTCGGGTTCAATACCCGAACTCACCCCAATTAGACTTTTTTTTGGATGTCGTTGAGGATTAGATGACTTTCTACTTGTCTCTCTGAGAGCTGGCGGTGAATTATTAAAAATCCGTTGGTTCAAGACTGTATTTCTCCGTGAGCTGCATCTTGGTTTCAGCCTTATCTGTGTTTTGGTTTCAACCTTGCGTGCTGATTTCATGAAGAGCAGATGAAGAGCCGGCTTGAATAATAAATACCATAGAAATTGAATTGAATTGAATCGGCAGCTCAAGAATTGCTTGTGAAATTAAAGGGGAGCTGAAAAAGAGCAGGAGTTTTCAGATTGTAAGTCGCGACAGATACTACGGAGAATTTTCACCAGCACCTAGTCAGGCAAGCTGAAACTCAATCTCAGAATGTCACTTTCTATAAGCACATTTAGAGTATCGTTTACTGGACATTGGAGCAGAATATGTGTATCGAAGAATGTCAGGTCTGATTCAAACAGTTTGTTGTTGAAATTCGATTTCATGTCATATTTCAATAAGTCACAACAACGTCATCAATAGATTCCAGTCTTTGGCAAAAATTAATCAATCTACAAAATCTCAGCTACCTTGGTGATAGGTTTTGGTGACATTCCAATTGTAAGCTGTGTTCATGATGCTCCTCGAGCTCTCATCATCATGATGCTCCTCAAGCTCTCATCATCATGATGCTCCTCATGATGTCCTTGCTGTTGGAAGCAGAGAACTTGTTCCTGATGATCATCATCATGATTTTCGAAATTGCTTGCAAATACAACAACAGACATACCTAGACTGACATACTACATGCAAGATACCCACCACTGTTTTCTGTTAAGCAGCTTCTGTTTTGCTTGCAGTCTTGTGAATCAAGTGACCAACATTGTTTTCTATACATTCTTAAGTATTCCCAACATCTCCATTCACCATCTTTTGCTGCCTGTTTGTTGCAATTTGGCATGGTTTCAGTTCCGTGATGTCCTCTGAATTGATGCTTTCATTTCTGTGTGCTTGAGAGCTTGAGGTTTGTGAATTGGTGGTGTGTTGTGGGGGTCGTTTGGCCATCAAGCCCTGAAACCAACAAACCATCAAGCCCTGAATCAAGAATCGGTGCAGCAATAAAGCCCATAAACAAACCTTAACTGAAGCCATGGAACCAACAAACAACCATTCTCTCTCTCCGCAACAAGAGATTCTTTTCCGGTAGGAGGTTCTAAAAGTGCACAAGCTCTAAAACTGCCCACCAATTCATATATATGTACATTATATGTGTGCATGTTGCTTTTTTGTACCCTCAGCAATGTATGAAGTCTACATTCTAGGCAGTGGATGATTTTAGAGCCCTATGCCATTCCAACTTCAAAATTTTAGAACTAAATCCACAAAGCTCCAAAAATATGAGACGATTTGGACTAGATGCCAATTCCACTTGTCTTTCACCTAAATCTGTGAAATTCAACAAAAGTAGGAAGTGAACAAGCATCAATGTACAACTTTTGGGTTGATATTTTAATTTCATTAAAATGGCATGATTCTATGCACAACTTTTGGGTTGATATTTAATTTCATTAAAATGGCATGATTCTATGCACAACTTTTGGGTTGATATTTAATTTCATTAAAATGGCATGATTCTATGCACAACTTTTGGGTTGATATTTAATTTCATTAAAATGGCATGATTCTAGGCACCAAAAATTGTGACTTTTGTCTATGTAAAACTCCAAAACTCTATTAACTTGTTAGGCCACCCAACTTATGAGTGCCAGAGTTGTGAATTAACCCCCAAAGTTTCATTATCCCTTGGGGGACAAAATGGATTTTGGGCATGTTCCTATCTATTGTTGAGATTAGTGCGTTTCAATTCCATCTTAGAGCTATTAACAATTTAGATTTTCCTTCAATCTTCAATCTACTTTTAATAAAAATTAAGTGTGTTTTTTTGGAATTTTTTTCCTAGACTCTCAAATCAATTCTTTATCATATAGAATTACAAATTCAAAATTAGTAGAGCAAAAATTATAAGTTATGAAGGTTCAAAACCAAGAAATATAGTTGAGCAAGGTGCAAAAAAACTTGTTTCTTTCACTTCAAACACAAATATCTTGCAATCTACATAGCCAAAGTTTGTGAAATTTCTACACATTTTTATATTAGTTTAGTACAAGATATGAAAAAATTGTTTATAACATATTTATATCTTGTACTAAACTAATACAAAAATTTGGTACTTGAACCAAAAATGGACCTTTTCTATCAAAAAACACTCAAAATTGTCCATTTTTGGTACAAGTACCAAAATTTTGAATTTTTTTTACACATATAACTGTAGGATCTTGTAAAATGCTGAGTTGAGAACACGTGGTAAAAATTTCAAAAATTTCCACCGTGTGGATTGCAAGATTTACTAAAAAACATTCAAATTTATTAAAATCATTTTTTTAGCCTTGCAAAAAACAAGGCAACTACACTTCACAAGCTCACTTTCCTTTGAAAAAATGTCCAAAAGGGTGGTCTGTTACTCTTTGGATTCTTTTTCCTAGACAAGTTGGTTGCATACTTGAAAATTTTCAAATCATTTGGAATTGTACAATATATAGGAAACAAATAGTAAATAGACAGTAGTAGAAAATGATTCAAAATATTAAATTATTAAGAATTTAATTATGGAATTGAAAAATGCCAATCCCAATGTTTAGAATGTTGTAATAAAAAATCTACATCCTATGGTTTTATTTTTTTCAAAAAATATTGAAAATTGAGAAAGATAAAGGACTTCAAAGTTTATTTTAGACTAGAGAATAAGAGAATCCATAACTACCCAAACACAAAAATTGCTCATAACTTTCATCTCATTGATCAAAATGGAATGATTTAAAGCTTTCCATGTATATATAATTCTAGAAAACTAATGTCAAATTTTTGTTTTTAAAAAAAGTGATTTTTTTTAATTGTCCGTATTGCCCTGTCGATGAAAAAAGTAACATATTTGGCCATAACGTTTGACTCGTATTTCCAAATGTCATGAAATTTGGTGCGTTTGAAAGATATTCTTCACCCCCACCTTCTATTAAAAATATCAACCTAAAATATGCAAATCTCTAGCCATATGTACCTCCCTAAAATTTCTATACAACATAAAAACGCATGCTGATCCTTCAGGGGTTAACCCTTGAATGTATCAAGTCATGGAGAAGCCTAGAAGCAATGAAAAGTGAAGTTGAATTGAAGGTCTTGTATCAAGCAGAGCAACATTGAAGGAGGAAAATGAACTGCTTGATCTTGACCTACTGCTCGCTTGTAGAAGAACATGAAAAAAATTTGTGCAAAGCGCTGCACCGATTTTTAGATTATGACGTTTGACTACAATCAGGAGGTCATTGACCACGTCGGGTAGAGTCCTTCTGCTTGTTTTTATATTTTTTTAGGGGACATGTAGGTTCCATTTTCATAGGAGAAAAAAATCATAGTGTAGCAAGTGAAGTGTTGAATGGAACAACCATTATACAAAATGCATTCAATGCAAATTTGTTGAACTGTCAATCATGCAAGCTCAATCACTTCAACGGAGTGCAACATGAAGGCCGCAACTGGCAGTGTAGCGTTGAGGTGGCACACATCCCGATTTTATTTTTTTTGGACCTACCTTTTTTGAGTTCATTCACTGCAGGAGGTGCCCTACGCAAAAGAGATCACAGTGGTGTGGTCCACATGCACACTCATGACATCATATTATACTTATAAAAACATGTCGTCCTTCAGAAAATGTTGCAAATGGAATGTGAATGAATGTTCGCACATGTTCAAAATTTGTTATGTTTCTACTAGAATTGAACGGGAATTGTGCACGGGGATTGTGATGCATAGGAATTACGATGCTTGTACTGTTGTTTCTACGACTTCGACACCTAGTGCCACAAATAAACTGTTTGTATTTCAAAACAGTAGTGCCATCGGTATAGAACAATAGACATTGAGCGAAAACCAAACTCATATTATGTAAGAAAATTGAGCAAAGCCTTTTTTGTGCTCTACATAATTTTTTGGCAACCTCCCTGACAACGAAGAAAAAGTTTCCCACATTGTGTTATAAAGTTACAACTCTAAAGAGGACTAAGACGTGTCTATATCAGCAAACTTATTGCCAACTACACTATAAAACCTTCACATGATGATTGATTCTCTATACACGATTGCATTGTACACGTTGACAGTGCTCTTCAAAATTTTAAAGCAGTGGGTTCATGAGCACAACAAAAAAGGACGTCTCCTCTAGAAATGACAAACACTATAATCTTGTCATGCGCCAATTTTGAATTTTCCAACTCCTTTGACCATAAACCCTGCAATTCCACCCCTCTCTTGTCAGTGCAACTTTCCATAACTGCCAAGTATAACAACTCTGAGTATCGAACAACATAACTGCTGAAGCCTAAGTAATTCATCAGAAATACAAAAAACTTGAAGTTATCATGGAATTATGAAGAACTTGAATTAGTTTGTAACATTTTTTCTTCACCTCATTCTAAGCCGCTTAGCCGCTGAAATTTATTGTAGTCCGGGACCCTTCTGAAATTATACATTGAGGACATAATCATGCCCTTCCCATAGTATTAGTATATCACCCATGCAAAAAGTTAACGACCTCTCATTTCTTGAGAACATAGTGGCTTCGATGAAAGCATTCTCCAAGATGCAAGAAGATGCTTCTACACTAGGGACACAACAAACTGGTTCTTATTGTGCCTAGGCAGAAGCAGCACTTGCGTCTACGTTCATTACGAATGAGACCATATACACCAGGCTACGACAATTGAAACATAGACACAGCACCCCTTCGGTATGTCCAAGGCCCACTCAACTTGTCAGCTAACTCCATTTGAAAATTCAAATGTGATTGAAAGGGTTTGGCAAACTCTGTCAAAGCGATTTTGTAGAGTAGAAACGAGTTAACAACAAAAGTGTCCACTAAAAAGAAAAATAGTTTGTGCCACCATTTGTGGCTCCTTGTTTGGCATGAGTATGACCCTTGCAAGTGATCAGCAACATCAACTCCTCACATGAAGTCGCAATAAGCCTTGTGCAAGAGAGAAGTGTCGACATCAGTAACAATGCCATCAATGCGTTAAGGAACTATAGGCTACGTTGCAGTTTCATCTAGAATGGACGGGTAGCAAGTAGATAGCATCAATACGACCTTTCTATCAACAAACGCTACGCATAAAATGTCTTGATTGGTACGCATCCACCAGAAGAGACTCCCTTGCGGCTCTTTTGACAATTCCTTCAAATTCAACAAACACTTCGGCAACCCCAACTGGTTGCTGCAAACGGTGCCTACGCCATAAGTGCCAAGAGCTTGGAGGTCCACCAATAATTTCACAGATGTAAAATAATTATCCATACAAACTTGTGATCGGTTCTGCAAACCGTCCAGGAATTGCAGAACAACTTCATGAGGAGATTTCGAGTCTCTTTGAACGGTAGTATGTTGTGTCCCACTAGCAATAGCTCCACTTACACCTAAAAGTCATAGAGATATTTGTGGCGCACATCAGCGAGACACCACACCTTTCACTCTCCACTTAGTGGGTTTCTTTGGCAAATATTGTTTGATGGGACAATATTTTCCTTTGTAAGGAATCATTGTCTCGTCTATCGTCACTTCTTGGAACAAATTCCAGTTATTCTAGAAGCACCAACGGATTTCATTAAGCAACCACCGCATCTTCTTCAACTTGTCTAGCTCCACTTCGTCAGGCGCTGTAGGTGGTAAAGAGTCATCAATTACGTGGAGACACCGTGTGAGGTCCTTGTACCTGCAACAGCTCATTATACTAGATATACTAGGGCAATACAAGAACTTATTTCCACGATTCCAATAACTGCAATGGTTCGGAAGCTTCTTCACGCCCATGAGAAGATTTGCAACAATAAATGCTTTTAGCTCTATTTTACATAAATGGCCACCACTTACCACCACCGAGTAGCAATCGACTACATGCATGCAACTCCGTCACGTATCGATTGGTGGCGACGCAAATTTGGTGAAGAATCTTGTTTGTCCAAAACTAAGTAAATAAAGAATTTTTTGAAGGCATTCTGTGAATGCAATATTTTGGCCCACCAGGAGGACCAAGAAATAGTGGAAATGGCTCCAAATACGTTGACTGTTCCATAGTCATGTATACTCTGCGAAATCAGCTAGGAATTGCAAATTTGTAGCGGCAGCTGAAGTATGACCACCTCGTCTCCAGCTAAGACCTGCTGCACTAGTCGTCGGCATTGCCTCAGGAACGGACTCTACAGGAACATGTCGTGGTAGTGACTGGAAGTTCTCTATTGTTGCAGCAAAAGACAGGTTGTCGAAGTGGTTGCTTCCTAATGCATGGTTGTCGACAGAAACCTTGTCAGTCTTTGAACCAATCAATGCTATTGCAAGATTCAAGGAATTACAAGATCGAATTATAGCACTGTCACTGCATGCTTTATGGGACATAACTGTTTCGAAAAGCTTTGTTGACAGTGATAGAGGGATATGCATTGTAGTACCGTCCCTTGGCTGTTGCGAGGCTAGAATGTTCTGTACCATGGTAGTTACATGGCAGGGCCTTCTTGACGAGGAAGTAGATTGACCTGCATAAACTATAGATGCGACATGCAAGGTCGGTCGTTGACATATCAATCCCTGTGTTGTACGTAACGTGTATAGCGGAATATGAACATGGAGACTAGCCGTCGGGGTAGGTACTACGCTTTGTTCTACATGCTGTATTTGCATGGAGGGAACAACTTGGTTGTCTTGTGCAAAAGTATTATGCTCAAGTTGACCAATACCACTTAGTCTATGACTGATGCCAAAACCATTTCCAATAACGTCAACAGTTTTGCACAGCTTGCCGTAACCACCACCGGATAAGTGGACGGGCATGTCCATGGAGGCGTCCATGTTCATATCCTGTGCACTTGCATATGTGTCAGCAAAGTCGAACCAAGACTACTAGCTTTCGTCATCAGGCTCGTTTGAAATAAATGTCATTGCAGTAGAGGTAGCCGGGACCAAATCCAGTGTTATATGTAAGGATACATGCCATCTCTTGTTTCCCTCAAGCGAACTTCCATGAGTTGTTTCGTAAGCCTCGTCACTGTGGTCCACAACAGAAGTGGACTGTACTGTGTCTTCATAGTGATTCAGCAGCAGAACTGACTCTACTTGCCGAGATGGTAGGTGTAGCTCGCTTCCATCTTCAAGTATGAGAACGTATATCACTTCGCCTCAATTCCTTTCCGTGTATGAATGCATAGCCAAACCAAGTAACTACTAAACTTTGGCATGGTCATGCAAAGAAGATAGACGTGTAGGGCATCATGAAAACAGAAAACGAACTAGAATTGGTTTGTCAGTTGATGGAGGTTGAGCAAGCTCGAAGTTGGGCAAGACGAGCCAATTTTGACCTCGCCACGACAAAACACATGTTGCTATGACAGGAGAGGCGGCAGCTATGTCGGTGAAGTGTTGAGGTCATCGACTTTGAACACTATCCTGAGCATTCGCGGAGAGTAGCATTACTGAATCGCTAGGCAACTAGGGGGCCTTTCTGCATGCTCTCTTCATGACTTCTTCCATACCATCGAGACTCAAAGTCTTCCTTTTTCGATTGCTCTCTTCTCTGTTGTCAAACGTGTTCTCCGTATATCTGTGCACATCATGTCTGCTTATAGAGCAAGTGTGATACAAACTTCGGTCATGTGGCCTTCGAGGTAGCATGTTTTTTGACATGCTTCTCACAATATGCACGTCTTAATCTGTTCAAGATAGTTGTAATCAAACCTCAAGACCTTAGCGACGACATCGTGAAGCCCGGGAAAGAACAGATTCTACAAAAACAATTAGTGGCGAGAATGTCTGGCCACAAAAGAACGCGTAAAGAGTGATTCACTTCATCACTAAAGCCAAGTGGATGTCCTTCTGGTATGCGGTCCCTCCAATCGAGAATGCATACATAGTGATGGCAAAAAAGGTAACATAAACCTCTTGGTGTGTCCCTTCCCTTCTCTGCACTCCTCTTTTCACGACTCTCCGTAAAAGTTGTCAACGGTCAAGTAGAGAAAGAATTTGACATTGGGTATGTGAAGCTCCTACAGACATAGTCCAATTTCTTATGGTGTTGCGAACATGAGGTAAAATAGCTAAATTTAAGTCAATTGAGCTCCAGTTGCTGGCCATGTGAAGGCATATGCAATTATCTACCAAGTGCTTGACTAGACAATGCTAACTAAGTAAGGGGACACTAGAAGAAGTAAAAGTGAATGTAAGTGTCTGTCAGGGTTGTCTCGGACGTACATCCATCACGAAATCACGTCCAAAATCCGGACGTCCGGACGTCCGTCGTCCAGGCGTCTTGAACGCGGCCGGACTGTGGTCGGTCGGCGTCCAGCGGTTGGTCGGCCGGTGGAGCGGTCGGGCGTGACGTCGCAGCGGTCGGGAGGGTGGCCGACGGAGCGGTCGGGAGGGCGACCGACGGAGCGGTCGGTCGGACCGACGTCGCAGCGGTCAGGCGGACCGCCAGTCCGCAGGTTCGGCAGCGGACAGACCGTTCGATCGAACGCCGTCCGCAGGTTCGGGGTAGGTTCGCGTCGTCCGGAGTAGATTCGGGAAGACAAGTTCTAGGTTTGGGCGCGGACGGCTATATGAGGGGACGGCCAAGGCATTTTCCCTCACTTCAACTCTCCTCCTTGGGAAACAACACCACATCGGATGTGCTACTGTTGCTTCACCGCGCCAGTTGCTCCTATGTGGTAGAGAGTTGGGGTCATACATCTTTGATTACACCGGAGGGGTTTTGAATCGGTCATTTACACACGGTTGAAGAGAAGAATCAAGGCATCAAGTAGCTATGGAAGAAAAGCGCGGCATTAAAGGTGAAAGCAGCAAGAGATCGAAACAAAAAGGAGCTCGTCACGAGCTCCGTCTTGACATTTTAAAGGATGAGAACATTTTAGCTGAGCCTGAGTGGGAGAAGGTGGTCGATGAATACTGGACTTCCAAGTTGTGCAAGAAATATGTGAAGATGTATCACATTGGGAAGTTGTGGCCTCAAGAATTACATGCTGGTCACACTCGGGAGTTTTCTTTTAAACCCGCAAGTTGTCTCAGCCCTCATTTTGTCCATCGTTCCGTAGAGGTGTGGCGGGCTCTCTTTGGGGACAAATCGATGAGCAAGGGTAGAATTAACTACACCATAGCAAGCATGGTGTATACAGAATTGAAGTTGGCTCGCAAGGTGGATTGGAGTACGTACCCCGGGACAGTAGAAACACCGCTTGTGCTTCCTGATGGCCAGAAAGATATTCCCGATACGTTTGTTTCAAAGGGACAAGTCCTTCAAATGGTTGAAGGCAATGCTACTCTACAGCACAACACGGAAGAAAAACGTGTTTCTATCCAAAACAAAGTGCAGGACATGAAAGACAAAGGGGAAAACAAGGAGGAGCGCCCCCTTGAAAGTAGCAAAATGAATGCCACATCAGCGGATCGGACGAATCAAGCTGATATTTCACTTCAACCCGAAGTGGATAATACAGAAGGTAATGGAGGAGGAAGTATGACGCTAGAACCGGATACCGTATGTAATACTACGAAAGCTTTAGCGTCTTCTTCGAAGGGTCCGGAACGAGTCGTGCTTGACACTGTACCGATGTTTCTGAGCCCTTCACCAATTGCATCAAGCGCGAAGGGAGAACCTGGTATTTTCAAGGTGCCATCTCATTCATCAAAACAAGGATCGACGTTGAAGACATTGGAGTACAAAGAAGAGGTTCCCTCAGAAGAGATGGACAGGGCAACTGCTAGAATCACTCGTCTTCTAGACAGTGATGCCCTTATGGACATCAGTGCCAGGACTACAGATGAAGAAATTAACAGAAGTCCAAGTCCAGTTCGGAGTCCAATGCATGAAGTGCCACCTTCCCAAAACATGAATGATGAGAACTTACAGAAGGCAGAAATGGACTCTCGGGAACCGGGTGTTCTTAACAATGGCGAAGAGACCCCAAAGACAGAGGAGAATCTAATGCTAGCGTTCTTGGGTCCAGAGGATCTAAAGACTTTATCGATGATGCCTCCGCTACAAGAAATAGAGCACTTACTACAATATTCTCTTAAATGGAAGACTTTTGAAGTTCAAGAAGAAGTTCATCCTTCTGCAAATGAAGAGGGTACAACAAATGAAGGAGGCACGATAGATGAAGGGCAAACCTCAACCCCGTGCAACCGAGTATGGAAGTTCGGCGAACTATTCAAGACTGCCTACTCTCTATCATGTACAGCTAAACTTGTAGCTGTTATGACACCTGCCCTCACACAAATAACTGAAGAATTTATGAGCATGACACCAGAGATACTGGAGGGTGCCGTGGCCTTCAGAAAATTCATTGAATTTGCAGATAAGCTCCAAGAAGAGAAGGTGGAAAATCTCAAGGCTGTGGTTGAGCTTCAAACACAAAACGAAGAGCTCATGAAGGTCAATTATGACAAAGATCATGATCGCCTGAAGGTCAAGTTCGACAAATTGGATAAGCATTGCTCTATGGTGTTTTGGGATAAAGACCATGAAGCCTTGAGAGATATGTGTTTTAGTCTTCAAAAAGAAGTTGAGACTTTAAAGCTCTCGAATGGGACGTTGGAGTCCCAAAACCAGAAGTTGGTTTTGCAATTGAAGACATCTGAGGACAATTTACAATGGCATCGGGAGATGTTGAAGACATTACAAAACGACAAGTCATCTGAACATTGCAGGGACGGAGCAAGCCTCTTGGAGGCAAGTCAACCAACTCAAGAAAGCGATCAACTTTCGCTTCCTCTTGACAAGGGCAAAGCTGTGGACGAGACTGTAGAAGTCGTTATGGCCATTGAGAGCCCTAAAGTTGTGCCTCCACTCTCATTAGAAGTTGCTTGCACGCAAACGGTGAATCATGAAGTCCAGGAATTAAGGCAACAATTGGACTTGGCAATTCAAGCAAAGAATGACGCGGAGTCTTCTATACAGAGAATGGAACACGTACAAATACTACACGACATCCTTCCAATGAAGACCGGGGATCTACGGTGGGTGCTGTGGGCAAGACACCTACAACAACAATTTGGTTTATGCTCTCAACTCATGAGGGGGCTCTTGAAGTATGTAATGCAGTCGGACGAATCGTTGAGAAACGTGCAGTCTTCTCACCTGCATTTGAAAGAGAAGTTCGACGCAGAATTAAAGGATCCCGAAGTATGCATTACAGTTTGGGGAAACATGGATAGAATGTTCGAGCGGTTGAATCACGGGAGAACCTATGAATCAGACAACATCAATTGGGCATTGGAAGCGGAAGAAGGATGGGTTCCTCACAACACATTGTCTGCTCATATTGTTCAACATGAGAAGCAGCTTATACCTGGAAGTGATCCCAATGTTCCTTTGATGAAGGAAAAGTGTTCTCTTTGCCAATATCGTTTTGGGCCTGAAGGAGGTCTAACTTTGGGTCAATGTGGCCACTCTTTTCATATTCTTTGCATCCAAAGAGCAGCACAATATTCCGCCCGTTGCCCCAACTGTCGTACTCCTTTGAATGCAAGGTTTTATGAAATGCTAGGAATATTGCATTCTATGGCATCAGGTCATGAATTCAACCGGTGGAACCTTCCACTAGACCAAGCGCCACACAAATTCCAAAATCATTTGCATTGGGGAAAACCAATGGTATGGCTACCAAACGAAGGGATGCATTCATTATACATGGATCCTCAAGACAAGGATGAGTACTTCTGGATGACGCGGGACTTGGAAGTGGAATTGCGTGCCTTCGGGATCCCGGATAACGATGCAAGAGAAATGTTCTGTCGTAGCATGGGGGGGCACTGGAGCACGTAGCACCAAAAATTCTTCCGATTTCCTGATAAGGAATGGAAGAAAGAAGGGCCAAATGACCCTTTTGTGGAAGTGGAGTCTGATCCTAGAATCACAAAGCAGTACGAGGGGTACAATTCCGATTTGGTCGGGCGGGCCCGCATCTTAGCGAAGTTGGAAGAAGCAGCTAAGGTTCGTTGCATGTTGGACTTGAATACGAAAGCAATGACAAGCCATAAGATGGAAGAGATTGCTCGGGCTTTCGATAAACGGATGGATGATGTTATCATCAAGTGGAGGAAGTATCTAGGGGGCGAACCTCCAATAGCTGATAAAGGTGTACCAACTTGGTATTACGTGTAGAGCGAAGATAAAGTCATCGAGTACCTCGAAGACTTAGTACATGCCGCTCTGAGGACTTTAAACGCCCATGAAGTGGAGTTGTCTCCGAAGCGGAAGAATAAACGGAGAGTTGAAGAAGATGATGACCACTCTCCAGAAACTAAAAGACTATTTGAGAGGGTTGACATGGAAGTACAAACTGGAGAAGGACCCAGTGGTGGCCAGGCGATACCTCGTCGCAAAAGCAGAAGACTCATGGCGAAGGAGGGGACATCTCGTGCTGCAGAAGAAGATAGTAGTACTGAAAACTAATAGGGAAATGTCTCGTTTCGTACTCTACATCTATTATATTATTACTAGTAGAAAATAAATAGCTTGTGGGGATTTTAATTAGTAGTTTTCTCTACCAAAAATTATTGTACTTAGGCTATCACGTTCATCATAGCTTCTTCATAATGTACATCGAATCATAGGTGTATGCCACAAAAGTATGTTTTGATTTCCTTCACTTTACATGTATATCTATATATACATATTTTGTATTCGATCTCTTTCTTTATATATATAGTTTTTTTTGGCATATAAATTGAAGAATATGTCTATTTTTTCATTTATTTATTTATTTCATTGTTTGAATTCAATTCAATATGTTCTATTTCAGACTCAATATTATACCTCATTTGCTTGCTCGGCCCTCTGGGGTCGGTCGGCCCTTTGGGGTCGGTCGACCCTCTGGGGTCAGTCGGCCCTTTGAGGTCGGCCGGCCTGTGGGGTCGGTCGTTCCAGTCCGGTCGGTCGGCCCCCTTCGGTCGGTCGGCCCCGTCCGCTCGGTCGGACCTTATCGTCGGTCGGCCCCGTCCACCCACACCGCGCGGTCAGCGCCGTCCGCTGATTTTTCACGACCGTTGTACTCGGCCTACGGACTGTGCAACGGTCAATTCTTATTTCTAAAGCAAAGTGCGGACTGGGCAGAGTATAAGAGCAAGGTTCAGGTCATTTGCAAGCACTCCTGAGAAGCTGAACGCTAAGATTCCCAAGGGCTACGAGCTGCAAATTGAAAAATTTGTATCCGTTGCTTGGTAATGTATAGTTCAGTGGACAGGGGGGCTTTGGTTTACAAGGCTTCATACACAAATTTTTTTTCGTACATGTGATTGGGTGTAGGAATGAACGTACTATGCGTTTGAAATCGAAGGCCGATATTTGAAGTTTCAAATTGGATCCGCAAGCTATTCATTTTTTAAAATGAGTACAAATTTTCATCTTTGGTATACCATTCCATCCCCCGGCAAAGTGAAGTGTAAGGCATGTGGGCTGGAGTTCGTAAATCGGAAATGTCGCATGTTGAGCCACTTGGGATACGAAGGCAAAAATGGCAGGCGCGACTCAGGAATAAGCCTATGTCCACGATTGACATCGGATGTCAAGTCTCTTTTCCTTCATTGTGATGGGATGTTTCCATCCAAATCAATCATTGAAAATGTAGATGGTCGGAACGCACTGATGGTTCTAGGCAATACCTCAAATGGAAGGGAGTCGCCATGTTCAACACAAGAAGACTCGTGCACAGCACCGGAACAAGCAGCTCTTTCAACTTCAAGGGTGATTCCTAGTGCCCAAACATCAAGTGACCAACGACCTACACCTTCTTCTGTAACTAGGCCTCAAAAACAAAGCCGATTAGCAGATGGATTTGAAGAAGCCGAAAGACGGAAGTTGAATATGTTGTGGGCTAATGTCTTCTATTCAGCAAACATACCATTCGCGGTAGCTCGGACTGCAGCATTCAAAGAAGCCGTCATGAGAACGGCTGACTTCAAAAAGCCATATAGTCCTCCATCGTATCAAGCTCTACGAACTAAATTGCTAGACGAAGCAAAGGCAGATCTTGAGGTGAAGTTGCATAAGAGGACCGAGGATAGTATCCGAAAGTTTGGTGCAACATTGTCTATTGATGGGTGGTCCTTGGTTACGAATCGGCCATTGGTAAATGTCATGCTTGTATCTTCCGCAGGGGAGCAATTTTTGGGATCAGTGGACACAAGTGGACATGAAAAGAATGCAGAGTACTTGGCTTCTATTTTGGATGAATTCATACAGAAGGTGGGGCCTCAAAATGTGGTGCAAATAACAACAGACAATGCTCCTGTGAATCCCAGAGCGTGTGAGATTATAACCAACAAATATCCTCACATTTTTTTCCAAGGTTGTGTAGTTCACGCCTTAAATTTGTTGCTCAAAGATTGGGGAAAGGAAGCATGGGTGGACACGGTAGTAACAGACGCCCGAGTGGTTCTTAAGTTCTTTAGAAAGTGACACATGCCACTTGCAATATTCCGGAGTTACGAGAAAGAGTACAGCTTGTTGATGCTGGGGGAAACAAGATTCGCCTCCAATTACATGGCGCTTCACCGATTGTTGAAGGTATAGGGTGCTTTAAAACAGTGTGTAACAGACCCTTGTTGGCGAAAATATGCGAGGACATTGAGGAAGAAGAAGAATGGTGGCGAGGAGTCTACAAATGCGACAAAGATAATTAACGATGACCACTTTTGGAGGCGTTGCACCAATTTCGTTCAGTTGCTGGGCCCCGTGGTACATGGCCTCCGTGATTTAGATGCAAAGACGCCATGCACAGGCAAGGTTTTGCATATCATGAGGAAAATACGGAAGCACGTGGCGGATTTGGAGAATTCGCCTTTTAAACTAAGTTCGGAACTTGCAAAGCCATTGAGGGCAACATTCCAAGAGCGATGGGAAATGGTGGAGACCGATATTCAATATGCAGGAGCTCTTCTAAATCCTTACTTGCTTCATGACAAAGAACTAGCAGACGATGGTGAGGCGATTGATGCATGCAAACGTGTCCTCATGCGAATTTGTAAGCGTAGAGAGTACGCTGACGTCGTGAAAGAATTCATGGCTTTCCGACATAAAGAACCACCTTTTCACAATATGCTGGACCCAAGTGAGTCCAAATTATCGGCACATGCTTGGTGGGATTTTGAAGGTGTTTGTGGAAAGCTCATTGCTCCGATTGCAAGGAGAATTTTAGGGCAATCGGTCTCTTCCTCTTCATGCGAGCGAAATTGGAGTAGCTATTCCTTTGTTCATAATAAGGCTCGAAACAAGTTGAAAACAAAGAGAGCCATGGATTTGGTGTATGTGTATACTAATTCCAGAGTCCTCGCTGCTTCAAAGGAGAACGATGAGAAGTTGTGGTACCGCGAGAATGCGGAGTTAGAGGAATCCGAGGGGCTTATGGAGGATAACGAAAGTAGTGATCATGATATCGAGGAAGAACATCTTCCATGGCATGGAAATGAGGAGGTCAATGACGACAGGGGGGAATCGGAATTGGAACCAGAAACAAGTGATGACAACCTCAAATCCGATAAAGAAGAGGATCTGAACGACGACACGTACGCTTTTCGTGGTAGACTGTCACAAAGACGAAATGAGTATGATGATGACATGATTGACTTGGATACAAATAACCGAGATGAATTTGAATTTTTAGAAGACGAAGATCTACCTTCTATAGCGAGATTTGTAGATGGGAGCCGACTTCTAAACAGCCATACCGTTTTGGCAAACAAGGAAGACACCATTGTGGAAAGGCGGTTCAGAACGGGATATCAGTTACAAGAGGCCAAACTTTACAAGCAAATGAAGTGATTGAACGTGAAAGGTCTCCATCCATACCATTAGGCCAACCTGGAGAAAATGACAAACTACATTCTTGGGAGAAAATGGATGTGGACAAAACAAGCTTCGAATTTGGAGAAAAATTGGTTGATAAGAGCATCGAGAGACCGAGCTTCCTAAGCCTCAAACCGCTAGAGGTATTGGACAAGGGGGATTCAGGTTCAAATGAGTGCAGAAGTCCGAACATGGTCCACAATGACCAAGGCAGAAATGACAACATGCAGAGGTCGCAACGTCCAACGAATAACGATCCTCCACCCGCTCCACGCTCATTGTTGAACGGTGGAAGTGGTAGTACTACTCTGGGGGGTTCACCGAGTTTTCTACCTACATTGCAAGCTTCCAACATTCAAGAAGAAACTGTGAAGCGAAAATTCACTAGTTTAGAGTGTACTAGTGATAGGGAAGATGAGACATTGGAATCAATGTTCAAGAGCATAGCAAGCCGCCCACCACAATGTTCTCAAAGACTAGAGGACATGAAACTGCGATCTGTGAATGAAATAACAGCGGTTGCTTGCCAACGGAGGCAACAAGCAAAAGAAGCAATGGTAGAAGAATCCGCTAAACCTAAGAAGAAACGAGTGATGGAGCCATTTGCTATCTCCCCAAGGAAGATAGTACATGGAGGAAGAACCCCCTTAGATACACGAGTATCCCTTCCAACTCTTCCCGCAAAGAAAGGACGATTGGCCGGCGGTCTTCGAGAACGCATCCTCGGTAAGAATTTCTTAAGGAGGAAGGATGATCCAAACATAGGCAAGGGGAAGAAAGCTTCTACATCTACGGAAATCAGAGGAAAAGAGAAAGAAAAAGTATTGTCTTCATCAGATGATGAAGACAATACTTTCGACGATGAAGACGACGGATGGCTATCAAGAGACTATAGTAGTGGGGCAGAGGTAAAAGGAGATAGTGATTATCATCCTTAGGAATTGAATCTTACATTCTTAGAATGGGTTAGATTAGAATACGTTACATAGATAGTTCTTCAAATCTTTATGATTTGAATTTGGAAGACTTTATGAACGTAGTAGAAATGACTCAAATGAGGTTTGACATTTGACACGCATTGCTCTATAATAGGAATTTGCGTGTTTATTTTGAAAAATGTAATAAACCTTTTTTATTCATTATCTTTGGTTGAATGGTTGAATAGGAAATTGAAGAAGTCTTCACTGCGTGTATTTTGGTTATTCATGCTCCATGTACAAAACAAATAAATCAGATAATTTCTTGGGAAGCGTTAGAAATAATGAACCTCAGAAAGAAAGCTTGCATAGAAACTGAAATCTGTAAATACCAAATTACAAAATTGAAGATCGTGGTTGGCGGAATGGCGGGGGGGCACAACGGCAGCAATGCAGTAGACTCTCCGACCACGTGGAAGGTCGTGGATGGGCCGACCGCAGGTCCGTAGCGGACCGTCCACGAGAGAAAGAGAAGAGAAGCAGGGGCCGTGGACTGGCCGACCGGGCCTACCGCAGGTTTAACGATGGTCCGACTAGCGACCGCAGCGGACGGGGCCGACCGATGGTTCGCAACGGACTGTCCAGTCTGACCTACCGCGCGAATGGGCCGACCGATGGTCCGCAGCGGACTGTCGGACCGCGCAGATGGGCCGACCGATGGTACGCAACGGACTGTCGGACCGCGCGGATCGGCCGACCGCAGCGGCCACATAAAGGTGACCCAAATGATTAAGAGGTCATTTGCCATTCGGGAAACTGGGACTTACTGTATTTCTTGTCTTCAGGTCTGAGGTCTGAGGTTCGATCACTTAAGTTCATGCGGTGGTATGAGGCTTGGTTTCAACTTCCAACAACCAATTCCCATTTCTCAAAAGTGGGTGATCTATTCATTCTTTGTGGAAAAGGGGGGGAATGAACAATAATAAAGCTAAAGTCCTTGCCAAGTGCCAACGAATCTTGAATGAAACCTACCACTAGAAAATGCAAAGAGTAAATTACTTAAATATTTTTCGATTTCAGGGCTACAGTTTTTCACGGCCAGTCGGCTATGTCACCATGTACCATTCTTTATAGAATTACAATGCATATATTTATATGGTCAAACTATAAATGGAATCGGTTTTAAATGAAAACAAGGTTCCATGTAGTAGAGAAAGCTTTGTGAGTCTGTGTGAAATCCCTACAATCCTACATAAGTACATTTGTATTCTTTGTAATTTGAAACCTCCAACCAAATTGTTCCGCAAAATATTTAATCCAAGCCGGAAAGCTCAAATGAATGAAGAAACACCTATACTAGTATACTATTTACTATCTCACCTTGCATGTTGATTTGTTTGTTGGCCAGGAATTCTGCATTTTAGATCTACATGACTCAAGATTTATTAATAAGGTATTTATAAATTTTGAAAGTATTCTACAACAAAATCATGAGTGTTGGACGAAGCACAACAAAATTATCAAATGTTTCTTGCAGTCACCTAGATCCATTAGAAATTAGAAAAAATTTAGAATTTTCATTGTATTTTAGGTACATTTCAATGTCAAAAGGCTCCCAATTCTATATTTGGAATGATGAACTAAGTGACTAGGAAGATGTTTCATCTAAATGAAGATGTTTTATCCAAAATGATTCTGGACTCTGGAGAGTGCAAACCTTCAATGACCAATTTGATGAAATGGAGGTAACTAATAAACCAATATGTACACAAAGAATAGAAGCAAAAATATACAAGATTTAGAATATTATTCTTTTGTTAAATTACTAACAACAACTTCAAGGGGCTCTAACTCTAATCCCTCAAGTTGACTTCACATAAATACCTAAATATGACCTATAAACAGAAACCGAATTATTTAATGCATTATTGCATTGAGATTTGTAACTTTAAAGGATAGTTTGTTTAATTGTTTACATGCAATTTTATGAAATGGAATTGGAGTTGGAGATGAAATAAGGTCATTCTATATTTAACTATAGTGAAAAGTGATTGAATGAGTATTTTACCATAGTTTGTAACTTTGTATAATCATACTTTCTTAGTTTTTGTTGGATTTTATTCACAATTGAAGGGTGATTTTAAAAAATACTCATATTATTTTAGAGTCCTGTATTGAGTGTTTGCAAGTTGCAATGTCTTTTTTTATAACTTTTCATACTTGTTTTTTTTTGAGTTTACTAAAGTTTTGACTACTGAAAGAAATACTTTTACTCTTTTAGAAACAAGCTTTTATGAGTTCTGAAGTTTATAGTTCAGATTTTAAGTATTTCAGTATTTTACAAATCACAAAGAATCATTATTTTATGATTACATGCATTAGAAAATGACTACAAACTTCACTTTTCTTCAATTACATATTTTTAAAATTCACCATGAAAAAATGAAAATTTAGTCTCTCTCCCTCTATGTACATTTATAGTTTGTACTCAAAGTACTTATAAGATGTAAGAATGAGTCAATTGCAAACATATTTCATGAAGAGAAATATTGAAATTCTAAAAGTGAGTAGTCATCAGAATTACGGGTAGGATTCATGGTTTTTAGGGTATAGGGTATAGGGTTTAGGGTTTTAGGGTTTAGGGCATGGAGTTATTTTTCAAGTTTCACATTGAAGAGGCAAAATTCCCACCTTCAGTTTTCAAAGTTTTCATGTCCTTACCTGAAGTTCATGACGAACTAATGGTCTAACAGGCTGCCAGCTCACTCCTTTGGATTCTCCACTCACAAATAACTAATTTTGGAGAATCCACAGGTCGTGGGCTGCCTGGCCGTCCGCTCGGCGGACAGTGCGTCGACCAAGCGGTCGGCGAAAGCAACGACCCGTCTGCTGAGCGGACGGGCCGACGGCCTATTGGTCGGGCCGACAGCCGATCGGTCGGGGCAGACGAAGTCCGTCCGTCCGCCCGACGGCAGATCAGTTGTGCTGACGGCCAATCGGTCGGGGCAGACGAAGTCCATCCGTCCGCCCGACGGCCGATCGGTCGAGGCAGACGAAGTCCGTCCGTCCGCCCGACGGCCGATCGGTCGGGGCAGACGAAGTCCGTCCGTCCGCTCGACGGCCGATCGGTCGGGCCGACGGCCAAGCGGTCGGTGCGTTCGTCCGACTCGGCCGTCCGTCCGTCTCTGTTGACCGTGGGATGGGAGATGCGGATTCACGCTGTCCGTCCGATCTTGCCATTCGACCCTGAAGCCGACAGCGACATCCGCCTCGTCGGTCGGTATAAAAAGCGGAGTGGACGGCTCATTCCACACAATTGTTTCCCTTGCGGAGTGGGTGATCCAGCGGCTATTGGTCTCTGTGCGCCCCTTCCGCCTTGGTGTGTGAACAATTGTGAATGAATAAATGGTATCCACTATTCACTAATTATTATAATGTGAAATCAATACACAATACTCATTAATCATTCTAACGTTGAGGTAATTTATAAAGAAGGGTACTATGCCTCGCAAAGGAATTCCGTTTCTTTCCGGTTCTTCGAAGAAAAGTTCGAAGGGGAAACCACAAGAACTAGATTGGGATGTTTACTTCGATGAATTTAATGTGGCAAAGGAGGGGTGGGAGTACGAGTCCAACAAAGTGTGGACTTGTACAATGTGCAAGAAATATGTGACCATGTCACACATAGCCAAACTGTGGCCAACAAATGACAGTTTGGAGAAGCAAGTGAGACGGTGGGAAGGCCCTATGAAGACGTGTACGAGTAGACACTTTGTAGAGAGATACGAAGAAATTTGGGCAGCTTCAAATCTAGGTCCCTCGAAGCCTACCATCATGAACTATTCTACCATGGCAATGGTTTGGGTGGAGATTGTACTCCAGAAAGACGTTGACTGGCGTACAATTATAGGGATGAATAAAGAGACGAAGATGACGTGTCACTCAGCTGTGGTGTTCACTAACTGGCGTGGCGAAAGTGATTGCATGCCGGCTTGGTTGAACCGAGGTCAATTTGGGTGCCCAAGTTGGCCTATGCGGGATGCAGAGGACAGTGATGCTGACGATGATGAAGAACCAGCTGAACAGTTGCCACCTCCACCTCCACCTCCGGAGAGACACGAACGCCGAGAAGAACGCGAAGACATAGAATACGAGAATCAAAGAGGAGGAGTGTTGAGGATCAAGGCCGACCTCGTGGATATCACACTTCACCTCGTCGTGAACATGATGTACATGGCTCGCGACATGGAGGAAGTAGTTCACACTATAGGAACAACCCTCGAGATGGTGGTCCAAACGTAGAAGGAGGCTATAGAACTACAACCTATACGGACTACGGTGGTCTTTCACATGGCGGCCCTCAATACTGCCCAGGAACAAGGGGACCTCATGGAAACACCAGTTATACAGACTATGGTGGTTCGGAACAAGGCGGCTCGCGAAATTATCCGAGAACAGGAGGACATGATTTGTATGGGCCTCATGGAAGTTCTTACTACACTGGTTCAAGCCATGGAGGGACTGGAGGCTCACATGAATATGCTTCAGTTCCACCTCCAACTTTGGGAGGTCCTTATTACGAAAATTATGGACAAGGGCGACAATCAAGCGGATATGGGCCATATGGTGGCTCCGGTTCTACGCCTCAAAGTCAAAATCATGATAGTAGTTTTGATTCTGAATGAAGTATAGTGTTATTTTGTAGAAAAATATAAGGTGCCATTATGTAGTTATGGGCTTTGTTTTTTAGTGTGGTTTTCAAGTGTAATGCATTGTCAATTTGTCATTTGCCATTTGGAAATAATGCAATAGTTGTAGGAATGCAAGTATATTCGAACACATGAGATGTATGAAAAACTTGTTTTAGCCCCCAAAACGAAAGTGGTACAGGCTATAAGACTATTTTATAATATAATAAAATTATTTGCTTTTTACCTCGTAGAGTAAGTAGAGTTCCATACTATCACTCCAATATGAATGGTTAATTGTTGCAAGTGTTGAGTATGTGAATGATGTGGTGTAATGTATTTGAACATCGGAAGTTACGTATTTTGGTCATTTGTAATGAATGCGTACTGAAAACCATGAAAGTTACGTGCTTGTATATAGAATTGTAAATGTACGGTTGTTTTTTGAGTCAAAATGGTGTGACCAAATCATTTTTATAAAACCTTTGTCGAAAAACTGAACACCTTTTGGTAATTGGTAATTTGGTATGCACCAAAAGAAATTTCATTATGTAATTAGCTTTGATGTTGTACTTCCCAAATGCTATTTTAAGTATTGGACCTTCACGACAACAATTCAAGACTTATTCTTCTTCAGGTATTTTAACACTAGAAGAGTAAAAACAACAAGATATCATGTTGTTGAAATTCATTGATGAAATGAATTCGAGCTCTCTGGATATTGGATAGGCAAGAATATAATGTACAAGTAAAAAATTAAAAATTAAAACAAGTTACAATTATTTTCCTACCTACTATAACCTACTAGGCTACTACCTAGTGCAGTAGTGCCTACACTCCCCCCTGTCCCTTCACTCCCTTGTTTTGAGCAATTTAGGTCATAACTTCTATTCCCGGTCACTGATTGTGGAGAAAATGAGGTCTCCATTATCCCATATAGCTTAATAAGCTTATCAATTTTTCCATCTTCAGAAAAAGTTTCAACAAATCACGACAAAATTTCAAGTTGTAAGTACCTACTTAATAACCCCTAAACCCTCGAAGGGACCCTAAGTCCTTTAGAAGTGAACCTTGAACTCACAATTAGGCACTCACATACAATCATACATTCATACACGATGTTTCCCTTGGTCCTTTAGTTGCCCTCTATCGTCATATGAATTAAGAGACATAGAGGTAAGTAAACGCTTACCATTTTTTATATTGTCATTGACATTATTATAATGAACATCTTCAATCACATTTACTATACCACAGAAATGAAGACAAGGACTTGTCAAGCTAACAATCAATGAATCATAGAATCAACAATCATCAATTAAAAATTCAATGAATAAAGAATTGCAAATTATTTCATATAATGATTTCTAGATTTCCAATTTTCCATCCAAACATACGATGACAAATGGTGTAAAGACTTCCAAGTTCTCCAAAATCATTGTGAATTAAAACATGCTCATTGATTACAAATGCTAAGATGCACCTTGCTATAAAACAGCATTCACAATCAATCCACTCATTGGTGATGAAACTGAGGTATATCATCCATATATACTATACTACTATATAATTGACATGTAACTTAGTATATGTCTTTGCCTCTATGAATAGTGCATACTATAAACACCTATAGGCTATAGTTAATTACTTATATATGATATATTAATATCATTAAAGACTTAAACTACAACTCCAAAGTGGCGGAAGTGTTCATCCGGTATAGGCCAATGAAACGAAGAAGTAAATCGCGAAATCACTTGCGCCAAACTACTATGGCCATCAGGACCATCTTCGCAAAGTCTCCCCAAATACACTTGAAAGACTTGTGTTAAGTCGTGATGCGAGTACAACACATGTTTTTTGCTTCCACGACCTTGCAAACCGTAGTATGTCCCTGACATACATGTACTATTGATTCTCTTCGCTATTTGACCAACAGCAAATTCTTCGGACTTAATGGTAAGTACGGGTATGTTCTCCACATCTGCATCTCTTCGATGTACGTATGTAATCTTTGGATCGATCCACCACCTCCTCCTCAGAACTTCGTCCCGATCACTTGTTGATGTGAATGTATACAATGACTTCATGGGCTCTGTACTAGTCGTGGTCATCCCCCAATCGCAAATTCCAATGAAAACCTGCAACTCGTCTTCCGGGAAATGGAACATGATGTTGTCTGGAGAAATGTCGTTGTGAAGGTGTCCGGCACCATGTACCGCATTCATAATATGCAGCAGTGCCCAAGCAAGCTCCGTACGCTTTGCTCTCCATCGCTTTAGACGATGAGCACGAATGACCTCCTCGTCGCTAATTTTGGGGTCATACATAATGCGTATGGCAATACTGTCTGGATAATCGTTATCCATTCTCAACATTTCACGCAAAGTACCACCATTCCACCACAATGAATAGCCTTCGTTCCGATTTGTGTGGACTGCAACGAAGCGTATGACTCCATCGTGCGGAATCCGCACCGCCATCAATTCAGTTTGGTGTTCCATCTTTACAAGCTCAGGTCGTTGACCCTCTTGGAGAGAGATTTTTGCTACAAATTCCCAATGTGGTTGAAGTTCAGGGCACCCTTCGATTCGCACCCTACGAATTGTGGCATAGCCTCTGCGTAGGACAATATTATCTTGTGGAATCACCCTTGCAGTTCCCGGGAGCGCTATTAAATGGCGAAATACAACTCGCATGTTGACTCGCCCTTCGTGAGTTGTCCACCAACTCATAAATCCACCTCTATTTCGTCTTGAAGCAAATGGTCTCATCCGACTCACGAACATGTCCACTTTTGTAATCACGTGCGTGAAGGCTTCATCATCAATGTGATGAACCTTACCAAAATTTTCGACGGTCCCTTTCGCATTCCATAGTGCATCATGCGCTCGTTTGTCCAACCAACTAGTGAAATCCTTCTTTTCCATTTCTTCATACCACCCTCCCACCCGCAACGCTTCATGCATTATGTCCTTTATATCGCCTTTGAACTTCTCAATGCCCTCCTCTTGATAACGAACATACTTAGAATCAAGAGACATGGTAGTTTCTCTCTCATAGAATTCAACAATGCATTTTCTCAAAAATGCGGTACAAGTGTGCGAGGGGTTGTCCATGATGTCGGCCTTAGTAGATTCCTCCCCAAACTTCGTTTTCTTCTTCGCCCTTGGCATCTTGATGAATGTCGCACGATTCGAGAAAAAAAATGACAAGGGTCCCCCCAAGATTTCACCTTTACCCTCCCGAGGAGAGGAGGCAATAGGACCCAAAGGCACTAAGCTTCTCCACTCTCTCTTGCAAGCAAGGGGGAAGGTAAAAGTGAGAGGCGGGCGGCCCGACCGCCTCTTTTGTATGAGGCGGACGGCCATCCCATCCGCCCAATCTCAGCCGTCCGCCCTGGCCAACGGCCGATGGGGCGCCCCGTCGGGTCCGTCCGATTGGCCGTCCGATCGGACGGGCCCGATCAGCCGACAGATCGGTTGGCCCCGTCCGACCCGTCCGTCCGCGCGGTCGGCCCCGACCGCCCTGTGGTCCGCATCCGTCCGGTCGGTCGGCCCCGTCTGCCCCGTCGTCGCCGTCCGACCGCTCGGTCGGCTCACTGAACTGGACGGACGCGAGTCCGAAATTTCTATGTCCCCGGACGCCCGAAAACCCATGGACGCGGACGTTGGACGTCCGTCCGGACGTCCCAGCGTCCGTGCAACCCTGGTGTCTGTGCATAATTTGAATATAGTGTACAATGGTTTTAGCAGTTGTCGAAGAGTGTACGATGAAGATCACTGGAAGAGGTACAGCACAAAGGAAGAGCAAACGGTAGTGACGATGACGACTGCAGCTGAGTCCTTGGAATTCTGAGCTACATTTACGTATCTCACGGAATTTTCAATCACTACTTATTGACAGAGATTATAGAAGGACTTGTAATTACAGACGTTTGACACAGCTCACTATTGTCGAAGTACTATTGCTTGTCCTAAACTAAGGACGTTGAGTAGAACTAGGAGAGACAAATACATGAACTACGTGGAAACATGTAACTACAATTTTTTCTCTAGCATGGAAAATACACAAACAACTATGTGCATATAACGACAGCTCTGAGGTACCACAGAAGAAGCTGTATCATAAGGCTAGAATGTGAAGAAAACTCAAACTTTTTCTACAAAATAAGATAAAGCAAAGTAAGAGAACTATAAACTACTTTGAAGAGACGTGGAATCACAGAGATAAGAGCACAATATAGAGTGGGGTGAATTTTGCTATAGACTGGTATTCTCTCTTATACTTCACAAAGGAGTGTTGTTCAAGATTTTGAAGTACAAGGAATTGAATGCTGTGGGTGGCAATGAAATACGGCTCTGTTACATGTCAAGAAAACTAAATTTACTATATGGTGTGTTGAATTACTATCATTTGATGATGGAATTATTGGAAAATAATAATAGTCTTTCTACTCTTTCAAATCTCCAAGTCACTTGTAGTGAATGGTTTATTGAATGCTGTATGAAACAAAAAAATTAAAGTTTTTTTGCTTTGTAGATTGCTAGTGCAAGCGCCACTACAGTGAATGTGATTTTCCTTCATAGTATAGAGGATGAATTTCCTTCTGCGCGGTCCAGCTCGTGGAGTGCAATTCCATCAGCATTCAGAATTCCATCTTCCGCTCTCGCAGACCGCGCACAGGTGGTGGCAGGGCTACATCTCCGCAGTGCTGGCTGGCTTCGTCACTCCCGCATCCGGACCTCGGACCTCGTCTTCTGTGGCGCCGCAATTTGGGAGCGCGCTTGGGTTTTCTGTTGCCTTCGATTGGCTTGACGAAATCATTTGCTTGATCGAATTTTGTGCTTTATCGACTTCTCTGTCATCAGGATGATTGGAGAGGCAGTTCGGCGAGGTCAATCGGGAGGACTAAGTCCGGAATTGGATGTTGGGTCACCTTGATTCGGAAGGTGGGTCGTCGCTGGTGAAAGGAAATACCCCAATTGCGGGGGTTAACTCACCGGAGGGAGGCCGCGGAGCTGCGCCAGCCCAAATTGACTTCCTTCGCCTACGGCGTGGTGAGGCAAGTTCTTTTCTTGCTTAGGGATTCTCACACGTCGAGTTGCTGTGCAGGACGCTTCATTTTTCGTGCAATTCCGAGGTGCAATGACTAGAGCGAACCCTGGAAAGAGGAGATCGCAGGAAGTCGTGTCACCGGCGGATGAAGGAGGAAGACCACCTTCGCGTTTGCGGCTTGAGAGTGAGTGCCGCTCGAAGGCAAGGAACGATGTGAGAGTGGGGCCGGATGGGCAACGGCCTACTGCAACTAGGGTCCTATCTTCGTCTGCGAAGAGAAAGCGCCAAGTCGTAGAGTTGAGCGAAGAAGAAGAAGAGGAAATTGAAGAGGAAGAAGCGGAGGAAGAAGAGGACGAGAACGGCGGCGGCTTGAAAGAGCAGTCTTGGAGGTAAGCACGTCCACCCATGGAAATGTTTTCTTGCATTTTGTGTGCTGTAGTTTTTTCCTGTTGTTGATGACATGAAGGAAAACAGAAGACGTCACGAACTTCTGTGCATGGTGACGTCATGTAAGATGCAAGGATTTTACGATGTCACTCTACATGTCATGAATGACGTCTTTGTGTTTAATTTTGTGTCATCGCGGACATCACGAGAGACATATATGTGCTGCTGTGGAGGCTTTCACATTCCTGTTGTCGTCAACACGCCCAATAGACCGGTAGTCATGAACTGCCATGAATTTTGGTGTCATTGGACGAGGTAGATGCAAAGAGTCCGGAATTCGTAAATGTTTCAACCAACTAGCTGAAAATGATGTCGTTGCAGACGTGTTATGTTGTTTTTGATGTCTAAAGAAATGGACGCGGCAGCCCTTCTTTTTATAACCAATTGTAACGTCTGATTTCATGTTATGAATGCTATTAGGAGGCATTTGGAATACGGAATTCCTTTACCTTGCAATGTCTTCAAGTCCACTTCCCTTGCTAAACGACATGAATGACAGCACTAACATTTTAGAAACTGTTGATGGTAGTAGAAGCTATGGCACAGGCGACGGAGGGGAAGAATCTACTGGTGACATTGAGGCTGGTCATGAAGCCTTGCATACCGGTACGAAGAGGAAATCCAGAGCAACCACTTTGAGGAAGAAACTAATCGAAGTGGACAAGAATGGAGAGCCTTTTAGAGCAATGAGGGAAGGATTGACCAAGGATGTCGTCAAATATGCTAAGTCACTTGACCCTAGGACGGATTGGGAGGGGCAACCCAAGGTTTGAAGAAGGCATTGTTTGGAAGATTGTACGCAAGTGTGCTTCGAGTACTTCTTAGTCGGTGCATGCGGTCATCTGTTGTTTCCTGTAGTTTGCTCTGTTAGTGAAGACGCTATCATTTCAAGAACTGTGTTGTTGTTCATGTAGTCATCGATGTCTTCAGTGGCGTCAGAGGATGTCTTCAGTGACGTTCGTAGATGTCTTCAGTGACGTTCATGGTGACAAATTATTGGCATTATTAATTTCAGCATGCAACACTGACGTGCACTTGTTGCCTTTTGAACTCTGTGGTCTTCCCAAGAGCAGGTGAGCATGCTTTTTCAGTGTTCTTTGCATTTGGTGCCAAAAGGATGGAACTCGGTAGTTCTAAATTCTATTCAAACTAATCAGTGAAACCTTTTTGCAGATTGGGAGACATGCAGCCACTCCTCCAAGATAAGTGAGAGATTCCTGGGTCCCATCATCACGAAGTCCCTCATAACGCTCCATTTCAAGTTGAACCAGATGATTGACAATGGTGAGGACATGCCCGATGATTTCAATGAGACGTGGTGGAATGGACTAGTGGATAGTCGAGCTACAGAACAAGCTCAAGCAAAGTCGGCACACATGCGTGCGATTTCGAAGGGTAAGGGCACAGGCTCCACGCAGGTCAAGGTTGTCGAAAGACAAGTGGTCTCTCGTTTGGTGAGTGTCTCTAAAACTATTCCACTGGTGCAAGTATTGTTTGCTGTGATGTTTGTTTTTTCCCTTCAAGTCACTTGTCATGTCAAGGAACATGTCGTTGACGACGTCTTCTGTTTCTGAAGACATGCTAGAAGATAGCAGATGTTGCTAGTAACGTCATCAGTGGCAGATGAGTTCACGTTCTGTGTTCACGACGACGCACTGTTTCTTTGATTGTGTGCTATCTTCTTGTTTATATGTTAATGACTTTAATGTGAGAATGCAGACCATGCTTTTGGGTCGTCCTCCACTAGATGCAGAGATCGATGATGGAGTGGCGAAGGAGTTGAAGAGAATCAGTGAAGAGAAGTCCAAACCACGCAAGGATTTCGGAGTGGAGCTCCAGGACTTGCGTCACATATGACGGAGGTAGAGGGCTCCATGGATCGACTCAAATCATCACAAGTGCGTATAGAAGATATGTTGAAGGAGCTCCTTGGCAGAAAACAAGGTAAAGATCTTATATCGCTAGTGGATGTCGGAGAACCTTCCTCATGTGCATAGGTGGCGGGAAAAACAAAGGCCTTGGCGAAAGGAAGAATACCAGATGCGACGGTGCAGAAGGACTTGGCCTTGCTAGTGGAGAAGGCCGACGCCCTCATGTTGGGTGTTTCTTCTGCTGTCACTAGTGACGTTTCTGATGACACTACCGCTATTGAGGGAGACATTGCAGGGGACGTTGCCGGCACTAACGAAGACATTTCGGAGACTCAAGATCCTGCTGCTATTGCCTTGGAGTTAGTCTCAGGAGGTTTGAAGTCAGCTAATGCAGTGGGCACACGTCAAGAAAAAGAAGTCAAACAAGAAGACGAAGACGATGCATGGCAGTTGCCGACTTCAGACACACTTGAAGTTGAGGAACCACTTCCTCCAGTACAAGTCCAGAGCTCCAGTCCTATGGTAGTACTTCACTAGAACTGTGCTTGTTCTTTTCATTATGTTTACTTTTCCTTTTTGCAAGTTGTAGTGTCCAAGATCACAGGATGCTCACTTGTTGTTGTCAATGACATAGCTGAAGACAGTGGATGACATAGAACATGTCATGTATGATGTCGTTGAAAATGTCTGAACTAGAAAGAGTAATGGCGTTGTGTGTCGTGTATCCCGTGACAGCATTGTCTACTTTTACTATACCCTTTTCAGAAGGACGTTGAAGCGCTTGTTGACTCATCAAGCAGACCTCGTCGCGGCACAAAGCCAACTTCCACTACATCAGAGAAGATGGTAAAGGCACCACTGAAGACTACCGTCACCAAGGCAGCACCGAAGGCAACCACAATCAAAAAGTCAGTTCAAGCTTCCTCAAAGGTGAGTACCAGTACTTGGAATTGAGCCCCCTGTCGTGAACAAAGGTAATTGGCATGCATTTCTAAATATTGGGATCATATGGCCTTGTCACTTTTAAAAACATGTCCACAAATACTCTAATGCTTGCTATGGATGCTGTTGGAGTGATGCAGTCATCTAGTGGCAAGCGATCACCAGCTTCAAAGAAGTAATTTTCGTTCGTGACGATGTTGGCAACCATGTCGCTGACGACATGATCTTCTTGGTAGCGACATCCACAGAAGCAGAGGATGTTCATTGGAATGTTCTGAGTAGCGTCTTCGTCTGGCAAGTTTTGGAGCGATGGGCAGCGGTAGTCTGCTGTTTTGTTTCCTTGGAGGGGGGCTGTTTTGCTGAGGAGGTTGGACCACCGTATGTTCTACCGTGCCTTCCCGAAGTCATGCATGTTCAGGTCTAGCATCACTTCCATAGAAGGAAGTCATTTGAAAGATTTAGTGCTTATTTCACTAAACTTCCAGCACATCATTTCTTGTATTTCCTTTCCTCTAATGCATGATAAATCTCAGTTTTCATGTTATGAAGTTCATTCCATTGCAAGGTTTTTGCTGCCTTAGCCTTTATCGTTTTCATTATGAACTCATTATGCACATTCTTCCACACCGTTTTTGTATCAAATTCAAGTCTATGTTATTATTGAGGTAGTGATTACGTCATTACTGATTCGTCTCTTCGCATAGATGTAGCGTATGTTGCTACATGTATGCAAGCATTTTACTGTTGCATACATAGGTGGAAGGCACGAACTGAACTATGAATACGTGAATATATGACGTCTCTGCCAACGGCACGCTCATGTTCCTACAGGCTGAAAAGCCATGTCAGCCATGATGGCAGCTACAACAATCTATTTCTTTGTCTGCGTTATCTTTTTTGTCAAATTGAATGTCACGAACAATGTTCAACAAAATTCTGAAACCAGAAAACGCATTCAATAACATGTCACTAAGGATATATACGAGAACGTCAGAATGTTGAAAAACAAAATACGCCTTGTCATCATAAACAACCCAAAACCAATTTCGCATGATAAAAGGACGTTATCTTTGATGTCACCCACAACAACTCTCCGTTATCAATGACGTCACTAATAACATACACCCTGTCATCATCGAAAATAAAAAACCAATTCCGCATGAGAAAAAGACGTTCACTTCAATGTCACTGAAAACAAGGCTCGGTTATCGGTGACGTCACTGAATACATACATACACGCATACAATTTTCTGAAAATGACTGACGTGGCAGCTGACGTGGAAGCGCCACGTCACTTTTTCTCCCTGCCACGTCAGATTTCGCGGCAGTCCACGTCACTCTGTCGGGCAGTCTAAGGGAAAAAAAAGGGCTTCTTCTGCCCTGAAAAAAGCTGAGTTGGCACCGTCAAACCCTCCACGTGTCACACTTTTGGGACTTCAAAACACTCTGATTACACGTGACGTCATGGGAAATTGGTCGTGTTTTCCGTGACGTTCACGCAAATTCTGACATGTTCCACACGTCACGAAAAAAACCAGATTTTGGATCATATCATCGGCGACGTACTACCTGTTCAAAAACACGTTACAACGTGTTTTGGTGAACATCATCAAAATCACTGTTTTCTTATAGTGATTTGATTTAGGCGGCTGTCTTGGAGCTGTTGGAAGTCTGCAACCTCAACCTGCTTTGGAAGAGGTTGCAAAGATCATGGGAGAAGAGCTTTCTCACATTGAACGACAAGAGCATAATAGGAAGAAAGATTCCGTACAAGTCTTTGGATCCTATAGCCACAATCGCTAGAAGCGCCTTGAAAGGTTGCAGTCTTGATTTCAACATACTACATGCCCTTACTGTGGCATCCTGTACATGTTAGTTGCTGTTATTTCTAGAAATTCATGTATATAATTTGTTTTGCTTACATGTTGTTTGTAAGGCCTAAAAAATTGTCGATCTCTCTGCTTAGAGGAGGATCTAATATTCCTTCTGCATCATGTTTATCGATGAGTTGAATTGATGTTTATTTGATTGTATTTAATCCCTGAGTGCCCAGACTTTATTTGCTAAAATTCATACCCTTCTCAATTCATTCCAATCAAACTATCATGTAAAATGAGATTCACATAAACTAATCTTACTGATCGATAGTATAGATAAGGCTAGAGCTATAGAGAAAAGGACACATCCTTTGATTGTACTATTGAAAAAATTATAATGGTCAAACAAGGAGATCTTTGAGTTTTGAGAGGCCATATTTGAGGCACTCGGGCGCTCAGGGGTTAAGAGGTGTTGTTGGAAAGTGACCCTTTCCTTACTGATAAAATTGTGTGTTGAGGCTTGAGGAGCCATATATTGATGATTGTTGTTCCTTGTTTTAGGGTTTGCACTTGATTTATTTCGGCATTGCGGTCAATGTTGATCCAGACGGTCGAGTCCCATGGGGACCGACTCCGTTGTTGCTATTCCCGGTCCGTGCTTTGAAGCCCTGTTATTGTATGCATTTTCAAGTCCAGTGGTCCAACTTCAACAAGCTGGAGCTCAGTTCGGGCAAGATTCGATGAGTTCTTCTTTTGATTTATTTGAATGGATTCCAAGTGTAGGATGTCGAAGACGCGAGAAGTGTGCATGAGTTGGTGTCCCGCTGTGACGGTCCCGTGACCTTCCTTTGTCTAGCCCCAAGAAAGCGATAAGTCCAACTCCGTGGATGGAGGTTCGAGTTTTAAGGGATTTCGTCCCCCGCTATAGGTTGTGACTTCCGATACATCCGGTTCTGGGAGTCCAGGCGGTGGAGGTTGGGTAGCTACAGTGGTGGCAACGGCGGTGTCAATATAGGCGTGGCCAGGTCTCACTTCGTACCAACGGTGGTGAAATTTTATTCGCTTCGTATTCATTCTTATATGCATACCTTGTGCTTCAGTACTGAAATTCACGCAGTGCACTGTATCTCTCGTGTGATTGTGTGAGCACTTTTTTACCCACCCATGGTAAACTAGCGTTGTACAACCAGGTTCTTAGTATTGTTTTGTAAGTTTTGTCCTAAGGGTGCCTAGCGTCAATCCATTGTGCCTTCCAAGCAATGGATCTTTTCTAACTCCTACATGTGAAAAATAAACAAAACAACAAGAAATTCTAAATAACTATAAGTTTTATCCTTTTATCTCAACTAACTAAGCCAATGTGGTTTTTATTCAAAATGAATTCAGTCTAAATTTATCATTTTAAGTGATAGAACATGTTATGCCATTTCTAAAAATATAAAACTCGTCCTCATCCGAGCTTTCTAACAATAGTTATGGAAGGATGAAGTTTGACCGCTAATTGGTTCATCAAACTTCATCCATTGATTTCTACTAATCTACCTTATAATTTTACTTGAGATTTGACTTTTGGTCTTTGAACTCTATTTACTATTTGACTTTCTAATATGGTTGACTTTGGATGATTTATCTAACTTTCATTCATTTTGACCCCTAAACTTCATCCGTCTCTATCTTTCTCATTTTTCGTTGGATTTCTAAGTGTGAGACATTTTTGGAAACCTCTAAACTAAAGGTATCACAATCTGAATCTAAAACTTGGAGAAAATCTAGTTTTAATATTCTGACTTGAAAGGTTAGTTCGGCTAAGGTATTTAAAACCATCTACTTTGCAATTTGATAGTAATTTGGGTATTTAGAATCTTACCTCACTTTGTGAGTCGTCTTGGACGTCGTAGATGAGTCTTCCAGGATCTCCATTTTCCTCCATGGTTCCGTCGCTCGGTAATTTATGCTCACCGCTTGAAAGTAGACTTTTAATACAAATTTGCAACTAAATTCTAGCTACTATTCCTCTTTTCTTCTATTTGGGATTTTATAGTATACTTTTCTAATGGTTGGCTTAGAAAACTCTTGACCTCCTAACCACTACTTTTCCATTTTTTGCTTGCCTAATGAATCTTCACATTGATCTTTCGAAGTAGAGGTGTGGTAGGCTCCTTCTCCATGACCATTACGTCGTCTGATTCTTCTTCCTCGTCTGTGTCAGGAGATCGAGATGTGCTCCTATGAAACCTCAAATACAAACAACACTTGCAAGTCAACGGCACTCGATCATCGTTAGAACATCAACTCAGACATCGACTTGGACATCTACTTAGACAGAAGACTAAGACGTTGAAATGCAGAAGCCAGCGTGCTGTGTCTAACACAATGTCCACATAAACACTGTAGACATTGAAGTGCATGCAGTTTAGCTATAGAGCCCCCATGCCACGGACATGAAAAGAATTTAAATTGGGCAACTCTGTGGTGTAAATTGTGCCACAAAATCGAATATAAACATCCAACCTCCTTTCAATAACACACCACATAAGAGGTTTAGGTGGCACTAGTCACCTAGACTTAGATTCAACGGAGTCGTCCTCGCTCATAGACAACTGTGCTTCATTCCTTCTCATGCGTGACACTCCCGTGCGACGCCTCTTGGGTGGTGGAGTACTTGCTACAGCTTTACCCTTGTCCTTCACACGACTACTCACATGCCGAGGATCGTTCCTTTGCTTCGACCGTTGCTCTGTGAGTGGCCGACCTCTAGCGTGTACCTCCTTAGCGGTAGAGTCGTCATTGTTGCTGTCAGCATGATGCCGAGACGGTGCTGCCCGTTTCACGGGCAGCTTTCTTCGAGAATCGGGGGCCATCTCAACTAGCGGCCAACAATGAAAATCCTCACCCAAAACCTGCGCAAGGCAATCACAACTCAAAACTAAAAGAACAAAACGGCCAACTAACATGCTATAATGGTGTGCTTTCGTGGACATCAATTCCAGCACCTGGACGTCCAGTTAAACATTAGGACGATTCAACGGATGCCCACTGTTCGACTCCTCTGTATACAAGACACTTAAGAACCAAGAACGTGACATGTGATGCACTGTAGGACATCACATTGGACATCTGCATGTTTATAAAAACATTACTACGCCACAGGAGAGTCCATATGGTAGTCTCATCTGGGAATAGGACACGAAAAAATGGACATAATGTCCCCTGCAGTTCTTTGTGACATCATCAAGGACATATAAGTGTCCGGAAAAGCACTACCACGCCACCATGGATGTTCACCCACCTGCAAGCAGAAAATAAAAATGAAAAAGAAAATTGGTCAAGTGGACACATTGATGTCTGCTTTGACATCCACAGAAGCATGTGCAAGTCCCCCTTGACATCCACAATGTCACAAGGAAGCAAATGAGTACTTCATTGTACACGATGGAAATAAAATCAACTATCCTTAAAAGTCTAACAACCTGTGCCTGCAAGCAATGTAGATCCTCCGTTGCAGTAGGCTGGACACTCATGGATGGCTCAACTCATAAACTTGCTAAACTGAAATCCAAGGTGATTCATGGCTCCTGAAAACCGCTCCTAAATCAAACAATCTCATGAAGGATTTTCTCATGCTACTTTCAAAAGCCAACACAAGGATCATTCCTGCAAATGGAAACCAAAGTAGTGGAGTGTAAGGAGAGAGATTGAAAATTCACAACAACACAAGACTACAACAAACCAAAACCAAAAAAAAAATTACATACCTGACCTGCTCCCACTGCTGGAGGAGCTGCGGCGCGGGAGGGACTCCCTCCTCCGGCGCAGGGGCTCCCCGTGGCAGGGGGCTCCCCGCAAGGGCGATGCCAGGGGGGCTCCGTGCAGGGCTCCCCGTCGCGGCACAGGGGCTCCCCGCCCTTGTGTGGGGGCTCCGTGCAAGGGTGCCGGGGTTCCCCGCTTGGGCGTGGGAGTCCTTGCCGCCTCCACACTCCGCCTTGCCGCTCCCACGCTCCACCTCCGCACGTTGCTCCTCCACCTTTAAACAAGAGATGCATCAACAAGAGAACAAAGATAATCCCAATGTCAAGCCTAAACTCCCCAACGCTCCTAGTGATGTTGAGTTAGACATCAGTTGAAGCCTCAGTGTGTCACGGATGGAAAATATGGATGAAACCCTAATCTGCCAATACAATTCAATGACGCCAATTTTAATTTCTAGAATTGGCGGGAGCTGTTGGAGGCCATGACGGAGGCTTGCGGGGCGGGGAGGGGAGGGGAAGGGAGGGGAGGGGAGGGGAGGGGAGGAGAGGAGAGGAGAGGAGGGAGAGGAGGAAGCGAAGGAGGGAGGAAGTTGTCTACACGGTGCTTGGTCTTGTTTAGGCACCTGCTGCGACGGGGGCTTCCATCTGCTACAGCTACTGATTTTTCCATCCCTGAGGTGAGTGCAGCAGCAACAATGCTGTCCACAAACTGGTGAAACATGCTCTACTTCTTAGAAGTTTGCAAATTCAAGTGTAGGTGAAGGAAGAAGAGCGGCTGCAGGAAGAGGAAGGCCAAATGTGGGCCTAGGGTTTGTCTAAGTCCCATGACGGAGCGACAACCCCATGTGTGACGTCGGGTGCTGTACTTTTCAAGAGGGCCCTTAGGTCGGAAGTTGACATTCGTGTGCTTCAACAGACATCACAATTGACATGTAGACATCAACTCGGACATCATGATGTCTGACTTGGTGTTAGTAACGATGCGTTTTTTGCCAATTTGAAATGGACAAGGGGATATGTTGCGATGATGTTTTGCATGACATCACAAATGACATTGTCGTATCCTAGTAGGCATGACTGCGTCTCATTGCACATGTTCTCAGGAAATTCGAATTTGGCTTTGACCTTCCATTTTTATTCTCCAAGTGAATAATTAGAAGTTGTGAAATGGAACTTGGCTGTGACCTTCTATTTTTATTCTGTAAGTGGGGTCTAAAGTAAAAGAATATCCTAGAGTTTGAATTAGGCTTCCTCAAAATAAAATTTGTGAAATGGAACTTGGCTTTGACCTTCTATTTGTATTCCCTAAGTCATTTCTTTGAAGCTTCTTCAAAATACAAATTCTAAATTAGAACTTGCCTTTCACCTTTTAATTTTTTTTTTGGCTCTAAATCATTTCTTTGAGGTTCTACCAAATTAGAGCTTGAAAACTAGAAGCTTTAGAGTAGAACTTGAAATTCACCTTGTCTTTATCTTTTCTACATCTTTTCTGGGGGACTTATTGAAATGAAACTTGTAACCACTTTTTCTTCTTGGAAGTAACGAAGTCCCATCAATACAACTCATTCTTCTTCTGCTGTATTGTATGGCTATCCTCTACCTAGGTAGCTTCTAAATGATGCTAAATTAGCTTCTTCTAAGAAAGTAGTGCCTATAATGTACTATAATTTCAAAGCGCAAACCTTACTGCCCTCCTTAGCCATGGAAACCACTGATTGTTTAGAGTTGCAGTCCTTAAAGTGCATGGGATGTAGTGTTGCGTAGCTTAACCCAATGCTTTTTCTGACCCGCCTGTGCAGGACTTAACGTCAAGCAGAACATGTCAATGTCCTTATGAATAAACTTATATAACTTTCCGGTGCCTTCCAGGATGTTAGGCGTAGCACCCCATGTCAAACGTAGCACGTGTAGCAAATACCTTTTTATCTTCTATTCAGACGTGTTGATGTCACGTACAAGCCTGTGGGTGACATTGTGCTATTCCTGTAGACATAAATGCGTCTTACTGGACATGATGCTAGACGCACCTAGGGCCTTTGGAAGTCAACTCCAGCACATTCACGTGTCCTACCTCTGTTTGAGTTGATGCCCTGTAGTTAAAAGAAGAGAATTACAAAGAGATTTCAAGGAATAGAAGCCACTTATCAATTACAATTTGCAAGAAGTAGGCGTTTGGGTGTCGGGTTTCATTGCTTGGCATTGCTTTTTTATCCCATTCTGAAGTACTAAGGAAATGAACCTCATTTGCAGTTTACGCTCATGTTCTTTGGAAACAGGACCTAATATTTGTGGAAAATTTTCTTTCTTCCTCGGGACGTATACATTTGGTTGCCACCAAAACAAATAATTCATAGACTGTGATGTTGGATGTTATAGGTTCACAAGTCTACAGTACTGCACGAATTACTATCCACGATCTCAGAGATAGTGATGAACAGATAGGTGTAGTGGACATGACGATGTCAAAGTAGATGTCTACAGTGACAAACATATGTTCACAAAAACATCTAGACGTTCAAAATTGTCACTGGGTGATCAGAAGTGTTCCTTTTCAACCACCCTTGACTTCCTTCTGATTGTCTACTATATCTTTCTCTTCGTCTTTCCCATTGCATGTTGTAGGAAACAAGTTTAATTACTTCAAGAGTGGACATTTCAAATTGCATGATATCAGCAAGTGCACGTACATGTTGATGCCTATGACGGACATGGAGGGTAGGCGTGGATGTCGTGCTATAAGAGTGTGCATCAATGCAGATGGCCGTGTCTTTCGCCACATTCCTATAGGTGACCTCATTCTACAAACCGAGTTGAGGGTGGCAACACAACTGAATTTGACGAGGTTTCCATGTCCATGCAAATATTGTCATGGAGGAAGATGCCGGACTATCTATGTGATTTGGAAGCATCATGGAGAGGTAGGACGGGATGTTTTTTTGACGAAGTCAATGATTGGGGGGGACCCATCCAATGGATACCCTCCTAATGGCATATGGGTGGAAGATCTTGTGTATGACGATGACGTCGTTGAGAATGATGCAGACATAGTAGAGGAAGACATTCAGATGCAGGATGTGAACGAAGGACTAGAATTAGGGGACACTGATGTCGGTGACGCTGCTAATGACGACGACGCTCCTCTGGATGTACAACACGACGTCCAAAGGCAAGTCATGGAGGCCTTTGATCGTGGCGATGCATTGCATTCGGACACCTTGGCGTCTGACGGAGCGTCAGGTGCTGAAGCAGATGTTGACATTGACACTGTTGAAGACATGCAACGTTTATATGAGTATGCAACAACAGCACTGTACGAGGGGGCATCATCGAGTATTCTGTCAGCAATAATCATCATCATGAATATGTGCGTGGTCTTCCACGTGAGTAACCATTTCACTAGTGAGCTCCTACGGTATTTGTCATCAGACTTGCTCCCGAAGAACAACAAGCTCCCTACTAGTCATTATGAGGCAAGGAAAATGATTAGGAAGTTGGGCTTAGAGTACAATAACATCCATGTGTGCCCAGGTGGTTGTGTGCTATTCGAAGACGAGCATGCAAATCTAAGTACGTGCCCGAAGTGCTCTAAACCAAGGTGGGTGGAGGGAACGAACTCGGTACCAACAAGGGTCGTTCGACACTTCCCCTTGATCCCAAGACTTAAACGCATGTTTCGATCTTCGGAGATCGCTCAGATGCTGACGGGTTGGACGCGGCATGTCAACGATGACGGCATCATGCGGTCAGTGGTGGACAGCCTTGCTTGGAAGCATGTCAGCGTGGACGTCCACTTTGACAACTTCAGTGCTGACGATAGGAACCTGCATCTGGCACTAGCACTGGATGGTGTCAATCCCTTCAAGCTGAGCAACACGAATTGGTCGACATGGCCGGTGCTCATTTTAATTTACAATTTTGAGCCATGGTTTGTGACGAAGAAATTCTTCATCTCCCTTAGCCTTCTCATTTCTCGGAAGCAGTTCCCAACTTCTAAGAACATGGATGTGTTCTTGCGACCATTGTTGAAGGAGCTACATGCATTGTGGGAAGGTGTGGTGGCTCAAGATTTCTCACAGCCCGAAGGTGCTCGTCACTTTATCATGCGTGGCTTACTAATGTGGACCATATCCGATTTTTCTGCGTATGCTCTGATCTCTGGCTTGTCTTGCAAGGGATATAAAGGATGCCTGGATTGTGGTCTTGAGACAGATTCTCGACTTGCAAGAACCGGCGATGTGAGGGCGGATCGAAGTACCAGAGGGTTCAAGATTGTGTATGGGGGCATACGAAGGTACTTAAGTCGACACCATCCTTATCGTCGAAATCGTCGCTTCAATGGGAAAGTAGAGCATCGCTTCAGGCCAAAGGGCATGACCGCCGAAGATGTTATCCGATATGCTGCGTGGCGGCAAGCGTTTCTAGATCTGGGTGGAAGAGAAGATGGAAAGGATGACCCAGTGCATTTCACAGGGGTGAAACGCTTGAGTGCATTGTTTGAGTTGCCCTACTAGAAGGTACAAAGTGGTCTAACCTGACTTTAACATGTAGGTAGTGTCCAATGTCTAAGTGGTACGTCCTCTCTAACATTCTGTGTCATAGTACTGGCGCGTTGATGTCCAAGTAGATGTCATAGAAGACATCCCGCTGCACAAATTGCAATAGCTGTAGACAGTGGCCGCCTATTCAGCCGTGCAATGTGAACATCTCATGTTGTGTTACATGTCCCCTCAGACGTAGTCGTGAATACAAAGTGAAGGCTGAATGTCGTTGTATATTTTCTTAGCAGACAACACGGGAAGTGACGATACACATTTTTTCGGAGGGCAGAGCGTACTTAAGATTTACGTGTGTTCCCTTCTGCAATATCTATTGATCCGACACATTTTGGATGTGATGCATTGCGAGAAAAACTTATGCGAGAACATGGTGAAGACCCTTCTTGCTATGAACGATAGCCCTGGCAGCCGCATTGATGCACAACAGCTTGGAATACGTAGAGAAATTTGGCTTCAAGACCCACGAAGACGCCAAGACAATTTCTACATGCCAAATGCGTCGTATGCAATGACAGTAGATGAGCGCAGGGAGTTCGTGGATATAGTATCAAGTATCCGTACCCCAACAAACTATATTGGTGCAATTCATAAACGTCTACAAAATGGAACGTTACAGTATATGAAGACGCATGATTATCACATTCTCATGCAGTAGGTGAGGTTGCCATGGGACGTGACACAGGGGTTCGTTGAACTTATCCAAGGAAGGGAGGGAATTCAAAGATTGTCACTGCTCCAAAACCGTTGTGGACATCATATGTCTTTAGTAACGTTGTTGAAGACAGTAGTATGTTAATGACAGTGCACGGGAAGACGTCTTCATGAACATGATAGTGTTTCATTTGGCTGTGATGCATTTTCTAGTAGTCTATCATATTTAGCACAAAGACGTTGTAGTGGATGTCCAAAATTAATGTCCGGGTGACCCTCATGCAAGTTACAGGGAAATGTGTTAAAAATGTAGCAGTGGGAGAGTGACTTACAGAGATGTTGTTCATGTATACATTCTACCGATGGCTGTCCGGAACATCTTGGATGAGAATGTGCGCTTGGCTATTATAAAAATGAGCAGGGTTTTCCAAAGACTTTGTCAGAAGGAGATCAAGGAAGCTGACAAAGATGTCCTCATGCAGGATGTTATTATGGCAACCTGCCTCATAGAGAAGGAGTTCCCCACGACATTCTTAAATATAATGACCCATTTGCCAGTGCACCTTGTTGAACAGTTATTTGTATGTGGCCTAGTGCATTGTAGGTGGATGTACCCCATTGAGCGATACATGAAGACTTTGAAGGATTATGTGCGGACTTTGGTGCATCCAGAAGGTAGCATAGCAGAAGGATATCGCATTGAAGACACGCTTGGCTTCTGCACGGAATACATGAGACAGTTTCAAGGGACTGGTGAGCGTGTTTGGGATGTAGACGAAGATCCCATCATGAATGATGAGGTGATATGTAGCAGGAAACCAAAAGAGAAGGCATTATCTGACGCTTTGCGAGCGTATGCATATGCGTTCGTAATTGACAATGCGCCATGCTTGGAAACTTGGCGAGAGTAAGTAACTGGCACTGCTTTCCAGTGCCACTTTGGACATCACGTTGCCTTATATACACTCCTAGCAGACGTCATATCCGACGCTGGCACATTCAATGATGTCATGTAGGAAGACGCATTGATGTTTGTTTTGGCCCTAGTGTAGACATCTCAGTAGAAGAGGAAACTTTCAACACACGATCGTTGTTAAGGACTACTTGAATTCTTGCACACCTTTGCAGATGTACCATGCACACTGTACTTGGCCCCGACATACATGATGTCAAATCTTCAATCCGTTGTCCTAATTTCATTATTGCTGAGTGTGATGCAGGGACTACACTGCAGCAAAGTTCCAAAGATGGGAGGAGTGGGAAGCTTTTCATGTTGCATGGCGGCGCTCAAATCCAGGAAGAGCTATCCGTTATCCAGTTGAACTAAGTGAGTTTCCATCCTTCGCGCAGTGGCTAACGTCAACGGTGACGGAGGCTGATCATTCTGGACATCCAGTGGATGAAGACATCAGACATTATGCGCAGCTTCCTGAGCGGAAGGCAACATCCCACCGTCAAATGTACTGTCATGGCATGCACCTCCGTGTCCGAAGCTCTGAACGTGGGCTTGTTACCCGTGACTCTAGAGTGGTAGTGAGTTTCACACGCCAGCTTCGTTGGGGTTTGTAAAATGGGAGGCCACTGGAATCCACGCAGGAGTATGTGGGGTACATTGAAGAGATTTTGGTATTGGATTATCGAAATCACTGCGTCACAGTGTTGTTGTGTGATTAGGTGAGAGGCATGCAAGGTAGTCGAGCTCCTAGCGTGCAACAGGATAAGTATGGCTTCACGTTGGCAAACTTCAACCATTTGGATGGAACGGTCCATGCAGATTCATTTGCCTTTCCTTTGTATGCCAACAGATATTCTTCTTCGACGATCCACATCGGCCTAGTTGGAAAGCAGTTTGCCGAACTGAGGTGAGGGGTAGACGTGGCTCATTGCACCCTCTAACGACAACCCCGAACATGGTGCAATTGGTGAATGATAGGGACTTCGATGAACTACAACCAGTGCAACAAGTCGTGGACCCGGTGTGCCAACCCATAGACCATGGTGGCGAGTATGTTGCCATAGTTAGCGATGACATCGCATCTAAGGAAGAAGCATAGGGTGTTCACATCATTGACATGTATATGTTCTGATAGCATTTAGACGTCACATAGGACGTCTGAGAAATACAAGGACATCAATATGTTCATGTCTTCCAAGTATTCCTGATGCATCTTGAACATGCATTTTGTAACAGAATCTGTCTATTTCGGTGCTGCACGTGACATCATAAGAGTAGGTTGCAATCTTATCCTAATGAAGTTTGAAGAACGTGCACAAGTTGTATGACTTGAAGAGCCCAAAAATGCCCCTGACCTAAGTAAACACATAAGTCCGCCTGTACTACATAGGAAGGACGTGCATCATGTACAAATTCACCCTTTTTCATAAAATAATGTCATGCATCTGGAGTCATTTTTGACATTAAAGTGGACGCCTACAGTTGCTTCCACAACGCCCACACGTCCAGTTAGACGTAATGAAACGCACCGTGGATAGCATGTGGTTTGAAATTACAGTCGCAGAAAGTACAAAATGTTAACGCTAGAAGTGATGTCAATGTGGACGTCAGAACGTCAGGTGTGATGTCCACAGAGACATCCGAGGTCGGAACATGGACTGGTCACGGATGCTGACGTGGCATGCCACGTCAGCATCCTTGTCCATGTCATACAATATTCACGTCATCATGCCACGTCACACAGTAGCCACCTCATCGGTCCACGTCACACAGTAACCACCTCATCTCGCCACATCAAATGCCACATAAGCTTTTAGGAGTCACAACCTGCCCGTTGTCCTCTTTTTAGCCTTGGGCAGTTACTTTACCTCTGACTGCACCAAAATTCTATTTGAACTTGTGAGGTATGTTTGACCAAAGATGATGACGTGGCTAAACATGTTATTGTGGACATCCTGGGAAACATCTGATGTCCACCTGGATGCCTTACATTGCATGGACGTTTTTTGTAGCATCAGTATGCTGTGACTGCAATCTAGCAATGCTAACACAGACATCATCGCAAAATCTCCACTTTCTCGACTTGACACCCTGACATCTCGTGCAACGTATCGTGTCTACGCGGATATACATCGTTTTTGGCTGGATGTCCAAGCGGACACCGTTTTCTTAATAGTGTTTTTGACATTTGTCTCTTGAAAAGGATTTCTTTTAAATTCTCGTGACAAGTGACAACTTAGAATTTTGGATTGGAAACTTAGAATTGATTTAGTAGATATTTATTGATGATGTTTATGGATTTTTGTGTTGACAAATATAAGGTGCATTTGAGCAATCATAGGATTCTATTGAAGTCATGGAATTGGAGGCTACATAACTAAAGCCACAACTCTTTGAAAGATTTTTGCAATCCTTTACAAATGCCTTTTCATTCTCAATTTACTTCAAGGTTTTCAATTGAACATTTTTGGATGTTTGCCTTGGTAGTGGATACGGGCAACTTCTAGTTCCTTGTTTTTACCCTTAAAGTTCTTTAAGTTGCCTTGGAGTTTTTGAAAGATGGATAAGGTAGAACCACCTATACTGAATTGCTTAAGCAATTTTAGAACAAATCATGAAGAGTATGAAGTAATGTAAATTTTTCCCATGTAGAAAGATAGGAAATATGGGAATGCAAATTTTTCATAATTTTATTCTCAAAATTGAAATTACTATGATTTTTGGACACCAAAAAGTGTTTTGAATCCATAGCCATTGTCTAGACTCTTCTAATTCCGATCATTCAAGAGATTACTTTCTCCACACTATATGACACTTTGGGACATGTGTCATGACCTTATTAGTCCTAATGTTGAAAATGAAGAAAAAATACATTCCAAGCTTTGGTTGGAAATCTCTTCTAGCCTTGGTTGGAGATAGCCATATATATGGGTCCTTTGGTTGGGTATAGGTAGTTCTACCTTAGGTCTTTACATTTTCTTGTTAGTATAGAGAATTAAAGTGTACTCAAAAAATAAAAAATAAAAAAATATATTCTAAAATTCACTTAAAATACTCCTTTCTCTCGTAGCGATTAGCACAAGGTCTAGTATAAATTTAAAAAAATTTAAATTTTCTTATTGATTCAAAGAAAGAAAGCAGTTTATCTTGACTTGTAAGGTAGAGCCCAACATTTCTTTTCATCTTATTAGAAAAATATTGGGGTATCAAGAGGACTAAGGGCTATTAAATTTGGAAAAATATTACAAAAAATATAAATAAAGAAAACAATTTTTTTCTTAAATATTAAAAAAATATACCAAGGCAATAAAACATTGTTTTTATGAAATTAGGTGAACTTGATGATTCTAATCTAAAGAAGCAACCAACATGTGCACAAGTGGTGAACTTGCTCATGGATAAATCATGTTTCATGAAGCCACCCAAAGCAATTTTCTGCAAGAAAGTTTTGTAGTAGGACATAATGTTATCATCTCAGCACGAATAGAAACATTGGCTATATTGTGCGTTTGAATAGTGATGTATATATATCAACTACTTTTTATACAATGTGCAAATTTTCTAAAATACCAAGTATTTTGAATGCAATGGATTAAATTCTATGTGTACTTCTAAAGTATTATATAAGAACGTTTAGAAAAATGAAGTTGAATTTTAGGCTAAATGAATGTTTCCCAAAGAATTTTTGTTTTTGTTTGATATTTGTTGTGTTGTTTTATAATAGAATATTATAAACGGGGATTGTAGAAAAATATTCTTCATTGAAATCTTAAGAATTAAAATCTCACCTTGTAATTTTTACAATCTTGAAGGAGCCATCCTAATTTTGAATTATTTGTCACGTTTGTTTTAAAAGTAAAAAATATAGGGTCCAAGTATAAATAAAAATACACAAATGTCATTCCCAAATCTGCCCTAGTTGGAATGAATCTAGGTATGATTTTTCATCCACAACCTTATGGATTTTGCTTCATTTGTGGCAGTTTGGAGTACTATGCTAATGGGTGTCCTTTTAAAGGATCACGGTAGGGAGTGCCTATGGTTCTACCATGTCAGAATTGCCACGAGTATAGGCATGTTGCATCTTAGTGTCCAAAGTCACAACAGAATCGGGTGATTTACAAGCAGGTAGAAGTCCCTCCTAGAATCTAGGCTGGACTCAATTACGAATCTAAAAGCGGAATTGAAAATCTAGAAAGTTAACCCTTAGAGGTGGAGCTATTGGATAGAGTAGGACAGTTGATTTTTAGAGTAAAAACCCGTAGTTCCATCAAAAACAAAGAAAGATTTGAGAAGGGTTTTCCAAATGAGATTTCAATTGAAAAGAATGAGACAAGGATTTGAGAAGAGTTATCCAAATGGGATTTGAGAAGGGTTATCCAAATGGAATTTGGATTGAAAAGAATCAAATTTAAGGGTTTCACATTTCATCCTTTTTTCTAAGGTAGAAAGGGGCACTTGTTTTTTAATGAAAAAAAGACAATTTATGTTTCTACGGTTTAGGGGACCCTCGGGAGGGTGGGTGGGACATCCCTTCTTATAGCCATTCCTATCAATTACTCTCATTCCATATAACACATATACCAAGTAGAATCAATCCCATCAATAATGCACCATCACTTATCCTTATTAGATTTGTATCAATATATCTTTCATAGCAATATCTTAGATTTAGTATAGTATTTGTTTGCCTCTAAGCTATTCTTCATGTTTGTTTCAATTCTAGTTTAATCAGAAAAATATGTGTATAACATAGACTTGAATTGCATATCTCCAAGTTGGTCATTTGTAGTTGCTAGAAGCTCCATATTGACAGAATAATCCTCAAAGCAGTGGACCTCACCTGTCCCCATGAATCAACCCAACATAGCAATGTGAGGTTAGTTCGCACACAAGGTGTCTTAAGTCCATTTGCAACTTATTATTGCAGTTATGAAATCCTATAGAGTCAAAATAAAGCATTAATCCATACAAGATACAACAAACAATTAAGTCATGACAAAGGAATAGAAAGGAAAAAAGAACATCATATTCATTATTTTGGGAGATTGGGGACCTCCCAAAATAATATTGTTCATTTTTTGACCAGAAAATTGAATTTGCATTTCTGAAAATTTAAGTGATGGATAATTGAATTTGTCCTTTTTTTAGTCCTAATTTCCATTATAATGACAGTTTAGGCTTTTTGGGGCGTATTTGACAAATTATTAGTGACATTGATAATATGTCTTCTCGTATAAATGCGATGAATGGTCCTTTCTCGACACCAAGTCATGAGCTGGATGGTTGGTTGTAAAAAGCTATTTATCTCATTCAGGTGGTCCGAGTTTGATTCTCACTGTACTCGTATGAGTAGCTATGAGATATACATGATTTGGTGTTGCTAAGTGAACTTCGGTGGCAGGAAAGTTGTAACAACCAACCGGCCCCCTATCCGTATTGTGACAAGTGCTTGATACGTTAACAAAATAAAAAGTGGTCCTATCCACTACAATTTTTTTCAAGTCAATGACATACAAAGTGAATGTTCTTTTAAAAATCAATGACATACAAAGTGAATTAATATTGAAATGATGCCATCATATAGATTGCCACATGTATAATATGAAAAAAAAAATTTAATACTATTAGTATTAGTTACACTTTGCTATGCAAGTAATAACACACAAAATATAGAAGTAATCCTAATAAAGAACTATGAAATCCAATCCACATAATGTACTCTACAACACACACTAATAAATCATAGAAAATTGTGTATGGTTATACAATACCATTACTATAGGGTAATAACTACTAAACTGAACTTCAAATACAATAAATTGACTCCACTACCATTAGTACATGTTCAATCGGAATTGTACGAAGACAAACTCCCATTGATGACATGAACTTGTGCTGTAGGGATTCTAAGGATACACTCTATTGTGTCCTTCTTGACCTTCGACCTCCATGCTGTAATGAGGGAATTCGTATCTTTCCAAATAGGTTCTTGGGTCTCGTCCACTTTCCAATGCAATCCCTTCGCAGAGTCCCAACCAGTGTAAAAGTCTTGAACATTTTGGCCTCTTGCCGTGGGCCGAAAATACTGAATCAGGATACAATTTGGATGCTCCGGATTTGTGAATGGGTCAGACAAAGCTCTAGCAATCCAAACGGGCTTTGTATCACCTTCAGCCAGTCGAAGGGCAACAAAAAAGTCTTTCTGAACATCACGTCCCACTCGGAAAGATGGCAATGGCCGATCACGGCGTTGCCCCACAAAGACATCGTCCTCAGCAAATTCTTCACGAACGTCACCATTGTCATCAAGTTCGTCCTCTACAATGGCTTCCACTCGTGAAGAAGGCCAGAAACCATCCTTCAACGTCTCAAATGGTACTATGGGTTGCACCAAGCATGCTTTCACTGCACGCCAATAGAACAACAAATGCTCGAAGCATCTCTTGTACTCTCCACTCTCGTCTTCGTTGCATAATGCCTCCCAATATTTGATGAACCCTGACATCCCTTTTGAGATGTCCTCCACGCCCCGCATGGGAACATAGTCAACTGGGATGGGCTCACCACGAGGCCATAGACTTCGTCCTTCAGAGTCTTCTCGCCACAATTTGATTCCCCCCTCTTCTGGAAGCCAATCACTATCCGTACAATACCTCTTATACTTCATGATTGGAACACCTGCCGAGTTGAGGTAGAACTTGAATTGTTGTGCCTTTGTATGGCCAACAAGTGCTTCGTCCCCTTCTAAAATGGAGCCTTCTATAAAGGCTTTGAAATCAGGTACCTCCTCAATCAAGTGTGGAATTGTAGGCATAGAATCTACATCCATGAAGGATTTCATGAGAGCTGGAATGGTAGGGAAAGTTTCCTTCTTCAATTGCATGCTCCATCTTCCAAACAAAGCATCAATGTCATCATGTGTATGACCAACTAACATGAAATTCACGTAAATCTCCCGGAAAATCTTCTTTGCTACTAAAAGGGACCAAAACGCAAAGACATAACGATTCTTGTTGTCACCAATGGCATTGTCCATTTGAACGTTTAAAACTGGAGGAAGGAGAACGGCTGCAATAGGGACTTCGGGCGGTGGCCGAAGTGACGATGTACACATTTCAGACCCTTTCAACACTGCTTCAAATAATGGAGCTGAGCCCGATCCAACAAACAACTCCCGGGAGGAATACTTTGGAGGAAGTTCAAGGTCTCGCAATAGCTTTGCAAACGACCCCACTGTGTAGTTAGAGTCGTGTAAGAAGATATCAAGACCGTAATGAGCATAACGGATGTCACCGTGCCCATGAGCAATCATTCCGGTCACTAATACCGGCAACTTTGTGAGGCCGTCAAGTTGTTTGCTTTTGTGTGAAAACACAGGAAATGCCGTTTTTGCATGATCCATTTTATCATGCATGATCGTAAGGCATTCATGAGGGTAGGTGCTCGACCTGTACTGATTGGCATAGTATAGATCTCAATGAGCTTGAGTACAAGCATTGTGTTTTTCCAATAGGTGGTCCCACTTCTGTCGTAATCCAATGGGGGCAATTCTTCTTTGTTCATGATATCTATCACAATCAGAGCAACAAGCGAAATTATCTCCGGGTTTCTTCACTGAGTATTCAGGAAAATTCAATTTCTGAATTTTGCAGATATTCGATGGAGAAACTTCTTTCAACCCAAACACAGCATTTGTTGCGTTGACCTCGGGTAGCGTATTTTTCCAAGTGAATGTGGCGAGTAGAATCTTAGACACCACCTTCTCCCCAGACGAAAGGGTGTGCGTGCAGTGCGACATGTGGTCAGCTGACTTCTCAAGCACACACTTCAATGTCGCAAGGGCTTGCAAAGAATGCTTTCGAGCCTTTTGCGTTCCCAAATTTCCATGTGGTTGAGCTTGTTCACCTCTTGCAGCATATCCTTGGAAACGGTGGAAGGTGGATTTGGAGACACCTGCAATATGCCACCATGCTGCCATACAAACATCAATCCCTTCGAGAGTGACCACCCTCTTCCCTTGAGCATTACGGTGAACTTGTCGATAAACGTCCAACTTCATGTGGTATCGGAATTCAAAGGTTGTCTTGTGGTACATACATTCACGGAAAGCCCGAATCTTTTCTCTTGGAAAAGGTTGGACACAGTTTCCGGGGCAGCACGTCTTGCTCGATACTAAATTGATAGACTTTTGGCTGAGTAGAGTGTATGCTCTAACAGGAGCCTGAGGCGAAGGAATCCTGATAGAGCTTGTGTATGGTCTTACACTTGAGGAGGACCCCTGTGACAGTCTTGCTTGTAGACGATTATATTGGTCTCGAATCTCGTGGTCATTAAGGCTGGCCCCATTTAAAAACACCCGATCAATGGGCCAAGCACAAAGTGAGTACTTCCAGTCTTCAGGAACTTTAGTAGGCCGTAGCGATTTGGATATTTGAACAGCGACAAGCGAGTCTCCAAGGGGACCATTGCTACCTACAACATGTTCGGAATTCACGCTATGACAGATTCCCTCAGCAACCACTTCCCCATCAGAGTTGTGGAGGATAACAATTTTCGTGATCCATAGTCTTCGAGGGATACCGTCACAATCTGGAATGACGATGTTTTGTATTGGATCAATCTCAATCTCTCCTTCATCAGAAGAGTACTCCTGAAAGGGATGATCGCGAGCAGCCATATCAACTCTGCGTGAAATTAACAACTTATTAGACATGGATACTAATATTGAATCATTTGATATCACCGTGCGGATGAATATACTTAACTCGACTCGAGTTAACTGTAAGTAACGACCTTGTAAGATACTGAGCTTTAACTAGAATCGAGTTAACTTAGAGGGCATCGATGATTGATCTTACAAGGGCGAGATATATAGAACATTAAAATATCCTACGGACGAAATCAGTAATCGATTATTTCAGGTCAGTAAATCAAGAAATCAGTTTGAAGAGAGTGAATATGCAACCTGAAATTATCAACTCGATTCGAGTTAAATGAACTAGGATTGAGAGCACATGATACCTTTCGCGAGAAGAATTTTATCTAAAATATACTTCAGCATTTAACTCGATACGAGATAAAGTACTTGTACGATTAGATACAATGTGACATTGCAGAATTTCATGGCTGACTGAATATCAAAGTTCATATGGTTCCATATGATCATAGATATTAATTCATTTATGAAACAATACACCATGCCCTAAAGGTAAAACAAAGTCAACTCGACTCGAGTTAAATAGAAAATAACGGTTCTATTTGTATATTCCAAACTTACAGTTACTTTTGTCCTCTACCAGGTAGAAGTGAGATTAAATAATTTCCTCCTATATGATTTAACTCGGGTCGAGTTGAAATTCCTCTTGTAACACGATTCTCGTCGAATGATGTACTCATATTTTAACTCGGGTCGAGTGGAAGTTCGTTCCCGCAATTCACGGAGGTTTCTCATATTACGTTATATAGTGATCATCCTAAAAATGCGGTGGGTATTCGGGGATTTCATTTCCACAAACCAGACCATTAACCATGGAATGTGACGCAGAGCCTTGCCGAGTTGATCGCAATAAGTCCCATATTCGAAATGAAAACACTGAAAGACCTTAAAATCTACAGAAAATTACAAGCAGCAAACAAGACGTTTCCAATCACCCTATGAAATCCGCGTACTCTCCACTGTCCCACAACTGGATTACGTAAAATTCAGAAGACACAAATTCAAATGATGTGCACTGCAGATACGCGAAGCATATTGTCAGAGAGGCCGCATGAGAGATAGAATGACAATGCTTGATGGAAAAAACAAAACGATTGTTGGAAGAAAATGAAGAGAGATTGAGGGACATGTATTGCGTACCCGAACCCGGAATCCAATCAAATGAATTGTCGCCAGCGACCCTTACGAAAATCAAAGATGCCTACTTATTGTCCTAGTAAAGACATAATAAAATGACCTTTGTTAGATTGGGTGTGTGGCATACTACGAAAAGAGATGTAGGATTCTCAGTGCAGGCGACGAAAATGACAACGGGGAGCTGTGCATGAGGGAGGTGTATGAGTGCGGACGGCGAAAATGACAATGGAAAGTTCTGCCTGAGGGAGGATTCTGATTGTGGACGGCGGAAATGAGAATGGGAAGTTCGCATGAGGGAAAGGGAGAGGAACACTCTTGCCGCTAAACGCATTACGCATTACCGTTGGATCCGGGATTTCCTCTTCCCGTCCCGATAATCTTCTGGTAGCGTGCGGATGCGTTTGCTTCCAGCCCCGGTATATTTTTTCGATCCCTGTTTGGTCCCTTGGATGCAGATCCGGTTCCGGATCTTTAGGAAAACAGGAAACTTACAATATCTTTCTTAACCAAATTATCTATCTACTACTAATCCAATAATGAGGTAGAGTTAATATTGATAATATAATTAGTTTACCATTTTGTAAATCAAAAAACTTTACCAATGTCAACTCTTTACTTCTAAATTCTATATAACCAACTTCATCCTCTCATTTGGTCTACGACATCACCCCATTTTCAAATGTGAGCGTCCCTGCGAACACTAAATTCTAGGACTCTAAGGTTGGTCAGGATTAGAACTATCTGATTCAGAAAACATCTCTAGGTTGTATCGTTTGATCCTGGATCCATTGGTCCGAGTATCAAGCCATACTCCTTGTAGATCCTCAAGCTGGAGTGAACCATTGGGAAAGATTTGGCTTACTCGGTAAGGTCCCATCCACCTTGTATGGAGTTTCCCCGGAAACTCCTCATGACAGTTGTCATATAGTAACACTAGTCCTCCTTCCAACACACCATGATCTTTTGGTAACCTGGCATCGAAATCCTTCTTTCTCTTGTGTTGGACAGCTATGGTACGCTCCAGAGCATCGATTCGAGTTTCCTCCAAATCCTCAATCGCCAGTAACCGAAACTTCGGATCCGGAACTTGATCTCCTCTTCTGGAGGCCATGACCCTCAATGTCTCGATCTCCATCTCAATTTTGTGCAATGCTGCTTGTCCAAATAGCAAAAAGAAGGGACTCTTACTAGTGGTAGTTTTATTTGAAGTGTTGTAGGCATGGATTGCGGAAGCTAATTTCCGATCCCAATCCGTCTTGTGCGCGGAAACCATCTTGTTCAAACTTTTCCCTACAATCCCATTTGCTCTCTCAGTGAGACCATTTGCTTTTGGATTGTAAGGTGTCGTTTTTCTGTGTTTGATTTGGTAAGTGGATGTTATCTTTTCAATAACATCATTGAGGAAATGAGTTTCTCTATCACTGACCAATTCTAACGGATGACCAAACCGCATCATAATTTCCTCAAAAAGGAACGAGGCTGCAGTAGAGGCATCATTCTTCCGAGTCGCCCTTGCTTCCACCCATTTGGTCGCATAATCTGTCGCTAGAATGATGTACCTCTTCTTCCGGATGCTAGCCGGATTGATTGGTCCAATAAAATCAATTCCCCACTTCTCAAACGGAGCAAGCGGAATGATTAGAGTTAGAGGCCAGTGATTTTTGAATGTAGGACCTCCCGTCCTCTAGCACTGATCACAACTCCCCACAAACGTCTTCACATCTCGGATCATGGAAGGCCACCAGTATCCGGATGTGCGGATTCGGTTCACTGTCGTCATTGCTGCAAAGTGTCCACCTGAGGATCCCGAATGTAGAGCACTCATCACTTGCTTCCTTTCCCTTTTCTCCAAACACCTTCTGAGTTGTTCATCTGGTCCTATTTTGAACAACATCCCATGGATCAAAGAATAAGGAGCCACCTTTTGATGAAAGATGATCCTCTCTTCTCTGGAAAGACCATTCGGATATCGATTCTCTATGAGATAATCGATAATCTCCTGGTACTCTTACTCAGTTCCTCCTTCGAGATGGTATACCACTGCCTTTGGTGTAGAAGCAGATTCGGGCTGCAAGACCTCCTCGTCCTCCTCTGGAAACTCATCCAGAAAGTTTGCGGAAATTCCCTCTACTGCTTCTAGTCCTCTTTGCATGGAGAGGAAATCAGCATTGGCGTTTGCCTTGCTAGATTTCACTACTACCTCGTAATTGAACTCCTGCAGCAGAAATATCCATCTAGCTATCCTACCAGATAGATCCGGTTTATTTACTAGATACTTCAAAGAATCATGATCCGTGTGGAAGATGATCTTGTATCCTAGAAGGTAATGTCGGAACTTCTTACAAGCATAGACTACCGCAAGTGCTTCCCTCTCAGTTGTGGTATACTTCCTTTCAGCTAGACTCATTTGCCTACTGGCATAATAGATAGGGCATTCTTTCTTTTCCTCATACTGCCAAAGAATCGCCCCTAAACACCATTCGGATGCATCTATGGTTACATGAAATTCCCGGATCCAATCCGGTGGAGAGAGGATAGGAGCTTTCACCAATCTGCTTTTCAAATCCTCAAAGGATTTCTGTCTCTCCTCAGTCCAGACAAACTCTGTCTCTTTCTTCAGAAGTTCAGTCAAAGGAATAGCCAGTTTGGCATACCCCTCTATGAATCTTCTATAGTAACCTACACATCCTAAAAATCCTCGGATTTCCTTAACACATGTTGGAGCCACTAAAGTCAATATAGCCTTGACTTTATCCACATCAACCTCCAGCCCATTTTTGCTAACAACATGTCCTAACAAAATCCCAGATTTCATCCCCATGAAATACTTACCCGGATGTAACTTCAATCCGGTTTCCTTGCAGCGGATGAAGGTCCTCTCCAAGAACTCTAGGTGTTGATCTTCATCACTGAATATTGCAAAGTCGTCAATGAAAACTTCCAGAAAATGTCTGAGGAAGTCACGGAATATGTCCATCATCAATCTTTGGAAGGTTCCGGGTGCATTACATAATCCGAACGGCATCCGGTTGAATGCAAATGTCCCCCACTCCGTCGTAAAGGTAGTCTTCAACTGGTCCTCTAAGCGGATGGACACTTGGTTGTATCCGGAAAATCCATCCAGGAAACTGTAACATTCCTGACCGGAAACTTGGTCGAGGATGATATCCGTGAATGGTAAGGGGAAATAATCCTTCTTCGTGGAGGCATTCAGTTTTCGAAAGTCTTGACAGACTCGGATCTTAACTTTTCCATCTGCCCCTACCTTCTTGGGAACAACCACAATGGGTGAAACCCATTCTGAATTGTTCACCGGATAGATGAATCCAGCTTCCAGCAATCGGTCTATTTCCTCTTTCACCATGAAGGAGTACTTTGGATTCAGTTTGTACTGACGTTGCCGGATTGGAACCGCTCCATCAACAAGGTCAATCCGGTGTTGCCCTAGATCCGGTGGAATCCCAGTAAGATCCGTTGGAGTCCATGCAAACACATCCTTGTACTTCCTCAACAACCTAATATAATTCCTCTTTTCATTTCTGTTCAGAGATTTCCCTAGGAAAAAGGATTTTCCTGGTTCAATCTCTACCTTCTCATAATTAGAAGGATTGACAACATTCTTGATCCGTTCTGGTCCCAGTTTCTTTGAATGTACTTGGAAATCACTCCATGGAACATCGGTCTTATCCTCAGTCAAGCTGACTGTAGACAAATTTCCTTCAAGAATTTGTTGCCTGATCCAATTTGATGTTAGCGGAACACTGGCCTCTCCAAGAGAACGATCCTCCGTTTGACTGACTATAGATCCTCTTTCTGCATCCGGTTTCTTCTCGGATGTCAACTCGCCTAACTCTTCAACGGCTTTAGGAAACTTGAAATCTACCTCTGTCATTCCACTGAATTCTTCCACCACATTTACTGATGCTGATGAGTAATCCTCTGGTTCTGTCCAGTCTGAAGTGTAGCCTTCCGATTCACTTGTTTCTCCCATGTGTTCCTCATTCTTCCAAGGAATCCGGACACTAGGATTCCCAATAATGAATTCCTTGTGTCCCCAATCCACAATTACCCTAGCAGCATACAACCAAGGTCTTCCTAAAAGCATAGGAAATGGCCTTCCTTGGTCTACCCGGATAATGACAAAGTTAAGAAGATAAGTTACCTTCCCTACTTGGGTTGGTACTTGGGATAATCTTCCAACTGGAACAACTCTGGATTGATCTGCCATCCGCAATACTTGGTTCGTAGTTTCAAACGTGGTAAATCCCAAGTCGAATGCCGTATCCTCCAACATCAAGTTTACTCCAGATCCTCCATCCACCAAAACTTTGGGAATGGAACATCCTTCAATCTCCACGACCAACTCAGGTGGTCCATAGTCTTCAACTTGAGCAAAGTTAACTGCTACACCCGGAAGCTTAAATCTTCTTTTCTTCCTCTTGGTCCATGCCTCCCGGATCAGCTTCTAATAATTGGCATTATCATGAAGAAGCTGACCAATCGTGACATTGGCCTTCTGGTCTTTAATATCCTAAAGGATATTATACTCGTGCTCTTCCTTTCTCTCAGGCTCAATAAAAATGGGTTGATCATTGAACTTCACCTTCCGGGATGAATGCGGAAATGCAGAACTCGGAAACTCCCCATCCTGTCGATTGGACTGGGAACCTCTAAGTTCTTTTCTGACTTCTTCACTCACATCCTCAGGTATTCCCTTAGGCTGTACCCCATTTTCAAGAGGTACTACGGGTTGAGCTAGATCAGGTTCCTCCGAGTGATTAGAATCACTGGATTCTGGTTCCTGCTTTATCCTAATCCTAGATTTTCTACCTTTATTCCTAGCTAACTTCCGGTTCTTGGTAGAGCTACGAGTTTCTACTCTAAGAACCGTATTTCCTACTGTTTTTGGCAGCTCCACCGCTACGGGTCATTTATCCGAATTTTCAATTGCGGATTTGGATCCGTAGTTCAGTGCTGTCTGATCTCTAGGAGGAATCTCTACTTGCTTATAGACGATCCTATTCTGTTGGGGCTTGGGACACTGGTGTAAACCATGCCCATACTCCTGACAGTTCTGACAAGGGAGGATCATGGGTGCACCCTGCCCTTGTCCTTTGAATTGACAATTGTTGGTATAGTGATCCGGTCCTCCACAAATAAAACAACATCCGAAGAGTTTTGGCTGAGCCATCATACTTGGATTCATTCCAAGTGGAACGGACCTTGGTATGACATTGGCTCGTACCAACTGTTGAGGTGGTTTTCCTCTTCCGTATGAGGACTGGATCTGAAACACTGGATTCAAATCCGCATCTTCCTCTTCCATAGTGACATACACTTCTCCTGCCGGATCAATGTAATGAACTTTCTTTAAAGAAGGTCTATTACATTCATTTGGATAATGGCCTCTCTCTTGACACCTTGGGTACCAAACGTTGGCTCGGATCGAAGGAGTAGTCCTTCGAGGATTCCGGTTTTCAGCCAAATTGACCTTGATAGCCTCAAGTGACTCCTGGATGCTCTTCATGAATTTCTTGGAGTCGTCTTTCTCTACCTTCACCTTCACAACGCCCTTCCCTTTATCTGCCTTGGAGCTTTTGTGTTGATGATGGTGTCTGTGGCGCGATCTGGATCCAAATCCGACACCAGGATCCGAATCCGAACTCTCTGATTGAGAAGTTGGAGTGGTAGATCCACTGCTCGAACTTGAGCTGTCAAAGTATCTCCTCCTTCTTCTCTCCTTCTTGTAATGCTTCTTACTCTTCCGCTCACTTCTCTTCAAAGCATTCCGGAGGGATTGAGCCAAATCTTCATAATTTTGGGCTGCCTCCATAGCCTCCCTCAATGTAGCTGGGCGAGCTTGACGGATCTGGAATCCCATCTCTTCCGGAAACCCTGCAACATACCACTCAACTTGCACACTAGGAGCAATGTCTGTGGTCAGTTTTAGGATCAGAGCTTTCACCCTCTGTCCGTATTTCCGCACTGACTCATCCGGCTTCATGGTCATCCTACTCAAACATCCTAAGGCTCGGGCCTCACCTCCTGCTTCTCTAAAAGTTCTCACAAACAAGTTAGTGAGCTGGTTCCAGTTATCCCGGATCTCTTCCGGAACATCTTGGTACCACTTCAGAGCTTCTCCTTTGAGTAAGCCCTGAAAAATTCTTCGTTTGGCATCAAAGTCCTCCTGATTTGCAGTAGCAATGGACTCGAACTCACAAAGCCAATCGTCAACATCCTCCACTCCATTTCCCTTAAATCTACTATACTTCAGGCGAGTGGAGGGAGCCATGATAATGTGTTCAGGCTCAGAGTTGACTTATTCCTCTTTCTCGTTTACCGGAACCGGAAACTCTCCGGTGGTAACCGGATCTGGTTTCGTGTCAGGAGTATCAAACACTTCTTCTGCTATATCGGTGGCAAACTCTTCTTGAACTTCAAACACAGAACTAAGCCTCTGCTCTGTGTTTATACCAAGTATCCCGTGAATAAGAACTTCCCCTCTTCTAATTCGGCCAGATCTTTTTTCTGAAGTTCCTCCTTTCTCCGTCCTTTTCATGAGGAAGTATTCCTCTATAACCTCTATTTCAGGACTTCTCTCAAAAAGAAAGGATTCTAACAATGTTCCGTACGTAAAGAAGAACAGCCTTGCACTATCCGTGACAGAAGAATCAACAAAAATGGCGATTCCTAACACAACCCGGAATCTCTAGGATGCTATTCTAGAAATCCCCGGCAGCGGTGCCACTTCGTCGTGTCATAGCACAAGGAAGCACAAATCCTACCCTTAGGTGTTAAATTGATGTAAAACACCTTAGATGACTTGTGTATCGTTCCCACAGGATTTCAACGTTAGTTTCCTCAAGATATCCGGAACAGGATTTGGAAAACACCAAAACCAAGCAAAACCGGATCTAAATATTTGCAACATAAAACTCTCTCAATACCCTCTCTTCTCCATAATCCAATTCCCTTACATCCACACCAAGTCTTCCACCAGTAATCAGACAAGGAGGATTGTCATAATCCTGTGCTTCTCTCTATCCGGATCAACTTAGACGGATGCGGAACCGGAAAGAGGATTTCTATCCGGTTACAGTAACTCACAAAATCTTAGTTTAACCTCTACCAAGAGGGTTCTACTCTTTGGTTTTAGGAAGAGAACGTAAATCCTACCCTTCAAACGTGTTTAGAGTGAAATGAAGATCCACTTAAAATAACAACAACAAACACCAGAATAGGAAATAGTTATTTCCTCACAACTAACCCGGATGTTGATCCAGACTAGCAGGTCACTCAGGAAACCCCTATTATCCTCTCAGTACTACAACGACAGACCTATCCGGACAGAATTTCAAGAGCGTGATCCGGCACCCGATAACTGAGAGATCCTAACTACCTTCATGTTCCTCTCTTCCGGATTCAGTAGAACCTCATCAGACGTCAGTTGGCGTTCGTTCTCCCTCCTGAAGAATTCACCCAACCTAAAAATGGCTATCCTACTCAGAAGACACCCAACGAACTTCAGCAACCAGAACTCCCTCTCAGTACACAAAGTTTTCCTTAACCAAACCTCAATGCTCTCAAAATCAGATCCTAGACAAAATCCGGGGGCTACTTGTCTTCCTCCACACCTACAAACCAGCTACCCGCACTAAACAATGGTTCTAGCATTGCACGGCATACCAACACAGGACTTAGCCTTTTCAGGCCAGCACTTATGAAGTGGAAATCTGAAATCAATTCGCAAAGTGTTGAAAAACACAAATATGAAAACACACCCGCCCGGGGCTTCAAGCTAACTTCAGCCCCCTAAATACACATCCCAAGGAACCCTAAAGGTCCCAAGGAATAAAACTAAAGGACAGGAGAATGACAGGTGTCATTCCTTATCCTTCTAAGTTGACTTTCCTACCAACCCCATCCGATCCGCAAAATGTGGATCTCAGATCCTAAAAATCCAGAAAGTGCAGTCCAAGTGCATGCACCTGAAAAGCACCTCCCAAGCTACTTCCTACCTACCCAAAACTTGGATTTTCGGCTGACCATGCTAGGGTCGCTTCCCAGAAACTTCCTAACTACTTTCCTACCTATTTCCTAGCCTTCTTTGGAGAAGGTTCCTCTAACTTTGTTGCCCCCTTCCTAGCAGTCACAGCCATTGGGAAAGTAGCCGTTTCCGCAATCATTGCGGAGGAATCTAGCCGTTAAACGGTCCTCCGTGATGTATGGGATTACCGTTGGATCCGGGATTTCCTCTTCCCATCCCGATAATCTTCCGGTAGCGTGCGGATGCGTTTGCTTCCGGCCTCGGTATATTTTTCCGATCCCTGTTTGGTCCCTTGGATGCGGATCCGGTTCCAGATCTTTAGGAAAACAGGAAACTTACAATATCTTTCTTAACCAAATTATTTATCTACTACTAATCCAATACACTAATGATGATATTTAGTGTCTTGTACACTAAATACGAAGGTATACACTAAAAGCCAATTACCCTATGAAAGTAAGTAACATTAAATGTCAATTCAAACACTAAATGTGAACTACGGTGATTTGAGAGACTTGCCCAAAAGTTACATGTTTGAATTTAGTGTTTGTGAATTTAGAAAATTCAGGAAATACATGCAAAACAATGACATTCAAAGTGTAGGAAGTTAGAAGTGATTAATTAAAAGTATACAATAAGCATTATCAATGAAAGAGTGGTTTATAACATAAAGAAGATGGAATGTACATTGTAATTTCTGAAAATCATGGAAGTACAAATTTTAGATTCTCGGAGGCACATGTTGCCCTAGAAAAATCAGCCCATACTTTCCTACTATGTCCTGCAAATGTGGAAAAAGTTACTCCACACTCCAACTGCCATCTAGAGCTAAAGACATACTAGATCTGATCATGGCTTTTCTAGCATAGCTGATATTGTCACAATCAAGTTCTCGGTTGACATCTTCAACAAAATCAGCAGCTAACTGTAAGAAAAACCTCTTACCCGGATTTGAGAGTTTCCCTGACCAGCCACCATACGCTCGAGGTGTATTCTGCCAAGCATTCAATGCTATTAAGTCTGTTTTCTTTGCCTCCCATCTTTTGGTCCATGCATCTTTCACCTTAGAAATAATGAACGTGTCTGTTGGTTGGCAAAGGTGGGTTGAACAAGGTGGCAAGTATTTCAAGATGACATTTTTGGCTTCCAAAACAATGCTAAGTCTTGGGGTCAAGTTATGACCGGTACAATTATCTACCCAAATAAATTTTGAGCGGCCATGGACATCAGATTGGAAGGCTCGTGGTTCTACAAAATAATCTGAAAATAGACTTTGATCCATCCACCCTTTAGGACCCGTACGATAACATACCCCTGGGATGTTGTCATCCAATCCTTGAATTGGATAACTGCTATTCGGATTTGTAAAGATCAGCATAGGAGCTTCGATCATGGATCGTCGCCCCCCTGAGATTCTAATGACCATTGTCATTGAATCTCCACCCGATACTACCTTGGCATATTTGACTGTTGTGTCACCACGGAAACCTAATGTTCTACCGTTGTCCATGTTTAGAACAAAATGGGTTTCGTCTATATTCTCCATTAGATTTTCATCAAAGGTGCCATCTTGAAATCCTCGATTTAAGACTCCTAGATGGTATGCAACTTGCATCTCAATTTCCTGTTCTTTTTCAGGACTGCAAGTGAGACGACCTCTTTGAGATAAGAGGACAATGTTTTGGATATGCATGAATTGCTGGATTCAACAGTGGGTTAGCTTTTTAAGCAATAAAGCATTGTCCTTAGGATCTCTTGATAGGGCTGTATAAGGGGACGTAGGGTCCACTAAGATCGTTTTTGCTAACTCAATTAGCAAATGGGGAGAGAATTTCACACCAGTTTTTTTGAAGCGCTCGAATGCATCAAGTAAGAGTGGGTAGAGCCACTATACCCATTCGGAGCGTTTGTGACCACGACCAGGTGCTGCCTTTGTACGGAGCTGTTTTTGTCCTCCAGATCAACTGCAGGTGCATGAAATTGGCGGAAGCTCTTGGGGTTCTTCTCCTTCATGGCAATATCGATCACGGAGTGCCCACCAACGCGATGCACGCATCAAATTGGAGCTTCGTTGACCTTGAAAATGCTCGGGGAAAGCATGGATGGTGCGGTTGTAGAGACTGGGAAGACCATGGATTGATTCATCTTGCACCATCCATGTGATGATCCGTTTTCGTGTAGCAATGGTAGAAACTTGCTGGAGACGTCGGGGGATTTCCGCCATGAGTCTAAGCCACAACATGGAAAAAATCAAAAAATGTCGACAAAAAAAAAACAATTTTTTATATAATGTAGAGGAAAACAAGACGATTGCAATGGTGTCGCTCATACCTGAAATGGACCTGTTGATGACAAGATGCGAGGACCTGAAAACGGAGCGAGCGGGCCGAGCGGGCTTGCAACAAGCGGTGGCGGCAAATTTCAAATTTGCCGGGTGGGCGGGAACGAGGAACTATAACCCCCCCCAAAAAAAAAGCTCGAGCCAGAGCTGGGACTGGAGCCCGAAGCCCGAAGTGGAGTTGCGAACTGAATCGGAACCGGAGCCCAAATTGGAGTGCAAACGAGAGCGCAACCTGAGTGCGAACGAGAGCGCCAAGCGGAGCGGAACTGGAGCGTGAAGCGAAGCCCGAACTACAACCCGAATCAGAGCGGACCGGAGCTGAATTGCAACGGAGTAGAGCTGATCCGCAGGAGCAAAAAAAAGTTGGAAGAAAAGATGGCGCAGCAAAGGCAACAAAGCAAGAAAAGTCAAGGAAGAAGGCGGCGCATTCAAGTCTAACACTAATTGTAGACAAGTTCAGATTTAGTGTTGTAGCTAGTAGGGGGGGAAAAACACTAAATGCCACTAAACACTAAATATCATCTTTAGTGTAGTGAGGTAGAGTTAATATTGGTAATATAATTAGTTTACCATTTTGTAAATAAATTTTTTTTACCAATGTCAACTCTTTACTTCTAAATTCTAGATAACCAACTTCATCCTCTCATTTTGGTCTACGACAACAAATGGGCTATCCGGCAGGGGTAGGGTTGGCAACACGTCTCTACCCCCCTACTTTTCTGTTTTACAAACACTTCTCCCTGTTCTCCCTGTTCTCAGAGCTGATCGGGCAGTCTAGATATTGGTGTTTCTACTCGACAGCATGTCCCTGCGGGTACGCACACCTGTCCTGGCCAAGTCGGTTTGTTAAGCCAGTTACTGTTGTAATTTATTGGGCTTGGTTATTCTATCATTATCCACTAATCTAGATTAATATATTTGCTTGGTCTTACTAAAACTGAAGTATTAGTTACATAAGTACGTACGTACCTCTATTCATTTATAATAGAGGCTGAATGGTTGGGAGGGTGGGACAAGAAATAAAGGGAAGTTAAAATCTCTTTTTCTTTTTCTTTTCCCTAATTATATAATACCCATAATCAAAGTATTATATCATATTTTTCACTATCTATAACAAAAATTGTTCATTTATAGATACGGACAATTTGTATTATTTTTTTCCTTTTTCTTCTAAACATAAGTTTATTTTTTCCACCAAACTTATGCCATAAGACAACCGTCCATATTTTGTTTACTAGTTTTGAACAAAAAGAAGGGTTTAGGGTTTAGGGTTACATGGGTATCCCCAAAAGTTTGACATACTTTTTTAGGGCCAAGATTTTACCTCACCCCACCCCCCCACCATTTTAAAGTATTGCCTATCCAATGGTGAAAACATCCGCCTTAAAAGTATCACCAATTGTGAAATATAGAAACTTTGACTTTTTGAGGGTGAATTGATTTTCTTTATTTCATGATCTTTTAAGTTTTGAATATATCTACCCCCCTATTTGTGGGTGTTGTGAGTCCAATGGTGGTGTCCATTTGTTTAAGAAACTTTAGGGTTGGATGTTGTGAGCGTTTTAAAAGTTGCATTTAGGGTCACTATCTTTTTAGGATTTAGGAATTTTTGACATTAGGCGGTACCTACCCCCCCATTTTCAAGGATTGTGAACATAATGGAGTAAAATGAAGCCTTAACATGTGGCTTTTTTAGGAAGATATGGCTCATTTGACTTTTTAAGCCCTGATAGTTGACTTTTTGAAGGTAATTGATTTTGGTGTTTGAACCTAAAGCAATGTTGTAGGTCTTTGAATGGGTGTTTAGGATTGGTATTGGATTTGTTGATATAGGGTTTAGGGTTTGGGTTTAGGGTGAAGGATTTAGGGTTACATGGGTATCCCCAAAAATTTGACATACTTTTTTAGGGCCAAGATTTTGTCTACCCCCTCCCATTTTAAGGTATTGCCTATCCAATAGTGAAAACATCCGCTTTAAAAGTATCACCAATTGTGAAATATAGAAACTTTGACTTTTTGAGGGTGAGTTGACTTTCAGGGTTTTAAGATTTGGGGTTACAAGAGTGTTCCTAGGGGTATGGCGATTTTGGGGTGGTTTTTATTGCACCAACTCCCCCCATTGGCAACCCTTGCGAATCCAAAATTGCAAACTTGAAGGCTAATTTTTTCTCCATTTGTGAGATATAGCAACTTTGACTTTGAGGTCGACAAGTTTGACTTTGCTCTTGCACACACAATTTGAAGAATTTTTTCAAGAGAATGAACTTTTTTGAATGGGCTTGACATGGGCTACCCTAAAATATCTTGTAATTTTAAAAATAGTAACTTTAATTTGGGGGCTCATAGGGTTTAGGGCAAGGTTGTCATATCGGATAGAATCTTACTATTCATGAACGAAGCAGGTGAATCAGAATTGACTGGTTGCAAACTTTGGAGGTCAATAACTTTTGAAAAAATTATCCAAATTGGGCATATGAGATATTTTTCGGCATCTACAGATATGTAGCCGGTCAACCCTAATTCGCCCGATTCGTTCATGAATAGTAAGATTCTGTCCGATATGACAACCGTGGTTTAGGGTGCGTATTGGAGTCTTGTGGATGGTATCTAATTTCAATTTTGGATTGAAGAATGGATTAGCATTCTTGTGGGGGTGACGACATGTAGTGGAACTTGTTCATTGGACATTTCATGCATGAGGTATGGATGGATGAAGTTTGATTTTCAAACTTCATCCATCATTTGCCGCTATTTTTGACCTTGGATCTTTAAGAACAAGACATTTTTGAAAAACATGTACAAATATCTACAAGGTGGTGGCATTACATTAGGCTAAAATTAGATAGTTTTTGGAATCATATATTCAAGTGCCTAGGTTTGAGCTTTTGTAAAATGAAGGGCGTTTCTATTTCGAGGACATGATGTCTTAGGTCTTACTCGTACGAGCCCGGGATGACGTAGTGCTTTGCGATTGGATGCTCCATGCAAGAGTTATGGTCGGATGAAGTTTGGAAATCCAAACTTTATCCATCATTTGCTGCTATCTTTTGCGTCCGTTTGAAGAGTGCAAGACACTTTTGGAAAGTGCTTGAGCGCATCTACAAGGTGGTGCTTTTAGTTTTATATAAGAGTAGAAAGTTGTGGGGATCAAAATGAAAGGAGGTTCAAATCCACTTTTGCATGGAGAAGGACAATTGGAATCCTATAGCAAGAAGTGACGGGAATGTGGCGCATTCCGTGTAATTTGTTACACCTTTTTACAAAAGGCATTACATCAGTGTAACTTTCCCTTGGGAATCTGGGTCGACCTTCTCGGATCTAGAAGGTTTTTAGCCTGTCTTGATTGATTTTTTTCTCCTCTTTCCAACGGTACCACTCTCGAAGTCTAATTAATCACCAATCAAAAGTTATGGCGCTTTTTAGGCCGCAGTTCTCACTACTTGCTGGCACTTCAGCAATTCATATCTCAACCAATTCTTACCCGATTTGAGAAATTCTTTCATGGGTCTTCACTGATTTCTTGTCCTCTTTCCAACTATGTAAAGTATGCCTTCTAATTTCTTAAATGCCAAAAGTTTAGGCGGTTTTGGGCTTTGAGGGTTTACCACAACAAGCAACTTGGGGTTCACAGACCCATTTCTTTGGGGTTTAGTAAAAGATAAGGAAAATGCAAGTGTTACACCATCGTTACACCATAGCAACATTATACTAGTGTTCCACCACCAGCATTACATCAACAAGGTTATACCACAGTAGCGTTACACCACACAAGTGTTACACCAACGTTACACCGGCATTATACTCGGTTTACACCAACGTTACATCCGGATTACACCGGCATTACACTTGGATTACACCAATGTTACACCAGCATTACACCGACGTTACACCCGGGTTATACTGGCATTACACCAATATTACACTAGCATTACACTGGGTTACACTAACATTACACTCTGTTACACCAGCATTACACTGTGTTACAACACCGTTATACCAGTATTACACCACCATTACACCTTTCTTTCTAAAGGAATCATACTAGGTCCATGTTACACCGTGTAACTTTCCTTTATTAATCTAGATTGAATTTTGCTTATCTGTAGATTTCAGGCCTATTTTAATTGGTTTTCTGCTGCGATTCCAATGGTACCACTCTCGCATTCTAATTCTTTGTCAATCAAAAGTTAGGGCCAGTTGGAGGCCACAGTGTTCATTATCGGTAGTGACTTCGGTGACTCATACCTCAGGCCATTTTGGTTCCATCCAACCCATTTCAGGGCGCATCTTCACTAATTTTACCTCCTCTTGTGAACCACCATATTGGTTCACTTTTAATATAATACAAAATAATTAAAATATATATATGAGTTTTAGATTCAAAAGTGTTAGTATCCTAAATAAAACTATAACCATTAGTTAAAAGACTTTTAGTACATAGGACAAGAAATTAGATCAAAATTTCAACCCAAAAATATTTAAAAAGATAAAAAATACAAAAAAGGAATTGAAAATAAGGATTAGAAGTTGAAAATGGATCTAAATATAAATAGAAAATTAACAAAAAAGAAGAAATATGAAAAGCACAAAAGAAGTTATCAAACTTAAAACTACTATGAGAAAACTAACATAGTGGTAGAAACTCTAATTTAGGCAATTAGTAATGATTTAATGAAATTTCAGTAACTTAGCTTGGATGAAAGTGATTAGGAGTGTTAGTTAGTTAGTTGGAGGAAAAGGTCGAATTAGGGTTAGGAGTCCTGTGGGAATCCGGAAACGGATCGAGGATACAAGAATTAGGTGAGAAAAATAGGGAAAAATTTAAAAAAATTATAGTTAGAACGTGGTTTTTGTGTGAGATAACCCAAATTAGGAAATAAGCGTTTCGGCAAAACCCGTAACCGGAACTTATCCGAATCCGGAATCCGAATTTACCCAGAACATAGGAACCTACCGTATAGGTCTCGTAGCTACAGAAGTAGGATACCATTAATACAACAGACCTATAGCCGTTGTCTTGAATTTCGTAAGAAGACGGTTTAGTATTTAAGCTGTTTGCCTAGGGTTTTCCTCTTCACTTTTCTGTTTTGCTTTTCTAAGACTGTCCGTGTGAGTAGTTGAGAGAAAGAGTGGTGAATTAGCGACTAAAGTAGGGTTACTCTTCTCTCGTTCTTATTTAGGACATATGGCATCCGGACTGGTACGGAAGGTAGCGGTATCTGCCTGGGTTATCTCTCCGGCCATTCCGGACAATTCGGAACTACACAAGCAGTTAGAGGAAGATTTGACTAAGTTAGGGTGTGTCGGTCTATTACACCGACCATGGAACCTTAAGAGTGAGGATATGATCCAAGAGCTACTTCATGGTGTTCCGAATCAATATAAACTCACTCTGAGAGGACGACCAGTTACGTGGACCGAGGACATTTGGGCGGATGTCTATCAGTTCTGGAAGAGCGGAAACGGATTGGCATCAAGGACGGACCGTTTTGTAGCTGGGAAGCTCACAAAGTCTGCAAACCCTAAGGACGGATTCGCTATTAGCGAGTGCAAGGACGAGAGACATAGGCGGATACTAGAGTTCTTCATCCCCATCATGTATCCGGAAAAACCTACACGGGTTACCATTACAGTGGCCAATACCATTTTCGGAGCTATGGAAAACCGAGTGGTGCACTCGGGTAGAGTCATAGCCGGGATAGTTGCTAAGTTAGCGGATCATGTGACCCGAGCGAAGGCGAGTCCAGTTAGCACCTACTTGTTCCATATATACCATCAGCAGGAACTTTTGAGTGCGGTGGAAGTAATCCAGTATAACATCGGAAAGGCGATTCTGTCGTACGGATTGTCTGGAGAAGAAGCAAAAGATCCGGTCGAGTCAGATTCGGAAGAACTCTCTGAGGAACACTTGACCGATCCGAGGAACAAGAAGAGGAAGTCAACCGATCCGAGATCGCGATCCAAGCCACCGGCGATGGAGAGGGGGGAGTCAAGCAAAGGACTAGAAGTGGAAACTGAATCAACATTTTTCAATGTTGGGTTCGAATGGATACGCGAGGCCAAGGTACTCCACGACAGCCTGGCGGATCTGGTGATAGATACCGCGGAAGTTTTGAAGGTGGAACCGGATCAGATTGTGGAAGCCGTCAAGCGACTGCCCAAGATGGAAGATCTCAAGAGAAGGGAGGATCGGATTCAGGAGTTGGAGGCGGAACGGAACCAACTCCAGGCCCGATTGAATTCGACGGAAGGGAAAATGGCAGCTTCAAAGGAGAAAGAGAAGGAGGCTCTCTCTCTTGTCAAGAATCTATCCGAAGCAATCGACATCAAAGCCGATGTCGTCATGAAAGCCACTTTGTTTGACTCGAAGTTGATATTGGAAGGCCACATCACCGGAACCAAGATAGTGACCATCCTCGTGGACTTCACTGCTAAGATAGAACGAGTTTTGGGGGAGCTCCGACAGCTATTGGCGGCCATCGATCCGAATCAGGCGATGGATTTCTCGACCTTTCCGGAACTTCCTTTTGTCTCGGGTACACCAGGGAGGCCGGTAGCGGATCGTGCAACTCGAATGGAGGGATTGAGAGGGATACTCACGCCAGTCGAGCCTTCCACCAGCAAGATGCGGATGACGGAGCTGAATTTGAGGCCAGCTTTGGAACCGGAACCTGAGTCCAGCGTGAAATCGGTTCCAGTACCACCCAAATTCTCGACTCCGGAAATTCCCAAGTCACAAACAGTGCCAAACCTGATGAGGGGAACATTCAAAGTTCCAGGACAGCAAGTTAGAGGAGACCTCATCAACCGGATCGGTGGGATGACCAATCTGGCTCGGATTAAACCGGAAGGATTTTCGCACATGCAAGAAACTACACCGGAAAAGAGAAGCGAACCCACGACATTGGAGGATACACCGCTAGAGAAGGAAAAGGAAGTTCAAGTCATTGAAGATTCCGAGGAAGAGAGTGCACATTCCACTTCCGGAACTGAAGGAGACAGCGATCCGTCTCCCGCAACGCGCCATATCCAGACTCGAGCAACAACGAAAACGACTCCAGCTAAAAGTATGAAGGGGACGCCAACTAGTCAAGCGGAAAGCCGCTCGAAGAAGGGACGGAAGCCAAGGCATTAGAATTCGTAGGAAGAAGTAGTATCGGATCTGGATCGGGTTTCCGAGCATGGGCCCAGTTTCCGGAATCTTAGGCGTATTGTTTGGGAAAATCCGACAATCTTAGGTGGCAGTAATTAGCCTTTCCGGATATCCTGGGGTGTTCAATGATTGGTGGTCTGCATTTCTGGATTTCCTTTTCAGGCTTTTAGGAATTGACTTTGGATTTTTGTGTTAGTATTTTAAGGGTAGGCCAGTTAGTGGTCTGCCATTCCATTCCATCTCAATTCCAGCTTAGTGCTTTCACATATGTATTTTTTCTTTTCTTAATCTAAGTCAGCCAGGGTGCCTCTAGCTGCACTTTGCTTAGACAGAATCCTTGGCTAAGTGTATGCGTGTGTGTGGTATCCTTGTACTGGAGAAAGAGAAGGGAGAGAGAGGAGGAATCCGGATCTTGAGCTACGGATCTCTTGGGTGTTGAGCTAGTCAAGAGGGATGCAAGCTGAGTAAGGGAGTGTGAGCGTTACGTGCCTTTAAATTGCCGGAACGGCGATTCGAGTAAGAGAGGTAGAGGTCCATGTGAGTCCGGAACCAGGGAGGTTCCGTGCGGAGATAAGCGACCGCCAGAGGAAAGGATCTCCCCCTACTTCGGAAGGTCTACCAACCTCCACCTCAGTATGTTGTCTTCTCCTTGAAAATCTACTCCCTTGGGTCTATGAGTTCGGATCCGTCGTTGTAGTACGAGAGGTGTGAGAATTTCTCTCTGTGACCTGCTTCCGGATCGGCCAATCCGGAAACTGTGAGAGAATACTCCTTCCTCCTCCTACAACTGTGTTGTTTAGGGTGTGTTGTTTAGTAGATTTAGAGTGCAGAGAGGATAATTATACAAGTGGTGAGTCCCCACCCCTTTCTAGATCAAGGGCGGACCCTCTAAGGGTAAAACAAAGGTAACAAAAACCAGTGACGGAAGAGAGACGGAACTAAGTTCCGGATGTGGTCCGGATCCGGAATAGAATCCAGAATGTACTAAGGTTCCGGAACGAGGTAGGGAAGTGAAACAAGGAGGATTAAGTGAGTAGTCACGATCCGGATATTTCTAATTCAATTGATATCATACTAGAGTTCCCTGGAACAATTATTTGTGTCATCTTGCAACAATTTGTCGTTGTAAGGATACTTACGGCTAACTGCACTTACTACAAGTCCTTTCTCCTCTCTCTCTTCTCTCTTGTGTCTTCTTCTTTTTACTCTCTTGTGTGTTGAGTGTGTATGTCTTTTTGGGAGAAAACAATGAGCACAAGAGGTTGATTGAGGATCATAGTCAATTCGTCGAGTAGGTTTTCACTCAATTGAAGTAACAATGGGGTGAAAAGTGAGGTTTGGTGAGGTCAGATGGGAGAGTGGGAGAGAATATGAAGTGAAATGTTAGGTTTTTGGAATCCTCCTTGAACCTGCCCACTTTGAGGAGCAATTGCGGAAGCGTGAAGACTCCAATGAAGCTGAATTTTGAAGGGATGGAGCGCCTTAAGGTCAGCTTCCCAAAGAGCTATCACTCGCCTTCATCGGAACATGGACGAGATGGAGGCAACCAATTTTGTGGGAGATAGTGTGCTGCCGCAGCTATGGAAGACTGCCAAGTTTCAAGAGCTACAGCGTGCACAGGGAGTTGTGGATTCCAACAAAATTTAGAGGGAAGATGAAGATCAAAGTTAGCTTCCAAACAAGACTAGTCTCACCTGATTTGGAGCAAAATTGAGGCGCTGATGGCTGTTTTACTGACGAGGTGTCTGCTGGCCCTACTGCGAGGCCGAATTTAAGGTTTTAGTGAACCTTCTTTCCCTCGTCATTGTAAAACTACAATTTTCATTGCACATGGTTATGGAAAAAAGTTGGTAAAGCAAGGATGAGCAATTTGGATGTATAAAAAATGATTGAAAGTGCATGTAAGTCTCATGTTAAGGCTTAATGGAAATGGAGTGTTGGGGATAGCATGGTGTGCTGAAATTGTCCATTCAAGCACAATTTGGGTCATTTTGAAGCCTCTTAGGGCATACTTGAGTACAATTTGAATTAAGAAGTTTCCCTAAAATGTGTGGAGGAGTGATTTAGTAATTGAGGTAGATTAGGGCTTGCTTTTTTTAGGGATTTAGAAGGGCTGACCCTCTTTTGCTTAAGATTAATGAACTAAAAATCTACCAAAACATTAATAGAGTCCATTGCTTGGAGGCGTTTAGGTTAGAAAGTCCCATACACTCCTCTTCTGGCCCAATTTTGTGAATGAGTTTTACCTTAAGGTGAAATTTACTCACAACTCTTTCCAACGGTACCCATCTCAAGGTCGAATTCCTTACTCATCCAAAGGTAGAGGGCCTTGAAGCCTTGAAGGTCATCATTTGTAGGGGGGACCGCAACTTTGGCAACTTGTATTTCAACCTACTCTTACCCAATCCAACAAATGGGGGACTGCAGTTTCAGTGAATTCTCCTCCTCTTTCCAACGGTGTCAAACACACTTCCTATTCCCTTGATGTTCAAAAGTTTAGGCGGTTTAGATATAGGGGTTTCTACGGATAGGTTTTTGACGAAGGCTAGGGCCTCCTTCTCTCGCTGCTTCATGGCTGCCAATTCTCCTTCCGCCCAGTTTAGTCGAGTTTGAAGCTGATCCCGTTCCACCTCCAACTCATGAATCCGGTCTTCCTTGCTCTTCAAATCTTCCGGTTTGGGTAGTCGCTTGACCGCTTCTACAATTCGGTTTGGTTCTACCTTCAAGACTTCTACCGTCTCAATCACCAAATTTGCTAGGCTATCGTGGAGCACCTTGGCTTCACGTACCCACTCGAATCTGGCATTGAAAAATGCCGACCCATGGTCCTCTTCCGGATCCTTGCTTGACTCGCTTTTCTCTATAACCGGAGGTTTGATCCGTGCCCCTAGATCCGTCGACTTCCTCTTCTTCATCCTAGATTGGTCAGAGGTTCCTCAGTTTGCTCTTCCGGTTCTAACTCGACCAGATCTTCTGTCTCCTCTTCCGTGAGCCCATATGTCAAAATAGCCTTTCCTGTATCACCTCCGCATTGCTTAGGATTTCCTGCTAGTGGTACAAGTGAAAAAGGTAAGTGCTAATCGGACTGGCTTTAGTCCGGGTCACATGTTCAACTAATTTGGCAACTATTCCGGCTATGATCCTACCTCAGTGGACAACTCTATTTTTCATAGCCCCAAAGATCGTGTTGGCTACTATAACAGTGACCCGCGTAGGTCTTTCCGGGTACAGGATTGGGATGAGAAATTCTAGGACTCTCCTATGTCTCTCGTCCTTGCAATTACTAATAGCGAACCCGTCTTTAGGGTTTGCGGACCCTGTGAACTTTCCTACTACAAAATGATTTGTCCTCGATGCTAATCCGACTCCGCTCTTTCGAAATTGATACACGTCCACCCAGATATCCTCTGTCCACGTGACCGGCCGTCCTCTCAAAGTGAATTCATATTGATTTGGAACTCCATGGATCAATTCTTGAATCATCCCTTTACTCTTTACACTCCATGGTCAGCGTAATAGACCGACACATCCTAGACTAGTCAGATCCTCTTCTAACTGCTTGTACTGTTCCGTAGTTTCCAGAATGGCCGGAGAAATGATCTGGATAGGTACAACTAACTTCTGGACAGGTCCTGTCGCCATAAAGCTAAGCGGAAATGAGGTGAGAAAAGGAAAACCTAATGCGGTCGCTCTCTCACCACTCTTTCTCTCAACTACCCACGCAGAAGACTAGCGTACAGACAAGAAAATGAAAAGGGAACCCATGAGTAGTCAGCTTAAATATTGGCTCGTCTTCCTACAATCATCGGGATAACAGCTACAGGACCGTTTTAGGAACGATATCCTATACTCATAGCCCCAAAAGTCTACGTTGTAGGTTTCTGAGTTCTAGTAATTTCTGGATTCCGGATCTTGATAGGATCCGGTTACGGATTTTGTCGAAACGTCTATTTTCTAATTCGGATTTTATTAAACTAAATTCAAGTTCTAACTAGATTTTTTTTGAAATTTCCACTTCTTTTTACTTGTTTCCCTCAAATATGAATCCGTCCTAAGGTTCCGGATTCCCACTTCTTGAATCACCTATCATAATCCAAGGAAAAACACCGACATCAAAGGTCCACAAGACCACACGTCCATCCCGTCTCCTCCACTACACAACCCACTCGTACACACTAGCGGGGACTGACTCATCACTTGGCTAGCTGCCAAGAGCCGCTTCTCATGGTTGACAACCTCCCACTTCAAAGTTGGAGACAAAATGCACACACACTAATAAAGAAAACACTCTCAACTTGTACCCAAAATGATCTTCAACGCCTTATACATACTTCTCCACATTTGCACAACATTAAATTCTAAAAGGGAACCAAGCAAGAGGATGTACCCTGACACCCAAATGCATACTGTTCGGAATATTGAAGCGCTTGCAAACAAAAGAGAAACCTGTGCACCACTTACCGCATTCGTCACACCACGAGATAGTTTGTAAAAATGCACGTGAGTCAGGCTGGAATTGCCAACGCCAAGGACAACGCTGTTGAATGACGGAGGGGTCAGTCGAAATACGTTTAGGTTGTGACCATATACGGAGTCTATCACCAAGAGAATGCCGCTTGGATCGAACGACACAGCGGACAAAGGGTCGGTGTGCACACGGAATTGGGCCACCATGCTTTAGCTCACGATGTCACAAATAATCACCTAAAATCCACAACACAACGACACCCTCAAAAACACTCCACCTTCACGTCTCCAACCATCATGGCTGTACTGTACAAAATATCACATCCCCGATAGGGATAATAGCGAGAGGCTCACGAGGCTCACCGTTCCAACAAATTCCAACTCAAGAAGACACCTGCCTTGCTAAGGATTGTGGCCATTCGAAACATTCTTTCGAATGGGACTCTTCACGCCTGAAGAACCATTACCACTGTCCGGCATCAACTCCGTGTAGTAACTTTTCGTCATCTTGTACACCATGTCACCCAAGGTCACTACTCCAACCACCAGATGCTTGCTAGACTCCTTTGCATAATGAGCCACGAAGCTCCCATTGGCTGGTGAAGACGACGGGGTCAGATGCTGGGGGGACACACGCCTGGTCGTCGCTACAAGAAGCTGGTTCACAATATACGCTAACCATCGAGGGCCGACTACCATGGCGTCGAAGCCATAGTAACTACACCCAAGGGAGGACGTCGGGGACGGATAAGTAAGCACACTAAATATATAGTAATTGCACCTGGAGGAGGGCATCAGGGACGAATAAGTAAGTACACTAAATATATTCTGAAGGTTGCCTGCATCGAAGGAATAGATTTGCACATCGACCAGGACAAACATCTCCATCAAAGCGTTGTTTCCATCCACTCAAAAGCGTTCTACAAACGACGAAAAGACTGTTTGCCACAAGGACTCACACAAAATCGGATTTGAATCATGATCTAGGCTTGCAAGTCCTAGGAGAAATTGCAATTCCATGCCGGTCACGAAGCACTCGAGATAAAGCACCACTGCCAAACAAACCAAGACATAGAAAACTTCGGGCAAGCTAACAAGGAGAAGTCCAAGTACTTGGGTGGCTAAAGCAACCGCAATTTGTGAGTTTCCGTTTGGTCACTCATGATTTGGAATTGTTTTTTTGGATTTTATAAAGTTTTGAGTGTAGTTTTATATACAAAAAGCCCAAAAAAGAGTGAATAACCAAAACGGAGATGTCATATATCAATATGACCATTGGTCCTAATTGAGGCATTTCTTGTTATTTGTAACCAAATCTTGCATGTAGATAGGGTAGAAACCCAGAAATTGTACAAAATAACCATGTTTAGTAGAAATTGCCCAACTTGTCTAATCCTGCCTTTTAGTGACACATCCTAACCAAATTGGTCCAAGAGAATTATGTAAAAACCTAAGTATAGATTTCCAAAGAAGAGGTTTCAGTTTTCCCATTTCATTGGCAAAATAGTAGAAACTCTAATTGTTAGCCTGCAGGTGAAGAAAACTCAAGACGAATTATAGGAGGGCATCTACAACTTAAGTATGGTAGTTCGAAATAGAAATCATGTCAGGAGTCCAACGGAGCAATCGGCTCACCAAGATTCCCTTCTATTTGGAAGATTCCCTTTTTACCGGAAGTTAAAGGAGATAGCAAGATTTGATTCTCCTTCCTTAGATGTGCAAAATGGGAATATGAGTTTGCACATCCCTTGTGGAACTCCATAAGAGGTTCCATGAAAATTCTCATTTTTTTCTAATCTTCAAAAGATCTTTTTCCGAGTAGTCAACCGTTGGAAGTAATGATGGGAAATTCCTAGAAATTACTCAGGCAACGGTAAAATCTCACTAAAAATCAGGATAGCTTTTTTTATGTTAATAACAAACTCCAATAAGTTTCGTGGCATTCCGATAGTCAAAAGATGCAGAACCATCAAGATCCTCCAAAATTGGCAAATTTAAAGATTAATCGTGGAGTTGACCGGCGTACGGGGAGCATATGGAATCGGATTAAAGTTAAAGCGGGGTCTTTTTTTACTCCCTTACTTCTACTAAAGAGCCTAGGCTAGTTACTTTTCTTAGAAAAGTTGATTTCCAAAAGTTGGATTTTTATCCAATTTTGGTCTTCTAGTTAGCGCTAGAAATCTTTGTGATTTTGACGTAGGAAAAAGGGGTGGAGGGTTCCCTTAGACTAAAAAAGGCCTTCTGAAGCCAATAGCGCACCCCGTTTGTGATTTGGAGCATTTCTCCAAAAGTTAGGAATTTGGACCAACGTAGAAGTGAAAATTGGGCAAATTAGATGAAAATCTTAATTGATAAGATTACCTTGTAGGAAAAAAGAGGAGGGGGGTGCCCTTGGGAGAGTATATAAGGGCACCCATTCTCCTCTCAAAACACTCCTTAGGTTCATTTTGAACCGCCTTGTTTTCATTTGGGTTCATTTAGTTGGATTTTGGCCATTTAGGCCAAGTTGCCAAATTTTGCGTGTTTTTGAGCATTTCAAGCTTCATTGTTGTTGTTTTTGAAGCTTTCTTTGAAGGACATTGGGGTCCCTTCAAAGTTTGCCTTTGTTGTGTATGTTTGAATTTTTTTTGTATTAACTTTACTACGTTTTCAATTGGTTGAGTTTTATGTGGTTGTACTAATCTTAGGACCTCTTCCACCATAAGTCTGGCTATGCCGTTGTGGAAGACTTCTAGTGTTTGTGTTGAAGTTATTGTACTAATTCTAGATCCTCCTCCACCATAAGTCTGGCTATGCCGTTGTGGAGGACTTCTAGTGTACGTTTTTTTCTTATCTAACCCTCTAAGTGGAAAATTCCTTAATTGAGAAATCCCCTAAGCTTGTTGTGGATGTACTAATTTGTTGTAAACGTTCTTGAACTAACAAGTGTTTGTACTAACCTCCTTGCTCTAACAAATTTTGAATCAAGCTTAACTTCATTGAAATTGTCTTGTGCACTTGTGGTTTTGTCAAAATCAGGCGAAGCTTTGACTTTGTGTATTAGAAATTGTCTTAGAAATTAGAGTGTTATTAAAAAGACGGCAAAGCTTTGAACCTCTCCTTTCTTTTGATCATTTCTATGTAGTTAGGCCTTTGGCTTTAGTTTGGTCAAGTTGTCATTTTTAATATTAATCTTTCTTTAGGGCCGAGACCAAGGGTGTAGTCAGGCCACTAAGAAGAAGGGTCAGTACAAATTGAAGTGCAAAATCTCATAGTAAAGGTCAAGAGCTTTCCAGAAACATAAAATACAAAGAAATCCAAGCTAAAATGAGTAAGATATAAGTGGATGAAGTTTCAAACACTAATTAGGACTCAAAACTTCATCCATACATAACTTCTACTAGAAAAGTCCGATTTGCAAGTTCCACATCAACTTAGAAAGCTAGTTTTAGCCTCTACAAGGAAAACATATTAGAAGTCTAAAAATAATAAGCTGTCAAAAGTCAGACCGAGAGCTAAGGCATTTGATAAGGAAATTAGAAGGAAAGAAGGATAGATTAGGGAGGTGTGATTAGCAAGGAAGAATGCAAAACAAAGTTCTATCTCACCACTCTTTCAACTCTTCTAGCTTAGACTAAGTTTGAGTTCAAAAACTCAATAGGAATGATAGTTGTGAATTGAAAACCAAATTGTTAGATTGTTATAGTTGAAGTTGAAGAAGAAGGAGAAATCTCAAGTATTTAGAACAATCAATAGGATTGAGTCCTTTGTTTGGGTGGGCTGACCAGCCATTGGATGAGAGACAACGTTTCTTTGATAGAATCTACGCAGGTAATGTGACGTGACCGAAATAGCTTGAGTAGGTTGTGAGTTCTTTTTTTGAATTTGATGTCCTCGTAGATGTCATGATGCTGAATATGACATTTGGATGAGCATCACCATGCCTTCTATATTGACGTTTGCAGTGGTGTCCAGATGTCTACAATGATGTCTGTGCAGACATCATTGTGTCTGTGAAATTAAACTATCTCGGAAGTCTTATCGTTTGCAAGTGTTTTGTATTGTGACCGTCTTATTTCAGACTAGGAAGTTGGAGGCGACCAAGTGGAGATAAATCCTTCGTGGTTTCCAAAGCATGTGATGAAGACTGTGATCAATGTTCGCCATCATTTGATGAAGTTGATCGATGGAAACTGCCCTAAACCACCAGAAGTTGATGCCTCCGTGTGGAGGAGGTTGCAAGAGAGGCGCAGCTCGGACTTTGCCAAGGAAAAGTCCGCGCAGATGCGTGCAGTTTTTAAGGCGAAGGGGTTCAAGGAGGCACAATTGAGGCTCATTGAGAAGAATGTCATAGGTGAATTGGTGAAAGTCCTCTACTTCCATCTGTTTCGGATGTCCATTTAGACATCATGTTGCTTTGTAAGATGTTTGCATTTATGAACTTCATGTCTGAAATGATATCTGCGTGGACATCAATGTCGAGACCTCTAATTGTTTTCGTGTGCTAGACCCTACAACTTAGACGCATACCTTATGAGTCGGAGGTGAAGGAGGCAATGGACAAGGAGTATGCTCGGCGCCAAGCGGAGACCCGCAAGTCACCTCATGACTATAGTCCAGATATACAAGAACTACGGACGTCGAATGCAGAGTTGGGAGGGCGCCTTGGTCGAGTAGAAGAGCTTCTCCAACAACTCCTTCATTCCCTTGGAGGCAACAATCTTCAAAGTCATGTTGTCTCAATTGCAGGAGGTGGTGGTCAGAATGCTGGATGCGATGTCACTCCTGTGAAAAAGGTAGCTGTTGAGGACGTCCCCACAGACGTCGAGGGGGATCTTTACGTCAATGCTGACGTTGATGGTGACGTTGTTGAAGACATCGTAGATGACGTTGAAGAAGAAGTGGACTACCTGAAGGACACCGTTTCGGACGTCCAGACTGACAACAACGCTGGTGCAGACGTCCAAGAAGACGTCCAATTGTACGTTGTGCAGACCATTCCCAAGCACAGCAATGCTTCAGCAGACGTCGGAAAGGACGCGGAGAAGTCCTCCACAGACCCGTATGCCATTTCCGTGGATGAAGTTCCCCCCGCCGAAGTGCAGACGTCTGCTCTTGCAGCACAAATCAGTAGAGTTCAAGAGGTATTTTACACACCCTAAACCGTATGACAAGAGGTCATTGGATGTCATTCATGTTTTTTTCCTCATAAGAATTAGGCTTTGTGTCCTTGCATCCACATGTAGCCCAAAATGCGACGAGTCCACATTCTCTAAAGTGTTTTATGTTATCGCTTTGTTCTAGGTGGCAAATATGCAATCCTCTGGGTCGTCTACCCGTTCCAATCGAGTCACAAGGACTATACCAAGTGCAAAGCCGTCCAAGTTTGTGGCCCCAACAAAGACATTGAAGGCAACTGCACCGAAGTCTTCGAAAGCAAGCCCTTCTACGGTGGCAGATCCCCCTAAGAAGGGAGAGGCACCACGCAAAAAATGAACACACGGTGAGATTCTTACCAATCTTGAAGTTTGTATTGAAATTATGCCATTCTCAGACGTGGACAGTGGTTCCAAGAACATGGAGTCGTTGATACCTATGTCAAATGGAATGCAGAGCGTGTTGCAGAGGACGTCCCGAGAGACAGGAGGACGTTAGCCCCAGCAATGGGACGTCGCTGCAGACATTCGCATGTCTAGAAAATAGCGGACGGGAAATGAAACTGAAGAGGTTGCCTTCAGTTGAAATTCTCTTATATGTGTTTTGCTTTGTGTTGATTTCTTTATTCGGCTTAGTCTTCATTTTCAGCTTTGGCTTTGTGTTCTACCGTGACCCTCCTTTGTGAGACATGGTTGTTTTTTGTATTGGATTTTCTATTCTATGAATATGGACATACTCCTATTTCAAATCATTGTCAATTTGTGGATGTTGTTGATGTCTGAAGCAGCATCCCGTGTCCCGCCAAGCAATGAATTGTGACGTCAAAATGTCCAATACAATGCATTCATTAAGCATGACGTGTCTCGTAGCACACATCCGCTCAGACATCTTAATGTCCAATTCAATGCAAATACAAAGCATCGGAGTGTCCCAATCAAAAAATCCATCGGACATCATAATGTCTAATGCAATGCACACAAAAAACATCAAAATGTCCAACACAATGCACACAGAAAACATCGGAATGTCCAATAAAATGCATCCGCGAAAACAGTGGAATGTCCAACAAAATGCATACATGCATTGTAGAAGATGTCCCACGAAACAAGTGTGTTCATAATTGCATCTCCTCCTACTTAGATCTTCTAACGGGACGTTACCGCTGACATCCTACAATGCATCCATCCATCTGCTACCCTACCATGTAGGTGTACTACCTCGTGCAAGTAGACATCTCCTATGACAGGGACTACTTTGAGAAGCACGCATGTGCAAATTCCACACGTCAGGATGGACATCTCATTCAATATACAAATGTTTCATTTGACATCATAAAAGCCATGCGGATGTCCATAGCAATGTCTCAGGAGACATCCGGAATTGCTAGGGAGATCAGACAAGTGGTCCCAAAAATGCCACATCAGCATCCGCGGATGCCACGTCAGCCGATTCCGTCAGCTCTGACGTGGCATGCCACGTCAGATACACGTCAAACGCCACATCATAGGCGGGCAATGGATGAAAAAATGACACTCTGGCTTTCCCGTGCCTATGTGGCAGCCACATGTCAACTTCCTAAGCCCCCCGTTGATCGAAGTTTTTTTGGACATCACGATGTCCAGCCTGAAAATCTGCGTGGACGTAGCATGCAAAATGCATGTCCACGGCAGCGTGGTCTAATTGGACGTCCACCCTGACGTAGACACGTCAAGCGCGATGTCCGGATGTCAAAATTGCGATGTCTCGGCAGAGACAGTTTTCTTATAGTGAAAAATCACCATCTTCTAGAGTTCCATTATAAGAACCTTAATGAGTCGCCTTGCTCATCACCATGATTAGTGTTTGCAAGCTCTTTATATACATCTAAAGTTTTTTATTATGTAAGTTTATAACCTTTCAATTCTTAAAGAAAATCCCATTTAACTCTTAAAGGATGTTGCAAAGTTAACCTAAAAGGGTCCTATGGATGACTTCACTATTAACTCCAAAAATAAAAAATACACCTATTGGTCTAATAATAGGAATACTTTGGTAACTACCTTGCTTATAGGGATTACATCCTTCCACAATTAATTTGGTTCCCATATATGTGCAAAATGTTTCTTGTCAATTCTTTTATTTGATACCCTTTAACATCAATTTCAACACTATTCATGTGTACATCCGTTCTTGTCGTAAGTAGATTATAAACCTTCATAATATCATAATGAAGTCTTGTTTTAGGTCTTGTACTCGTTAGTTAGAGAGTTTCAACCCTTTGTCACATGTCATATTTAATTGTTGTATGAATAAGTAATGGTTAAGCCACAAATCATGAATCTTGATAGGGCTCCGTTGTAGTTAATTTAGACAATCTTATTTTCTGGAATGCAATTTTATAAAGGATTTTGCACTGAGATTTATGCACCCATAATCATCAAATCCAAAAATGTGTCACAAACATTTGGACCAAAAAGTGACAGTAGAACTGAGATATTGATGATGCAAGATGTACATAGTTACAATATGACAGCCTAAAAAAACCTAAGAGAACTTACAAAATCAATCTCAAACATGCCTTATCCAAAGAAAGCTTGCAAAATCTGCCCATGTTTCAACGCAGTACTTGCAAACACAATTACCCTGATCCATGAATGACTAGAAGGATAACAGATTGCAATCAAGGACTGTAGCTATAAAGGCAACCCTCAGAAAATACCTATGATCACTATATCACGCTAATATTGGACTTGATACATCAAAACAGTGCAGGATATGCTAGGAGTGGAACTTATAATATTGCCATAATTTCATAACTGCTTGTAAAAACAAAGGACGAACATCTTTCACTGGCCTGCTTCCTGCATCCTTCACATAGAGCTGAAACAAGTGAAGAAATAAACATACATGAAAATAAGTCATCAAGAGAGACTCGTGACAATTTCATCCTCCATAAAAAATCACAGCTCTCTACACTCTTTTAAAAACATCTTTTAAAAGTCATGTTTCTAATCAATGGTAGTTTTCCATCAGAATAACTAATACCAGATCTAATTACAACTAAACAAATGATTTTTTCACGACCTCAAACACGTGGTGAACACACCTGCCAAACGACTTGCATTTGTCTTTGTCGCTCTTTGTTGCAACCTAGTAGATCCTGAAGTCGACCTCCACTACATACTACTGCATCTTTCGCAACAGGGCTTTTGACTCCTCATCCTTAAACTTGCATTTCGTACCATCCTGATTCAACCAATTCTGAAACTTGGTTTTCTTAAACGATTCCTCAGGCACACACGACCACACGTTGTAACTCTCCATTTTCAAAGCCTCGTCCAACTCCTTCAACCCTTGAATTTTGTAACCGCGGTTGCCCTTACTGTACTTAAAGAACTGCACCAAAGTATTCAGAACAATAACTGCATCCATGCTCTGAAAATTGAGGCTTGAAGGCTTGCAATAAACCCCTGAAGGATCCTGTTTAAGTCGCTTCAACTCCTCAACTTTCTCAAAATTCACCAACTTCAACTTCACCTGATCGAAGTCCTCAGTGCCTCTGTATCCTCGAATACCCTCTTCCTCTTGAATTTTCCACCCCGACTTATAATGACATGAGCAACCCGCTCGTAGAGGTGCCCCCATGTGTTCCCCAACATTTGGTTGTTAATACGATTCTATAAAAATCCCACTACCTGTAGACGGTCAACTTTATCAAACTGCTCGATAATCCTCTTCCGAGCAAGGGAAGATGCAAACCAAAACTCCCTCTCAATATAATCTGTCTCCTTGTCCACTGACACATGGTCCTCCTTGTTCACAAACATATGGATAAGACGGTCGCTCACGTCCTCGATAAATTCCCCACCAAGAATCTGCAAGCAGTTCTTTGCATCAACCTTTCCAATAGCAGCCCTAAACTTGGCAAGGCCCGTCCGTGACTTACGCTCATCTAGTACATACCGAGGCACTCCTCCTAGATCCTTAAAATTTGCAAGAGCCGTCTACATGTCAGGCACATGCATACTTGAAAACTTGGACTTATGCTCTTCAGAATCGTTATAAAACTCATTGATCTCGGCCTCTGCCCAAACAGGAAGATAGAAGGTCGTGCACTCGCCATGCTTGCTTAATTGATGATGGTTTGCCCTTTTCGTAGAACACGCTAGCAACATATGGCACCTGTTTCTTAAAGGATCCTCCTGTTTGCCATCTAATATAAGCCAGGTAAAAGGATCATCGAACATTGATTGCAGGTCAGGGTGTGTACGATCCTGTACCGGACCTTGAGCAACCGCAACCTCTAGGCTGAAGTCCAGAAGATAATAGTCATTGTTAGCGAGCTTCCAAACAACTTTCCTCTTCAGTGTCACCAAATAAGAGATCCAAAAAATAGTGAAGAGAGACTTCCCTATGCTTGCTGTGCCCAATACAATGTACCTTTGACCCTGCCCCGCCTCCATGAAGATCTTCTTCAAATCTTTATAGGATTTCCGAAGAAAAATTAGAAATCTACCGTCAAAGGAACCAAACGGATCCCCATCCACCTCCAAGAACTTGTTTGGTTTTATTATGTGGCGATCTCCCGGTTTTGTTTTGTTTTTCTTTCCACGTTCCCACTCCTGGTAATTTTGTGCTGCCGATTGGACAAAGCGCTGAAAGTTATCCTGAGCACTTGGAAGCTCACCCGCATTTGCCGAACGAAGACCTTAACATCAGTGAAACGTCTTTAAGCCGATGCAATTTTGTTTGGACTACGAACAAGTACTCGAACCTAAAACCTAAACCCTCCACAAAAGGAAGTGGGGAACAGGGAGCTGATTTTACAAGGCAAACCTTTCGAATAAATCAACTAGTAACCCTAAATGGACATAGACACAGCTTCAAACAAAAATGATTGAATTGTAAATGAAAGCCAAAACCCCAACAAGGCACAAGTGACGAATAACAAACTAGAAATACTCGAACCCTAAACCCTCTATTACCAATCTCAACTCAGATCACCGCAACCCTGATCAATTCACTGTAAGTCCTAAGAAAGAATGAACGCATTTATAAATGAACTCTTACCATCAATCTGCCTAATAGATAAGATGGGATGGAACAAACCAGAAAGACTAAAGAAAGCCTCCAAGAAGGAGTCCAAAAATCCAGGAAGTAAAAAAACAAGTAAATGAACTCTTTCCATCAATCTGCGTAATAGATAAGCAGTGCAACAAGCTCAGCGAAATATCAACTTACAAAAACAACGATTAAGCAAAACCCTAAACAGCAAATCTCACTATATCACTATCACTTAATATCTGTAATTTGATCTCGTCAGAGAGCAGAGCCAAGACCAAAGCAGAAAGTAGGCTAAGAAGATAGACACAACGGTATTCAAGCAAGAAGCAAGAAAGAAAAGATCCTAGTTTGCCCTTAATAGGAAAGTTAGAAAATAAACCACCAGTAGCGGGTTCAATGAGGGCCAAAAGAGATGCTCACAACAAAGAAAGTAGGCTAAGAAGATAGATACAACAGTGTTCAAGCAAGAAGCAAGAAAGTGAAAATCCGAGCTGCGCCAACGCGGTTACGATTACCAAAGCACAAGTGACAACGATCAGGTGACAACAAACCGAAAGTACTTGAACCTTAAACCCTCTATCACTAATCTCAACTCAACCCACCGCAACGAAGGTGGCCACACTCAACCCGTCCTCATCGGCTTCCACCACCCTAAACCCTAAACTGAGACTAAGTGCATGCGGGAAACATACCTGTAGACACTGGAGCCTCACCAGTGACTATCACAGGATCTTCTTCCGTTCCAACAGGTTTTCCTTTCTGTTTGAAGGCCTCCTCGATTGTCTCCCACTTATGTTCTGACTTCAGTCCTGCCTTAGGAAATCAAGCTCCATTCAATTTAATAGACGTTGGATCGAACCCAAACTGTAGACCAAGTTCAGAGAAATCGATCCTTCCATCAGTGGTACAGAAAAACCTAACAAGGCCAGATGTATCTGTCTTGAAGTAGACTCTCGTCATTGTGATAACCTGCATCCACATCGAAGTCACTAGAAGAAAAATGTGTCCGTTGCAACCCACTGAGATGCGACTATGTGTCCTATACAACTGAGATGCGACTGTAGCCCTCTGTATTTGCACCAAATTTCACGTGTATGTAGTTGTAGTCGCAAAGTAGTCGGAAAATGAAGAATAGGGTTACGATATTGTAACAGAAGAACTGATATGAGGTATTCTACATCCAGTATTCATCGCAGTTGTCCATGTGGACAGCTATCCACGAAGTAGAGTCCACCGTGGAAAAATGCAATCGCTCTGATTACAGGATGCAACTAAAAACTAGAAGATTGCAACTTAGAAGTGACTCAAATGCAACTAAGAATCAACTATAATGCAACTAGAGCCCAACTACAGTGCAACTAAAAAATGATTCAAATGCAACTAGAGAACAAGTGCAATGCATCTAGAACATGACTGAAAATCGATTCAATTGTCCCATATCGATTGTCAAGAATACCATCAGCTTGAACAGATAAGAATGGTAAGTTATAGCATTCTTGTGTAATGAATTTTGATAGTGAAATTCTAATATTTATATATTTTGTAGATTTCTACAATTTGTAGATTTCTATAATCTACAACTCTATAAATTATAACCAAGTCGCAAACTAGTTGCAAACCAGTTGTATGTCAATCGCAAACCAGTTGTACTCTAGTCGCAAACGAGTTGCACATCAATCGCAAACTAGTTACACACCAATTGTATGTCAATCGCAAACCAGTTGCACACAAATAAGTGAAATAACTTCCACATCAGCAACCACAGCGTCACAGCAGTTCATCGACAAAGTTCTCCATTGCCTATCGAATGACAAACAACCTCGCGACTGTAGTGCAACTCATGTGACTTGTCCACTGTGACTGCGGACTCCAGAATATCACCAAGTTGCAAACGTCCGATACGACTACAAACCAGTCGCAAACCGCAGTCGCAAAACCCTGCTTTTTCTTCTAGTGAGTTAGCACCCAATCAAAGACACGACCGCAGGCTTAATCCAAACCCTACACAACCACCTAAACCAAATCATTCTCCAATAACGAAGCTCACCTACACTCACAGAAGCTCGGCGCCACTGATGCACAGCACCCACACACACAACTCTCGAGAGAAAATGAGGGATCAAAACTATTCGAAAGAGAAGACAGAAGGACCGAAGAACAGTAGGTATCCTCAAACCCTAAACCGCCCACAGTCGTAGCATCCCCGGACTTGATCCAAGCCATTCGTATTTATAACCGTTAGATCAAGTGAAGAGATCTAAGCCATCCATCATTCCATGAGGAAAGTGGAGCCTATGCTAGTTAATACTTTTGCATTACTGCATATAATATTGTGTTAATATAAAAATAATAATTTTTAAAAAATATTTTCATATTGCATTTCTACTGCATTAATAATGTGTTTCTATAAAATACAATGTTAACTAATACAAAATATTATTATTGAAATATATAACTAAATAGTCATTTTCTCAATACTTTTGCAATACTACATTTGTGCTACCATAGTAGTAGACCAACAAGGCACATAATCTGTTTTCTTGGAATATTGCATATTAATAATATTATATACGTACTTTTGGTGTATTGCAATAATTAGAAAATACTATATAGTTGCAATACAACATTAATCATAATTCAGTACACTCTTAATATTACTAAAATAGAATATTGGATGAAATTTATAATGTGACTGCATGAATAACTATTTGTGTTCAATAAGATAGCTATGGGACATGAAACTAACTAATTAATGCATGAGTGGTTTAGAATTTCTTGTTGTAAGTTCTATTTTACTTTATTTTTATTTTTCAATTAACAATTAAAAAAAAAATAAGGTAATGGGTTCTACTTTTTTCTTCTCTTTCAAAAGAAAAAAATGAAATAAAATAGTTTAATGAAAAATATTGTTCCTAAGAAGTTAATAAAAAATTAATAATACATAATTATTCTTTAGGACGACAATTGACAAATAATTTTTTTGAAAATATAGAATTTACCAAAGGAATGTAGTGAATATGTTTTATAATCTATTATAATGGGTACTATAATCTTATAACCAGCCTATTTGAGTCATTCAAATTTTTTTGTATGACATGGAGTTTAATTGGTATATATTGGTAAGCATAATTTTCTTTGCATCCTTAGTCCCTTTAATGAGTGAAAAACACATAGTTTTTTGTTTTCTTTTAATTTGTAGACCCTCAACTCAATTCTTCATCATATAAAATTAGAAATTCAAAATCAATACAACAAAAATTTCAAGTTTAGAAGGCTCAACAACAAAAAATGTAATTGAGCAAGGTGCACGAAAACTTATTTCCTTGACTTTAAATGCAAAATAACTTGCGATCTAAATGGTCAAAGTTTTTGAAATTTCTTCCATCATCACAAAGTTCCCCTGTCACGAATTGTCAATAGTAATCGTATGATTATCGTCAGGCATTGTTTTCATATTACATTCATTTGGAAATATTGTTACAATATGAAATTGTCATTCATGATTATAGTATAGTTTAGGTATATCATTCATATTTGAGTCTAAAGTGTTAAAGTTGCACGATAACTATATTTGACAAAATATGCACGATTTCAGTGGTTTAGTGATGAGCTACTAACTTCGTGCAACATTTGTACTTATTTAAGACATATGAAGTTAGTGCAATAATCACACAACATCAAGTCCATGCATAGTTATTGCACTAACATTGCATTTTTTTATCTCTTACAATTTTAGTACTAAGTCAATTGAAAAACAGGAATTGTATTCAAAGTAAAAATTCAGACCTCATTTAAGCATAGTAGGAGAATTTTTTTTGAAAAATTTTGAACTAAGAAAAGTTGGGAAATTAAGCCATATTTAATCTCCAAAAATCCGTTTGACATTTCAAGTCTCCAATCAAAAGTTATAGACAAATTTCAGAGAGGCGTTGGAAGGGAATTTTTTTGACAATTTCTAATGCTTCTCTGAAATTTGTCCATAACTTTTGATTGAAGACTTGAAATGTCAAACGGATTTTTGGAGATTAGACATGGAGTAATTTACCACTTTTTCTTAGTTCAAAGTTTTTCAAAAAAAGTTACTCTACTATGCATAAATGTGGTTCAAAATTATGGTTTTAACACAATTCCTGCGTTTTCAAGTTGACAATGAGTGGTCAACCAAGCTTCTCATCTTTAAGTTATCCCATATGCTTTGAGTGGTCATGACAAACAATGAATTTCAGTATAAAAAGGATCTCTCCACTCTCCAATCGCACCAAGTGCCATTGCAGTGAATCTATCAATATGTTGTCAAGTTTCTTGTCAGCCTAGTAATGGATTTAATTCAAACATTTGGTACAATTGTACATTTCTATCACTACATTATCAAGTTTCTTGTTGGTCTAGTCATGGATTTAGTTCAACATTTGGTGGAATTATATAGATGTAAATTATAATTTATTAGATTATACTAATTAGTTAATAAACAAAATGAAGTAAATTTAAGTGAAAATTATTGCTAATTAGAAGGGTGATCAACAGTTTAACATTGACAATACTTTTTCAAACATTGATAACATTTAATAAAAGTTACTCTAGTACAAATAACAATAACGCTATTGTCATGAATTTTTCATGTACATAGATAAAATGCACGACAAAGATAATATTTTTTTGTGCATATTTTGTGTCATTAATGCACCTATGGTTATCGTACAGAGGTCACATAGTTAATACAAATGACAAAATAGTGCCACTTTTTTGCAATAATCGTGTACATTGTAACAATGCGATAACTTACAAATTAACGTACGCACCCATGAAACAATAGAAACTGTATGGTAATTGCTAACAATTCGTTGGGCCAGAACTTTGAGATGAATGCATGCTGAAGTCCCAGCTTTGTCGTCTTCTTTAGAGACCGACAATCTAAATGACGATAACGTCGATGATGGTATTTCCCATAACAACAAGGACAATGATGACAACCTCCCTCCAAGCAATGGCAGTGGAAATGGAAATGTCGGTGGAAATGGAAATGGTGGTGGAAATGAAGATGGCGACAGAAATAGGGGGAGGAATGCAAATCCAAATCGTGGAAGATCTTCTCACAATCGAGATGGCAATACAAGGCCTACGGAAGTGGGGCCATCAACTCGTAACATTAGAGCTGTTCAAGGACACCATGACAGAAATGTTAGAAATGCAAGAGTGGCACGCCCTATTGCAAGAAATCAATCGGATGGTAATGTGAGAAGGCCTTTTGATCTAGAGCGTGTGGACCTTGATGATGTTTTTACATTTGTGGACCCAGCAAAAGACCTTGCCCGTGTACCCGCTCCAATTGCGGGCCATCCTGCTATTTCAGACCAAGGTATACAAACGCCACATTCCGTAGACCCATCTTCAATAATAACTTCCAATGTCATCTGAAGACCTTCTCAAGAAGGGTTAGGCTCAGTGGGGAATGTTCATTTGACTCCTAAAAGCATTTTATGTGGTATTACTGGTGGTAGACCACCTATGGCCCCTCGGCCCCCCGTTCGTCATGAAGTAGGGCAATAGCAACAAGGCCGTGGAAGGGCTGGAGGTCGTGGAGGGACTAGAGGCCGTGGACGAATAGAAGATCAACAAATTGGAGAAGAAGCATCATCAAGGCCTACTAATCGTCCACTTCTCGGAATTGGGGCAAGAGATCCAAATAGGGTGGTAGAACCGTTCCTAAGTACATACGTACCAGGACCTAGTGGGTCAACCCTGGCATTTATTGTTCCAACAATTACAATTCCATGTGGGCCCACTATAAATTCAGATGCAAAAGACCCCATGCACAACGACATAAGAGGTTGAAGCGCAAACGTAGTCAAGGTCAAACTACTGTAGAACTTTGAAATGAAAACTCAGAAGTTGAAGGACATTGGACCACAAACAGTGGTGAAGCAGAAGATGAATATAATAGCAATGAAGATGCCCATGACGAGGCACCTAAGGATGATGATGTTGTCATTCGAGATGCTAATGCAGCAGATCTAGGTGCCCAAGAAGTTCGTAGGTCAAGTCGTTTGAATAATTGAGGTTATAGAGTTGCATCGATGGTAGATCTCGGGTCTTTAAGAGTTGAAGAGAATTGTAGCAATTGGAAGAAAGATGGACGAGAAGCCAAAGGATTGTCTTAGATAACCTATGAGAAAGTGGGCGTATTTTGGAAGTATAGATTCATTGTATTGTTATTGTACTTTGCAATGCATGAATTTTATAAACAGTTTTGGTTATCACAAACATTACAGTCTACTATTATTTTTTTTTTGTATTTTTGTATTTGACGTACATGTTGGAAACATTGGTGAGTGCAATCATGTAAAATATATTGTAGTTACTGGTTCTTTTAAATGCAATGTGGTCATTACCTTATTCAAAAAAAATATATATATATATATATATATATATTACATATATTGTAGAACACATAAATAAAATCCACCATTACCTGATTACCCGTCCGTGCCCTGTCTGTGACGTTCAGGTCCGCGCCTTCACACTCACGATGAAGTCCGCGCCTTCACACTCACGATGAAGTCCGCGCCCTAATTGTACGAATCCGCGCCCTGACGCTGAAATTCGCGCCCTGACTACATAAGTCCACGCTCTAACGCTCATGCTAAAGTCCACACCCAGACTGCACAAATCCGCGCCTTGACGCTCACGCTGAAGTCTGCGCCCTGACGCTCACGCTGAAGTCCGCACCCTGACACTCATGTTGAAGTCCGCGCCCTGACTGCACAAGTCCGCGCCCATGACTTCCGCACCTTAGATTCGCTGTTTGAGGTGACATGTCATTCAAAAAAATTCCACAACTTTGAAAAATTAAAGCCGCCCAGTTGGTCCGGACCATTCGTCCGGTCCGGTTTGCCCGTCTGTCCGGGACGTCCGGCGACCCTAACTCACTCGTTATGACAACCTTGAAATACGCTTTTGCGTGGAGAAGGGCAATTGAAATCCAAGGGCATGGCTACGTAGGTCTTGTCAACAGGATTCCGGAATGACGTGGCACTCTTCGATTGGACGCTCTATGCACTAGTTATGGACGGATGAAGTTCGGAAATTCAAACTTTATCCATCATTTGCCGCCACATTTGGTGTCCGGTTGGGGAGCGCAAGGTATTTTTGGAAAGTGCTCGAGGGCATCTACAAGGTGGTGCATTAATTTGATGCTAAGGATTACAATTTTGTGGGGTCAAAACAAGTGTATTACGAATGTGTTGTAGTTTAAAGGACCAAGTTAGAAATATTACAAATTTATACGTAAGTGTTTGGAATCAAGTTCACACATAAGTTCCATATTCTTTAGGTTTGTGGAATTCATGACAATATTATTGAAATCAATGTTTTTTTTTAAATTGAAAATGACTGTATTTTAAGTGGGTTGTAGTTTGAAGGACCAAAATAAGAGTATGTTACAAATTTGTACATAAAAACTTAGAAATGAGTGTACCTATAAGTTCCAAATTCTTTAGCATTGTAGAATTAATGAGAATAATTTTGAAATTCATGTTATTTTTTAAATTATGAATGAATGTATGTTAGGGGGGCTGTAATTTAGTGGACCAAATAAGAAAATATTATAAAATTCTATGTATGTATATAGAATTAAGTGTACCCATAAGTTCTATAGCAAGAATTGACAAGAATGTGGCGCATTCCGTGTAATTCGTTACACCTTTTTACAAAGGGCGTTACACTAGTGTAACTTTCCCTTGGAAATCTAGGTCGACCTTCTTGAATTTGAAGGTTTTTAAGCCTATCTTGTCTGATTTTTTCTCCTCTTTCCAACAGTACCACTCTCGAAGTTTAATTCATCACCAATCAAAAGTTATGGCCCTTTTTAGGCCGCAGTTCTCATTGCCTGCGGCCACTTCGGCGACTCATATCTCAACCAATTCTTGCCCGATTCGAGAAATTCTTTCACGGGTCTTCACTGATTTCTCATCCTCTTTTCAACAACGTAAAGCATGCCTTCTAATTCCTATAGCAAGAAGTGATGGGAATGTTTAGGGTTATAAGAGTGTTTCTAGGGGTATGGCCATTTTGGTGGTGGTTTTTATTGCAACCCCCCCCCCCCCCATTAGCAACCCTTGCGAATCCAAAAACGCAAACTAGAACCCTAATTTTTTCTCCATTTGTGAGATATAACAACTTTGACTTTGAGGTCGACAAGTTTGATTTTGCTCTTGCACACACAATTTGAAGAATTTTTTCAAGAGAATGAACTTTTCGGAATGGGCTTGACATGGGCTATCCAAAAATATCTTGTACTTCTAAAAATAATAACTATAATTTTGGGGCTCATAGGGTTTAGGGTGCGTGTTGGAGTCTTGTGGATGGTATCTAATTTCAATTTTGGATTGAAGAATGGATTGGCATTCTGTAGGGGTGACGACATGTTGTGGAACTTGTTCATTGGACATTTCATGCATGAGGTATGGATGGATGAAGTTCTGATTTTCAAACTTCATCCATCATTTGCCGCTATTTTTGACCTTAGATCTTTAAGAACAAGACATTTTTGAAAAACATGTACAAACATCTACAAGGTGGTGGCATTACATTAGGCTAAAATTAGATAGTTTTTGGAATCATATATTCAAGTGCCTAGGTTTGAGCTTTTGTAAAATGAAGGGCGTTTCTATTTCGAGGACATGATGTCTTTGGTCTTACTCGTACGAGCCCGGGATGACGTAGTGCTTTGCGATTGGATGCTCCATGCAAGAGTTATGGTCGGATGAAGTTTGGAAATCCAAACTTTATCCATCATTTGCCACTATCTTTTGCGTCCGGTTGAGGAGTGCAAGACACTTTTGGAAAGTGCTTGAGCGCATCTACAAGGTAGTGCTTTTAGTTTTGTCCAAAAATAGAAAGTTGTGGGGGTCAAAATGAAAAGAGGTTTAAATTCACTCTTCCATGGAGATGGGCAATTGGAATCCAAGGGCATGGTGACATAGGTCTTTTCGACGGGAATGTGGAATGATGTGGCACTTTGCAATTGGACACTCTATGCAAGAGTTATGGACAGATGAAGTCTGAAAATCCAAACTTCATCCATCATTTGCTGCTACATTTGGCGTTCGATTGGGGAGTGCAAGGTATTTTTGGAAAGTGTTCAAGGGCATCTACAAGGTAGAGCTTTTATCTCAGTCCAAAAATAAAAAGATATGGGGATCAAAACGAGAAGGGGCCCAAATTCACTTTTGCGTGGAGAAGGGCAATTGAAATCCAAGGGCATGGCCCCGTTATGTCGATGGAATTTAATCCGTTAGTGTGAAGAGGCTCCAAGATGAGAGACAATAGCTTTATCCTTGCTTGTGTACGGCATTGCCAATTTTCATGGCACACGGGTCGACCATGTATTATATGAGCACCTTAACCCTGTAAGGATGCTGTCCGATGGATGCCTTATCTGTAGAACCAAGAGCGCACCTATTGGTCCAATTTGGTGACTATCTTGGTCATGAGGGCCACATCCTTCTAGGGTTAAAACTTGTACTTTGGTATCAATCTTGATTTCTGAACGAGCATTCTTTTTGATGAGTCTAGTAGTTTGTTCATTCTATAATACCATTGTGATTATAATGATATTATTGTCCATCTCCCATACATGTGCTGGACTTGTGTAAATATGTGCACCCATTGTTAAAAATTGCCCCCAAGATGCGACACCTACATTTGACCCACAAAGTGTTGCTTTATTCCTAGATATCAATTACGGTACACAAAATAATTTTTGCTCCCAATAACAATTCAAATAATAATTATATCCCCCAGGAACTAATGTGATGTTTTGTCTTTGCAGATGTTTTATTAAATCATGACAAATATTGACAACCCCTAGCTATAGGACAATGCGACTTTAGGGATTATTGAATGTGATAGTTTATCAAAATAATGGTACACTATCTAATGTGTACCGATACTTTGAGCTTTCCCTCCTTCAAACTTGATTTTGACATTTAAACGGTTTCTTTTGTTTTGAGGAAACTAAACAAATGAAGCTTGTAAAGTATAGCTCCTATTCCACTTAGAAATTTTGAAAAATTCCTTACAATAAGCATTTTAGTAAAGTTTCAAGTTTAAGATCTATACCAAAGTGACTTTGTAAACATAGTGTGTATTTGGTATGAATTTCCTTCCTTTTTTTCTTAAAAAAATCCATGGTAATTTAAATTCTTTATAGAAAAGATTGAAAACTTTATGACAAATACTAAATGTGTGACTTCATCTCTGAGGGAAAAACAAAAAAATTCACTCATGTAAATAGCCAAGAAAATAGAAGATACAAAATGAGGGTCTTCCAAGCTTGATTACATCGTCATAGGCTATGTCCTTTTGGGGTTAAAGCCTTTTACTTTGTTTGACTTGTGAGCTATTATTTAGTTCAATTTGTTTAGTTTTAATCCTTTACATTTACTTTTACATTATTGTTTTCATTACTTTTACATTGTTCTTTTTTAATGTCATAGGATATCAATAAATAGTCTTTCGAGTTCCAATTTCCAAGTTGTAAGGTTATATGTGTTTTGGAGATTTGTTGCAAAAGGATAGGAACTTGAATAGACTTAGTCAATTGGTGTGTTATAGAAATCAAACGTTTATAAAGGTGACCTTAGTTTGAAACTTTATAAATAAGTCAACCTTTGAAGGGTAGATTATCCATCTTTATCTTAGAGGCTCTTACAAATTGAAGGCATCATGTTGCGTGGAGACAAAGCTCGAAAGGAACTTTTGAATCAAGTGAAGAAGAGCATTGTTGCCATCTCCCAAGAAGATGGCTCATTCATAGGAGCAGGCTTCTTTTTCACCTCCAAACCTTTGATTTTCACATGTGCCCATTTGGTGGAGGGGTTGCAAAGGTGTGTGATTACAAGGATTGATAATGAGGTGGAGGTGAAAGAAAATGTGGAGGTTTTGATTCGAGAATCTCACATGAATGTGGCCATTTTGGAAGCCAAAGAAATCCCTAAGAGCTATCTTTCAATTTCACCCTTCGGACAAGACGTTCAATTTTACGTGAATCGAACTCAAGAATTTGGATATATTTTTGGTTACGATGAACCAAACATTTTGAAGATGAAATCGGGAACCTTGTTAGGACTTTTCGATGTTCAAAGGTTTGGCCAAAAACCAAATGTATTTGTTGCATGCCATGCTCACCAAGGATACTTTGGCGGCCCCATGACCGATTGCTATGGCCGTGTCATAGGAATGGTGCAAGGTTTAAAGGAAAAATCTTTTCTAAGTTCAACAAGATTCCTACCAAGAATTTATCTTGAGGGTATCTTAAGTAGGTATTTTTCATAGTCTAGTTTAGGGCTTTGACCTACCCTACGCGTTCCAACATGTTGATTTTCTTATGATGAAGACTTTGCTATATTCCGCATAGTCGTCAACACCAAAATAACTTGAGGTTGTAAAATGGTTTTAGTTGATTTGGAATGTAAGAAAATTATGATGTTGACATTTATTTGCTTAAATTTAAAACAATTTACAAGCATTTCTAGATGAAAGTTCAATCATCATGAAACCCAATGAAAGACTTTATGAGCTAGCTAATGTGGATTTTTGTAGGAATATGTATTATTCCCAATTGATGCTAGGGAGCCAAATTATGTAGTTTGAGCTCAAAATGTTTGAGGACATAGAATTTAATATAAATAAATAAAATGGCAACTTCATTTAGTTTTGTCTTATTGATGTCTACATATAAACCTTTGATTCATCCCACTTGAATCAATGATGTCAAAAATACAAAGAATTTTATTTTGCAAGCAATTAGGCATCTTCTACAAAACAACCTTACACAATTGGTTTTTGAATTCAATTTTCACACATTTATTCCCAAGAAGGTTGGTATGATATAAGTTTTATGCTACATCAATCCTTCCATGGGGATTAAGAAGTGAATTCCATTTTAGAACTAGTAACAATTTTGTTTTCTTATAACTTTGTAACTTTGTGCTATTTTTCCGAGGGATGAAAACCAAGTTCAATTGGTTTCCCCTAGACTTCAACTCAATGATGTAATATATGCAATTTTGTGAGTCATGATCTATAAATCAAAATCATGATTCCGTAAGTCACACACTCTAAGACCATTCAACCACTCTCAACATTGTTTGTTCAACGTGCTCATTTTTGGCATTAAATATGAGTGATTTCAAATTGATATAGATTAATTTTCAAACTAAGGTGACATCACATGTTTTTTACATGTCCTAAATCTTTTGTATTTGTTTATGAAGCTTTGGAGTTATTATGAATAGGAAAAACATGTCAAAAGAATTATTCTCAAATACACAATTTGCTTGAAAACTCTAAACATGTCATAGTAGTTTTAAACAATAGTGTCAAGGAACTTTGCATATTTGACTAAAAGTTGTCGTCAAACCATGATTAAAAAACTAAAAAAATTGTGGTTATTGGCCTCCAATTCAAGAATGGAAATATTGAATTGGAAAAAGTTTGAAAGTTTGAAATTATTGTAGAAATTAAATTTTGTATGCTTCATTATTTGGAGCTCAAACTTTTCCAGAAATTGATTTTAGTGGATAAAATTGAGATCATGAACGAGGTTTAAATTGCCAAATACATTGAAAACCATCTTTTGTGATCCCTTTTTGAAGCATTTTTTTTTGTATAGACAAGAGAGTAGTAGTGCACCTTTAAAAAAAGAATTTTTACAACCGTCCAATATGCACATGTTTGAAGTAATTTCAATGAAAAAGTAAATGATAATTTGCTATCCTTCATCATGTACATTTGAAGTCATTCACAAGCTATTACTTTCTAACTCCAAACTCCCTTTCAAATGAAGGCAATTCAAGCTTGATGATCTAAGTTTATTGTGACAAGGTGCAATACTGTGGGAATGTGATCCCACATGCTAGGCCTAGAACACTAGCATATGACGGGAAATTTCAAAAATTGTTCCCTTAAAAAGGAAAGTTTTTGAGTTCTCCTAGGAAGTTAGGGAAACTTAGGAATACAGGATTTCCGGATCCGGAAAAATTTCATTAGGTCTAAAAACCTAATTCCGGAACCCTAGAAAGTTCTGGAAATCGGATGACGGCGCCAGCCCTAAAAGCCGGAAACCGGATCCGTACTAGGGATAGGATTTTGCCGCCAAAACCTGTCCCGTACATTCATCCGACTAACCGACCATCTGGCTAGTATAAGAGGAGGACTGTAGCCGATAGAGGGCACGAGTACTTCCTTATTTTCCTTCCACCTGTGGTTTCCATCTTCCTAGCTTTGTGAGAATTCCGGTAGACTGAGGGACTATGTGAGTTGCGATCGTGCAGGGGTTACCGGAGTGAAACTTTGTGAGCAGGAGAGTTAGGGAGAGATTGTGTGAGGTCTGTTTGTGAGCGCGATGTCTTCCAGGGCAAGCCGACGCAAGTTGAAGGATCTGCCCGAGGATTCAGACAATGAGCTTCTGCCACCGCCGCCCCGGTCGAAGACTATTCCGACAATGAAGGTGATTCCGGAGGTTCCTACCGAGGAGGACCGGCTGGTACGTCTGCGAGAGAACCTCACCAATATGGGGTGTGAGGGGCTCATGGAGGTTCCGTGGGGTATCAAGGATGAGAGCCTGGTGTCTGATTTATTTTGTCCGAAAAGCGGTATCTTGGATACCACCCTCCAGGCGAAACCAGAACTGTGGTCGGTTAACACGTGGAGGTCCAGAGTTGGGGACAAAGGGGTTCAAATCTGTTTCCTCCAGAGAGTAGCTGGAAGAAGATGAAACTGGATTTGTTGAAGGACTATGCTCCTCCCGATCCGGATCCCAAAGAATAGTGTACAGTAGTATAGAGTAGCGGTAATACCGAAGTCCGGCCGTCAAAAGCCGGAAAAATAGGATCTGGGATTTACCGGAAATCTAGCGGACCAGTAGGAATGTTTTGTAGGATTTTTAGGATGATGTTAGTCTTAGTATAAGTAGGGGTTTTGATGGCCTTTCTGGTCATTCGCATCCATCCCATAGTTTTAGCATTGTATCTTTTTGAGCTTAATTCCAAGTGTTTGGAGTATCCATTCTCTTATCTTTTGTATGCGGTACATGTTTGTGGGGTGTGTAGGTCCATTCTTTCTTTTTCCGGAGACTAAGAACTTACCTTGAGTAGCAAGAGTCGATTTCGTGAGTGGTTTCCGGGTGTAACTAACTTGATGGGAAGATCAACCGGATGGTTCCGGCAGTAGTGTTAGTGTAGTACTGCCTGGATGTCGGTATAGCCTGCGAGTAGGATACAACCTTAGGTGAAAGGGTATTTGAAAGGTTGCTAGCAACTTTCGTGTACGGAAGTTTTGCAAGACGTGCCCGAATTTTGGATTGCCGGAATTCCCCGTAGAACAGAGTTAAAGCCCCGGCGCAAGCCCTTGAGAGTACAAGGAGATCCACCCGGTCGACGGGAGGCTCAGTGCCCGGTTAAGGTTAGAATGTCGTTGTAGTCCTTGACTGTCCCTACGTAACCTGGTCTAGTAAGCCTTCCGAATTTCTAAGGTGATGGAACAGGAGGACACTTCCGGTCCCTGAAGAGTTAGGTTAGTGCTAGTGTTAGAGATTGAAAGAGAGAAAGAAAGCGTGTTTCCGGAGACGGTAAGCATCCGGACGATGGATCTGGCCACTCGTCACCCAAATCCAGGGATCCCGGAAGGGGCACTGAACGGTTTCCGGACTTTTCCGGAATCCACGCGGCACTAGTGGCCAGACCCGACCTATAGTCCAGAGTAGTCTGATGGAGAGAAAGTGAATGCTTAGGTTGGGTTATCCTATAGATCTGTAAACTTCAAGTCCTCTTGGGAACAATTCCGAAGCGGTTTACTCTAAGTGGGCCTTTTGGTGTGAATTAAGGGCTAACTGGAGGAATACTGGTCCGACTAATTGCTACAAATACAATGGTTTAGGGTCTACAATTTAGAGTTTGGATAATTTGAAATTCAAAAAAGTATATATAGTAGTAGTACTCATTGCAACATTTGCAACAAAAACTTGTTACATTATAGACATAGAATTAGTTTGTTAGAGGTGAATTTTAAACTCTAGTTAGAGTATTTCTTGAATTTGGATGAAAATAGGTAAGGGGAGAATATAACCATCCAAATGTAGGAGATTGTGACAATGAGTCATGCCATTGTACATTTAATGTATAGGATCCCGATTGCAATGTCTTTATTTAGAAACCTTTGTGGACATAATGCTTGGTAAATATTAATTAAAGTGCCCATCTCAAGACATTCATCTCAAAAGACTTTTAATTTAGCCTCAAGTACAATTGCAATGATAATATACCGTCTTTGTATCAATGCAAGAGCAATATGCACAAACAACAAACTCAAGACTCAATTCAACCATCTTCTTAGGTTTTAATAATAATATTAGATGTGCATGTCTACAAGTACTTTAGTAGTCCTCTCAAATTGCACACAACAAATGCAGGAACAAATGATGGAAGGGATAATGTGCATAATTTACAAAGAGGAGGTTTACATATGATATAGGTTCAAGAGCAGCTTTAGGTACTTTATGGGAGCATTTAATGATGCCTACTTAACTTGAAAGATTGTTTGTTTTTAGTAGTCAATATGAAGGAATATAACATAGGTTGGAACATGTTGATTGGGTTGGGGGCAATTGGATGTGTTGAGGTGCTCAATGGTGACCTAATGATGGCACTCATGCATGTATCTAGTTGCTTGTATTTAGGGAAATAAATGCCATTGTCAAAGCAATCCATATGTGGTTGCCTTGCGTATAAGTGCATAGATTATATATTCATGAGCTTATATTATGGGTCTTTTTGAAGGATTCTTGAAGGCACAATATCTTGTGAATTTTAAGGGGATTATAAGAGACAATGCACTATAAAATCAAGAAGCTTGGAATTGCTTTTGCATCTATCTCAAAAAATAAAATAAAGGATTTAAGCAATCCCCTCCCTTGCAAAGTGAGCTTGAAGCTAAAGTATAGAATATGACTTTAGAGCCTTTTCATATTATCAAATTCTAAAAGTGGCACTTGTTTGTACAATATTATTGAATTCTTTTGTTAAGGGGGGTTGCTTTTCTTCCAATGTGTACCTCAACAAGTTCCCCTTTGACAATCAAACAACCTTTTGTAAGGTAAAGTCATTGAAGAAATCAACATTGCAATTGTTGCTATTGGACAAGCATATTTAGTTTCCTCAAGTGCAGTAAAAAATTCATTTTGTTAAAAAGGTAGTTTACTTATTCATTTACATGGTGGTTAAGAAATTCATCCCTTTTGTGCAATTTGCTAAGTTATCTTCCAACCAATCTCCAAGTTTCCTAACATGCAAAAGCAAAAAGCATATCCATTATTTATTATGTCAACATATTATTTGAGGAAGAAAAAGCAATATGTGGTGGAATTGTCAACCCTAACATACACTTCGAAAGATGCTAAGGCAAAGAGGTTCTAAAGGCATGTAGAAGCATTAATTGTACACCTTTCATGAGAAATGTTCTAGGTTTTGTGGTATGGGTAGAAATGCTTGATGCACCTGTCTTCATTCAACCTCTAAATAAACCAACAATAGAATCATTAATTTTATAAGATATTGAGCTGGATGTGCAATAGAGAAACTAAAGAAGATGCTATAATTGGTTGCAAAACAAGAAATTCCATAACTTTTAAATCATTAGTGCAAATAAAATGAATAATAACTTTCTGAGTTTGTAGGAAATCTTTGGGGGTGCACTCCCCTTCTTTTAATGTTAGCGTGTGAAGAAAACTTTGGACCCCTTGAATTTTAAATAAAATGAAATGAAAAATATATAAATAGATTTTTTTACTTTGAAAGTTTATATTTTGAATTATTAATTTGTTAATTTGTTAATAATAATTTAGTTACAAATTTTTGAAGTAAAAAGATACATTGTAGAACTAAAAAATAACTTTCACACCCCTATATTATATTAAAAAAAATTGTCTAAAAAATGAGCAAAAAATTCCTAAAAATAACTCTCTATTGCAAGTTCATTTTGAGTTGAATATTGATGCAATGGTCATCTAAATGTGTTCTTTAAAAATATTTGAGTTAAAAAAACATGCCATTTTAGTGCATTTTTAACCTCTTCTAGAAATCATTCCATATTTTATTTGAGTTTGAAAATTTGGGAGTAGAATCCTCTAGTCATTAGTAAACAATGCTCAAAATTTGAAGTTAAAATTATATTTTATTAGAAACCACTTGTTCGCACGTGGTTTGTTGTAGTACAACTAAGTGCACACCTCGGGTAGGAAATTACTCAAACTATGAGAAACAAATTTTTGAAATTTTTATTTCAAATTATGGTCGTGATTTTGCTACTCAAAGAGCTTCATTTTGTACTTAAGATGGCATAACTATTTCTTACGAGGATGGATTGAATCCTAAGTTACATTCCCATAGAACTTATGTGTTTTTTCTCTTCAATTTTTTTTAATAAATAATCATGTCAAAAATTAAGTGCAAATAAGGCTACCCAAATTTGCAAGTACCCTCCAAGTGTCCTTTGAGACTTTAGGGGTTAAACATCACTTCCAATCCCTTTGGGCTAGCTATTATGAACATTTAAGAGCATTTTAAAAAAATTACGACATTTATAGGTTAATGGAAAAAAAATTAATAACTCAAAATTTGACATCATTGTTATGGGATAATCCAATTTAGAACATTGATAAATAACCCCTATTGTTCCTTCGGAGGACAAATTGGATTTTGAGCTTGTACCTATGGTCTCAATTTTTGTCATATTTTTTTGAAACTTTTTTGAAGATAGAAAAATTGATTAATTTCATGAGAGTTATAAAAATATTTCAATTGGTGCCTGAAAGCAAAAGTTATGCCAATATAAGCTCAAAATAGTCGAGAATGCACAACAAGAAAAGAATTCAAGAATTTCAATTTTTTTATATTTTATTTTTTTCTCATAGTTTATGTTTTTGTCTAGATGGAAATCTTGATTCATTTCTTTTGGATAAGTAATATGAAAGGTGTGGCAATCTTGTTTTCCAGGCAATCTAAGCATCTTCTTGAAAAAATAACTTGTAGGATTCATTTGTGAATGCAATTTTTACAATTCAAAAAAAAAAAGTTCCACATGGTTTAGTTTTCTTTTTAGAACAATCTCACCATTGGGTTTAGTGCATTTTAATTCCATCTTAGAGACATTAATAAAATAGATTTCCTTCTATCTCGTATCTATTTCTATTTAATAAATTTTTTAAATGAAAATTAAAAAATTTTGAATATTTTTTCTAAACCCTCAATTAAAGTTTCCATCATATTTAAACTTCAAACTTTTTAGTAAAAAAATTGGAGTTAATAAGGTTCAAAGTCAAATAATCTAGTCCTACAATGTGCAAAAAAACTTGTTTTCTTTACTTTGAATGCAATTATCTTGCAATCTATGATGTCAAAATTTTTGAAATTTATTCCACATATTCCCATGCAATTTAGTTGTAAGATCCTATAGTTAGATATGCAAAAAATACAATTTTCAAGTTTTTTTACTCTTTGCAATAAAAATGTCAATATTGAGTGTTTTTTGACAAAAAAACCTTGGTCTTTTAGGGGTTAAGAGTTAGTAATTTAGGCCATCCTAGTTTTGAATAGAGTTGTTCTTTAGCTATAGTACAAATTTAATCCTTATTTATGTACTAATTTAAAGATATGTGAAGTGAGCCTTTAGACAATACTTATTTTGGTTAATAATTTTCTTGATAAATTAATTCTTGTTCTTTCCAATCATATTTTATAAATTTTTCTTATAGAAATTTTATCAAGCACAAATTAATATATTTTATGCTATCCAAACTACACATTTAATGAATTAGCATCCATATCGTATACCATGAATAAACCTAGGCACATTCTTTTTTTTTTAAATAATTTATTTAAAATTGGATTTGCTTGATAAGTCTAAATCTCTAGTTCATTATGACATTGGTTGGACCACAATAGGATTTCAAATTTTAAATGGAGCATGTCAAGTAAATAATATAACCTATCCACCCATCCACCCATCCACTATGGGTGGTTACTTTATTAGGCTAATTCCATTATCATAGCTTGCTAATTGTTCACAACTAGTAACTCATAAATGCCTCTCTACGTGGTTTCCTTCCAATTTAGCAACCATATTGTGTCTTTCTTTTGCTACATCTCACCTCTCTTGTTGTGACTATTCACTTTCGCTAGATTAGTGTAGATTTTTGTACAACTCTTGAACTTCAAGCACATTGCTTGACAATAAGAATGGTAAAAGTCTCTTGGACTTTACATACTCAATTAATTTGCAACCATTGTTATTGCTTTTCTTTATAGGAATTTTTGAATCTGTGTCAAGGACATAGAAAACAATTAGCATCAGTCGTAGTTGTCGCATTCATCCTCATTGACTTTACAGTGAATGATATTGTGTTTTGGAATAGGGACAAGTGAGGTTGAACGCTTAAATCTCAATTTTCTAATTTTTGGTTATCTTGGAACAATCTCTTTTCCAAATATCAAGCATAGCTTTATGTTGTGGTGCAAGTTACTGATATACTCTATGTAGCTTTGTGATATTGAACACAGTAATACTTTGACTATTGATGAAATGATATTTGATGGTTCTATATAAAATATCAAGTTTTCTGTTCTGACTACAAGTTAGGTTAATATATATGATGAGGTGAAGCCCTGTTTACGAAAATTTCGGTCTTAGTGTTTTTTTGTGTGTTTTGTGAACCTTCATAAATGCCAATAAAGTATTTATGTTTGTCTTCCAAATCCCCAAAGGAGCCAATATTATAAAAGCATCTCCACCACTTCACTTCAAAGTAGATGCACCAAGTCGTGGATGCAGTGTGTCAAGGGAGAAGAAGCATGCCTTGTTTCCTGGGCCCCACCAGGAGCATGCTATATTACAAATTCCAATGCAGTATTTCAGACACTAATATAAGGTAGAACCACCCATTACTAACCAGTACCTCATTACCAACCAGTAGAGTGGAAGAAATGTGGCAAAGGTTGACATTCGTTTTAAATTTGGGAGGGGGGAATGGTTTAATAAAGCTTCTCAGTTGGATGACATGACACATGGCATTCTCATTACCAAATTGCATGACACATGTGTCTCGTTTTTATGCCTGAGTTAACATGAAAGAGTCTATCTGATTGAGCGATTTTGTATGCCTCTATAGTTTGGACATGGATCCAGGCCCTCTAGTACCTTCTATAATTCCTAGTAATTTCATATCGAAGTGAAAAATCATCAAAATTTTGGCAATCTTCCTCATTTCTATGTCTGCAATTATGAAAATCTTCTTCTTGCCTTACAACACTCGAGATCATGTCTGCAATACCTTAACTGGTCGACTATGGGTGGTTCTACCTTAGTTGCAAGTCACAACTCCACAAAGCATTCATGTTCACTGCATTTTGATTGGTTGGATCAAAATTGGTCTTTGACAACTGCAATTGAAAACCGTATTGTTGCTCATCACCTGCACACTCCAAATACAAGATGGCCCTGTAGCTTGCAGTGCCGCAAGCACTTTTTAGAGAGGCCAGGTGAATAAAGGAAATTGGTCAACTATGGTGGGACAGGAGGCATGATGAACCTCAGACACGACAAAGCATTTGAAGGGGCCATTTGGTGTGCCCCAGTGGAGATGCTCTAAGAAAAGGTTGTGTGTAGTAGAGTCTGAGATCTTCTCCAATTTCTTCAGCGGGATCATTAGAGTAGGAGAGAGGGAGTGTGGAAGGAAGAAGTGCTGAATATAAGGTAAAACAGCCCATTGTGGTCAAATGACCCATTGTGGTTGCATAGGAAATGGTTTTTTTTTGAGTATGTGAGATGTGGGCCACAATGCATGTCTTACATGACAGCAATGGAGTGAACATTAACCTCATTATGAACTTTTTATTTTTTTAGTGTGAAGTTCATTTTAAAAATTGACTTTTTTGGCCTTCTGTAATAGAAAATATTTTGACTGCATTAGGTAGTGAGATGAGCATTACAGATTCAGATTTTGTTAGTTTTAAGGTAGTCTACAGACTCTTTTGGGCTAAACACTTCAGAAATTCTTAGTGAATTCATACTTTGTCAAAAAAATGTAATTTCAATTGCACTTGTTGTTTCTCACACTTGTACTAATGTGAGAAAAAAATTGAAAAATTTCAACAACAAGATGATGTCAAACTCCTCATTCTGACCACAATGGGTTGTTTTACCTTAGTTCCTTTCATTGGAATGAAATAACTGCAAATTCAAATTCTTCTTAGTAAAAGAATATTTTTGACAAACCAAGGGGATCTTTCTTGATTTTCTAACTCAAGATCAGAACTATGATATTCAACTTCAAGCATGATGTGGAGAGATTGTATCTGCTTTAAAGTTTTATTGATAAATATTCCAAAGTCTTCACATTGAAAGTGCTGTAAATCCTCCAAATCAACATGCAATTGTTATCCAAGATCATAATGGAGTGGCACTTCAATGAATGTTGGTCAGTTGCAATCAGGTGAGGTTAAAACAAGTAAGTTAGTATTGAATTTAAAATCAAGTAAGTTACTATTGAAATTTACAGGATCCTTTGCTTCAAATCATGTTCAAGGTTCTCTCACACAACATTTGTAGATGCCTAAAAACATCTCATTTGTCCAATTTGAAGTATTTTTGCAAAAGTTATAAGCCTCTGAAGTTCGTAGCCGGTCAACCCTAACTGGTCCGATTCTGTTCCTGAACAGTGAGATTCCATCCGATATGACAACCGTGGGAAATGTAAAGTTTAATTTTCTAACTTGAAATAAATAAGATATGATTTTTCAAAGTTAGAGGTGCATAGGTCCCTATTAATGCTCATAGGTGCAATTGTAATCAATCAAAACATGCCATTGAATGGAGCCAGTGAGTATAAAAATGATCCTAACCATGCCTTTAAATGGAACCAATGAGTTGAAAAATGATCCACTATACATTACTATTCAATTCACTCCCAATTGTAAATCAAAATTTATTGCAACTACTGAATACCCTAGTATTTCCTCACATAGTTTCAAATCCAATTTGAAGTGCTATAACTTTTGCATATGATGTCTGAATTCAATAAAACTTGTTGAAAAATTTGCTTTCTTTTTTCTAGTTTGTGTGGTAAAATTTTCAGATCAATACAAGATGTATTGATTTCTTGAAAGCTAATCAAAGCTCATAGATTCAATTTGAGTTCACAAAACTGCATTTGATGGCTGCAACTTTGAAGACTTGTATCTCCTTCATCCAATGTTAGTTTTTAATAAAATTTGTTGGATTATATTTCCCTTGAAGTCTAGTTATTGTGGTAAGATTTTCATGTCAATCCAAGTTGTTTTGAATGTTTGGGAGCAATTCAAAGTTTAAAATCTTGACATTTTCGGATTACAATGAACTTCAACGGCTTGTTTCTTCTTCATACAATGCCTATTTCTAATAATTTTTTTTGAAAAAGTTGCACATACTAGTCTAATTTGTGTTGTTAAAATTTCACATCAATCCAAGAAGTCATGAGTGACAGAGAAGCATTTTAGTAGAAGGAGATTCAGCCTCAGATGTGTTTTTTACAATTTTTCTTGCTATTTTTTTGACATTTCAAAGTCATTTTGTAGACCTCACCAAATTCAGGTCTTTATTATGAGTAAAATCACACATGATGATGAACTATGTCACCCGCTCAATAGCCTAAAATCACACACATGGGTTGGCAGTTTCTCACCACATGAAGTCATTTCCATTTCTACATCCCATGTGCATTGTTTTGGACACTTTTGTAGGGGTGGTTCTTAATGCCCAAACTGTTTTTGAACCTTCAAATTTCATACATATAGGAGGGGCTTGAATTCTGACCCTCTTCTTTAAACTGCCCCTATAGGTGGCTTAGAAATGAACAAAGAGTGGTTGTAAAATGGATTGCTATTAATGTTAGAGCATAATAAGATTGGTTCATATTGAGACAATGGTTGGAATAAGAGCCAAAATGGATCCATTTCAAAGTTAGGGTGTGTCCACTTAATTTTTCAACAAATTTTTGTCAAAAAATGACCAAATCAACGCGACCGAATTGACTGAAATTGCTGGAATTTCTAGTAGTGGGGTCACATTTTAGAACCTAGTGTATTACTTTTTGCATACCACAATGTTTGTTTTCGGAAGAGTCCACAACTTTTTTCAAACTTTGTGCATGTGGGTTTTGCAAGGCCTATGATCAAAAATAGGTGCCTATGGCAGAATTCTTTGAAAATTCATAAGTAATTCATAAATGCTCCGAAAAATATAAAACTACTTGTGTTAAATCTGGCATCAGTTTTTCTTCAAGTGAAAAATAAGGGAAAATATGTTCAAGCATCTAAAACCCATCAAAAAGGCCGACTGGCCTTTAAAGGGTCAGTTTATGAGCACACTACCTTATTATTCATGCTTGTAATTACAAAAAAATTGCTTGATACTAAATCTCTACATCTACAAAAAGATTCTTGTTCCTAACAATAGCCTAGCATTGTTGCATTATCTAAAATAGTTACAATGTTTTGGTTTACTTATTGCAATTTCTAATAGCTTCAACTTTGTTTAACCCCTTAGTGGGTCGACGTCCACATACTAGATGATGTATAGAAGAGAGGCATTGTAGCTTCGAGCTAGAGTCGTTTTTTCATCCATCCTTTTTTCACGTGACAACTGCTGGAGTTTTGAATTGAGAATAGCAAAGAACTTGCAGGTTTGTAGCCTCTATATTTACTGTAAAATAGAGAAACAGGAAGGTGCTAGAGTGTATCTAAATTTGAGTATGCCCGCTCCTCAGATTGAACAAGTAGAACCAGTAGTTTTCAATTATCTAAAATTTGATGGGCACATGCCCTTTTCCCTGCAACAATACTTGTACATGCGTCATCATCCTTACAATAGATTTGTTGTTGCTCTATTTATAATCGAGAATGACAGAGGTACAACACTGTTCATCGAGAAGGAGTACGAAACAAGGCTACCTAGACTAGCACTTGTTGAATGCCATGAAGAATGCGTGTACATATATGTTAGGAAGTTGAATGTGACAGTTGCTTCTTGAATACTAAGAACAATTGCTTCAACGGAGACGTCTTCCCACAACACGGAGTAGCTCGACGAAGGGAGAAAACACCTACTGGCGTTGATGATTGGTGGGCGCGTCGTATGACCGCGCGCCATACCTCTATAGCCGCTTTGCATCGCAGCAGGTGGGCGCAGAAGTGGTGGCGGCGTACGAAAGCCTCGGAATTCAATTTCCATTCTTGCGCCTCAAAATTGGTCTCCCCCATCGAAACCCAACAAGGAAAAACAAATTGTGAAGACGCCTACCTACGTGCTGGGATCGACCACGCCTTCACTCGGGCCACCAAGTTTGTCGATGTTTGCGGTCCTTACAAGCGACTCCCGCTCTCCGACCTGAGCCCCAGTGTCTCCGTCCGCACCATTTTCTGCAATTTTCTTCATCGAAGTCTTCCTTGGGGAGCGACGTGAAGCTACATCCACCAGATTGTGTAGAACCCCAGTAGCCTCTTCTTCCACCACATTCAATTCACATGAGGACATGTCCAGTCCTGCAAATCGAACAACCCGATCCCACTTTTTCAATGCGCCGTTCAATGCCATGTCCATAAACGAAGTGGTGAATGGCCGGCAGTTACTCAGGTGCGTGGGGAGTAGTCATTCTTCGAACCCTAACATTGTAGCTCGCTAGTCCTGTATACTGCTTTTGTTTCAGTCATTCACGGGAGACACGTGGTAAATTCAAATGATTGCTGTACGGATTCATGTTTCTCGTGACATTTCTGGAGACGTAGTCCAAAACACGTACTTGTTGTTGGGGATGTCATGTCCCTGGCTTGTGCTATATTTTCCTCTGCAATGTTAGCAACCTCAGAGAATGGAACGGTAATTAAGAAATTGAAACACACAAGGAGTCTTCCAAAAAGTGCCCAATGTCATCGAATCCTGCACGACTTTGGCGGACAATCCTTTCAGTGTCATTGCTAAACAAACGACCAGAAGATGTGGGCTGCTGCACACCTTCATTTTCCCTTTGCATAGGTTTTTGATGCTTCCACTTTTACTCGGAAGATGAACAGCACCATGTATTACTAATTCAGTGGACAGAAATATTCCTCGTCTATAGAGACATTCAGTTGGACGTCTGCGGTGACAACGCTTCTATTTCCGAGGTTGTCGTCCGTGACGTCTCCGTAGTCGTCGTAGTCCTCTGTACGCATGACACAGCTTCCACTTCAGAAGGAGACTAATGGCTGTCTCATAAGAATGAGAAGTTCTAAGTACGTGTCTGAAGTGTAGGAAGACGTATAGAAGACCTTGAATTCCTATTTTGTGATATTCAGAGGTCTATGTTCTATGTGCTGTTCCTGTAAAGCAAAAGACCCTAACTTTTGACGCTCTTAAATGTTGTGGGAACACAATTGCAGGCCAAAAGACTGAACAACAAAGTTGCCCGCCTTCTCATGTGATGTGAACATGGCGACACGCCAGCATCCCAGTGGTATACAACGGCGCACCATAGTTCACTTAACGGATGATGGGTGCACACTACGACACATACCAATGGCTGATTTAATCTTGCACACGGAGTTGCGAGTAGCAATTGAGAAGAATGTCCGTTCCTACAGGTGTCCCTGTCGGAATTGCAAAGGAGGTCACCGTAAAAGCATATAAGTGATACGGCAGCACCATTCGCAAGCAGGCCGGGATCCATTTTTCAAAAATTTCTTGTTGGGTGGGGATCCCCTAGAGGGCTATCCAGCAGGAGGAATTTGGATTGAAGACGTTGCTTATGATGACGATGTCATTGCAGATGTCCCGGCAGACATCAATGTCAACAGTGTTCATGTAACAGCAGAAGAAGGGAATGATGGGGCCCAGAATGAAGACACTGACCCGCCTCTTGATGAGTACCATGAAGTGCAGCGGCAGGTGATGGAGGCCTTCAGTAGGGGGGATGCACTACATGAAGAGGCAAATGGCTTCGAAGGGGATGTAGAGGAAGATGATGCTGTTGATGACACAGTGGATGCCATGGAGGACTTGTACACGCAAGCCACAATGCCCTTGTACCATGGCTCAAAAATAAGCATTGTGTCGGCTACGATCATCATCATGAACATGTGCACTGTTTTCCGTGTTAGCAATAAATTCTCAGATGAGCTCTTTCGCTTCTTATCAGTTGCTTTGCTTTCGGAGGGTAACAAACTACCCTCAAACCATTACAAAGCACGAAAGAGCATCAGGCGGTTGGGGTTGACCTATAACAATATCCATGCTTGTCCACAGGGATGCATCTTGTATGAAAAGGAGCATGAAGCACTGCAGAGTTGTCCTAAGTGTAATACGTCACAGTGGACGGATGGCAGCGCCAGTATTCCAAGGAAGGTCATCCGGCATTTCCCCCTCATTCCACGATTGAGACGCATGTGGAGGTTGCCGGAAATAGCGCACATGTTAACTGGTTACACAAAACATGTCAACAGTGACAGCATCATGCGTTCGATGGTTGACAACCCAGTATGGAAGCATGTGGACCGTGACGTTGCCTTTGACAATTTCGGAGGTGAAGTAAGGAATCTGCGGCTAGCGCTCACACTGGACGGTGTAAATCCTTTCAAATTGAATAACACTAACTGGTCTATATGGCCCGTGCTGATTTTAATCTACAACTTGGAACCCTGGTTTGTCACAAAGAAGTTTTTCATTTCATTATGCATACTGATCTCAGGGAAGCATTCCCCTACTTCTAGTGCACTTGACATCTTCATACATCCACTACTGCAAAAGTTGAAGGAATTGTGAAGTGGAATTCGCGCTCTTGATTTCTCACAACCGGAAGGATATCGCTCTTTTCACATGTGCGCTATACTTCTTTGGACGATATCAGATTTTCCGGCTTATGGCTTGATATCAGGACTTTGCTATAAGGGGTACAAAGGATGTCCACAATGTGGATAAGACACAGATGCAAGAATGGCTAAGACTGGAGATGTTCTTCCAAATAGACGAGTGAAGGGTTCAAAAATTGTGTATGGCGGCATTCATCGTTACTTGCCCCGACATCACCCTTATCGACGGAATACTCGATTCAATGGTAAAGCCGAATACCGCGGCATTCCTAGAATTCAAACAGGACAAGATATAATGCGATATGCAGCATGGCGCCAATCATATATTGACATGGGTGGGAAGGAAAATAGACCTGATGATCTAGTACATGTGACGGGCGTGAAGAGGCTCAGTGCTTTGTTTGAATTGGACTATTGGTAGGTATATTTTGCAGTGCAATAAGTATGTACAATTTGTTTGGCACAGCACTGTTGGGTCACAGGATTTTCTGGAATGTGCTAGACGTTTTGGATGTCATCGACAACGCAAGTTCTGATGTTGTCAACCATGTCTTCTAATGTGTCACAGCAAATGCAGGGGCTAACTTCCGGTAAACCATTTCATTATGAAGTTCAGGCCTTTAGGTTTTCAAGTATAACAGTATGTGAAATATGTCTAGCTACTTCCAACACTACTCGGAGGAAGACTTGCTGCAGTAGTACTAACATTTTGTATTGTTTGATTGTGCAGCACTTGCTTGAAAGACATGTATTGGATCCAATGCACTGTGAGAAGAATTTATGCGAGAACATTGTGAAGACTTTGTGGGGCATGAATGACAGTCCTGGAAGTAGAATTGATGCCCAAGAATTTGGCATCCGTGAAGAGATTTGGCTTCAGGAATCACACCAACAAGAGGATGAGTACTACATACCACAGGCACCGTACGTGTTCAAGCCCCATGAAAGGAAGCAGTTCGTGGCTATAATTTCTAATATTCGGACCCTCCCAACTATGTGGGAAGCATTCACAAGCGCCTGATGGATGGGAAGCTGCAATATATGAAAACACACGATTATCACGTTCTGATGCAGTAGGTAAGATGCATCAGTGATTTTTCTATGTCACTGAAGACACCATAGAAGACATTGCGAGTGACATGTGAACGTTTTTTTGGATGTGGAACCCACGGAGCAAGTGCTTGCGGTCATGTGTTAATGAATGTCTCTAGGAACAGAGTAGAAGTTCAGTCACATCTATAGGTTGACCGAATTCATAAACATCCTCAATGTTTCTTTCTGTGTTTTCCTTGAATGTATACTTCTTTCACTACATAAAGTGCATGCGAGCAGTTCTTGTATTTGTCCATGAACATGAAATTCAATTATTTGCTAGGGCATGACATTGTACTCAAACATTGTTGGCAGATCTTACCGGTGGCCATACGAAACTTACTTGATGAGAACGTGCGTGCAGCCATCATCAAAATGAATAGAGTTTTCCAAAAATTGTGTGCTAAAGAAGTTCGGTTGGACGACCGGGACGACATGATGCGCGATGTCGTCATGGCTACTTGTGTTCTGGAGAAGGAATTCCCACCCACTTTCTTCAGCATCATGTTACATCTTCCCGTACACTTGGTACAACAATTATTTGTGTGCGGTCCTGTTCATTGCCGTTGGATGTATCCGATAGAGCGGTACATGAAAACTTTAAAAGATTATGTCCGAACTTTTGCACATCCAGAGGGTAGCATTGCAGAGGGCTATCGAATGGATGAGACACTTGGATTTTGTATGGAGTACATGCGTAAGTACAAGGGGACAGTGCATTGTGTATGGGACCCAGATGAAGATGCTACTATGACAGATGAGATTCTTCCATCGAATTCACAGCAGAGGCGGAGGATGTCAAATGATTTCAGAAGCTTAGTTCACGCCTTCATACTTGACAATGCCGCATGCCTAGAGCCTTGGCGTCAGTGAGTTCTCCTCTCTTCTCTTCACTTTGCTACCACTTAGAGTTGCAGTTGTGCTTCATAGTGTCGAACACCTTTGATCATCTACGCAGCAAACCCTGTCATGGACATGGAGGACTTCCGTTCCATGCTTTGCAGTCGTATTGTAGGACAACCTGTGCTTGTCACGAGAGATGTGTAGGAAAACATCTTGCGGAACATCGTACATGACATCATTCATGACACGGTTGATTGCAACGTGCAGCAGTGCTACGTAGACATATGTTGCACATGTACCCATATTTTTTCCTAGGAGCATAGCATACAGCACTGAATTGTACGATAAGTAATGTTGAAGCAAATGATGTGTAGGGAGTACACAACAGCTAGATGCGAACGTTGGCAACAGAGAGAGGCATATCGGCGGACTTTTCGCCGACGCCATCCATCAAAGGCAGTGTGATATGCAGTGGACCTTCAGGACTTGCCACCTTTCACTTTGTGGTTCAGCGCACGGGTGAAGGCCTTGCTAGCAGCAGGCGAAGCTATTGACAACGACATAGTACAGTACAGCGAACCTCCTGAGCAATTCGCTACATCATATCGCCAAATGTATGCTTCTAGCATGCACCTCCGTATTCACCGTGCTGAAACTGCACTTGTTACACGGGACTCTTGTGTGGTAGCCTCATTCACATGTCAACTTCGATGGGGTCTCTGCAATGGTCGTCCTATTGAGAGAACTCATGACTATGTGGGGTACATTGAAGAGATATTGGAGCTTGACTATCGAAATCATTGCACAACAGTGCTTGTGTGTGATTGGGTTCGAGGAAGCACTTCTGGTCACTTTCCTTATGTCCAACGAGATCGCTATGGCTTTGCCATTGCTAATTTCAACCATATGGATGGCAAGGTGCATGCGGATTCATTTGCGTTTTCGATGCACTGTCAACAAGTTTTTTTTGCAGATGATCCTCAGAAGCCTGGGTGGAAGGTCATATGTCGTACAAATGTCAGAGGTAGACATAGAGAACTTCAAGACGATTCACCAGTACCTTCAATGATTCAAGTGGGAAATGATGACGACTTTGTGGGGCTTCAACCAATAGCCTTGGAGGTAGAGCCAAACAGAGAAGTGGCCAACGAAGGTGGTACGTTTGTTGTAGCAACAACGGAGGCTCGTAGACAAGAAGAAGTAGATAGAATATAGTGGGGCTGCTCATTTGCAACACATACAGCAGTGCAATTGTCAACCGCAATGCTGTTGTGGACATTAGCAGCGTTCTATAGTATGTCTAAGCACATGTAGCCATATAGGCCATGATATCATCAATGACATGAATCCAAACAGGTGTACAGCGCATACAAAGATTCATATGTTTGAATGTTTGTTTCCATAGAAAAAGTAACATATTCCTTTCCATACTATAAATTTGTCATGGGTGCAAGTCAATGTTATAGGGGTCAGCTGAAGGTAGAAGTTCATTTTATTTTTTAAGCTACCTTAGCCTTAATCACAAAATTGGAGTGCATGATTTTGTTGTTATGAGTCGGATATGATGTAAGCAATTTAGAACTATGGAATGCATTCATGTTTGTAATGTTGCAAGGAAATGATGTAGCTAGGAAAAAAAGAAAATAGGAATTCATGAAATTTATGGGTGTTTAATGCATATGTTCCATGAACTAATATAAAGGAATTCCAAATTTTGAATTTCTCTTAATGGAAGTGTTTCCAAAAATTAAAAAAAGGGAATTCATGAATTTATTTCGTATTACATGGAAAGGACCCCCAAAAAACAAATTTTTTTTTGTTAAAGCTTCTTGTGCTATATAGAAATGATCATACAAATCAATTGAAAGTGAAATTCATGTCTATTTGTAGAGTTCTATGGAAATGATGAACAAAACATTTGAATTCATGAATGTTTTCTTTTTCAGATGGAAATGAGAGAACAGTGCTATGAACAATGCAAGTCATGAATGTTATTGTTGTATCGAGCAAGTAATAGAACAATTTAAAAGTAGAATGAAAGTCTTTAATGAAAGGAAGCTTTGTATGTGTTTATGTTGTATTTCTTGCAAACCCCATATATTAATTTCCGTATTGCACATTTCTTATGCCAAGAATAGAGTTTTTTGGGGGGGAAGCCGAAAGTGGAAGTCTCTTATTTATGTCAATAGGCCTAAGTCTAGGGAAAAAAATATGAGTGCATGAATTAGTTGCAATTAATTGCTATTAGATGGATTTGATGTAGCAATTTAAAAAATATGCAGTGCATGAATTTTTTTTTGTGTTAGGTGGAAAAGATCAAACCAAAAAAAAAATTTCATATTCATGAATGTTTGTTGCATTACATGCATATGAAAGACCAGCTTCATGGAATTCCAAATTTATGATTTTCTTTATTAGATGGATGTCATGTAACATTAAAAAAAATTTGAAATTCATTAAAGTTCTGGTGTTAGATGGAAATGATTTGACAATTAAATAAAATTTTGAATTCATTAATGTTCTCTGTGTCATATGGATACGATCTTCCAATTCAAATAATTTAAAGATTATAAATTTTATTTCTGCTAGATGGATATGATCTTCCAATTGAATTCAAATTCACTTTCATGTCTATTTTTAGTGTTAGATGGAAATGATCTACCAAAAAAAATTTTGAATTTTGAATGTTTTTTACTTATATGGAAAAGATCTAACTGTATTCAAGAATTTGCAATTCATGAATGTTTTAGGTGTTAGATGGAAGTGATGACCGAAGTTAAAAAAATTTAGAAATTCATGAATGTTTTTTTGCGTAAGATGTCCACTATGATCTTACAATGAAAAATAAATAAAAAAAACATGAATGTTATTTGTGCTACATGGATGTAATGTAACAATAAATAAAATTGAAAATCGTTAATGTTTTTGGTGTTCGATGGAAATGATTTGACATTTAAATAAAAAATTTAGAACATGAATGGATACGATCATACAATTAAAATAATTTAAAAATTATAAACATTATTTCAGCTAGATGGATATGATCTTACAATTCAATTGAAATTCACTTTCATGTCTATTTTTAGTGTTAGATGGAAATGATATAATCATAATGAAAAAAAAAGAAATTTCTGAATGTTTTTTACTTATATGGAAAAGATCTAACAATATTCAAGAATTTGCAATTTAAGAAAGTTTTTGGTGTTAGATGAAAGTGATGACAGAAGTTAAAAAATATTGAAATTCTTTAATGTTTTTCTGCGTAAGATGTCCACTATGATCTTACAATGAAAACAAAACAAAAAAACATGAATGTTATTTGTGCTACATGGATGTGATGTAACCAAAAAAAATTTGAATTTCATTAATGTTTTTGCTGTTACATGGAAATGATTTGACAATTAAAAAAAAATTGAATTTATGAATGTTCTCTGTGTTATATGGATACGATCTTACAATAAAAATAATTTAAAGAATATAAATGTTATTTAATCTAGATGAATATGATCTTACAATTGAATTCAAATTCACTTTCATGTCTATTTTAGTGTTAGATGGAAATGATCTAACCATAAGAAAATGTGAAATTTATGAATGTTTTTTACTTATATGGAAAAGATCTAACAGTACTCAAGAATTTGCAATTTATGAATGTTTTTGGTGTTAGATGGAAGTGATGACAGAAGTTAAAATAATATTGAAATTCATGAAAGTTTTCTTGCGTAAGATGTCCACTATAATCTTACAATGAAAACAGAAATATTCATGAATGTTATTTGTGCTACATGGATGTGATGTAACATAAAAAAAATTGAAATTCATTAATGTTTTTGCTGTAACATGGAAATGATTTGTCAATTAAATATAATTTTGAATTCATGAATGTTCTCGGTGATATGGGTACGATCTTATAATTAAAATAATTTAAAGATTATAAATGTAATTTCTGCTAGGTGGATATGATCTTACAATTCAATTCAAATTCACTTTCATGTCTATTTTTAGTGTTAGATGGAAATGATCTAAGCATAAAGAAAATTGAAATTTCTGAATGTTTTTTACTTATATGGAAATGATCTAACAATATTCAAGAATTTGCAATTCATGAATGTTTTTAGTGTTAGATGGAAGTGATCATAGAAGTTCAAAAAATATAGAAATTCATGAATGTCTTATTCCATAAGATGTCCACTATGATCTTACAATGAAAAAAAAAACCAAACATGAATGTTATTTGTGCTACATGGATGTGATGTTAAGAAAAAAAATGGAATTTGTTAAAGTTTTTGTTGTTAGATGGCAATGATTTGATAATTAAAAAAAAATCTGAATTCTTGAATGCTTTCAATGTTAGATGAATAAGATGGAAAATCCTAATTTTTTATAGAAATCATGAAAGTTTTCTGTGCTAGATGTATATGATATTACAATTCGAATCCAACTGAAATTCTTGTCTATTTTTAGAGTTATATGGAGAGAACCTAACAATTCAGAAAAATACGAACTTCATGAATGTTTTTTCTGTTACATGGATATGATCAAACCATTTAAAAAAAATTGGATTCATGCATGCTTTCTATGTTAGATGGATATGATTAAACAATTCAAAAAATTTGGAATTCATATACCTTTTTTTTCCATGGATATGATGTGACAGTTAAAATAATTTAGAATTCATGAATGTCTGTGCTGTTAGCAGTATATGATTTAATAATTAAATTAGGAGTTTCTGAATTTTTCCAAAATTAGATGCATATGATGTTATAAAAAACACAAAAACTGAAATTGCTATTTTCTGCAGTTCCCTAGTTCCTAGAAAAGTGCAATAGGTGCTATCAATTGTAAGACCAATTTATTTGGGCTTACAGAAAGGCTTTCAAATAAAAAAATGTCTACTTCTATGGAATAAGGCCCCCTGCAGTGGCCCCTACTTCATTTAGCATGCAAATGTTATGGCGAATTCCTCTTATGTAGTACTTTGCCCTTTCTCATGCCAGCAATTCAATCCTTTTATATTTGAAGTCCAAGGTATTCGTCCCTTTATCTATTTTAAAATAATAGGGTGGGCAATAGGTGCTCTCAATTCAATGGCCTAATTTTTTGGGCCCACAAAAATGGATTAATAATATGAAGGGCCCACTGAGATGAAATTTTGAAGCTAAATATCACCTTTTCCTTGTCCTTTTTATTTACCATGTTCAACACTTCATGAGCGTCAAGGTAAGAAATATATATTAATTTCAGACATAGAAATTCACTTCAACAATTCTAGGATGTAGTAGTCCGTACGAGCAATTTTTAATTAACCACTTGTCATTAGAAAGTGTCCACATTTTTTTAAAGCCTAAAGGAAGCACCTGCCCCCTCTTCAACATTTCTCACTACTGGGCAGCCCCTCCAACACTGCTCAGTCACTGCCCAAAGTGGTCCCAGACGAAGCTGCTGACATGGACAACCTGCGTTCTTGGTGACGTCACCAAAAAAATGTCTTATGTTTTGTCAAACGTCGCAGAGGACATGTGACGTTGCAAGTGACATTAAAATGCTGTTTGAAATTTTCTGCCTTGTTTTCGGTGACACAAACTGAAATCTCGTCCAAAAAACTATATTTTTTCAGAAATGTCGCATGTTTCCGATAAACACGTGACGTCTTCCAGAACGTCACGTGTTTTTGTAAAAACAGGAGCAAAAACGCCGGTTTCTTATAGTGAATGATTTCAAGAAATCGGAGTCAAAATCTTCATAGGAAGAGGAGCACGAATCGCCAAACTTTTCTGGCGAATCCAAATGTAAGGCCATTGGCCGGGATTTTCAAGCACTCCAATGCCCGGATATTCCTTCTCTAAGCTCGCGCTGTCAGTCATACACAATTATGCGCTCTGCAACCTGCCCTTCTTTGTCTTGGCAACCAAACATCCTTTCGTAGCTCTCTTTCTCTCAACTTTCACCAATATCCACTCACCTCTCTCCCAGCTCCCACAATATGCTGCACTGTCTACCTCACTTCCTCCTCGAAACCACACAATCACTAGTTATCAAACTTGTCTTTATTTTCACTCACAGATTTCTAACGCCATCGGCTACCAAACAGGATGGAATGAGGCTCAAACCCGATAATATCACGGTAACCTAACTCGCTATTACTCGGACCAATCCCGTATACTGGCGGTATACCCTGCTCACAAACTCCGAGTATCGAAAATAAGGGTGGACGTTGCCTTCCGTAGATTGCTAGGGTTTGAACCGCTTTTGTTTCGTGGGAGCCTAGGTTGTCGCATCGGGCGGGTTGGGATCATCGGATGGTCTGGACCCCATTTCGGAATTCGGACAGGAAATTCTGCCCAAAATCCAAATTTTTCTTAAACCTAACCGCAGGTACCTGACGTGGCCATCCACGTTTCAGGGAGGGCGTGGACGTTGGGCGTGGACGGGTAGTCCATGCTGAGACGTAGTTGCATAGGCAAGGACAATTATGGGCGGAGACGTACAACGCATGGGCGTGGACATATATGTGCAGGCGGGGACAGTGGTGATTGGGCGCGGACGTACTTGAGTGAAGATGTTCTGGGACTAGGGCGTGGACGCTAATGCGTGGACGTCATTTGACGGAGACGTTCCCTTCCTGGGCGTGGGCGTCTCCAAAGAGGCGGGGACGTTGGTACAAACGCGTGAATGTGTTGGGCGGAGACGTAGTGGGACAGTGGTTGTTCCCATAGCCCCAACTATGAAATGCTTTTAGTTTCAAAAAGACCAGAAGTGGACGCGCAACGTTCGCGCCATGACCGTCTGCGCCCCAACCCGACCGCCTGCGCTCCTGTCGGAGGTATAAGTACCACCCCTAACAGTTCTGTCGTGCCACCCTTGCGTTCTTAGACTTCACATTTGAGCTCCAAGTTGGGGTGGGGTACATAGGCTTCACAACTCAAGGTTCACAACTTCTCTTATTCTCTCATTCATTATTTTGGGTAAGAGGAAAATATGATTACTTCTTTACATACTATTCGGGACACTAATTTGCAAAAAATGTCGCAACCCAGTGTTGAAGCCAATGTAGTTGCACGGAAACAAAAGGCTCAAGATAAGGGTAGGCCTCAGAACTGTAAAAATTCAAAGAAGTGCTTGCATATTCTATTTGATCCTGAACAACTTGCCTTCCTTGGTTGGAAAAATGAAGCACAACCTTAGACAAAACAAACGTGTGAGAAATATATTGCTTGGTGCCACATTGATAACGTGTTCCTACAAAACATGCATGAAAAACATTGTAAGTTTCAAGTAGCCAACCTTTACCACTGCAAGGACCCTATATATGTAAAAGTCCAATTTGTTGTATTACACGTTATATATTTGGATTACATCGTTGCAGAAATTTGCATTAATGTCATTGTAAATATACTTTTATGTTCTCTATGAAGTGATTATAACGTTGTGATGCCCAAATAACTTTTACATGTACTTTTGCCCTTTACTTAAAACAGATTGCATGTTTGTAATTTGGTGCCCTTTGCTCATGTATACGGAAAATGAATTAAAAAATTGTGGAGTGCATGATTTGGTGGCCCTTTGCTCATGTAGCCTTCAAATAAAATAAAAAATAGTGGAATGCATGAATGGGTGGTCCTTTGCTCATGTACACTTAAAATGAAATAAAAAATTGTGGAGTGCATGATTTAGTGGCCCTTTGCTAATGTAGCCTTCAAATAAAATAAAAAATTGTAGAGTGTATGATTCGGTGGCCCTCTGTTCTAACACCCTCCCTATTTTTATAAAATAGGGAGGTCATCACAAAGCATACTTTCATCTCATACAAATGAATATTCAAAAATTCATACATAAAAAGGTTAGGAAGGTCAACAAACAAACTCATTGGAAATTGGAAATTCATGCTTAGAATTACTAGTTTAGGGGCTGTCCTTGAAGGATTAATGATAGAAGTGGCCCTTCATAACTATTCTGAACATAGTTTGGCAAGCCCCCTTTAGGACGTTTCAAGAAAACAAGATTTACAGTTGAAGCTGCATGCAAGTCGCCCAACCCTGGAAGTGGTTCAGTGAAATGGATAGGGCGGACACGTTGGGGCGTGAACGTTGTCGTGTTGAGAGAGTTTGCTTCGGAAAATCACGAAGATTCTGGCTGCGACTGGGAATAGTTTTGCTATGGGTTTTGTCAAATCTTTTTATTTTGAGTCTTTGGTCTTCAATCTTCAAAACTTGAATCTTCACTTGACTCTTCATTCGAATCTTTACTTGATCTTCTGTTGGCCTATCCTGTAGTGGTTTTATAGGGCCAAGGGTAAAGGTGTGTAATAAGAAACAAGTCTTCGGACGAGTAAAACGGGACGGCCAAACCACGAGCTGACCGTCCGGAAATTGGCTCCTAAACTTCAAACCTACAGTGACCAGGAAGCGCCTTTCACTAGTAGGAACAACATAGAAGATCGACCATGTGGGTGATCAATCCCACTTCGTCGCCACAAACATAAAATGGGGCTAATATTGTCATAAGAATGACTCCATAGCCCGCAACCAAGTTTACAATGCAAAATTTAAATAACAACTAGCCCCCAAAACAGGTTGGGAAAACAAGAAATTCACAACGAGTCTCCAAATCCGGCTAGGAAAAACAAGCCACAAGCCACAACACACGAATATTTAACCTTCTTCCACTTTGAGTCTCAAATCTTCATTCTTGAGTCTTGAAAACTTCTTTCACTCACAAACTTGAAGAAATTCCAACAAAAACTAAGAAAAACTAAGTCCCAAGCAAGCTGCAAACTTTGATCTAGTGTCACAGATGCTCTAGGAACTCAAATGCTAAGTGCTTTAGCAATTTAGAAAGCTAACAACACAATCTAATCAATCACAAAATTTGAAATTATTCTAAGATACTGTCCAAAAGTTATTAAAAGGCAAAGTAGAAGTCTTCTTCTTCTTTACTAACCAAACACTGCCTCTTTAAACCTCAATAACTTTTGATTACAAGACTGAAATACTATGTGTGAGAGCAATTTGAAAAGCTCTCACTACTATCTATAAGTTGTGAACATATCACAATAATCTAAGATACTGTCCAAAACTTATGAAAGGTAGAGTCTCGGCCTTCTTAAACAAGAAGGTAGAAATCTTCTTAACCTTTGATACTTCATAACTTTTGAATTACAACTTCAATTTGTATAAATAAACACAATTTGAAAAACTAAAATGATAATCTAAAACATATCAAAGTTTCAATTGCATAAAAGAAACTGAATAAAAGTTGTAGGCGTTGAAGTTATGGCCTTTTTCCTTCAAGTTCAGTCTCCACTACAGACTTTGTCACCTCATAACTTTTTGATAAACACTCCAAACGACAAATATAATATCTTTTTAGAAAGACATAAACAAGGACAATACACCACCCAAATATCAAGTCAAATCAGTAAGTACTCCAAAAGTTATAGCTTGTTGAAGCCTCTGACCTCTCAATGGAGATCCTTGGGTCTTCACAATTTCAAACTTTCATAACTTTTGACTCCCAACTCCAAATTCAACTTACAAATACTCTTTGAAAAGCTATGAATACAAGGAATGTTGTGCCAAATTTTCATTACTCAATTGTTTATGCTCTATGAGCTACATCCACTCGAAATTCGACCAAAAACCTCCCAAAATACATATACACTTTTCACTTCCTTTCTCCACCAACTAAGCATCTTTTCCCTCTTTTCCTCCCCATCTAAAGTGAAGGGTGGGGCACATCAGCCCATGCCCCCACCAAGACCCCACCTAAGATTCCAAATTAAATCCCCATTCACACTCTCCCTTAACTCCAAACTCCAAGCTAAATATTGTCACTAATTTTTCATTCTACATTAATAATTACACACTCTGATTTCAATAAAATACTCAAAGTAAAAACTAACATCCAATAAATGCTCACTAGAGTTAAAAAAACTAGAGTTTCAATCAAAGCTTCATTCCATTTGCAGAAAGTTGAGAATGCGTTTGATGGTGGCAACAACATAATTTACACGCTCGGCTTTCATCAATGGGTTGACTGAACCTTCCAACCAACGTTGGTGGCCACGACTACCCTCCACTGGCCGAACCATACAATAGTACTGATCGATGTTTTTGCCCTCATAACTCGCCTCGAATGTCACTTCCCGAGTGCTCGGCTCAACACACCCAACTTGGAACAAGATCACCAAAACACGAGCATCGGAATTAAGATTTCCATGCCATCGACGCTCTATGCGAGGTTGCTTCGACGGTCGAGAAGGCCCAGCTTCATCTCGAGGATGCCTAAGTGGCAATGCAAGATCTCGCACCAAAAGGGGCTGCTCCGGTAGTTGTGACAAGGAAAGCTCGAATTCAGCCTCTGGTTGAGGCTCTTCATCTTGAGACTCAGAAAAAACCCTCTAGTTTGACATTCTAACTCTAAAGTAGGAAACAAAATCCACTATTGAAAAATAATGAAGCTCTAAGGCAAACCGTCCTCTTATATATATATATATATATCGGAACGGCGTCACCTTGAAGCTATCCAATAAAATATATTATAATATATTTTTATATAATACACAAATCTACAACAAGACAACGCAAAGACTAGGCGCGGACGCTGAGGGGAAGTGCAAAAGTATTGTCTGGGCGTGGACGCTCAGGCAAAGACATATTGTCAGGGTGAGGACGTCAGGGCGAGGACGCTGGACCACGGGCCGGCCTCCTGGGCAGAGACACTAGGGCACGGACCTCCAAGGAAGTCAATAGTGCATTGGTTGTGATTTTTTTCCAATTTTCGAGGCAATAAAGTTTACAGCTTCTACCTACTTGCTAACAGGTGGTGGCTATACAGCTCATAAAACCCTAAGACATGACGAATTTGGAGTGTTTTTCATAAAGCACTTCATCTCCTTTGATGTTTTGGTGCATTGTAAGGAAAATTCAAAATTATGCTACGTTCAAAGTCTAAGTTGCAACTTACTATCCCACATTCTCCATGAAAATTGTCATTTTCCGTCTACTTGCCGAAAGGTAAGAAGGAAAAATAATGACCATCACCCTTTTTTCCAACAATGTTGTTCAAACACCTGGAGAAAAAATTGTTTTGAAGGAATAGACAATGTCGAAGCCTAAGGGACTAAAGAAAAGAAAGACAACAGTAATTGTCTGACCTATTTCCCTAATATACATGCCAAAGAAAAGCCAATCCTTTAGACAATAGGCCTTAAAATTTGTAGTCTTGCAAGCGTGGACAGGCCACAAACGGAATTCTAACATACACATTGAATTACCTTAGAATACAATTGAAGATAAGAAATTTCTTGAAATTTTTTTAAAACACAAATGCAACTTCAACATCAAATATAAAAATATTGCACAAATGAAACCATTTATTCTGTAATTCATTCACTTGCTTCAATACTCGTGGAGTTAACCTGAAAATGACCTTGGGGACAGAATTTGTCCTCAAACATTTTAAGAAGACGAATAAAACCTACCCAAATCATTTGTATAGTTTTAACATCCCCATGATCCAATATTATGATCTTCCAATCTGCAATTGATATTTTTGTATTTTCTTTTCCTACGTACTCCCTAATATGTCTAGTTTTAATTTGTACAATTATAATTATTTTTAAAATGGTACAACTTATCAAAATGTTGGCATTTTATTCAATGTAGAGTAAACTTCTTGAAGCTAAAGAAATCTCGAGGTCATTCTATGGTTCAATAAAAAACCGTGCTTGTAGAGATCACTCCTTTTAATTTAAGGTATACAACTATACACCTAAGTTAAGTCCCACATTTCATGTGGGACTATTTCTTTTCGTTATTGTATTTTGGAGAACTTGTATTTTTATATGAAAAAGTATTGAAGGCATATTTTTCATAACCTATGATTTTCCATAAAGTCGATCAAGCAATCTTCATAGTTGGGCCATCTTGGATATAAAACTTATGCCTTTGATTTTGCTATACACCTATACATCCTAAACCATGAAATCAATGGCCTATATTGAAACTAATTTTTTGGATATATATGCTAGTAGTACCATGTTACAATTTCAGCCGATAATAAATAAAGATGTGCAATCTTGGCATCTTATAAATTCTATGCCAAGTATTCTACTCAACCAAGAAAGGAAAAAACAACACTATAGAAGCACAAAACACGGTCATCATGTTGAAATTGTAAATAAAAAAAACACTAGTAATATGAAATGAACAAAATAAAAAATGACATTCAAAAAACTCTACAAATCCACACGAGAATATGACCTTTAGCATAGCATGGAGTCACAGAGAGCATACATTATATCTATATGTGATCGTGTATGCGTTGGCAATGGTTTACACTCTAGGATAAAAAAATAGAACAATGCTTATAGTATACTAGTATGAAAAATTGATTTTTACAATTTACAAATATCGGTACAAACAACATGATAACTTCTTCATAGTAATTGATATGCATAATTGTTCAATTGGAAAATAAAGGATTATTGAGGAGATGTTTTGCAACTTACTCTGAGAAATCCTTCTTTGTGAAAGTACCTTCAGTTGAAGATTTGTTACTCCACAATGCTTTGTCCATTTTCTTTTAAAAATACAACATAGTTACCATGTAAACTAATATTAACTACATTATACACATTACACTACCTTCATTCCAAGTGTTATAGGTCTTAAAAATTTCTCTTCAAAACTTTCCATTTTTGGAAATGGAATGAGGAAAAAAATAACTATGTGAAGCACTTGATTAATGATTTAAGAACATCCAAAAAAGCAAAATTCCTAAGTACACTTCTTACTTTACAAGGTTCTACAATTTCAAGTTTGGAGTTTAGGATTTAGGGTTTCTATGGTTCAAGAATGAAGGTTTCTATTTTAATGGGTTGTGCCGTTCAAGACTTGCCTCCCTCTCTTATGCAGTCCTGGAACACATGTTCAAAAATGGATGCTGGGGCGCGGACACTGATGGGCGGAGACTTGAAGGGAAGGGCGGGGACTGTCGCAGTACAGGGTAAGTGAAATTCCCTATTATACTCACAAAAACCTCTTTAAAGCATAATAAAGTGACTCTAAAGATCGAACCCAAGAGACTCTGTGAAATGTTTCGTGTTATTAGGTGATTTGAGGAAAGTTTCCTAATTCCATTATTCTTAGTTATGCCTCTCTCACCCTTTTTCCCCAAATACCGGATGATTTCCTGATTCTCCTATAAACTAATCCGGTCCAGACTGACACTGACCCGATTCAAACTTAATTGGCAACCTTCAAGAACCAACCCGGAATTCACACTTCCGACCGGATCTTGTACTACTTTAATCGAGGACTTCCTTTCCTCAATTTCTATTCCGGTTTTGTTTAACCTCTGTTGGCACTTCAGAGGGATCTGTCACTTATTTTCAAAGAGGTAGACACTCCTCTCTTTCCGGGTTTTTTTTATAGTGATGGAAAATTCACTAATCCAATCTATTCTCCTATTCTAACAGGATCCGGTTTGATCTTTCACAGCAAACTAGAAGTAATCTCGGTTTGCAGGTCACACAAAAATCCCCCGTACGACCCTTTCTTACTACAACAACCTTACTATCTTTTGTAATCCGTGTGAAACTAAGGTGGCTACAAGTGCGCCTGCCCGTACCAGCATAATCTAAAGTTCTTCCGTTTACTTCTTCAGATGGTGAGACCTCTCAAGTGTTCGGAGGCTAATCCAGACATCCCATCTAACAGCTCTAGCACAGTTTGAAAATTCTTTCTTTCACTGCCTAGCCTATCACTGGCTATCTCACCCGGAATTATAAACCTTAAACCTACTGAGGTGTCTTGACTCACTCCCAACACTTACAACCTGTTCACATGCACCTGCAATCACGAAAAGGCAACAAGGGGAGAAGATCCTCTCATACTTTGCTTATCTGTACTCAATCTCTCCCTTCCTTATCCGGCCAATCTTTGGGAAGACAAGGGAAAACAATAGACAATACATAAGAAACAGCATATGCAAGAAGGAAAAAACTTCCAGTCTCAGTCTTGAGACTTGAATTATATAAAGAATTTACAAAAAGGTCTCCCCAGAAATCCGGCACTGATCCGGCCGAGATTTTCGGATCTGAACTGTTCCTAACTTTCCGGAACGAGATCCGGTCTAACAAAATTTCCTACTCCTAATTTCTATCTACCTATCCCTCCTGAGGAGGTCCACCACTATCTGGAGTAGCCATGGGGGAGAGCTCACTCAAATTTCTACTTTTATCCCCTCCTTCCGAAACTCGCTCCGGTTCTACAGGAGAAGTTACTTCTGTCCTCATCCGTAGGGCTTCTGAAGTAGAAGTCCTTCCAGCCTCCTTCTCCTTCGATATTGGAGTTTCAAACTTCCCCTCCAATATCTCTACCTCATCGAACTCATCCGGGATTGAAATCCCAGATAAAGAGACTAACCCGCTCTGGAATTTCCGGACGCTATTCTCTAATCCCTTTGCGTCCTTCCGAAATTCTTTCATCACTTCTTCTAATTCCCCGGTGAAGTCAGCCATGATGCGAGCGATACGGGTACTTGAAGGTTTCAGATCCTTATGTATCCCCTCATCAAACAATTTGGCCTTCGCCATTACCTCACCGGATGCCCCCACTACTGTCGTCATCTAGTTGATGGCAATCCTGGTCTCTTCCTGTAGGGACATTGCGGCCTTTACTTGGTCGCGACAAGCATCCAAGTCCCTTTGGTAGTTTTGGATTTCTCCTCGCAACCGGACCACCTGCTCGTCTGTCTCCCGCTGGTTGATGTTTTGCTTCAGCAACCTATCCTCCAACTCCTTCACTTCATCCGGGTTGCTGATGTAGTTCGCCACGGCTTCCGTCAGAGAACTGGTGGGAGTACTTCCTACCAAATCCGCTACCTCACGCAACGTTGTGGTCTTCACTTCCCAATCCGCTCTCACTGTACTGAGAATCCGGATTAGGTCGTTGTATGGACCTGTCAGGTCCATCAACTGGGACGATGGAACAGGTCTCGGTCTAACCGCTTCCACCGGCTCCTACTTCTTCGGAATGACCGGTTCCACCACTTCCGGTCCCTTATCCTTCCAGAGCCCTGAAGGGGACCCCCTCAAACTGGGCGTCCTCTTCCTTCTTTGGTGGAGAGGAATGTCCTCTTCCTCCTCTTCTTTCCAATTCCTCTTCTTAGGGTTCTCACCCTTCTCCTCCGGTCCCGGACTATCCGGTTCTGTCTCGGATTCCTCATCCGATCCTCCACACGTCCGGAGAGCCATCTGCGCCCTCCACTCCTTATTCTCCTCCGATGTCAGGAGACTCTGATTCTTGTATAGGTGGAAAAGGTAGAGGCTTACTGGAGTAGCCCTACTCTTTCCCACATTTGAGACTAAGACATTCACCAGCGTTTGAATGAATGCTACCCAATCCATCCGCTTCTCTCCACTCAGGGCCCTAAAGATCGCATTTCCGAGCGTGGAAGTCACCCGGGTAGGTTTTTCCGGATGTAAAATCAGAACCAGGAACTCCAGTAGTCGCCTGTGCCGCACATTGATGCAGTCTTTGATTGTGTACCCGTCCTTGGGATTAGCCGCTCCCCGAAACTTCCCTCGCACAAAATCTCCCTTCCGGCTGGCCTGTTCCGCGCCGCCTTCCTCCAGCTCGTATACTTTCTTCCAGACTTTCCTAGTCCACATGGGCGGAACCGGCCGAAGAGTGTTGTCGAACTGGTTAGGGGCTCCTTCGATGAGCTCCCTTACTATTGCCTCGTTCTGAAACCCCCAGGGTTTCCCCAGGAACCTTGCGCAACCCATGGCGGAGAGATCCTCCATCAATTCGACTCTCTCCCGCTCAGTACTCGGTTCTAACGGAGCCACTTTCCTCACTCTAATTTCTATTCGCTGAGCGTTCGTTGGTCCTTGATTTCGACTACGCTTTAACTACGGCATTCGTCTCTCTTTTAGTTCACTACCTCTCTTCTCTCCTAGCCGCACGCCTCGTTTCCTCACATGCTCCTCTCGACCTTAGCCAATTCACTCAATGCACAAGTGTTGCGGCTCTCCCTTTTCCTCTCTCTCTCTCTTTCTGAATTTCCGCCTTGCTCACGCATTCAGTTCTGTTCTAATCTCTGCGTCCGTATAAAGAAAACAAACGCGCTCACTCACAACTCTCAGACTTTGCACAATTCACACAAAACACACGCAATTTGCAGACACACATTCGAAGCACTGAGAGCGCGCCAAGTACGTTGGTGCTCCCAAGTACAAATGACAGACAAACCCTAAAACAGTCTCTTTTATACCCCGAAAACCTCATCATTACTATTTTTTTCGATTTTCCGGATGCAAATCCTGGATCCGTTCCTCCAATTAGGGGACTAGACCGGATACGTTTCCGATATCCGTTCCGCTCCCTAATCTGGTTCATTCAGGGGTTATGTTTCTAGGCTTTCTAACCCTTGGCTTTTCTTTCCTTTTTCATGCTAATCCAGGTCTACTCAATCCGGATTCCGTGTTACAGAACACGATAGAGAGAAAAATCAAAAAGTTAGGTTGCGACAGGGACGTCAGTCACGAGGCGGGGACGTCCGGGCGGAGACGCTATTGGAGGGAGGAAAGGGCTAGAAGTTTGTAGCTTCTTCCAAGCCCTCAGAATTAGAGAAGTGGTACAAGTAGCAATTGCTTTGAATCCTGCATACATGTGACAAAATTAATTCTAAAATCACGTGCATTTATGGTGTCAAGATATTGAATAGTAGGAGCACGAACATAGAATTTATTGCTAAAGTCAAATGGATTTTGGGAATCACGACACGGAGCACACTTCAGAACACAGTACTATGGGGGAGTTGGGGACTCTTGTTTGAGAGTGCAGGGCATGGATGTTGAGGCACGGACTGTAGGGTGCGCACATTGGGGCGTGGACGTCGGGAGTTAGAAGCCACTTCTTTGTTTTTCGAGACGTCTGGGCGTAGACGTTGGGTGCGGACGGTGGAGTTGAGAAGTAGGATTCCCCACTGATTTTGTTTTCGGGAGTGCAGGGCGCAGACGTTGGGGTTTAGGCGCGGGACACCCATTGCTTGTATTTTGTTGAAGACACTGAAAACCAAGTGCAAGTTAATCCTTACATGTCCGCGCATCTAAAAAGTGGATGCAACCTTGATTGCAACTTTTGGAATATCCCTTTTTTGAATTTATTTTAAATTAAGAAAATAAAGCTTCATAAGTTCTACTTGTACTCTAATTTGAAATTTTGAAATATGTCAGAAATTGAGAGAATTATTTCAAGGGTAGGTTCCATGTGTTAAAATCCAAATAACACCATGTAAAGTGTTTTCTATTCATATTTGATTTTAATTTTAATTTAATTTATAAATAATTTACATGTTTGTGTTTCTCATCCTTGTTTTTATTTATGGTAAAAATCATAGGTCATTTTAATATACATTTTAATTGATATAAACTTTTTATTAATTTTAGCTTTAAAAAATCACTATAATTTGATTTTTTCACAAAAAATATTGAAAAAAAACAGAAAAATAGAAAATGCATTCATCTACTAGCAAAAACTATCAAATTCTTTCTATTTATTAAATAAAAGGATAAATTTGCTTTAACAATTGAATTTGACTTCAAGATCTTTGTTGATATTGTTTTGGGTATAAAAAACAAGACATTCAATTGAAATTTTTTCATACTAATCTCTCTTTCTCCTTGTAGTTCTTGAAAAAATTTCAAGATATTTAGATTGTTTTTTTTATTTTTATTTATTTATGTTAATTTTTTACATAAAACGTTATAACAATTTCAATTCTTCATGAAACAAATTGGAATTTCTTACAATGATATGGAATTCATAGTTTGAACTATTTAAAATATAATTTTTTTTCTATGGTTCAATTTAAAAAGATGGATTTAGCTTAGACTATAAGTATATTTGACATTTGTGAAAAAAAGGGTTGTATATGAAATTGACGTGTTCAAGACATTGGTGAATGGAATTGTTGCATTGAATTTTGTGGGCACCCAAAGATTCACTCACAAATCTAAAGTGTTCACACCTAAGGGGGCCCAAAACATTCCCTCACAAAATGTTTGTGGTTTCAAACTTTGAAGGGGAAGGGGCACCAAAACATTTTATTTCAATTTTATAACCCCTATGTGCCCAAGGCCTATTTTGAGATACTTGGAATTTGCTCTAAATTGAACAAAAAATCAACATTTTGATAAGTTGTACCAATTTCTTTTGAATTGTAACCATGCAAACTCAAACTACAAATGTTAGGGATCACACAAGAAAAGAAAACATAACAATAACTCTTATAGATTGAAAGATTATAATGTTTGATCATGAGGGTGTTAAAACACTACAACAAAAGCAGTGTTTTATGACTGCAAAATATAACTGTAGTGAGTTGTAAAATCAAAAAATATGACTCACGCAGAAATCACTGTAGATGACTCGGGATATGACTGACTCCAATCGTTTGGAAGCAGTCGCTTCAGACATCAGTCATTTTGGCAGTCATATAAGTTGAAGGATATAAATACCCATATTTAGCCATAGTATGCGAGCATGGCGTATACTTTGACTCTCTTAGGGGGGTCTTAACTTTTTGTTGAGTTGCCCGGGTAAATAAAAAAAATACTACACAGAATATGACTGCGGCGAGTCATATTTTTTGATGACGTGGAATATGACTGCAGTGAGTTATATTTTTTGATGACATGGAATATGACTACGGCGAGTAATATTTTTTGATGACATAGAATATGACTGTAGTGAGTCATATTTTGCAGTGATGTGGAATATGACTGTAGTAAGTCATATTTTACAATAATGTAGAATATGACTGTAGTGAGTCATATTTTGCAGTGATGTAGAATATGACTATAGTGAGTCATATTTTGTAGTGATGTGGAATATGACTATAGTGAGTCATATTTTGCAGTAACACAAAATATGACTTTTCCCAGTCAAATTTTCGAATGATGTATAAGACAATTCTTTTCAGTCATATTTTTTGATGATTTGTAAAACAACTACGTGTAGTCATACATCAACATAATTTAGTAATTAAATAAGAGAATCCATTTAATTAAAAATGAATACGTATGATTTCTTAAATGGGCAAAAATTAATCACATTAGAAAGTCAAATACAAAAAAAATGTGATTTTTTTCAATAACATTTTTTAGTTACTAACACAAAATATATCACAATGGCTCTTTATATATGTATATTTCCACATACTTGTAAAACCTATATTTGAACAAAAATGTAAAAATGTTACCTCTTTTGTATTGCAAGTACCCTTCAATAACTTCATTTCAATCTCCAATGCCTACATGTATAAACAAGAAGGTTAATTTTCAATAAATGAACAATATAATTCAAACTTTAAAGATTTAAAGCACTACAAAATATGTAAACATGTTTAAGATAAAAAAAAGTTATAATCATTATATATTCAAAAAATAAATAAATAAATAAATAAATAACAATGATGATAGAGGGACTAAGAAACAAAAAGTAGCAAAAAAGAAGCAAAAACTAAGTGACATTATGATTGCAAAATATGACTACAAATATGACTACAAATATGACTGCAAAATATGACTAAGAGGCAAAAAAAAGAAAAACCTAAGATGGAAGAAGAAACAAAAGTTAAAAAGCAAGAAGAAGCAAAATCTAAGATGGAAGAAGAAGTAAAACTTAAGATGGAAGAAAAAACAAAAGTTAGGAGGTAAGAAGAAGTAAAATCTAAGAAGAAAAAAGGAGCAAAACTTAAGAAGGAAAAGAAGTGAAATTTAAGAAGGAAGAAGAAACAAAACTTAAAAAGAAAAATTTAAGAAGAAAAAAGAAGAAAAACTTAAGAAGGAAAAAGAAATAAAAGTTGAAAAGCAAGAAGAAGCAAAACCTAAGAAAGAAGAAGAAACAAAAGCTAAGTAGGAAGAGGAAGCAAACCTAAGAAGCAAGAAGAAGAAAACCTAAGAGGCAACAAAAAAAAAACTTAAGAAGCAACAAAAACAAAGAAGAAGGAACAAAAAAGAAAGAAGAAGCAAAACCTAAGAAGTAAGAAGAAGCAAGAAGAAGAAAAACCTAAAAAGCAACAAAAAACACACACTTAAGAAGCAACAAAAACAAAGAAGAAGGAACAAAAAAGAAAGAAGAAAAAGCAAAACCTAAATAGGAAGAAGAAGCAAAACCTAAGAAGTAAGAAAAAGTAAGAAGAAGCAAGAAGATGAAAAACCTAAGAAACAACAAGAAACAAAACTTAAGAAGCAACAAAAACAAAGAAGAAGAAACAAAAAAGAAAGAAGAAAGGTAGAAAAGAAGAGTGGCTACAAAAAGTGGCAGCTAGGGTTTCAAAATCCTAAATTAGTGGCAACTATAAAAAAGTGATTTTAAAAAAATATGACTACAAAAAAATTCTATGTGGAAAAATATGACTAGGTACTTTCTAAATATGTTCCCTGCTCAAATTGTTTTTAGGCTACCCTAAATTTTTTTTTACTATTATAGAGATGTGGTTGCAAAATATGACTAAAAAATATAATTGGACGTTCCCTAAATATGTTCCCTACTGTTCTCTATGAAGTATTTTGGTGTTCCCAATGGCCATATACTATACGGCCATGATGTATAAGGCTAAAATATGACTCGTAGTCATATTTGCAGTCATATTTTTTTACCTTAAAAAATATGACTACAAGCAATTGCCAGTCATCCTCAGTCATAATTCTGCAGTCATAAAACACTGCCATTGTTGTAGTGAAACTATCAATTCTCTTTAGCATGTCAACTCTAAAAAGTTGGTCACAAAAAAAAATGAGGTTGTAGGGCCTAGCATGCATAACCCCAATCAATTTACAGATTTTCCAAGAAAATTCTACAATTCCTTAAAATGAATTTTTAATGTGAATTTCTCTCCAAGGTCTAGTGTATTTGAGATTTTAAGGCTCATTTCCAAAAGCCCTCAACACTATGGGAAGTCAAGATTGCAATGGGTATCCTTGCATAGAATCTTCAATAAAAAATTGGAGTCATTCATTTTTCAGATCAGATTTTTGATCCTAAAACTAAACTTCAGAAAGAGCTATCCAAAAATATAAGCTACTAAAAATAGCAATTTGGTTGGATTTTATTTAACTTCAAACTTTTCAAAACACCAAAATCTGGTGCCTTGGGCAGTTAGGGGTTTAAATTGAAGGGCCTAAACACCCAATGCCATTTTTTCCTGTCCTTCATCCACGCCCTGAACTGCACCCTCACATCCACGCCCACCATTTCTCGTCCGCGCCCTAAACAACGTCCACGCCTCCTTTCCCGTCTGTGCGCTTGAACTACGTCCACGATATGATAGGGTTTGCGCCCCATGTCGTCTGCGTCCCCGCCCACACCTTGTTTCCGCCCCAACTCTCTTCCGTCCACGCCCCACCCTCCATGCTGGCATCTAAGTGTCACTGAATTTTCTTGTAATCTGAATTTTTTCCATTTACAAAAAGTCAGCTGCCCGTTGACCACTTCGGACACTTCGGACGGACGTCATTCCTATCGGACGTCCTGGACAGACAGACCGTCCGTCCATCCAATGTGACAACCTAGGTGGGAGCAATTGACCGTAGAGAAGTCTTCGTCCACAAACTCTGAAAGCTTTCTAGAGCCTATTGCGCTATGATTTCGGTTCGACCGCCTTTGCAGCTTGGATTTGGTGAAGATTGTGAGGATGTTGGAAATCGGGTTTCTCAGACACTAGTGAGTCCATGGCGACAATGGACCAATGTATTGATTGCATCCCAGGGTGTAGTGGTTAGTAGGTGTTCAGAGCCCAAAGGGCACTGAAGTTTGTTTCATGGCTATTGCTTAATTGATTTCAATTGTGGCGGTATGTCTTGCAGATACGAATTGGTCATATCAACATCTATGAGCTTACTCATTAACCAGTAGTGCTAGAAAGTCAGATCTTTGCAAGGCTGCAAACTTGTAGTTTTTTGCGTGCTCTGCAATTGAGTTGCCTTGAGGCTTCCATTTATGTAGGCTTAAAGACGTGTTTATTCAACTATTGCATGCTTCAACTGAATCGAATTATGTTGCTTCACCTTAATAGTCGATTGATGAATTACTTTGGGCGTGCAGGGATGGTTACCGAGACTGCAAGTTGAAGGTGATCATCCAATGCTGTCAGGCATATACACTACTAGAAAATTTCGTATTTCTGTTGTTTTGGTCGCGTTGATCCGGTCAAAATCTGACAGAAATCTGTTGAAACCAACAAATTTCTGTCAGATTTTGACCAGATCAACGCGACCAAAACAATAGAAATACGAAATTTTCTAGTAGTGTGCATCATCATACGACACTTTTGGACCAGCTCCCATAAGTGATTTTTTTTTTTTAAAATGCTGTATGGACAGAGCTTAAGCGGGGATTAGGCTCATTTTTTTCTATTTCCAGGGAAGGAGCTGTTGCGGTGGGCTTAGGATTAAATGGTACTAATGATTTTGGTTGGTGGTTGCAGGCAACGGTGCAAGCAGTTGTCGGAGCTGGTATAGTCGTTTCCACGCTTGTATGCCAACCCCAATATGAGAGGACCCTATAACTTGCTTTTTGGTTTGACATCTGGGGTCCCATATAACTACAATGGTACACATAATGTGAGTCTTTTGTTGTATTCATCTGGTGTTTTGTACTTAATTCCTCGAAGTGATTGGTCCTTGCACACACATTAATTCTTATGTGCTATTTTTTTCTGTATCTGACTGTTTTCTCCTTGAAATTTACCTTGGTGCGATTTTATCTAATTTGTATGGGTGTTATGCAGTGGCTTCAATACTCCGATCAGCGGGTGATTGACAAAAAGCATGGAATATGCTCTTGGTTTTTCAAGTGATTGGATGTGGGTTGATTTGTAGAAGCACCTCCTGAAAACGCATCTAATCAAACAAATACTTTCTATATGTTCTCTTCCATCATCTTGACGTGTGAAAATGCATCATCGGAAGGATGAATGATTTTTCTGATATTTTGAATGAGGCATGGCTTCACTTGCTTATCCTTGAATGATTTTCTGTTCCAAAGGGTTTGATGGATGTCATCTTGCAAGAGATTCAAAATGTGGCTGAAGGTTTGGGTTTGACTGTGGAACTCAAGCATCAGAAGATCAATATCTCTAACTCGCGAGTGTGTATTTTGTTGTTCATGTTCTGGATTTTAAGTTCTGGATTTCTATCTCAAAATTGGGCTAATACTATTCCAGCGTCAAGTTCTTTGGGGGTTTTGATTTGACAATATCTGTTAGGTGTGTGCAATTTAGCTTCACCATGGTCAGGTGTGAACTTATTGCAAGGTTGCAGCTTGTGTAAGAATAGGGTGTGAATGTTTGTGCTCCAAACATGTTGGGTGAATTAATGCTGGGAGCATGGGAGCATAAATAATTTTCCTGTCAAAGTATTACTGCTGTGACCTTGTTGCAGTTGGAAGAAGCTCCCGAGTTGTTTGAGCAAACTAGAGGCGTAGCGGATAGTAGGTACGATTTCATCGTTCTAAACTTGATTGCAGGTGATCTTTGCTAATCCTTTTATTCATTTGTATTTAAAGGACTCTTTTTGAATTTATCTCCTCCTTTCCAAAATGTGCAAGAGAGCCATGAACAAGACGAGACTGTTGTAATGAAAAATAGTAAGGTTGTTGCAGGGAGTTTAGTGGTAAAGTTTCTTCAACTACTCTTCATCCATTTCTGCATCTAGGATTAGTAGTGTGTTGCAGGATGATTTCGTTTTGCTAACCAGCATTTTCAAGGTGCATTTAGTTAGGCCATGAATTACACTTCAAGTACTGCTTATGTGTATTTACTAGTTCTTTTGATGTTTGAATTTTCACCTGAATGTTTATCTATTTGTTGAATTTTTATTCTTTATTACAACTCTGATAATGATCAAATTGTGAAATGGAAACAGCGCCAATTAGAAAAGATGATGGCATTGGAAAACCTTAGGGTTCAATGGGAATTGTCTAAATGTAATTGTATTGGTGCCTCAGAGACGCATTTATGGTCAGCAAAAGTATTGTAGGCTGAGGTGTTTGCAGCAAGATCTGATTTGGCTCTAGATCTTGCCCATGTACGTTCTTGGCTTGATTTGTTGGGAAGGACACCCCAAGTTATTCAAGGTAGACAAAGTTCACATGGGTTCGTGTGGGACCGAGCTTTAACCCCTCACCGCCCAAGGCCTAACCATGTCAAAAAACAACCTTGCTTTTCAAGTGTTATAAGTCTAAATGTGAGTAAGTTATGAAAATCTCAACCGTACAATCTTGTAGTGTGCATGTTGTAGATGGTGTAAATCAAATTTGGGGTCATTTAACCGTATAGATTGAAAGATTATGATGTTTTAGTGTTGACAAAAGATGCTGAAATTTTCCTAAAAACACATTTGGAGGTGAAATTCGATTTCTAAACCTACTCAAATGAAAAAACTTTAAACTACAAAGTGATTTAAAATCAAAAGACAAACACTTTGGTGGGAAAAAAAATCATTCAATTGACTCATTGCGTTTGCAAAATGGATTTGAAATGTCAAAAAACAGTGAAAAAAGTAGCAAGAAAACACATCTATAGCTGAACCTACCTCTACTAAAATGATTCTCAGTCAATCATAACTTCTTGGATTGATATGAAATTTTTACCACAAGAACTAGACTAGTATGCGCAACTTTTCCAACAAAAATTATTGAAAACAAACCCTGTCTGAAGAAGTTATAAGCCGCCGAAGTTCACTGTAATGCAAAAATGTCTGGATTTTGAACTTCGAATTGCTCCCAAGCATTCAAAACAACTTGGATTGACATGAAAATTTTATCACAATAAGTAGACTTTATGGGGAACAAAACCCAACAAATTTTATTGAAAACTAACATTTGATGAAAAAGATACAAGCCCCCGAAGTTGCAGCCATCTCATTGCAGTGTGGTGAGCTCAAATTGAACCTGCGAACTTTGAATGGCTTTCAAAAACTCATTACATCTTGGATAGATCTGAAAATTTTACCACAAAAAATAGACTATTATGCGCAACTTTCCCAACAAGTTTTATTGAATTTGGACATTGGATGCAAAAGTTACAGCACTTTGAAGTTGATTTCTAGACTGTGTGAGGACACTTTTGGTCCCCTTGGGCGGTGAGGGGTTAATGCAATTTGGGATTTTGGCGGACTACATGTTTTCGTTTTCGTGTCGTTTGGGGCAGTAATAGGGTAGCAGAGGGTCGGGTAGGGTTGTGATTGAAGCAATGACCTTCTCAGTTTGGAAACGATTCAGGGTCGATTGCGTAGTTATTTCGGTGAATTTTTTAGGGTAGGGTTTGTTGTTTTGAAGCCTGAATCGGTGGTTGAGATCAATTGTGGGGTGACTTCGAGGTGAAGGTGGAGGTGGAGGAGTGGTGATCAGCAAGGGAGCTTGCTGTAGCGATGCATAATGGAAGGTGATTTATTTTGAAGGAGGGATGGGCCTTCATGCTCACCGAGACTAAAATCTACTGGAGGGCTGGAGGGTGAGCAATTCAGCTCCAAGGAATGCGTGCTTCTTGGCAGGCACCCAAAATTATCAGATGAAATGATTTCAGGTTTTAGAAAAGATGGCGTCTTAGGATTTAATGTGAACTTCTCAATACTACGTTGCTAGAGATAAGTTACGAGAAGTATCATTTCCAAGAAGTAACTGGAGAGGTCAGTTACAAGAAATAACCTAGATGCATCATGCATCCTCAGTCGGATTTAGGGGTGCAACCTACAGGTGATACTGTATGCACGTTGGTCAGGGAACAACAACAATTTTCAGGAAGAGACAATGATTGATTACATCCTTGGAACAGGGACGAATGCCTGTTACGTGGAATGGGACAAGACGACCATCTCAAACTTAAGGACAAACGGATTATTAACAAATATTGTACTGATTCAGTGCCTTCATCACTACGTATTATAATCGCATCGATTATGTGCATTTTTACGCACTAAATCAGTGCGAAAACAAAGAATATCAATAGCGTATAGTTTATATACTTTAACAATACAATTGCTATGAAGTTTTGACACAGCAATCATTATGTAGTTTGAGCACAAAATGTTTGAGGACGTAGAATTAAATATAAATAAATAAAATGGCAACTTCATTTAGTTTTGTCTTTATTATTGATGTCTACATATAGACCTTTGATTCATCCCGTTTGAATTAATGATGTCAAAAATACAAAGAATCTTATTTTGCAAGCAATTAAGCATCTTCCACAAAACAACCTTACACAATTGGTTTTTGAATTCAATTTTCACACCATTTATTCCAAAGAAGGTTGGTATGATATAAGTTTTATCCTACATCAATCCTTCCATGGGGATTAAGAAGTGAATTCCATTTTAGAACTAGTAACAATTTTGTTTTCTTATAACTTTGTAACTTTGTGCTATTTTTCCGAGGGATGAAAACCAAGTGCAATTGGTTTCCCCTAGACTTCAACTCAATGATGTAATATATGCAATTTTGTGAGTCAAGATCTATAAATCAAAATCATGATTCCGTAAGTCACACACTCTAAGACCATTCAACCACTCTCAACATTGTTTGTTCAACGTGCTCATTTTTGGCATTAAATATGAGTGATTTCAAATTGATATAGATTAATTTTCAAACTAAGGTGACATCACATGTTTTTTACATGTCCTAAATCTTTTGTATTTGTTTATGAAGCTTTGGAGTTATTATGAATTTGAAAAAGTTTGTGTTCACATTTGAATTTGATATTGTTGTGCTGAAAATGGAACTCTGAAACTTGCCTTCTTAAATTTTCAACAAATTGCGGAAGTAGTTGTTCAAAATACTCACAACACTTTGGTGTAAGGTAGGAGGATCTAAAAGCGCACAGGCTCTAATATTGTCTACCCCTTGAATTTATGCTATTTGATCATGTTGATTTTTTGTAGCCTTCACCAATGTACAAACTGTTTATATTTTTGAAGGTGGGTGATTTTAGAGCCTTTTGCCATTTCAACTTCAAAATTTCATGACTAATTCCACAAAGCTCCAAAAAATATGAAATGACTTGGGATAGATGTCAATTCCACTTGTCTTTGAACAAAAATTTATCAAAAAGTAGTTCAAGAAGCTTCACCTCCTCAAAATTCAGTTTCAGTTGTTATGCACCTCCTACATTATGTCCACTATTACCTTATAATCATAGGTTGTTTACCGTATAGAAAGTTTATCCCTAACAATCAGGAGTATACCATCTTGGAATACTCCTAGCTCAGATTTGTAAATTAATTTTTGTAAATTAACAATAAATTGTAATTAAAGTATGGCATACATCATCTTGTTGTTACTGTAAGATCTTTAAATAGGACAAGAAAATTGTATTTCAAGAATAATGTTTCTTGCAAAATTATACTACTTCCATCCCAAAATGATCTTCATGTTGAACAAAATGTTCCGGATTAAGGTTAAAAATAACATTTTGAAAATCAATTTTGCACTATAAATAGAGTTTGGTGTACACTTAGCACTCTAAAAATTTTGAGTTTCAAAGGCCTTTTGAAAATGTAGTTTCGGAATATTAAAAAGTAGATTTTTTGAGGCATTTTTAAAAGAGCACCAGTGGTCAATTAATTCTTGAGAATGAGGTTGTCATTTTGTAGGCATTTAGTATATGCCCAAGACCACATGTAACCCTTTATTCCGCCTCCTAGAGCTTCATCCCCTTCAATCCGGCAATATTAAAAAAGATGCAAAAATATGAATGAACAATGTTGATTGGCCCTTTTGGTCATTTCATTTGTCTTTTGATTGATGATTGCATGGATAGAGGGTGAACTATTACTTGGAGTTGTTTTATTGGTCCCAAATAGTAATCTAAAACCAAATTTGACCAATTTGCAACATTAGAAAGTGCAACAAGAAGATCATTCGGGGATGGAGGAAGTAATAAGTAATTGAAGATAATTTTCAACATAATTATAAAAAAAATTATATTGTTAATTCATGTAGAGTATTCTTTCTTTTTTCCATTCATATATTGTAGTGATGACCAGTGTGCCCCTAAGCTGTTGCCATAGCCAAAATAAAAGTAAAAATATTTTTTAAAATTTTTAATCTTTAAAAAATTTGAAATTTAATATTTGTGATGTGTAAAGAGTGTAAAGGCTTTGTTGGGATGTGAGATTGCATTCTTCTAAAATTGATTATAGATTGAATATTTGTGGTTTTCACAAGAATTCTTTTCATGAAGTTCAAATTGGAAGGTTCTATTTAATGTAATTTTTCCAAGATTCTTATAATATTTATTTATTTAGATTGTTTCAAAAGGATAATTTTCTTAATTGGGAATGTTACATTTTAAAACCAAATATACTTGAGCCTTTAAAATATAAAATATTTGCAAAGGAAAGTTTTGAAAAAAAATATTATACAAATATAAAGGAATTAATACATGAGAAAATAAATATTTAGACAAACAACAAAAATGATTCAAAATCCTTGTAACATGTTTGCATGTATTCATTCTTAAAATTTTGAACGTTTGGTCTTTAACCCTTAAACACTTGAAAATTCACAAAGTGGCTAATGAATGTCAAATTAAACTCATTGTTATTGAAAAAAGGATGATTTTCATCTAAATATTTTGTTGATAGTGAGTATATAATACTTGGAAGCAGAACCCCCCTCCTTAAGTAATTATAGAATTTTCTAAGAAAGACGCTAAATCCACATAATATAGAAAGATGCCTTTCTGTTGTATTTGGAATTTCTACTTCTTTGCTCTTTATTTATATTCTAGTCTTTAACCTTGTAAAGACATTGTGGACCTAAAAGGTCGAATGGATGACTTCCACTAGTAGAAATCTACACTTTCCAAATAATGGTTTTATGTTCAATTTGAATTGAAACTAATACAATTGTGTTTTTAGAATAATGTATATTTAACACAAAAACAATAATTTGGAATGATTTTTTCAATGTGTATTTCTACTAGTATTCATTGTTAACTAAAGAAACAAATATTATACCTATTGGTTTAATAATTGGAATATTTTGGTAACTACCTTGGTCACACGGGGCTATGCTTTTCCATTAAAATGATCTTTTTGAATTTGAGTGCAAATAATTATGGTTGTATTCCAATTTTAAATTTTGAAAAAATTCCAAAATTGAATATTTTATAGCCATTTGTACATGGGACATGTTGCCATAGTTTATTGATTTTCATATAAAATTCCATGGACACCATCATGTTCAACACCATAATAGACACTTTCGGATGAAGCTTTCAAACTATTTGAGATTATTTAATGTTTGATATCAAATTTCTTTACTTCATCTTCAAAAATTCATGATAATTTCAAATTTCTACAAAATAAAAGATATGAAATTTTCTAAGACTTGTAGAAGATATCTCTAAAATGTAAATGTAAAAATTTCCTTTCATTTTCAATGGCAAAATGGAGCATCAAGAGTGGAAGATCTTTAAGTTTGACCACAGGGTTAACCAATTAGTGACCACATAACCAGTATGTGGTGCTCAAAAATCAAGTTTGCATAAAATTCAATAGTAAAGTATGAAATTCAGATTTTTCACTCTCTGAATGTACATAATGCAAACATCAAATCATGGTGGATTTGAATTTATACAACTCTCAAAATACATGATTGTACAAAGGTGCTTGCCTTGTGTACATCATTGTCATGAGAAAGAAATTGACCAGCAATGTCAAAGAAACATTGTAGCAAGAAAGAAATTGGTCTCCTCGACTTCTGGGGAAGTACTCCATAGTGCATAATTGTCCACCACCTCTCACGGAACTTCCAAAAAATGTCACAGGAACAGACATTTTGTATCATTACGTACAAGTTTACAGAGCACATCACAGATAAAAACTAGCCTGTAGTCCAGGGAACCAAGCGCTTCCAAAAATCGACATTTCCAGCAGCGCTTTGGAAACACAGCTCCTACAGTAAAAAACTATTCTGAGATCCAAAACTCAAGAAACAAGATACGTAACTCGCTTTAAGCAAAAATTTGCATAGATAGGTACAGGAGTCAACGTGGATGAAGATCAATCAAACACCGACTGGGACAAAATTCTTTGTCAACCAGCATTGTGTACACATGCTTCGAAGGTTACTGAAATGAACAGGCTCCTCAGCTCAGCTCCACCAAGAGTCATTGACGTCAAATTGAGCTCCCCATGGCGGATGACATCAAGCAACTGATCGAATTGGCAGAAACCAAGGAGCAATGACAGGAGAGAGTGAACAATCGGGAAAGACACGTCACTGTAAACTTTACACCGCCAAACTTCGCATAGTCGCCTCCCCGTGCAATAGTAAAATACAAGCGTCAAGATGATGGATAGGGTGCCAAACCACCTTCTGGAGTAATGCAATGTCCAACCCCAAAAGTGGATAATACTACACCACTTTTCCTCGAGCTCATCAACCCAACCTGGCTACAGACGACAGCAACACTGACAAAATGGAGTTCGATTTGGGGCTAATTGTATATGTAAGCTCCATCGTCACCGTAGTCAGGATACTCTCCATTGCCTTCGAATCCAAGGTACATCCCGGGGTCGTCAATGCCATTGTAATATACATTCTCGCCATCTTCGAGAACCTCAGGATACCGTCCCTCGGGATGATATCCCCCATTTGAATTATAGCTCTCTACATATTCCGAGGTATACCTCTCCGAAGCAAAATCAACATGGGCACTTATAACGTGCTCTTCCTCCCTCTTCGGATAAATCAAGCACACAGATGAAGGGTTATCCTTACGAGGAGAGGTGACAGTGTAGTACCCCAGCATCTGTGACCTCTCCGCTATAAACTCAACGAGAAACCCGGGTTTCTGAGTGACAAGGGTTGCACCAAGAGCTGAGGTTGCGCCCACCCCTTGTACCCAAAGGTACTTCAAGCGCGTCATCATGTTTAAGACCGAGCTTGCCAGTTGAGCCTCCCCAAAGGGACATCCACGAAGCTCAAGTCTTTCCAGCTGCCGACATCCATCCGCCATCAGGCGTAAGCCTTCGTCACTTTCGCCAGAACAGCCCAGCAGAACCCACTTGAGCTTGGCTCCAAACTCCCCGATGTAGCCAACCCCTCGGTCTGTTAAGCCGCCTCTTCGCAAGTACACCGAAAACCGGGTTAACATTGGGCAGCCTTGCAGGAGTGAGCGAACTCCGTCATCAAGTGGCAAGCCCTCCACTGTTTCAAGCACCTGTTCCAACAAACACACACGAGTACTCTAGAAAAGCTTTCAAACTGTAGTGTACATACTGACTGGAGGTTTGAAACTCTATCTTTACTCTGAAAACAGCTCTAAAGATTAGAATGATACATTGGTACCCAGGCGGTTCCTCCAAAGAGTTAGCATAGGCAATCTCAGACAGATATTGAATAACGAGGATCCGAATGCATGATTTCCACAAGTTAATGTAGCGGGGCCAAGCGATGCATATCCCGAATGAACATATTACAACCACTGTACACACAAACCTCTAATATTACAACCTCTAAAATGACATTCTAGAATATCCTGCACTTGCCACGCTATCATCGACAATATATTCTAGAATTCATGGTTTTAAAATGACAAATTTGATAATATTGTGAAAATTTTGATAACTAGGTGGTGCCACATTATTTATCACCAGAATCGATGAAAGACTTGCGTGTGTTGGGAAAAAATGAAAAACGAAATATGTAAAGAAGAAAGTCTCCAAATGACCTACTCAAAACTGATGGAAAAAAAAGATGGAAGGGAGACATAATTACCTCGAGCAACACAATACGAAAGTCCGTGAGTTTGGGAAGGCATCGACCCACTGCTGCAAGTGCTTCGTTGTTAACATCAGAAAGGTACATGACTAGGAAATCGAGCTCCCGGCAGCCCTCGCAAATAGCAATCATTCCCTTCTGGGTGACATAGTCTGTCATGTATTCTAAATGGATATGGTCAACTCGGATCCTCTTCAGTTGTTTGCAGGACTCGCCAATTACCTGCATTCCCCTATCCCCAACCGCACTTCGCAGCTGCCCATCCCACCAAGTAAACAGCACAATTAACCTCTAAAGGACCAAAACTGTAAAATTTGTACGGTCCACAGTCCAGTCGTTACTTTATTAATTAATATCCAAATGCATTGATTTCAAGTTTTGAATGAAATCTAAGCAAGTCTAGATTATACTTCTTTTTATATAATCAAAAATATATATATTTTAAATGAGATGTTAAGCTTTTCATGCCAAGGTAAATAGTGTGCTAGATGAAATTTGACTTGAAGGGTAGTTGTAACTACTCTAGAATTTTATGGTCATGCCTTGCTTCAACATTATCAAAAAATCATTTTCCCAGGGCTTCTTTGCCTCTATAATTTGGCTAAACTTTTTAGTGTTACAACTTTCTCTCCCTTCTCCACTGAAAACTTAAAATGAAATTATATGTCAATCACAGTAAACTATCACTTGAAACTACGAAAACTCTACTCTAAACAATTGAGGACATGGCTTTGCAAGAACTCAAGATCGAGTCCAAATCAAATTCAGATTTTCTTTCATGAATAGTTCCACGGGTTTTGAGACAGTTTCTCAAGAATGATACGACCTTCGGCAATGAATTTTCTTCTTGCTATCAAAAGCAGGTAACGAAAAGCATATGGACAAGTCTGTCAGTACCTCAAGTTCTTCAAGAGAATTGCAGTGTCGCAAGAGCTCAATCTGGATCTCCGCACTCATGGTTGCAAATTTGAGGTCAAGGACTCTCAGAACTGATAGCCGATGAGAAAACGATGCGGCCAATTCTTTCGGCTCCTCAGGGCGAGAGCTGTAGCAGCCAAGCCCAAGCTCCACCACTGGGACCATGCTGTGATCCAGGATCTTGAAAAAACTGTCCAACTCCATGTCACTGACCTTGAGGGACGAGAGGGTCTTGAGACGTGGTGCCAACGCTTGCAGCGACTGCTTGATGTTCTCCTCCTCCAGCCCTGCTGAGCCTAAGTTCAAACTTTCTAAGGCGCCCTCACCGTTTTGTAAACTCTGTAGCCATGGCCCGCCATGGTCTTCCATTTCGTCACTTTCTTCCAAATCTAGTACCCTCAAGCCTCTGCAACAAGAGGCCGAAGTACCAAAGAGGCGTAAGATTGAGATTAAGGTACAGGATAATATAACCAGATCCTGATCCCTTCTCCTATTGCTTTACCATTATTACCAACAGCGATTCATCTATTCTTACACTTGGTTGGATTCTTTTCTTTCAAATCTATCATACCCGCAAGCCTAAGTAATCCTGTGACTGAGGGGCAAAAGTACCAACGTAAAAACTATGGTTGAGGTGGAGGATACTAAAACCGTTACCCGATTGACTGACTCCCGTTCCCAACAGCAACTCATTTCTTTCAATACAAATAGTTGGCCTTCAATTAGAGATCAAAGGGATAAACTTCACGTAGGGTTGGACCATTGACATAGAGACTGTCTGCAAAAATGCTGCCAAGAATTCAACGTAGCACCAAGATTTCGACCCGGCATGCATACCTGCAAGACTCAGAGATGTACTGGAGTCCTTCTGTACTAAACCCACAACACTTGTTCAACTTCAACTTCTGCGATTGCCACAACCCACCAGAAAAACAGAATATTACTCACACACTTTGCCATAAGCACCAAAACACTTATATCAAAAACATACAGTTCCTTTCATGAATCTCCAGGTATACTAATAAACTTCATGATGAAACAAACGAACAAGTACTTCACAGCAGCATCCGTAACATTCCTGCGTAGTAGTGGCATGTCACACTGCAAAGAGTGAGTAAATTAGAGAAAAATCGTGCCAAATCAAGCAGAATTAGAGCTCTAACCTACTCACATTCAAGGTTATGGCTCTTTGGCTTAAAGAGCTCTCACTTGTTCAAATAGAGCTCAACTTTGCAAAACAAGGTGCTAGGGATGCCCTTTCATACCAATTGAAAGAGTACTCAGTAAAATTCCTCTAAAATGCTATTTCCTTGTAACTTTGATTCTTTTCCACTCAAACTTTCGTACTGGCTGCAGCGAGACATAACATTCTCGATAAGACTTGCGTCCAAGTACTTTTGAATCCTTTCGACACTAATCTTCCTATTGAGTGCAACTGTTAGCTCGCCTTAACATTCTTCAAAAGAACTGCAAACGCCTTGAGCCAAGCTAATAATCCAACAAAGAATCAAGATTCTCCAATTCCTTAACGTCTCCATTCATTTTCAATTACTGACAGCCACAGTGAAATGGGTGGGCGGCGAACACTGCTCTAAAACCTCATGGAGTACAAACACAGGGGAGAGCTCCAATTATTTCCAATCTCTCTAAAGCCATTCCTTCAAAGCTACCGATTCCTTTGACAGAATTGCTCTTGTACGCAAGCGAAATTATTGAAAACCACAGTAAGAAGGATGGGCAGTGAACACTACTCTAAAACACAAACACAGATGCAAAAATTTCCAAACTCTCTGCAGCCATTCTGTCAAAGCTACCGATTGCTTCCACAGAATTGCTCTTTTACACAAGTGCAAACGGTGGGCGGTGAACCCTGCTCTAGACTGTTGTGCACAACAACAAGGAAACTATTCCGAATTCTCTAAAGCAGAGCTACCAATTGCAATGACAGTGGGAGAGAAGGTGAGTGAAATCGTGTCTCTACATTCAGTTTCTCGCATTTCGAAGCCAGAAGCGACAAATCTTCATCCGTGACATTCATACGTCGGAGATGCAGACCCTGCAACTTCGGATACGCCTTTCCAATCTCCTCGATCCAAGGCCCCGCATGACCACCCCAATCGTCCACCAGCAACCCAAACTCATACGCCCGCGGCTTCCCTTTGATCTTGATCTTCTCCAAGTTTTTGAACCGCTTGGAGAGGTCGGTGGGGCCGATGGAGTAGCAGTTGCTGATGTAGACACTCTTCCTAGTTAAACCGTCCACCTTCTTCCACATCTTACAGACTTCGGAAGCAGAGCCCCGGTCGTCGGCGCTTTCCAATCGGCTGAAGATGCACTCCAGGATCTGCTCGGGAAGGTTGTCGATACACTGGGAGTCGTCGTCCGAGACTTTCATCCTCGTGCTCTTCCCCGCCATAGCTGCCTCCATTCTTTACTAAATGAAAAACGCCTAGAATTGAACTCCCAATAATCACAAAACAAGGTTCAATAAGGAAGTCTGCGGTGTAACCCAAAGTGACGACGGAAATGGTGGGTTCAGATGCAGACTCTAAGGGCAAGTATAAACTCGGCAACGACTTCGAAGAGTGAAAAGCTGGAGGAAAAGCTTCCTCCGACTGCCAAAAGATGCACAAGATGCGTGACGGGATGCCTGAAGAGATGTGTCGAACGGGAAGGACGAGCACAATCGTGGCTCAAGTCCATTCACTCGGACCCCACGTTCCAGGCACAGATGGGTCAGTCGACATGACTGCGATCACTGGCGAGACTAATGAGAAGACGCGTGAGACAAGACAGCCGCCATGAACACGGACAAGCGCGGAACGATCCAACGTCAAGCTCCAACAAAGATTCCCACCCGAATAATTATCTGCAGTGCACAAGCACACAAAAACACAAACACGCCAAAACAGAGAACAACCTCAACAGAGGAGGTCCTCTCCACAAAACTCCTCACAACAAACCGAAACCAAAAACTCTCCGAACGAGACTCTCCGAAAAGAACCTCCAAATGCGCAAAACCCGAGAAATTCGCAAAAAGCTCGAAACCACGAATAAAACAATAAATTACTGCTGCACCCCAAATTACCGCATCCCTTATTACTGCATCCCAAAATGCTGGATCCCCATTCCCGAATTCCCGGTAACCCCTATTCCTGCTTCCGCAATTGCTGTATCCCGAAAAACTGAGTATCCCCAAATTTCTGTATCCCGAATTGCTCTATCCCGAATTGCTGTGTCCCGAATTGTCGTGTATCCTGAACAGCTGTGTCCCGAATTGCTTGAATCCGAGAAAGTGGATCACGATCTGTACCACTCCGAGAAAGGACGGTCGTCGGACTTCCTCTCAATAGTGATCAACGAATCAATAAATCAATGGATCCCTGCCTTCCACAGTTCCCACCTTCACAAGCCAAGGCTTCCTGTTGGCCGTGGCTTGCCACTGATGAGTGGCACCCTGCTTCCAGACAAGCCTGAGTGATGCCTTCGATGACGAATCTCTGACAGATGCACAGAAACAAACAGCTCACGACCGAGATGGTAATCGGTGCTCGGCGTGAAAACATGCGGGCCACAGGATTCCCTGGGGTTTTGGAGGCAATTCAGTTCTGAATTTCAGATGGGGGGGGTACTTACGCAACTGGGACGGAAGGTCGTTCGTCGACAGTTTCTCGTCCGATCGGAGCTTTATCGTCGACGCGTTTCTTTTTCTATTTTTCTTTAGGTTTTTCGTTCTGATCGGTGGATGAAATTGTCGACATTCGTCCATGATTCTTATTACCATAGGTGCTTTTTCATTTTCCTTTCGTTTTCCTTTATGATCATGAGACAAAAGTGATTAGAGAATCCCCAGTCTAATATAATTTTTTAATGCAATTCAATCACAAATTTTGTTGGAAATTCTTTTAATCCTCCAAATGATTGAGCTAAACATAGTAAGATTGCTTTTGAAAATCTATTAAAAATATTTGAAGCTCTTGCAATACGACTACCCTTGTGCCCCACTATAATTCTACAAATTAAGAGCACTAGTTAAAATAAGTCTTAGATTTTGTCAAAAAATAAAGGTACTATGTACTTATAGTACATGTCACAATATTATATACCATCAATATATCTACCGTTACTATACTATATTGTAAGAAATTGTTATCTGTATATATATTTTTTTAATGAAATTCCAATTGAGCTCATTTTGTCCAATGTTTTCAAACCACATAATTATTTTGGAGCAGAGGAATATACCATTCATTCACATAGAGCCTTCTTTCTCTTTTTCATTGATATACTACATGATTTTTAAACCTTTTTGAGTGAATATTAATTAGATCAAGCACATTTTTAACAACACTCATCACCCAAGCATTCACAGTAGATGGTTGAACATTCAAGGGGTAACTACATAAAGAAGCAATCCTAATACCAAGGTGGTCATTCAAAAACTACGAGATTTTTTGATGAATAGGTGCACTCTTCATTTCTATAGTTTCTTATGAAGTCATTAACTAGTTACTTTCGATCATTGGCATCCTAAAATAAACATTTATGAAACCAAAAATGCATTTCACCTGAAAATGTCAAAACTTGTCATCTCCTAGTCCAATGAGCAAAAAAGTGTCAAAGAAAAAAAAATCAATTGCACAAAATTGTACTACAATATTTTGAGGATAAAGATGTATATTTTAAAAACTTTAGTTTTCATATTGTACTTTTTTTTTCCTTCGACCTTCACTTAGTAATAGTATAATGAATGGAACCCATCCCACCCTTCTACACTACTTGAACCCCTACACATGGATTCAATTCCTCTATCAATTCAAACATCGAAGGTTCTAAAATCAAAGATATGAAGGTTACAATTTGATCATGAAATCATTCCACTTCGGAAGTTGCATGAGAAACAGTACCTCAAAATACAAGATACAACCAATCAAGAAGCACCGTTTTACTAAAAATATTTACAAAGTTAAAACTTCACCTTTGGAAAAGGCTAGAAAATACTCGCTTTTGAAGTTGAGGTGACATTAAAGTACTCCCCTTTTTTTCCCAAAAGCCCTTCAAAGATTCCATGTCACACATATGGTACCTTTTTCATTTTTATCATTTCTACTACTCTAGCTCAAAGGTGGAATCTATTTTATGGTTTTTTTTTCCTTTGGATCATGTCGTATGGTACCTGTTCCCTTATCTGTCACTGAAAATGAAGTGTTTACTTTTCTTTTTCTCTTTTTTTTCCCCTTCTTTTTCTTTTTTTAATACAAATAAAGGGATGGAAGGTGTCCCAGAAGCTCCGCTCACGATTGACGTGTTTCTTTTCACTTCAGTTGTGCGAATGAAAGTTTAAAATTCTTAAATTCTCAAATTTTAAATTTTAAATTTTAAATTTTGGATGAGCTTCTTTTTGCAAGTTGGTACCTGGCTGTCTGGCAATCTGTGACTTAACAGTCCAGGAGTTCCAGTGAGGTTCAGTTGGATCACTTTTGGCCATTACTTCACAGTACAACTGGCTTATATTCTTACTGTACATTTAGTTGCCTACATAAACATTGTTTAACATAAATGAGGCGGCATAATAACATTGTTAACCAACACCGGGGGCCCTTGAGGCTTGCTTCCACAAAAAGTGGGAACCCCACCATGGCAACTTTTCAGCCAACCCATGACTCTCTTGCAACTTCCCACTCATCTAATGACGCAGCACTGCAACTTCTCACTCATCTAATGACAGTAGCCTTGCAACTTCCCAGTCATCTAATGACAGTAGCCTCGCAACTTCCCACTCATTTAATGACACTGAGGTAGAAGTATCTGTTTCAGACAGCCCCCTGGCTTCATAGGGAGACCTATTGTAAACAATAGTTGCATGCACTGTTTTATTGAAAAAGATTCTTTGTTTCCACCTTCTCTTTTTCTTTTCTTTTTTCTTTTTGAGACAAATGAATGTTTCCACCTTCTTGTACACTCATCTCTCTTCTATCCTTGCTTAAGGGCAAGTGCCAAAGCTAACCGCTGTAAGACCGGAATGGGTCCAACTAAAAAATTCACATTTATACTGAATAAGATATTCATTCTTGGGGAAATAAATTTGATTTTTTTTTCATTATTCCTCATCCTTATGTTTGCACACATTGAGCTCAATTTCTCACTGAATTTCCCATATCCTACAAATTGAAATGGTTAAGTTATCCCAAATAGGTATTTCTACCTTAGTGTTGCAATTTCCTAGCTAGCCAATGATTTTCTAGAGATTGTAACTAATAAGTTTGCTCCCAAGCATATAGGGAGGCGTTATCCCTCCTCTTAGGGGGAATGGTTTAGGCTAGTTAACAATGTTATAACAGTCCTTCTGCATCCTTGAAAAGGTGCCCCCTGTATTAAACCAATTTGTCTTTCATGGTTTTTCAACCAACTCCAATCCTAAAATTAACTTGTAAGTCCCTCTCATGTATCTAGTTTGACATAACACCTTCCCAACATGGGGAGAACTGTTGCCTAGTTCTACAATGTTATGTACACAATTTTTGGTTCTTTATAACATACCAATCTATTCAATGAAAAGTGCAAAAGATCTTTGTTGGGGGGGGGGGCATTATACTCTTTAGTGTTATCCTCTTTGAAATATAAAGTAGCAACAACTAAGTTATTGTAATTCGTTATAGTATCTTCTTTATACTACAATCCTAAGAAGACTAGAAACAAAAAGAAATTATGGTTTGGTAGTAAATGAATTTCAAATCTAACCACCCCTGTAGACTCAGTTGTTTGATTAGTTTGTAAAATTACTTCAAATAATTGTCAATATTTCTTTTTTGAGTCACAATGTCTTCATTGCATGATGTTGTATATCATTGAAGACCCACCCCATTGATATTGTAAAAGTTGACATGTTCATATGCTTCAAAAAATAAATATAGAAAGAAAAGGATAAATAATATTTAATTTGAATGAAATCTGAAGATTCTTAATGAATCAAAAGATTTGAAACTTCATTTATTATCATTAATGATTTACAAGTTGCAATTTGAAATGTTATTGTATTCACTTTGAATAGATTTGAAGATATTTGCTCTATTACACAATTAATACTATCACTTTAATTTGTATTTAGCAGCCAAATTTTTTTTTGTAGCAATGTTTTTGGATCATTGAAGTGATTTGATAAGGTATCACAACAACCATTTTATATCAAAGATCAAAGATGTTTTCTTGTTTTCAAAGATCTTTCAAATATATATGGGATTGGTATAGATATTTGAAGGGTAATTTTGTAGCTTCATGGAGATTTTTTATGCTCCCAACCTAATCTAGTCACAATGAGAAACCTAGAAGGCAACTCTTGATACTCAACACCATTCCCTTCCACCAAGGCACAATAAGAACTCCAAAATTCATATGAATGCTGAATTAATCGGTTTGGCATTGGAAGAAATGATAAGAAGTAGTCATTTATAGGCCCACACAATGGAGCTAATATTTTGAGACATGCATTTGCCATTCTAGAATGCCTTAAGCACTTCTATTGAAAGCCCCAATTTTTTAACACAAGTAGAATTTCTACCCAATTAAACTTCATTGTGTTGATTGTATAAATGCATCTTCTTAACAATTATTTAAACAAACTAATTTAGTTGAAGTAATTGTCCAAAGTCACCAATGCCCTTTGCCCTTATACACATCTAACAAATTCAAGACACTATTTTGTGCAAAAGAAGACTCTCCATTACAAATTGGCGCCACATCCTCAATTATTGAAGACAACCTACAATATTATCCCTTATACGTAATCATCATCTCTTCAATTGTTGCAAACTTCCTTAAATGCCATGACCTCTCCCAAATGTCTCTTCTTAAGTTTAGCAATAATTAATAATAGTTGATGTTTGCTCCATTAACCATCTCTTATTGATTGATGAGGCAACCACCAAAATTGTCCCACCTTATCATATTAACAAAGTTTTTTCTTGTGCATAATTCGCCGAATTAGGAAGGTGCAAGCATTAGTCAATGCTTGAAAATGGATCCTACTCATAATTTTTGATATAATGGAGGCAATAAAAAATGGAACCTACTTTGTGCCAAAGACATTAGCATGTGAGCCTAAAAATGTGAGTCTATGAGCCTTAAGCCTAGGTGTAAGTATATATTCTACAACTATTGAAGGTACCTATAATATAGTACCCTATAATCATGGAAGGTGCTTGTAAAATAGGTACTTATAATAATAATATCCTATAACCATAAAATGTGCTTATAACATAGATTCCTATGATACAAATATCCTATTACCATAGAAGGTGCTTCTAACATATACATTTTTAATATAGGCACCTAAAATATAAATATCCTATAGGCATGGAAAGTGCTTATAACATAGTTAACTATAACATAGACATCTATAATATAAATATTCTATAACTATGAAAGATTTTTATAATACAGGTACCTACAATATAGGAGCCTAGATTTATGGGCTCAAGATCCTGAGCTCACATGCTAGCAACCATAACTTTGTGCCAATAGTTATTTTGGTTTGACAATGATGCTAGTACGTGAGTATGAAATTGTATGCATGTGAGTCTTGAGCATATGTATAAGTAGATATCCTACAATTATTAAAGGCGCTTATAATATAAACACCTATAATATAGGTACTTATAACATAATTACACTGTAATCACAAATGATTTTCATAATATAGATTCTTATAACATAGGTGTATAGCCTTTTAGGCTCACAAATTCATTTTCCTGGACTCATATAATAGCAACCTTTTCATCCCCATATATAATAAAATAGCCAAAAAAATTCTTATCCTTAAAATCCATCAACTCTTTCCATTAACCCCTAAAGGACCAAACGGCGTTTTTTTGGCAATATAGTGATTTTGGGTAGCTCACTACAAATGGAGTTTTTTTTAATTTTTCTTTCAAATTTTCACACAACATGTGCCTGAGGAGTAGCTTTAAGGCCCAAAAATTTTCATAATTTTTGACTACATGGTCTAAAAGTTATTGTATGATATGTCATTTTTTGCATTTAATGGGCAATCTAGGCAACAAAAAAAACTTCTTTAAAAATCATTTTTTTAAGAACAAAATTTTTTGAAGTTGGTTCTCTAGATCTATATATACGTATAAAGCTTTAAATCATTCCATTACAATTAATGAGATGAAAGTTATGAGGAGTTTTAATTGGGGGTAGTTTGCGGGTAGTTATAGATTTTCTACTCTCAAATAAACTTTGAAGTCCTTTATCTTATTCAATTTTAAATATTTTGAAAGAAAAAAAACATTAGGTGTAGATTGTTTATTGCAACATTACAACCATTGGGATTGGCATTTTTCAATTCTATAAATTAATTGTTAACAATTTAGTGTTTTGAATCATTATCTACTTCTTTCTACTTACTATTTTTTTCCTATATGTTGTACAACTCCAAATAATCTGAAATTTTTCAAAAATGTATCCAACTTGCCTTGAAGAATGAATCCATAGAGTAACCACCATTTTGGACATTTTTTCATAAAAATATGACCTTGTGAAGTGCAACTACACGGTTTTTCATAGGGACAAAAGAAAGGGTTTTGTCACTTCACTCATACCTTGCAATCTATGTGGCGTAAATTTCTGAAATTTTTACCACTTCTTCACAAACTACTATACCACAAGATCCTACGGTTACGTGTATCCAAAAATAATTTTTTTCTAAAACTTGGTACTTGTACTAGAAATGGCAGTTTTAGATCATTTTTGATGAAAACATAGTCATAAACGTGTAGGGGTTAAAATTTGTAGTCTTTTGTCTTGCCATATTTATCTACATGTGTGGAATATTCAATTGGATTCATTCATAATAGTTGGAGGCTAGAAAATACTAAATAATTGTATAAGAAATTGGAACCAGATGCATCATTGAATTGAACCATAGGTCCCAAGTTATGAATGAGATGCATTTGATTCCATGTACAATCTCCATACACATGCTTGATGCCATCGAGATTTTCAATGTCACCATCACTACTAGAAAATTCCTTAGTAGAATTATCACTTCCGCTCTTTAACATGTGAATCCTAGTTACAACCCCTCTATTTTGTTGACATGACAACATAGTGGCAATAGATACCCCATGAAAATATTTAGCATCATTTACAAAGTTTAGAGTCTCAATATAACTATGGGTCCCATTTTCACCTTACATAATTCCACCCACTGTCCCATACCTTAATCCCCCTCTAAATGTGGTCATTATTATGCTCACCTTCAATTACAACAAATTTGGGCTCTTCAAAAGGCATACCCTTGGAAAGGAAAATTACTATTGTACGCCATGGGCTTAATCTCTCTATTGTTATTCAATGACTCTCCCCCTTGCCTTGTAAGCAAACCTACTCCAATGGTAGTAGATGTGAGAAAGATAGAGAATTCCAACACTACATTTTGACTATTAGGCTTGCAACTATGTCCAACTCTCAGTCATTGTTGTTGTCTCATGCACTTCCCTTCTCCAATTTTGTTTTAATTTTCTTGCATTGATTTTGGCACATGCTTGAGTTGCATGATTGTACACCGTGAAGGACCTCCTCATGTAACCAAAGTTGTTGTCTTTTGCACCTCCCGTCTCTAATTTTGTTTTAATTTTCTTGCATTGACTTTGGCGCATGCTTGAATTGTGTAATTGTACACCATGAAGGACCTCCTCATTCCACCAAAGTTCTTCCTAGCTTTTTGCTTCATCCAAACTATATTCATCATTTGTTAAATTATTTTCTAAGAGTCGTTCAATGCTTAAGCCTCTATCTACAATTTCTAAGCCTATTTGAGAGGGTCTACAACACTTAGACATCAAAATCCTCCATAAAAAAGTCAGTCTTGTGAATATTGGTATTTAGGCGGATATTGTTGGAGATAGCGGTCTTGGAGCTTGCAATAGTGCACTCAAGTTTGAGGTCATTGATGTCTTGCCTTTGTCCAAAAGGACTATGCAACGAGGCACCTCTAAAAATAGAGAAGGTTGTACAAACTCACAAAATGAGGTATCTTTAAGGAGTGATTTGTAAGTTTTCACAAATATAAAAACTCTGAAGTGGGTGATTACAATCTAATGCAAAAAAAATAGAAATTGTTGTGGCATGGCATTGTACACAAGGAGTGTATTGGTGAAAGTGTATTTGAAGTTTCACTCCTTTCTTTTCCATCGGGGCGCATGCCTCCTTTGAGGCATTTTTCTTTATACTATGATTTCTAGTGTCTTCTTTTTCTAGCCACAATAATTTGATTGTTTGATGCACTTTGTCTAATGTTCCTTTTCCCCACCCTAGTACCTTTGTCAATTGCCAATAGAAGTGATGTTGATATGTATCACGATTGGAATCCTTAGGCCAAGGCAATGTACATGCACAAATGATTGAGCTTAAAAAGCATCAAATTGCAACAAAGTAATGAGTTCTTTGATTTGCCTTCTCCCCTCCCCCCCAAATAGATCTCCCTTATTCATCATGACACTTGAGCCACCTATATGGATACCTCTAAAGAGCTTTTCACATTACCTTCATTAGAGAATGTCTTGATTTGTATATTTGGAAATTGGTAGAAGTAGAGGAGTTTTGAAGGTCAATTATAGGTGGATCATAGTGATTTGATGGTCTTATAAATCCTTCAATGAATTTACGTAGGAAAGCCACCAATTTTTGGAAGATTGAGGTAGTAAAGGAGAATTTTATGCACCAAACTATAATAGAAGGAGAAAGTCTTGCACACCAAATCATGTTGGTTTGCATAAAGTTAATTTAATGACACCAATCAAGAAGAAGAAGGTGCTTTATATTCACAAAATTTGGCTTTAGATGATGTCATTGATTTTATTTTCATTCTAATTGGAGCTTGATCATAATAAATTGAGTTGCAAATGTTGTGAAGATTTTGTTTTTCAATCTCTTCAAAATATGATCTTGTTGGCATTTTGATTTTGAGGACTTGAGTCTCCTTCAATTGGCAAGATTTGGTGAATTGTGAGACAATCTTCATAATTTTTTGAGTGTTGGAAATAGCCACCAATTTCCATTTCATATTGTAAAGCTTTGTATTGCATTATGACCACCTATGTGGCATGCTAGACCAAGGCTGGAAGATTAAAGTTATAGTCTGCAAATACCTCTTCTTTTGGAAAATTGATGAAGCCCTTATAAACACAAAAAGTCCCGGACCTATCTTTGGAAAATAAGACTCCAATAAATCTTACTAGTTTAGGAGCCCAAAGGCATCTACTACCCTCTCTTCTTTTCTCCTTTTCTTCCACCTTGCCTTGCAACCTCTATGGCAAACACCCCTTTGTACCAAGTCAATAGACTAAGCCTTCATCCAAATTGCTCAATCTATTTTACACTTCCTATTTTCTTAGTACAAGCAACAATTTGAAAACAAAAATACATTTCCCACGTAGGTATAGTAAACTTGCTAGTCATTGTACAAATAAAATTCAAATCCTTCTCCACATAAATAAAGAGACTTGCATGTTTTGAAGTTTGATGTGATTATTGAATGACATGTTAAGATTCACCTTCGATATACAAAATACAAAAAGATTTCTTTCTACAAATTATATTGCAACTTAAAGGCAATGTACCTAAAGTCTAGTTAAAATTTCCTTGCAATCCTTCACTACACATTGTGGGGTGATACAAAATTTTGTTCCCATCGCAATTGAGTTGATAGTTGAATTGTGCAGTTCCTATGTGGTAATTGGCAACAGTTGTTGTCTGTTTTTTGTGTGATAAATGATTGGTTTACTATAGTACCAACATGGAGCTCTCCCAAACAATTCAGAAAATGATATTCCAAATGGACTTCAAAAACCCCTATCCGAAGGATGTCTTTTAGGGGTTAATACAAGCTTGAGAATCACACAAATTATACCCTTACATTAATCACTATTATCTCCATTTAAAAAAAATTCATACTTATTAAAGGATTTTTTAATTAAAATATTTAATTAATTAAAAAATTAAAAATCATATAAATTTTGATGTTATAAACTCTGTAGTAATGAAGACAAATCCAAGATGCAAATTATTTTAAATGAAGAATATCAAATTTAGAATTTACTCACTAATGTAGAAAATTGAATGGAGTTTGAGTAAGTGAGAATATGATTTATTGTTTAACCCCTAAAGGACTATGGCCTCTTTTTTTTTCAAAAAACTTTCAATACTGCCTTTTTTATTGCAAAAGAGTTTTAAAAAATTGAAAAATGTTTTTTTTACGCATCTAACCATAGGATCTTACACCTAACTAGTATGAAATGTGTGGAATAAATTTCAAAAATTTTGACATCACAAATTGCAAGATATTTGCATTTAAAGTGAAGAAAGCAAGATTTTTGCATCTTATGTGACTAGAGTATTTGCCTTTGAACCTTCTTAAATTCAACTTATGTACTATAGAGTTTTTGGTTTAAATATTTATGGTGGGGAATTGAGTTGAGAGTCTAGGGAAAAAAAAATTAAATGTAATTTTTATTCTTAGAAAATTTGTTTAGTAGAAATAGGTACAAGATACAAAGAAAATCTAAATTATTAACATCTCTATGATGGAATTGAAACACACTAATTCCAATGGTGAGATTATTGTAGCAAGAAAACCATGTGGATTTTTTTTAATTATAAAAATTGAATTCAAAAACAAATCCAACACATGATTTTCTCAAGAAGTTGTTATGATTGTCTAGAAAACAAGATGCTCTATAACTTTCATCACTTATCCAATGGAATGAATCAAAGTTTTCCAAATAGATTTAAAATAAACATAATCTATGAAAAAAATTCAAAAATTCAAATTTTGTGAAGTTCTTTTTGTTGTCATATCTCTCATGTTTTAAGCTTATTTAGCATAACTTTTGTTCCTAGGCATTGATCAAAATAAAAACTATAATCCTCCAAAACTAATGTGTTTCTCTATCTTAAGAATTTTTAAAAAAAAATCATGCCAAAAATTGAGACTATAAGTATCTACCTAAAAATCTAATTTGTCCCTTGAGGGGACAATGTCCTTTAGATGTTAAGGATTAACTATGATAGATGGACCAAAAAAAGATTACATTTAAATATATATATATATATATATATATATATATATATAATTTTATTTTATTTTATTTTTTGGCCTATGTATTTATGGTAAAGTAATTGTTACATCTAATTGTGACCTATTTCTAAAACTATTTTTGATATATTCTTGCCTAAAATGTGGACCCTCTATTTACAAGAGTTTATTTAAACAAAGTCCAAAAATTCATGCTAAAAAAATCAAAATATTCCCAATAAGATCTAAACAAAACTTAAATGGAATAATAGGAACCATACTTGAATATTTATTTAGAAGATTTTAGGTGTAGTTATTATAAATTTAGTATATTACTTGCTAATTCTAACTAGTATTCATTTTCTTCAAAGCCATTTTCATCCAATTAATAGCTTCTAGGCAATTCCAGATGAATAATTTTGAATACAAAAGGAAGTTTCATAATATAAAAAACAACCAAGTATCTAAGTTATTCCTATATTAAATTTTTTTCTAATACTTTGAATTTATGTAATAAGAATGTTGCTTGCCTTTTATACCACTTTAATCACTTTCTCATTTTAGCCTATTATACCAAAGCTTCAAAAATAAAACTATAAAGTGCGTTTTTGATGAATTTCAAAGCAAGATGTTTCTAATTTGATCCAACAAAGGTCTATTTTTTCATGTTTGACTACATGGATATTAGGACATCTAAGCTCTATCCCACCCTCCTAGGATTAAGAAGTTATAGAGTCTTTCATGGTTGTCATACTGGACAAGTTACTATTCATTTCTCGTCCTACATGACAAGAAATGAATAGTAACTTGTCCAGTATGACAACCATGGAGTCTTTACTTTTGTGGAAAATCTAATGGCTATATTGCCAAAAACATAACTCACTACAGTGGATTTTTTATTTTTTTCTTTGAAATTTTCACACAACATGTGTCTAAGGGGTAGCTTTAAGGCCCAAAATTTTTATAACTTTTGACTACATGGTTAAAAAGTTATCGTATGATATGTAGTCTTCATTGCTCAATAAGCAACTTGGGGAACAAATTTTTATATTTTAAAAACACTTTATTCACAAATAAAAATTTGAAAATGGTTTTCTCAAATTATATATACATAGAAAGCTTTGAATCATTTCATTTTGATTAATGAGATGAAAGTTACGAGGAGTTTTAGTTTGCAAGGTAGTTTGCTAATAGTTTGCAAGTAGTTATGGAATCTCTATTCTAAAATAAACTTTGAAGTCTTTTATTTAAGTCAATTTTTAATATTTAAAAATTAAAATTAAAACATTAGGTGTAGATTTTTTATTACAAAAATACAACCATTGGGATTGATATTTTCATTTTTATAAATAACTGGTTAACAATTTGGTATTTTGAATCATCATCTATTTTTTTCTATTTACTATTTTTTTCCTATATGTTGTAGAATTCCAAACGATTTGAAATTTTTTAAACATGTAGCCAACTTGACTTTAGAAATAAATCCAAAGAAGCACCGCCATTTTGAACATTTTTTCATATGAATGTGTCCTTGTGAAGTGTAGCTACCTGGTTTTTTGCAAGGCCTCCAAAATGATTTTTGTCACTTCAATTGTTAATATCTTGCAATCTGTATGGTGGAAATTTCTGAATTTTTTTTCACATCTTTTCAAACCAACATACTAAAAGATCCTGAAATTATATGTGTTCAAAAATGACTTTTTAAAAAAGAAATTATATAAATTGCATTAATAATGGATTCTATAAGTTATTTTCCCAAGAAGATGCTTAGATTGCCTCCAAAACAAGATTGTCCATAATTTTCTCATCACTTGTCCAAATAGAATGAATAAAAGCTTCAAATGTAGACAAAAATATATTCTTTGAGGAAAAAAATTAAAAATAAAAAAATTTCAACTTTTTGTGATTTTGGGGGGCTGTCCCTTGAGTTGCTTTTGGGGTTCATGGTCACATAACTTTTGTTTCCCGGGCACCAATTGAAACAAAAACTACATTCCCAAAAAGCTAATACGATTTCCTATCTTCAAAACAAAGTTTCAAAAAATCATGTCAAAAATCGAGATCACACGAGCCTACCCAAAATCCCAAAAGTCTTCCACAAGGACTTCAGGACTTTAGGGGTTAATGACCATGTGAATCATTTGCTTTAACCCTTAAACAACTAAGCCGGCCACTATGGAAACCATCATAACTTCTATTCCCACATACTATTGGTTAAAAAAAAATGCAAAAACACTCATTGGAAGACAAACTACTGTAGAAGACATTCCTTTTTTCCCACAAAATTTGGAGGATGAATAGTTGCACTTTTGTCCTACACGGAGAGATTCCCTGTCATCCATCGGCCAAAACACATCCTCCACATCATGTACAAGTTAAAAAAAAAAAAAAAAAAGTGCCTTCATAGGAGAGCAAACTCCTCTATAACGTAGCTGTTTGTGTAATTAAAATAACCCCCTCCACCTTTTCTTTTCACACAAAATTCCAGGAATGAACAATTGCACTTTGTGTCTTATTACATAATGTAAGTCATGCATCAGACACTTTTAGGCCCCCACCGCGGTCGTCGTCGTCGTCACTCCAGTGCTAATTTGCACAGTGAGGCGTGTTGTCTCCATCAATTGTTTCTTCAGCAAGCATCTTTCTGAATATCCTTTTTTTATTAAAAATATTCTGATTCTGTCAAAGCCTTCCCAGCCACAAACTTCAATAGAAGCTTCTTAACGAAAATGGAAACATCAACTTTCAGGCGTGATGCTGATGCCATTCGGTGAATGTGGCTTCACTTCGCTGTCTTACAAATGGAGGTCATAGACTCTACGAATAGACAATAATTTGACGTGAAGACCATCGTGAATAAAGAGTCTCTGGCTTGACGATGTTCCACCAACCACGCCTCGTGGAGTCTTGGAGGTGAGAAGGAAGGGCCTTCTTTCAAAGTGCATGAACATTCACGAGATGCATAAGGAACCTTGAAGGGAACGTTGCGGACGCAAACAAAGTGTGCAATCCAGGGCTTTCTTTGGTACTCTAGAAACAAGAGCATGCACCTACTCCGTCTTAAAAATTGAATCATGCTTGAGTGAGAATCTATCACCGAGGCAATGTTCTTTTAGGGTTAAAGGACTTTTAAGAGCAAGTTGTTGAAGTCTAGTGTACTATCACATTTTGTATAACTTCTTGGGATGTTGTGGAAGTAGATAACGTTGTTAACCAACGTTGGGGAGGGATCCTTTTGTCCCTCCACAATGTGGGAGTACCCGACGTTGCAACTTTTCAATCTATAGAATTGTTGTTGACTTTGTGTGTTCACAAACGTGGATACTCGACCGGCTCACGAACATGGCCAATAGTAAAAAAACAGACATGGCCAACAATTCACAATTGGCTAGTCAATGTCTTCCCTTGAATTAAACTGAATTCCTTTCTAGGCATCTAAAGGGGGATTAAACCTCCTCTGAGAGGAAGAATGACCCAAGTTGGTTAACAATGTTATGTACTCTATGTATAGTGAGTTTTGAATTAGATACATTCTCAAGGCCTTCTACAAAAATCCTTTTGAAGTGTGCACTTCTCACATGGTCATGAGTGTAGCCTACTTGTCACAAGTTCACAAGTTATATTGTAATCAATTGTTGTAGGATCCTAGAGCATCAAATTAAAAAAAAGTTCCTTGTAAATATCCATTCCGTATGATGTGAAAAAAGAATAGAGGATGTGAGAATAGGCAAAGTGTGATATATTAAATAATTACTTTTTGTGACAAAAAAGAGACACCTAGTAATCGAAAAAAGAAGAAAAACAAATTTGATCCTATTCAATTTGTTGCCGTGAATGAAGAGTCCATTTGTTCTAAGACTCCACACCAAAGTCCACAAGGACAAAAGGAAAACGTCACAGGTTGGGTACAGATGCTGGAATCTATGATTTTTCAACTCCAAGTACTACTCAGTCAACCATCATTTGGCAAATTTCTGAGGAGCCTGGATGAACAAGCTGTCTTCTTCATTGGGGATCTCAAATCCCCAATTGCTTACAAGGAAAAAAGACCCCCAAAAAAAAGAGGAAAAAAAAGGTTTGATTTAAAAATAAATAAATTCCAATTGCAATCTGACCCAATTTTCATTTTTATTATAGAAGCCAATCCTCAGGAGATGGGAGCAACTTGCTATTTAGGTACTTTGGAAGACGCTATTTATCAACTTGAGTTTTTTTTAATCGGAGATTGAAAAGCTTGGGAGAAGCCCTTTGCAAGTAGAATGAAGACATTCCAACAAAAAATGAATTTTCTATGGTTTTTCAAAGTGTGTTGGGAGGAAATTGGTGAAACGTGATTGGGTAGATCTATGATAAACCACACAATGACGTGTCCCCTCAAGCTCACTATCGTGATGTTGCCCAATCACACTTGATTGTCGTGATGCTGAAGGGTTGCTAAGATTGTGGTGATAGGTGGGTGAATGACGCAAATGGGAGGGGCTAATAGATGTTGGACTTGGGTGCATCATTGGTTTACTTGCATTGTTCTACCTAACTTTGTAAAGCTACTTTAAGAATGAGTATTCTTTATGTTGGTTTGTCTTAATAGTGCATGTGATACTAATATCACATTGGCATGTTTTTATTTTTACTAGTTAAATGATAGTATTATCTTGCTTTGGTTTTAGTGGTTTGATGTAATTGAAGGATCACCTAAGTAATTTTTGTTTTTAATTCTAAAGTTACAATGTGCACTAAGAAAGGAAAATTTCAAAATTAGTAGTGGTTTGATATTTCAATGTATTTTGGAAATCAATTTTAAAGTTTTTTTAAATCATTATCTTAATACCAATTAGTTGGATCAAACTTCAAAAAAATTTAAATAATAATAATACAAATTCAATTTTTAGAAGTTAACTAGCGGTTGGTGCTTGCTATGCTACGCATTCACCATTAGAATTTCATAAGAATTTTTATGTATTAGATAGAATGCAAAGCAAGAATTTTAAAAAATCTTCAAATAAAAATTACTAAAATCTTCATATAATATTTTTAATAAACAAGCATATACTGAAATAAAAAATAGAAATTTAATGAATGATGAATGAAATACATGCAATGATGAATACAGTAAGAGATACACATACATTAAAATGCATTAGAAATTTGACTCAATTGTTACAAACAATGGCAACCTAAATAGATGAATTTAAAAGAAAAACTTTTAAATCTCAAAAGCTTTGTAAACAATTTAATTGTCGTGAAATCTAAAATCGGTTCAATCTAATAAATTTCTCAAATCATTTGGTAGTAGCAATAGAAAATTGAAATCAAAAGCTCAAAGCTCACAAAAGCACAAAATCATAGAAATGCAAAAGAAGTATAAAGCCAAGAAAAGCAATGAAATTGCTACCTTATAATATCACCATATTGATCCTCTTTAATATCACCTCAATTGCAACAACTATATTATTTCTATAATATCACCCTTTGTAAAAAGTGATATTATAGAAGTGATTGTGAACTACTACTCTATTTCAATAACATCACATTGTGTGAAAATATGATTTCTATGTATGCATGATTGAAAATATTTTTACAAAATAATTAAAATAATTATTTTAAAGACTTATTGAAATCATTATCATGCATTCTATTCAAATATATCAGATTTTTACTAATATGTGATACAATGAATGCGTAGCATAGCAAGCACGAGTCCCTAGTATTAATGGTAGCATTTGTGATATTACAGAGGGACTTATGATTTTAGTAGTATGATGTTTTAAATATTTGCTAGCATCATTTATCATATATAATATTGAATGCAAATTGTATCACATTTTCATCCACACAATTTTCCATCCTCTTGTCTCTACTAAACTCTAATGAAATCTCTACAACTTCTTAATGAAACTTTGCAAGTTGAAGAAACCTTTTTACTGGCATTGCATTGCATTGAGACTAATCCTAGAATTGACTTAAAGAAAAATTTGTTTGCTAAAATTGGTTAATCCTTGAACGCCCTAGCTCCTCAAATTTAGCCTTTCATAATTGAAAGATTGTCATGTTTGACTATAATAATTTTTTTTATGGTACAGTCAAAACATTTGTCCATTTCCCCGTAGCTTTGGGCTTGTCTCCACTACCAATTTCTATGGTCAAACTTTGTGGATCTTGTTTTGGGTGACAAAATGATTGGAATGAGTTCAAAAGGGTTCAAATTTTGACAAACATGTGCTAGGCACTCAAGGATTAAAGAACAACACTGAAGTGTCCTATATGACTGTCATTCAATTGTAACCCTTTTCATTAGCACCGAATCTTACATGTAGATTGTTTTAATTGCAAAGTAGTTATAGAATGAAGTGTAGGATTATATGAATGTAACAAAATTCAAATTTAAAATGATTGTGAACTATTCTCCATCCAATATTCATCACAGTTGTTGATGTAGACTAGTCTACTCTTCATAGAATTTACCGTGTTGATTTGCAATTGCAAAAAAACTAAATTTGATTAGAAAATGACTTCAATTGCAATTGTACAATAGCTAAATTTGAATAGAAAATGACTTCAATTGCAATTGTACAATAGCTAAATTTGAATAGAAAATGACTTCAATTGCAATTGTACAATAGCTAAATTCGATTAGAAAATGACTTCAATTGCAATTGTACAATAGCTAAATTCGATTAGGAAACAATTGCAAGTGTACAGTGATTGTTTTTTTTTATTGTGTTACATCAATTGTCAAGTAATAATTGTCAAATATACCATTAGATTGAACATAGAAAACTTGTAAATTGTTGTACTCTTATGTAATGAATTTTGTTAATAAAATTCTAAGATTTCTATAATATGTAGAATTTTATAGTCTATAGAAATCTAACAATATTTAAAATTTGAGAAGTTTTAAAACCTATGAAATTGTAATGTTTCCTAAACAAGTAAAATTTAGTAAATACCAATATTTGAACTTTTGAAACTTAAAAAATATATAAATTTGAAGTATTGAAATATACAAATCATTGAAGTTAGAATTTCAAATTTTCAATATCTATGAAGTTAGAATTTCAAAACCCACAAATCTATGATATCTACAAAATCTATATAGTAGTGCATGCCACCTAGGCAACCACATTGAAGAGAACATTGCCGAAGTTCCAACTAGGCTATCGAGTGAAAAACAACCCCATGATTGTCCTTTACGACTACAATTCCAATAACAACTTGTCTACAACAACTACAAGTCCCTAAATTAGTATAGGTTGCAAATTCAACTAAAAAAATTGTCGTTCATTTTAGTTGGAAAACCTTTATTTTCTTCTAGTGAATTGAATATATATATATATATATATATATATATATATATATATATATATATATATATATAACAATGGTTGTGTTGAATTATAATTGTATGTTACCTTATTTTATTGATACATGTTAAGTATATACGTGCAAGTTGGTTGAGATGTTACCTCGTTAATTAACGCTCCATCATCCTAAATTTTGGACAGAGAAGTTCAAAGGGCTTATTTTACTACGTAACTTCTCATTCATCCCATTCAATGCTTGACTTTAAAAAAAACTTTTTGTAAAATTAAAGTGAGATAAATAATCCACAAACTTCATTGTTGTTCACATCAATGCCTTCCTTCCCCTCGTTACCTTCAATTTAAAAGAAACTACTTATAATACACAAGAAGAAAAATGTGTCTGCCACAACCAACTAAAATGCAACTAAGTGTCCTATGCAATTGTCTTGCAACTATAAACTACTCTGTTTGGACCAAATTCTTATGTCATTGTTTTATGCCATTGTTCTACATTATTAGTACATTGTTTTAGTCGCAAAGTAGTCATAAAATGAAATGTATACATTGTTTTAGTTGCAAAGCAGTCATAGACTGAATTATAGGATTAAAAGAGTTGTAACACACTTCAAATTTAGAATGAATGTGAATTACTCTCCATCCAATATTCATCACAGTTGTTGATGTGGACAAATCTACGCTCTGTGAAATCTATCGTGTTTATCTATAGTTGCAAAAAAACAACTAGAAATATTTGCTTCACCGTGCACTATTCCAGAACATGGCTACAAGTGCTTATTTGGTCGGTTACGGGTCACTCCACTAAGGTAGGTACACCCAAATGTGCCACTGACCTTAAACCGCCATCTATACTACATGTACATCTCCAAAATCAGAACTGTACCTATGTGGAAGAAACGCTTTCAGAACCAAACTTTGTTCCTTAACCCCTTATCGCCTCGATCCTTTTTTGAATTTTTGCACATTTTAGCATATATCTTTGTTCAAAAATATTGTTTATCGCAATTTCATGAAATTGGTCATTAAGGAAGATTGTCTTTTCAAAATTCAAGTGTTACATTGGATGAATGAGAAATTAGTTGTACAAAACAGTGCCTGCAAGCAGTCTGTTCATCGTCCAAAATGTGGACGTCGGAGCGCTTAAGGGTTAATAACTTTTGCATACATTATCCAAATGCCACGTTCTCTGATGCGTTGGAACCTCCTTTCACATGTCAACAAGAACATATGAAAATTTGACCAGTCTAATAATAGAAAATAGGCTCCGTAGCAAAAAGCAATGGTTTTGGGTGTACCTACCTTACAGCTAAATCGGAGTCTCTGACTGCAAATATGAATCCAAAATTTGCAAATTTATTGCCTACATGAAAAGTTAAAAAATTCCTGCGTTTTTCCCCTGGGGTAAAATTCCTTCGTTTTCACCCTGCTGGTCTTCTTTTTGTGGGAAGGATTTCGTCAGTGTGTACTTTATTTTTGTAATGAAATTCCGTTTCATTTGTGTCCAAAAAAATAATATAAAAATTACAATATGTACAGAGAGGATAGTCAAAAAAATGGTAGAAGAGTCCAGAGTCCAAAGCAGTCCATTTAATGCTTTTATACTGGGTTTTCCATTTTCAGTATGTCGGTGATGAATGACTCCAGACGGAAGCGCAGAGATTTGATGCAGTGCCTTTTGGCTGATTTTATTCAATAGTAAGCGTATGATTTATCCTGGTAACCCATACAGTGCTCCAGGTAGTGCAGTACTGTACTGTACTGCCCCCAGCAACTTTTTTCCAGTTAAATCTTAAATTTGATTTTATAATAGTAGTATAATAGTAGTATATTATTTAAATGGGACCTTTCCCTGTGGAAATCTTTGAGAAAATTTTCATTATTATCATTTTTATAGTAAAAAAATCAATCAATAATTACATTAACCTGTAAAGGTTCAAACAACCGTTTTTTTGGCATCATAACAATTTTGGGCAGCTCATTAGGAATGAAATTTTTATTTCTTCTCTTTGAAAATTTCAGACAACATGTCTCTGAGAAGTAGCTTTAAGGCGCAACAATTTTCATAACCTTTGGTTAAAAAGTCATTGTATGGTTAAGAAGTCATTGCATGATACGTAGTTTTCAACATTTGGCGGGCAGCTTGGGCAACCCAAAAAGCTTCTTTGAAAATCACTTTTTTTTAACCCCTAAAGCCTCGAGGGTGTTTTGTATCCAAAACCACTTAGAACTACCAGTTCTGCTGCGTTCACCTAAGAAAACCAAATAAATATGTTTTTTCAAAATCCAACCATAGGATCTTGTACTAAACTTGTTTGAAAACATGTGGTAAAAATTTCATCAAATTTGACCACATAGATTGCAAGATATTTGCATCCAAAGTGAAGAAAACAAATTTTTTTGCAACTTGCTCGACTAGATTTTTTGGCTTTGAATCTTTTTAACTAAAAATTTTTGCACCATGAATTTTGATTGTCTAAGTTTTTATGTTGAATAGTTGAGTTGAGAATCTAAGGAAAAAAATTCAATAAAAAAACACTTATTTTTCACTCATTAAAATATTATTAAGTAGAAGTAGGTTAAAGATTGAAGGAAAAACTAAATCATTAATAGCTTTAAGATGGAATTGATATACAATAATATGAACAATGAGATTTTTCTAAAAAACAAAACCTAACCTTGTTTAAATTTTTTTTTGGAAAATTGTAAAAATTGCATTTACAAATGAATCCTATAAGTTATTTTTTCAAAAAGATGCTTAGATTGTCCGAAAATCTAAGATTGTCCATAACTTTCTCATATTTAGTCCAAATGGAATGAATCAAAGCCTCAAATGTAGACAAAAATTTAAGATTTTAGGATTTAAAAAAAAAATTGTTGTCTTTTTCTGATTTTTTTGTGCTGCCCATTGACTTTTGTTTTTGGCTTATTGTGCCATAACTTTTTCTCCTGGGCACCAATTGAAACAAAAATTATATATTCACAAAGCTCTCGCAAAACCCATAACCTCAAAAAATCTCAAAAACATTCACTACAAATTGAGACAATAGAAACCTACCCTAACCCAAATTGTCTTCTAAGGGGACAAACGGTCTTTTAGGGGTTAAAATAAGAATTTGAATTTGGTTCTTTAGATTTATATGTACATAGAAAGCTTTGAATCATTCCATTTCAACTGATGAGATGAAAATTACGAGGAGTTTTAGTTTGCGGGTAGGTTTGGCATTTAGAAGGTTCCATACCTACCCACAAACTAAAACTCCTTGTAACTTTCATCTCATTAATCTAAATGAAATGATTCAAAGCTTTCCATGTAAAAATAAATCTAGAGAACCAATTTCAATTTAAAATTTAAAAAAAGTGATTTGTAAAGAAGTTTTTTGGACTACCCAAGCTACCTGCCAAATGTTGAAAATTACATATCATGCAATGACTTTTTAACCATGTAGTCAAAAGTTGTGAAAATTGTTGCGCCTTAAAGCTACTCCTTAGGTGTTTGTAGTGAGCTACCCAAAATTGCTATGATGCCAATAAACGGTGTTTGGACCTTTTGGGGTTAAAAAAAATCTAAATTAATTTGAATGTTTTCTTAAGTTACAAATAGTAATTAAAGAATTGTGTGAATATTTTTCAAGTGGTGAAAATTAATTTAACCAAAGTGGATATAATTATGAAAGGATGCGATTCCTTGGGACTAAGAGTTCATCAACATAATTAGATTATTGGACATATAGGTATATTTCTTTAATTTCTAGAGTTACTAATGAAGTCATCTATATATTGAATTTTTTATATTAATGATTTTCAAATTTTTTATATTATGGAGTACAAAAAAAAATTATTTTCCTTAAAAGAGGTACCTCCAACTATGTTGAATTGCTTAATATTTTGTTATTTTTGTATACACTCACCTTAGGTGTAGCTATTTGCAACCAATATGTAAGGTAGGTACATCCAAACCCGCCACTTTTTTGCTACTGACCCTATTTTCTATTATTAGATTGATCAAATTTTCATATGTTCTTGTTGGCAAGTGAAAGGAGGTTCCTACGCACCCGAGAACGTGGCATTTGGATACTGTATGCAAAAGTTATTAAGGAGCAAAGTTTGGTTTTGAAAGCGTTTCTTCCACACAGGTACATACCTGATTTTGGAGATGTCCATACAGCATAGATGGCAGATTAAAGGTCTGTGGGACATTTGGGTGTCCGTACCTTAAGCTCGACCCAACTTGGGTTGGCCTCTCCATCTCCCCACTTGTCTCTGAAACTCGACTGATGCAACATAAAGTATGGCATGTAAGGTTCATGCAAGCATCCCGTTCTTCACCAATGAGGCAGGGGTCCCTTTTGCATCCTTGAAAAGCTGGTCCCTCCCTCCATGGAACAAAAGTTGTCTTATACGGCTTCTCAATCCTAGAATTATCTGACCAAGCATGGGTTACAGAAAGTCTAGTCACTCATCATCGCTCTGTCAGTTAATACGTCTGCACCGGGACTGGCTAGGACTATGATGATGATCCCCTGCTGTTGGCAGAAACTTAATGTGGACACAGTAATTGTCATCTACAGTAATTGTCATCTACAGTAATTGTCATCTACAGTAATTGTCAGCAGTTTTCTCAGCCTTTGTCAACACCAGCATACAGCAAGTCGTGGGAATCAAGGAGGTCCATGATGCTACCATATAGGAGCAGGGTTTTTTATTTTTCATTTTTTCATTTTTTCAAAAAAAAAAATCATTTTTTTTTCATTCATTTTTTAACCCTTAAACGAAGTCAAGGACGTTTTATGGCCGATGAATGATAGAATCTCTCTAAGTAGGATAGAAGTGCAACTATTTATTCTCCAAAGTTGTGGGAAAGGACGTTTTCTACAATAGCTTGTCTCCCAATGAGTGCTTTTTCATTTTTATAAGCCAACAATTCACACAATATCCAAACAAATGATTTCCACGGTGATTGTGGGAGTGATCCCACATGCTAGATCCAGAATACTAGCATTTGACAGAAAATTTCAAAATTTATTCCCTTAAAAAACAAAGTTTTTGAGTTATCATAGGAGATTAGAAAAATTCAGGAATACCGGATCTCCGGATCCGGAAAAATTCCATTAGGTATAAAAACCTAATTCTGGAGCCCTAGAAAGTTCCGGAAATCGGATCCGTACTAGGGTTAGATTTTTGCTGCCAAAACCTATCTCGTACTCTCGTCCGACAGTCCATCCGTTTGGCCAATATAAGAAGAGGACTGTAGCTGGCGGAAGGCACGATTGCCTTCTTACTTTCTTACATCTACGTTTTTCGCCTTTCCAGCTCTTAGAAATTTCCGGTAGATTGAGGGACTGTGTGAGTTGTGATTGTGCAGGGGGTTCCGGAGTGATCTTTTGTGAGCAAGAGGGGTAGGGAGAGATTGTGTGAGGTTTCTTGTAAGCGTGATGTCTTCCAGGGCGAGCCGGCGTAAGCTGAGGGAGGAGCCAGAGGACTTAGATGATGCAATTCCAATGCCACCGTCCTAGCTGAAGGCAAATCCGTTAATGCGGGTGGTGCCGGAAATTCCAATTGATGAGGTCCGGCTAAAGTGCCTGCGACAGAACCTCACCAACATGGGATGTGAGGGTTTGATGGCTGTCCCCTAGAGCATCCGTGAGGAGAGTTTGGTGGCGGATTTGCTTCGTTCGGAAAGCAGTATTTTGGATACCACCCTCCAGACGAAGCCGAAACTGTAGACGGTCAACGAGTGGAGAGTTGTCTACGGGTTCCGGATGGCGCCGGACAAGGTCATGGAAAAGAACCAGGAGTGCATGGAGGGCGAGTTCCGGGCGCCGGCAAATCTGAAGGATGGTTACCAGGTTTCAGACCTAGTGAAGCCGGAATATCGGGATGTGGTAGCGTTTCTCAACCTTATCCTTCACCCGACCAAGCGAAGGCGAGTGGTGGCCAAGGTGGCTTCCACCATCCTAGAGAGTCTTCAAGGGAAGTTGATGATGGATTGGGCCTACATCATCTACGAATTGGTAGGGGACCTTGTGCATTCCTTCCAGCAGGGGAAGAAGGGTGGGAGCCCTCTTCCGGCTTATGTCTCCCACCTGTATTCCCACCACTCCCTATTCAAGACGAATGAGGAGGACGCTTATCAGGAGTTGGTTCAGCTCCAGAAGTACGGACGAGAAGAACCTTCTCCTCGAGAAGGACCGTATGACGAGAAGACGGAGGACGAGGAGCCGCCCACTCCTCTAGCGAAGAAGCCCCGGCGGTAGGTGACTCCACCGGCAAGGCCAACAAAGGATCCTCCCGCGCCAGAGCCACTGGAGGAGGGAGCTCCGGACCGGAAAGAAGAAGCCGGACCTTCTCCGTAAGAAGCCAGACCTTCTCCGCAAGAAGCTGGACCTGCTCAGCCGGAAGCTGGTCTCGCTCAGACCGAGGCCGGACCCTCCCGGACCAGACTTACGGAGGCAGAGGAGGAAGAGAGGACCGAGCTCCGACTAGGGGGGCGCTCTTTGAGGACCTTCACAAAGTTTAGCCCCTATGGTTTGGCAACAGTTATTGTGCAGTTATTGTTGTTTCATGGGTTCGCACGTTAATCACATTGTTATTGCATCATTATGGTGCATTGCTTCGCATCGTTACGATGCGGTTACAAGTAATGCATTGTAATGATGCGGTAATGATGCGAAGCAATGCACCATAATGATGCGATTAATGTGCGAATCCATGAAACAACAATAACTGCATGATAATTGTTGCCAAACCATAAGATCTAAACTTTGTGATGACATTTCGGAACTGGTCCAACATATCGTGTATCAGACAGAAAACATCATGAAGGTTCTCCAAAACTATGAAGAGACTCTCAAGCGGGTGTGCCGGAAGATGGCACTGACCGACCGGAACGCCATCTTCCGGAGGACAGATGCGTTGGTGGCGCAGAGAAACAAAACGCCCTTCTGATAGAGGAGCAAAAGAAGTTGGTGACGGAGGTGGGCGTTTTACGAGTGGAAAAATGGACTTTGTTGGAACAAGCCCAGGAGTCGGAGTCAAATTGTGTCAGGTCGGAGAGTAAGCTGCGAACAGCCCAAGAGATGGCCAAAGTCGTGGGGGAAGAGCACCGCCAGCAGATAGAGGCACTGTGCCGGGGTGTGACCCGCCTGCGGAATTCCTTGAATATTTCGGTGGATTGCATCAACAAGGCCCGATTGTTCGAGGCCAACTTCGACGTAGCCGCCAGCTCGAGCCGGATGCCCATTGTCAAGTGTTTACTAGAGCAGGCGAGACGGATGGACGCATCGCGAGCCGAGATGCGGGACATGATGGAGTATTTGGCCCCCGCAGAGTCAAATCCGGTAACTCTTCCTCCTTCTTCTCCCGTACATGCCTTGACGGTTCTAGAAGGTAATGTTCCGGAACTTGTTGTTACAGAAGTATTGCTGGTGGTATCGCCTGTTTCGGAACTTTTACCATCGCCGGGGAGACCAGAAGGAGTGGATTGGGGTGCCGTGGTATCTAAAGGCAGTGAAAACCTCTTTCCGAAGACCCCGATCATTGACCTTACGGGTACTCCTCCGAAGACTCAGTCGGTACAGTCTTCTCCCCGCTACAAACAAACCCGGAAGGATTCCCAAGGAAGTCCGGAAGTTCCGATAGTCGGAACCCGGAGTGTAGACAGAGGCACCAATATCATGGGAGGTCCAAGTTGGGGAGCAACGGAGTCTTTGCTGATTTGTTTTCTCCAGGGAGTAGCCGGAAGTAGATAAACCTTGACTCGTTAAAGGACCTTATTCCTCCCACGGATAAGAATGCAGGGGAATAGGGGGCAGTTTTGTACATACTTGTGACAGTACCAGAGTCCGGCCGTCAAAGCCGGAAAAATAGGATCTAGTTGATTACCGAAAATCTAGCGGACCAGTAGGAATGTTTTGTGGGATTTTTAGGATGATGTTAGTTTTAGTGTAAGTCAGTTTTGACGAACCTTTGTGGACACACACATCCGTCCCATTATTTTCAGCTTGTACTTTTTGAGTTTAATTCAAGTGTTTGGAGGCTTTCCATTCTCTTACTTCTTGTATTCGGTGCATGCTTGTGGGTCCATTCGTGCCTTTTCCGGATGCTGAGAACTTACCTTGGTTAGCAAGAGTTGATTGTGTGAGTGGTTTCCGGACGTTATTGGATTGATGGGGAGATCGGCCGGATTGTTCCGACAATAGTGTTAGTGTACTACCTGCCTAGATGTCGGTATAGCCTAAGGGTAGGATACGGCCTTAGGTGTGAGGATATCTGAGAGGTTGATAGCAACTTCCGTGGACAGGAGTTTGCAAGACGTGCCCAAATTCCGGATGCCGGAATTCCCCATAGACGGAGTCAAAGCCCCGGCGCAACGTCCAAGAGAATGCGAGGACATCTACCCGGTCGATGGGAGGCTCAGTGTTGGGTTGATGCTAGAATGTCGTTGTAGTCCTTGACCATCCTTGCGTGACCTGGTCCGGTAAGTATTCCAGATTTGTGAGGAGACGGAACAATAGGATACTTCCGGTCCTTGAGGGTTAAGTTAGCATTAGTAGTAGAGGTAGAGAGAGAGAGAGTGTATTTCCGGACATGGTAAACCTCCGGACGGTGGATCTGGTCACTCATCACCTAAACCCAGGGATCCTGAAAAGGGCAACTGAACGGTTTTCGGATTTTTTCCAGAACCCATCCGGCACTAGTGGCTGGATCGGACCTCTGGTCTGGATTAGTAAGTAGGAGAGAAACTAAAAGCTTAGATCAAGTTAGCCTATGAATCCATGAGCCTTGAATCCTCGTGGGAACGATTCCGGAGCAGTTTACTCTAAGTAGGCCTTTAGTGAGAATTAAGGGTTAACTGGAGGAATACTAGTCCGACTAATCACTACAGTGATTAACTCGTCATTTAAGGATTAAGAAGTGTTGAAGTAGCGATATAAAACATTATAGTAGTGCTCCAAATTTCAACATTCATCTAGAAAATTTCACATGCAATGGTCCACCATTTGCTATCAAAAAACAAAAATAAAATAAATCCACATTAGCACATATCATGTATCTATAATTTTTTTTTCATCTACAAGCTTGTGATTTCATCCAATTTTTTTCTAGTTCAAATTATTTTTGGTGGAAAATTTCATAAATTTTTGCCATTTTTTAGCCCAAATTTTTCTGGGTGCAAATTGGCACCATAATGCCAAAAAACCAACCTTGTTTAGGAGTTGATTTGCAATTTGGGAGTAGTGTGATTTCTTTGAATATATTTTTTACAAAATTGTTTGAAGAAGAAGAATGGAATTGACATCCTCTAAGTTAGGACAAGTTATTTCATATTTTTTTGGATCTTTGTGGAATTAGTTATGAATTTTGAAGTTGGAATCAAAGAAGTTTCAAAAAGCATTTGATCTTTGGGATGTACGTTGTTGGTACATTGAAGAATGCAATTGGTACCTTTTGTGTTAGAGAAGTTTTTTGGAGATTGTGGACTCTTTATTGATCTCCTACCATATTATGGATGTGCTCACATATAAATTGAAAGCCAACCAATTTCTCTACAACACAAATTTAATTTTCTATAATTTCTATCATCATATTTGTGAGTAATAAAGAGAAGAAGAACAAAGGCCAAATTCCATATTGATGTGATCCAAAGTAGAAACTCCAACATGCTATTCTAGTTTGTTGTATATAAACAATTTGTTATGTGGAGTGGAGATGCTCTTAAGTCATTTCCTCTATGACAACAAATTAAAAATAGAGGTGAATTTAAGATGATAATTGTCCAATATTTGTCAAATGAATCTCTCTAGTACAAAAAAATTGTATATTCTTTGAATTTTAAGCAACTCAAGGCAATAAAACATTTTCTTCTACAAATAGTTCATTTGATTAGCAACAATGGAAATTACATTTTTGCTTTTGTACATTGAAAACCTTGTAGTTGGTTGCAAATTAGTATGTTGAGTTGCATAATTGACCAAATATCTAATCCACTCTCTTAGGAAATAAACTAGCATATTGATGAGATGAACTTTAATTGGAGATGTGACAATATTCTTAGTTAAACTTTAATGAATCCAATATACATGCCTAGAAAATATATTGCTCACTTATGAAATTATAGAATTAAAATTTGAGAATTCTATTGTTGGAAATGTATTAAAAAAAACTTTAAAATTGAGTCAATTTATGGATTTATGGATTTAAATAACCAAAACAGGCCCTTTAAGAATCAAGCTAAAAAACCAAAAATTATTATAGCTACAACAAATTTTATTTAGGAATGAAAAACAAAGCAAACATCAAAAGAAATTGTCATGTTGTTTGCATGATTTCCAAGCTAGGCATTAGTAATAGTGGCCTTTTTTAACTTTGTCTTTTAGCTTCCATTACATAGTGCCTATTTTGGTAATTCATTTTTCCATGTTGTTCTTTGGACTCTCAACTCATTTTTTTTACCATAAATACTTTTTACCTCATAAATTTGTAGCACAAATTTTAAAGTAAGAAGATTCAAAATTTAAAAACCTTGTGTGGCATAGTGCAATAAAGAAAGTTTTGTTTACTTTAATAGCTAATATATTGCAATCTACATCATCAAAGTTTTTGAAATTTCTTCTACACATTCTTATACTTGTCTAGTGCAAATTCTTGTAGTTGGATGTGCAATGATAGAAAAAAATTAATCAATTTTTAAACTTTTTATAGGAGATAGAATTTTTTTTAAAGTCCTCTTTCATGTCATTACCATGTGGTTGCCACACCATGTCCTACATCAACAAGGGCTTGGATGAAAAAGTTATTGACTTGGTATTGTCTACCTACATGGTACTTACATAGACGTGACGTGGTTGCCACTTTGAACACTTTTAGTACCTTCTTTAACCATGACTAAGCAAAGGTCGCATTAAAATAGAGCACATTTTCTCAAATTTTTGTGTATTTTTTCCACCTCAATCTAGGAGGATTTTGTTGGACATCCAAGTTGACATGCTTGAAGTCAAAAAAGCATAACACTATGTTTTTTTGGCTTGTCCAAAAAAACAAGGGGTTCTTACAATGTTTGGAGTGCTTTTGACCTTTTGAGTATAACATGGTCATGGAACTTTAGGGGATAAATGCCATAGTTTTTAAAACTAAGTAGCTTGTCTAAGTGTCTAGTTATGATGTTTAAGGGTTAATTTGTGCAAATGGGGGGGGGGGCTTGGGTGAATGGCTCAAACAACAACAACAAATGTAGCATGCTAGAACTTATTTGCATGGTTATGATCAAGTCTCTCAATTGTATAAAAATGTAGGTATATATTTATGACAAGCACCTATTGAGTCATGATAAGTAACCTTCTATATTATTTTTATCTTTTAGAATGAATCTCTATTGCTTTGACTGTGGGAATCCGGAATCCAGAAACGGATTGAGGATACAAGAATTAGGTGAGAAAAGCAGGAAAAATAAAAAAAATTATAGTTAGAACGTGGTTTTTGTGTGAAATAACCCAAATTAGGAAATAAGCGTTCCAACAAAACCCGTATCCGGAATTTATCCGGATCTGGAATCCGGATTTACTCGGAACACAGGAACCTACCATATAGGTCTTGTAGCTACGGAAGTAGGATACTGTTAGTACAACGGACATATAGCCGTTGTCTTGAATTTCGTAAGAAGACGGTTTAGTATTTAAGCTGTTTGCCTAGGGTTTTCCTCTTCACTTTCCTGTTTTGCTTTTCTGAGACTGTCCGTGTGAGTAGTTGAGAGAAAGAGTGGTGAGTTAGCGACTGAAGTAGGGTTACTCTTCTCTCGTTCTTATTTAGGACATATGGCATCCGGACCGGTACGGAAGGTAGCGGTATCTGCCTGGGTTATCTCTCCGGCCATTCCGGCCAATTCGGAACTACACAAGCAGTTAGAGGAAGATTTGACTAAGTTAGGGTGTGTCGGTCTATTACACCGACCATGGAACCTTAAGAGTGAGGATATGATCCAGGAGTTACTTCATGGTGTTCCGAATCAGTATGAGCTCACTCTGAGAGGACGACCAGTCACGTGGACCGAGGACATCTGGACGGATGTCTATCAGTTCTGGAAGAGCGGAAACGGATTGGCATCAAGGACGGACCGTTTTGTAGCTGGGAAGCTCACAAAGTCTGCAAACCCTAAGGACGGATTCGCTATTAGCGAGTGCAAGGACGAGAGACATAGGCGGATACTAGAGTTCCTCATCCCCATCATGTATCCGGAAAAACCTACACGGGTTACCATTACGGTGGCCAATACCATTTTCGGAGCTATGGAAAACCGAGTGGTGCACTCGGGTAGAGTCATAGCCGGGATAGTTGCTAAGTTAGCGGATCATGTGACCCGAGCGAAGGCGAGTCCAGTTAGCACCTATTTGTTCCATATATACCATCAGCAGGAACTTTTGAGTGCGGTGGAAGTAATCCAGTATGACACCGGAAAGGCGATTCTGTCGTACGGACTGTCTGGAGAAGAAGCAAAAGATCCGGTCGAGTCAGATTCGGAAGAACTCCCTGAGGAACACTTGACCGATCCGAGGAACAAGAAGAGGAAGTCAACCGATCCGAGATCGCGATCCAAGCCACCGGCGATGGAGAGGGGGGAGTCAAGCAAAGGACTAGAAGTGGAAACTGAATCAACATTTTTCAATGTTGGGTTCGAATGGATACGCGAGGCCAAGGTACTCCACGACAGCCTGGCGGATCTGGTGATAGATACCGCGGAAGTTTTGAAGGTGGAACCGGATCAGATTGTGGAAGTCGTCAAGCGACTGTCCAAGCCAGAAGATCTCAAGAAAAGGGAGGATCGGATTCAAGAGTTGGAGGCAGAACGGAACCAACTCCAGGCCCGATTGAATTGGGCGGAAGGGGAAATGGCAGCTTCAAAGGAGAAAGAGAAGGAGGCTCTCTCTCTTGTCAAGAATCTATCCGAAGCAATCGACATCAAAGCCGACGTCGTCACAAAAGCCGCTTTGTTTGACTCGAAGCTGATATCGGAAGGCCACATCACCGGAACCAAGATAGCGACCATCCTCGTGGACTTCACTGCTAAGATAGAATGAGTTTTTGGGGAGCTCCGGCAGCTATTGGCGGCCATCGATCCGAATCAGGCAATGGATTTCTCGACCTTTCCGGAACTTCTTTTTGTCTCGGGTACACCAGGGAGGCTGGTAGCGGATCGTGCAACTCGAATGGAGGGATTGAGAGGGATATTCATGCCAGCCGAGCCTTCTACCAGCAAGATGTGGATGACGGAGCTGAATTTGAGGCCAGCTTCGGAACCTGAACCTGAGTCTAGCGTGAAATCGGTTCCGGTACCACCCAAATTTTCGACTCTAGAAATTCCCAAGTCACAAACAGTGCCAAACTTGATGAGGGAACATTCAAAGTTCCAGGACAGCAAGTTAGAGGAGACCTCATCAACTGGATCGGTGGGATGACCAATCCGGCTCGGACTAATCCGGAAGGATTTTCGCACATGTAAGAGACCACACCAGAAAAGAGAAGCGAACCCACGACATTGGAGGATACACCGCCAGATAAAGAGAAGGAAGTTCAAGTCATTGAAGATTTTGAGGAAGAGAGTGCACATTCCACTTCCGGAACTGAAAAAGACAGCGATCCGTCTCCCGCAACGCGCCATATCCAGACTCGAGCAACAACGAAAACGACTCCAACTAAAAGTATGAAGGGGACGCCAACCAGTCAAGCGGGAAGCCGCTCGAAGAAGGGACGGAAGCCAAGGCATTAGAATTCGTAGGAAGAGTAGTATCGGATCCGGATCAAGTTTCCGAGCATGGGCCTAGTTTCCGGAATCTTAGGCGTATTGTTCGGGGAAATCCGGCAATCTCGGGCGGTAGTAATTAGCCTTTCCGGATATCCCGGGGTGTTCAGTGATTGGTGGCTTGGATTTCCGAGTTTCCTTTTCAGGCTTTTAGGAGTTGACTTTGGATTTTTGTGTTAGTATTTTAAAGGTAGGCCAGTTAGTGGTCTGCCATTCCATTCCATCTCAATTCCAGCTTAGTGCTTTCACGTATGTATTTTTGCTTTTCTTAATCTAAGTCAGCCAGGGTGCCTCTAGCTGCACTTTGTTTGAACAAAGTCTTTGGCTAAGTGTATGCGTGTGTGTGGTATCCTTGTACTGGAGAAAGGGAAAGGAGGGAGAGGAGGAATCTGGATCTTGAGCTACGGATCTCTTGGGTGTTGAGCTAGGCAGAAGGGATGCGAACTGAGTAAGGGAGTGTGAGCGTTACGTGCCTTTAAATTGCTGAAACGACAATCCGGATAAGAAGGTAGAGGTTCCTACGAGTCCGGAACCAGGAGGGTTTTGTGCGGAGATAAGCAACCACCAGAGGAAAAGAACTCCCGCTACTTTGAAAGGTCTACCAACCTCCCCCTTGGTACATTGTTTTCTCCTTGAAATCCTACTCCCTTGGGATTATGAGTTCGGATCCGTCGTTGTAGTAAGAGAGGTGTGAGAATTTCTTTGTGTGACCTGCTTCCGGATCGGCCAATCCGGAAATTGTGAGAGAATACTCCTCCCTCCTCCTACAACTGTGTTGTCTTGGGTGTGTTGTTAGTTAGGATTTAGGTGTAGAGAGGTTAGTTACACAAGTGGTGAGTCCCCACCCCTTTCTAGATCAAGGGCGGACCCTTTAAGGGTAAAACAGAGGCAATAAAAACCAGTAACGGAAGAGAGACGGAACTAAGTTCCAGATGTGGTCCGGATCCGGAACGGAATCCAGAATGTACTAAGGTTCCGGAACGAGGTAGGGAAGTGAAACAAGGGGGATTAAGTGAGTAGTCACAATCCGGATACTTCTAATTCAATCGATATCATACTAGAGTTCCCTGGAACGATAATTCGTGTCATCTTGCAACAATTTGTCGTTGTAAGGATACTTACGGCTAACTACGCGTACGACATTGACATACAAAATGATAAAATAAACCAAATTACTAACACACTAATTGGTGCATAAGCTTGATCAGCTTGAGATAATTTTAATGAGAGAATGGACCAAGTTATATATATGCTTGCGCTAGTTGGCCCACTAACTGAGTGATTATAGTACATTAATCTCTGGTCCTTTACTAATGGTTTCCACTACTTGTACTACCTCACTAGCATTCCATTACTACTGTCGTCTTTGTGTAGGGTCAAACTTGGATGGACAAACATTGGATGAAGAAGTCCAAGAGTCGAACTTCAACACCCTCCCTTGCTAGGACTTCTTTCTTTAACTCTCTCCTTGGCTCTGAATGAGTGTTGTTGTCTGAGTCTCTTTGAATGCAATATGTCACAAATTATTGGACTACCTTTGGATGACTTGAGTGCGGTGTAAGCATTTGTAGGTTGGATCTCCTTGGTAAGTAATCTACTCTTTCTGAGGGAAGGTTGCTGGTTAGGGTTTTTGTGGTGTAGAGCTTGACAGGAGATGCTTGTGGTGCGTAGGTCCAAATTCTTCTTTTGATTGTCTAGTTAGTAGTAGTGACAATCAGACAAGTGTATGTTGACGTCTAGAGTTTGTGTATGTATCTCTGGTTAGTGATTCAAGGTGGGAGAGCTCAAGATTTCTATGTTCCAGACAAGCAATTCTTAGCTAGGGTTTGTAAGGGAACTCTTAGGGTTGGAGATAGTACAAGTAGCCAGGAAAGCAGATTGGAGCTATAGTCTTGTTGGAGACACCTCTTAGAGAACCTAGATGATTGATAGGACAATAGAGGTATGTGTAGAAATCCAAGAGTACTTGATTTCAAGAATAAGATGACCAGGGGGGCTCTATGGATTGACAATAGATATACTTCCAATTAGGCAAGAGCTAGGTTTTAAGATTAGGGATTATTATGATCTGGTAGCAATTTTATGCAAAGGTCTTGAGGGGGTGAGGTTTGGTGAAGAAATCTGCTAGTTGGAAAGTTGTAGGCATATGTTCGACTTGTATGCTTCCAGCTTGTGCTGTTTCTTGTATAAAGTGGTGTTGTATCTTGATGTATTTTGTCCTTGCGTGGAGTACTAGATTCTCAACCAATGTAATGCATGATTGACTGTCATTTAGCAATGTCATTGGCTTGTCAATGTCAAATTCCAACTCTTGAAAGAGTTTGTGGAGGTGTATTATGTCTTTGGCCACATCAGTAAGAATCCGGTACTCAGCCTTGGTGTTGGAGAGTGATACTGTGGGCTGCATTTTGTTGCTCCACCCAATGCTTGAATTCTCAAATTGATGTAAGATGCCTGAAATGGAACATCTTGTGTCTGTGTCTTTGCCTCAGTCCGCGTTTGCGAATGAGTGAAGATTATCTTCTTCATTGGAAAAGAGAAGAATTCTGTAATAGTTGTTCTACTTAGGTATCTAAATATTCTTATTGTTGTTTGGAAGTAAGCAACCTTGGTCTCTTGCATATAGCAAGAGACATAACTAACAACATAGCTTATGTCTGGCCATGTGTAAAACAAATAGATTAAGCCAATTGTATTTTGCTGCAAGTGCTAGAACAAGGATAATGGTGGACCACTTTACTATAGGTGCAAAGATTTCATCATAATCTACTGCTTTCTGCTGTTGGAATCCCTTGGCTACTAATCTTGCTCTGAATTTGTTGATCTTTCTGGCCGTGTTTTTCTTGATTTTGAAGATCCACTTGGCTATGATTAGGTTCCTACTCTTTGGGCAATCTACTATGTCTCAGGTGTTGTTTTTCATAATTGCACTAATCTCTTTTCATTACCTTTGTCTATTCGCTCTATTGGCTTGTAGTCTGGAAGTCTATTGGTTCTTTGTGTAGTTTTGAAAAGAGTGTCTAGAAGTCTTTCATCCTCACCAAGGGAGCTCAATTTTGAGTTAGGTATCGTCTGACTGGTGGGCCAATTTGGCGATTAGTGGAAAGGGGATGTCTACATCGGTTTGGTGAACTTTTTGATTGGTTCTAGCTCTTGTGTAATTGGTTCAAGGTTCTAACATCGTTATTGGGGGTTGACACGCTATTGACTCCATCATCAATAAATTGTTCAGATGTGATATTTGGTTCGGTTTCGGGCAACTCTAAATTTTCTATAATCATCTTTAAGTCTAGCCCTGGATTTTCAATTGGCTCATCAACTTAATCATGAATTTCTATAGGACTAGTTTTGGAAATCACAATGATGTTCTGTATGGGTTCGGTTTGTCCTAGAAAATTATATTCAAACTTGGCTTTCATCAAAAACTACATCTCTATTGATTATCATCTTCTGTTTGTTTTTGTTGTACATTCTATAAGCTTTGCTCTCGCTATTGAAACCCTCCAAAAGGCACTTTAAAGTTTTACTGTCAAGTTTTCTACTACTTTCCTTGGGTATGTGCACTCAGGCAGTGCATCCAAAAATCTTCAAATTTGAGATGTCAGGTATTGTACCTGAATATTGAGCTTTGGGGGTCTCTCTGAAGTTTGCTCTGGTGGGGTTGCAATTGATTAGAAACATTGTACATCGGCATCGCCTTGGTTCATAGGTGAGTTGACAAGTTATAGTCGTGGGAGATGCTTTGGGCTCTTTCCATGATTGTTCAATTTTGCCTTTCAAAGACTTTGTTTTATTGTGGTGTGTGAGCTTGGGTAAGCTCTTGGTGTATTCCATTTTCTTAGTAGATTCTCAAGAACTCTTCCTAAATGTATTCTCTGCCACAATTGGATCATAGAACTTAGATTTTTGCTCTAGTGTTTGTTTCTATCATCTTTCTAAAGGTTTGGAATTTTGATACGGTTTTGCTTTTGCATTTCATGAAATATATTCAACTCTTGCATGAGTAATTGTTAATGAAAACTAAAGTGTACTTAGATCCTCCTAGCAAGGTTTGTTGCATGGAGTCCATGAGGTCCGAGTGAATTCTTTATCTATGTGCATTAGCTCTTGTTTTTTATCTTCGTGGGAATCATTCTTTGTATTGTCTCTCCACCATGTATTAGGAACAAATGGTCTTTTGGAATTAAATCTAGGGTAGCCCTTGAGCCTTGTTTTTCTTGAATAAGAAGTGAACTCCTGTAGAGCTGAGGTGTCCAAATCTTTGGTGTCATAGCGTTCTCATGGAGTTGTGATCAATTGTTAATACTAGGGGTGGACTTTGAAAGGTGTACAAACCGTTTGATTGGTCTCTGTATTCGGTTGCCATAATACAATCTTGAGAGTCTATTACCTAACATTGATGACTTGCAAAGATGACAATAATGACCAACATCTGCTATTACTCCTACTGAAATTAAGTTCTTCTTTACACTCGGAATGTACTTAATATTCTTCAGTTCTATGCACCCGAATTTGTTTGAATAATGGCAAGGCCAGACCCTTTTACAGCATGTGATTCTCCCCCTCCAGTTCCGATTTCACTTATTTCTACATTGGAAGAGCTAGCATGATCTAGCTTATAAGCATCTTAGGCAATGTGACTTGTTGCTCCACTATTGAGATATCAGGGGCCATTTCCTCAATGGTAGTATAAATCGTAGTGATAATCGTAATTGGCATAACCCATGTTTTTGGTTGTTTCCCCGAGTAAGGTACAAATGAAGATTGCGGAGCAATCGACAGTCCTGAGCCAAGTGACCAAGCTTGTGGCAGTTGAAACAAATTGGTGGCTAGCGAGGTGATATGTAATAGTTGTGCCTTGGAAATCCTTTTCCTCTCATTGGCCATCATCTTACTCCACGTCCATGGTTTGAGTTTTGGTTTCCCGAATGATGAGTTGTTGTAAGAGCCTCCTCATCGCCTAGCAGTTGATTGTGATGTTGTCGCTAGTGCAACTCTGTTAGTAGACTGGCACTTAACTTATCAAATGTCATGGCAGAGTCAAGATGGGTGAGAGTCTGTATTGTTCCTTCGTACGATCGCAGAAGCCTATTTACTACGAGCTGATTGATATTTCGCTTGGTAAGCTTTTCTCTCATCACTACAAGGAATTGGGGGTTATCGTGACTGCAAGGATTTTGCGACTGCATCGTGACTTCACCTCCGTAATTGCACCAGCGGGCCGATCTTCACAACGCTACAGTCGTGATTCAAAAAATTTTGTAGTCGTGTGATTCATTGTGGGATGAACAGTAACTGCGCTGGAGGTTCATCCACAACGTTCCGTCCATAGGGTCCACGAGGAAGTAACGTGGCTACCAGAAACGCGACTGGAGACTGCAGGGGATTGCCAAGTCATTGCAGTATGACTCTAGGACTGAAAGAAGTCACGGGGAAGATGTTTTCTTTTACTTATACGTAAAGAAAAAGAAGTGAAGCCCAAGAGCGGTCCACGGAGGACAGGAGCGGGCAACTATGGTATCGGGTATGTAACTTCAATATGACTGCAGAATCACTGGGACTTCTTGCACATATAACTAGGGGCATGCAATAAGGTGTTTAGGGGAATATGATAGAGGGGGCCATGCTGCAAATGGATAGAACTTCCGATAAGATGTGATGCAGGAAGCCTGAAATGAAACAACATTTAGATACAAAGAGAGAGATGTAGGAGTGTCATTATTCAAATGAAGCACATACAACATGAAGTGTACAAGGAAGGTATAATACTACTCGGGATGGAAGCTCATTGAACATGGAGGCGTTTGAGGCAGCAACTAGCACTAGAAGAAAAAGCAGGGTTTTGCGACTGCGGTTTGCGACTGGTTTGTAGTCGTATTGGACGCTTGCGACTTGGTGATATTCTGGAGTCCGCAGTCGCAGTGGACAAGTCGCATGAGTTGCACTGCAGTCGCGAGGTTGTTTGTCATTCGATAGGCAATGGAGAACTTCGTCGATGAACTGCTGTGACATGGTTGCTGATGTGGAAGTTATTTCAGTTATTTGTATGCAACTGGTTTACGACTAATGTGCAACTGGTTTGCGATTGACATACAACTGGTGTGCAACTCGTTTGCGATTGATGTGCAACTCGTTTGCAACTACTATGCAACTAGTTTGCGATTGACATACAACTGGTTTGCAACTAGTGTGCAACTAGTTTGCGATTGATGTGCAACTCGTTTGCGATTAGTGTGCAACTGGTTTGCAACTAGTTTGCGACTTGGTTATAATTTATAGAGTTGTAGATTATAGAAATCTACAAAGTGTAAAAATCTACAAAATATATAAATATTAGAATTTCACTATCAAAATTCATTACACAAGAATGCTATAACTTACCATTCTTATCTGTTCAAGCTGATGGTATTCTTGACAATCGATATGGGACAATTGAATCGATTTTCAGTCATGTTCTAGTTGCATTGCACTTGTTCTCTAGTTGCATTTGAATTGTTTTTTAGCTGCACTGTAGTCGGGCTCTAGTTGCATTATAGTTGATTCCTAGTTGCATTTGAGTCATTTCTAAGTTGCAATCTTCTAGTTTTTAGTTGCAGCCTATAATCAGAGCGATTGCATTTTTCCACGGTGGACTCTACTTCGCGGATAGCTGTCCACATGGACAATTGCGATGAATACTGGATGTAGAATACCTCATGTCAGTTCTTCTGTTACAATATCATAACCCTATTCTTCATTTTCCGACTACTTTGCGACTACAACTACATACACGTGAAATTTGGTGCAAATACAGAGGGCTACAGTCGCATCTCAGTTGTATAGGACACATAGTCGCATCTTAGTGGGTTGCAATGAACACGTTTTTCTTCTAGTGTAGCATGCCAATGTCTCAAAGATGAGGTGAACACTACTCCCACATCATATTTGCGGTTTTGGCATTCACACTTGGTTGATAAAGTTTGCATTCATGCATTGGACACCAAAGTTCATAGAAATGTGGCTAATATAGTACCTGCACAAGCAGGAAATTGTATTGAGTATGAATGAAGGACAATGACAAAGGCAAGGTCATCACCCAATAAATGGGGTGACATTGAGAGGAAGGGACACCTTGTGGCAAGTGAAGCCTAACTGATTGCAGTATGACTTCACCATGACTGTGATGCAACTATAGAATGACTGAACACGACTGGAGAGTCTAATTAATGATTCCGGTATAACTACTAACTGCCCGAAATATTTGTAAGTGGTCTACTTGCCTGATTGTTGCATGACACGTTTAGCTTCTGTGATGCTCCGCGACCCATGACACAATGAGGGACACTAAAAATGACGTGATTACCTTCCGACTACGGACCTAAGCAGGACTGTACCTAATATTGCTCTTGCGTCAATAAGTTCTCTTCCACCGATAATTCGATAGCTTCGACTAGATTGGCGGTAGAGCTTCTATCTAGCACTCTTCGTGGAGCTGTAAGTCCCATGGCCTCGCCATTGGTTGTGATGAAGGCATCTGTGCAGTTGAGTACCTCTCGTTTCAAACAGGTTTCGTGGCGTAAGACCACTTTCCAGCCAAGTCTGTCCGCCGCATCGGAGAAAAATACTTGTGTGGCTTGACTCAGGAAGATGAATGGCTCAACTATGCGAGGGAGTTTATGGCGGAAGTTCACCAAAAAGAATCCTGCGTCATCACACACATACGTAGGGTTCCCTCGCGTGTCAATTGGTTTCACCCACAGTATAGTGTGGTCATGTCTGCAAACACCGTTTCAGGAACTCCTATTTGGAGAAACACACTGCAGACACTTATAGTTGCCACGGTGTGCAATTACGGGATTGAAATGAAAGATAGAAATGTGACTTCAGTGTGACTGCTGACGAAGTGATGAGCAAGTCGCGTAGAGGCCAAGGACTACGGACTGACTTCTATATGACTTCTAAAGGTTTTGTGTCTGTGGACGGGACGATGGACTTACTCATAGTGAAGTCACTCCGTAGTTGTATCCTCCTCTTCGACTATTGCCTGTCATATTGTACGTATGAAAGTTAGAGCGTGTGGTATAATTAGCCAAATTCCATTTTTGCGTCAGACATGAGTCTAAGGGCAGCTAAAATTGAGGTCAATTCATGACAATTCTGATTCCATTTTTTTTGGCTTCGCAATCTTTCATCAACAAACAATTAACCTTTCTTTGAATGGGTGTTCTTAAGCATGTACGTCCATTGTCATGGACATTATCGTTGGTCATACTTATATTCTTGTCCATGGAAATAGTCATTGTCCTACAGTGTGACTTCCGAGTCCCAAATTATTATAGTGTCTATTGTTCTAACACACCTTCATCTAGCCTGACTATCCTATGTACTGAATTCAAGATGCATGAGACTTGAACAAGGCATTGAAGTTAATGGGCTGTACTTGGGAAGAGGCTCAAACTTTACACTACACACATACTCCTCTTCCAAGGCCTCCATACTCCGTAATTTATAAGGTGGTTTCTAATTAAGCAATTGTAATGGGAGTGCTGTAAGGTTTAAGGTCCTTAGGGAAGAGATTACAACGAATTACAAAGAAAAGAAGTGGTCTATGCATCGTAAGGAATTGGAATAGAAGGCCTCTACTACACACAAATTTAGACTCTACACCATAGACTAACTTCTAGGAGTCATTTCCGAGTAACGAAAATCAAGTCATGACAGAGAAATGACTGACAGAAGTCACGTAAGAGTTGTTCACGATTCAGAATGACTTCACTGTGACTTCCGGGTGACTTTTCTTTACAGGACAACGAATTCATGCTGAAGTGGACTCCAATGCACTACCAATCGGGGGACCGCCGCCCACTGTACCATGCACACGAAAAATGAGGACGACAACGCACAATTCTATCCATCAATCATTATCATGAGCAAAAGATTGAAAAGTACACAGTCACACCGCACTTGAAAACCGATGTACATGCACTCACTCCTCACAGTCGCCCGTGTTCATTACGCAGCTCTGCCCCACGTCCGCCGCCTTTGCGAGGGACTTTATGATCCACCGCCAACTACCGGGACCCCATGATGACCACTCCCTGCCCCGCCATCAGAGTTCAAAGTAAGGTTTCAGGCACTTACAAGGCAGTCCGCGACTTTGCCATCTATGTTACAGCCTCCTCCCCACTCCGCTGCCTCCTGAATTGTTTCGATTTAGCACCTTGGAGTAGCAGCTTGTCTCCGCGATTTTGTCGACAATCAATGTCCGGAACGGCTTACTGTGAATTCCGTGCATGCTCGCATCTATTGCGACAATCGTTGTGTCATGGAGTCGCCGTGTGAACCACTGTAATGGTTCACCTCTAAGATGATGGAAAATATAAAAATTATGTGTGAGATTTCAAGTTCAAAAGTGTTAGTTCATTAGATTGAACTATAACCATTAGTTAGAAGGCTTTTAATACATTAGATAGGAATCTATTTCAAAATTACAAACTAAAAATATTTAAAAGATAAGAAATACAAAAAGGGAATTGAAAACCAAGATTAGAAGTTGAAAATAGAGCTAAATATAAATTGAAAACCAACAAAAAAGAAGAAATATGAAATGCACAAAAGAAGCCATCAAACATATAACTACTAGGAAGGCACTAACATAGTGATAAGAGTACTATTTTAGGTAAAAATAATAATTAAAAGGTATTTTTCAGTAAATTAAGGATGGATGAAGGTAATTAGGAGTGTAAATTAGTTGGAAAGTAGGTAAAGGTCGAATTAGGGTTAGGAGGTTTTTTTTCTTTCTCTCCTCTCTCTCTCCTCTCTTGTTTTTTTTGTGGGTATGAGCATGTTTTGTGTATGTGTGTGAGGATTTGAGAAAAAGGATGTTAGGAAGTGATGGCAAGGAGTTAGGAGAGGATTAGAGCCAATTTGTCGAGTAGGTTTCCACCTTGGGGTTGGAAAGTGAAGATTGAGGAGAAATGGGGGAGAGGAAGTATGCTGCCGCGGCTAGGGAAGAGCACCAACTTTGCGGGCATCCAGCGGGAGTTCTACAACGAATTTGAGGTTGAAATTTGGAGGGATGAAGCGCGTGGAAGTTAGCTTTCCAACAAGCTATGGTTCGTCCCCAACGGAGCTTGAACGAGATCACGGCAACCGATTTAGTGCGAGGAGGTCTGCTGCCGCGGCAAAAGGAGAGTACCAACTTTGCGGGCATCCAGCGGGAGTTCTACAACGAGTTTGAGGCTGAAATTTGGAGGGATGAAGCAAGTGGAAGTTAGCTTTCCAACAAGCTATGGCTCGTCCACAACGGAGCTTGAACGAGATCACGGCAACCGATTTAGTGCGAGGAGGTCTGCAGCCGCGGTGGATCAAGAGCAACAACTTTGGAGGGCTACTGCGGAAAAACGACGGTGAATTTGGAGCTCAAATTTTGGGGAATGATGCAAAGTGGAGTTAGCTTCCAAATGAGACAAATTGTGTGCCATTTGGAGCTACGATGAAGGAATGGCAGCCAATTTTCCAACAGGGCGTCTGCTGCCCCCACTGAGGGAGTCCGAATTGAGGTTTTGATAGGATTTCTTCACCATTGTTGTTGATTACTTGCAATTTTCATTGCACATGAACATGAAAAAAGACTTGCATGGAAGGATACTTGAATCGGATGTTTGAAAATGATGAAAAGTGCATGGGAGTTGACTTTAGGGGGGTGAAGGCAATTGCAAAAGTGTTGCCCTAATTGGACTAAGATTAGGGTTTAGAGGGATCAAGTATCTAAAATGCAAGAACCATTTTGAGGATTACAAAAGAAGAAAAAATCTTTAACCTTGAATTGAGAACAACAACTAAGAAGGGGAAATGTAGGGCAATGCATGCTAAATGAAATATTGAATCATGTAAAGATGTGTTGAAATTAGTTAGGAGGGTCCAATTTGGGCCATTTTGGGCATCAAATTGCACATTTGAAGTGAATTTTGTCCCTTGTATGGACCCAACCAACTTCATGGTCCAATTATATGATGAAAGTGGCTAGAAAGGTCATTTAAGTAGGGTGAGAAGGGCTGCTCCTCCCAACTAAATATCATTTAAGAAAAACTTACCAAAAATTGTTTAGGAGTCCATTGCTTGGAGGAAAATTAGAGTAAGAGCTTCATACACTCCCCCTTGGCCAACTTTGTGGGCGTTGTTTGCCTCAAGGGCAAATTACACTCACACGCCGCTAGAGAGCCCGCCTCATCCGAAGACAACTTATGAGGTCCTGCGCGACTAGAAGAAGGCCGAGATGCTGAAGGCCTTGGAACCCGTTCTCCGCACCAAGAGAGAGTTGTGAGTTCCACTTAACTGCGCCTTACAAATTGTCGCAAATTTGCTTCTTGCATGCATGTAGTGCCTCCCTCGATCGACTGTGCTGCATGCAAACTTCAGTCTATACAGGCCTCCGTCGCATGCAGCTATCTAAACAGTATAGTCGTCCTGTACGCAGTTGTAGACGTTGGGTCCTAGTAGCAGGATCCAATTTGGCAATGACAATTTGAATAATTTGATAGGGACGTTTAATTGTTTTGGTGTCCTAGGGTTTGCCGATGTTCAGTCATTAATTTCGGCGCTGTTTGCTTTTTGGGGGGCCGCGAAGTCGTGCGACAGTCGCAAGGACGTCACTTTTGCGAAGTCACGACTCTGTCGTCACTAAAATGAAGTCGTATCGCAGTCATTCTGAAGTTACCGGTCCACGTGGAATCCACTACGCTCGCGGTAGCAGGCGTCTTGCAGCGCACTGGCAAACCCTAATGTCACCTCTACGTAGAGAGGATCATTTTTTGGCTTTGCAATCATTTTTGCAGCTGATTCTTAGCGACTATTTGTCCTAGCGTCTGCTCGCGGCGCTTGCATTCTTGTTCTTTGTGGCGCTCATTATCGTGTTCCACGGTCCAGGGACAAGCAAGAAGACGCCCTGAAAGCACCGCTGCAGGTTCACCCGCCGTTGCAGCAAATACGGGAGCGGCTCCAGCAATCGTTGTAGCGGACGTTGATGCGGCCCAGTCCTCCGAGGAGCCAGCCCTTCCAAGCGGCAACGTGGAGGTCAGCCCTGATGAAGGAGGCAAGGGAGGTTTTGAGGACGCCTCCACTGACCGCTTAACTGTAGCCAATGTCGCAGCAACGCCGTCAAGGAAGGCTAAGAAAGCTCCCAAGTCTCCTAAGGTTTGTATCTCCAAGCACACAAGTCCATGTACGTTCGTTCCCGGAGTGCCTTTCCTTACATTGCAGGACCTCGTGACTAATCGGATGGGCGGCAGTAGTTTACATGTTCGGAAGCTTGTCATTTTCAATGTACAAGGAACCCTGTTGGACTGCAGTTTACTTGTTGCTCCAAACCCGAATTGTAGTATCCGTGCTAGCAACCATACGCAGTTCCATAGAGTAGTTTTCCGACCATGGTTGAAGCACTTTTTGGACCAATGCTTCAGGCACTTCAAAGTTGCATTTTGGAGTAGTAGAAGTGCTCCGTACATGGAGGATGTGGTCCCTCAAATGTTGGCGGGGTTTTACAATCGTGCCTATGATAGGGATCCACTCTTTTGTTGGTCTTGCGCAGCTAATTCCGAAAGTGGAGGGGAGCAAGATAAGGGAACCTCGGGTCAAAAAAACTTATTTGTAGTGTACGGGCAATACCCTGAGTTCAATCCAGAGAACACAATCATTGTAGATAGTAAGCTTTGTAGGGTCACGGAGAATGCACAATCCAACGTGCTCATCACAAATCCTTTCTATGTGAAGTGGCTGCGCACCTTGGCTGACGACAAGGAATATTTGAAGTTATACTTGTAGCCTTTGCTGGAAGCCTTCTGGAGATGCCCTGACGTGACTACCTTCCGTGCAAAGTACCCGCAAGTTGTGAACAAGTCCAAACCTCAGTGGCTCCTGAAGCGCAGAAGTGGAACTAGATACAATTTTGTGAACATGGTGGGAGGTGAGGGACTTGCAGTCCGACTGGTTCGAACACCCTGCACCCTCACCTTCATATTTTTTTTATTTTTAACTTTTGCTCCTTGTTTTTGCAGGCAAGGTCGGGGAAGCAGAACACACGATCGAAGTCAGCCTCTGCCACGGGGTCGCGCCGTGATAAGGTAGGCACTACATAGCACTCATTTCACTTTTTGTTCAAGCGGTCCACCCTTCAGTTGCGTTCTTGTCGTGTATAAGTTGCCCAGAAGTGATGTTCCAGTCATGGCTGATCATCAAGTCGTACTGTAGTGTCGGGAAAGTCGTGAATTCTGTCCATGACTGCTTCATGACTTCACAATGACTCAATGGCGTATGCAATGCAAGGTGTTATTCTGAGAATAGAAATGGACGCCACTGCCAAGATCGACTACAAATTGTTGTTTGTAGTTTTTTCTTGCATTGTTGTTGTGGGATATGAGTTCATCCCGCCTATCAGCATTGTCGTTGGTCATTCAAGTGTCTATCGTGAGTCAGTCCCACGATGAAGTGGTATATTCACAGGCTCCGCAGCACTACACTAAGTAATGCTCTTGTGAACCTTGTAGGCCATTCTAGAATGCGTGATGTCTCAAGTGAATCGCATCTTGTGCTTTTTTGATTATGTAACCATTAACTGAATTGTGGTATGTCTTGCATGCTACAGGGTTTCATCATTGGCGATGAAGTTTTCCTCATGAATCCACGCGCTGTATGGCAAAAGGTGGCCCTTGGAATGGTCAGCGGACTTCCAGGGTCTCACAAGTATCATGGTAAGGACATACCAACATTGTGGGTGAGGGTGGACGTCCGTGAGGTTCTACAAACAGGGGTGAGCCTCATGGTTCCCAATTACGCAGCGAACCAGGAGTTTATAGAGGACGTGAAGGGGTCTTGCGCAATATGGTTGGAGAAGTCAATGAAGCTTTTTAATGGTACTTGACTTAACTTGTGAATTTTGTTGGAGACTTACTGCACCCTAAACCCACTTGTGGACGCCATGTATATTTGGGCTGCTATTCTATCCCACTCCATTTCTTTTGCAATAGAGGACTCAATTTCTAACTCTGTGCTTGTGAATTTGTCATTGTTGTGTCAATTTTTGTTGGCTTACCGTTTCCTCAGCCTCGGCTCTGCGTTTGCAATGTTGTTCTTGCTCGTTTGCACGTAATTAGGTAGTACACATTACTTGAATGTAGTGTAGATGAACCGACTAGTGAATGACCCCTTCGAAGTTGCCGTGACTTCAGCACTACTAGAGGAATAGTGCACGTGCTACTGTGACGCAACTCCATCTACATTGCAGCACAACTTGTGAATGACTCCATGCTGCCCCTAAATTGTTGCCCACATCATGTTCATTTGCGACTGCAGCGTGACTGCAATATGACTCTGTTTGGAATGTCCACGTTAGATTTAGGAGGGGTCAGACACCACTGCAACGTGATTTCACCATGACTGCGAGTGACGTCCACGTCAGATTTTAAAGGAGTCAGATGCAACTTCAACATGACTGCACAACGATAGCGACTGACGTCCATGTCAGATTTAGGAGGGGTCACGTGCAACTTTAGCATGACTACAGGACAACCGGTTCAGAACATCCACGTCAGATTTTAAAGGGGTCGGACGCAACTTCAGAATGACTTCCTTGTGACTACGTCCAATCTGTCCACGTTAGATTTAAAAGGGGTCATACACGACTCTAACATGACTTCAGCACGACTACATTCAAATTGTCCACATCAGATTTAGATGGGGTCAGACGCGACTCCAGAATGACTTACACGTGACTGCTGCAAAAATGTCCACGTCAGATTTTAGAGGGGTCCCGTGCTTGTCCAACTCAACCCAAGCCATCTTTCCTTAGTCTCATTTTCTTTATCTCCCTCAACTGAGCCTCTTCTCATCCAAAGTTCCATCCGTCCCCACTTCGTTGGGTGATAATAAATCTGCAGTCATTCTTATAAATGACTTGTCTGAAATGACTGCAGGGCCCCGAAGTCACATTTTCATTTTTCAAGTCACATTCTCGTTTTGCGACTGCAACATGACAGTTTTGCAGTCATTTGCCGCAGTCACGATAACCCCCAATTCCTTGTAGTGCATGTTGCTCAGTCTATTTCTAAGCTTTCTAACTTTCATAACGTAACTTTCTATCGATCCTTACTCACTCATTTTCAGTGACTGTAACAGGCCCATTAGTGTCACTAGTGTCATTATATCTTTAAAAGTTTTCCATACTATTGCAAAGTTTGTTTGTTCTGTGATAAGATCGACTATTTCATCAGAGACTGACATCAACATAATGCAGCACGTTATGGCTTTCTTCTTTTTGAATTGTACCTCGTTCATTGCTTCACCATCTATTGTTACAAGAAATACAGTGTGGATTTGTTCTATTTTGGTAAGTACCTATAGGCTACAACCCCTCAACTTTTAAAATTGCCTTCACTTTTAAGGCCAACATCACAAAGTTTAGACCCTACGATTTGGCAACAATTATCGTGCGGTTATCATTGTTTCATGGGTTCGTACCATAATCGCATTGACTTAGTGTATTTTTACGCATTGAATCAGTGCGAAAACAATGAATATCAATAGCGTACGATTTATGTACTTTAACTATATGATTGTTGTGCAGTTTTGGCACAACAATTGTATAGTTAAAATACATAAACTGTACACTATTGATATTCATTGTTTTCGCACTGATTTCGTGCATAAAAATACACTAAGTCAATGCGATTATGGTACGAACCCATGAAACAACAATAACTGCACGATAATTGTTAACAATCCGTCTATCCTTAAGTTTGAGATGAAGATATAGTAATTTGAAAACCTTTCAGTTTCTCTCCATCTTTGATTGCTACGCTTGTGTATTTAGCCATCTTGCAGTTTCTACATTCTTAGGAGCAATGTTTTATTGAGTTCTCTTGTCTCTCATACCTTTCTTTCTCTCGATTCTTGCATTCTCTTTGTCTTCCGATTCGATTCTTGCACTCTCTCTAATCTCTAACTATAGCATCGATCTAACATCGCTCTGATACCATGATAAAATAAACCAAACGACTAACACACTAATCGATGCATAAGCTTGATTAGCTTGAGATAACTTTACTGAGATAATGGGCCAAATTATATACATGCTTGCGCTAGTTGGTCCATTAAACTGAGTGATTATAGTACATTAATTTCTAGTCCTTTACTAATGGTTTCCACTACTTGCACTACCTCACTAGCATTCCGTTACTAAATTAATCTACTACTGTCTTTGTGTAGGGTCAGACTTGGATGGATGAATGTTGGATGAAGAAGTCCAAAAGCAGAACTTCAACACAAAATTGGCCATAGTAATTTTTGTTTTTTAGTGTTCCCACACTTACACACTTCATTACAGAAAAATTGGGGTGAAAAAAGGGCCCTCGAGCTTCCTTAAAACGTACTTAAAATGTGGCTTAAAATTACATCATGGCGGCTTAAAATGCACTCAGTGCTCTCCTAAGCGATCTTCGAGGGCCATCATGACGACCCTGGAAAGGCAGGAGAAGCTAAAGTGGTGGTCCCAAAATGAGGCGCGAAGCTGAAGTGGCCGTTCGGTTGGAGGGAAGGCAGGAATGTCAAGTAAATCCGTTCGGTTGGAGGGAAGGTTGGTAAAATTGGCGATGGATCCTACCATACTTGACTGAGCGGCAGGACAAAGTTGTTTACAGTACTCTTACTATTATAATTTGTTGTATTGTTGCTTACATTGCAGTGTTATAAAAATGGCTTTGCAGGATCAAATCAATAGTGTGAGAGCAGTAAAAAAGGTGTACGATCTACATGTGTCACTGGATGTAGAGTAAGCTCCGTTGATTAAGAAGGGTGTTGCGCTGCATTTATAATGTAGCCCAAATGAATTTGTTGCCAAACGTACTTGTAGGAATATAGACTTATAGACCGATGGAAGAATTTATCCTCCAAATTTGTTGACAAGATAGTCACCCTGATTTAGAAACCTCAAGGATTTTATCATGTTCTGTTGTCACAGAGAATCTGGATTTTTTGATTATACAAGGGCTTTGTCAAAAGCCAATGCATGGAATGTGGAGAGGAAGTGCTTTATGGATCAGATATTTCAATTAGAAGCACAGAGAGTTGAATTGCTAGATGCAAACATTGGGATACAAGCTGAATTCAGAGTGCAGCTAACAAGAAAGTTGAAGGAGCTAAAAATGGTACATGAGAGGCAACTGTTGGGCATCAATGCAACATACAAGAACAAGGTGACAACACTAGAAAATGGGCTTGAAGAAGCTAAGTCAACAGTGAATTTCTTATGAAAAAAATTAGCAACATCAATTAGGGCTCAAGCTTGGGCTGAAGCACAAGCATGAAGAAGTAGAGGCTTGGAGTCACTGGCGGCAAAAAGTGGGAATGCCAAAAAGAGGGTCATGGAAATTCGTGAACTATTGCAAGGCCCCAGAGGAGTGCTTGACGACATTGTTTGTAAGAAGAGAAAGAGATCATCTCGAGCAACCATTGCACTTGGACAAGTGTTGTCCAGAGCTGAGGCACATGTTCTTGTTGACACACCAAAGTTCAGCATTGTGGCAGATCATTTAGTGGATAGTTCATTGAAAAAGATTGGTGAAAGTACAGACCTTGAGTCAATGTTGTCAACATGTGATATGACAGGAGTCTCGCACAAAGGTTATGGGGAGATCTATAAGATAGTTCAGGGACAGATTGGTATCACCAATAAGAATTTCAAAGGGTCATTGTTACCAAAGCCATATAAGGTGAGCATTATTATTTTATAATTAGGATGCATGTTTAGATCAATGAAATTTTCATTTGGACTTCCATAAGTGCAGCTTGGAGCATGTCATTGTTAATCACTGGAATTCTAGATACTAATAAATTGAAACCATTGTTGAACAGATAACTTTACAAAGGAGGGAATTGAATTCAAAATTGAGAAAGCTCGTGGGAGATTATTATCACATAAACAACACTATTTGCAAATTGCTTTTAGTAAGATCGGCCTTTATTTCTGGCTTAGTGAGTTACCAAATTTAGCAATAAAAGTGGATCAATGACTTTGCAAAATTTCAGTAGTAAAGGAGTCTCTGTGCCACGGTGCTATCCATTAAAGGAAACAGCAAAGGAAGCATTTGTTAAAAGTAAATATGGAGCCACAGCAACCACAATCATAAAGCTAGATCGGCGAGATTATATTACCCTGCTTTTGTCACGATCAAGTGGGGTCGGGTAAATTGGGACCACCCGGAGCACTTGAGTCCCAGAAGCCGATTGGTCCACCAGGACATCTCCACTGGAGAGAAGGCCAAGTCATAGGGGCCCATGCCACCTCAAAATGTGATCAAGAACATACTTTACAGTAATGCCGATTTACAAGAAAGGGCCCTTTTCTCACCCCATGTTTCCTCTAATGTTAATATATTGAATACCAATAATGCTAGCATGTGAGCTTAAAAATGCAAGCTTATGAGCCTTGAGCCTAAATATAAGTAGGTACTCTACAACTATTGAAGGTATCTATAACTTACATACTTATAATGTAAGTACCTTATAACCATAGAAGGTGCTTATAACATAGATATCTATAACATAGACATTTATAATATAGGCACCTATTATTTAATAAATGCCCTATAACTATGGAAGGTGTCTATAATATAGGTATCTATATCATAGGAGTTTAGGCTCCTAGGCTCATGGACTTGAGATCCTAATCTCACATTAATAACAACCATGTGTTAAATACTATTCATCCTTCCTATTTGAATTTTCACTTGTAAACCATAGGTTTTGAGATACATATATGGTTACTTTTATAAAATACCAACTACTTATTCTACTTTTATTATTAGAGGTTTTAATGTGCATGAATCAAGTATTTGTAATTTACATTCTACTAGTCTATATTAGATACAATTTTTAGTTGTTCATTTCAAAATGTTATTTAAATTTTGATCATATTTATACAAAGACAATTACTTCATTTAATCTTTGAAGAACATTAAGGGCTTAGAAGGCAAGTTAGAAGGTAAATCACAAACTAATATTCTTGGATTACAAATCATTAACCCCTAGAGTCCCAATATCTACTATTGAGAAAAATGAAAGTTTAGACATGTTCATATAATTTTTTTTAAATTGAATTTTTTGAATATAATATTAATTTCAATTGGTTCCTAGAAGCAAGAGGATTGCCATCCTAAGCCCAAAATCTAGTTCATCAAGCAACAAAAGAATCCACAATAACTTGAAATAATAATAATAATAATAATAATCTTTCTTTTATTGTATTCATGTCTACATGAAAAGCTTTGATTCACTCATTTTGGATTGGTCATGTGAAAATTATAGAGCTTCTTGTTTGAGGAGCAATCATAGAAACTTCCTAAGAAAATTATGTATTGGCTTTGTTTAATTCAATTTTCAAAATTTTCAAAAAAAAACAATTTCACAAGGTTTGTCATGCTTGCTAGAACAGTCTTATCATTAGAATAAATGTGTGATTTAATTCCATCTTAGAGCTATAATTAACAATTTGACTTTTTTTGCTACCCAATTCTACTTAACAATTTTTTAAAGAATGAAAATCAAGTTTGTATTTTTTGAATTGATTTCCTAGATTTACAACTCAATTCTTCAATATAATTTTTAAAATTTAAAATTTTGTATTACAAAAAATTATAACTAAAAAGATTTAAAGTCTTCTAATCTACTCCCGCAAGGTGCAAACTAACATGTTTTCATCATTTTCAACTCATACATCCCCTAAAGCCCTAAATTGAGTTATTTGGCAACATAGTGTTTGGGGGTAGCTCACTACAAATGGAGTTTTTCTTTTCTTTTCTTTGAAATTTTCACACAACATATACCCAAGGGGTTGCTTTGAGGCCCAACAATTTTTGTAACTTCTAACTACATGGTTAGAAAGTTATTGTATGATATGTAGTTTTCAACAATCAATAGGTAGCCCAGGTAACAAAAAAAACTTCTTTAAAAATCTTTTTAAAAAAAAATAAGAATTTGAAATTGGTTCTCTAGATTTATTTATATGTGTGAAGATTTAATTCATTCTATTTTGATTAATCGGATGAAAGTTATGAGGAGACCTAGTTTGCAATCAATTTGCACATAGTTATGGAATCTCTACTCTAACTGTAAAGCCCTATATTTAAGTCAATTTTTAATATTTTTGGAAGAAAACAAAAACATTAGGTGTAGATTGTTTATTAAAATATTGCAACCATTGGGATTGATATTTTTTAATTCCATAAATAAATTGTTAACAATTTAGTATTTCAAATCATTTTCTATTTTTTTGCACTCACTATTTTTTTCCTATATGTTATATAATTCCAAATCATCTGAAATTTTTCAAGGATGTAGCAAACTTGCCTTGAAGAATGAATACCATTTTGGACATTTTTTCATACAAATGTTAGTTTGTAAAGTGCAATTGCCTAGTTTCTCGCTAGGCATCCTAAAGGATTTGTTACTTCAATTGCTAATATCTTACAATCTACATAGTAGAATTTTTTTGAAATTTTTTTCACATCTTCTCAAGTCAACGTACTACAAGATCCTATGGTTACATATGTCCTAGAATTTTATTTTATTTATTTAATATATTTTTAAAAAATTAAATGGCACTTCTACTAGAAATGGCAGTTTTGGAGCACTTTCGTAACTTTTCTATTTTTACATTTAGTGATATAAATTTTGCTTCCAAATAGTCATTGAAAAATAGAAATATGTTCTTATAGACTTATTCATTTTGTTCTCCTATATTAAAAATTAATTTTAGAACATTCATTCAAAATTGAGATCTTAAATATTTGTTGAAACTTTCATTTGTTCTTTTAATCCTTTAATGACTAGGCAAATTTCCAAATTGTAAAGATGTAATCATAGAGAATAATAATTTAATGATGAATCTCAAATAGTAGTTGTAAAATATATTACATAGATCATAGATCATTTATACAATTTGATCAACTACCTTATCTAACTATCAAGGTTGACAATAATTTAATAAAAAAATCAAGAGTTGAAATTTTTTTAAACTATCCTTGGAGGAAGTGGAAAAAAAAATTAAATAATATAAATGTCTAATTATAAAAATTAAAAATAGAAAAATTCAAGTTAACTAATGTCAAAATTTTAATAGTTTAATTTTATTAAAGTCTCACATGCACCATTGAATATCAAGATATTTTTGTTTGAAAATATGAAGGACAAAATTTATAAATATGTTGCGAGTGGAAAGGTTGAAGAAGTCTTTCTTATAGTGAAGTTCATTGTTCTTCATCAATCTTCAAAGGTTGTCTAATATTTGAAACAAAGTAGGAGGTCAAAGAACAAACAAAGTAATTGTACTCACACCAGTACTTCAATCTTCATTTAAGTACTGTAAATCAATTTTTTTTAAATGGAATGAAGTAAAAAAATGTGGGTAAGTAAGTTAAGTTTCACCTCCTAGAAATTTGTTTGTGATTTGGAGTCTCTAATAGAGAAAGTTATGGAGGACTAATGTTTGGTTGCCAAAACAATAATTGCATTATTTTGATTTGGCTATAAGCGGTTGATGTCTTAATTTAAATATCCCACATGGATTGTTATATTCCTATAATAAAGATGTGTGGAATAAAGGTGGACATGTAATTATGAAAAAATTTAAAAAAATTTAATTTTGAAAGTGCTTACCAAATCAATTTTTTCAACTTTAAATAATTATTCTATATGAAATGCCAACCTTGATAGAAATGTATTATAGTAAACAAACCAATATTTGTAAATAAAATTTAAAATTTACAATTCTTCCTAAAATTGCTTATAGATTGAATATTTACAATTTTTATTCCAAAAATTCCATGAAGTTCAAAATTTGAAATTCTAATCTAAACCTACTAGTATCTTTTGAATTATATACTAAAGTCTTAAGATCTATACCATACAAATGTTAAAGATTTAACAAAAGAATCTCCAAAAAGTCAATGCATGAAAAAATGCATTTTTGTCTATTTGGAATGTCTTTATATTAATCTATTATTTGAAATTTGAAAATTTGGTCTTCAAGCGATAAACCCTAAAAGATCAAATAGCATTTTTTGATAGCATAATATTTTTGGTCATCCATTTTAAGAATGGATTTTTCAGTTTCTTCTTTTGAAGTAGTTGTTAAGGAGTTTCTTAATTTATTACTACATGGTTAAAAAGTTATTGTAGGATAAGTAGTTTCTTTTTCAACATGGATAATGCATGCACATTAAAAAAAATCTTTTTCTTAAAGAATAAAATATTAAACTTTGTTCTCTAAATTATTTGTATGTGGAAAGCTAGATATGAATCATTCAATTCTAATTAATCAGATGAAAATTATTAGGAGTTATTTAGTTTGTAGGCAGTTATGGAATCTCTACTTAAAAATAAACGTTGAAGTCCTTGTTTGAACTCAATTCTCAATATCTTAAAATAAAATAAAAATATAGAATTATATTGTTTATTACATTATAACAATGTTGGGATTAGAATTTTTCAATTTACTAAATTCTTAGTAATTTAGTATTTTGAATCATACTTTACATCTCTCTATTCACTATTTTTTAGCATAAATATAAAATATTTTTTGGTTGAACTTTTTTCTATGTATTTCCAACCTATTTTTTCAACATATGATAGATACATGCAAGTTGTAGAAAGTACACACTTTTGGATAATTTTTTTTGAAAGATGGCACCTATCCACAATGTGAAGAGTTTGAAATATTTTACTTTGAAATAAAAGAATCTTGATCTTGCAATTCATGTTTCTTATTCTTAAATTTTGGGAAGGTGTATTTTAACAAGTTAACTAAAGGATTTTATGTTTGCATTTGCTAATGAATAAATATATATGAAGATTTAAGCTTTGATATGTGTATGAGTGTTTTAAGGAAACAATTTTGGGCCTAAAAACATTGTAGTCCTTTATGAATTAAAGAGATGATAACCAATCTTTTATGTATTAATGGTTAACCCCTAAATGTCAGAGGTCCAACCAGGCTTAAAAACTGCCTTCCTTTGCAAGTTTGAAAAGTCAAAATTAGAGTAAGGTATGAAGATCTCAACCATACAATATTGTAGTGTGCATGTTGTAGATAGTGTAGAACAAATTTGGGGTCATTTGACCGTATAGATTGAAAGATTATAATGTTTTAGTGTTGAAAAAAGGTGCTGAAATTTTCTTAAAAACACATTTGGAGGTGAGATTCGATTTCTAAACCTACTCAAATGAATAAACTTTAAACTACAAAGTGATTCAAAACCAGAATATATAAAATTTGGTGAAAAAAAATAACATTCAAATGAATCATTGTGTCTACAAAATGGATTTGAAATGTTAAAAAACAGTGAAAAAGGTTCACTCACAACTTCTTGGATTGCTATGAAATTTTAACTACACAAACTAGACTAGTATGCGCAAGTTCTCCAACAAGTTTTATTGGATTTGGACATTGTATGAAGAGGTTATAAGCCGCCGAAGTTCACTGGAATTCACCAATGTCTGGATTTTGAACTTTGAATTGCTCCCAATCATTCGAAACAACTCGGATTGACATGAAAACTTTACCACAATAATTAGACTTCAGTAGAAACAAAACCCAACAAATTTTATTGAAAACAAACATTAGATTACAAAGATACAAGCCACCAAAGTTGCAGCCACCAAATGCAGTTTGGTGAGCTCAAATTGAACCTGTGAACTTTGATTGGCTCCCAAAACTATTGTACATCTTGTATTGATTTGAAAATTTTATCACACAAACTAGACTAATATGCGCAACTTCTCCAACAAGTTTTTATTGAATTTGGACATTGGATGCAGAAGTTACAGCCCTTTGAATTTGACTTTTAGACTATGAGGACGTTTTTCGTCCCCTGTGACGTTCGGGGGTTAATTTTGCTACAAGAATGTTTGAATCCACTCTACAAGTCATATTGCACTATCAAAAGAAGTGTAGATTTCACATTACTAAGTTGTTATTTTGTTTCATTGTCAAAATGGTAACTAAAAATATATTCTATAAATAAATAAATAAATTTTATTTGGTTGGATAGATTGATACCTACTCAAAAAACTTTTAAACCATTCAATTTTAATTAATGAGAAAAAAGTTGAGAGGAATTTTATTATGTAAGCAATGAAACCAAAAAAATCCTTGTGAAACTCTTTTGTGTATTCAATTTTACAATTTTACAATAAAAACAAACTCAAAAGATATGTATAGCTTACTAGAACATTATTACCATTATAATGAGCAATTTTCAAATTTATGTCAAGTATTAGCTAACATCACAATAAGGTAGGAGGGCTATAAAGCATTCATTTTCTAAAATTGCATTCATTCTCTAAAATTGTCCTTTGATGTATAGGTGCATTTTGCTTTTGGATTTACAAATAGTAGACATTTTAGGAGGTGGACACATTTTGTGACCATTGTGCTTCAACTTCAAAAATTTGTAACTAATCCTATAAAGTTCTAAAAAATATGAAACAATTTAGGTTAGATGCCAATTCCATTTGTCTTTCAAAAAATCATTCCTGAAAAATATTTGAAGAGGTCTAACTGGACCAAATTAATTATGATGCTTTATAGACATCTTACCTTAACCAATTAGTACTCAGTTATTTCCCTAAAATGAAGAGATTCACATTTTGTTTATTGTTCAGGACATGCACCCAAAATTTTGATGTGATGCACAATCACACAATGAAAACCCATTTATGACGCAGGGCACTAAATTCTACATACGAAGTAGGCCCCATAGGATAATTTGGGGGCCTCTTGGGATAAAAGTAAAAACATGCCTATTTTAGGTCGTGTTTAAGGTATGTTGTAAACCTCTCCTAGCCAATTTGGGGTCTCTGATTGCAAATATGAATTCAAAATTTTTAAGAAGAAAATTTATGTGAAAAATAAAAAATTCATGTATTTTCCCTCAGGGTAAATGCAGCCTGTTGAGTCCATTTCGTAAACAAGGTTTAATGTCCCCCATTTATGACAGGGATTTAGCAAAAAATAGTATACTGATTTCATAGTCCCAGCAATAATTGTATCTTACAAACTCTCCTATAATTGTGGTATTTCAAGAATTATGCATAATGTAGAATATAATTGGCATTTCTTGTCTTGCATAATTCACATTCAATTCTTACGCAATCCCAATCAAGTACCAAAATTTCAGCTTAAAAAAAATTAAACTCCTTTTTTCATGAATTGTTTCGTTTAACCCATTAAGGACTATAGTTGATTCTGGAGGTGGACAAGATGTTTTTTGGTCTTAGGTTGAATATGGAAAAAATACCAAACCTTGATGCACTCCAAAGATCTGATTGTTTCGATGAAATTGGTGTGAATGCTAGGGGCTCTGTAGTAAATGCATGATAGATTCTACATTGATTTTTGTATTTTCGACTAATATTTTTTTCACCCCCCAAATTGTATGCTAGCACAAATTGTCTTGATTCTTGTCCCAATGCATTCAATTCTCAATTCCCCACACTAGTCTCCTTTCGTCCATATCCAAATTCATTCTAAAACTTTGGCTACCAATGAAAAAGTGGTTGACTAGTCCTTAATGGGTTAAATATTCATGGATATAAATGATAACTGATTGAAAAATATTGGCAAGGAATTTTTTAAATTTGATTGTAAAGTACTCAGTTATAGATTTGTAGGAAGCATCCATCCATCTTTCATGTTAAAAATTACCTCATTATATAACAAAAATATGATTTATGAAAAGTTCAATGTGAATTGTTGTATGACCAAACTTTGTAAAATACATATTTCTATATTTTAACTAGATTTTGACAAAGTAACTGTACCATCATGCTCAATGGTACAAACTTAGTCACAATGCAAAGGTCAAATAGCAAAATCTAGTGAACTCCTAAAGCCTCAAGGGTGTTTTTTTTTTGTCAAAAACCACTCAAAACTGCCACTTCTATAGTATTTGCCTCAAAAAAATAAAAAGTACCTTTTTATAATCTAACTATAGGATCTTGTACTTAACTTGTTTGAAAACATGTGGTAAAAATTTCATCAAATTTGACCACATAGATTGCAAGATATTTGCATCCAAAGTGAAAAAAACAAGTTTTTTTGCAACTTGTTTGACTAGATTTTATGGCTTTGAATCTTTCTAATTGAAATTTTTGGTACTATTGATTTTGATTTTCTAAGTTTCTATATTGAATAATTGAGTTGAGAATTCTAAGGGAAATAAATTCAACAAAAAAAACACTTAATTTTCACTCATAAAAAAATATTAAGTAGAAGTGAGTTAAAGATTCAAAGAAAAATTAAATTGTTAATAGCTCTAAGATGGAATTGAAATACAATAAACCCAACAATGATATTGTTCAAGAAAGCAAACCTAACCTTGTTTAACAATTGTTTTTGAAAAATTGTAAAAATTGCATTCATAAATGAAGTTACTTTTCAAGAAGATCCTTGAAGAAGTGCTTAGATTGCCCTAAAAACTAAAATTGACTTTAAAACTAAGATTGCCCTCAAAACTAAGATTGTCCATAACTTTATCATCACTAGTTTAAATAGAATAAATCAAAGCTTCAAATGAGGACAAAAATATAAAATTTAGGGAAAAAATTTATTATTGTTTTTTTGACTTTTTCTGATTTTTTGTGTTGCCTATTGACCTCCATTTTTGGCTTATTGTGCCATAACTTTTTTTCTTGACACCAATTGAAATATAGTTATATATCTACAAAGCTCTTACAAAATTGCACATCTTCAAAAAGTTTCAAAAATATTCACTACAAATTGAGACAATAGGAACCTACCGAAACCCAAATTGTCTCTCGAGGGGACAAACAATTCTTTACAGGTTAAAGTATGGAGATATCTATCTTTACAAAGTTTTGGGTCATACAAAGCTTTACATTGAATTCTTCATAGATCATATTTGGTTACTTAGGGTGCTCTTTTTAAACATTGAAGATGTGAGTATGGATGTTTCCTACATTTCTATGCAATTAAATTAAGAAATTCATTGCCAATGTTTTCTAATCAATTATCATGTAAATCCACAAATATTGAATAAATTTTTTGCCAAACATAGAATTTATTTTTTCAATATTGAAATTTAGTATACTTGGTTGGAATTGTGTAAGAATTGAATAGTAATTATGCAAAACCAAAAATGCCAATTGTGTTTTATACTTTGCAATTTTTTTTTAAAAGCACAACAAGTAGTTTATAAGATTATTGTACCTCACTATACCTAGTAAGAAGGTTTAACATTGTCTTTGGAATAATCATTTACTTTGCCTCAAATGAAGGTTGCTATTATGTGCTTAGAAGCATAAGCACATGAGCTTGGAGGACTATACATCTATGTTATAGGTATCTATATTATAAAACCTTCTATGATTATAGTATAAATATACGATGTAAGTAGCTATATTATATGTGTTTACATTGTAAGCACCTTCAATGGTTGCACTATATCTGCATATGCACATGCTCAAAGTTCACATGCTTACATTTTTATGCTCACATACTAGCATCATTGGCCTCAAACTAGGAATATTTTTCTAATGTTTTGCAATATTTTTTTGTCCATAAAATATTTTGAAGAATAAATTTTCAAAATTTTTGGGTATTCATTTTTAGAATTTTTTTTGGCAACCCTATCTATTAAAGATCCCATAGCTTGAGGTCACCTTTGGCACATATTTGCGAAATAAGTATTTAAAATTTAAAGGGTTGTTTGGAGGTTCATTGTGTATTAATAAATTATCTGACAATTATGAAATAGTTTTTCTTAACTTTCAACAACCCTTCAATTAATCTTGAACGGTTTCTTTCAATACATAGGAAAGTGATAGCCATGACTTTCAATGAATTCACTGTTTTTTATAGTGTTCATGCTTTGTTATAATGTTACAAGAATGAATTTGGATGTCATGGGATCAAATTGTAGATATATCTTTTCCATCATTTTGATTTGCTTCATGTTTAATTTTTCTTGAATTAACCCCTAAAGGACCAAATGGTGTTTTTGGCAACATAGCAATTTTGGGCAACTCACTACAAATGGAATTTTCATTTTTTTCATTGACATTTTCACACAACATGTGCCCAAGGAGTAGCTTTAAGGCCCAACAATTTTCATAACTTTTGACTACATGGTTAAAAATCTATTGTATGATATGTAGTTTTCTTTGTTTTGTGGGTAGTCCAGGCCAAAAAAAAACTTCTTTAAAAATCACTTTTTAAAAAAATAAAAATTTGAAATTGATTCTTTAGATTTATTTATACATGTATATATTTGAAACATTCCATTTTGATTAATGAGATGAAAGTTATGAGGAGTTTTAGTTGTGGGTAGTTTGAAGGTAGTTATAAAATCTATACTCTAAAATAAACTTCAAAGTCCTTTATTTAACTCAATTTTTAATATTTTTGAAAAAAAAAAATAATTGTATGTAGATTGTTTATTAAAACATTACAACCATTGGGATTGGAATTTTTCAATTTCATAAATAAATTGTTAACAAATTTGTATTTTGAATCATTTTCTACTTCTTTCTACTTTCTATTTTTTTCCTATATGTAGTACAATTTCAAATGGTTTTAAAATTTTCAAGCATGTAGCCAACTTGAATTGAAAAGTGAATCCAAAGAGTGACCACCATTTTGAACATTTTTTCATAATGATCTGACCTTAAGAAGTGCAGACAAACACTAATATCTTGCAATCTACATGGTGAAAATTTCTGAAAATTTTTCTATGTATTTTCAAACCAAAGTAATATAAGATCCTACAGTTAGATGTATCAAAAATGATTCTTTTTCAAAAATTTGGTACTTGTACTAGAGATGGCAGTTTTGGAGCATTTTTGGTGAACACATAGTCAAAATCCTTTAGGGGTTAAACAAAGTGGCTTATTGATTTCCAAAACCATTTGGCTTCCAAAATTTTAATTATTTTTCACCAAAAGAAAATAATTAAAATTTTCAAACAATAGTAGGAAAGGAAGCACCAAACAATAGTATCAAAAGCTTCATGCTCCAAACCCATATCAACACTAAATTAGTGCCTATATGAGCCTTTGGCACCCAAGTTTGACATTGTTGTACAACACTCAAATCCTTCTTTTTCTATCACAATCCACAACCTTAACAAGCAAATTGCCACTAATAAAGCCTTTGAATATTCAAAAATTCTCAATTGTAAGGTTCAAGAATCTTTTGATATCATCAAATATAACACTTTGGAAATTGGAACTCTTTGAATGAATTCTACATCACACTTTTGTTCAACATATTTACAGATGTTATTGTGATGTTATTGTGATGTAGTTGTGATGTGATTTGAACTCCCAAGGTGAAAAAGAATCTAATCCTTCAAAACATGCATGTATGCTTGATTCAATGTAATGCAACTTTCTTTTGTCACTCTTGTTGCCACACCACATATGCCAATTGAAAAGATTGAGGTTGATTTTTAGTCATAACCCCATTCATCATTCACTTTATTTTAAAGATAGAATTGATGATTGTAATTAAGTGTGTAGGAGAGGGTCAATAATTGACTCTCAACACTCCTTAGCCAATGGATTGGTAATCTAATATCTTACATACTGCATTGATGTTTGTTACATATGCTTTCAATGTCCAAGAATTATGTGTAGATGTTATATGATTACTTGTGCAAGAAAACAATTCAATGGGTCAAAAGGTGTGGGCACGGTGGATGGAATTTGGACGTTGTTGTGCAGCATCTAGGAGCTTCTTTCGTGCTTGGACAAGTTGATCAAAGAGTTGGTTTACTTGGCTAGCCACTTTGTCCAACCTCACCTGTTATGATAATACAAAACAATTGTGAGAAAGAGGATTTTTGAATTATGTTTATTACCTATAACAATGTTCTACTTTTCAAGAATTAGAAAAGGTGCTTTAAATCTGTATTTATAAGAAAATATAGTAACTTTGAGTGCGATTGCAACTCATTTTCCAAGTGATCATAGTTTCATTTAGGGGGAAGAATGAACTTCTTGTAAAAAAAATTAGATTTCATATATCTTGCATGGACAATTGAAAAAAGATGTAAATTTATTCAAAAATCATATTCTAAAGTCTATGCTTTTAATTGATTATTACCAATTCAAAGCCAATATTGAGTGCTTTTACATTAAATTGAACAATAGTGGGTGTCAAATCTTTGAGATTTTGACCCAAGAAAATTGTAATGAGAAGTGAATTGGAGACTAGATTTTACAATTTCTATTTGGAAGGTGTTTGGGAATGTGATATTGGACTACACCTTAGCATAGAGTTTGATGTCCATGATTCCAAAAGAAACATAAGAACATACATCCAAACCTTTTCAATGTGACTTCCATAATGATATATTTTAGAATGTCCTAAACATTTGTTGCAATATGAGATTTTACATTTGTCACATGTTCAACTTAAACATATTTATGTTTTAAACTCTAGAGAGATGGATTGAAGAGATTTAAGATGTATGCACTTAAGCAAATAAAATTTAAAAATAATTGATTTCCATGAATCTTGATAACAACAAACTCTTCACAAACACCAATGTAGGATAGAAGGCCCTATGAAGAAATGGAATGTGGCAAAATGTTCATATATTGACTATATTTTTATTTGTCATATTTATAAACCTAAATAAAAAAGATCCAACTCTTAAGTAAAATAGTACACCATTACTTTACCTTATCAAAGGTATAAATCTTGCACATGTCTCGATGATTACAATTTTTCCTTTTGAGTGAACTAACTTTCAATCTTATGAAGAACATTATTCCTCACATCAATCTTATTTGAACTTTTATTAATCCCATAAGGATAAAATTGATACTCCATTTTTCTTCTACCCTTGGCATTAATGTACCATAATAATTTAAGGTATAATTTGCCTCTCATATTAGTAAGGAATTGTCATATGAAATTGTATATTTCTTTTACTACAATACCATACCAGTTGAGACATGCAATTGATTTGAAATTTTAGTAATTTTTTTTAATCCTTTAGTGCTTCAATGTCCCAATTTTGAATGATGAACAAAGAGGTTTTAGAAGCTTTTTGGACCACAAAACTTCTCATTCATCCAAACCAATGCTTGACTTTTTAAAAACCACACTTTTCATATTCTGAATTTGATAAAATTAAGACAAATAAGATATATTTTGAAAAGAGATAAGCAAAAATATGCATAAATTCTAGAAAGGATTCACGTGCTAAAGGGTTAAAGGTTACAAATTCAAGAAAGTTACAATTTCATGAGAACGTTTTAACGTGTTTTTTTGGACATTTTTGATAGAAAAAATAGGGTTCACAAGGGTCTTCTTACCTGAATTGTGTCCAACAGGCCCCTCAAGTCCTCCCCCAACCCCTCCAGCCGTCGCCGCGACGCCGCCGCGCGTTCGCGCTCCCCGCTGTCTCCTTCGACTTCCCCTCTCACGCCCACGACGCACCCTTCCACCATCTTCAGCTCCTCCAACACGAAGTGCATCCTCTGGTTGTTCCTCATCGCCTGGAAAAGCTCCTTTCGCAGCCTCTCCTGCAACCTCCGAAAGCTTGCCGACCATCCAACTCCGTCCTCCCCTCCAAAGACCTCCAAGTTCCGCTGCCAACAAGTCGACCCCGGGTGCGACGACGGGTCGCGCTTCAACGCCCAGATCAACACACTCGCCACGAACTCGGTGGTTTCCCGAGTGGCGCGCATCACCAATGTGAGAGCCACCGTGCCGCGCTTGTTGCCGCTCCCGCCACTCCCGCCACTCCCGCTTCGGCAGAGGGGAAGGGGAAGGGGAGATTCACTGGGGGCGCTGTCGAAGAGATTCACCCCGTCGGGGATTGTCTCGCCGATGGCGATGCTCGCGTGACGGAGAAGCGCGTCGGAGGGGGAGGGGGAGGGGGGAGGGGAGAGAGGGGAGAGGGGGGTGAGAGGGGGGTGGATGAGCTGGGTGAGCTCGGATTCGCACGTTTGGAGAGCGGAAATTAGGGTTTGGTGGTGCTCGTGACTGTAAACTGCGCATCTGCATGGAGAATCGGTAATGTGGTTAGATTCGTGGGTAAGGTGGCGCGGGTTAGAGCGGTAATGGTGGGGGAATCACCTGATTCTAGAACTATATCGGTGTTATCGGTTCCGAACGGGCGTCTGCGAAACGTGACAATTTCGTGACAATTTCGTGACAATTTCACCGTTTTAACAAATTCGACGGTGGAAATTGTCATTTGTTTTCCGAACGGGCACCTGCGAAATTTGACAATTTCGTGACAATTTCGTGACATTCTCACGAAATTTCACCGTTTTAACGAATTCGACGTTAGAATTGTCGTGATTTTTGCGAACGGGCGCCTGCGAAATTTGACAATCTCTTGAGATTGCACCATTTTTGCAAATTCGACGTTAGATGTCGTCGTGTTTTTTCAAAGAGGGGTAAGCTTTCCCTGTTACTCGTAAGCGCTTGTTCCTAATGAGCATTTGGAGAGTTCTTAATGCTGTAACTTATGTTTCTAGGGTGATTTTGAACTGAAAGTTTCGAGTTAGGTATCCAATCAAACACTTTACAAACATGAATCTAAGGTTCTGATTCTACAAACTGTGTGTGCGACTTGAGTGATTAAAGATTTGATGGCTTTAGAATTTGTCGAATGTACCTTTGAATCGCGGGCACGACGAGCTGCACGCACATCATGAAATGCTCGAAGCGCGACACCGCCGGTTTCAACACATTGCAAACATCCAGCAGCTTCATGCTCTCCACCATGTACTCCTCGATCCAAAACTCGTCGCTCACTTTGACGTCCGGCATCAACGCACGCACGTCCTCGAACAGGATCATCATGTCGGAGAATGTGGACCGCATGAAGTCCACCGCCAGGGCGACCCACTCCAGGGTCAGCCACTTCGGCTGCAGCGCTTGCTCCAGCGCTTCCAACTTGTCGGAGAGAGAGTGGTAGAACACTTGGCACTTGTCGACGCCACTCTTGTCACTCGGCGTCCTGGAGATGGGACCTGCAGGAGGCTTCGATCTCGACGATCTCCTCATCGCCATCGTCCTCGTAAAGCAACAAATTTCGGCAAATCGCTGAAGAAACTTCGACTTTCTGCTGTCACCAATCTGCTGAATTTGTAGTTGCAGAAAGTTGTGTGGTGATTTAGAGCTTTAGAAGAACATCAACCTCGTTGCGAAGAAATCTCTCTTTTCTTCTGTCAACAAGCTTGTCCTCAAACTGCTGAATTCATGGAGTTGTATGGTGATCTTGTTTAGAAGAATTCTCTCCATATCCTGTGACTAAACTTGCGCTCAAATTCCTGAACTCATGACTGCAGAAAGTCGATCTACAACATCAGTTCCTCTGTAGTAAGGGCGTCACAGCAGGCCTTGAGATTTCAGAATCGCGTTGCAAAACTCTGCGGGACGCCTAGTAAGAAGAATTGTGTTATTTTTGTCCAATTTGGTATTATCCAACCTTCAAGTAGACAAGTACCAGAGCAAGAATTGCAAGGTTTGACACTTACGCTTCTAGAATGGAGACAATTTGGGCAACACAATTTGAAGTGTGTAAAGCGACAGGGATCTACTACTTTGACGAAGGGGAATTGCATCGGGTCCAATTTAGTAACGAGCCTACATATCGCAGAACAGGAAATACTAACTTGTGCTTTGAGAAAGGAGGCGATTTGGGGCGACGCAATTTGAAGGATCTACAGCGGGTCTAGGACTTCGAGATAAGATACTGGGATTCAGAATTTCGCAGGGCTGGGTTTGAAACCTAACGGCAGAGTTAAATTGTGAGCTGTGCCACCCCTGGTGAGTCAAGCTCGCCCTGTTAAATTTCTAAGCTGATTCAGCTCTAGGATGGACACATGTTCTCCCAATTGCAGAAGCAACCATCTGGCTATCGATGACAGTGACCTACACTCAAACCTCTCCACAGTTAATTAAATCTCATGCTAGACGGTGGCCACTCTTTGAAATTCTTCTTCCATTCGTGTACTCCACCTGCGCAGCTGCAACGGGTTGGCCTTGATTGCAAGTCTTCAAAGCTGGTAATTTATGTGAAAGGAGGGGATTATTGAGCAAGAAATGAAACATGACTAATTTGGAATGCGAAAGACCTTGCAGACAAATAGTGCCGACGTACGGAATCCGCAAGCTTCATGAAGCTCAGCCTCCCAGCTAGCACAATAATGGCAGCGCCGTGTGGTTGCTATTACAAGCAAAGCCACGAGGGATTGAGAGGAGGATTTGCAAGTTAGAGAGTTATTACTACTGTGGAGTGGTTGCTTGGAATTGCGCCCGTGTGGGATGGAGCGAGGAAGAATTCCAAAGACGGAGGTGCAAGCTATCATTGACTATTTGAGCCACATGATCGTGTCCGTCTTCGGTACTCCTCTCCTGCAGGCTTGCAATTTACTTCAGGCTGGTTCAAAGCTTGACCCTGTCAAACTCTATCACCATATTGTTGGAGGAAAAAGTTAAAAAAATATATGGCCTTGGGAGTGGTGCGACAAAAGCTCCTCTATCAAAACATTGTGGCACTTCTTAATGTATCCCACTTATGAAACTGATGAAATTGAGTTAGTAACTTTCAATCAATCGCAAGTCTCATACTGTGCACAAGTTGGTTTTGTTAGGAAAGGTCATCTTATGAAATTGATGAAACTAGTTAGTAAGTTTCAATCAATGACAAGTCTCCTGGTGTGCACAAGTTGGTTATGTAAGGCAAGGCCATCTCATGAATTGGGTTAGTAACTTTCAATCAATTGCAAGTCTCTTAAGCATGCACAAGTTGGTTTTGTGTAGCAAGGCCATCTCATGAAACTAATAAAACTCGGTTAGTAACTTTAAATCAATAGCTAGTCTCTTAGTGGGCACAAGTGAAAACAACCAAAGTTGTCATGCAAACTTTAGTTGATTTTGTGCAACAAGGCCATCATATGTTTGCATTGGATATTAGGGGTGGTGTTAGCAAAGTGAATCTAATTCAAAGATTTATTGAACTAATTCATTTCTAAAATCCTTTCTAGGAGCATCTCCATGAAGCAATACATGAGCATTCAATGGCAAGTTGGGATGAAAGTACAAAATTAATGGTTGAACCCACCAAAACACTCTATTTTACACATCAAAATTTGTTATTTGCCAAGGTTGGCAACTACACCACCTATAACTTTCTCTTCTATTACAAATAATACATTCACATAATAATTGTATAAGAAGTAAATGATGCAATTTTTTTTCTTCAAAAAGTATAACTAATTGTATATTGCCAACCATGTTTCCAACTTCAGTGAAACGGGGCTACCAAGTTCTTTCCATATTACCAATTTATCCACTTAGCCAATTTATCCACTTAGATCATTTGACACTGATTACCCAAATCACATTATTTTCAAATTAAAGTAGGTTGTAATTGTCATTAATTACTACTTTATACTAATTCCACACTTTTTTTTTGGTGACTCTAATTCCACAGGTGACACTAATTTTGCATCCTCACTTGTAGGACAAATCTGTGTAGTATATACAATGGGCACTTCCAACCAACCCTAAACTACCATCTTCACTCTATGTACATCTCCCAAATCAATTATGTACCTACGTGAACGAAACGCTTTTCAAACCAAACTTTGATCCTTCATAACTTTTGCATACAATATCCAAATGTTACATTCTTTGATGCATTGGAACCTCCTTTCACTTGCCAATAAGGAAATGTGAAAATATGAACAGTGTATCAATAGTATAGTGATTAGGCACAGTAGCAATTGGTGGCGGTTGTGGGGTACCCACCTTAAGTTAACAGCTCGAATGCTTAGCTGTTACTGCTCCCAAACATGAAATTGGGAAGGCGTAGCAGCAAGCAAAGTCAGTGAACTGGCTGTCCCGAAGTTGCAGCAGAAAGGTTTTGGTGAAAGCTTGAATTGCCGATGAGGACTCTTCTGCAAAAAGTTGAAACATACGATTAAGGTATGCTGACAAAGAGCATGCCTGGAGCTCCTGGAAAGCGAAAGTGGACGCAAGCTCTAACAGATCTGGAACTATGGCTGCATATGAATTACTTAAAGGTGAAGCAGCCCATTCTCAATTCCCCCCACATGTACCTGTGGTGTACATTTTCCCTCTGAAATGTACCCCGAATGTACCCCGTGAGTACATGAGGGCGGAATTGAGAAGGGTGGCAAGGATTAAGTTTTTGATATGAAGTTGTATTTGATTGGGGATGGAAGTTTGAAATGGTTTCAACTGTTTTTGTGAACTTAGAAAGCATGGGTGTTCTTTTCTATTGTGTGGAATTGAGGAATTTTTGTGATAATGGGAAACATTATTTAGAAAATATTGAGTGTTTAGGATAGGGGAAATGGTGCAATTGTATTAGTGTGTACTGTAGTTTTTCCAAAAATTTCAATTGCATTATTGTATTGAATAATGATTGAAGATTTTCTTATAATGGGGGGGGGGGGCACCTAGAGTGTTCATTAAAAACCATGTGTGAACAAAACTTTGGACCCCTATATACTTTTTGAATTTTAAATAAAATGAAATGGAAAAATATGAATAGATTTTTCTACTTTGAAAGTTTATGTTTTGAATTATTGATATTTTATTTGTTAATAATAATTAGTTACAAATTTTTGAAGTAAAAAGATACATTGTAGAATTGAAAAATAACTTTCACACCCCTATATTATATAAGAAAAAATTATTTAAAAAATGAACAAAAATTCCTAAAAATAACTCTCTATTGAAAGCTCATTTTGAGTTGAATATTGATGCAACGGTCATTTAAATGTGTTCTCTAAAAATATTTGAGTTAAAAAAACATGCCATTTTAGTGCATTTTTAACCCCCTCTAGAAATCATTTCATATTTTATTTGAGTTTGAAATTTTGGGAGTAGAATCCTATAGTCATTAGTAAACAATGCTCAAAATTTGAAGTTAAAATTATAGTTTATTAAAAACCACTTGTTTGCACGTGGTTTGTTGTAGTAGAACTAAGTGCACCCCCTAAGCTCATAACCAATATGTGACTACATAATGGGCTATAAAATATACATTAATCCTCCTTTATTTGTTTATTTATTTATAAAATTGGATAATTTGCATCATCTTAAGTACTTACATATTTTGTAGTTTGTAATTAAAGTCAATATATTCATTTATTAGTGCTCTGGATGTTTCCAAGCTTTCAAAGAGTCTATTGGTTTACCAAACTGTTCAGAAGTTAATGACTTGATTACAATTCTTGTCACATTGTCCACTTCTAATCTTGTGCAATTCATCATAGAGTTTATATGTGGGAAGGAGTCACCTAGTGAGTGGTGATGGCTAGGAGAACCACCTCCAACATAAAGCATAGGTAAACTAAAGTAATAACACCTCTTTCAAAAAAATTAAGTAAGGATTATAGTTTATATCATTTAATTAGCCGATTTTCTTTTTAAGTTTGTTACAAATCACAAAGAGACTTTGATGCAACTAAGCTTGTTTTATATAAATATTGCTTACAAAAGTTATAAAGGTTTATGATTTCTTTTAGAGGGACCTCTTATGAACACAAAATTTGATGTTAATGTTGTGTATATCTTCACACTTAATGAGTACTTATCAAGATCATCTTGGTGTTTAACTATTCATTTACAATACCTATTTGAATTATTTGAATTTGGTTTAGTTAACTTGGTTTACAAAGAAATTTTCAATTGTTGAACTATCAACACTAAGTAATACAAGGACATTGATTTGTCTTCATATTGCATTTTATAAAATGAGATGTGGTAAAACGTTCTCCCTGCATAAAAATTAATATAATCAAATTTAAATTTAATTTGTAACACACACTATTAAGACAATTTAATGTATTTTAGTCATAAGTTGGTAGTCATAAGGGGACTATTTGAAATCTAAGTCTCAAATGTTATATAAAGTATGAATTTTGCAAGAATTACATAACAATCAATCTTTTGAAATCTACTCAAAGGATGATAAAGCATCTTTTAGTATAAACCCATAAATTCTAAACAATTTCTTTTTCTAAATATCCAAACTTGTCACATCAAATACCATCTAAGTTCTAAATTTGTCATAATAGTCGATTTAGAGTAGAAAAAGATGCCACTTGTTTAGAGAAGGAAAAGAGGCCAATTGTTCCTTACATAATCTCTATTCTCAAATTCATTTGTGTCCATGTGACTCTACTTTTCAAATATATTCATTTATCCTATTCGTGTCTAATATTATTTTATTAAAGTTACATTACTCTTAAAATACTTATATTCATACAATTTTTCAATAATTGTATAATATATTGGCTGATTTTTAAAAATAAAAAATTATAGTGACCTTTTTTTTGCAATGATACTAATTTTACACACTCAATACTAGGAAAAATGAATGTAAGGTACAAAAATTTATAACAACAATTTTATAGTGTTAGTTTCAAGTGTACAATTTTCGGTATACTTGCTTTATATTACAAAAATCACAGTTCTACTAAGTTTCTTGCATCACAAAGTATTCTATTAATGAAATTTTCTATTACTATACTCATTGATTTGAAAATGCTACAAGCTTTTATTTTAAATGAAGATTTTTATGATATCAATACTATTTGGTAAAAATGTTTTTTGAGTAAAAACTTGTAGCATTTAAAAACCAATTAGTGTCGTCAACACTAAAGTTCATTATTATTGTAGATTTAGTTTTGACCCACACACTAAAAGTTTAGAATTTTTGTAATTACTCTTGATTGAGTCCAAATTCTAGCCTAACAACTAGCTATTGTAATTCAAACACCATTGTATTTGTTGTGTGAAAGACTTGAGCTTGATTGATACAAATGACGAAGTTTTTTTTTTTTTTTTTCACAAATGAAGATTTTCAATGAAAAAAGAAAGGACCACAATAGTCCAGCCCATTCACAATGTTGTTTAGAACCAAAGTAGTAATAGATTTTTTAAATTTTGTAACAAGATTTTGTTATCTAGACAAGTATGGTACAATAAAGGAAAATTTAACAAATTCTGGAATTTTCAGATTCCATAAATATGAATTCTGGAATTTAGGGTTTAGGTGGTTATCAATTTTCATTGGTCACTACTGACCAACTACAGCATAACCGTCTTGCAAATCTATACTTTTCTATCCTGTATACTATATAATAGTACTTGTATGTCGGCTACCCACCGATACTTTTGTTGATGTCTTCAGGTTTCAATCAAGGCTTCTTGCAATGTCTTCAAAATGTTTTTTTGGTCCATAAGTTCTGAATAACTCCATAATTTGTTAAATTGTTGATAATAGGTTTGTCAAAATCTAGTAACAACATAGAAATATCTTACATCAAAGTATGACTGTATGATAAGTAGTTTGTATGAATATTGTGCCCCACTCTACTTTATATGAATACTATTCATGATTTATTAAATAATTTAATTTAATACTATTTATAATATTATTAAAAGAGAGGGTCAATCCAAACTAGCATTGTAGTCTCATGGCTTCAAAATTTCATAACTAATTCCACAAAGCTCCAAAAAAAAATGAAATGACTTGGGTTAGATGACAATTCCACTTGTCTTTCAAGGAAAATTTACTAGAAAATATTTGAAGATGTTTCACCTCCCCAAAATTCAGTTCCAGTCCTTAGTTGGTCCTTTTATGGACCTCCTACCTTAAGTGTCCCCATTAGAAACTCCTGTTTTTTCCAATAGTTTTGAGTAGGCTATATGGAGGCTTTATGGGGTCCAATTTTTATTTCCAGTTGCAATGAACACATACAATGTTCTTCATTGAATGTGAGGATACAAAATAATGGACCCTTCTCCATTATGCATTTTGCAATATGATGAATGAAATTGAGTTTCCAATACGGACACTTTTTTTTTGGAAAGGGGAGGCCATGTCATTTACTACCATAGCAGGACAGCAGTGATGTATGTCGGTTACATACACAGACAAGGAGCTCAATTCATCAGCTTGAAAAGCTTATAAAAGCTTACAACAGTTCCCTAGAAAATACCAGACACAACTGAAGGTACTTATTATTGTTCAAAAAAGGCCCATTTCCAGAGGCCCTTATTTCAAGAGGCCATTTCTTCCATTTCTTTGGGAATTGAGGGCGAGCAGATTTGGGTCCTTTTTGAATGGGTGTGAATCACGAGTCTGGTCATTCGAGAGCCCACACCGACCTCTGCTCAATTAATTCCAGTATGTAAAACTGCTACTTTTTTGGCTACTGAGCCTATTTTCTATTATTATACTGGTCAAAATTTGACATGTTTTTGTTGGCAAGTGAAAGGAGGTTCCAACGCACAAGAGAACGTGGCATTTGGATACTGTATGCAAAAGTTATTAAGGAACAAAGTTTGGTTCTAAAAGCATTTCTTTCACACAGGTACAAAACTGATTTTGGAGATGTACATATAGTATAGATGGCAGTTTAAGGTCAGTGGCACATTTGGGTGTACCTACCTTAGTTGGACAACAACTCTCGTAAAGTAACATCTAAAGTAGTATGGCCTTAAAGTGACCATTTACTGGCTGGTCTCCCTTTCTTGAAGGTTTCCATGAGTAGAAATATTTTTGGATCATTTTTCAGAGAAAGAAAAACGGATGCGGATCGTCACACAAGTGATTTCATATTTTTGAATCATTTTTGAATTACTTATGAATTTTCAAAAAAAATTGTTGTAGGCACCTATTTGTAACCCTAGGTCTTCTAAAATCCGACCAATTGCAACTTCTAAAGTGATTTCAGTAAATGAAGCGCCAACAATTGGCTCTTGCAATAAATAATGCTTTTCTCTCGATTCTCTCAATGGCTTGAGAGGTCCATTTAAGGACCACCTACTATCCATTTAAGACCTAAATATAGGGACAATTTGAAGAGGTTGCTCGCTTTTAGAGTAGACTACCTTACATGCGTCCAAATTAATAAGGGTTACTACTTGTAGAAATTAGGTCTTTTGTAACCGATCACAAACAACTTATTTTATCTCATAACAACATTCTTTTTTAATTGTTATGGACAAATTATGAGTGGTTATGAACAAGTTATTCAAGATAGTAGAGTTGTAAGAGACCAAATTTCTATGTTTGAGAATGGTTCTTGCTATTGAACTGTTAAAGTTATTATTGCATTTTGCTTGTAGTTTGCAAGGGGAATTCAAATTTTCCAAGAAAGCATTTTTTGAAATCTATAAAAAATAAACTATAAATTTTCAAAATGCTAAAAAGTAGGTGTATCTAAAATCGACCTTACACTCTCATGTATGGAGGTTGCACATGTTAGCTAAGAATCTAGGTGGGTCTATCTCCTACTCCCTTTCCAACTTGGTTGCAAAAGTCAATTTTGCTTATCTAATCAATGTGTTTGCTGAATTTTGAACCAAATATATTAGCAAATGTTTGATTTAGGTTGTTACCTAAAATAGCCAGTGCAACAAGGTTATAAAGAACGCTCAACAACTTGTGACTTTGTAATGTTGACCAAAGCTTTTTGTCAAGAGGAAGTCGGATATAGAGATTAGTTCACTCTAGAATCTATTGTTGACATTAATAGAAAGAATAGAAAAAATTAATTGTAAAAAAATAACTAGGGCTTTGTTGCTCTCCTCACTACTAGTGACATCCATTAAAAATTGAGGGTTTTGGTATCAAAAAAATTGTCACTATTCAATTTTGGAATTTAGTCATGGAATTTTTAAATTTTGGTTACTAAGAAAATATGAAAATTTATATTTGGATTCTCCTAAATTTTTTAGGCCTATACTACTGACCTCTCTAAAAGAATGATAAATCCCTAGGCTATTGTAGAGATTGACCTCTCTAAAAGAATGATAAATCCCTAGGCTATTGTAGAGATTGACCTCTCTAAAAGAATGATAAATCCTTAGGCTATTGTAGAGATTCAATGTAATTAGAAAATACAAGATTTACAATGTGATTGTTATGATGGCATATGGATCAACTAGAATTGATTTAGACCTTGACTTATATAGAATCTATTTATTAAGTGTTAGGTTTTGTAGAGTCCACGTTAGGCTTTTTGCAAATTTGACCACATCCTAGTGACTTTACAATTTAAATTTCTACGTATGATTTTTAGAATAATTTCTAATGACAAAATTCAACAAATATAACTGTTTTATACCATTCCAATAATTACTACAAAATTCATAAGATTTGTTCAATTTCCATCTCAATAGGACCAAGGATTTATAGATTCAAAATGAATGATTTAACTTTGTACAAAAGGAGAATGTTGAATGTTGAAAAATAGTAGGTGTATTCAAAAGCAACCAATGCTCTCATGAACAAGTAAATCCTACAAATAAAATTTCACCTAAAACAAATTAAAATTATTTTAATTTTATTAAAATAACACAATTGTGAATAAAGGGACACATAATATTTGAAGTTACAATTGTGGCTTTATTTGTGTGACTTCATTTCATGGCTTTAGCCATATAGCCTCATGATTCCATAGCCAAGTTGTAGCTTCATTTCATGGTTCTCGTTGTTTGGCCTCAAAATTCCATGACCCAGTTGTGTCTACTTATCTTCTCACACCTAATGCACCCTATGTTTGTCAATGCCACCAAATATTGGCTAAACAAGTTCTGACCTCAAGGTTATCACTGAAATTAAGAGTTTCAATAACTTCCCCATAACCCTAAATCTCACACAACCAACTCATGTAATTGTCATTCACAAACTCAATAGTCCGACTTAAAATTTGGAATTATTTAAGTTAATGAATCCAAGTTAGGAAAAAACCCCTACTGAACTGTATTCTGAATGGTTGGCTTCAATGCGTTACTTTTTCGGTGCTTGGATTCCAACTTCGAAGTCAAGTTTCCTTTCCCCCAAAATGCAGATGCCCAAGCCCTCAAGATACATGATTCTCCATGCACCAGGTTCAACTCCACGCACAAGTTCACCAACTCATTCTTGCTTCAGTTGGGAGGAGAGGTACATTTAAATCACCTAATTGAAGCCTGCTACATTTTCCACATTTTCCAAGACTTTCTCAACCCATTGAAATTCTACTTACCACTTGAAATCCTGCCAGGTTACACTACACTCAACTTGGTTAAAATTGGTCACTAATGACCAGTTGTAGCAAAGTTGGATAGGACATCAGTCCCGTATGATTCCCGCCAGTGATTTGTCGCCAACAACACGGCCATCAAGAACATTTTAGCCGCCCAACACCGAGCTCGATACACATGTCTAGATAGAACAAACCAAGCATTGGTCCATTCGGTAATTAACTCTCTAATACACAGTCAGTTCACAAGGGCAAACTTCAACTAGAGAGGGTATAATGGTAAAAGAATATTCTCTGGACAAGTTGTAGCCTTGTCGAAGTGTTATTGGAGAACTAGTCGTACAGTAGTTCAAACATTACAGAAGGTCAGCTTCAGTTCATTCACTATAGGGACCAGAGTTGTTCACTCAAATCGGACAGACAAGGGGTTTTCGCTCATGAGATAGTAGACAGACGCATTGGTGTGGCGGTCAGCTTGTCATCAGTGAATGATGAAAACTCCAATACCACATACTAAGTATATACATGCGATTTCAAAAATTCCTTCAGTTTTAAAATATACAACAAATGGGGTTGAACGTGGGGAAATGCTTTAAGCCAGCCCCTATATCCATGTTGGGAATGTGCAATTCAAATGTTTCATGGAGGAAAAAATTAAAAAAAAACATGACCTGGACATCTCGTTTTGGAGCCTACCTGAAACATTCATCATGTGCCAAATCTACAGAATCGAGAGAGTATTCGCCACTAAAGATCTCTATCCTGGTTTCGCAGCACAGCAGCTCTGTCGACCTGCATTTCAGCCGCAGCAGCAGCGGACGCGCCCGACGATGAAGACGCACGATCCGCTCTGTCGGCGTTGCTGTCCGAAGATGGAGAGCCTTGTTGCGGAATCTCCTTCTTCAAAGTGGTTGGCATTCCCGAAAGCTCCTGTTATGAAAAATTTCAATGTGTTAAACCAAAAACAGCAACTCCTGAAATAGTGAAAGCGGAGCGAACAAATCTATACGAGCTCAACTTCCATCGAACAACGATTTGAAACGAAAGGATCGCCGTATCAAGAGACAATTGCAATTTCAATCTCGAAGGTAGAGAAAATGGTTGCGTGAAAAGTTGCGACAATCAACCTTAAGCAGATGAAGGCGGAGCTTGCTTGGCGACACGCCCTCGCCGATGCACACCATAGCAAACTGCGAATAGTGTATCAATGCGTCCGCCGCTGCCTGCTTCCTTTCCTCCACCTGCACAGAGCGTATCACGAAACCCTAAATCACCGGGCAAATCAAACAAACTGTGTAATATAACTATTCAATTCACCGAGCTCCATGTACATGTCGGATAAGACTGACCTAAATATATTCCCTGCAGAACCAAATTTACAAGAAAGACCACTAGCAACACCTTCGAGATGACTCGCTTATTCACTCAAGCTCAAATCTCTCCTAGGGTATAAAAATTGACAAAAACAAAGATGCTCCGGAATCCAGACTAAAGCTAGCTACCATGAGAGCGAACTCTTAAGTGTACAAATTCTGAAAACCTGAAAACCTGAAACAGAGCAAGCAAAAAATGCGATTGACCAAACCTCATACTCCTCCATGGTGCAAAATTCGTGCTGAGTTGTGCGCAATCCACGTGGTCGAGCGGTTACTTCCGTATGCAAGGATTGTTGTGCGCTCCGACCTCAGGAAGAACCAAGTGATGCTTGTTCAGTGACTGGATGAGGAATCTTGAATGAGAACCTCAATCTCTCAATCCTAATTCAGTTTCTACAATGAATGCAAACCGGAATTCATTGGGTGCTTCCGAAACTCCATGTGCAATGTCACCTCCGAGCGTCTGCAAACATCATTGTGTTGCAATCGAGAAATTTAACAATTCTGCGGTGGCGTGATCTGTACTAAAACAGTTTCGTTTCGTGAACAAACCGGAAGAATGCCCGATTATCTTTGAAAACAAAAAGAAACTAAACCTAAGTATGGATTCAATGCAACCGCACCGAGAAGATGAAGTAGATGTCTGTTTAGCAAGAAGGGATGAATGAAAGATTCTACGGATGAAATTGTGACGGATGACACTGTGAAGTTGTTTGCATACGGTAATATTATGTGGTTTGCGGGGGGAAAAAATTGTATGGTGAAAAAAGAATATTGGCAAAAAGATTCTATTTGAAGCATGTGTCAAATCTTATTTTCTAGGAAAAAATATAGATTTGGTAAAGAAGTATCAATCTTGCTCTACATTTAGAATATGAGAAATAAGGTGTCAAACCTTTCAATTTTTCCTTCAGCATTACACTAATGATGGTAAATAGTGTTATGTTGCAAATGGCATTACCTGGACTTTTACCCCGCCCACTTTAAACATCAATTAGCTTGGCATTTAGAGTTGCCAACATTTTAGGATTTTTTGCTTCTCATTTGAAAATATAGAATGCTAGTTTGCAAAAGGTTTTTAATTTTTATTTAATAAATTATTCATTTGAATAAGCAATCATGTATTTAAATTTAAAAAAAATTCATTGTAATTTGATGAAATAATAGGTAACACTAAATATAAACTTGTAAAAAATTGATATCTAGTAGTTGACAAATAGTGTCTATGTTGACATTTAGTGTTGGTAACATTAATAAGATTGTTGACATTTAGTGTTGTGCTTCGTAATTAGTGTTGCCAACACTATTTACCATCATTAGTGTAGTGTGTTTGTTGCCAAATTGGGTGCAATATGATTTCTCTTCCCAAGAAGAGACCCATCAAATACTTGTAGAATTCTACTACACTGAATAGGGTATTATGGGGACCAAAAAAATAAAGGGATTTATAGTGGAACACTATAGATGTTTGAAACATGATATACAACTCGTAGACACTTTAGTAACTATTGATGTATAGAAAATGGAGATATTTATATAGTGTGTGAATTAGTATGGATCCCCTTAAAATCCCTATTCAATGTAGTTTTTTGCAGAGGGGAAGGGGAGAACAAATTTCCTTAGGTCCACTTCATACATGCTTCTAAACGGCCTAAATTTCCACTTAAAATTTTTTTTTTACCAAATTAACATTATTCTTGCATTCAAGATCCTACTAGCTTTGGAGTATGGATATGAAGTTAATATTTTTTTAATACCAATCTAAATGGTAATCAATGTTGGTAGGAAATTCATTTGAATCACAAAAATAACAAGGACAATGTCAACACATCCCTATCAATTATTGATTAAAAAAATTCTTTGATAAATGCCCAATTATAAATATTCTATATTATTTTTTTATAAAATAAATTTGAAATAAAAATTATAGTCTATTTTTAAAATTATACATCACCAATGTGCTTTTCAAATACTATATAAATGAATGATTTTTATTGCAAGGATTAACATGAAAGAACTTATTTTGCTATATTTTGAAGTTTATTCAAATTTTTTTTTTAAACCAAGATTAATGTGTACTACTAAAATAAGTACAATTTTAGTATATTAACTAGTTGGTAAGTCTTGAAATAACTTATTGATCATAGCATCATTTTGAAAAACCAATAACCCTCTTTAGAAAACACATGAAAATAGAAAATTTACCATAAACTCATCTTAACAACAAGCTCTTTTCAGACCTTGTTGAATACCGGCGCATCAGGTCAATCAAATGATGAAGACCTGTGCAGACAGTCACCATGGCCGGGAGCCTTTCCTCTCTGAACTCGACTCTTCGAGTCCAAAGAAAAATAGTTCTTACCGCTTCTACAAGTTCACGCCCAACTCGCACGACCCTCTTGGGCTCTCTGCGCAACCAGTATTAAATTCACATGATTTTGCAGTTGGATTCAAAAGACATTGAGCTTTCACTCGCAATGAGAATGAGTGGACGTGGTTTGGTAAAGGAATCCTCATGCTGTATGATAGTCTTGGTTTAGGGTTTAGCAATTTGAAGAGGCAAGTTGGTTTAGAGGTCCGACATGCGAGGACCGCGATTGTTTAGGGCAGAGAAGACATGGTTTGTCGCTGCGATTGGAGTCATGGCGGTTAGAGACGCTCTTACATCTTCACAGCTCGCAGCAATCTCTTTCTTGTTTTTCTCCTTGAAGTGAATTAGCGTGGCACCTTATTGTAACATTAGCTTTTTTTTAGGAATGTCGCGAGGCTGTGAAATGTTTTCATTCCCTCTTTTATTTATAATTCATCTTGCAAATTTGTGGTGTCTGGTTGTGGAAATCCTTGTACAATCCCTCTTTTCTCCAATCAGTCGGTTCTATGTTGTGGCATCATAGGGCAAGAACTTTCGCCTTGTTTAGATAGTGAAGAAATTCCATGAGGATTTGAAATTTGTGCATTCCCGCCCTGTATTTGCTGTTCAGTCTTGCAAATTTAAATGTGTCGTTGTCGTGGAATTGAAGTTCTCGTGCAATCCCTCTCTATCGGCTCCATGTTGTGGCGTCACTGTGTAACAACATTCTTTTTGGTTTAGGTCGTGATGAAATTCCACGAGGATTTGAAATATGCGCATTTCCATCCGCTATTTGCAGTTCAGTCTTGCAAATGTAACGTGTCTAGATCTTGTGGAAGATTTTGTGGACGTCCTCTTGCAATCTCTCTTGTAATTTGTTTATTCTCCAAGAAAATTGTCTCCATACTGCCGCGCCTTGGTGCATCTTCACTTCGATTAGGTCGAGAATATATGTGAATTTGACTATGAGCATTTCTGCCCTGTATTTGATTATTGGCAATTTGGTCTTGTAATTTTTATGTGCCTAGTTCTCGAGGAAGATTTCGAAGGGCATATTTCCACAGGAATCATCTTCTAGGGTGTGGATACACAGAGGAGAGAATGACACGCAATGTAGGCAGACGGCCATTAACACCGGTGGGGCTCAACCGGCAGAGGCACGGCCACAAGCGCAAAGGGAAGCCCGTTGAAGCATGGAAACTGGACTTGGAGCAGGATGAGCGACGCGTTACTCGAAATGTGAATTTGAATGCAATTGAGCAGATTGCCGATGGAGTTGAGCAAATGATGTTCTCATGGAATTTGGATACATTCTCGAGGGGCAAGGAGTGTGCAAAGATACTCAGCACGGCGAAATTGGATACGATTCCATCGGTTGGCAGGACGCACGACGAGGAGCACAGTTCGGAGGTGAAAGAAGACTCGAGCAAAGCGTGTGCCATTTGTCACAAGTTCACAACTCAACAAGTAACGACAAAGGTTACAGGACCTGCATGTATGGCGCACAACATGAACCTCTCATGCACTAGACCTCCTTCAGTCCATGGATTTCCGGGAGGACCTCAATTCGACCACAATCAGAGCTTGTACCCCTGGAAAACCAGATCGACTGTGGAGAGTGGACTATTTGCGGTTCCAGGAGTTCCTCGAGTTGTAATCCGTCAGGACAGGATGACTGGCGGCAGCACTGTGCTGGAAATACGAAGAGATCCTGAAGGCATGTTCCGAATATCAACCAGCGAGAAGAAGGTCGGGACAGAAGGCGTATGTCTCGAGCATCCGCAGGCCGTGGTATTAAACTCAAGTCCTCGGCGATCATTATGGGGACCGATTCCTTCCTCGGATAATGAGACTCTTCCTCCCACACCTCCATCTCAAAGGGATTGTTGTCCTGTCCAGGAAGATTCGTGTCCGTTTAATCTTCCTGGCTTCTCTGCTGGAGAGCACCATCTACACGTTTCCCCCCGGAAAGACGAAGCTCGCGCTTGTCACTCTGTAACCCCAACTTGCAGAGCCCATCATTGCAAGAATCAGAGGGCGAACAGTGGCGGAGGAGTCCTCGACAGCTGCGTCTCGCATAGTGACTGTTGCTCTCCTCGATTTCTTGCCCCTCAGCAGACGAGAACCAGTGCTTCGATGCAGCTTGAAGTAGGTGCGTCATTCCATCAAGTATGGTCTGCCGAAAGTTTGCGCATGTCATGGCTCTAACATAACATTCTTTAAAGGACTCCGAACACTTTGGACCCACTTGCTAATTCAAAGATGAATCAGGATATCCAAGATGCTAATTCTTTGATATCCTCTTTCCTAGATACATAGTGTCAAACTTCTTGAGTTCAAGAGTTTTGGACTTTTGGAGTAGGAAGTTCCTTGACAGCAATCCCTTCATCTCCCTATAATTAGCTCCCAGATTGACACTTCTGAGCAAGGACAAGTAGCATGCTGTTGCACACCATTCTCATCCATATTAGAGTTGACTTCAATTCACAGCAGCATAAACTTAGAGGTTTCCTCTTCCTATTTCTCACGTAACTGAGGGTTACCAACCCGTTGACCTACTTAGAGGATAACTCTATTCATTGAATCCAAATCAAATCTTGCTCTTTCGTATGTTGTCTGATGAACAGTAAGATGAGTGCATTCATAGAACAACAGAAAACAACTTAAGAACGCTATGCAGTTTTACAGTTTATTACTGGAAAATAGGGTTGCAGTCACCGAAAATGGGTATAGGTATCTGGGTGAAGGTGGACGTCCGGTGACGGTGCCAATGTTGCGGAATAGCCCCGAGAATCTGGCAAACAAATTTGAGTCGCTCATCCATATGACAACCTCGTGTGCACCGACCCTCCAGGTGTGTGCTCTTGTTACTTCCCCTTGTGCTGTTGATTCCTTGCATAGGAAGTCTGTGAGGCTGAATGTTTAGACCCAGAGGTTAAGGTGCAACAGGGGCATTTGTTGTTCTGTGGATGATCAAGGTACAGAGTCCTAGACTCCATAAGGTTGAAAGCTCGCGGATGGTTGCTATCAGGGGAAGAAGCTGCGCGTGTACTCGTTACCTCCTGAGGTTTCGAGTGTGGAAGAGCTGCAGCTTGCGCTGATTGAATGTGCCACGGAGTATGAAATTAAGGTGCGTCACTGCTTCGAGGGGCAAATCCGGTCAGAAGACTTTAGCCTTGAAAGCTCATAACCTTACAAGGTCAGCAGATGTTCGGACACTCTTGCACATGAATCATGAAACTATAAACTATAATGCTGATTTCAGACACTGGATGCGAAGATGAAGATGCACGAGGTGAGAGCGCAGAGTCTTCACGAATTGAGAACGCAGAAGAGGTTGACTGCAAATTCGGATTTTGACCCGCCTGCGCAAATCCAAAACCATGATGAGGTCTGCACAGTTGTCTGTCAAGCTTCTGTGTGTTTCACGAATGCCTATTCCTCGATGATCAGCTAAGCTGGTCATTTCGCCAGGTTTTGGACCAATCTTCAGTTCTTTTCGCTACAATCACTAGTAGAAATCCACACACCCATCTGTTCTAGAAATCCTAGCTGCGTTACAGTTGGCCAGATTAACTTAGAAATTGCCTTGATGGATTGACAATTGGCAGGATTTGTCGTGGCTATGTTTTCTGAGAAGGATTTTTCTTGTAGTGAATTTAGTCTTTATCTTACTCACCGAAATAGTGGTGCAATCCAGATGCCGACGAGCAATGTTGCCAAGAGATTAGAGCCCAAAATCGCCCAGCAGCAAGTGAAGAAACGCGCGATGAGATCCGATGAAATGAAAGAAAACATTAAAAAGTCTCTTGACACCCAGCCATGGAAGAAAAAAGAGAGGTGTGATGCCAATTATTAGAAATGTATGACCCATATTTCCACTTACCTTCATAGTCAATGATGATACGTTAACCACTGTAAGCTGTCTCACCTTGAACAGATCGAGTGTGGAATTGAAAAAGTCGGAGAGTGGTATCCGAGCTTTTTCGAGGTAACATGCTCCATAAAGTACTGACTGGAAGACAATTGCTGTTGACGGTCGGCGTGACATTGCACGAGAGTATCACTCATCTCCGGAGTGTACTTGCAGGCTATTTGACAGGCAAAAGAGGAGCTTGGATGATGCGTTGCATCGTGTCGACCGCCTCCAGAGGTGCGCTGAAACCAACTGGATTAATGGTAAACGTAACTCAAAAGAACAAGAATTTCCTGTTGATTTTACTATGGATTAGAAGACTCAATGGCATCGCCATGGTGCACGATGGTCTTCAGTAATATTAGACTATTTAAAGAACTTGTAGACATCATAGACAATCTTCCTCATCGATTCTCACTATGATGGAAAGGTTTCCTGCCGATCATTCCTTAGGGAGACCTCTTCATGAATGTGATCTCTGGAAGCTTTTGAAATAGTGTAATTTTGTTGAAAACCATGTTTACGGAATTTCAGATACTTACAAATGATGTTTGAATTGAGCAGAGAGGTGGCGAAGAAGGATCAAGAAGTGGTGGAGTGGCAGTTGAAAGAGAAAGAGACTAAGGCACAGCTGTGCGGGTTGGAAGATAAGATGAAAAAAACTCTAGTTTTGCATCCTTCACCGCGCTTGCAAGCTTCACCGCGCTTGAAGACAAGAGAGCTTCTTATGGAGCTTCCAGCCCTTCAGGACTTGCGATATTCCTTGAAAGCGGTAATATGTTTTACTCAATATGCTGAAGTGTCTTGATTGAGGCTTGAAGGAGGTTAGTCTAGCTGAATTCCATGCTCTCTATTCTTGAACGGTCGATGCATAGTTCATTAATGGGTGTCAAGGTGGGAAGCTTGAACAATTAATAGAAGTTAAGATCTTCTCCCTAGAGTTAAGAAATTATCATCACCGATGCCAATTCTTCTGGAGAATCTCAATGTCCTAGTGGGTTAAGGGTTTAATATCTGAATTTCTAAGGAAGATTGGAATCTACTCTTTGAGGAGCTTTGAACTAACAGTCAAGGTGTCAGTAAAGAGTGCATTTATTGTTATTTGACTCCTTCGGAGTTAGCTAATTAGACCGTTTCTCTTCTCTTCTCAGGGTGTCAAAACTTCAAAGTTTTGGGTATCTTCTAATTCACAGCTTTTAGTTCCCATGCACTCATGTCATCCACCAATTCTGACGATCACTGTTGTTCGAAGTCATCATACTGATCTGCTTCTACAGGAGGAACAAAAGCAACTCTCAAATTCACCGCTGGCAGAGACAGCCCAAGATCTTTCAGACAAGTCCACGAGTGATATTTGTGTACGCTTCTTGCTGTAACCGTTATTCTCCTGTAGCCTTGCTGTTGATGCTTCCTGTTTGTTCACCATACCGTCGACTCTGGCAGTTCAGTTTTTCTGTTCTGAATGCAGGTCGTATCTGTAAAAGTGGGTAACTCTAAAAAGGTCTAATCTGATCTATGTACCCCGAAGATTGCTTGAATTCAATTTCTCAAATGCCTTCCATGCCAATCTTTGAAATGAAAATCATCCCAGCTGGTTTTAACTAGAGAATCATACCAAAGACAAACTTGATCCTTGTTGAACAATGTTTGTCTCTCCAATTGTCAAAGTCGTTAGACTGCCTGGCAGACCGTCTTCAAAGCTTGTGTGCCCCTGGATGGCAGGATCGGGATTGCTCTGTCAACAGCAGGTTGCAATTCCTGGAGGAGCGGGCCTCAGAGATGGATGGCTTGAAGGTCACCATGTCCAAGCTTGCATCAAACATGGCAGAGCTGTCAATGGCTTTCAAAGATCATGTGCAATTTGTAAATAATCGACTTGCGGCAATACATGGCTTCGTCTCGAATACTAAGAAACTATCGCCCAGGTCGCCCCGACCTCGCACATCGCCAGTTTTGGAGACCGTAGAAGCAGAGAGGGAGATTCTAGGGAGCCCAAGGAGATCAACAACGTCCTGGCAAAGATAATTGTATTGAAATGAACAAAACCTGTTAATGAATGACCTAGTTAAAGCGATGAAGTTAAATGATGGTTAAAGTTACACCAAAGTCCTTATTAGTTTTGGCCTAATTTTCATGGATCTGTGTGAGCTATGTGTTTGGGATACTTTTCAAATAAATGGATCACCCCATCACACAAACTCGCGCAAAGTAATTTGTAAGAGAGCTATTGTGAACCCAGACCTCATATGGACTGTGATGTAGCTCTTCCAGAGAGAGACTAAGAACTCCAATCCAATCTCCGTTTGAGATTGCCTTAAATTAACCCGTAACTACCTGAGAGACCATATATAATCACTCCAAAATTTCAGCTCTTTTATATTTGGGCAGAGTTAAATTCCTTTGATGGTCCTTTGAACCTTTTATTTTTCATTGAAAGAAGTAAATATTTGATTTTTGAGAGGTCCTCAAAGGCATATATGTATCATTAGTGGAAGAGTAAAGCTTGCTAATTTTACTTGATTTTTGGGCTTTGAGCAAAGCTTGTCATTTTCACTTGATTTGAGATCAAAAATCGTACTTACCCACACTACAATAAAACCAATGTTTTATGATTGCAAAATAGGATTGTAATGAGTCAAAAAATTAAAAAATATGACTACACTATAGATGATTTGCAACATGATTAGGTCTGGTCATTACTGACAAGTTGTTTTAGGGTTGGGGGTATAATTAGCCATAATTAGTCTTATTTTACCAATTTGGTGTATATGTTGACTATCTTTGGGGATTTGACATTTTCTACTACTATCCAAATAAAGGAAAAAAATCCTATGTGACATATGGCTCCATGTAGTCATATTTTTTGTTGACGTGGAATATAATTGAAGTGAGTCATACTTGAATTGACATGGCATATGACTTAAGGCAGCTATATTTTTATTGATGTGGAATATAACTCTTGTGAGTCATATTTTCCATTGGCGTGGTAGTTCGTGTGGATGTCATTAGTAACTTTATGACTGACTATAGTGATGTTTTTGGATGTACAAAGTGACATTTTGGTGTGCATAACTATGAGTATTATGTGACTATAGCTAGTTTTATTTTGACCAATATATACTATGAAATATAACTCAAACAAGTGATATTTTGGATAATTGAGAGTTACATTTCTTAAATTTGTGTGTACAGTTTGTGATTAGGATGATGGAGGTTCAAAATAACTTCAATTACAAACTACAATTACATTTTTCATGCATTTTAAATGAATGACACACTACATTCATACATCAAGATGATTTAACAATTAAATAAAATACTTTATGTAGTTAAAAATGAATACATATCATTTTTGAGATATAAAAAAGACAATCATATTAGAAAAAGAGAATGTAAGAAAAAATGTGACTTTCTTCAATGACATTTATTAGTCATCAATGCAAAACATATATATCACAATGAATCATTCACATAGGCCAGCAGAACCTACTTTCTTTACAATAATGTGAAGATGGCTTTATTGGGTTGCAAATAGCCTCCAATGACTTTATTTTAGCTTTTGGTGTTTGCATGTACAATTAAAGAAATGAAAGGTTAATTTTGGTAAATGAACAACAAAGCTCAACCTTCAAAAGCTTACAACAACACAAAATATATAGCACAACTTTAAGGTAGAAAAAATAACAATGGTGCAAAAATGTGTTTAACAAATATGATTGGGTGTTCCCTAGACATATGTTCCGTTGTTCCTTGTAAAGCACTTTGACTTTCTCATAGTATGTATATTATATGTTTTTACGATGCAAGGTCAAAATATGAGTTTCAGACATGTTTGCAGTCGTATTTTCCTCCAAAATATTGGCTTCCCAAAATGTGATTGCCAACAATCATTAGTCATCTCCAATCATATTTTTTAGTCACAATACAGTCTATTTGTTGTAGTGAAAATTGTAGTATTATAAAATATAATTTTGTAATAATGTCTAAAGTAATTACATCCAAAACCAAAAAACTAAGAAAATTGATACTATGTATGATGTATCTAAATCCTATATTCAAACCCATCAAATGTATAGCAAAATGTATAATGTTGATTTCTTCAAAATATATATTTGACATTATTAATAAGTTCATATTTGACTCTTTGTTTTTTATGAATTTTTTGGTGTAATAGACTCAAGTATAAACTTATAGAAATAACTAATAAGTGGACAAACCTATTGTATAAAGGTATACTTTCTAGTTAAATGCTAGTGAAAATTATAAATAGAAAATCCCTTTTGAAGATTATTCCATCTTCTAGTGAAGTATCACAGAAGACACAACTCACACAATGAAACAAATCTTTTAAGATTTGTAAAAATTGTGGAAATTGTAGTTTTTGTAACATTTTGAAGGTAGCATTTTGAAAGCTTAAAATACACCACTTTTGAACTTTTTCTATTGAATTTCTCTTGGTGTGAAAATACAATGTCATGCAATATGATTACTATTCTATTGTTTTCAATCCACAAAGTTAGGTTTAGCACAAGAAAGAGTCTTAGCAAATTCAAACTATAAGTTACATGTTCCATCAATCAGTACAAATTCATTTAACTTCTAAAGTCTCAAGATCTTTTTCCATAAAAAAACACTTAAAACTACCATTTCTATTGCAAAGGGCTAAAAAACTTTTAAAATTAATATTTTTTGCAATTCTAATTTAGTTTTTTGCAAATCTTAATCCTACTTTAGTTTTTTTTTCTAGTAATCTAATTAACAATTAATATTCATATTGACAATTAGTGTTGGTAACATTAGCGGCATTATTACCTTTTAATGTTAGAGTTTTTAATTAGTGTTGGTAACATTAGCGGCATTATTACCTTTTAATGTTAGAGTTTTTAATTAGTGTTGCAAACACTACATCTCATCATTAGTGTAGTATCCAAAGTGAAAAAAAATATTTTTTATTCTTTTCAAGCATATGTTGATTTGGTCAATGCTAATATAAAACTTTATAGTGAAAAAAACTAAACAATAAGTTTATACAATGAATACATTAAAGAAAATTTGGACTCTGAACAGGGCCACTAAAAACTGCCGAAAGGGCCCCAAGATTGCATTTATTTTGCATGAGGCAAAATTTTTCCCTTATAGCTATAGAACACAAGTGTCATCCCTATAGTAGTGCAGCCATATGTCAGAGCTTTGGTACTTGTACACTTGTGTTCAATTGGAAGAAGAAAATAAAAAAGTGAGATATACTGCCAATATTCATACAAGATGAATCTTTTTTCCTATAAGATATTTTGTCATTTTGCTAGCTCAATAGGACTCTAGTAATAGACTAGTTTGTCACACCCCAACAGCCTTCTAGAAAGTCCAAAATTTCTCTAATGAAGTTCATTCAAATAGTGTGCTCTATAGGAATAACATCAATTCATATTAATTTTGTAATTATGCTAATTTGTTAAAATTTGCTACTAGTGCTATGGTAATTCATAGTATTTTAGGTATAATAGTATGCTCTAAAAGCGATCATTTTCTTGAAATGAACCCTAAGGTTTGGTATAAAATGAACCTCACCTACTTTAGAATTTGATATGTAGAAAACATTCAATGGGTTGGACATAAGGCGGAAGCGCATTCAAGTTTGTCAAATTTCATTTTGGGGTTCCAACATGGGTTGGTTTGATATGTGTGTGTTGCAGTTCTTTTCAAATGTAGTGACAGATGTTCAGTTACGTATTTTAAAACCAAACTTGGATAGCCAACTAACTTTGTATAAAGAATGCTTTTACTATCACTTTTTACCTTAGTAGTTAGTATTAATTTATTATTCAATTCTTGCTGGACCATTTAAGGTTGCCATTGGTCACATTCACAACCCTTGCTTATTCTTTATTATTCCTATCGTTGTTTTTTCTCCAATACTTCAATTCTCTTAATAGTCCGCCACTTCGCATCTTGGCAGCCCTATTGACATAAATAGGTGCCTATGCCCGACATCTTCAAAAAATCATAACTAATTCAGATTTGCTTCAAAAATTACGAATCCACTTTTGTACTTTGCCACATTCATTCGTCTTTCTCTGAAAAATAAACAAAATTTTTTATGATCAATAAAAGCCTATGAAAAAGGTGGAACAACCCTTACATGATCGCTTTTTGAGCATACTACCATAAGATCAATATAATATAGTCTACAAGATTTTGATATTGTCTATTTGTATTCCGAATAGTATGATTTTCATCTAATTCACAACCATTTTCATGTAATAAGAGCCATAAAAAAGTTTTATCAAAAAAATTTAAAAATTTAACTTATCCAAAATTAATTATTTATATAAATTTTATTTAGATAAATTATTAAATTCATTACTTAAATTTAAATTTATAATGATTTAATAATAAATTTTGAAAAAATAAACATATTCAAAATACATTAAAACCAAAGAAATAATTGTCATAAAATAATTTTTTGAAAATTATTTACTTTCTCACTTTTTGAATGTTTTTATCAAAATAAAAAAATCAAATAATTAATTGGATAATAAATTAATAATCAAAAATATAATTTCAAAATAAATTCAACAAATATTTCATTAGATAATAAGACAAATAATAGAAATTGGAATTATAAAAAAATCACAAACTAAAATACATCAAATATTGAAAAAATCAACTTTTTTTTAATAAAGTGGACTTTATTTGAAAATCATATACCATACTTTGTTATTTTCAAGTGGTGGAAGTATTTTTAAAATGTAATTTTAAATTTATTTTCAAAATTATTATTAAATATCAATGATCGATTTAATTATATTTGACTAACCACATTAAAAAATAAAACAAAAATATTAGAATATTTTTTTTAAATATTATTATTTAATATTTAAAAATAAAATTATTGATAATTCACTTGAAATTTGTAATTTTTGTTTATTGAAACAGATTAATAAACAAATCAAGAGAAAATACATTAGCCATTGATAATTTAGTAAAATTTTAATCTTGTCCAATGCCATTCATAATTCAAGTGCAAATGACGATGGGGTGGGCCATTGATTTTGGAAGAAACCTTTTAGTAATTGTCGATTGGGAAAAAAAACACTGTAGGATTTTAGCTGATAGAGTTAACCGATAGGGTTTGGCATTTCGAAGAGGAATGTCAGTCGGAGTGGAGTATGACCAAAGGCTGCATCAGTGAATGTTCACGTTTCAATGTTTCAATGACAAGCAACTTTGAGTTGAGAAGTTAAAAATTGGAATTCTATGATTCAAATTCGGGGACTTTCATTTTTGTAGAGTTACAATACTCATGGAGATTTTGTGTTTGATTGCTTAATTGCTTGAATTTGCTTGAAATTGCTTCAAGGTACAATTCTTGAGTGTTGTGCTTGATTTTGGAAAGGTCTTGAAATGGCTCCACCTATATCTCAGCTTGTAAAAGGAATGGCTTGTAAGGGTACAAATTTGAAGAGTTGCGAAGAATCTAAATTCACCATTCCAATCAAGAATGAAGGACAGACATATGTACAAAAGCATAAATCCAAGAATAAAAATGACCCCCTTAAAACTACCATGAAATAAATTGTCTTAAAAAAAACTTCCAAATAAGCTTCTGCACAATCCAAAGGGACAAATGTGAGTGCGACAATCTTTGTGGGAAGTGTTGATATTAATATTAAGTCTTGGCGAAGGTTGAGATGTTCTTTTATAAAGAATGCATTTGTACCTTATATTCCATCGAAAGGGATGGAACTCTATCCAAACTACATAGGCAAATGATTTGCCACCTCATGGCCGCTTCTGCTACCAATGTTAGCAACCGTTTAAGAATTTACCTTGGGTGAAGGGATGCTTTGAAGGCTTGGTAGAGCACCGCATTCTAACCAAAGCCCTTCAAAATACTAGGCTCCACACTTACATTATAATGTTTTGTTGCTACATTAAAGACAAAAGTGAGGAGCACTTTGAATGTGTCTACAAAAATGTGACTTCTCAACAAATCAAAGGAGTTGAAGAGTACATCAAGTAAAGAACATTGTTTGTAAATAACATAATTCTTTTGACATACACCAATCTCATTGAAAGGGTTGGAACATATTGCAGGTAAAAAAATGAGAAAGCAATTGGATAGTACCTTTTTAGGTACTCTTTTGTTAATGGTGCATTTGAAATAATACATTTCTTCAATTTCTTGGGTTTTGCTTGTCCGTTAAGGTTGGATGGAGTAGATCATGGCAACAACTCTTTAGAAGTGCATGATGAATTTAGACTCCATTAAGATGAAAGACTTGACTTAGATATTCTTTGAGCACACAAATCCTTGTTTACGTTTGACTAATTCGGGCCGCCAATAACTTGCAGCGGACTTGAACCTCGAGAGGTGCACTTCCCCTTTTTTTGATATTAAAAAGACATGCCATTTTAGTGCATTTTTAACCTCTTCTAGAAATCATTCCATGTTTTATTTTAGTTTGAAATTTTGGGAGTAGAATCCTATAGTCATTATTAAACAATAAAACAATGCTCAAAATTTAAAGTTAAAATTATAGTTTATTAGAAACCACTTGTTTGTACATGGTTTGTTGTAGTAGAACTAAGTGCACCCCCATGACTTGAACAAGGTTTGAGAAGGTGCAACCTATGATTATGTATTTTCAGGTAATATTCTCAAATACTCTCACTATTATATAAATATTGCATTTTTATAATCTAAGTTTCTCATCATGTAGCAAAAAATATCCTTATAGTTGGATTAGTGGAGAGTATAAGGCAACCTCCTAGAGACTTCGATCCAAAACCTATTTAGAAATTGCAATTAGAGGCCCAAATGGGCTAAATTTGAACCCTATATAGAAAAAAATAGTATACAATCAATCACCCAAACACTCAATCTTCCACATACATTGACATCATCTACTTTCTCAAATCCTTAGATCTAACACTAACCACTTAATCTTCATTTTTAAGCATTTTTAGCATTGCATTTCCATTAAAACACTCCCACTAATTAACTTAATTTTAACTTAACTTGGGTGGTACCTCTACACTTATTTTACATCCACAAGAAACAAGATTCTTTACTCACATCTCAATTATTGAAAAATCAAATACATTTCATTCATTACAAACAAACACAATCAACAAGTTCACTTCAAAGTAGTATCTATAGACACTAAAGGCCCATGGCAATTTGCCCTAAGCTTCCAATTCCAAAAGAACAATGTTTTCAACAAAATGAACCACAAAATTTACTTACAATTAAGAAGGTAACTAACACCCTTGGAGTAGATTGACCGTTGTGTTTCATTCTTGGTTGCTTTCTAACATTCGTAAGTATCCTAAAAAGCTAACTTCAAGATCTATAACTCCTCCAAAACTCATCTTCATCCTCTTTTTCATTTGTGAAAAATGGCCCTCCAAAGTTGGCTATCTTGAACACTGTTGGCAACCAACACCCTCTTAGTAAATTGCCCACTGTGTTTTCATTCTTGTTTGGAATCCATTAAGTCTAGATTTTTTTTAAAGTTGGATTTATAATCTATTGCCCCTTTAAATTTCAAACTCATTAAAATTGTTGTCCAAAAATTATCGCCCTTCAAAGTAGGTAGCTTCCCTTGGTAGCAGCGGTTGCCCATTTTTCTCTCATTTCTCAACACCCTTTTCACTCTTCACCGATTGTTTCTCCACATAAATGAACCTACTTGAAAAATTTGCTAACTTCTCTATCTAACTTCTCTTCCTATTTTTTCTTACACCTATAAATCTATCTCCACTATACTCTCTTCTTCCAAAACACAAGTACAAGAGAGAAAACCCAAAGAGAGAGAGAGGGAGAAAGAGAGAAAGTTTACAAATCATGGAGAGCTTTAGGAAGGAACATCGTTTTCTGATGGTCAAAATGAGATTTGAGATTCTGCCAAAGCTCATCTGTTTTTTCTATCTCTAAATATTGATGTTGTAAGGAAGGATCAATATGGCGACGAAGCAAAAGTAAAGCTTTCCAAAAAGTGGAAGGAGAAATAGTGGCAGCAAAAACAGTGACATTTACAATGGGAATAGTTTCAAAAATAATAGCGTTTGATAACTGCTTGACAAATATATATGCTTTGACTGTCCTCACCTATAATAAATAATTGCTTCCATCAGCTGTCAATTGTGGAAAAAGAAACGGCTGAAGTCGTGGTGGCTCAATAGTGGTAGCAGATACTAAAATAGTGGTAAATGTTGCAACGGAAGAGGTTGAAGTAGTCATGATGGAAAGTAAAAAGTGTTATATAGAAGAAAATTGGAGAATTAGGATTTAATGTGAAATAAAGGATAAAGGAGAATTTTTTTTGTAAAGATAAAGAGAATTGAAATTAAAAATTTAATATTTTTAAAAAAAGATAAAAATAAACTATATAGATAAAGATAAAGATAAAAAATTATAAAGATAAAGATAAATTGAAAAATAAATATTTAAAAAAATATATGAAAATTAAAAATTTTAATGAAGGGGGGGAAGGAAGCCGGGGATGACAAGGGAGGGCGGAGAGAAAAGGGAGGGCGAAGAAAAAGGGGAAGGCGGAGAGGAAAGGGAGGGGGGGAGCTGCAGGTAGGAAGGCTGCAGACAGGGAGGGAAGGAATGCAATCAAGGAGGGAAGAGCGGAAGGTAAAGGGGAGTTGCAGACAGGGAGGAAGGATGTATGAAGGGAAGGGGAGAGCGGAAGGCGGGGAGGCGCTGCGGGAAGGGAGAGCACAACAAAAGAGGAGAGCATAGTAGGAGGGGAGAGCACAAAAAAAATACAAAATGGAGTGGGGCTACAAAGCTCCCCAAAATCAAGAACTAAACCGGAATTTAAATCGAAAGTGAGAGTTGAAAAGAAAGAACGTATGATTGTATAGACGCTAGCATGAGAGCGTGTTGATAACGTGTTGCGAACACAAAACTTAAACAAAACCAAAGTATGCAAGAGAAAAAAATACACTCACTAACATTGAAGAATGGAAGTATATATAAAAGGAGAGAGATGATTAATAGTACTTTCTCCGCATTGGCTAAGAAATACCACCAACTATTTTGTTGACTAATCCACCATGTATTATGGAGAGCATTCACATTACGTTTCTTAACAAATACAATTATTCCAAAAAATCTATTTACTAAATTTAAAACAAATTGCGATAATACTTGAAAATACAAAAATTTATTATAAAAATAAATTATACTACAAGTTGAAAAAGTTTGCTTTTATAGAAAGGAAAAAAATAATTTGATGTCTACACGTAAAATTGAGAGAATAAAAAAGAAAATTATTACAATTTGTTAAACCATACTTTATACATAAAAACAACTATTCATCTTCAAACAATGCTAAGATAATTTGTCACTTTTTAGATCCGATCTACATGTAATGTTTTAAACCTTGATACTAATACAAATATCCTATATTCCTGCACAAATCTAAAATCAACTAGTCAATTGGTTTGTCTTTATATTGCATCAGGTAATTTGTCAAAAATTTAAAAAATTAAAATATTCACTCTCAAAATCTTGTGGTATCATAGGATTAGATTTTTTATCTTAAATTACAATTCTACTTTGAACTTCAACTCAAAAAATGAACAATTATTAGGTGTATTTTACACTATGGTTTAAAATCAAAAGGTCATTGATTCCCATCAATTAAAGTACAAGAAGCCAAAAATTTAGCCTCTCCATTTTTTATTCTATAAAATAAAATCTTAAAGCTATTGCCTTCCCAAATGTCTATATGACAACATTTTTTAATGATGGTGAGGGACTTTGAAATGTTTAACAAGAATCAAAATTTAAACTATAGTCAAGAGATTGTCAAATTTTTTTCATAAAAACATAAAGAATTTGACAAGATTTTTGCTATTAAATTAAAAAGATTATTCCAATTATTATAAAAAAATTATTCTAATTACAATTTAAATTATAATATTTTTTTCCCTCTTTTTTTTCAACTATTTTATTTGTGAAAAAAATAATAAAAAATAATACTTTTAGATACACATTTGAAAAAATAAATCACTTATTTGCAAAATAATATGGAGCTTATGAATTCTAAGCAATTGGATGGCAATTAAAAAAATGAATCAAGTAGCTTAGGTTAGTTTAACGAGCAACTAATTCAAGTCAACTCGGTCAAATTAGCCAAAATGTTATATTTAAAATTTTGGGAGTTTTGAACCCTCCCAAAATAATATTGTCAATTTTGATACTAATACAAATGGATTTTCTGTAGATAATTTAGGTTGACAAATAATAGAATTATTAATTTTTTAGTGCAATTTTCATTAAAATGAGAGTATAATGACATACAAAGTCCTTAATCAACATGAGTTGAAATTCAAAGTATCAATGTTTTCATTAAGATATATAATGTCATATTGAACACCAAGTTATGAACTCTGCAATTGGTTGTAAAGGGTTGTTTATCTCATTTAGGTGGTCCGAGTTCGATTTCCATTTGAATTCGTATGAGCGGCTGAGAGACATGTATGACTTGGTGTTGCTTAATAACCTCTACAAGTAGCCAGAAAAGTTGTAACAACCAACTGGTCTCCTCTCCAGAATGTGACAAGTGCTTAACACAGTTATCAAAAACAAAGTGGGTATATCTACTACCCATTTTTTTCAATTGCCTCACACTTTCAATTTTAATGGTCATAGACATTATAACATAAGTACTTCCAAAAAATAAAATAAAATGATGGAAAAAAAATTAAACTCAAAAGTACATAAAGTACAAGAAATATATTAAAATTGAAATTGAATACTCTTGTTTTATAAAAACAAGACGTATATTTCAAAACATACAAGCAATACCAAACTATAAATTCAAACCAACAAAATTCAAATATATGCCATTTATTACAATATATAAATTTCATTCATTACACACAATATAAGAACGTTAAATACAAAACAAAACATGCCACATATACACATATATGGATGTGGCTTCTCAATTATACAAAGTCAAACTTTGGTTGATAACTTTAATTTATACAACAGGGATCTTGATCATATACTCCATAGTGTCTTTCTAGGTCCTCGACTTCCACGTTGTCATAAGAGCATCCATGTGTTGCCAAACCGGAAGTTCAGTTTCATCAATCCTTCAATATAGACGTCTTTCATTAGGCCATCCGGTGTAAAAATCTTGAACATTCTGGTTCTTTAATGTTGAACGGAAATATTGAATAAGGACACAATTTGGATTATCTGGATTGAACTTCAGATCAGACAATGCCCTTGCAATCCAAACTAGATGAAAGTCACCATCTATAGGTCGAACTGCAACAAGATAGCTTTCGAACAAATCTCGAGCCATGAAACCCTTGAAATTGGACACTTCTTCAATAAGATGAGAGATAGTGGGGACGGAATCACATCCATGAACGACTTCATTAGCGTTGGTATTGTTGGAAAATTCTCCTTCTTCAAATCTATGTTCCATCTTCCAAATAGCACATCAATGTTGTCATACATATAATCCACAATCATGAAGTTTATATAAACTTTCCGGAAGATCTTGTTTGCAACAAGTAGAGATTAAAAACAGAAAATATATCTATTTAATACCTTCCCGCAACAGGTCCTAGAAAAAAGGTGGTAGGAAAGACCTCGTGAAGCAAAGCGATTGCGTCCTCTACGCTTTTTACTTCCACCTCCCTCAAGTTCTTCACGTACACTGTAGCGATTAGTCGGACCAATATTCCTCCAGTTAGCCCTTAATTCATACCAAAGGCCCACTTAGAGTAAATCGCTCTAGAATCGTTCCCACGAGGACTTGAGGTTTACAGATCTATAGGATAATCTAATCTAAGCATTCACTTTCTCTCCGTCAGACTACTCCGGACTATAGGTCCGGTCCAGCTACTAGTGTCGGATGGGTTCCGGAAGAATCCGGAAACCATTCAGTGCCCCTTCCGGGATCCCTGGGTTTGGGTGACGAGTGGCCAGATCCACCGTCCGGATGCTTACCATGTCCGGAAACACACTCTCTTTCTCTCTAATACTAGTACTAACCTAACTCTTCAGGGACCGGAAGTGTCCTCCTGTTCCATCACCTCAGAAATCCGGAAGGCTTTCTGGATTAGGTCACGCAGGGACGGTCAAAGACTACAACGACATTTTAACCTTAACCGGGCACTAAGCCTCCCGTCAACCGGGTGGGTTTCCTTGTACTCTCTTGGGCTTGCACCGGGGCTTTGACTCTGTTCTACGGGGAATTCTGGCAATCTGGAATTCTGGCACGTCTTGCAACACTTCCATACACGAAAGTTGCTAGCAGCCTCTCAGATACCCCTTTCACCTAAGGCTGTATCCTACACGCAGGCTATACCGGCATCCGAGCAGTACTACACTAACACTACTGCCAGAACCATCCGGTTGATCTCCCCATCAAGTTAGTACATCCGGAAACCACTCACGAAATCGACTCTTGCTACTCAAGGTAAGTTCTCAGTCTCCGAAAAAGCAAGAATAAACCCACACCTCCCACAAACATGTACCGCATACAAAAAGATAAGAGAATGGATACTCCAAACACTTGGAATTAAGCTCAAAAAGGTATAATGCTAGAACTATGGGATGGATGCGAATGACCAGAAAGGCCATCAAAACCCCTACTTATACTAAGACTAATATCATCCTAAAAATCCTACTAAACATTCCTACTGGTCCGCTAGATTTCCGATAAATCTCAGATCCTATTTTTCCGGCTTTTGATGGACGGACTCCGGTATTGCCGCTATACTACGTTACTGTACACTATTCCTTGGAATCCGGATCCTCGGGAAGAACATAGTCCTTCAGCAAATCCAGCTTCTTTTCCTTTCGGCTACTCCCCGGAGGAAACAGACTTGAACCCCTTTGTCCCCATCTCTAGACCTCCACGATGTTGGAGTCCCGGTCTACACTCCGGTTCCCGATTATTGGAACGTCCGGACTGCCCTGGGAATCCTTCTGGGTCTTCTTGTGACGAGGAGAAGACTGTACCACCCTACCACTGTGAGCTTCCGGAGAAGTACCCGTCAGGTCGATGGTCGGGGTTACCGGAAGTAGATCCTTGCTTCCTTGGGGTACCACGACTCCCCAGTCCACTCCTTCTGGCCTTCCGGGTGGTGGTAAAAGTTCTGGATCAACCAGTACTACCAGTGCTACTTTCGGAACCATGGGTTCCAGATTATGGCCTTCCGTAGCCACCAAAGTTTGTGCAAAGGGAGAAGAAAGAATGACCGGTTCCGACTCGGTGGGAGCCAAATACTCCATCATCTCCCGCATCTCTGTTCGGGATGCATCCATCCGTCTCGCATGCTCCAATAAGCACTTGATGATGTGCACCCGACTCGTGCTAGCGGCTGCGTCAAGGTTGGCTTCGAACAGCCGAGCTTTATTGATACAATCCACCGATACTTCCAAAGAGCTCTGAAGGCGGACTATACCTTGACACAATGTTGCTATCTGCGAGCGGTGGTCCCCTTCTATGAGCTAGGCCATCTCCTGGGCTGTGCGGAGAGTGCTCTCTAATCCCACGCACTTGGATTCTGAATCCCGAACTTGGTCCCGCAACGTTTGGTTCTCCACGCGTAATGCTCCCAACTTCGTCACCAACTTTTTCCGTTCCTCTATTAGGAGACCGTTTTGCTGCTTCGTCACCATCAACGCATCCATCCTCCGGAAGATGGCGTTCCGATCAGTTAGTGCCATCTTCCGGCACACCCGTTTGAGAGCCCCCTCGTAATTCTCGCAGAGCTTAGTGAGGTCATCCGCCCGCCATACCAGGTATTGAGCCATCTTCTGGATGTCCTCTAATGGCGTCCCTCCTAGTTGTATGTGGGTCCTATCTCCCTCCTCTACCTCCATCATCCTGGACCGGGAGGGTCCGGCCTCGGCCTGAGTGGTACCAACTTGTGGTTGCACCGGCCCAACCTGTTGCGTAGAAGGTCGGACTTTTTTCGGGGCCGGTCTGGTCTCCGTCTTCTGCTTCTGAACTTCTTCTTCTAGTGGCTCCGGTGTGGGAGGATCTTCTGTCGGATTCACCGGCGGCGTCCTAGTCCGTCGTTGCTTCTTCTTTAGAGGAGTGAGCGGCTCCTCGTCCTCCGTCTCCTCATTGTCTGGTCCGTCTTGAGGAGAGGGTTCTTCTCCTCTGTACTGCTGGAGCTGAACTAGCTCCTAGTAGGCGCTCTCCTCGTTTGCCTTAAGTAGGGAGTGATGAGCATACAGATGGGACAAATACGTCGGAAGGGGACTCTGACCCTTCTTCTCCGACCAGAGGGAACGCACAAGGTCCCCGATTAACTCGTGGATGATGGTTGCCCAATCCATCATCATTTTACCCTAGAGGCTCTCCAAAATGGCGGAGGCTACCTTCACTACCACTCGCCGCGGCTTGGTCGGATGGAAGATAGGATTAAGGAATGCTATCACATCCCGGTACTCCGGATTCACCAAGTCGGAAACCTAGTGACCTTCCTTTGGATTGGCGGGCGCCCGGAATTCACCCTCCATAACCTCCTGATTCTTCTCCATGACCTTGTCCGGCGCCTCCCGGAACTTGTAGATGGCCCTCCATGTGTTAACCGCCCATAGTTCTGGTTTCACCCGGAGGGTGGTATCCAAGATACCACTTTCCGGACGAAGTAGGTCAGACACCAGGCTCTCCTCCCTAATGCCCCACGGAACTTCCAGGAGCCCATCACACCCCATGTTGGTGAGGTTCTTTCGCAGGCGCACCAGCCGGTCCTCCTCGGTAGGAACCTCCGGAACTACCTTCATCACCGGAATAGTCCTTGGCCGAGGCGGCGGCGGCAGAAGCTCATCGTCTAAATCCTCGGGCAGATCCTTCAGCTTGCGCCGGCTTGCCCTAGAAGTCATCGTGCTCACAAACAAACCTCACACAATCTCTCCCTAACTCTCCTGCTCACAAAATTTCACTCCGGTAACCCCTGCATGATCGCAACTCACATAGTCCCTCAATCTACCGGAATTCTCACAAAGCTAGAAAGACGGAAAACACAGGTGGAAGGAAAAACAAGGAAGTACTCGTGCCCACTGCCGGCTACAGTCCTCCTCTTATACTGGCCAGATAGTCGGTTAGTCGGATGAATGTACGGGATAGGTTTTGGCAGCAAAATCCTATCCCTAGTACGGATCCGGTTTCCGGGTTTTTTAGGGTCGGTGCCGTCATCCGATTTCCGGAACTTTCTAGGGTTCCGGATTTAGGTTTTTTTTAGACCTAATGAAATTTTTCCAGATCCGGAAATCCGGTTTTCCTAAATTAACCTAACTTCCTAGGAGAACTCAAAAACTTTCCTTTTTAAGGGAACAATTTTTGAATTTTCCCATCATATGCTAGTGTTCTGGGCCTAGCATGTGGGATCTCATTCCCACATACACCTCCCCTTTTCGTTCATTCTTTTGCACCTGCACGATGTCATCATCACAAGAACTCAACAACATGGAGCAATGACAAAAAAAACCTCACTAACAAAAACCGAGGGAAAAGAGCAGCACTTGCAAGTTGGTGGAGGTAGGCCTCAGCAAGTCACTAACTTGCTTGTCATAAACTTCCAGAAATTAACACTTGGTTGAGAACGTTAACTCCTCGTCGTTGCGTTGTTCCTTCTCCTACACAATTCAATGAATTTCGTTTCATTTCTAGTTCTGTCCCAATGCAACGGAGCGCATCAATCACGACGTCCACTGAATCCCCAAGATGTCTCATGCATTTGTAACATGAGTGTAAATGTTCAATGTCTCATCATTTCACAAAGACATTACGATACTTACATGTAGCAACTCCGAGAAAAGCTGCTCCAACATCTGAGAAATCATGCCCCATTCCCTACTTGAGCAGCCATCCACCTTTCCCAGTATGGTATAGGTCTTCCCACTTCTAGTCTGCAAGCACTTGCCACGATAGCAGTAAAGATCCCAAAATTGTGTACAGAAAAATACCAATGCAGAGCTTTTCCGTGCTAACTTCGAGAAGCCTTAATAGTGAATACCAAATTCATAGTAGAATCAATGCAGGTGTACAGACCTGCCTGTAGGCAAGCATGCAGCTGTTGTAGCTCATCATGCAGTTCTCCACAATTGGTAAGCTTGCCAATTTGAATAGTGCCTCCTGCAAAAATGAAAACCAAGTAAAGACGTACATTTGTTAAGGTTGACTCTTCCACAGACCATGAGCCAATGCCATTCATTTTCAAGGGACTCCAAGAAAGTACGCGTACTTGGGAGGTGTTACCGTCAGCTATATGATCAAATGTAAAGGAAGAATGTGCACAACTAACAACCAACATAGTATTATCTTCCTGCTGGAAACAGAAATCAAAACCTTTGTTGATGCCATGAATTCTGATGAAAACCTAAAGACACCAGATGGATGTGAGACAACTGCAAGAAAGAGAGGCAACCAACTGAAGGATTTTGAACTTCGACTGCGGGATTACGGATGAAAGTACTCACCTGGACCTAGTTTGTTGAAAGCTCTTTCGCGTTGGCCGTAAAAGAGGAGAGGTTGCAATTGGTCATATCGACTCTTCTAAGACCTTGTAAGAGGGATGAAACAAAAACAATCATGTACAATAAAATAGAGCAAAATCGAATGGGCTAGAGTGAGAGGAGAATGTAAAGAAGGGCTCTTTATGCCCCTGAATTTGAACTCCGAGGATAAGAATCCCAGGAGTATGTCAAGACATTCAAATTGCTCCATTCTTAGCAATCCTTGCAAATCTAGGACTTGATGGAACAGCGATTCACTGCAATCTTCATCTAGCAACACGAATACCAAAACCAAAATGAAAACCAAAAACCTAAATACTAATAAATCAGTTAGGGCTATGAGCTCTGTTGTTTTGGAGGTCTTATGTACAGTGCACGCAAAGGTGCCGCGGGCCAACAACCAAGGAAATCGAAAGAGCCACGATTTGCTTATCAAATGGCGATGCAAGGCACTACAACAAAAGCAATGTTTTATGATTGCAAAATATGACTACAATGAGTTGTAAAATTAAAAAATATGATTCACGTAGAAATCACTGTAGATGACTTGGAATATGACTAACTCTAGTAGTTTAAAAACAGTCGCTTCAGACATCAGTTGTATTGACAATCATATGAGTTGAGGGTATAAATATTCATATTTAGCCATAGTATGCCAATGTGGCGTATATTTTGACTATCCAGAGGGGGCTTGATTTTTTTTTGAGTTGTCCGAGTAAACAAAAAATTCTACGTGGAATATGATTGTGGTGAATCATATTTTTTGATGACATAGAATATGACTGCAGTGAGTCATATTTTGCAATGATGTGAAATATGATTATGATAAGTCATATTTTGTAGTGACATGAAATATGATTACAGTGAGTCATATTTTGTAATGATGTAGAATATAACTACGGTGAGTCATATTTTGCAATGACATGAAATACGACTCTTCTGAATCATATTTTGTAGTGATTTAGAATATGATTGCAGTGAGTCACATTTTTTGATGATATGGAATATGACTACGGTGAGTCATATGTTTGGTTGATGTGAAATATAACTACGTTGAGTCATATGTTTGATTGATGTGAAATATGACTCACCGTAGTGGAAGATGGTTCTATTGAGTTGTAAGTAACTTTTAACAACTCTGTTTCAAATTTTTATGCTTATATATATACAATTAAAGAAATGGGAGGTTAATTTTTAGTGAATGAACAATAAAGCTCAACCTTCAAAAACTTACAACAATACAAAATATATAGTACAAGTTTAAAGTAGGAAGAATAACAATGATAATGAAGTGAAAAAAAAGGAAAAAATAGTAAGTATTAAGAAATAACAACAAGCAAGAGTTAAGATGCAACAAGGAGCTACAACTAAGAGACAACAAGAAACAACAAGAAATTAGAGTTAAAATGCAACAACAAAAAAACTAAAAGCCAAGAAGAAGAAAGAGTTTTCATGCAATAAGAAGAAACAAGAAGTATGAACTAAAAAACAAGAAGAAATAAGAGTTAAAATACAAGAATAAATTTTTTTTTGATGCAACAACAAATAAGAAGTATGAACTAAAGAGCAAGAAGAAGCAAGAATTAAACTATAAACTAAAGAGCAACAAAAAGAAACAACTAAGAAGCAAATTTTAAAAGAAACAAGAATTAAAAGGTAAAAAACAATACAAGGCAAGGAAGAAAAGTTCAAAGAAGTAGTGATTAGGGTTTCAAAACTTTAAAGAAATGGTGGCTAAGGTTTTCAAAACCCTAATAAAGTTAAGAAGTGGTGGCTAGGGTTTCTAAAACCCTAAAAAAGTGGCGGATAGGGTTTCAAAATCTTAGAAAATTATTGGCTAGAGTTTCAATATTTTAAAACAATGTTTTGACCATATTTTTTTTGAATTGCCCATATTTTTTGAAGACTATCCTAAAAAATATGATTGGAAATATAATTGAACCCAAAATATGACTGGGCACTTTTTCAACAATTTTCTTGTTCAAATTTACTTTGAGCTGTCCAAAACAAAAAAATGTAATCACTATAGAGATATAACTGCAAATATGACTCAAAAAAATATTATAAAATATGACTCCATGTTTCCAAATACATTCTCTATGGTTCCCTATGAAGTATTTGGTATTCCCAACAGGTGTATACTATATTCTCGTGAAGTACAAGGTCAAAATATGACTGCGACTAGTGGCTAGTGATCCTTAGTTATATTTTCGTAGTCATAAAACTTGCAATTTCTAGTAGTGTGATCAAGACGTTCGAAGATTAGATACAACATGATGCTTAGGCCAAAATTATTGCTGACAACATATCCCATCCAAGACAAAAATTATAGATTTAGTGCAAGACACGCTAAAACATTATAAAAAATTCATCATTCAACACATTCATCTTCATTTGTGAAGCAATGACATATGGTTGATTCAAAAATATTGAATGAATCCCAAAGTTTTTAACAAAGAAATTTTGTTCAACCATCACATCTTCAATCTTTATTAGTACTATTAGACAAGTTCAATATAGTCAAGTTCGTTCATTGTTAGCCATTCGCATGATTTGATTATAGTTTCTATCAATTGGCTATTATTCATTTTTATAGACTTAATGAGATATAATATTAATCATAAAATCATGATCAACAAGGGCTAAAATGAAGTCAATTAACCCTCTAGGCTTCACCCTTATTTTTAGTAGTGACTTTAGTTCATAATGTTTGATAAAACTTAAAATTTATTTATTTTTTAAATATTAGAATGATTATAAGTGAATTCAAAAGTTTTAACCTTCACCTTTGCTACATCTTCATTTGTTGCCTCATTCTTTACTACATTTGTTGTGACTTTGTTCTTTTTTAACTTCTTTTTACAATTTGGTTGTTTACCAAGTTGTAACCAATGTAGCGTGCGACACTTTTTTAACATAGGCTTTTGTGAGCACTTTATTCCTAGTCTTAATATATTATTTTATTTTATTTAATTAATCTTTTATTTCATTAATTTGATTGAGAGTGTCCCCAAAAAATAAAGTTAATTAAACAAAATCCAAATACACAAGAAAAAGAACAACAACCTATAAGTGGGCCAAACTGATTGGCTAATTTGACTGAGTTATCTTGAGTCGGTTGCTTACTAAACTAACCCAGGTTACTTGATTCATTTTTCTAATTGTCATCCAATTGCTTAGAATTCATAAGTTCCATATCATTTTGCAAATAAGTGATTTATTCTTTCAAATGTGTATCTAAAAGTACAATTTTTTGTCATTTTTTTGACAAATAAAATAGTTGAAAAAGAGAGGGGAAAAAAACATTCTAATTTTTTATTGACAAAAATAATCTTTTTAATTTAATAGCAAAAATCTTGTCAAATTTTTTATGTTTTTATGAAAAAAATTTGACAATCTCTTGACTATAGTTTAAATTTTGATTCTTGTTAAACATTTCAAAGTCCCTCACCATCATTAAAAAATGTTGTCATATAGACATTTAGGAAGGCAATAGCTTTAAGATTTTATTTTATAGAATAAAAAATGGAGAGGCTAAATTTTTGGCTTCTTGTACTTTAATTGATGGAAATCAATGGCTTTTTGATTTTAAACCATAGTGCAAAATACACCTAATAATTGTTCATTTTTTGAGTTGAAGTTCAAAATAGAATTGTAATTTAAGATGAAAAACTAATCCTATGATACCACAAGATTATGAGAGTGAATATTTTAATTTTTAAATTTTTGACAAATTACCTTATGCAATATAAAGACAAACCAATTGACTAGTTGATTTTAGATTTGTGGAAGAATATAGGATATTTGTATTAGTATCAAGGTTTAAAATGTTACATGTAGATCAGATTTAAAAAGTGACAAATTATCTTAGCATTGTTTGAAGATGAATAGTTGTTTTTATGTATAAAATATGGTTTAACAAATTGTAATAATTTTCTTTTTTATTCTCTCAATTTACTTGTATATATCAAATTATTTTTGGCCTTTCTATAAAAGCAAACTCTTTCAACTTGTAGTACAATTTATCTTTATAATAAATTTTTGTATTTTCAAGTATTATTTCAATTTGTTTTAAATTGAATGAATAAATTTTGGGGGGTAATTGTATTGTAACATGTTCATAAATTCTTAAAATTTATCCATGTTGTAGTAAAATACCATTAATAATTGTGATAGATTGATTTGTACTAATAAAACGTTTTGTTAAGTTTGAAGGCTTTCTAATATGAACAAGTACCTAATCTAGGAGTGGTATCAAATTCCAAAAGAATTTATAGCTTGCTCACAAGTCAATTGGGGTATATGGAGCTTACATAGTTCAAATGATGCAAATAAGGGGTCTTTTTTTTTCTCCCACAAAGTTTAAAACAACACTGGCTAGATAGTTTTTTAAATAGTACAAATTTCAATAGTTGAAATTTTTGACTTTTTTTGAAATTATTGTTAATGGTTTTTACAAGCTTGAATAACTTAGAAGGGAGGTATTGGGGGATTTCACGATGACTTTGGGACTTTTGAACACAATGGTGCAATCAATTTTTGATTTCAAGTTGTTCCCTAAAAGATAGAAAAGATTCAATAATAAATTTGAATTTTTTAGCATAATTTGCGATAATTTAAAGGTAGTTTTAGAAATATTTAAAGGAAAATTAAGGATTTGATATGAGCAAGATTCCAAAGGCTAAATGAAGTTTGCATATAGAGAAATTCAAGATTAAACAAAGATTATTTTTGAAATCCCCTCAAAATTAGGATTAGTTTAAGAAATATCTAAGTAAATTAGGAAAATATCAACCGATAAACAAGGAAAAGGGAGTCCTTGGCAAGTATAGAAGACGTACTTTTTGTTGTTGACCATTTTGTGGCCAATTGTTTTCTTTTTTTTATAACCATTGACGTTGACAAGTTTGTGTTTTGAGCCAATTTGATCAACTTTTATGTTTTTTCTTCATTTTTAAGTTTTTGTTCAAGTCTCCAAGCATAGAATACTTCTTAAAGGACTCAGGGAGCCCTTCAAGTCCATTATCTTCTATATTTTAACAATTTTCGGTGGTTTGATCCCCAACTTCAATTTTTTGAGTACTTTTAAGTTTGTACTAACATCTAACGACCTCTCAATGAAATTATAGTGATGTCGTTATTTGGAAATCTTAGTTTTTGTTTTAAGTCTTTTTAAGTTTAAGTTTTGGAAGTTTGGTTCATGAAAATGTTGTTTTTAAGAGTCATGTGTCCATGACACCATGTACTAGCTCCTTTTACAAAAATCTTTGATTTGGTGGCATTTTCTTAGAACCTTTGAACTACGGACACTTATTTATTGATATTTCAAAGTTTATATTAAGTTTCAAGGGCAAAATAATAATTCATGGCAAAGCTTTGACCTTGCTTAGTGTAACAAAAATGCATAGGTAATTACTAGTCAAGTTTGGCCTTAAAAATAAGGTTTTGACCAATTTTTTTGAATTTGGTTTAATTGTTTCAAACAACAAAGTTTTGACTTTTAAAAATTCAGATTAGGGGGCTTTTAGAGTTATTCTATCTCTTTTAATAAGAAGTCCTTATGCAAATGATAAACTCACCGAGGCTAACACATCAAGGGTGGGCCCTTCATTTGCATAAGACCTTCCTACAAAGTTGTTGGCCGGCATAAAGATGCAACCATGACTATTACTTTTACTAAAGTATTTCTTTATCGATTTTTTTTATCGCTCACACTTTTCTCACGCAAACAATAAAAAGAAATGAAGATAAAGAAAATGAATTTTTTTAGCTTAAGGTGCCATCCGCTCATCAAAAAGCGGTTTGACATGTTAGATAAGGTGCCATCTACTCCTTTTGTAAAGTTGTTGCCGGGTCTTTACATTTAAATGTTGGGGGTTCTTGGAATACATGGCATGTCTGTGAGCCCTAGGGTGGTTCTATCTTGAGTTTAGGGGTTCATTTAGAATTGTCTTGAGTTTGAGTTGGATGTTGTAACTCTTTGGTTTACAGAGGTGATAATTTTTAGCTTTGATCTCAATTGAAATTAGGATAGAATTCTCTATCTGATTTCATTTTTTTGGTGTTAAGTGCTACAACTTGGAATTTTGCTAGTTCTAAAAAACAATGACACCAAAAACCCTTAATACCATTCAAGTATGGAGTGATAAGTAGAAGAAAAAAATAGAAGAAAAAAATAAAGTGAAAAGGAGCAAAGGAGTTGAGGAGACAAATAAAAGAAGGGAGGTTAGAATATTGGAAACAAAGAGAAAGAATTAATAATTAAAATAATAGGTGAGAGTCTTCAAGGTGGACACAAAAAAATTTGTTTTTTATTTGATTCTTTTTCTTATTAGATTCCAATAGGGATTAATCGGTTAAAATTTGGTTACATTTTATTTTATTAAACCTAATTAGGCAAATAGATAAAAAAGAAATCAAATTTAAATCCTTAAAATAATAGAAAAAAATTGATAAACATTTAGGAAACAAGATTTTAATGAATTAATCTATTTAGATGAATCTAAGTATTTAAAATAGTTCCTAAAATCAAAAGATTTTTCCAAAATACTTGGAAATCTAACAAATCTCTAGGAGTTGGTGTGAAATTAATTTGTAGAGAAAACTATTTAAAAAGGGTTTTAAAAACTAAAACTTTTTCAATTATTTAGGCATAATCAAGGCTTATATACATGATGGAGAGTAGTGGCTACTATAAAACTATCATGGTCATGGTTTGTGAGGATGGAATTGTCAATGAGGAGGTATGTTAAATTAAACATATTCTTTTGATTTTTATTTAATTGACGTAGACGGGGACATAGATTAGATATAGGAATTTGAAATTTGTGTGGTAGAATTGAATTAGAATATAGTAATTTCATCTAAATGAATATTCTAAAATTATATTCACTTAGAAAATTTCCTAAAGATTTCAAAATCAATTTACACTTAGAAGTTGATTCATTTTTAGAAAAGATAAAGATGGATGAAGTTTGAACCTCTATTTGGATGAAGTTTTTAATCCTTGATTAAAAATAGTTTAAAATTTTGATTTAATAGGTAGAATAATTTAGAGAATCAATACTAAGATTTGGATTGATCTTGAGTTAATTTACTACTATAATTTGATGGATGAAGTTTATTAGGCTAATTTATTGGTAAAACTTCATCCCTAGATATCTTTTGCTAAAAAGTTCTAAATTTAGCTTATTTTATCATTTCAGAAAGGGCAATATATGCTCTATAGGTTAGGCAAAGTTAGTTTTGCTTTTGCTTTAAATTTCATTTCCAAATCCAGTGCTTGGCTTGATTAGAGTAAATTGACCATTCACCATACACATCTAAGAAACATGCAACAACTGTTGCTAATTACTACACTATAACTATACATTTCAACTACCAATTCAATTGTGAGGTGAAAAAAATTGTGTGTCACTATCCAATGACCACACATTGTACGATCAAGGGTTGCAAGGAATTTTTTACTAGAATTAAAGTGCACCACCTTTAAATTGCAATAAAATTCATCAAAAGAAATTTTTTGCATTTTGTTTTTCAAAAGTGAATTTTAATATGACATTAATAATCACACCAAATTTCAAAACATACAAGTCTCTATCTTTATATAAAGAAGGATTTGAATTTAGTCTGTGTAGTGATTGGCAAGTTTACTATAGCCAAAGGCCCTAGATTTTTATTATTTAATGTGTTTTGAGTAATTTAAATTTATTTTAGGTGCTAAAATATTACAAATAGAGCTTCCATTGCTTGAAAGGTATAAATTGGACTAAAATTAAAACACCCTAAAATAATTTAAGTCAAAAGCCATTAGGACAATAGGACCAAGTAAAAGTTTTAACTCAAAAAGGAGGAATCATTCACAATCCCAACTCCAAGTAAAGATTGAATTTTCTATCACATTGACGTAGAAAAAAATCCTAGGAAAATTATTGCCCATTAGGTACAAAAAGAGAAATTGAGAAAGTTAATATTGGGGTCAAATCATAAAAAAATCCTCCTAGAAAGTTGGACATTTTGGATAAATGGTTAAAATTTAATTAATGATTCAATAGATCATAAATTTAATATTATTACTAGATGGATAGTATTGCTATAATTTATAATCATACCATCTATTCAATTTTAATAAAAATCGAACCTATTTACTTTAAATGATATGAATCAATAAATATAAATTTTATAAATTAATAATGTAATATAACAAAAATATCAATTTAAATCCAAAATTCATTAAATTTTTAAATTAATAACGATTAGTTAAAAAATTCCATAGTTTTAATATTATAGCATTGATAGTAATTAGTGAATTCTAAAAATTAACAAAGATTTTAAAACTTTTAGAGCTTAAAATGAATATTAAATAGTTTTAAATTTCTTTAAAATCTTATTAATCAAATCATTTGTATTTTATATTAAAAAATTCTACATATTATAAAAAAACTATCTACATTTTTAAAATTTTATTTTAATTAATTTAAAGCTATATATTTTTATAAATCTATATAGATTATTTTATATATTAAAATTTTAGTTTTTATAATAAAATAAAATATTTGAAAATTAAAAATTAAAAAGAATCAACAAGAATTTTTTAAACCATAAGAGAATATTTAATATTGTACAATTTGGTTAGGTATGAAGTAGGTCCAATAAAACGATACTAATACAAATTATATTGATTTATAATGATATTTCTTTAAATATTGTAAAAAAAATTATACAAAATTTTTTTTGCATTTAGCAAGTTTGTAGGATATAATTTGATTTTTTGAAGAAAATTAAATTTTATTTTACTAAATTTTTTAGAAATTATTAAATGGTAGAATTTTAATTTTAAGCAAGGATTAATAGTAAATAATAATCATATAATAATCATATAATATTATTATAGTTTAAGTTTACTCTATGTGACAAAATCTAAGACCACTAGTATAGAGGTTTTTAAATATAGAAGGTTAAATAATCAATTATTATGTGACTAAGGTCACTTTTCAAGTAGACTTAAGGTTTAGAATTACTTGTACCTAGTTTTAGGTTTTATTATACTTTTACATTCTTATTTTCAAGGCTTATTTGTTTTTAGTCTATTGACTAAATGAATGTTGTCCTAGTCTTGTCTAATGTTTTATTATTCATGTTAATTATTTTAAAAAACACCTCAACATTGGTCAATTAATCATATAGATGTATATATTATCACCTAATCAAATTGCTAAGATAATATTTTAAAATAATGTATACATATAATTCTTTAATTATTGCCTTTGATTTTTGTATGGTTCAATTTTGTCCAGTCATTGATTTTTTGGGGGATTCTATCAATGTTACACTTAATGCACAATGCTAGTGATTTTATATCTACATCAATATTTCTAATATGCAAAAGTATGAAGTTTAAATTTTTATACCAATATTTACATCTTTATTCTTTTTTAGCTTTGAATTCAAATATCAAGTTAAATTGTTTAGACATTCAAGTGAAATTGTTAATAGCACAAACCTACATGCTGACCCTAAAACCACACCAAAATTGCCTTATGTCTATGGAAATTAGCCTATGACCATGGAGACCAATCCCCTATCATTGCTATCTATGGACCTATAATTGTGTAATAGGACCTCATAATTGTGGATTAATTAGGATTCTAATGTTATTCAAAGCAAACCCTAATCTTTTTAACTCTTACAAACAAATTAATATACAACATGCAAGAGAAGCAAATACACAAAATATCTTACAACATAAGTGAATTTCATATCCACTACAAATTTTTAGTTTTTTTTAGTTTTATTTATAGTCCTTTTTAGAAATGGTCACCCTCTTCTGTCTTCTTATTTGTTTATTATTTATAATAAAATATTAATTATTTATTCTTATCTATCTTTATTCTAATCATTTCATAATTCCTAACCCTTTTTACACTTAAGTAATTATTTTAAAGTCATTTTACTATCTATACTTATATTTATAAATAAAATACCTTGTATTTTCTAAAAAATATAAAAAAATAGGAATTTCTAATTAGAAATTCCAACTACATGTACCATATTTTTAAAGATTTGAACCACTACCAATATTTTACTGGCAATTGATTTTTTTTTTAAATTCTAATATTTTTTCTAAATATTCCTTCCTTGATTATAAAGAATTGTTGCATCTCATTCACGAGCTTTAAGAATACATTAGAAAAGTTTTATGCAAGTACAAAGTGATGTTGAATAACCATCTAGTTTCCATGTCCTTGATAAAGATTGCAATTTGATACTTTAAGAAAATTGTAGTTATAGATGTTTTCTTTAGCATGATATAAATATACTAGAAAATAAATGTAATTCAAAGACATCAATAGATAGTTGGATAAAAGTCATCCTAATCTGTGAAAATACTTTATCAAGTTTTGTCCTATGTAATGATTGGACTTGGTGTTAGTAAAGTACAAATTTTTCTAAAATTATAAATGTGGAAGTATGTCAAGTAGTTGACCAAGACAAAATTACATTGACTCTAATTCAAAAATGGATTTGCAAAAATGAGGTCATAGTGATTTCAAAAAATCACCGTGTCAAGAGAACCTCATTTCAAATCCATTCCTACACGTTTTACAAAATGATAATATTTTGTTTGTAATTAAATTTAGTAGAAATTTAAAAATTTTCCTTTCAAATTTTATAAAAAAAATATTAGTAATAGCATAGGTAAATGTAATCCTGTAGATGGAATCTAAAACTCAAAATCTGTAACTTTTATTCATAAATCAACTCCAAAATATTTTTTTAAATAATACTTTATAATGATTTTTTTATCAAATTATTGATTTTGAAGAAGAGTCTGGATGTTTAGGGGTTAAGATATTGAAGACAAGACAAAATCAACATACAAGACATTTAAGACCACACATTTCTTATATTATTTAACATTGTAGTCCCTTTTTAATTTCATCAGAATTTAATTATTTTTTAAGGATATTGTAATTTCAGAATATTATTATGATAATTGCCAAAAAATTTGAAAATTGATAGTGCCCATTGCCAAAATCAATGGCTAGTTTTCAAGGATTAAGGATCTTGATGAATTCAATAAAAATTTAATGACCAAATTCTTGTAAAAAAAGAATGTCTAATGTTGGTAAGAAAGTTGAATGTGAAGTTCATAGACTACTTACCATCAAAAGATTTTTAATGGAAGCATGAAATTTTTTCATTGACATTTGATGAGAATGGGATGGGAGAGGTCATTTTAATAATGAAATTCAGTGTCTGTCAAGAACCCTCAAAGGATATGGAATAATGATGAAGATGAGAACTTGACTGCTCATTGTCAAAAAGTAGTAATCGTATTCAAAGTAGAATTTTAGACCTCATTTGGGTATAGTAAAATAACATTTTTCAAAAAACTTTGAACTAATGAAAGTTGAGAAATAAATCTAACTTTCATCTTCAAATATCCATTTGTGATTATGAGCCTCCAAAAAATATTTATGAACGAAATTCACAAGGGATGTTTGAAAATATCAAAGAGAATGTCCCTTCCAACTCGTTCCTTGAAATTTGTCCATAACTTTTCATTGGAGGCTCTAAATCTCAAAAGGATTTTTGGAGATGAAAGCTAGATTGATTTTCCACATTAACTTAGTTCAAAATGTTTTGAAAAAAGTTATTCTACACTACCTAAATGAGGTTTGAAATTTTACTTTGCACACAATTCTTGCTTTTGATTTAACTATAAGTGGTTGAGCTCCTACTAATCTTAAGTAACCATTTACATATCGCACATGGGTTGTTTATCCTCCTAACTTCCAATTTGTATAAATATCTTGTCTTTCTCCATTTTACATCTGTCACAACATGTTGCTTCTATTGTTGAATTCTTACATATATCTCAATGCCTTTGAATAAGGTGCGGAGGAAAACAATCATTTTGGCAACATTTCTTGGAAAAATGGTAGAGCTATTGAGTGTGTCAGAATGTAACTATGTTATGAGATGAAATTTTTAGTAAATGTATTTTTGTTGCCAAAATGAAAATCTGAAATTTTATTAATTATTTGGCACCTATTGCTGAATCTGATAAGGAACTATGGTATACAAACATTCCAAAAATTTGCCATCAGATTTTTTTACAATAACAAAACAAAAATATTAGACATTAATTTTTTAAAAACAAATCTTACCATTGGATATTAAAAATTTAGTATATTTGATATTACAAAATTACAAATTCAAGGATACAACAAATTTATAAACTAGGGCTTTGTTGCTCTTTGTGCTACTAGTGATGCCCATTGAAAATTGAAAATTTCAACTTGGAGGACCTTGATGGTAGATTTAGGTTTCCACATCCATGTCACTATGTGAAGAGTTACCAAGAAACTTTACAAAAACTTAAAATAATTGTTTTAAAGTTTATTTCTTATAGATTATGCTTTTATCTATATATGTATAGATTGATTCATTTCATTTGGATTAGTATCATGAAAGTTACAAAGCATCTTATTTTGTGGTCAATCATAGCATATTTTTGAAAAAATAACTTACAAGATCCATTTTTAAATTCAATTTTTACAATTTTCAGAATTTTTTTTGCAAAAGGTTCATTTGGTTTGTTCAAACATATAACCATTGGTATTAATTTACTTTAAGTCCATCTCAAAACTATTATTGATTTAATTTTTCCTTCAAATTGGTACCTATTCCCATCAGCAAGTTTTTAAAGAATGAAAACTAATTTTTTTTTGGAACATTTTTTTTAACTCTCAACTCAATTTTCCAACATAAATTTTTTAAATTGAAAATCTATAGTGTAGATATTATAAATTGAGAAGATTCAAAGTCTTATTATTTAGTGTAGCAAGGTGCAAAAAATCTTATTTTCTTTATATTGAATGCAAATATCTACCAGTCTACATCCTTAAAGTTTTTGAAATTTCTTCTACACATTTTCATATATTATATTAAGCCTAATGTAAGATCCTACTTTTAGATATACAAAAAAGCAAATGCTTAAAAAATGTGCACTCAAGTGTTTTGATTGTTTTTATGACCAAAAAACAATTATAAATTGAATATTTGTAATTTTCACACAAAATATTGAATATTTAAAACATTGCACGATAATTTTCAACCAATAATATTCTCAACTACTCTTTAAACCATAAACTTTCATGACTATATTTTATCAAAAAATATTTCTAACTTGACACTTCTAGTGCAAAGAGCTATAATGAATTTTGTTTTTGGCTTATTCAATTGTGTAAGACTTGTATGGCAATGTGGAAAAAAGATTTCAGAAACTTTGACCATTTTGATTGTAAGGTATTAGTATCAAGGTGAAAAGAATAGTTTTTTTAACCTAGCAATCTTAGGTTTTGAAACTTTGAATCCTCTTAGTTTAAACTTTTTGTACCACAAAGTTTTGAGGCCTATATCTTTATGGTAGAGAATTAATGTGATAATTTAAGATTATCCCAAAAAATGATTTTCATCTTTTAAAAAATTACTAAGTAGAAATAAATACAAAATGGAAGGAAAAATTAAATCACAAACAATTCTAAAATGGAATTAAAACATGTCAATCTGAACCGATAAGATTGTTGTATTGAATAATCTATACATTGTAGAACTTTTTGTTTTGAAAGTTTGTAGAGATTGAGTGCAAAATGAATCCTATAAAATACTTCTTTCAAGAAGATGCTTCAATTGCATGCTAATCAAGATTCATCATAACTTTCATGTGACTAATCCAATTTGAATGAATCAAAGTTTTCCAAATAGATATGAATATAAATTTTTTAATAATTTAATTAAATTTTGAATTTTTGAAGGATTTTTTTGTTTCTTGAAATTGAATATTTTTAGCTTTTGAGGGCATAATTTTTCTTCATAGATTGTGATTGAAATAAAAAATTATATTCCTCAAGTGCAAGTACATTCTCCAAAAGAAGTTTTAAAAAATGATTGTAGAATTCAACAACATAGGAAATTGAGAACCTATACAAAACTCTTAAAAAAATATTCCATGACTTTGAACCTTTAGGAACCCCTAAAGGTTTTCAGTATTTTAGGCCCAAAATTATTTCAAAGTACTCAAGCCCAAAGCAAGGCTAAAATCTTCATCTATATTTATTCATTAACAAATCCAACCATAGGATCTTTTAGTTAACTTATTAGTGTACACCCTCTTAAAATTTCAAAATAAGAAATCTTACTAATTGCAAG